>CM046943.1:92489280-94989280 GCA_025698515.1 Gossypium sturtianum
AAAGAAAAGGAGTAAGTTCAAAAGAACTTAGTGAGCTCCAAAACTAGGAATACTCGAACCTTTTTAGATAAATCACAAGAACAGGGATATCGGAATATAATTATAAACATACACACAATTATAACTAGGAATCTAGTACCAAGACACTTGCAAGCATTTAAGCATATACTCAAGTATTTACAAAGGATGGGGGATTATATGTTTGTGTATTATGGAGGAGACCTTACTCTTATCGAAAATACCGATTTTGACTTCCAAATGTGTCGAGATTCGAGGAAATCAACACCGGGATGTGGTTTTGTCCTAGGCGGTGGGTCTATTATATGGAGAAATGTAAAGCAGAGTTGTACTGTTGGCTCCACTATGGAGACTGAATATGTGGCTGCTTCAGAGACTACCAAAGAAGCAATATGACTTTGAAAATTCCTTACAGATCTTGAAGTCATTCCTGGCCTAGGAAAAGCTATCACACTGCATTGTGACAATAATGCGGCAATAGCTAATACCAAGGAGATGAGAAACCACAAGAGGACAAAACATATTGATCAAAAATATCATATCATAAGGGAGGCAGTTGCAGACGAAATCATATATATGGTCAAAGTCGCATCTGAAGACAACTAGAAGTTTTGAGAAACACGAGGAGAGCATGAGAATGCATACCATTACTCATCAACTTCACTAGGGCAAGTGGGAAACTATTGGATCTAGTACCCTGAGTGTAGTATATTCATTTGTAATTTTGTAATTTTTTCGAAAAGGTTGGTTAATAAAACAAATTCATTGATTACATTAATATACTTTTTATGATTTTCCTCATATGGTTTTTGCATGCAAAGAAAAATGGTAGATAATGTTGTTCATTGGTTGTCTAATGTTCAAACTAATTTAAGCGATATTACATGGTTGGATCGTAATACGGAAAGATGACATATTAATTGACGAACCTAAACATGTCCTTAGTCTAATAAAAAATGAGCAAACCGATTGAAAGACTAATATGTTGTCCATCAAGTCCAATTGGGGAGATGCTTTGTTTTGGGCATCGGAGCGAATGACCCCCAAAAGATATATACATAGATGTTACTGACTAGATTAACAGTACATCGAACTAGACCCAAGAAGAATAGATCATGAATCTGTTTATGGATTTATTCACTTGTGACATTCATAGTATGGCATACCTAAATCTTAAGTGGACTACGGGCTATGTATGCATTAGTTGTACACTTTGATATAAGTAAAAGCCTGAGTTTGAATAGATAAGGAACTGAAAGCTGGTGCGTTAAGTGTACGACTTCTGTAGTATATAGTGTCATTCCCAACAGTGGAATTCATAGTGGTAAATGATATCCTGTAACACCCCTAACCCATATTCATCGTCGGATTAGGGTTACGGAGTATTACCGTACAAACAGAACATTGAAACATACATTTCATATCTTATCCAATACACATTATAAATCAATTATTCACATACATATCGTCCCTAAATCGAGCCCTCTAGCCCCAAAAATTACCTTAGAAACAATTTAGGACCAATTTGAAATCATTTGAAAAGTTTATGCAAAAGTTACAAAATTATAGAAACAGGGGTCACACGGCCATGTGCCTCTGTAACAGCCCGATTTTGGGCCTAGTCGAAACAGTGGTTTTGGGACCACAAATCTGACATAGAAAAGTTCATTTTTATTTTATTTTTATGGTCTACAGTTTTACGGAATGATTTCGTGAAAATTTTGTTAGAAAATTTTGACGTTTGAGCACTCAATTTAGCAAAAAGGACTAAATTGTAAAAAGTGAAAAAGTTGAGTTCCACATGCTAGAGGTGTCTAATTGCAATGAAATTTTAAATTGAAGATCCTTAGATGGTAATTAGACCATTTGTTAAGATAGTGGACAAAAATGGACATGGTGAGATAAAATTTCAAAGTTTTAAGTGAAGGGCATTTTGGTCATTTGGTAAATAAAAGAATAAAAAGGGAAAATCAAGCTAAAATCTTGTCCATCTTCTCCCCCAAGTGCCGAAATTTAGAAGGTCACCATAGCTAGGGTTTTCTCAACTTCCAAGCTTGATTGTAAGTACATCCTAGCCCCGTTTTTAATGCTCTTTATGTTTTTGAAGTCGTTATCACTCGATCTACCTATTTCTAACACTAATTTAAGGAATAATCAAGGTCTAGGGTTTGACCCATGTTGGATATTTGTGTATTTTGATGTCTAATGGTAGATTATGCATGTTTGATGTGTGATAAACAACTTTTGCTAGGTGGTTTTTTATGAAAATGTCAAAAGGACCTATTTGTAAAAAGATTATAAAATGTGAGTAAAAGTGTGATTAAATGAAAAATATGGACTGCTATAAGTATAAAAGAGGATCGGCTACGCTTGGGAATCGAAAAAATTTAATAGATCTCATTTTTCGAGCCTAGGGGCAAAAATGTAAATAAGTTAAAGTTTAAGGGCAAAAATGTAATTTTTCCATAGTATGATTTTCGGACCAAATTGAGAAATTTGATAATTAGATAAGTTAAATTTGCTATTATAGATCAAGAAAGACAAGGTTCGAACCTTGATCGGGGGAAAATAAGGTTATTAACGATTAGGTCCATTTCTGCTATTTTTGTACCGAGGTAAGTTCGTATGTAAATAATGCATTATTATTTATGCTTTAATTTTTTTATTATTGTATGATTTGTGATTTAATCTTTGAATAAATTCGACAAAGTTTGACAAGCAAGAAAAAAAATCCCGGTTGAACCTTAGGAATTGTTAGGATACAAATGCCATGACATTAGGGTTAGTTGAGATTTCGTGTAAGACCATATCTTGGATATGGCATCGATATGAGATTACGTGTAAGACCATAGTTGGTCTATTGGCATCGATATGAGATCCCATGTAAGACCATATCTGGGATATGGCATTGGTATGGTACTATGTGTGTGAGATTTCCTGAGTATCCTTTAGTATTCCAAGTGGTTCTACGGGAAACTTAACGGCAAAGTTTAAGTTGTGAAAGACTATGGTATGATGTGAAAGATTATGGCAAGTTGCAAGTTGGTACAGGTATGTACATAAAAGTCATGCTTAATGAGCTCGATATGTGATGAAACCTCGGATTGGTTCGATTGAGTAAGTTATGATGTTAAGATTTTAATAACATCTATGCTAAGCTTGATTATGAATTCACAATGACATTTATGTTAATTTAATTTATGTTAAATATATGTTAAAGTGTGTATGATGCTTATTATTTGCATAGGAACTTACTAAGCTTTAAAGCTTACTCTCTTTCTCTTTCTCTTGTTTTATAGTGTCACCAAGCCAGCTCGGGAATCGAAGACGGTCAGAGATTCATTCACACTATCAAATTATCATTTTGGTACTTATGATTTCAATATTTTGAGTTATGGCATGTATAGGGACTTGGTCTTTCGTTATGTGTCATAATTGATTTGGCCATAAGTGATGGCTTCAATAGTTGATAATTCATTTTGTAAATGGCCATTTGATATTGGCTAATATTGGTTAAGTATATATACATATGATGATGTTTTCATGAATGTGGGAAATTGCACGGTATGAGATACTAAGTATGTGATGTTTGTATGTGATAAATGATAGCATGTAAATGATATGTGGATGCCTTATGTATGGCTGATTGGGTTGAAAGTATATGCTTGGATTGCTGCTATGTTTTGTTGTATAGGTTGGTGCATGGAAGGGTGGCAAAAATGCTTGGTATATAGCCTTATATTTGTCCACACGGATAGACACACAGGCGTGTGCCTAGGCCGTGTACGACACACGGTCTGCCCCACGGGCATGTGTTTCGGCCATGCGTCCCCTGCACCTTAATTGTTGCAAAACAAAATGCTCAGTAATGAGCACACTGGCAGAGACACGGGAGTGTGTCTCAGCCGTGTGGACGGCACGGCCTCGAACACGGGCGTGTGCCCTGGCCGTATGAAGTCTGCACCTATTTTATGAAGAATTATGAAAATTTAATCGATCACACGGCCTAAGCACACAGGCGTTTGACTTGGTCGTGTGACCTTAATTTAATGATGACATCATAAACAGAATGCTCCCTAATTTGAACACGGCCTGAAGCACGGGCGTGTCTTAGGGTTACACGGGCGTGTCCCGAACCCACACGGGCATGTGACCCCTTTTACATGAAAAATTTTCTAAGTTTTCTAAAAGTTTCCAAAGTTCTCGGTTTAGTCCCGAACCACTTCCGATGCATGTTTTGGGCCTCGTAGGCTCGTTTTAGGGACGATAAGAGTGTTTTTGAAAAGTTTTAAATTTGAGTGGAAATTCATGTCTCAGTTTTGAATGTTTGCTTGTGAATAAGTCTGGTAATGCCTTGTACCCTATTCTGGCGTTGGATAGAGGTAAGGGGTGTTACATTTAGTGGCATCAGAGCTACGGTTTAATCAATTCTCAGACTAACGTAGCGTGTGTAAGAGTCTAGCTATACATGCCATAAATGAACTGTGATAGTGTGATGACTCCTGAGAATTTTAAATTGTGTTTTCATATAGTAATGGATCCTAATCGAGCTGAGGTTGATGAAGTCGAAAGTAATGCGTTGACTCCCTCAAGGGGCAACGCTGTCTGATAGTAGACCTCCTACAGTTAGTCAAGAAGAAGGAGGCAGGGAAGCATTTCTCCATATGATGAATGAGTGGTATACAGAATTTGTTCGAACAAATCCGAATGCCCAACCTCCTCCACCCCACCCATTTCTCGACCGGTTCCCGTAGCCCCACAAGATATGGACTTTGTAAGAATGAATAAGCCCCCGGTTGATAAGATCTGAAAGCATGGGGCTTAAGATTTTAGAGCTAATATGGATGATACCGAGAGAGCTGAGTTTTGGCTCGAAAACTCCATCAGGGTATTTGATGAGTTGTCCTGCACACCAGATGAGTGTTTAAAGTGTGTTATCTCGCTTCTGAAAGATTCTGCATACCATTGGTGGAATACACTTGTATCTGTAGTTCCGATAGAAAGGGTCACCTGGGACTTCTTTCAAGAGGAGTTCCGAAAGAAGTATATTAGCCAACGGTTCATTGACCAGAAACGTAAAGAATTTCTTGAGCTGAAACAGGGTCGTATGACAGTGACCGAATATGAGCGAGAATTTGTCAGACTGAGCAAATACGCTCGAGAGTGTGTTTCTACGAAGGCTATTATGTGCAAAATATTTGAGGATGGATTGAATAAAGATATTCATGTGTTAGTCGGGATTTTAGAGCTGAAAGTGTTTGTAGTATTGGTTGAACGGGCTTGTAAGGCCGAAGAATTGAACAAAGAGAAGAGGAAAGCTGATCTTGAAGCTAAAGACTCGAGGAAAAGACCGATGAGTAAGTCATTTCCATCTCAGTCCAAGAAGTCTAAAGAAATGTATTCCAGTTCGAAATTTTCAGCGGGGTATTCACGCAGAGATCGCGAGAAGCAACATTCAAGTTTTAAATCTCAAGCCACCTCAATGGCGAGTGTGGGCAATGGAAAGTCTAACAGACCCGAATGTCAATAATGTAGAAGAAGACATTCCGGTGAGTGTAGGATGAATGACCGATCTTGTTTCAAGTGTGGTTCTCAAGAGCGCTTTATCCGAGATTGTCTTGAAATGGCTGAAAAGGAAAAATTTCAGAGTGTGAGGCCGAGTAATACTTCTAATAGAGGTAGGCCACCGAGAAATACCAGAAATAGAGCTAGTAGTAAAGGCGTGATGAAGGATACAGCTGTGAGATCCGAAGCTCGAGCACCTGCTAGAGCTTATGCCATCCGTGCACGCGAAGAAGTGACATCTCTCGATGTTATCACTGGTACTTTTTTCTCTCTATAATACTAATGTAGTTGCATTGATCGATCCTGAATCGACGCATTCTTATGTATGTGTGAAATTGGTAGCTAGTAAGAGCTTGCCTGTTGAGTTTACTGAGTTTGTGATTAGAGTGTCAAACTCCTTAGGCAAACATGTTTTAGTTGATAGTTTGCAAGAATTGTCCCTTGATGATTCGAGGTCACTGTTTTCCAGCTGATTTAATGCTGTTGCCATTTGATGAATTCGATGTTATTTTGGGTATGGATTGGTTAACATTGCATGATGTCGTAGTGAACTGTAAAAGAAAGATTATTGAACTGAAATGTGAAAATGGTGAAATTCTTCTGGATTGATTCGGATGAGTCGTGAGTTACTTGTTATGATTTCTTCGATGATCGCCAAAGATATGTAAGAAAAGGCTGTGAAGCTTACCTTGCTTATGTGTTGAATACAAAAGAATCTGAATTGAAAGTTGAATCGGTACCGATAGTTGGTGAATATCCGGAGGTGTTCCCGGAAGAGTTACCTGGGTTACCTCCAGTTAAAGAAATTGAGTTTGGTATTGACTTAGTACCAGGGACCTAGCCAATATCTATTGCTCCGTATAGAATGGCTCCGACCGAATTGAAAGAGTTAAAGACTCAGTTGCAAGAGTTGACAGATAAGGGTAACCATTCTATACGGGTACCATCACTGGCTGAAGTAAACCCGAAGGTACTTGGTGTTCGACTTTTACTTGTTGACAAATCAAACATTCCAAAACAAACTCGGAGATATCTCTTTTCATACCAGACCACCAATACAATTTTTTCAAATCATTATACATTTTAGTACTACCCGGATGCACAGATAAACAACCATTATGCGCCTCATGAAGAATTTTCTTAATAAGTTCATCATTTTTCGGTACACAAACTCTACCTCGGAACATCAAACAATCATTAGATCCGACATGAAAATCTGAATCACTAACCGATTAATAATGAGCTCTCTTGGCTTGTAAATCACGGTCACATTTTTGAGCTTCACAAATTTGCTGAAGAAATAACGGTCTAGCTCTCAACTCAGCTATAATCAAATTATTATCGGATAATGTTAACCTCGTGTTCATTGCTCTCAAGGCAAACAAAGATTTCCTACTCAGGGCATCTGCAACTACATTCACCTTACTCGGGTGATAATCAATCACCAACTCATAGTCTTTTAGTAACTCAAGCCATCTTCATTGCCACAAATTTAAATCTTTCTGAGTCATCAGATACTTCAAACTCTTGTGATCAGTAAAAACATGGCATTTCTCACCGTACAAATGATGTCTCCAAATTTTTAGAGCAAACACAATAGCGGCTAATTCCAAATCATGGGTCGGGTAATTCTTCTCATGTGGCTTTGATTGTCTCGAGGCATAGGCTACCACTTTGCCCTCTTGCATCAACACACATCCCAATCCATTCAGTGACGCGTAGCTATAAATCACAAACTCCTTTCCCGATTCAAGTTGTACTAAAACCGGTGCCTTAGTCAATAAAGCTTTCAACTTCTCAAAACTTTGCTGACATTTTTCGGACCATACAAATTTGACATCTTTTTGCAACAGCTTGGTCATAGGGGTAGCAATCATCGAAAACCCTTTGACAAACCTGCGGTAGTAACCTGCTAAGCCCAAAAAGCTTCTAACTTCAGATACATTCCTTGGCGGTTTCCAATCAACAATTATCAAAATCTTACTTGGATCAACCCGAATACCATCACCTGAGACAATATGTCCTAGAAATCCGACTTCTCGGAGCCAAAACTCACTTTTACTGAACTTAGCATACAACTTCTTATCTCTCAAAGTCTGCAAAATAGTTTTCAAGTGTTCGACATGTTCTGACTCATTACGAGAATAAATCAGTATGTCATCAATAAAAACAACTACAAACTTGTCCAAATACGGTCTAAAGTTTCAATTCATTAGGTCCATAAAAACTGCAGGAGAATTCATTAGTCCAAAAGGCATGACAAGAAATTCATAGTGTCCGTACCTTCTTCTGAAAGCGGTTTTCGGCACATCCGACTCTTTTACTCTCAACTGATAGTAACCAGATCTCAAATCTATCTTCGAGAACACTGTCGCTCCTTTCAGTTGGTCAAATAAATCATCAATCCTCGGCAAAGGATACTTGTTCTTAATGGTTACCTTATTGAGCTGTCGGTAATCTATACAAAGTCTCATAGACCCCTTTTACATGAAAAATTTTCTAAGTTTTCTAAAAGTTTCCAAAGTTCTCGGTATAGTCCCGAACCACTTTCGATGCATGTTTTGGGCCTTGTAGGCTCGTTTTAGGGACGATATGAATGTTTTTGAAAAGTTTTAAATTTGAGTTGAAATTCATGTCTCGATTTTGAATGTTTGCTTGTGAATAAGTCCGGTAATGCCTCGTACCCTATTCTAGCATCAGATACGGGTAAGGGGTGTTACAGCCTCACACGGCTCAGACACACACCTGTGTCTCAAGCCGTGTAACTTTCAGACTTGGGACACACGGCCGTGTCCTAGCCCGTGTCCTCACATGTGTAACTTACTGAATAGGGTCACACGGCCGTGTCACACGCCTGTGTACCAGGCCATGTAACTCTCAAAATAGCCCCACACGCTCGTGTGCCAGACCGTGTGCTAGGCCGTGTAACTAACTGACTTGCATACAAGGGAACCTACAAAAGACACACGGCTGTGTCGCCAGGCCGTGTGTCACACATGGCTGAGTCTCACGCCCGTGTCTCAGGCCGTGTGGACCCAAAATGAACCTTAAACAACAAGTTTACCATTTCAAGCTTACTTGGACCCTAAGTAAACCATTTACTAACCAAAATACCTATTCAAAGTCACATTAATCAAGCCAAAACATGCCAAATCAACATCCTAAGTGCCTAACCAATGTATCCTCATTGATACCACAAGTATATACAATTGTACATCAAACTAAAACATCAAACACAACTTATCAATTCATCAAATCTATCACCTAACCAGTGTACCTATCATAGGTACCTCAAATACAACACATCATTAACACATATCATTCATATTTGCAATAGAACATCTTACCTCATTCACATATATCATGTAAGTTAGTAATATATACATAAGATTTTACAACATTTTACACATCCAAAACATTAATAATGACATACAAGCCTATTACATGCCATATAATCCGAAATAAACGTTCCAAAAACTACCGAAATATATGGATAGTGTGACTTGAGTGCCGATCCGATCATTCAACCTTTCGAGTATCTACAAGAACAAATAATAACACAAGTAAGCTTAAAGAAGCTTAGTCAGTTTGACGTATTAAAATGATAAATCTTACTAAAGTAAGTACAACAAATCAAACAATTACATTACAACCAAGAATGTTCCCTGTCATCCACAATCTCAACCGATAAATCATAAAAGTTCAATTCCATATTCAAAGATATAGCAAATTCATCAAAATCACTAAACAAATTATCTTACCAAGATTTTCAATTCGATGAATGACTTACGGATAAAAGTACATCGACAATCCAACCAAAACACACCAGATGCTCATAAGAGCCTATCCATCCGAAACACACCAATGCTCATACGAGCTAAACCATCCGAAACACACCAATGCTCATACGAGCTAAACCATCCGAAACACACTATTGCTCATAAGAGCTAATCTATCCAAAATACACCAAAACAGAGAGTAAAACACGAGAGTTTGCAACAAATGTTGAACCTCGGTCCACTTGGGAAATAGTCTCCACAACAATCTACACACCAATCCTCCATAGCACACCAAATCTCAATTGTGCTCTACCCCGCGTTCAATTCGATCCAAATATAGAATTTCAACAATTTCTCAAATACCTTTACATCATTTATAATCAAATATACCTATTATATACATTATATCATCAAACATTTTATATAGATGTTAAATTACAAACTGTACGAACTTACCTGGACTAAATTATAGTAGTTGCAGAAGTTCAAGGACTATTCCGTAATTTTTCCTTTTCCACGAGTATCAATCGGGTCTTGATCTAAAATGTAAAATTCCTCAATTATTAGGTTACATTTCACATTCCAATCCACTTTACAATTTATACCCTTTTATTTTTTGAAATTACACAATTACCCTAAACTTTTACAACTTTTGCAATTTAGTCCCTTAACCCGAAAATCATCAAATTAACCATTTTTCTCAAGTCAATAATTCATCCAAATATACTAGGCTCTCAAGTAGTCCCTATTAAACATCAAATTCACTATTAAGCCTTGTAATTTTAACATTTTTACAATTTAATCCCTAAATCAAAATCTAACAAAAATCACTTCACAAAATCATCAAATATCACAATCAAAGCTTCAAATACATAATTATCATCAAGAAAATTCAAGATTCATCAATGGAAATTTCTAAACATTTTAACATAATCAAATACAAAGGTACGTGCTAGCTGGACCTAGTTGCAACGATCTCAAAAACATAAAATTTACAAAAAATAAGTGAGAATTAAGCTCACATGTACAAGGATGAAAGAACCGAAGCTTGAAGCTCTCCCTAATGTTGATTCGGCCAAGGTCGAAGAAAAATGAATAGGAATTGTTTAGTTTTTCAAATTGATTTACTTAATTTCAAGTTATTTGCCATTTTTCCATTAATTACATAATATTTTTATATTTTTCCTTACTTGTAACACCCCTAACCCGTATCCGTTGCCAGAACAAGGTTACGGAATATTACTAGAGTTTTCAGAACAATTACATATAATTCATGTTAATTACTATTCATATTTCAAGATTATTCATATCATCCCTTAAATGGACCCTCGAGGCCCAATATGAGTATTAGGATCGAGTCGAGACTAAATCGGGAACTCAGAGAATTTTTCCCAAAAATTTCAAAAAAATTCCTAGATGCAGGGCACACACGCCCGTGTGGTCCAACGGACATGCCCATGTGACCCTAGGACACGCCCGTACTACAGGCTTTGTTGGAAACTATGTAGCTCTCTAACTTGTGCCACACGGCCGGCCAGACGCCCGTGTGCTAAGCCGTGTTGTTAATTAAAATTTTCAAAATTAGGTGCAGGTTTCACACGGCCAAGACACACGCCCGTGTTCTAGGCCATGTAGTACACACGGCTGAGACACACGCCCTTGTCTCTGCCCTTGTGCTCAATTCTGAGCATTCTGTTTCTCAAATTTAAACTGCAGGGGTTACACGGCCTAACCACACACCCATGTACCAGGCCGTGTATCACACACGGTCAAGACATACGCCCGTGTGTCTACCCATGTGGACAAAATAAAGCAATTTCTAACTTCATTTCTCACCCAAAACTTTGCCACTAACCTATACCAAAACTTACATTCATAAACCAACCAATCCAAGCATTATAATCAAGCTAATTCTATCATTTAACATGGTATATCATTATATGTACAAATATTTATAATCTTACATTGGTTTAGTCTATATGTTAAACATAATTTAATCTACCATACTTAACATATATGTAGCTACACAAGTATGACCTTATAAGTATATCAAAACAAACCATTACTAGCCATTCCAATAGCTAGATTACAAACATCATTTTCAAGCCAACAATGGCCAAGTTAACTTATACATGCCATTATGTCAAAATAAGTTTACTAATTATACCAAAACAAACTAGTGATAGTGTGATGATGATCTAACCGATCACAAACCTTCTCTAGCTTCCGAGCACGATAAACAGAGAAAATAAAACCTAGTAAGCATTATATGCTTAGTAAGTTCATATAACAGGAACTAAAACTTACCAACTACATTTAATAACATTAATCATTCAATAACATGCTTTTCATCAATTTGGCAAATTTACCTAAACAAACATACACTCAATCTGTAACACCCCTTACCCGTATTCCACGTCAAAACAGGGCTCAAGGTATTACCGGACTTATAGCACAAGCAATCACACAATTCCGAGTCATAAGATTTGCGTCCAAATTAAAATCATTCATAATCGATCATAAAGTCCCTTATACGAGCCTATAAGGCCTAAAACATGCTTTGGAGGTGGTTCGAGACTAAACCGAGAACTTTAGAAATTTTATATAACTTAGAGAATTTTTGCTAGAAGCAAGGCTCACATGCCCGTATGGTCCAAGGAACACGTCCGTGTGACCCCGGGGACACGCCCGTGCTTCAGACCGTGTTCAAATTAGGGTGCTCTCTGACTTGTGCCACACGGTCGTACCACACGCCCGTGTGCTAGTGTAGCACGCATGGCTGAGACACACGCCCGTGTCTCTGCCCATGTGCTCAATTCTAGACATTCTATTTTGCAACAATTAGGGTGCAGGGGACACACGGCCGAAACACATGCCCGTAGGGCAGACCGTGTGTCACACATGGCCTAGACACACGCCCGTGTGTCTACCTTTGTGGGAAAAATAAAGGCTATTTACCAAGCCATTTGTCACCCTTGTTCACACATACACTTACACCAATTTAAAGGCACAAAACAATACATACTTAGGCAACCAAAACATCCATATTCATGGTTAAAACATATCAACTTTATATCTTTGTCTAACATATTCACTACATTTGTTAAGCCCTAAATCAAACATACAAATTTCACATTCATTAGGTTTCATTCAACTACTTTCTAGTTACCAAATTATACTCATATTCCTCATCTCATCAATAGGTCACATTTCCAAAAGTTTACACAATCATCAAGCATACCATGATCATATCACCATAGACATTGACACATATATGAATATACTTAGGCTTACAACCATGTTAGCTAATATAAGCCAACTTACATGGCCAAATAGCAAACAAGCTTTTGACGATTACAAGCCATTACATTGGCTAAAATCATATGACGCATATAACAAAATGACTAAGTCCCTATACATGTCATAAACTCAAAATACTTGAATTCATCAATACCCAAAGTGATAGCTTGATAGTGTGATAGGATCTCCGGTGATCTCCAATCCGAGCCAGCTTAATGACACTATAAAACATGGGAAAGGAAAGGGGTAAGCTATATAGCTTAGTAAGTTCATATGCAAATAATACAAAACATTATTCATACATTTGGCATATAAATAACTTAACAAATATTAACATAAATGTCATTAAAACTTCATAAATGTCATATGACCATAAATGTCATTTAATATCAACATAACACATATCAACATAATTGTCATATACCAATAGTTCATCATATGAAAAACATAACACATATCAACATAAATATAACTTAAGCTTCATAAGCACAACTTACTCAATCACATTCTTACCAATAATTCATCATATACCAAATTCATTTCCTTTGATTTTTTTGTACATACCTGTACCAGCTCGTAACGTAATCACATACTTTCTCGTATTTGACATACCCATTGAACCACTTGGAATACTATCGGATACACGACAAACTTTGCACATAAGTGCCACATATGTAGCCAATGCTATCACAATTCTCATAACACATATAAGCTCGCTCTCGAGCAAATCCACGGGCCTGCTCACACAAGCTGTTAGTCAAGACGTAGCTACGCAGTGCTGCTCACACAAGCTGTCAGGTATCCGCAACATATGTAGGTATACCCAGCCACTGGTAAGACGTACAAGACCAGCACCCGAGACACATAAATCACATAATCACATGGGTTCCTAGTGAAATGTCACTTGTATCCTAATCTATTCCTAAGGTTTAATCGGGATTTCTCTCTTGTCGAAACTTCGTCGAATATACTCATAGAATCAATCATACATTTCATGCAATATCAAAACATTAAAATACAAATATAACATTGCATAATTTACATACGAACTTACCTCGGCATAAAAATGGCGAAAAGGACTAAATCGTCAAATACTTATTTTTCCCCCATTCTAATTTCGAACCTCATTTTTCTCGATCTATAATATCACATTTAACTTATTTAATCATTATACTATTCAAATTAGCCCAAAATCACATTATGGAAAAAATTACATTTTTGCCCCTAAAGTTTGGCATTTTTACACTTTAGTCCCTAGGCTCGTAAAATGAATTTCATTCAATTTCTTAAAAACCCAAGCATAGATGAACCATTTTCATACTCATAACAGCCCACATTTCTCATTTATTCATATTTTTCTACTCATTTTATAACTTTTACAAATAAGTCCTTTTTGACATTTTTACCGAAAATCACTTAGTAAAAGTCATTTAACAAACAAAAAACATGCATTTTCTACCATAAAACATCAAAATACACACATGTTCAACATGGGTAAAATCCTAGACCTTGATCATATCTTAAATGAGTGGTAGAAATAGATAGATCATGTTACAAGGATTTCAAAAACATAAAAATCATTAAAAACGGGGCAAGAACGGACTTACAATCGAGCTTGGAAGCTTGACAAACCCTAGCCATGGTTTCCCCTTGTAAAATTCGGCCATGGGAGGAATATGGACAAAAATTGGCTTTTATTTTGGCTTTTTAATTCATTTTAATTACCAAATTACTAAAATGCCCTTAATGAAAAACTTTAAAAACATACCAAACCATGTCCATTTTTGTCCACCAACTTAACCAATGGTCTAATTACCATTTAAGGACCTCTAATTTAAAATCTCATAGCAATTGGACACCTTTAACATATAGAATTCAAGTTTTTCACTTTTTTGCAATTTAGTCCTTTTGACTAAATTGAGTGCCCAAACGTCAAAATTTTCAAACGCAATTTTCATGAAATCGTTCCATAAAACTGTAGACCATAAAAATATAATAAAAATGAATTTTAATGCGTCGAATTTGTGGTCCCGAAACCACTGTTCCGACTAGACCCAAAATCGAGCTATTACAACTCTCCCACCTTTAGGGATTTTCGTCCCCGAAAATCTTACTGGAATATAAATTCGATCCCCACGTAAACTCCTCTATCTCGTGACACTACCAAAAAACTCTCACTAAGGTTATGCTTTTATTTCCCAACTTTTTAATCTCTCGTGTTAAAATTTCAATCGATTCTCCGTTATACAACACATCGGCTGAATCATAATCCCTATCGGAGAATTCATACTCAGAAAGTCCAATCGATACCATCGCAACATAAATACACAAAACACATTTTGAATCTTTTTCCAAGGCAATACTTTCGGAAGCATGCTATCACTGAACGGGAATTTCATATCCTCATGTTTTAAATTCACATACGTTTTCTGACAATCTGAAGTGGATTCTAAACTGCCATGAATCACTTTTACTTTTTGTACGATTTCTAATCGGATAGTCTCTGAAACATATAACTCAACTAATCTATCATGTTACATACCCGATCAGCAGAACATTTATTTCAAATAGCTGTACATTTTATTACTCTTTGAATGAACAAACTAGCTACTACTGAGCTTCGTAAAAATTTTCTGCATAAGCTCTGAATTACTCAGTGTTGAAATTCTGTCTCGGAATAATGATAACAGTCATCAGGTTCGACCTGAAATTCAAAATCAATAGTCGTCTCACACGGTACTCATTTAATTTACCACTCACTATCACATTCCTGAGGTTCTCGATCTTGCAAAGAAACATCGCTTTAGCTTCTAATTTAGCTAGATTCAGACTGTCATTAAACAATATTAATCATGTATCCAATACTCACAAAATAATCAAAGGTTTTCCATTCAAGCATTTGCAACTATATCTGCTTTCCCAAAGGCTGATCGATAATGGCTCACAATCTTTCAATAGTTCAAGCCATCTATGCTGTTTTAAATTCAGATCCTTCTGTGACATTAGATACTTTAAAATCTTGGGATCAGGAAACATATGACATTTTTCGTCGGACAACCGAAGTCATCAAATTCTCAACACAGACATAAAAAGTGGCCGACTCTAAATCACCCGTCGGATTGTTCCTTTCATGTGACTTTAACCTTCTGAAAGCATAAACTATCACTTTACATTCTTGTATTAAAACACATTCCAATTCGTTCGATAGTGCATTGCTGAAAAATCACAAATTCTTGACTCAATTTAAACTGGACCCAGAATCAGTGCTTCGGGTAACAATACCTTCAACTATTTTCAACTTTGCTAACACTCAACAGACCATTCAAACTTTCATAAATGTGATAACTTTATCAATCAAAATAGCTTTAACTCATAATAATACCATCCAATTAGAACTGATCTGATAGGTATGTCCTTGTATCACATCCTTGTTGAATATAAATTCTTCATTCAGACTGTTTGTCAATTTACCCATTAATGTACAAGATTTTATCTTCTTACCTGAGGATAAACTTAAATGCTTATAACTCAAATTACCCTTCAACTAACCAGCTCACTCAGATAAAAACAACTGAGTCGATTTCAACTATAAAATAATATCACATCAAAATACTCCATTCTTCATGTTGTTAAACCAACTCAAACATACGCTCTTTCAAAATTTCCTCACATGCTAGTTAAAGATCTTTACAACTGCATCAGCTCAAGGAAATAAAATATCCTAATTGAACTCATTGACCTTAATCAAACTTACCTGAGAAAAGAAAACCATCGTACAATTTGAGCTTGAGCTTCCACTATCTATACCTTTGCCGATTACTTTCACGAAAATTAGAGAAATCCTTATACCAGAATCACCATGTTTCTATGATCGAACCAGAAATACATCCATAATAGACATAGTTATCACAAGCCAAAGAACACACTTTAAAGATGAGCCATGATTGATAATTTATGAAATAGGGATGATAAGAAAATCGAGATAAAGAAATCCAAGATGCGATATCATACTGGAAGTCCGAGAACATAACTCATAAGAAAATAATAAAGATCTTAATGATTCCTCAGAGAAAACCAGAAGAAAAACAATGCTTATACGCTCTGGAATCAATTGTAACAGAGATAATATATTTTCCAAATATATATATAAAACAAAACAACATCCAGTAGAAACAGAAGAATAGCCTCACATAAATTTTCACCAACAACTTTTATTCCAAACATATTAGAAAAGAATCCCAAAGAGAGAGATAAGAAATGCTGCTCATCAACAAACCAGCCCAACAGTGCTTTCATCTAACATTATAATCAGCTAACATTCTCATACGATAAGAATTTCATCAGAAAATGAACAATCACATATATCTCTCGAGGATAAATGAATATATAAAATACCGGGAGAGATCATCATAATCTATTCAATTACTACATTACACTCGGACATCTTTACGATTCAAATATCATTTCTCGACTAATTGTCATCACTAATCCTGTATTATTCCATTCACTAATGAAAATCAATCCAGAAGAAATTCCAGCAAATACGTGCTTTAGACATCATACCTGAATGAGTCGATTAGTCGAGATTAACTTTTTCTTTAATCGTGACATCGCGAAATCCGAATAATCATTAGAATAACCTGGGATCTTTTCCAGAACTGTATTCACTTGCCAAACTATTCTTAACTCTGACCACATTATTAGTTATTCCGTTACTGAACTCTTTAGTCTCTTACTTGTGAGCTCATTCAACTTAAATCTCATGAAATTTCGTTATAAGATACCACATTGGTAAGGGGGTGAGGTCGTAAAACTTCTAACTCGACTCTCATAAATACACACATATAACTTAGCATTCATCATCAACATAATATCTTCACAATCATATAATTCACTTCAAGCTAATTAACATATTTATGTTACACGAACTTTCCTATTATCTTTATTCAAACAAGTGTACTTAAACATACATTCCATAAATTTTGTGTAAGTTTACTTATCGCATTCACATAATCAAACAAGTTAGGCACATAACATCATATGAATGCCAAAAAAACATGGATGAGCTTATCATATTATAAACTTTCATTTCACTTCACCTTTCATATTTCAAGAATAATTCCCATTGAACTATTGTAATTTCGATGGATACTCGAGTAGTATACTCAAGGTGCATGCCAACAATCCGTCAATTCATATTCAAAAGTGCCATTTTGGCACATATTCATAGAGCACACTCTCGAGCCACATATGATATAACAGGATTACCAGTCCAGGCTAAATCCTTTCAGTAACGTATGCTTTAAAGGGCTTACTCTAGATTACCCTTTCGGGCTAAATCCATTTCGTAACACATGCTCGAGATAGCTTAATTCGGGATTACCCTTCTGGGCTAAATCCTTTTTGCAACATTTAAAACATTTTATCCTTTTCATAAAATTACCATAATCCATCGAAATACAATGTTCAACGAAACAATGACATTTTATTCATATTTCTCAACTTATGGTTATTTCATTTTGTACATAATCACAAACATATCATGAACTCTTATTCATACCATTCCAAGTTTCAACTTATCACAAACACATTTTTAAATATCTTAGTATCACTTTCAGCGTTTTTGAAAGTAGCTCAGTTGGAAAGCATCTCTGTCTCAACAAAACAATTTCATCAGAGTCGAGAGATATCACAATATCACGGGTTACATATGGCATGTATAGCTAGACTCACATACGCTACGTTAGTCCGAGAATCGACTAAATCGTAGCTCTGATACCACTAAATGAAACACCCCGTACCCGTATTCTATGCTGGAATAGGGCTCGAGGTATTACCGGACTTATAGCATAAGCAATCACACAATTCTGAGTCATAAAATTTGTGTCCAAATTTATATCATTCATAATTGATGATAAAGTTCTTTATACGAGCCTACGAGGCCCCAAACATGCTTTGGAGGTGGTTCGGGACTAAACTGAGAACTTTAGAAATTTTTATAAAACTTAGAGAATTTTTGCTAGAAGCAGGGATCACACGCCCGTGTGGTCCAAGGAACACGCCCGTGTGACCCCGGGGACACGCCCATGCTTCAAACCGTGTTCAAATTAGGGTGTTCTCTGACTTGTGCCACACGGTCGTGCCACACGCCCGTGTGCTAGACCGTATAGCACATACGGCTGAGACACACGCCCGTGTCTCTGCCCGTGTGCTCAATTCTGGACATTCTGTTTTGCAACAATGAAGGTGCAGGGGACACACGGCCGAAACACATGCCCGTGGGGCAGACCGTGTGTCACACATGGCCTAGACACACGCCCGTGTGTCTACCCGTGTGGGCAAAATAAAGGCTATTTACCCAGCCATTTGCCACCCTTGTTCACACTTACACTTACACCAATTTAAAGGCACAAAACAATACATACTTAGGCAACCGAAACATCCACATTCATGGTTAAAACATATCAACTTTATATCTTTGTCTAACATATTCACTACATTTGTTAAGCCCTAACATACAAATTTCACATTCATTAGGCTTCATTCAACTACTTTCTAGTTACCAAATTATAAACAGATTCCTCATCTCATCAATAGGTCACATTTCCAAAAGTTTACACAATCATCAAGCATACCATGATCATATCACCATAGACATTGACACATATATGAATATACTTAGGCTTACAACCATGTTAGCCAATATAAGCCAACTTACATGGCCAAAATGATTACAAGCCATTACATTGGCTAAAATCATATGACGCATATAACAAAATGACTAAGTCCCTCTACATGCCATAAACTCAAAATACTTGAATTCATCAATACCCAAAGTGATAGCTTGATAGTGTGATAAGATCTTCGACGATCTCCAATCCGAGCTAGCTCAATGACACTATAAAACATGGGAAAGGAAAGGGGTAAGCTATATAGCTTAGTAAGTTCATATGCAAATAATACAAAACATTATTCATACATTTGGCATATAAATAACTTAACAAATATTAACATAAATGTCATTAAAACTTCATAAATGTCATATGACCATAAATGTCATTTAATATCAACATAACACATATCAACATAATTGTCATATACCAATAGTTCATCATATGAAAAACATAACACATATCAACATAAATATCACTTAAGCTTCATAAGCACAACTTACTCAATCACATTCTTACCAATAGTTCATCATATACCGAATTCATTTCCTTTGAGTTTTTCGTACATACATGTCCAACTCGTAACATAATCACATACTTTCTCGTCTTTGACATACCCGTTGAACCACTTGAAATACTATCGGATACACGAAAAATTTTGCACATAAGTGCCATATATTTAGCCAATGCTATCACAATTCTCATAACACATATAAGCTCGGTCTCAAGCAAATCCACGGGCCTGTTCACACAAGCTGTCAGTTAAGACATAGCTACGCAGTGCTGCTCATACAAGCTGTCAGGTATCCGCAACATATGCAGGTATACCCAGCCACTGGTTGGACGTACAGGACCAGCACCCGGGACACATAAATCACATAATCACATGGGTTCCTAGTGACATGTCACTTGTATCCTAATCTATTCCTAAGGTTCAACCGAGATTTCTCTCTTGTCGGAACTTCATTGAATATACTCATAGAATCAATCATACATTTCATGCAATATCAAAACATTAAAATACAAATATAACATTGCATAATTTACATACGAACTTACTTTGGCATAAAAATGGCGAAAAGGACTAAATCGTCAAATACTTGTTTTTCCCCCGTTCTAATTTTGAACCTCGTTTTTCTCGATCTATAATATCACATTTAACTTATTTAATCATTACACTATTCAAATCAGCCCAAAATCACATTATAGCAAAAATTACATTTTTGCCCCTAAAGTTTGACATTTTTACACTTTAGTCACTAGGCTCATAAAATGAATTTCATTCAATTTCTTAAAAACCCAAGCCTAGCCGAACCATTTTCATACTCATAACAGCCCACGTTTCTCATTTATTCATATTTTTCTACTCATTTTATAACTTTGACAAATAAGTCCTTTTTGACATTTTTACCGAAAATCACTTAGTAAAAGTCGTTTAACAAACAAAAAACATGCATTTTCTACCATCAAACATCAAAATACACACATGTTCAACATGGGTAAAACTCTAGACCTTGATCATATCTTAAATGAGTGGTAGAAATAGATAGATCATGTTACAAGGATTTTCAAAACATAAAAATCATTAAAAACGGGGCAAGAACGGACTTACAATCGAGCTTGGAAGCTTGACAAACCCTAGCCATGGTTTCCCCTTGTAAAATTCGGCCATGGGAGGAATATGGACAAAAATTGGCTTTTATTTTGGCTTTTTAATTCATTTTAATTACCAAATTACTAAAATGCCCTTAATGAAAAACTTTAAAAACATACCAAACCATGTCCATTTTTGTCCACCAACTTAACCAATGGTCTAATTACCATTTAAGGACCTCTAATTTAAAATCTCATAGCAATTGGAAACCTTTAACATATAGAATTCAAGTTTTTCACTTTTTTGCAATTTAGTCCTTTTGACTAAATTGAGTGCCAAAACGTCAAAATTTTCTAACGCAATTTTCACGAAATTGTTCCATAAAACTATAGACCATAAAAATATAATAAAAATGAATTTTAATGCGTCGAATTTGTGGTCCCGAAAACACTGTTCCGACTAGACCCAAAATTGGGCTGTTACACAATCAAGTAAGTTAGTTACATAAATTTCACATATACATCAATAAGCATTAATGAGCTCATCATGCTATATTCTTTCAACACATTATTCATTTCATCTCATAATTCTCATATCATGTCAAGTATATTATCTGTTGAATCATTGAAATTCCGATGGATATTCAGATAGTACACTCAAGGTGTACAATTCAATAACCCGTCAATTCATATTCAAGAGTATCCATTAGGGCACTTAATCTGAAAGCACACTCTCGAGCCACATATCATATAACAGGATTACTTGTCCAAGCTAAATCCTGTTTCCAACATATGCTCACAAGAGCTTAATAAAAATTACCCGTCCGGGCTAAATCCTATCTATAACATATGCTCAAGAGGGCTTATATCAGGATTACCAGTCCAGGCTAAATCCTTTCTGAAATGAGGTCAATATGATTACTCGTCCGAGCTAAATCCCGTCAGCAACAAATGGAGGACCTCATTTAATAAGGGAAATCACATTAATCCATCGAAGTCCAATATTCAAACGGAACTTAACCATTTTCAAACAGTTTCAAGCATGTATTCATTTCTTATATTGTAACATACAAATAGTTAACATAAATATAAATCACATTCTATACAAATACAATATTCAATTCAACATATTTTCATGCTCAATTAAGTTACACGAACTTACCTCGATAATAGTTCGTACAGGAAAATGTACTAATCCGAAACTTTCTCTTTTCCTCGATCTAGCTTCGAATTTGAGTTATCCGGATCTATATAAATGAATTTAATCATCAATTTCTCATATTTCATATTCATTTGAACTCAATTTACATCCTAGGAAAAATTATCATTTTGCCCCTAAACTTTCCATAAATTCTAATTTCGTCCCTAGGCTCGGAAAATAAAATTCATGCAATTTACTCCTTATTCCAAGCCTAACTGAAATTTCAATATAAAATTTACAGCACATGTATTCTATAAAATTTAGAATTTTTCTTTAATTTTCACAACTTTACAATTTAGTCCCTAAATCATGTTTTCATCAAAATTCACTTTGTAAAAGTTGTTTATCTATCAACAACCTTTCATTTTCTACCACAAATTTCAAATTTTCAGCATATTCATCCATGGAAAAATTTCTATACTTTGATAACTTTACAAATTGACCCCATAAATAGATAGATTAGACTATCCCGGTTTCAAAAATATAAAAATTACTAAAAACGGGGCTTGAATACTTACCCAATTAGGCCAAGAAAGCTTATTTTTTCTTTCCTAGGGTTTCCATGGAATATTTGGGGAAGAAGATGATATATAATGTTTTTAATTCTATTTTAATTATTTATCATCTTTTAATTTTATTACTTTCCAATTTAGTCCTTAGCCTTTTCTAATTTTTCCATGGATGAATCATCAAAAATATCTACTAACTTTTCTTTAATGGTTTAATTACCATATAAGGACCTCAAGTTTTGAATTCCATAGCTATTTGATCCTCCTAGCTACTAGAATCCAACTTTTGCATTTTATGCAATTTGGTCCTTTCCGTAATTAAGCACTTAATCGATAAAATTTTCTTATCAGAATTTTCATATGACATTCCTATCTAAATGCAAATCATGCAATAATATAAAAATAAATTTTCCTTCCAGCTCGGATTTGTAGTCCCGAAACCACTGTTCCGATTTCACTGAAATTAGGCTATTACAACTCTCACCCCTTAAGAATTTTTTGTCCTCAAAAATCTTACCATTAAAGAGGTTCGGGTATTGCTTTCTCATGGTATCCTCCGGTTCCCAAGTAGCTTCTTCAATACCATGTCGTTGCCATAGAACTTTTACTAATGCCACCTTTTTATTTCTTAAATCTTTTGTTTCACAGGCTCGTGGACTCAATTTTCCCTTACGACCAAACCAAAGAACTTTCTTCGAAGGTGATACTTTCAAGAATACCTTGTCACCGATCTGAAATTTTATTTCTTTTCGTTTAAGATCAGCTTAGGACTTTTGATGATCAGAGGCTGCTTTTAAACTATCCCGAATTACTTTCACCTTTTCCTCGGTTTCACGAACTAAGTCAACTCCGTGTAACTTTTTCTCACTGAGTTCTGTCCAATACAATGGAGTTTTACGTTTGCGACCATACAGTGCTTCATACGGTGCCATTTTGATACTGAACTGATAATTGTTATTTTAAGCAAATTCAACTAAAGGCAGATATTTTTCCCAATTACCTTCAAATTCAAGCACACAACATCGAAGCATATCTTCTAAAATCTGTATTACTCGTTCAGATTGACCATCTGTCTGGGGATGGAATGTAGTGCTGAAATGTAACTGTGTACTCAGAGCTTCTTGCAATTTGCTCCAAAATCGTGATGTTAATCGAGGATCTCTATCTGAAATAATGGAGATAGGTTCTCCATGCAATCTGACAATATCAGAGACATATAATTCAGCCAATCTATCCTAGGAAAAATCTATACGTACCGGAATAAAGTGTGTAGACTTTTTTAATCGATCAACAATTACCCAAATGACATCTTTCTTCTTTGGAGACAGGGGTAATCCTGAAACAAAGTCCATGGTAATTCTTTCCCATTTCCATTCTGGTATCGTAACTGGCTGTAATAATCCCGAAAGCAACTGATGTTCAGCATTTACTTGTTGACATATCAAACACTTAGATACAAACTCAGAAATATCCCTTTTCATTCCCGGCCACCAGTACATCTTTTTCATATCTTTGTACATTTTATTACTACCAGGATGAATAGACATGTTACCTTTATGAGCTTCATTCAAAATCTTCTGTACTAGTTCTGAATTCTTCGGTACACATATTCTGCCTCTGAATAACAAACAACCATCAGTCCCATCCTGAAATTCTGAATTAGGAGTCGATTCACATTGTATTTGTTTTGCTTGTAACTTACTATCATCTTTCTGAGCTTCAGAAATCTGTTGCAAAATCATCAGTCTAGCTTTTAACTCAGCTATAATTGAACCATTATCAGATAACATCAATCGAGTATTCATTGCTCGCAAAGCAAATAGGGGTTTTCTGCTCAGAGCATCTGTAACTACATTGGCTTTTCTCGGATGGTAGTCAATAATCAGATCATAATCTTTCAATAACTCAAGCCACCTACGCTATCTCAAATTCAAATCTTTCTATGACATCAAATACTTCAAACTTTTATGATCAGTGAATATGTGACATTTTTCACCAAACAAATAATGTCGCCATATTCTCAGTGCAAATACAATTGTTGCTAATTCAAGATCATGTATTGGGTAATTTCTTTCATGTACTTTTAGCTGTCTTGAAGCATAGGCTATTACTTTACCTTATTGCATCAAAACACAGCCTAAACCATTTAACGATGCATCACTATAAATTACAAATTCCTTACCCAATTCAAGCTAAACTAACACAGGTGCTTCTGTCAATAAGGCTTTCAACCTATCAAAACTCTACTGACATTTATCAGACCACTCGAATTTCACATCTTTTTGCAACAAACGAGTCATCGGAGAAGCTATCATTGAAAATCCTTTTACAAACCTCCGATAATATCCAGCAAGTACCAGAAAAATTCAAACTTCAGACATATTCTTCGGTGGTTTCCAATTGACAATAGCTAAAATTTTACTCGGATATACTCGAATACCCTCTACAGATACAATATGTCCAAGAAAACCAACTTCCCGTAGCCAAAATTCACATTTACTGAATTTGGCATACAATTTCTTTTCACGCAATATTTGCAACACTATTCTCAAATGATCAGCATGTTCATTTTCATCTCGAGAATAAACCAAGATATCATCAATAAATACCACCACAAACCTTCTAAATAAGGTCTGAAAATTCTGTTCATCAGATCCATAAACACTGCAGGTGCATTTGTCAAACCAAATGGCATCACAAGAAACTCATAGTGTCCATACCTGGTTCTAAAAGTTGTCTTTGGCACATCTGAATCTTTTACCCGTAACTGATAGTAGCTAGAACGGAGATCAATCTTTGAAAATACAGTAGCACCTTTCAACTGGTCAAATAAATCATCAATTTGAGGCAATGTATACTTGTTCTTTATTGTAACCTTATTAAGTTGTCTGTAATCAATGCACAGCCTTAAAGATCCATCTTTCTTCTTTACAAACAAAACCAGTGCACCCCAAGGTGAGAAACTGGGTCAAGCAAAGCCTCTATCAATCAACTCTTGCAACTGTGCTTTCAACTCTTTTAATTCGGTAGAAGTCATTCTGTAAGGTGTTATGGATATGGGTGTTGTCCCCGGGACAAGATCTATGGAAAATTCCACTTCTCTAACCGGTGGTAAACCAAGCAATTCTTCCGAAAATACATCAGGAAATTCACATACAATCGGCACTGACTGAATCTTTGACTCAAATACTTTAGTGTCCAACACATATGCAAGATAAACATCATAACCCTTTCTGACATATTTTCGTGCTGATATTACTGAAATCACATTTGATAACCCATCTAATTTATCAGAGTCAACATGGAGTAACTCACCATTCTGACATTTCAACACAATATATTTCTGCTTACAATTCACCACTGCATCATGTTGGGCTAACCAGTCCATTCCAAAATCACATCAAATTCATCAAATGGCAATAGCATCAAATCGGCTAAAAAGCAATATCCCTTTACCATCAACAGCAATTTTTACAGACTTTATCCACCATAACATACTGGCCCAGGGGATTTGAAACTTTAACCACAAATTCAGTGAATTCAACAGGTAAATTTTTAACAGACACTAAATTTGTGCATATGTATGAATGTGTGGAACCAGGATCAATCAAAGCAGTAATATCAGTATCAAGTTGAGAAAATATACTAGTAATGACGTCTGGTGCAGAGGCATCTTCTCTAGCACGAATAGCATATGTCCTTGCCGATGCTCGTGCCTAAAATTTAACTGTTGTATCCCTTATAGTACCTCGACTACCACTGACATTGCCGGGGTGACGGGGTGGTCTGCCTCTTGAAATAGGATTACTTGGCTTTGGAGTCTGCTCAATTTCTTTTTCAACCCTTTCTAGACAATCTTTAAGAAAATGATCAAGAGATCCACATCGGTAACAAGCTCCACTTCTAAACCGACATTCCCTATGATGGAATTTGTTACAATTTTTACACTTTGGTTTGGGGTTACCGACACTTCCAACACTGGTTATAGATGGAGATGAAGACCTCGGGTTAGAGCGTTGAAAACCTCGCTCTTTTTCAGAATATCTCGCTGATGTTGTAAAACGATCATAACACTTCTTTAATTTCTTAGAAGCAGATGATTGTGACTTACTCATAATTTTTTTACTAGAAACCCGAGCTTCTCTATCAGCTTATTTCTTTTCTTTACTCAATTCTTCAGCTTTATGTGCTCGATCGGCTAACACCATAAATTCTCATAATTAAAGGATTCTGATCAACAACTTGATGTCTTCATTTAAACCCTCTTCAAATCATTTGCACATATCAGCCTCGGTTGGAACCCATTCTCTGGCATACTTGCTTAATCGAATAAATTCTCGCTCGTATTTAGATACAGTCATATTTCCCTGTTTGAGCTCTAAAAATTCTTTCTTTTTTTGATCCAGAAATCTCTGACTAACATACTTCTTTCTGAATTCAGTTTGGAAAAATTCCCATGTAATGTTCTCTCTAGGTACCACTGAATTTATGGTATTCCACCAATGATAAGCTGTGTATTTCAATAAAGATACTGCACATTTCAAACATTCAGCTGGTGTGCAAGATAATTCATCTAAAACCCGGATGGTATTTTCCAACCAAAACTCAGCCCTTTCTGGATCATCATCTGCGGTAGCTCTAAATTCCTCTGCCCCATATTTACAGATTTTATCAACCGGAGGCTTACCAGTTCTAGCGGGTTCAGCACCTTGTGGTATTTCAGGAACTGGTTGAGGAGCAGGTGGGGGAGGTTCTTTGTCTGAGCAGGATGTGGATGAGTTCTCAAATACTCAGTAAACCATTCATTCATCATTTGAAAGAAGGCTTGTTTTGCCTCCTCACTTCGGCCCTCAGATTCAGGCCTTCTACTACTAGATGCAGCTCTTTGAACTGAAGCTGAAACATTGCTCTCAGCTTCCTCAGATTCAGCTCTAGCTTGGTTGGATGAAATTACTATATGAAAAAAACACATTTAAAATGGTTAGGAGATATCACACTATCACAAATTATATAATGGCATGTATAGCTAAAATCGTACTTACTACGTTCAATCCGAGAATCGACTAAACTGTAGCTCTGATACCAATAAATGTAACACCCCTAACCCGTATCCGTCGCCAAAATAGGGTTATGAAATATTACTAGAGTTTTCAGAATAATTAAATATAATTCATGTTGATTACTATTCATATTCCGAGATTATTCATATCGTTCCGTAAATGGACCTTTGAGGCCCAATATGAGTATTAGGATCGAGTCGGGACTAAATTAGGAACTCAGAGAATTTTTCGTAAAATTTCAAAAATTTTCCTAGATGCAGGGCACACACGCCCTTGTGGTCCAAGGGACACACCCATGTGACCCTAGGACAATCCCGTGCTGCAGGCCGTGTTGGAAACTATGTAGCTCTCTGACTTATGCCACACGGCCAGCCACATGCCCATGTGCTAGGCCTTGTGGTTAATTAAATTTTTCAAAATTAGGTGCAGGTTTCACACGGCCAAGACACACACCCATGTTCTAGGCCGTGTAGCACACAGGCTGAGACACACGTCCGTGTCTCTGCCCGTGTGCTCAATTCTGAGCATTTTGTTTCTCAAATTTAAAGTGCAGGGGACACACGGCCTAACCACACACCCATGTACCAGGCTGTGTATCACACACGGTCAAGACACACGCCCGTGTGTCTACTCGTGTGGACAAAATAAAGTCATTTCTAACTTCATTTCTCACCCAAAACTTTGCCAATAACCTATAGCAAAACTTAAATTCATAAACCAACCAATCCAAGCATTATAATCAAGCTAATTCTATCATTTAACATGGTATATCATTATATGCACACATATTTGTAATCTTACCTTGGTTTAGTCTATATGTTAAACATAATTTAATCAACCATACTTAATATATATGTAGCTACCATAGTATGACCTTATAAGTATATCAAAACAAACCATTACTAGCCATTCCAATGGCTAGATTACAAACATCATTTTCAAGCCAACAATGGCCAAGTTAACTTATACATGCCATTATGCCAAAATAAGTTTACTAATTATACCAAAATAAAATAGTGGATAGTGTGATGATGCTCCAATCGGTCACAAACCTTCTCGAGCTTCCGAGCACTATAAACAGAGAAAATAAAACCTAGTAAGCATTATATGCTTAGTAAGTTCGTATAACAGGAACTAAAACTTACCAATCACATTTAATAACATTAAGCATTCAATAACATGCTTTTCATCAATTTAGAAAATTTACCTAAACAAACATACACTCAATCAAGCAAGTTAGTTACATAAATTTCACATATACATCAATAAGCATTAATGAGCTCATCATGCTATATTCTTTCAAGACATTATTCAATTCATCTCATAATTCTCATATCATGTCAAGTATTTTATCCTTTGAATCATTGAAATTCCGATGGATATTCAGATAGTACACTCAAGGTGTACAATTCAATAACCTGTCAATTCATATTCAGGAGTACCAATTAGGGAACTTAATTAGAAAGCACAATCTCGAGCCACATATCATATAACAGGATTACTTGTCCTTGCTAAATCCTTTTTCCAACATATGCTTACAAGAGCTTAATCAGGATTACCCGTCCGGGCTAAATCCTATCTATAACATATGCTCAAGAGGGCTTATATCAGGATTACCAGTCCAGGCTAAATCCTTTTTGTAATGAGGTCAATAGGATTACTCGTCCGAGCTAAATCCCGTCAGCAACAAATGCAGAACCTCATTCAATAAGGGAAATCACATTTATCCATCGAAATCCAATATTCAAATGGAACTTAACCATTTTCAAACAGTTTCAAGCATGTATTCATTTCTTATATTGTAACATACAAATAATTCACATAAATATAAATCACATTCTATACAAATACAACATTCAATTTAACATATTTACATGCTCAATTAAGTTACATGAACTTACCTCGATAATAGTTCGTACAAGAAAATGTACTAATCCGAAACTTTCTCTTTTCCTCGATCTAGCTTCGAATTTGAGTTATCCGGATCTATATAAATAGATTCAATCATCAATTTCACATATTTCATATTCATTTTACTCATACATCCTAGGCAAAATTACCATTTTGCCCCTAAACTTTCCATAAATTCCAATTTCGTCCCAGGCTCAGAAAATGAAATTCATGCAATTTACTCCTTATTCCAAGCCTAACCGAAATTTCAATATAAAATTTACAGCACATGTATTCTATAAAATTTAGAATTTTTCTTCAATTTTCACAACTTTACAATTTAGTCCCTAAATCATGTTTTCATCAAAATTCACTTTGTAAAAGTTGTTTATCTATCAACAACCTTTCATTTTCTACCATAAATTTCAAGTTTTTAGCATATTCATCCATGGAAAAATGTCTATACTTTGATAACTTTACAAATTGACCCATAAATAGATAGATTAGACTATCCCGATTTCAAAAATATAAAAATTACTAAAAATGGGGCTTGAATACTTACCTAATTAGGCCAAGAAAGCTTGTTTTTTTTCTTTTCTAGGGTTTCCATTGAATATTTGGGGAAGAAGATGATATATAATGTTTTTAATTCTATTTTAATTATTTATCATCTTTTAATTTTATTACTTCCAATTTAGTCCTTAGCCTTTTCTAATTTTTCCATGGATGAATCATCAAAAATATCTACTAACTTTTCTTTAATGGTTTAATTACCATATAAGGACCTCAAGTTTTGAATTCCATAGCTATTTGATTCTTCTAGCTACTAGAATCCAACTTTTGCATTTTATGCAATTTGGTCCTTTTCGTAATTAAGCACTTAATCGATAAAATTTGCTTATCAGAATTTTCATATGACATTCCTATCTAAATGCAAATCATGCAAAAATATAAAAATAAATTTTCCTTCCGGCTTAGATTTGTGGTCCCGAAACCATTGTTCCGATTTCACTAAAATTGGGTTGTTACATTACTAATGTCATCCCACCACATTAATTAAGGCCTAATTACCATATAGCTCCTTCCTCAATTAGTAATTAAGCCATTTAGTCACTAAATGAATTAATTACCAAATTTTGCGCCTTTTACAATTTAGTTCTTTTTCTTTAATTAGTTATCTAAACATTAAAATTTCTTAACCAAATTTTAATATGACACTAATGACTCCATAAATATTATAAAAATAATATTTATGAGTCAACACGATAGAAATTTGTGGTCCCAAAACCACTGTTCCATTACCACTGAAAATCAGGTTATTACATATCCTCTTATTGGTATTACATGGTTGATGAAAGGTAAACATGGTCACGGGTCGTTCTCTTTATGATGGATGACTTGATTACTATTTGATAGTGATTGACTTCTCATGAAGGAAGATGTAATGGTTACTATGAGATAAAATAGGATCATATTGGGAAAACAGATATTATCCTAAAGAGATTAAGGATATCCTCTAAGGGTAACACACTTATGACAAAGTCATTGGACGATTGGGAAGATGTACTTGTACAGCTGCACGATTAACATAAGACCATAGAAAATTAGATGTGAATTTAGTCTATAAATGCTTCAAACCATTGGTGGAAGTGAAACCCACCTATTCTTGTTGTTGTCATGGTGGCAGACATGATGAGCAGAAATGGTTACAAAGCATCATATCAAAAAGCCTGGATAGCTAAACAAATGGCAATGAAAGAGCTCTACAGTGGTTAGGATTACTCCTACGACGAACTACAATATTGGTTGGCAGCATTGCAGGAGTATGTGCCAGGAATGGTGGTAAGGATGCACGTAACACCCCTAACCCGAGTCTGTCGTCGGACTAGGGTTACGAGGCATTACCGGACAATACACATTTCAGCATGGTCATATATTGCAATTCATGCACAATGCCATATCAACTTCTATAATTTACTTTAAAGTCAAATAGCAATTATCTACTCTATCAAATCAGCCAAATTTGCACATTTATAATGCATAGCCAAATAAGATCACACATGCTATATTTCCTACATTACAATCAAGCCATTTTCGCATGGCTATACATACGCAAATCAGAATAAACCATATTAAAACTAGCCTATACATGCCACATAACCAAAACTCAAAGATTTTATTTACCGAAACAATAACCGGATAGTGTGATAAGGCCTCCTGCGACTTCCAACCCGAGCAAATCTTTGAAAATCTATAAACATTGGACAAACGCACAGAGTAAGCTTTGAAAGCTTAGTAAGTTGGTATATTAATAATAATAAGCAATTTAATTAGTAATATTAACCCATTTCTCAATAAATATGCTCAAGGAATTAGAATCAATATTCACATGATTTCACCTTTTTCTTAAGTTCAGCTTAGGCTGTTTTTCTGAGTCACAATCACTAATTTAATTATTTCATAAGCTACAGAACTCAAAATTAAGTTCCGTGAATTTTCCCTGAAATTAGACCCATATACCTTCTTTCCATAAAAATTCCAGAATTTTTGGTCTGGCCAATCAATACTAGATTATTCTTAAAGTTTCCCTTATTTCACTATTCAGTGGTTCTGACCTATCTTTACAAAAAATCAGTTATCTCATTGTACAGAATTCAAATAATGTTCTCGTTTATTTAAATAAAAAATATACTCATTAAGGATTCTAAGCATATAAACCATGCTCCATAATTATTTTTGTACAATTTATAATGATTTTTCCAAGTCAGAACAGGGGATCACGTAATCATTCTGAACTAGTCTTACAAAAATTTAAATATCTCAAAATATACAAATCCTTTGCTTGCTCTGTTTCTTTTATATGAAAATAGACTCAATGAGCTTTCAATCCATATCTCTTTCACTTTCTAATTCAATTTCCACTATTTTCGGTGATCTTCAAAAGTACACAATTGCAGTTGTCCAGTACTGTTTTAATGAAAATTTCACTTTTTCATAATTTCCATGTATTCACTTTCATTTTTTTACATATGCACAAAAACATAGTATAACTTAGCATATAATTATCATTTGATCATAGGCACATCTCACTCATTTGCATCCTTACAATTGATGCATCATAACCCAAACACTTTATTCAACATATAAATCATACAATAGCAACTTCATACACATACATGTATTATTTGATCATACGATTTCTTACTTAATTTCATACATGCACTTCACTTATACAAACGATTTCATTTTCACACTTACACATATAAATGCATCAATTACAAAGTTCACTTGCACATTATTATCACATGATTAAATCATTTTCACATTCAATCACTTTTCATTATATCAATTCAATACTCGTTCACTTTAACTCATTTAACACATTTGATTACTTTTACCGTTGCTCACGTAAAATTTGCTAGGCATAAGGCATAATATAATACACCGGCACAGAGCCTGCTAGGCATAAAGCCTGATATTATACACCGGTACAAAGCCTACTAGGCATAAAGCCCGATATCACTGATACAAAGTCATCTTACACATAATTCATATATCTGAAATCTTAACTAATCCTTAAGGTTCATATGAAGCTTTTCAAACATCCTATCTCAATTGAATCGAACTTGTTCCCAAATCTCATAAACATTTATACATTTGGCTAAATCAAATAAAAATTCATATATTTATTTCTACGTGTATACTTCACATTTTATAAAATTTAGTATGTCTTTTTGCTTATAAACTTACTTGCTCAATAACCACATAATTATGAGGTCTTATAAATATAAATTTGAAAATAGATCACCGGTATAAAACCTGCTAGGCATCAGCCTGAATCACACACCAGCACTAGGCCTGCTAGACCTGAGGTCTGATATTCAATCACCGGCAATAAGCCTGCTAGGCACAAAGCCCGATTAAGTTCACCAGCACAAGGCTTGCTAGGCCCACAGCCTGAATAACGATACTTTTAAGTTTGTCTCACACACATATTTCAGATATCGAACCTTTTATACACTTCATAATCTTTGTACGAACATTCAAATATCACATCTCAATCGAACAAACTTAAACATACTAAATTCTAGGTTTATTCACATTCGGCTATTCATTATTAATTCCACAATTTCCAATTCAGCATATTACTAAGTTACATACATAATTTACAATGTTTCATAACATTTAATTCAACATAATTCAATTAATTCACTAATTTAGCTTTCAAATATAAATTACAACATTATTGCATTATTATTAACACACCAACTTACCTCGAATGCCGAAACGGCTAATTTTCCCAACTTAGCCCACAACTTTATTCTTCCCCGATCTTAGTCCAAATTTCATAATTTCTTGATCTAACATGTCAAATAACAGTCATTTAACACATTTTATCAACACACTAGTCAATTCAATTCACATATCAAATTTTGGCAAATTTACAATTTTGCCCCCTAACTTTTCAAAAATAATAGTTTTACCCCTAGGCTCGTAAATTAAACTTTATTCCTTTTTCTTATGTTTTATGACATGCTGAACATTTTTCCCTTCTATAGTAACTTCAAATTCTTACCATAACACAAACTTATGAACAATAACAACTTTTACCGATTAGCTCGTTTTCACCGAAAATCACTTAGTAAAAATCGTTCCTCTACTCATTAACATGCATAATCTACCATCAAACATCACAAAACATAAATTTTCATCAATGGCCGAACTCCAAATATGCATCAAAATCAGAAATTTTAGCATGGGTCGGATAGTATTCGAAGCAACAATCTCAAAAACGTAAAAATTAACAAAAATCGAACAAAAACTAACCTTGAATTAAGCTTCCAAAGGTGCCGAAATTTCAAAGCTTTCAAAGCTTTATTTTTTTCTTTAGTTTCGGTTGAATGAAGTTAAAGAAGATGAACATGCAACCACTTTATGTTTTATTTATTATTATAATCTTATAATATATTATTTATTAAAGTAAATTTAACATATATAAAATAAACATGTAAATGCCTTATATAAATACATGTTGCCGTCCACTACACTTGCAAAAAAGGTAATATACAACATAAGGCCTCATCTTTATAAAAATACATCAATTTGATCACTCAATTAAATAAAAGGTTACTTTTACCACTTATGCAATTTATTCCTTTTTCTTAAATTAAACACACAAACGGACAAATTAACTCACGAAAATTTAACACATGCTCAATCATATATCATAGGTACCGAATATAATATTAAAATATTTTACTGACTCGGATTTGTGGTCCTGAAACCACCGTTCCGACTAGGGTCTAATTCGGGCTATTACAATGCAAACATTCGATGCACACGAACAAGCAACCGAATAGTGTCAGGGATAAAAATATTCCATCATTTTTATGGACATTTGCAGCCCGAGTTTAAGTGTCTTCTCATTGCAATCCAATCTTTCAGGTTGATTGAACTTAACTTTACGAGAAATTCAAGCAGATATTGTTTATTGTGGTTGCATAGAATCGTCACTAAAACATATTGCATATCACATTTACCATAGCCAACAAAGAAAGCACGAAGTCTCAAGAATTTTTCTTAACTAACTTGTGCCGCCATGTTGAAACTCAGGACATTATTTGCTTGATTTTTTATTAGGCGAAGGGTATCATTATTGCAATTAGGTGTTTGGGAGTTTACGATGTTCTACATACCGCATCCGACATATAGCAAGTAACTTCCATTTGAAGTATAAGAATGCATTGTGGCATAAACAAGTCGTTAACATGGGTACTTACTTCAATGCCTTCGAATATCTTATGTTATTATTTAATTATAGTTTTCCAAATGATGACATTCTTGTGAAGTTCAATAGGTTATAATCTACAAAGACATCGATTCAATCAAAGGATAGAGAGGCTTCGCGAGGAAGATGGCCAAGAAGTTGTTGATTGGTTTAATGAAGTGAAGCCATATCAATGGGCACAATGTTTTGATGACAGGTCACGCTATGGTCATATGACCACCAATCTAGCGGAGGCTATGAATTCTGTCTTCAAAAGAGTGTGCCATCTACCAATATCAATTGTCTCCTCGGTAACATTCTACAAGTTGATCGCTTTGATGCCAAAGATAGGTAGTAAACAAGAAATAATGAAGTGGACAAGCTACATATACTTAGAGGATCTGAGGAAGGCGATAGATGTCAACCGAAGAAAAGCATAATTGATGTTTATGTAAATCTACTCTTACACTAATAAAACATTCTAAGTGACTGAGTTTGTTGGTCATCAGGCAAGTACCCTACCCAGGTCTTATCGAGTCAATCTACTTAATAGATGGTGTGATTGTAGGAGGTTTCAAACTCCTAAGTACCCATGTTCACACGTCATGGCTACATGTACCAATAGCAATATTGGGTTCTTGAGGCTCGGCCTCGCTAACTACGATGGAATGGGTCAATTGGCCCATTAAACCCCATCAACCATACTTATTATTCCATTCAAAATCGTCATTTCATAAGGCGCTTTATGTGTCAGAATAGAAATTCCTATAGCATTCATATCATTTTAGTAAAAGAAAGTTATATTATTTGGATAAAAAATTATTATTTTTATATTATTTGAGTAAAAAAGCCCAAACATGAGCATGTAATCTTTAGATGCTCTTAGCTCATAAATAAATGAAATAAAATAGTCTTAGTTGACACTAAAATTTCTCAAGTAAACAACAACGTAGAAATTTTATACTAATAGATCGGTCTAGAAAGCCATTAGTAAAAAAATTAAAAAAAAAGTTGAGCCCTTAAAGAAAAAGTGCACTCAATTGAGCCATTATGGAAAAAAAATCAATTAAGTCTTTCTATTAACGAAAACTCAATTGATCGTTAATGGCACTAACGTGGTTGACAAAGCTGACATATGGTATGCCATATAGACAGGTTGTTGAATCATCATGTCACATCAACCTATGTTTAAAAAGTAAAAGAAAATCCTAAAAATTTGTTAAAAATAACTTAAACGTTTGCATCTAAAATGAGCTTGAGCAATCATTTGTTCAGATGTAGGGTTTAGGGTTCAAGTACATTCCAGACATAAATTTCAAATATTATAAGAATTGTAAAAAAAAAATTATAAATGGTAAAAATTATAAATATCATAAATATTTATTAGAATTTCTAAAAACTATAAAAAAATATAAAACCCTAAAATTTATAAAAAAAATATTATTTTTACACATCTAAAACAAACATAATTCTAAAAATTGTAAGATATTACTAAAATGGTAAAAATTATAAATAATCATAAATAATTATTTAAAAAATCTAAAAAATGTAAGAATAATTACTAAATAGTATAATATAATAATTGTTGCAATCATAGCTCTAAATCTAACGTTTGAAATCTTAATTTGTTGTCTATGTAAGGTTTAATCCACAAATTAGTACTTGAATAATACTATTTTTTTCAAGTCGGTACTTTAATTTTTTTTTCTTTTACATCATTTCTCTCCGCTCTTTTCTTCTTCTTTTTTCTTTCATTATAATGTCTAGCAATGCTAACAGTACTCGAAATTCATCCTCCCGAAATTAAGACACCAGCAATTACTTTTTTTTAGGACTTCACTGTTTGCTTGTTCGACCTAACGGGATCGAAAAAGTTTTTTCATCGATCAAAACTAGTGTTTTTAGAATCAGGCTGACCAGTAGGGTAAAAAACCGATCAAGATATTGGTCCAATGATAAAGCTTGAATCAATTGACTCGCAAACTGATACAGATTGGTTGAATCGATCTAAAAAAATCGATTGAAGCGGTTTCCTTTATTTTTAAATATTATTTTTTATTTTTATAATTTTTTAATAATTTATTTGATCAAACCAAATGAACACCAATCCGATCATTGATTCGATTCTAAAAATCTTGATCAAAATCATAAAATTCAAAATTTAATATTTATATTTGAAAAGTTAATAATAATTTCCTTCTATAAAGCACATTTCCTAGGTTTATAACAATTTACTTGATATGATTTCATGAATGTATTCAACCGGCAATTTTTTCCAAAAAATACTAACAAACAACCATGATTGGATATTATAAATGATAAAATAAAAAAAATTAGGAGTAAATATTAATTTTTATTCAATTAATTTTTTAAAATTTTAATAATTATTTATAATTGTTTTATATTTTGTCATTTTAATATATTTTAATATTTTAATATTTTTTACAATATTCGGAATTTGCATTCAAAATGGACTTGGAAAACCATCTATTAAAATTCATTCTAAACATGTAAAAGCAAAATTTTCTTTATATTTTTAGGAATTTTTGTAAATTTTTAAAATTTAATATTATTTTACCATATTAAGATTTTACATTTTTTTAATAATTTTTATAACATTCAATTTAGTCTAGAATGAACCTAGACATATGATTATCTAGATTCAAATAAAGCCAGACAACCATTTATCCAAATTTGCTTTAGACGTAAATGTTTTATTTAATTTTTTAATAAATTTTTAGGATTTTTTATTTTAAAATATATGTTGACGTGGTATGTCATGTATTAGCTCCATTAGCCACATCAATGCAGTTAATGGTAAAACCAATTAACTAACAATTTTTGTTAATAGAAGGGTTTAATTGATGTTTTTTCTGCAATAAGGACTTAATTGGGTGTATTTTTTCTTAAAAGCTCAGTTAATTTTTTGGTTTATATATCTCAAAGGTCCTTGTACTCCTGTAAAATTTGAAAGTTAGTCCATATACTTTAATTTTGAGACATTTGAGTCCCTACACTTATTTTTATTTAAAAACTCGGTCCCTTCTTCTAATTTTGCCATTAAAGTTAATTATTTCCATGCATTTTATTTACCCTTTAAAATGTATAAAATTATAAGTTAGTAATAATAAAATTGCACTTTGGCCCCCAAAATGATAAAATTTTGATTTAGTCCTTTACAAATTACAAAAATATTAACTAATACAATAGTGAAATTGTATTTTAGCTATTATCAAAATTTATAACTTAATTTCGTGCCTCCCCAAAAAAAATTTCTTGCTTTACCCTGGTCAAAGGTAAAATAAATTTTTTAGTCCTCAACATTTACAGGTTTTTGTCAATTTGGTTCTTACCCTTTGAAAGTACATAAACAATTTTTTAATTTTTTAAAAATTTTATTTTTAAATAAATTAATAATTTTTTTATATTTTAAATAAAAACATAAAATTTTGAAAAATTCTTAATTTGTTTAATATGATTTTTTTAAAAAAACTCTTTAAAATTCAAAAACGAAAAAAAAATTAAAAATATATAAGAATTCCAAACTTCAATATTATCTAAATTGGATTGGACTATACTAGGAACCGGTTGAGATATTGTTCCAGTGAGATGTAAAAAACTGGTTGACTAGCAAACAGGTACGAATTAGTTGAACCGATAGTTGAGCCGATTTCAAACTAGTTTGAACAATTGGTTCCTAGAATAACTGGTCTGACCGGTTCAAAGCAAATAAATTATAAAAAATTATAAAAATTGATTGAACTGCTAGTTCAACTAGTTTTTAGTCTAGTTCTACCAGTTCATACTGATTCGCGGGTCAACTAGTTTTTTTTTACCTCTCACTGGATTGATACATTTAGTCGATTCCTAGTCTAACCGTCTGGTTTAGATAACATTGAAATTTAGAATTTTTTTTATATTTTAAATTTTTTTATATTTTAATTTTAAAGATTTTTTCATAGTTAAAACTATGAAAAAATAGTTTTTTTTTAATTACATAATTTTAAAGGGTATTAACCAAATTGACAAAAAAAAATTGTATATATTGAGGGCTAAAAAGGTTTAAAATCTTTAAAAATTGGTCGGTCTACTAACTTGTACATATTGGTTGAATCAGGCCAAAAAAACCAATTGAATTGACAGTTAAATTAATTTTTAATATTTTGATTTTTTATTTTTAATAACTTATTTTCTTTGAACTGATCTAGGAATCAATTGATCAAGTCAATTCAAAATAAGTTCAACTACAGGTTCAAACGATTTTGTAGCTCGATTCACCCAGTCCGTACCTGTTCGCGAGTCAACAGTTTTTTTCCTCACTAAATCAATACCCTAACCGGTTCCTGATCCAATTAGTCTGACTGGTCGATTTAGTGTAGTCTAGTTTAGATATCATTGAATCTTTGAATTTTTTTATATATTTTTAATTTTTTTTAATTTTTTAATTTTGAAGAATTTTTATTTTTTAAAAAAAATTATAATCTTGTTTAAAATTATTATTTTTTAAATTATAATTTTTAAATTTTTGAGGTTTTTTATTTAAAATATGAAAAGATAGTTTTAAAATTTGTATGTATTTTTAAAGGGTAAAGACCAAATTGGCAAAAAAAAATATAAATGTTAAGGATTTAAAAAGTTATTTTACTTTTGATATCATTAACTTTAGAAAGAAAAGCCAAGATTTTTAAATAAAAAAAAATTTAAATTTCAAAATACTAGATTGGTTACAGATTCAAACATACTTCTTTTTATTTTTCTGTTAAGAAGTTTTTAGATGTTTTGTGTTTTATATTTCTTCTTTAATATAACCAAAGAAGTTCAAAATATTTAGAAAAATCCTAAAAACATAATTTATAATAATAAAAAATTGAAGAATTTAACTTTAAAACTTAATCAAGAAAATCCCTTTTAACTGAAACTTTAATTTGGGTAAAATTAATGTACGGTCTACATATCAAATTTTTTTTCGGATTTATCACTATTTTAATTTTTTAAAAAAATATTTGATATATGTATGTTAAAGGTATTTGCAAATATCAACTAATGAGATTAAATAATCTCATGAAACAAATTACTCATAAAAATTAAAGTTTTGATTGAATTGGTGAAGAAAAGATTTTAAAAATATTGTTGGTATAAGTTCAAATCTTATCATATGTAAATTTTAAGATGCCAAAAAATGTATTATTCAATTATATAAAACATTTTTTTAATAAGTTTCACAAATACCATTTACTATTAACCAAACTCAAAATAACAAGCAAAAAAAAAATTATTCCATAAATCATACTAAGATCGTCCTATACCATGCATATAACAATTCATAATTCAACAAATTCAAAATAAATAATAAATAAATTCTCAATAAATAAATAATTAAAATTAAAATATATTTTAAAATTATTTTTTGGTACAAATAATAATAATAACTTTAAAATATATTTTAAAATTATTATTTTTTTCAAATAAAAAATTAAGTTTAATTTAATTTTAAATTTTATTTTAGAAATTTTTTTTTGTACCGATCAATACACTTTATTTTAGCTAATACAGACGAAATCAACCGATACGCACTGATACAGCCAGTACCAACTAGAAATTGCACCGAAACAAAACCTAAAGTTTTTTGTTCCGGTTTGCTACCGAAACGATACCAACACCATGGGTAAAATTCATATAATTGAAAATAGAAAAAAAAAAGAGAAGAAGCAATGAGTCGTGATTGCATGACTCATTGTCACTCGGAAAATTGATAATTTGCATTATCCTCTTTTATTAGGTATTAAGTGGGGTAAAAGTATTATATCGAATTGTATTTTGCTTTGTTTTAATGCAAAAAAAATTAGTAAAGTAATTCTATACATTCTATCAAAGAGTAAATTAATCATTCTTTTAAAAAAAAAAATAATTAATTTTTACTATTAAATGATGACATGGCTGACAGAGTAACCATAAGCTGACATGTGTGACATGTCTTCCCATTATTTTTTCTTTTTGGTATAATGGAACAATGGTTAAATCTCATTTTTTTTAATCCCTCTATTATATCTAAATTTAAGATTTAACTTTTATATTTTAATTTCTAACCTATTTGGCTATATTTGATAATGGTATTAGTTATTTCAAATAGTTAATATTGTTGGCTACATCGATTGAATTCTTGAAGTGGATTATTTTGGGAAAAAAAAATTATTATTCTAACAAAATTTTAAAAATTTTTGACATGAAGAGTTGGAATAAGTGTTTAAAAAATCCATGTAAACCTTTGAAAGTATTAAGGGTGTTAACTACTTGAACTAAATTAATGATGTCTCTTTTTTTTAATCATTGTATTTTTATTAGTATTTTCTAATCATTATAAAATAATAGTAAAAAATTGCAGTTTTGATTTTTCTATTGTGATCATATTTGGGATTTCGTCTTTATAATTTAATTTGATATAATTTGATTCTCAATTTTTACAATGAGATTAGTTAGTCTAAATAATATATATATATATATATTTCTACATGAAGTTGGGATCAACATTATAAAGAAAAATTCGACTATAATATTTTAATCAAAATAATTAAGAGTATCAACTATTTTGAGTAATGTAAAGGGGTGAAATTATTATATTAAATTAAAATATTACAAATGATGAATCATAAACATAATTTGGTGATTAACACAATGGTTTGTGATTTGATTTGATTTTTTTAATTTAATTAATACAAGGGACTGTAAACTAGTTTACTTTATTTTACATACCAAACATGAAAATGTTAAAACACATATGGCGGGAAGGAGTCAAAGCCCAAAACCGACCCTATAAATTAAATAAACCAAAATTTCTTCTTCACTCTTTAGTTTCTGAATCAAAAAAGAAAGGAATTTTTTGTTTTATTTTGAATAATTTGGGCTAAAATGGGAAAGAGAAAGAATTCTAGGGTTTCACGCGATGAAGACGAGGAGGATGAAGTAGTTCAAGAAGAAGAGGGCAATCATTCTTCTTCAAACGAAAAGAGCTTATATGAGGTTTTCCCCTCTTCTTTTAAAATTTTAATTTCGAAAATTAGGGTTTTGGGTTGTTTTTACCTGTGATTCAATGATTGTGAAGTAAGAGTTCTCTCTTTTGCCCCCCCTTAAAATTTCATTCGAAGGTGGTTGTTTAGATTCCTGGGTTATTTTATTCATTGAAATTTCCATTAGAAATTTGAGCAGCAGATACCCTATAACGACTGGTTGCTTGCAGATTCTTGGAGTCGAAAAAGCAGCATCTCAGCAAGAGATTAAGAAAGCATATTATAAGTTGGCACTGAGACTTCATCCTGATAAGAACCCTGGTGATGAGGTAAAAAACTGAAGTTAATTTGTATGTTGAAATTCGACTTCAAATATCTGTTTGTGTGTGGAATTGTTGAAGGGAAGAACATGAAGCTAAAATTTGGTTCTTTTTCATCTATTTGTAACGCATTGTATTTACTAATACAGGAAGCCAAAGAGAAATTTCAGCAGTTGCAAAAGGTCATATCGATTCTCGGTGACGAAGAGAAACGGGCTGTCTATGACCAAACAGGTTGCGTTGATGACACTGTAAGTAAATCTGTATCTTCTTTCTTTCTTTCTTTTTTTTTTATGTGAAAAATGCTTTATCTAATTCGTTTCCTGTGATTTTGTTGATCAGGATCTTGCTGGGGATGTTGTTGAGAATTTGAAAAGCTTTTTCAGGACTATGTACAAAAAGGTTACGGCATTTGTTTCTCTTTATGTCATTTTAACTTTGGGGTTCTGTTCCATTTTGTTTACACTGGTTGAATCTGTTTCAGGTCACCGATGCTGATATTGAAGAGTTTGAAGCAAATTATAGGGGGTCTGATTCAGAGAAGAAAGATTTGATTGATCTTTACAGGAAGTTCAAGGGCAATATGAATAAGTAAGAGAGGCCAAGTGTTTTCCTTTCCTTTAGGCTTTTGAGATTAGTTCTGATACCTTTTTTGCCTTGACAGGCTCTTCTGTTCTATGCTTTGTTCAGATCCCAAGCTTGATTCACACCGTTTCAAGGACATGCTTGATGAGGCAATAGCGGCCGGTGAGGCTTTTTTTGGGAATTTATTTTCACAAGCTGTCTTATAAATCTCCTGTTCTAGTATTGAAGTCTTAGGCGAAAAGGAAAAAGTATAATTAAAGTCTTGCATATAGTTTTTCCCTGGTTTTTCGATTTAAAAATGGATGACCGAAAGTTCAGGATCCTCTATGGTGAGACCTTTAGGCTTTTAGTTCTAAGCAACATTTTTTAAATATCTTCACAAACAATAATCAAAACACGGATCACATTTCAAAGCTATGTAGCAGTTTAAGAGCTAATGAGCTAAATTCATTTATCTCACTCGTCTCTGGAGCTAAATTTGTATTCAGTTTAAGAATGGATGAACTAATTGATTATTCCACTATTGTGTCCGGAATTACAAAAACTGGGATATGCATTATTCTTTGAGCTTTTCTTGGTATGAACCTTTCTTTGTTTTTTTGTCTGTGTAGGAGAACTTAAAGAATCCAAAGCCTATAAGAAATGGGCAAAGAAAGTATCCGAAATGAAGCCACCCACGAGTACCTTGAGGAGGAAGGGGAAGTGAGTTTTTTACTGGGTCTTTCCCATAGATTTTGAAGACATTTACATGAGCTATTATAATGTAAAAATGTGCCTCTCTTTTTTTTTTTGTTTATTTACCAGATCAAATAAACAGCCAGAATCAGATCTATTTGCAATTATATCTCAGCGTCGAAAGGAGAGGAAAGACCGATTTGATTCCATGTTTTCATCACTGGTATCCAAATATGGGAGTAACGCAGAGTCTGAACCCACTGAAGAAGAATTTGAAGCTGCGAAGAGGAAAGTTGAAAGCAAAAAGGCCCCCAACAAATCAAAACGGAAGCGGCAGTAGGTCTCACCTGGATTTTATTGAAGTTGGATGTGGTGAGAATTATGCAAAAATGCATGTCTTTGAAGTATATGAATGCAAATTGCGTTATATGCTCTAAGAAACGTGGGATGATGCTTTTGTTGTAGTTACTTAAAATGAAAGCTCATTTGCACTTATCTTGAGAAGTTACTTTTTTTTCTGGAATGTTTTGGATGTGGTGAAGGATGGGAAGGGGAAGGACAGGGCAGGGTGAGATTGTTTTTGCTTACCCTGACCTGATTATTGTTATGTACCCTAACCCAAATACGGTGCCTGGCCGGTTCACTGGAAACCGTTTTTGGGTTGGTTTCTCAGTCATGTTTGGGGAGCTCTTTGGCCTCCCTCAGAAAAACAGGGGGTTGAGCTCCGTGGCGGGTGTGAGAGTAGAGTAATCTCGAATCCTAAATGCTAAATTCTAGTAAGAGTCTCGTGTCCATTGAGTTCTGATACATATTTTAATTAAGATATTTGATTATATATTTTATGCAATTTTAGGGGTAAGAGATGATGGCGCGTCAAATGGTTAAGATATTTGATTATATGTTTTAGGAATTTGGGGCAATGGAGGACGCCAAGAAGAAGATGCTCTGGGCTACTATGAAGGCGGCGGCTGTTGCCAACATCTGAAGAAAAAAAAAATTGGTTTTCATAAGTTATTAAGTTGAAGATTAAGTCCTTTTCTCTGGTCTCTGTTTGGTTACTTGGGTTTAAGGACTACGAAAGTCCAAAACTCTCGATTTCATTGACCATGATCATTTTTGTTTTCTAAATTAAAATGATCAAACTCGTTAGTAGTAGAAGGATGACATGTCTTTTAATCGATTGTTAATTTCTTTTTCTTTTTTTTTTATTAAAAAAATAATAATTAAATTATGTTTCTTTTTTATTAATTGCTTGGTTTCTTTTTAGAACTAATTGCTTGCTTTTAATAACTCTATTTCCAACATCTGTTTTATTAAATGAAAGATTTCACTTTAAAAAATATGTATTATTATATTTTAAATATATGTTTTTTGAAAGCATTTTAAATATATTCTAAATTTTATTTATTTTAAATATGTTTTTATACTTTACTATATTATTAAATATATTATATGTTGTTATTATATCATTTTAATATGAAATATATTAATACATTATTATTTAAAATAACATGTTTCAATCAACCAAATAATGTAATACTTTATTACTTATTTATTACATTTTGACCAACCAAACTACATTATGGTTATTACTTGTTTATTTCATTCCCATTTAATACTATTCTATTAGGGTAAACCAAATATATCTAAATTCCAATATCAACTATTATATATAAGAATATTTTAGAGATTTTACATATTTTTTAACAATAATTTGGGTTTTCAACATCATATTATTAAAAAACAAACATAAACTATAAAAAAATAATTAAAATTCATGAACTTATTATTTCGAAGAAAAAACAAATAAATTGAATTATTAACCAATAACAACCAGGAAGCCTGCAGTACTTTCTTCTTGATAACCTATAAGTTAACCAATACAGAATCTTAAGTCTGGGTTGGTTTTGATCCAAGTGTTGAAGACATTCTTCATCCATCTAACATGTATATATTTTGCTCTTACGGTAACTTGTTTCATCGGCCTGTCCCTAGAATCATACAGGTTCGATGGCTGGTGTTGTCAAACTTACACTGACGGATCCTGTGTGGGCATCGGTAATGGGGAGAGGGTATGCTGAGATCGTGGCTTATACTCAGTTTAACAATGTGTTTCTTTGTAAATGATTATAGGTCACTCATCACCAAGTTTGATATGGAGCCTTACTTAAGCACATCTATATGGATAGATTGGCGCAACTAGGGAACTTGTTAGGGATATGTTGTTTATTTGTAGCTAAGGAATTATTTTGTATCCTACTCTTGTTTAATTTATGAAATGTTGATTTTGGATTAAAGAAAAAATCTGTATAGCATAACCATAATTTTTTATTGCAAAATATAAGGAATTCAAATTCTCACATTACAAAACAAGTGAAGAAAAAGAAATCTTCAATCAGTAGAAGTCAAAATAAGGGAATGGAATGTGAGCCTTCTTGAATACAAATGGTATGCAAGTTATATATAATCTCTTCAAATACTGCAGATAACCCATAATTTAAGCAAAGAAAGAGACAATGAAGGCTCCAACCAAGGACCCAAGAACAGGCAAGGTTGAGGTTGCAACGCTGGAGTCTGGGCCTGGTGCTGAAGCTGGTGCAGCGCCAACTGAGGCGGAGCTAAGTGGGGCGCCATCTGGTGAGGAAGCTGGGGCGGTGCTTGCTGCCATGACTGCGCTCATTGAGGTAGCGGCGAATATGACAGCGCAAGAGATCTTCTTCTTCATGTCCATGGTGTTGGAGAGACCTGCCTTAATTTGTTGCAGAAAAACTTTAGTTTTTTTATTTTTCTTTGTGTTTTCTTATTTTTATTTTCTTGCAGGTGAGGAGAAGGAGAGTAGTAAGGGTTGTTTTATAGGTGATTTCCATGCCTATTTTTAGGATTTTCCCACCTTAATATTAGGGTTTTAGTTGTTTGGTTTTGCATGGTTTTAGGATAGAGATTTGACTCCTTAATTTCCAACCAAAGTTTTACGATTATTTTTCAAAACATTAATCTTATCTTTGCACCTTAAATTTAAATATATATATATATATATATATATTTAAATGGTAAGTAGATTATACTAGCCTTTAGTCAGGGTGATTTATTGAATTATTTTATATTTTATAAAAATATGTAAATAATAATAAATAGTAAATATTATTTGGTCATTGTACTTGTATTACAAAATTTAAAATATAAGATCTTACTTATTACAAAATATAATTCTTCATAAAAAAATATTTAATAGAATTGTGACAATAATTTTTTTTAAAGTGAATTTTTTTTTAAAAAAAATTAACAAAATTCTTTTAAAAGATGCTAACAGGACCAAAAAAAACTATAACAAAAATATTCAATATGTGAGTGGATTTAATAAATAAATAAATAAAGTGGATTCAATATTGTAATATTTTTTAATATTAGTATATTTTATATTGTTTAAACAAACATTATAGTGAATCTTTTTACAAATATATTAAAAAAGTTGTTGGTAAGTAGTTTTTAACCGAATTTAATTTTTTTTATTTCTATTTTAAACACTAGTAAATTATCTATTAGTATTTATAATATTTTTTAAATATTTATTTAAATATTTTAAATTTTAAATTATGTTTTTAAACAAATATTAATTATGTTTGTTATTAATTTTAAATAGTATTATTGAAAAATATTTTTAAATTGCCAACAACCTTTTAGCCCAAAGATAAAACTATTATGTTGTAGTCTTGAAAGCTTGGGTTTGATGGCAAGCAACCTCATTCACCTCATCCAATTATAAAAAAAAAATAAAAAAATAAAAAAATATATAATTGAAAAGAAACTTATTAACAGTTGGGGTGACTACCAATGTAGTTTACCCTAATGGTTGTTAGAAATCAAACTTACTTTTAAAGTCGGTTAAGCATGCAGATAAGGTGGCAAAGAGATTGGCTTACAAGGTGGATAGCAAATTGTCAAAATTGGTTTGCAACTTGGAAAAATCAATAACGTGGCAGGAATGACTAAAATGATGATAATGATAAATGTGTTGGAAGGTTCGTGAAATATTAAAGGATAAGGATGATAGGATAATTATGGCAACAATGTTTGAACAGTCTTAGGCGGCAAAAATTGCTAATATCGATTAAACATGATTATAAATATGGTTTAGAGGGTAGTTTAATAGTTGCTGAAATATGAATGAGTGTTGAGAGAAAAAAAAAGAGGAAAAAGTGTCGTGAAGTGAGGAGTGAAAGAAACTAGCAGCAAGTATAGTGAAAAGAAAAGTTTGTACTGTGCAATATTAGTGTGTAATAAAATTATTATTTCAGTTAGTATTTTTCCATTACACTTCCAACATGTGGTATCTGAGCTAGGTTCGTGTCGACGTCACAATGGTAAACACGATTCAACCGTAGATCCTGAAATTAACAAAGACAAATTATGGCAATTAGAGCATCCAAATGAAGGCTTTGTTCAGTTCTCAAGATTATTGGGATGTTTTCGAAAAAAGATATGTCGAGCCCAAAAATGCAGCTGCCAAAGTGGCTTTGACAAACAAAGAAAAAAGAGTATTGAAAGAAGCCCGTAAAAAGGATAAGAGGGCGTTGTTCTTTATTTTTCAATGTGTTGATGAATTAACCTTTGAAAAAATTTCAGATGCGAAGACATCAAAAGAAGCATGGGGAATTTTGCAAAAATCCCTTCAAGGAGCGAAAAAGGCCAAAAAGGTACGTGTACAAACCCTTAAAGCTGAATTTGAGACGTTGAAAATGAAAGTTTCAACAAATTTTGATGATTATGTCACTCGAGTTAAAGCGGTGGTGAATGAAATGAAAAGGAATGGAGAAAATCTTGATGACGTAAGAGTAATGGAAAAAATTTTGCGGTCATTAACACGCAAATTTGATTATGTGGTTGTTGTCATCGAAGAATCAAAAGATCTGTCACAACTATCTGTCGACGAACTTGTGGGTTCCCTCCAAGCCCATGAGCATAAAATGAAGCAAAATGATGATACTGGAAAAATTGGAGCAAGTATTGCAAAGCAAACTGTCATTTAATGAAAGTGGAGCTGGCGATAATTTTAGACAAGATACAAGCAATCGTGGAGGATATCGTAAATGATATAGAGGAAAAAATAAAGGTAGACGAGGAACACGTGGACGAGGCAATCAATCATATGGTAGAGGCCAAACAAGTGAAGAATATCAGACATCAAGTCGTGGACGGGGAGTTCGAGGCTGAGGTAGAGATAACACCCCTAACTCGTCTCTATTACCGGATTAGGGTTACAAAGCATTACAATATAAAACAAAACCTTTAACTTCAAAACAAAACAATAATACAATTTCATATTAACTTCTAATAACACAATACAATCATAGCAAAAATACATCCTTAGGCCTTAAATCGAGCCTAAGGGGCCTTAAAAACAGTTTGGAAACATTCAGGGATCAATTCGAAACAAATCAGAAAGTTTTGGGAAAAGTTAAAATTTGGGGAAACAAAGGTCACATGGCTGTATGGCCAGGCCGTGTGGGCATTCGAATTATGAGACACACGGTTGTGTCCCAACCCGTGTGTCTACCCATGTAACTTATTGACTTGGGTCACACGGCCGTGTCGTAGGCCGTGTGTCAAACCGTGTGTGTATTTGAACCATGGCCACACGGCCGTGTCGCAAGCCGTTTGGAACCTGCACCTGGAATTAAAATGACACATGACCGTGTAGGGTGGTTGTGTGTGGCACATGGTCGTGTGACAGCCCGTGTGCAACCCAAATTACCTCTAAAATAAGCCATTTCAAATACCATTTCTTAACCATCAAGCCATACCATCAATAACTACTTTTACATGCTTAAATCACATTCAGAATCACCTAAAAGATGTCAAGAATTCATCCATTCTATATCTAACCAATATGGCATTCAAAGGCACCACATTTCACACTCCAAACTTAGTCCCATTCAACATCTCAAAGTCCCAATTAGAACCTATGGCAACCATGCCCAAATAACCATTCCCAAAACATGCCATCATGCCATGTAATATTTACTATCTATAGAATATGCATAAGGGTTCATCCACTCATATTTGCACCTTTTAACCTTTTAACCCTATCACATGCCATTTATAACCATTAACCAAAACAAACAAAACTACCAATATGACGAATGGATAGTGTGACAATGCTCCGACAAGATTCCAACCGATCGAGCTTTTCTATAATCTATAAAATAGAGGAAACAACTACATAAGCAATTAGTGCTTAGTAAGTTCGTACTAAGGAACTTAACTTACCGTATGCATTAAATTAAATAATTAAAATATATTCCTTTTTATTATATGCCATATGTCATTTCCTATACACTACAACTCACAAAGATAGTTAGTGAGACATTGCACTTATAAATCAACCAAAGCATGGCATAAGACATACCGATATTTCAAATTCATCAAACATCATTCATTCATATATCATGTTCTTACATTTTATTTAGGTTTCACATAAAAACTTTCCATGTCATATATTCATTAGTATAGCTCTTTATGTACATGTATTTTTTTTCATTCAAACCTTAATTACTCGTTGAACCGTAAAGAATAACATTAATTACTCAAAAAATACTCGTATATCCATTTAATTCCCTAAACACCACAAACATCATTAGTTAACATATTTATAGACATATGTAACATATAATCACACCAAGGCATAAATATTCATTACAACCTAAACTAGTCAAAACATTCATCTAACATTCAAACTTATGATACATAAACCCATCCGAAACATGTTACCTGAATAGCAAATGATTGAAGGATGCCATAGTGTCTTTTAACCATGGTCTTATACATTCTCGCCTTGATGCCATAGTGTCTTTCAACCATGGTCTTATTCGTCTGAGTCATGATGCCACAACGCCTTTCAGCTATGGTCTTACACATTTCCGGTATGATGCCATAGTGTCTTTCAACTATAGTCTTATTCAGTTCTGGTATAGTGCCATAATATCTTTCAACCATGGTCTTATTCGTTTCCTTCAAGCCAAAAAATTTGATTCACATATATATACAAATAGATGATAATTTATTGAAATAGTAATTGATTGCATTAACCAAGTTACGAACTTACTTGAACTCATAAACGACTTCTAACACGAGCTGTCCACTATTCTGCTACTTTGATTTTCCGTGATTTGTGTCCGTTTGAGTTGTTTCTTGATCTAGATAAATATTTTTATTCAATTAATCTTGTTCCAGCATTCAAAATAATTAATTTAGCTTATAACCCTTAACAATGAAAATTTACAAAATTACCCTTAAAGTTTACCCTTTTTTGTAATTTAGTCCCTAAATCTGAAGCTTGCAATTTAACCACTTTTAATTAAAATTCATGCTAGAAAATTTTTCTGTAGTCTTATAATAGCCCATATTGATCATCAATTTATAATATTTCCTTTGATTTTTAACATTTTCATAAATAAGTCCCTAAACCTTAAAATCATCAAAATTATTTAACGAAATATGTTTATTTAACAACCAAGCTTAAAAATCTACGATAAAACTTCAAAAAAATATCAAATTCATCCATGGCATAATTTATAACATTTAACATTTTTACAATTTGACCCTTGGGCTAGCTAGATTAAGCTAAAACGAGCTCAAAAACATAAAATTTACTAAAAACAACTTAATTTACATACCATGCATGGTGAAACAAAGCTTGACTGAACCCTAGCTTAGCCATTCATGGAAGAATCAGTTGTCTAAAATGAGAAAGAAGATGATAACCACTCATCTTTTGTTTATGTTTTAGTTTAATTATCAAATTACATTTTTACCCTTATGGTTTTAATTTAAAATTAACAAAACATGTTCATAATTGTCCACTATCAATATGCATGGTACATTTACCATCTAAGTCCATTAATACACCTTTTCATAGCCATTTGACCCATTTAACTAATAGAAATCAACTTTTGCAGGTTTTACAATTTCATCCTTTTTAATTAATTAAATATTTAAATGTTAAAATTTATTAACCAAATTTTAATATAACCCTAATAACACCCCGTAAATATTTAAATAAATATTAAAGGACTCGGTTTATAGAAATAAGGTCTCGATATCTCATTTTCTAAAACCACTTGACTTTAAGGATTCACCACTTTAAACCTAGTTATTCATTCAAATAACATAAATTATCAAATCAAAATTTATTTTATGACTCGTAAATATTAAATAATAATATTTATGAACTCTCTTGTCGGATTTGTGGCCCCGAAATTATTATTTTCGACACCACTGAAAAACGGGTTGTTACATATATGTAGATTTCAAAAATGAAATAAATCTTAGATACAATGTTATAATTGCAATAAATATAATCATTTTAGTTATGAGTGTAGACCAACTCCCAAGGTGGAAGAGAGAAATCATGTAACAACAACTAAAGAAGAAGAAAATGTGGAACTCAATGTATTCCTCACTTATAAAGAAAGTGAAAAATCAAGTAAAAATATTTGGCATCTTGATAATTGTGCCAGCAATCACATGTGTGATCGAAAAGACCTATTTTCAGAGTTGGACGAGAATATTTACGGAAAAGTAACATTTGGAGATGAATCGCACGCCACGGTCAAAAGTAAAGGCAAAGTTACAATTACAGAAAGGAACGGAGAGAATAAGTACATATCAGATGTTTATTACGTACCAGCTTTGAAAAGCAACATCATCAAGCTTGGACAGTTTCTAGAAAAAGGATATGAAGTACATATGAAGGATTGCATGCTCTCTCTAAAAAATAAGAGTGGTGAATTAATTGTGTAACACCCCTAACCCGTATCCGTCGCCGAAATAGGGTTACGAGGCATTACCGATCAAATCACAACATACAACATACATTTATGCATCCATTCTCAAACACCATTCAATCATAATCACATTGTCCCTTATAAGGGCCTACGAGGCCTAAAACATGCTTTAGAAGTGGTTCGGGACTAAACCGGTAACTTACAAAAATTCTCGAAAACTTAGAAAATTTTCAAACATACCAGGGTCACACGCCCGTGTGAACAGGTCGTGTGCCTCACACGGCTGACCACACGCTCGTGTGTCTAGCCCGTGTACCCTTCGAAATGGCCACACACGCCCATATGTCAGGCCGTGTGTTAGGCCGTGCCAATCCTATAGGGTATACTGACTTATGCAACACAGCCAAGTCACACGCCCGTGTGCTAGGTCGTGTGCCATTTAGGGGGGTATACTGACTGTACCATTGTAACAGCCCGATTTAGGGCCTAGTCGGAATAGTGGTGCGAGGCCACGAGTCCGAGGTGAATTCATGAGTTTTAAGGTTTATGCCATGTTTGCATGCTAGTGTGAAAGTTTCATGAAGCAATTTCGTTAAATTGAAGTTGTTTGGTCCAAAAAGGACTAAATTGCAAGAGTTGCAAAATATGAGTTTCTAGAAGCTTTTTGTATGAAATAACTTTAGAATATCAATTAGAAGTCCTTTATTAGCAATTTGCCCAAAATATAATTTTTGGACAAAATTGGACATGAGTTAGTATTTATGAAAATTTTAAAGAGAAGGGCATTTTGGTCATTTGGTTAATAAATGATTAAAATAGGGAAAAGATGATAAAAATCTATTCATCTTCTTCCTCTCATTGCCGAAAATTTGGAGACTCCATAGCTAGGGTTCTTCATTTTTTTTCAAGCTTGCTAGTAAGTTCATATTAGCCCCGTTTTTAACATTCTTCGTATTTTTGAAGTTCTCGTATTATGAACTAGCTATTTTTAGCTATATAATGAGCTAAGATGCATGTTCAAAAATTCACCTATGAATGACATGGTTGTTAAATGATGTTTTATGGAAGATTATGAGAGTTTGATGTTAGATAAACATCTTTTCCTTAATGAATTTCATGAAAAATGATAGTATGGACTAATTTGTAATAGTTATAAAAATTGGTCATACATACTAGAAATAATGAGAATTGATGATTGTTATAGTAGAGAAAATGAATTAGCTAAGTATGAAGTTTAAGAAAGTTGAATGAAAATCATTTTACGAGCCTAGGGGCAAAAGTGCAAATATGAGAAAGTTTAGGGGCAAAATAGTAATTTTGCCAAAATATGATTAAAGAGTCAATTTAGTCGATGTGAGTATTAAATGGTCTATTTATGATTATAGATCAAGAAAAATAAAGCCCGAATCGAAACCGAGGCAAGAATAAAGTCGAGGACTAAATTGCATATCTACATACATTTTGCATATTGAGGTAAGTTGTGTGATTTCTAAGCTTTATAATTTCTATCATTGAATTGCTTAGTATAATGTACATTATTATCATGGAATGCTTAATGTTCTGCTAAACAAAGAAATCAATGAGATTAAATACGAGCATGTCCCGATTGAAGATGGAATTTCCCAAGATACTCGATCTACCACATGAGATTAGAAAGTCTGTATAAGACCAAGCCAAGGCATGGCATCGGCAATCAAGCAAGTTATCATGTAAGTCCAAGGCAAGCTTGGCATTGAACAAGTTATCATGTAAGTCCAAGGCAAGCTTGGCATTGAACAAGTTATCATGTAAGTCCAAGGCAAGCTTGGCATTGAAAAGCTATCAAGAGAAAGAGATCCCATGTAAGTCCAAGCCAAGGCATGGCATTGATGAGAACAAGAAAGACTTCGTATAAGTCCACGTCAAGACATGGCCTCGAAACCAAGATGAGATATTCCATGTAAGAACGTATCTAGGATATGGCTTTGGCATCAAGTTCATGTGAAGAGATTTAGTATCCTCGATTATTCGTAGAAATTCATCGGGCAAATGAGTAAAGTTAAAGTGAGATAGCAAGAAAGTTGAGTAAGCAGAGTTATTATCAAGTTGAAAATGAGTATTAATCATGTTATGAATGATGAATCAGAGATTATGATTTTTATGTTAAAGTATGCTGATCAATGTGATCAAGTGATACAGGTACCTTGTTTACCTCCCAAGTATGAGACTAGTAAGTTTCATGAGATATGAAAAAAATCAAGCATGAGTAAGTAAGCTTTATAGCTAAAATTTATGATACCATTGTTGATGTCAAATGGTTTATATTAAGCAAGTATGTTGCTATGAATATTATGCAAACTTACTAAGCTAAATGCTTACGTCTTTTATCCTTTCTTTCTATGTAGTCCCGCAAAACTAACTTGTGGATCGTTGAAGTCGGAGCTCGAAGCACACTATCAATCCTTATTTTGGTATAGCTAAGTTGAAATTATATTAAGTATGGCATGTATAGGAAACGTTTCATTTTGAGTATATGTCGTAGAAAAGGCAAAAGTATGGGCTATCAAGTTTATTATTCTTTTGTAAATGGCTAAGTGATTGGCCAAGATTGACTAAGTATGTATGTTATTAATATCAATGAAGCATGTTGTATTGTTCATAAATGATGTAATACTTGAGTTGCTAAATTGAGCTTGAGTTTAGTCTTGATTTCAGGGTGGCAATTGGCTTGGTAAATAGCCTCTAAGTACCCACACGGATGGACACACCCGCAGGTCTAGGCCGTGTGCACCTCGCACCATTGTATCTTAAGTCGAAATAGACCACGGACCAGTCCACACGGCGTGTGTTTAGACTCTAGGCCGTGTTAAGGTAGTCGATGCGCACCACGGGTGGTAAGCACGGCGTGTGCCTTGGCCGTGGGGCATTGGCAAGAATGTTGGGGTTTTAGGCACGGTTTGGGGCCACGGTGTGTCCAGGCCGTGTGTATTTTGCCAGTATCCACCACGGGTGAAAGACACGGGCATGTTTTAGGGGTGCACGGGCGTGTCCCATACAACATGGGCGTGTGACCCCTGCTCTAAAGAAAAGTTTCTGAATATGTTCCGAAAGTTTTTAGATAAGTGTTTAAGGCCTCGCAGGCCCATGAAAGGTATGAATAGACTGGGAAAGAGAAGTTTTTAATTCGGAACAAAATTTTATAGCCCGTAAGTACATGTTTAAGTGAGTTCAAGCATGGTAATGTCTCGTATCCAGTCTTGGTCTCGGATTCAGGTATGGGGTGTTACATTTAGTGGTATCAGAGCTACGGTTTAGTCGGTTATAGGACTAACGTGGCATAAGCACGAGTCTAGCTATACATGCCATACGTAAGAATGTTTTTATAATGATAGTGTGACGACTCCTGATGACTTAAATCAAGTTTATATGTTTAGTAAATGGATCCCGATAGATCCGTGGCGGATGACGTGAAAATGTAACGCGCCACGCTCCCGCCAAGGGGACGGTCTTAACGAGCATGAGAATAGACCCACTACGGTGAGTCAAGAAGGAGGAGAAGAGGCTAGAGAAGCCTTCCTCCACATGATGAATACATGGTATACGGAGTTCGTTCGTACGAACCCGAATGCGCAACCCTTTCCACCCCACCTATTCCTCAACCTATCCCAGTAGCCCCTCAAGTAGTAGAGGTGGTAAGAGGAGAGAAGCCTCCGGTTGATTGGATTAGGAAACATGGGGCAGAAGAATTCCGGGCTAGAAATGATGATGACCCGGAAAAGGCTGAGTTCTGGATAGAAAATACTATCAGGGTATTTAATGAGTTGTCATGCACACCTGAGGAATTCATGAAGTGTGTAGTCTCTCTTTTAAGAGATTCTACTTACCAATGGTGGAACACCCTTGCGTAGGTGGTACCGAGGGAAAGGATCACATGGGAATTTTTCCAAGAAGAATTCAAGAAAAAGTATGTCACCAAAGGTTTGTGGACCGTAAAAGGAAGGAATTCTTAGAACTGAAGCAAGGCAAGATGTCGGTGGATCGACTATGAACGTGAGTTTGTACGACTCGATGAAATACGCCACGCGAATGCGTGTCCAATGAGGCCATCATGAGTAAAAGATTTGAAGATTTGGTTGAATGAGGACATCAAACTGCTTGTTGCTTTGTCCTAGAACTAAAGGAATTTGTTGTGCTAGTAGAGAGGGCTTGTAAAGCCGAGGAATTAGTAAAAGAGAAAAGAAAGTCCAAAATGGAGTCTCGTGACTCTAGGAAGAGACAAAGTGGAATAAGTCATTCCAATCTTCATCCAAGAAGTTAAGAGATTTCCCTACCCGATCGGCTACTTCCACTGGGTTTTCAAGGAAAGACAAGAGTAAGCAATATTCAGGGAATAAAGCACAGACTACTTCAGTTGCAAGTGTTGGGAATACTAGATTTGACATACCCGAATGCCCATAATGTGACAAACGTCATCTTGGAGAATGCCGAGCACATGAAAATGCATGCTTTAGATGTGGTTCCCAAGACCACTATATAAAAGATTGTCCAGAGATGATGAAAGAAGAGAGAACTCAGAACCCGAGATCCGGGAGTATGGTGCGAGGAAGACCGCAGAGAAACCCGGGAAGTGGGGCAAGTGGAAGAGGTAACCCTCGAGAGCAGGCCGCGAGACCCGAGGGTAGAGCGCCTGCAAGGACTTATGCTATTCGCGCTCGCGAAGAGGCATCTTCTCATGATGTTATTACAGGTACCTTTTCTCTTTTTGATATCAAAGTTATTGCTTTAATAGATCCCGGATCCACACACTCTTATATTTGCATGAAATTAGTGTCCGGTTTGAGTATGCCTATGGATTCTACAGAATTTATGATTAAAGTGTCTAATCCTTTAGGCAAGAGTGTGTTAGTCGATAAAGTATGTAAAGATTGCCCATTAATGATTAGAGGTCATTGCTTTAAAGCAAATCTTATGTTGCTACCATTCGATGAGTTTGACCTCATTCTTGGTATGGACTGGTTGACTGCCCATGATGTAATAGTTAATTGTGGGAAGAAATACATTGAGATGAAATGCGAGAATGGGGATACTCTTCATGTAGAATCGATGAGCAAGGTAAATTACCGGTAATGATTTCTAATATGACTACACGTAGATACATAAGAAAAGGGTATGAAGCATATTTGGCCTTTGTGATGAATGATAAAGAAACAGAGTTAAAGATTGAGACAGTACAAATAGTATGTGAGTACGTGGATGTTTTTCTCGAAGAATTACCAGGACTACCACCAGTTAGAGAGGTTGAGTTCAGCATTGAGCTAGCTCCCAGTACTGTACCGATATCTATTACTCCTTACAGAATGGCTCCAACGGAGTTGAGAGAGTTGAAGTCACAGTTGTAAGAGTTGATAGATAAAGGTTTTGCGAGATCAAGTTGTTTTTTGTGAAAAAGAAAGATGGCACCATGAGATTGTGCATAGATTACCGTCAACTTAATAAAGTGACAGTAAAGAACAAATACCCATTGCCAAGGATCGATGATTTGTTCGACCAATTGAAAGGAGCCACTGTGTTCTCCAAAATAGACTTGAGATCAAGGTACTACCAGCTGAGAGTAAGAGAATCAGATGTGTCCAAGATAGCTTTTCGAACAAGGTATGGGCATTATGAATTTTTAGTCATGCCTTTTGGTCTGACCAATGCTCCTGCGGTATTCATGGACTTAATGAACCGCATCTTTAGACCATACCTCGACAAGTTTGTAGTCGTTTTTATTAACGACATACTGATTTATTCCCGAGATGAGAATGAACATGCTGAACATCTACGAATAGTTTTACAGACTCTTCGAGAAAGTCAGTTGTATGCCAAATTCAGTAAAAGCAAATTTTGGCTCAAGGAAGTAGGATTTCTTGGACATATTGTCTCGAGAGGTGGAGTCCGAGTAGATCCAAGTAAGATCTCAGCCATAACGGACTGGAAGCCACCGAAGAACATCCCTGAGATTAAAAGTTTTCTAGGCCTAGCCGGCTATTACAGACGATTCGTCATGGGGTTTTCCATGATTGCAACCCCGATGACTAAATTGTTACAGAAAAATGTGAAGTTTGAGTGGACAGAACGATGCCAACAAAGTTTCGAGAAGTTGAAAGCAATGTTGACAGAAGCTCCAGTTTTAGTACAACCCGAGTCAGGGAAAGAGTTTATAATTTACAGCGATGCATCCTTGAATGGATTAGGTTGTGTACTTATGCAAGAAGGTAAGGTTATTGCTTATGCCTCAAGACAGTTGAAGCCTCATGAGAAGAATTATCGGACGCATGATTTAGAGTTGGCTGCCATAGTCTTCGCTTTGAAGATTTGGAGACACCATTTATATGGTGAAAAATGTTGGATTTTTACTGATCACAAAAGTCTGAAGTACTTAATGACGCAGAAATAGTTGAACTTAAGGCAACGAAGATGGTTAGAATTGTTAAAAGACTATGAATTGGTCATTGACTACCATCCAGGAAAGGCGAATGTGGTCACCGATGCTTTAAGCAGAAAGTCCCTATTTGCAATAAGAGCATTGAATTCAAGGATATCTTTATCCGATGATGGTTCTATTTTAGCCGAAATGGTGAGAGCTAGACCAATGTTTCTTCACGAGATCTTGGAAGCTCGGAAAGAAGATAGCGAATTGCAAGCCAAGAGAGCTCAGTGCGAATCCGATGTTGGATCTGACTTTCGGATTAATTTCGATGGATATTTGATGCTTAAAGATAGAGTTTGTGTACCGAGAAAAGAGGAGCTTATTCAGAAAATTTTGTATGAAGCACACAACGGATGTTTGTCTGTACATCTGGGAAGTACAAAGATGTATAATGATTTGAAGCAACATATTGGTGGCGAAAATGAAGAAAGATATTTGAGTTTGTTTCAAGTGCATAATTTTTGTCGACAAGTAAAGGTCAACACCAAGTACCTTCTCGGTTTACTTCACCCATCTTGGTTCCCGAGTGGAAATGGGACCGTATCACCATGGATTTTGTAACGGGTTTACCGCTGTCACCCAAAGAAGAAGGATGCTATATGGGTCTTAGTGGATAGACTCACAAAGTCACCCCATTTTGTACCATGCGAGTTGATTACTCACTCGACAAGTTAGCAAACTTGTACGTTTCAGAAATAGTAAGGCTTTACGGTGTTTCGTTGTCAATCATCTCGGATAGAGATCCGAGGTTTACATCCAAATTTTGGAAGAAGTTACAAGAGGCATTGGGTACAAAGTTGAACTTTAGTACCGCTTTTCATCCTCAAACTGACGGTCAGTCGGAGAGGTTAATTCAAGTACTCGAGGATATGCTCAGATGTTGTATTCTTGAATTCCGAGGCAGTTGAGAAAAGTTTCTCCCGTTGGTAGAGTTTGCCTACAATAATAGTTTTCAGTCGAGTTTAAAGATGGCGCATTATGAGGCTCTATATGGGCGAAAGTGCAGAATGCCTTTATTTTGGACTGAACTCAAGGAAAACCAAATTCATGGGGTTGATTTGGTTAGAGAAGCTGAAGAGAAAGTGAAAGTGATACGAGAATGTTTAAAAGCTGCATCAGACAGATAGAAGTCCTATTCGGACTTAAAAAGAAAAGAGATTGAGTATCAAGTCAGAGATAAAGTTTTCTTGAAATTGTCACCATGGAGAAAAGTTCTCAGATTTGGCTGGAAAGGCAGGTTGAGTCCACGTTTTATTGGACCGTATGAGATTACCGAGAAAGTTGGACCGGTAGCTTACAGATTGGCTCTGCCATCAGATTTAGAAAAGATACATGATGTGTTTCACGTGTCAATGTTGAGACGCTACCGATCAAGTCCTTCACATGTAATTTACCCGGTCGAGATAGAGATTCATCCCGACATGACTTATGGTGAAGAACCAGTTAAGATTTTGGCTCGAGAAGTCAAACAGCTAAGAAATAAAAGTATTGCCCTAGTGAAAGTATTGTGGCAAAGACATGGGATAGAGGAAGCGACGTGGGAACCAGAAGAAATCATGAGAAACCAGTATCCAAATCTGTTTGCTGGTAAGATTTCCGAGGATGAAAATCCCTAAGGGGGGAGAATTGTAATAGCCCGATTTATGGCCTAGTCGGAATAGTGGTGCGAGGCCACGAATCCGAGGTGAATTCATGAGTTTTAAGGTTTATGCCATGTTTGCATGCTAGTGTGAAAGTTTCATGAAGCAATTTCGTTAAATTGAAGTTGTTTGGTCCAAAAAGGACTAAATTGCAAGAGTTGCAAAATATGAGTTTCTAGAAGCTTTTTGTATGAAATAGCTTTAGAATATCAATTTGAAGTCCTTGATTAGCAATTTGCCCAAAATATAATTTTTGGACAAAATTGGACATGAGTTAGTATTTATGAAAATTTTAAAGAGAAGGGCATTTTGGTCATTTGTTTAATAAATGATTAAAATAGGAAAAAGATGATAAAAATCTATTCATCTTCTTCCTCTCATTGCCGAAAATTTGGAGACTCCATAGCTAGGGTTCTTCATTTTTTTTCAAGCTTGCTAGTAAGTTCATCTTAGCCCCGTTTTTAACATTCTTCGTATTTTTGAAGTTCTCGTATTATGAACTAGCCATTTTTAGCTATATAATGAGCTAAGATGCATGTTCAAAAATTCACCTATGAATGACATGGTTGTTAAATGATGTTTTATGGAAGATAATGAGAGTTTGATGTTAGATAAACATCTTTTCCTTAATGAATTTCATGAAAAATGATAGTATGGACTAATTTGTAATAGTTATAAAAATTGGTCATACATACTAGAAATAATGAGAATTGATGATTGTTATAGTAGAGAAAATGAATTAGCTAAGCATGAAGTTTAATAAAGTTGAATGAAAATCATTTTACGAGCCTAGGGGCAAAAGTACAAATATGAGAAAGTTTAGGGGCAAAATAGTAATTTTGCCAAAATATGATTAAAGAGTCAATTTAGTCGATGTGAGTATTAAATGGTCTATTTATGATTATAGATCAAGAAAAATGAAGCCCGGATCGAAACCGAGGCAAGAACAAAGTCGATGACTAAATTGCATATCTACATACATTTTGCATATTGAGGTAAGTTGTGTGATTTCTAAGCTTTATGATTTCTATCATTGAATTGCTTAGTATAATGTACATTATTATCATGGAATGCTTAATGTTCTGCTAAACAAAGAAATCAATGAGATTAAATACGAGCATGTCCCGATTGAAGATGGAATTTCCCAGGATACTCGATCTACCACATGAGATTAGAAATTCCGTATAAGACCAAGCCAAGGCATGGCATCGACAATCAAGCAAGTTATCATGTAAGTCCAAGGCAAGCTTGGCATTGAACAAGTTATCATGTAAGTCCAAGGCAAGCTTGGCATTGAAAAGCTATCAAGAGAAAGAGATCCCATGTAAGTCCAAGCCAAGGCATGGCATTGGTGAGAACAAGAAAGACTTCGTATAAGTCCACGTCAAGACATGGCCTCGAAACCAAGATGAGATATTCCATGTAAGACCGTATCTAGGATATGGCTTTGGCATCAAGTTCATGTGAAGAGATTTAGTATCCTCGGTTATTTGCAGAAATTCATCGGGCAAATGAGTAAAGTTAAAGTGAGATAGCAAGAAAGTTGAGTAAGCAAAGTTATTATCAAGTTGAAAATGAGTATTATTCATGTTATGAATGATGAATCAGAGATTATGATTATTATGTTAAAGTATGCTGATCAATGTGATCAAGTGATACAGGTACCTTGTTTACCTCCCAAGTATGAGACTAGTAAGTTTCATGAGTTATGAAAAAAATCAAGCATGAGTAAGTAAGCTTTATAGCTGAAATTTATGATACCATTGTTAATGTCAAATGGTTTATATTAAGCAAGTATGTTGCTATGAATATTATGCAAACTTACTAAGCTAAATGCTTACGTCTTTTATCCTTTCTTTCTATGTAGTCCCGCCAAACTAACTTGTGGATCGTTGAAGTCGGAGCTCAAGCACACTATCAATCCTTATTTTGGTATAGCTAAGTTGAAATTATATTAAGTATGGCATGTATAGGAAACGTTTCATTTTGAGTATATGTCGTAGAAAGGGCAAAAGTATGGGCTATCAAGTTTATTATTATTTTGTAAATGGCTAAGTGATTGGCCAAGATTGACTAAGTATGTATGTTATTAATATCAATGAAGCATGTTGTATTGTTCATAAATGATGTAATACTTGAGTTGCTGAATTGAGCTTGAGTTTAGTCTTGATTTCAGGGTGGCAATTGGCTTGGTAAATAGCCTCTAAGTGCCCACACGGATGGACACACGCGCGCAGTGTGTCTAGGCCGTGTGCACCCCGCACCATTGTATCTTAAGTCGAAATAGACCATGGACCAGTCCACACGTGTGTTTTAGACTCTAGGCCGTGTTAAGGTAGTCAGTGTGCACCACGGGTGGTAAGCACGGGCGTGTGCCTTGGCCGTGGGCATTGGCAGAATGCTGGGGTTTTAGGCACGGTTTGGGGCCATGGGTGTGTCCAGGCCGTGTGTATTTTGCCAGTATCCACCACGGGTGAAAGACACGGGCATGTTTTAGGGGTGCACGGGCGTGTGACCCCTGCTCTAAAGAAAAGTTTCTGAATATGTTCCAAAAGTTTTTAGATAAGTGTTTAAGGCCTCGTAGGCCCATGAAAGGTATGAATAGACTGGGAAAGAGAAGTTTTTAATTCGGAACAAAATTTTATAGCCCGTAAGTAGATGTTTAAGTGAGTTCAAGCATGGTAATGTCTCGTATCCAGTCTTGGTCTCGGATTCGGGTATGGGGTGTTACAACCACACGGTCGGTCACACGCCCGTGTGTGAGGCCGTGTGCAGCATACTGACTTCAATTTAATTCCAACACCAGGGGACACACGGCCGTGTAGCATGACCGTGTGTCGCACACGGCTGAGACACACGCCCGTGTCTCTGCCCTTATGGACAAAAATAGGCCATTTACAAGGCCAACTTGCCACCCTTTTCTCATGCTCACCTAAACAATCAAAGTGGTACCATTTCATCATACAATAGGCATCCCAAAATCATCAACCAAATGCACAATTCAAGCCATATTCATTTCAACCAATTCCAATACTCAAATCAATGTCAAATACCTATTCAATTACTATATCATCAAGCATAAATTTTCAATCGCATAACTTATCAAATTAACAACTTCAATCATAACATATAGATCATTTACCAAACATCAAAATATAACCATTTGAGCAACTATGAAACCATAACCACATTTATACCAAAACATACCAAAATAAGCCATCACTCATGACTATATATACAAAACAAACTTATACTTTACAAGCCAACTCTCATGGCCATATTCACAACCAAAGTTCCATAACTAGCCTATACATGCCATATACCATATATACACAACTCAAAAGTACCAACTTAGGTGTTTGATAGTGCGATGATGTTCCCGACGACTCCCGGATCCGAGCTAGCTTTAATTCTCTATAAAATATAGACAAATAACACACAGTAAGCTTCATAGCTTAGTAAGTTCGTAAGTGATTAACTTAATTCATCAAATAAATATAATTCAACTATTTACACATTACCAAATCGAAATCACATTAATCACAAACCTTTCTCATGTCTTAAAACATGATCAAATACCATCTCATTGAACTTTCTCAATGTAATACTCGAATATGTTCCGTGCGTACCTATATCACTTCGTACTAACCTCTTTCTCAACCACGTCATTCTTTTACTCGTTGAACCATTCGGAATAGAAGTCGAATACTCATGGATCACAATTGATAAGTACCTATACCATGGCCCGTAGCCAAATCAAGGTAACTCCTCTTTGAAATACCTATACCATGGCCCGTAGCCAAATCAAGGTATCATTCGCACCCGAAGTGTCGATATCATGGCCCGAAGCTAACACAATAGCCTAATGACATGTCACTAGCATCCTAAACTATTCCTAAGGTTCAACTGGGGAGTTTCAATTGTAGATTTCATCGTCGAACACCTCTGTAGAGTCGTATTCACAATTCAAACATTATTCGTAATCTCATAAACATTTATAATGAAATTACCACATACGAACTTACCTTGAGAATGAAAACGACGAAATGAGTAAATTACTCGATAAGCTTGCCTTTCCCCCGATCTAATTCCAGATTCTTTCTTTCTTGATCTATATGTATTAAAAACTAACTCATTTAATCACATATTCATTCAATTTGGTCCAAAAACACACATTTGAGCATCTTTACACATTAGCCCCTAAACTTTCACATTTAATCAATTTAGTCCCTATTTCACAAATACATAAAATTCACACAATTCAATTTAATCCATGCTTAGCTGAATTACTACAGTGCCCCTAGCAGCCCATAACTTTTATTTATTTCACATTTCAACCCCTCAATTTACACATCTCACAATGAAATCCTTAGTTGACATTTTGTCAAAAAAATCACTTTACAAAACATGAAAATCTATCATCAAAAATTCATATTTCATCATCAAACACCAAAGAACACATAAGCTCGTCAATGGAAACTCTCAAAATATTTAACATTTTCAAAAATTAAGGTACAGGCTAACTAGAACACGAAGCAACGATCACAAAAACATAGAAATCATCAAAAACTGAGTTAAAATGTACTTACAATTGAACTAAGCAATGGTCGAACCCTAAATGTCTCCCATGGCTTCTTCTTCTTTTGATTTTTGGTTGTAGAAAGAAAGATGGACACCATTTACTATTTTGTTTTTATTTATCTTATGCTAATATCATTTTTTACTAAATTAACCTTTACTAAACCATTTAAAAATCATCATATTAATGCCCATTTATGTCAAATTCCACCATTAATGGTCTAATAAAATCATAAGGACCTCTCATTTAATAAATCATAGCAATTAAACACATTTAACATATAGAATGCCACTTTTGCATTTTACGCGATTAAGTCATTTTTCTCAAATTGAGCAATTAAACGATAAAATTAGCTCACGAAATTTTCACACATACATACTATCATGCTGTAAACACCAAGAATAATATTAAAATAATTTTTTGACATCAAATTTGTGGTTCTGAAACCACTATTCTGATTTAGCTAAAACCGGGCTGTTACAAATTGCCCAATTTGATATGACGCGTAACCTTCTATTCACTATTGACATTGAGTCTAGAGAAGTGAAGTGTATGGAGAATGCAATCAAAGATGATTCATGGTTGTGGCATTTAAGGTTCGGGCATCTTGGATTTTCTAGCCTGAAGGTGTTGTCGAAAGAGAAGATGGTAAATGGATTTCCAGAAATTAATCCTCTTGATCAACTGTGTGAAGCTTGCATTAAAGGAAAATAACACAGACAATGTTTCGAAGTTGGAAAATCTCGACGAGCCAGGAGACCATTGGAGATTATGCACTCTGACATAGTAAGTCCTTTTGATATACCATCACTTATGGAAACAATTACTATCTTACTTTTTATTGATGATTTTAGTAGAAAAGGTTGGATATATCTTCTTAAAACAAAACTAGAAACACTTGACAAGTTTATCGAGTTTAAAGCTATGGTAGAAAAATAGAGTGGACATTATATTAAGATACTCAGAACTGATAGAGGCAGTGAGTATAGTGAGTATACTTCAAAGCTATTTGAAAGCTTCAGCAAGGAGCACGAAATTGTTCACCAGTTGACAACTACGTACACACCACAACAAAATAGAGTCGTTGAAAGAAAGAACCGCACTATTTTTGATATGGCAAGGAGCATGGTTAAAGGTAAGCATTTACCAAGAACTTTCTGGACTGAAGCTGTTCAATATGTTGTTTATTTTTGAACTGGTGTCTGACAAAAAGTGTGAAATATAAGATGTCAAACGAAGCCTGGAGCAATCAAAAGCCAAGAGTTGGACATCTCAAGATTTTTGGATGCATCGCATATGCTAATGTTCCTGACTAGACAAGAAAGAAACTCGACTGCAAATGAGTGAAATGTATTTTCATTGGTTATGAAAAAAGAAGCAAGGAATTTAGGCTATACAACTCTCTCACAAAGAAAGTTATTATTTCAAGAGATGTTGAATTCAATTAAGTTGATTATTGGGGATGGAGCAAAAAAGAAAAGAAAATTGAAGGATTATTTTTTAGTGATGACAAAGACGACGAATTCATCAATCAAGAACAAGCCGATGATCAAAGCCCTCCAATTTTTGTTGCAACAACTCCTACAACATCGATATCACCAATCAGCAGCAGTACCAACAGCCCAGACAAAGCACCTGCAAGAATGCATAGTTTATGTGATATTTATGAGGTCACAGAACCCATAGTAGCAACACTCGATTATTCTTTATTTTTCTTAATGACAAAATGTGATCCAATAACATATGAAGATGCAATTAAATATGTCAAATAAAAGAAGGCAACGGCTGAAGAAATTGTAGCAATAAGAAGAAATGACATGTAAGAGCTAACAAGTCTACTAGAAGAACTGATTGGAATCGTAAACTAATTAAAAATTTGACAAAGGCAAGTGCACCTATCAATTAATAGTATAGATACGATGAGTACAGATAACGTTCCTACGAAGACTAAAAGTACTACTAATTACCGTCTTTCTATTATTTAACCCACAAACTAAAATTAACTAAATTACTTAACTAAAGAATACGGTAAAGAACAAATCAGGAAAATAAACGATTAAAAATCAAGAAGCGAGACAATACCCTAGAAAGAATCCACCTAGACTTCATCAATCATTATCAATCTAAACTACACAATTTCTTCACTTAGTATCTTGATCCGTAGAAATCCCTAAATTATGCTAATATTTCTCTTCAAAACTAAAAGCAACTGACTCTAGGTTAATTAATTGAAATTTCTTTCTAATTAAAACCCTTATTGTCACATTAACTCGATCTATGGATCCCTCTATTAAATTTGACTCTAATCCGATAGATTTATGTCGTCCTATTTCTAGAATTACATGCAACTCCACTCAGTTACGCTAGATCTACTCTTAAATAGGGTCTATTCCTCCTCTGATTTAAGCACATTAAATATGGATTAATAATCTAGAAACATTAAACCAATAATTGAGCGTACATTATTGAGAACAAGATCCAAGTATTTATTGAGTAAAAATATAAATCAAATAACAAAATTCATCCCAGGGTTCATCTCCCTAAGTATTTGGAAATTTAGTTCATAATAGCATATAAAAACATCTCAAAACAGTATAACCATAACAAAGAAAGAAACTCATAATAAACTTCAAAGAAATCAAAATGAGATCTTTAATCTTGATTGAAATCTGCTTCAGAGTCGGCTTCAGTGGTGTTTTTCGAGTTTTTTTTCTTGAGTATTCTATGACGGATCACTCCCATCTTCTTATTTTTGTCATATATAAGTCTTAGAATGCCCAAAAACCTAAAAATTACATTTTTTTCATGTTTTCAAAATGCAGTTCAAAAATCCACACGGTCTAGCACATGGCCGCGTGGCCCAGCCCGTGTGGCTTTTGAAACTTGCTCCAATTTTCCAAATTTCACTCGTTTTTCACTTTTTTTCTCCCAAATGCTCTTATAAGTATAGAAACATGAATTTAAAAGATTAGGAGCATAAATTTTACCATTTTAAATCGAATAATTATCTAAAAACGCATTAAGAATGAGGCTAAAACATGTTACTTTTGGCATAATAATAGTAATAATAATAAAACAAAAATAAAAAAATAAAAAGAAGGGGAAGAGCCAAACGGTTGGGGGAACGACGGACGGTGGTGGTCAATGGATGCTAAAGGATAGTCAGTGATTGAGAATGAACAACAACGGGAGATCTCTTTTTTTTTAGTGATGGTGGAAAGGGAATGGATGAGGGAAAGTGCAGAGGGGGTAGATCGAGACTGTGTTGGAAGAAGAAATGGGGGGAACGGTGGTGCAAGTTAATTGGGAAAGGATGAGAGGAAGGTTCAGCCTATGGGGGGCTGGTTGTGGTTGGGTCGGCGACGGAAAGAGGAAAGAAAAGGCAAGAAAGCACAATAGGAGATAGAAGGGAGAAAGGGGAGACTGTCGGTGAGGGGATACAGAGAAGGAGATCAGCCGCGAGAGGGGCTATCGAGGGTGGAGAGGAACGGGCGACGATGGCCGGACTGGCGCTAAGGCGACTAGGGTTTTGGGGTTGTGAGGATCGATGGCTGAATGGGGAAGAAGGATTTTTTAAAACTTTATATTTAACAAATGACATGTTCGTGTAATTGGACCGTGTTGGGCCACAAGGCTATGTCTAATGCCCGTATAAAACCTTCCAGGCTGTGTAGCCTTTGAAAAATTGAAAACAAAAATTAGTCCAGTTTCCACAAGGCTTGCAATACGCCCGTGTGTCCAAGCTGTGTGTGACACATGGCTGTGTTCCAAGCTTTGTGTGATCACCATTCGCTTCTCCCACGATCGTGTAACTCACTGTGTTGAAATAAAATTTAAAAAATTCACTCTAGTATGCTCACGGCCTGAGACACGCCCGTATGTCCAGGCCGTGTGGCCCACACAGCCGTCTCTAAGCAGTGTGGATCACCCCAGGCCATGTGACCCCTATTTGTTTTTCAATTTTTTTTAAAAAAAATGAAGTAATAAAAATAAAAATGAATGTAATAATTTTTTTGAAGTTTTTTTTTTCAATTTTTTTTCAATTTTTTAAAATTTAAATAAATAAATAACACAAAAATACTCGGGTTGCCTCCCAAGAATCGTTTATTTGGAGTCTAAGCTCGACTTTCCTTTTGAATGTCATGGTTAAAGCGGATGTTGGAGCCATAGCTCCTTTCTGTCGTGATCAGTTTTACCACCAAAGTAAGGTTTGAGACAAGTATTGTTTACCTTAAACGTGCTGAATTTAGAATTTGTTACCTTAATTGTACCGTATGGAAAAATGGTTTTTACCACACATGGGTTGGACCCTCTTGACTTTAACTCCAAGGGGAACATTCATGGATCCGATTTGTTTAACAGCACTTTGTCCCCAACCTTGAATTGGTTCGGCCTCTTTACATGCACATCATGGCGTTGTTTTGTTTCTTCCTTGTGTTTTCTCAGTTTTTCATCAACCTTCATTCGCCATTCATCTAGTTCATTGATCTGCACCAGTCTCTTTTCACTTGTCGCTCAGTTTCTGTCACCTTGAATAAAATATGGCTCCAACATGTTTTCATGAGGGATTTCCTGCAAAGAACGTTTAGCCACATTATTACTAACATTAATAGAACAATTAGTATCACCTCGCTCACTAGCGACTCTCACAAAATCACGTACTTGAAGAGTAATCTTTTCATCACCTGCATGAAGCACAAGTTCACCAGTACCCACATTAATAACAGTTCTAGCATTGGCTAAAAAGGGTCGACCTAAGATCATAGGTACCTCAATATCCTTATACATGTCCAATACAACAAAATCAATAAGGAATATAAAAAATTTATCCACTTTCACAAGTACATCCTCAATAATACCCCTAGAATATCTAATTGATCTATCCGCTAATTAAATATTCATCCTAGTGGGTTTGGGTTCCCCAAGACCAAGTTGTTTAAACATCTTATAAGCTATAACATTTATACTAGCTCCTAAATCAGCCAAAGCGCTTTCAACATTTAAACTGCCAATGAGACAAGGAATAATAAAACTCCCAAGATATTCTCTTTTCAATGCTACTGGATATGGAATTTTTGGTTTTTATTCTCTAACCACTGACTTATGCTCTTTCTTGCTTTCCTCAACTTCATCACTTTTCACAATAGCTTCGACTTCTTTTTCGACTTGACTAACCCTTCCACATTTTGAACAATGATTACGTGGATTTGCTCTCTTGGATTAGTTTCAGTATTGCTAGGTAAGCTCCCTTATGGCCTTTTCGAAATAAGTTTGGCAAGCTGTCTAATTTGATTTTCAAGTCCATGAATCGATGCTTGCTGATTTTTCAATGTTGTTCCAGTGTTTTGAAATCGAGTTTCTAACACAAATAAATTTAGCCAACATCTCTTCAAGGTTTGATTTCTTATCTTACTGATAAGCTACTGAAAACCTGAAGGGGGTTAAGACCTTTGATTTCCTTGACCACCCTAAGAAAAATTTGGATGATTCCTCCATCCTACATTATAAGTACTGCTATAGGGGCTATTTTGAGGTCTAAAATTATTTCCCAAAAAGTCGACTTGATCATTCTCCATGTTAGACTTGAAGGGTGAATATTCTAGATTAATCATCTCCACTCTATTCGCATCACATTGCATCACTGAATTTACCTGCTTAGAAAAATTCAAACCATCAATTTTTTTATTCAATGCTTCCACTTGGCTTGCCAACATAGCAAGTGCATCTATATTAAAAACACTAATTGCTTTCATTGGTTTTGTTCTCATGACTTGCCACTGATAGTTATTCAATTCTATTTCTTCAAAAAACTCTTGAGCTTCCTCGAGTGTTTTATTATTTAGTATTCCATCAGCTGCTGCAATAATTAATTACCTAGTTGAGGGATTCAAACCGTTGTAGAAGGTTTAAACTTGCAACCATAAAGGTAACCCATGATGAGAGCACATTTTCAAAAGATCTTTAAATCTCTCCCATGCATCATATAATGTCTCTATATCAAATTGAACAAAAGAAGAAATTTTGTTTCTTAACTTAGTTGTTTTAGCCGATGGGAAGTACTTAAACAGAAACTTTTCACTCATTTGATCCCAAGTCGTGATAAAACCTCATGGAAGTGAATTCAACCATTTTTTTGCCTTAATACTAAAAAAGAATGAGAATGACCGTGAGCGTAAGGCATCATTAGAAATCCCATTAATCTTGAATGTGTAGCAAATCTCTAGAAAGTTAGCCAAATGAATATTCGAATCTTCATCTTGCAAACCATCAAACTGATCATACTATTGTACCATCTAAATTGTGTTTGGCTTCAGTTCAAAATTGTTTGCAGCAATGGTAGGTCTTACAATACTCGAGTCAGCCCCAATCAGAGTAGGCTTAGCATAATCATACATAGTCCAAGGAGCAGGAGTTGTAGGAGGTAGTTGATTTTTTATTATTATCACCCATCTCCATTGTAATATTATTTTCCTCTTAATTGTAGCAATAAGAAGAAATGACATGTAGGAGCTAACAAGTCTACCAGAAGGACTGATTGCAATTGTAAACCAATTAAAAATTTAACAAAGGAAAGTGCCATTATCAATTAATAGTATAGCTACGGTGAGCATAGATATCATTCTCACGAAGACTAAAAGTACTAGTAATTACCGTCTTTCTATTATTTAATCGACAAATTAGAGTGACTAACTAAAACTAAATGTATCAGCCCGATTTTGGGTCTAGTCGGAATAGTGGTTTTGGGACCACAAATCCGACGCAGTAAAATTTATTCTTTATTATATTTTTATGGTCTATAGTTTTATGAAATGATTTCGTGAAAATTTTGTTCGAAAATTTTGATGTCTAGGAACTCAATTCGGTTAAAAGAACTAAATTGCAAAAGGTGCAAAATGTGTGTTCTAGAAGCTAAAGGTGTCTAATTGCTATGAAATTTCAAATTAGAGGTTCTTAGATGGTAATTAGACCATTATGTCTTAATATGGACAAAAATGGACATGGCTAGGGAAAAATATCAAAGTTTAAGTGAAGGGTATTTTGGTCATTTGGTAAATAAAGCCAAAATAACCAAATAAAAGTGTCCATCTTCTTCAATTTAGTCCCTTGTGCCAAAAATTGAAGAGAAGCCATAGCTATGGTTTTGGCCAAGCTTTCAAGCTTGATTGTAAGTCCGTCTTTGTCCCGTTTTTAAAGATTTTTACGTTTTTGTGAAAGTTGTAACTTGATTTAGCTATTTCTAGGACTAATTTGAAGAGATGTCAAAGTCTAAAATTTTACCCATGTTAGATATTTTTGTATTTTGATGTTTAATGGTAGATTATGCAAATTTGATGTTGGATAAACAACTTTTACTAACTGATTTTTGATAAAAATGCCTAAAAAGGACTTATTTGTAAAAGTTGTAAAATGTGTGTTAAAAATGTGAATAAAGGAAAAATGTGGACTATTATGGGTATGAAAATGGTTCAGCTAGGCTTGGGTTTTGAAGAAATTGACTAAATTTCATTTTACAAGCCTAGGGACTAAAGTGTAAAATGTTGAAAAGTTAGGGGCAAAAATGTAATTTTTTGATAATGTGATTTTTGGACTGAATTGAATAATGTAAGTATTAAATGAGTTAAATTTTCTATTATAGATCAAGAAAAACGAAGTTCGAACCTAGATCGGGGGAAAAACAAAGTGTTTGACGATTAGGTCCATTTTCACTATTTTTGTATCGAGGTAAGTTCGTATATTAATAATGCAATGTCATATTTTTATTTTAATGTTTTGATATTGCATGAACTGTATGATTGATGCTACGAGTATATTCGACAAAGTTCCAGCAAGAGAGAAATCCCGGTTGAACCTTACGAATAGATTAGGATACAAGTGACTTGTCACTAAGAACCCATGTGATTATGTGATCTATGTGTCCCGGGTGCTAGTCTCATACGTCCTACCAGTGGCTGAGTATACCGACATATGTTGCGGATACTTGACTGCTTGTGTGAGCAGCACCGAGTAGCTACGTCTTGACTGATAGCTTGTGTGAGCAGGCCCGAGGATAGCTCGAGAGCGAGCCTATATGTGTTATGAGATTTGTGGTAGCATTGGCTACATACGTGACACTTATGTGCAAAGTTTTCTGTATATCTGATAGTATTCCAAGTGGTTCAACGGGTAGGTCAAAGATGAGAAAGTATGTGATTATGTTACGAGTTGGTACAGGTATATACGAAAAACTCAAAGGAAATGGATTCGGTATATGATGAACTATTGGTAAGAATTGGATTGAGTAAGCTATGCTCATGAAGTTTTAAATGACATTTATGTTGATATATGTTATGTTATTCATACGACAAGTGTATAATTAATGTTGTTTATTATTTGCATATGAACTTACTAAGCTATATAGCTTACTCCCCTTTCTTTCCCTTATCTTATAGAGTCACCAAGCTAGCTCAGGATTGGAGATCGTCAGAGATCCATTCACACTATCAACCATTATTTTGGGCACCATTGAAATGCCAATATTTTGATTTATGACATGTATAGGGACTTGGTCATTTTGTTATATGTGTCATTGGTAATGTGCCCAATTGTATTGGCTTATAATGGGTAATGATTTCATTTTGTATATGGCCATGAAAGTTGGCTAATGTTGGTGATGAGTATCATTATATGTTGATACCATTCATGAATGTGGAAAATTGCATAATTTGTGTTGATAAATTATGATGTTAAAGAATGTTAGATGTTAGCATGAGGATGTGATGTTAATACCTTGGTTGTGGATGTTTTGGTTGCCTAAGTATGCTTGAATTGGTATTATATGATGTTGTGTAGGTATGTGCATGGAAGGGTGGCAAAAGGCTTGGTAAATAGCCTTCTTTTGTCCACACGGGTAGACACACGGGCGTGTGTCTATGCCGTGTGCGACACACGGCTTGCCCCACGAGCGTGTGTATTGGCCATGTGTATTGGCCGTGTGTCCCCTGCACCTTAATTTTGAGAAACAAAATGCTCATAATTGAGCACACAGGCAGAGACACGGGCGTGTGTCTCAGCCGTGTGAGGGACACGGCCTCAGGCACGGGCGTGTGTCGCGGGCGTTTGAAGTCTGCACCCATTTTAATGAAAAATAATGAAAATTAAATCGACCACACGGCCTAGCACACGGGCGTGTGACTTGGCCGTGTGACTTCAATTTGTTCATGAGTTACAAACAGAGAGTTACACGGGTTAGGGACACGGGCATGTGTGACCACACGGCCTGCCCACACGGGCGTGTCCCAAAACCACATAGGCATGTGACCCCTGTTTCTAGCAAAAATTTTCTAAGTTTTGTAAAAATTTCCTAAGTGCTCGATTTAGTCTCGAACCACTACTAAAGTATGTTTTGGGCCTCGTAGGCTCGTATTAGGGACTTTATGATTGATTATGAATGTTTTTAATTTGGACACCAATTTATAACTCGATTTGTATGTTTACTTGCGATGTAAGTTCGGTAATGCCTCGTACCCTGTTCCGATGTTAAATACGGGTAAGGGGTGTTACATTTAGTGGTATCAGAGCTACGGTTTAGTCAATTCTCGGACTAACGTAGCGTGTGTAAGAGTCTAGCTATACATGCCATAAATAAACTGTGATAGTGTGATGACTCTTGACAACTTTAAATTGTGTTTTTATATAGTAAATGGATCCCAATCGAAATGGGTCGATGACGTAGAAAGTAATGCGCGGTTCCCCACTCAAGAAGCGTGTAGTCTTTAAAGTAGACCTCCCACGATTAGTTAGGAAGGAGAAGAAGGGGCTAGGGAAGCCTTCCTCTACATGATGAAAGAGTGGTATACGGAGTTTGTTTGAACAAATCTGACTGCTCAACCCCCTCTATCACCACCTATTCCTCAGCCGGTTCCCATAGCTCCACAAGGTATGGAATTTGTAAGATTGAATAAGCCTCCGGTTGATAAGATCCGAAAGCATGGGGCTGAAGATTTTAGAGCTAATGTTGATGATGATCCCGAGAGAGTCGAGTTTTGGCTCGAAAACTCCATCAGGGTATTTGATGAACCGCCCACGCACACCCGGATGAATGTCCAAATATCTTTGGTCACTTCGAGAGACTCAAAGATACCGTGGGTGGAAAACTCTTGTATCAGTAGTACCGAGGGAGAGGGTTAACTGGGAATTCTTCCAAGATGAGTTTAGGAAGAAATATATCAGCCAATGATTCATTGATCAAAAACGTAAGGAGTTTTTAGAGCTGAAACAGGGCCGAATGTCTGTAACCGAGTATGAACGAGAGTTTGTCAGGCTTAGTAAGTACGCTTAGGAGTGTGTTTCCACCGAGGCTATCATGTGTAAAAGGTTCGAAGATGGGTTGAATGAGAATATCCTATTATTAGTTGGAGTTCTTGAGCTGAAAGAATTTGTGGTGCTATTCGACCGAGCTTGTAAAGTTGAAGAATTAAGCAAGGAAAAGAGGAAGTGAGTAAGTCGTTTCAATCTCAGTCTAAGAAATCGAGAGATTTGTATGCTCGTTCGAGTGCTTCAGCTGGGTATTCCAACAGAGAACGTGGGAAGCAATACTCGGGTTCTAAAGCCCAAACTACATTAGTAGCGAGCGTTGGTAACGCTAGGTCTGGTAGGCCTGAATGTCAGCACTGTGGCAGATGACATCCCGGTGAATGTAGAATGAATGACCGGGCATGTTTTAAGTGTGGCTCTTAAGACCACTTTATTTGGGATTGCCCTAGGATGGCTGAGAAAGACAAGATTCAGAATGCAAGATCGGCCAACACTGCCACTAGAGGGAGGCCCCTGAGGAATACAGGGAATGTGATTAGTAGTAAAGGTGTGACTAAAGATTCAACTGTAAGATCCAAGGCTAGAGCACCTTGTAGAGCCTATGCTATCCGTGCTCGCGAAGAAGCAACATCTCCCGATGTTATCACTAGTGCTTTTTCTCTTTATAATACTAATGTAATTACATTGATTGATCCTGGATCAACTCATTCTTATGTTTGCATGAAATTGGTAGCTAGTAAGAGCTTGCCTGTTAAGTTTACTGAGTTTTTGATTAAAGTGTCAAACCCCTTAGGCAAACATGTATTAGTTGATAGAGTTTGCAAGAATTGTCCCTTGATGATTCGAGGTCACTGTTTTTTGACTAATTTAATGTTGTTGTCATTTGATGAGTTTGATGTTATTTTGGGCATGGATTGGTTGACACTGCATGATGCGGTAGTGAATTGTAGACGAAAAATTATTGAATTGAAATGTGAAAATGGTGAAATTTTTCGTATTGATTCAGATGAGTCGGGTGAGTTACCTCTTGTGATCTCTTCGACGTCTGCCCAGGGATATGTAAGAAAAGGTTGTGAAGCTTATCTAGCTTATGTGTTGAATACAATAGCGTCTAAATTGAAAATTGAATCAGTGCCGGTAGTTTGTGAATATCCGGATGTTTTTCCGGAAGAGTTGTCTGGGTTGCCACCGATTAGAGAAGTTGAGTTTGGTATTGATTTAGTACCAGGGACTTCATCGATATCGATTGCTCCATATAGAATGGCTCTGACCGAATTGAAAAATTTAAAAGCTCAGTTGCAAGAGTTGACAGATAAGGGTTTTGCAAGACCGAGTTTTTCTCCCTGGGGTGCACCCGTATTGTTTGTAAAGAAGAAGGATGGATCTATGAGACTTTGTATCAATTATCGATAGCTCAAATAAGTAATGATAAAGAACAAGTATCCTTTACCGAGAATTGATGACTTGTTTGATCAGTTGAAAGGGGCAATAGTATTCTCGAAGATTGATTTAAGGTCTGGCTACTACCAGTTGAGAGTTAAAGAGTCGGATGTACCGAAAACCGCTTTCAGAACAAGGTACGAGCATTATGAATTTCTTGTCATACCTTACGGACTAACTAATGCTCCTGCTGTTTTTATGGACTTGATGAATCGAGTTTAGATAAATTCGTGGTTGTGTTTATTGACGATATTCTAATTTATTCTCGAGATGAGACTGAGCATGCTGAGCACTTAAGAACTGTATTGCAAACTTTGAGAGATAAGAAATTATTTGCTAAATTCAGTAAAAGTGAGTTTTCGCTCCGAGAAGTCAGATTTTTGGGACATATTGTTTCTGGAGATGGTATTTGGGTTGATCCGAGTAAGATTTCGGCAATTGTTGATTGGAAACCACCGAGAAATGTATCGGAGGTTAGAAGCTTTTTGGGATTAGCCGGCTATTATAGACGTTTTATTAAGGGTTTTTCGATGACCGCTACTCCTATGACTAAGTTTTTGCAAAAAGATGTTAAGTTTGAATGGTCCAAAAAATGTCAGCAAAGTTTTGAGAAGTTGAAAGCATTATTGACTGAGGCGTCGGTTTTAGTGCAACCTGAACCGGGAAAGGAGTTTGTGATTTATAGCGACACGTCACTGAATGGATTAGGATGTGTATTAATGCAAGAGGGCAAAGTGATAGCCTATGCCTCGAGACAGTTGAAACCGTATGAGAAGAATTATCCGACGCACGATCTAGAATTGGCTGCCATAGCGTGTGCTTTAAAGATTTGGAGACATCATTTGTATGGTGAGAAATGTCATGTCTTTTCGGATCATAAAAGTTTAAAGTATTTGATGACTCAGAAAGATTTGAATTTGCGGCAACGGAGATGGCTCGAGCTACTAAAAGATTATGAGCTAGTGATTGACTACCATCCCGGAAAGGCAAACGTAGTCGCAGACGCTTTGAGCAGAAAGTCCTTGTTTGCCTTGAGAGCTATGAATACGAGGTTGACTTTATCTGATGATAGAACGATTCTAGCTGAGTTGAGAGCTAGACCGGTGTTTCTTCAGCAAATTTGCGAAGCACAGAGAAGTGACAATGAGCTTCAAACTAAAAGAGTTCAGTTCGAATCGACTAGTGATTCGGACTATCAAATTGGGACCGATGATTGTTTGATGTTTCGAGGTAGGATTTGTGTACCGAAAGATACCGAGCATATTCAGAAAATTCTTCATGAGGCACATAATGGTTTTTTATATGTTCATCCGGGCAGTACGAAAATGTATAATGATTTGAAGAAATTGTATTGGTGGTCGGGTATGAAACGAGATATTTCAGAATTTGTTTCGAGATGTTTGATTTGTCAACAAGTAAAAGTCGAACACCAAGTACCTTGGGGTTTACTTCAGCTAGTGATGGTACCCGAGTGGAAATAGGACAGAATTACGACGGATTTCGTAACAGGTTTGCCTTTGACTCCGAAAAAGAAAGATGTTGTATGGGTTCTGGTTGATAGATTGACGAAATTGACTCATTTTATACCGGTACGTATGGATTATTCACTTGATGAGCTAGCTGAATTGTACATTGCTGAGATTGTTAGATTGCACGGGGTGCCTATTTCTATTATTTCGGATAGAGATCCGAGGTTTATGTCGAGATTTTGGAAGACGTTGCAAGAAGCTTTGGGTACAAAGTTAAACTTTAGTACCGCATTTCATCCGCAAGCCGACGGTCAATCTAAAAGAACGATTTAGATTCTCGAAGATATGCTCCGATGTTGTATTTTAGAATTCGAAGGTAGTTGGGAAAAATATCTACCTTTAGTCGAATTTGCTTATAATAACAGTTTTCAGTCGAGTATTAAGATGGCATCGTATGAGGCATTGTATGGCAGCAAGTGTCGAATTCCGTTATATTGGACCGAGCTCAATGAGAGATAGATTCACGGGGTTGATCTGGTTAGAGAAACTGAAGAAAAAGTGAAAGTAATTCGTGATTGTTTGAAAGCAGCTTCGGATAGACAAAAATCGTATGCGGATTTGAAAAGAAAATAGATTGAGTTTCAAGTTGGTGATAAAGTATTTTTGAAAGTATCTCCGTGGAAGAAAATTCTGAGATTTGGTCGCAAAGGGAAGTTGAGTCCGCGTTTCATTTGGTCGTAAGAGGTTATTGAAAGAATAGGGCCAGTGGCATATCGGTTACCTTTGCCGACAGAGTTGGAAAGGATTCACAATGTATTTCATGTGTTGATGTTGCAACATTGTCGATCAGACCCTTCGCATGTGATTTCTCCGACAGAGGTTGAGATTCGACCCGATATGACTTATGGTGAAGTACCGATCAAGATTTTGGCTTGGGAAGTCAAACAGTTGAGAAATAAAAGTATAGCTCTAGTGAAAGTTTTCTGGCAACGACATGGGGTCGAAGAGGCTATGTGGGAACCCGAGGAAGCGCTGAGAAAACAGTACCCAAACCTCTTTTCCAGTTAGATTTTCGGGGACGAAAATCCCTAAAGGGGGGAGAGTTGTAACAGCCCAATTTTGGGTCTAGTCGAAACTGTGGTCTCGGGACCACAAATTCGATGCAGTAAAAATTATTTTTTATTTTATTTTTATGGTCTACAGTTTTATGGAATGATTTCGTGAAAATTTTGTTCGAAAATTTTGATGTCTGGGCACTCAATTTAGTTAAAAGGACTAAATTGCAAAATGTGCAAAATATGTGTTCTAGAAGTTAGATGTGTCTAATTGCTATGAAATTTCAAATTAGATGTCCTTAGATGGTAATTAGACCATTATGTCTTAATATGGACAAAAATGGATATAGTTAGGGAAAAATATCAAAGTTTAAGTGAAGGGCATTTTGGTCATTTGGCAAATAAAGCAAAAATAACCAAGTAAAAATGTCCATCTTCTTCAATTTAGTCCCTTGTGCCAAAATTGAAGAGAAGCCATAGATAGGGTTCTGGCCAAGCTTTCAAGCTCGATTGTAAGTCCGTCTTTGTCCCGTTTTTAAAGATTTTTACATTTTTGTGAATGTTGTATCTTGATTTAGCTATTTTTAGGACTAATTTGAAGAGATGTCAAAGTCTAAATTTTCACCCATGTTAGATATTTGTGTATTTTGATGTTTAATGGTAGATTATGCAAATTTGATGTTGGATAAACAACTTTTACTAAGTGATTTTTGATGAAAATGCCTAAAAAGGACTTATTTGTAAAAGTTATAAAATGTGTGTTAAAAATGTGAATAAAGGAAAAATATGGGCTGTTATGGGTATGGAAATGGTTTGTTTAGGCTTGGATTTTGAATAAATTGACTATATTTCATTTTACGAGCCTAGGGACTAAAGTGTAAAATGTTGAAAAGTTAGGGTGTAACACCCCTTACCCGTATTCGACGCCGGAACAGGGTACGAGGCATTACCAGACTTAAACACTAACAAACATACATTTCCGAGTCATAAATTTCCATCCAAATTTAAAACTTTTCATACACATTCATATCGTCCTTAAAACGAGCCTACGACGCTCAATACATGCTTTGGAAGTGGATTGGGACTAAACCGAGAACTTTAAAAAACTTTACAGAACTTAGAAAATTTTTCATGTTACAGGGCTCACACGCCCGTGTGACCCTTAGACATGCCCGTGCTACAGGCCGTGTTCAAAATGGGGTGCTCTCTGACTTGTGTCACACGGCCGTGTGCTAGGCCGTGTGGTCGATTTAATTTCCATAATTTTTCATAAAATAGGTGCAGACTTCACACGGCCGAGACACACGCCCGTGTCCAAGGCCGTGTGCTCAATTCTAGACATTCTGTTTTGCATCAATTAAAGTGCAGGGGACACACGGCTGAAACACATGCCCGTGGGGTAGGCCGTGTGTCTACCCGTGTGGATAAAAATAAGGCTATTTACCAAGCCATTTTGCCACCCTTACTTGCACCAACCTACACAACAACAAACAACACCAATCCAAGCATATATATACAACCAAATCAGCCACAAACAAGATATCAATACATCATTTACACATACTAACATCTATCATGCATAAACATCACATATCATCTTTTCCATTCATGCCAGTTTCATCTTCATGATAGGCATCATCACATAAACATACCAATGACCAATAAAATTAATATTAGCCAACTTCCAATGGCCATATACAAAATGAATCATTAACCATTACAATGCCAACACATTTAGACCAAATCATTTATGACACATAACAAAATGACCAAGTCCCTATACATGCCATAACTCAAAATACTTGAATTCATTGGTACCAACGTAATTGTTGTAGATAGTGTGCATGGATCTCCGACAAATCTCCTATCCCGAGCTGGCTTGGTTACACTATAAGATAAAGAAAAGGAAGGGGAGTAAGCTTTATAGCTTAGTAAGTTCACATGTAAATAATAAGCAACATTAAATAACATTAAACATGAATATCATACAATTAGTATAACACAAGTTACATAATTGTCATCATAGGTTCATAAACATAACTTAACCATTCTTAATCTTACCAAGTGTTCATCACATACTGAGATCATTCTTATGATTTTTTCGTACATACCTGTACCAACTCGTAAAATATCATACTCTTTCTCATGTTTGACTTACCCATTGAACACTTGGAATACTAATCGGATACACGGAAATTCTTGCACATAAGTGCCACATACGTAGCTAATGCTACCTCATTTCTCATAACACATAGGGGCTCGCTCTCTCGAGCTAATCACGAACCGCTCACACAAGTCGTCACCAAGACGTAACTCGCAAAGGTCTTTGCTCACACAAGCTATCGGTATCCACAACACATGCCGGACTACCCAGCCACTGGTAGACGTACGAGACCAGCACCCAGATTACATAAATCACTTATATAACATGGTTTCCTAGTGACACATCACTCGTATCCTAAGGTTCAAACGAGATTTCTCACTTGTCATTTCGTTGTCGAACGTATCCACATTGTCATTAATAAAATTCATGTATAATAAAACATATAACAATGTAAATATAACATTGCCTTTATTTACACACAAACTTACCTCTGTACAAAATAGTAGAAAAGGATTTAATCGTCAAACACCTTATTCTTTCCCCGGTCAAGGTCCGAACTTCGTTTTTATTGATCTATAATTGCAAATTTAGCTTATTTAATATTCACATTACTCAAATCAGTCCAAACATCACATTATGAGAAAATTACCTTTTTGCCCCTAAAGTTTCACATTTTTACAAATTAGTCCCTAGGCTCGTAAAATGAAATGTATTCAATTTCTTAATAACCCAAGCCTAGTCGAACCAATTTCATGCTTATAGCAGCCCACATTTTCCATTAAATCACACTTTTACACACATTTTGAAATCTTTTTACAAATAGGTCCTTTTGACATTTTCATCAAAAATCACCTAGCAAAAGTTGTTTATCTAACATTAAACTTGCATAATCTACCATTAGACATCAAAATACACATATGTCTAACATGGGTCAAACCCTAGACCTCAATCATCTCTCAAATTAATGGTAAAAAAAGATAGATCGAGTGATAACGACTTCAAAAATGTAAAGAGCATTAAAAACGGGACAAGAACGGGCTTACAATCGAGCTTGAAAGTGGTCAAACCCTAGCTATGGCTTCCCTTCAAATTTTCAGCTATGGTGAGGATGATGGACAAGAATTTTGGCTTGATTTTGCTTTTTAATTCATTTAATTACCAAATGACCAAAATGCCCTTCACTTAAAACTTTGAAATTTTATCTCACCATGTCCATTTTTGTCCACCAACTTAACAAATGGTCTAATTACCATCTAAGGACCTTAAATTTAAAATTTCATAGCAATTAGACACCTCTAGCATGTAGAACTTAACTTTTGCACTTTTTACAATTTAGTCCTTTTTGCTAAATTAAGTGCTCAAACGTCAAAATTTTTGAACAAAATTTTCACGAAATCATTCCGTAAAACTATAGACCACAAAAATGTAATAAAAACAAATTTTACTGCATCGAATTTGTGGTCCCGAAACCATTGTTCCGACTAGACCCAAAATCGGGTTGTTACAACTCTCTCCCCTTAGGGATTTTCGTCCCCGAAAATCTTACCAGAAAATAGGTTTGGGTACTATTTTTGCATAGCTTCCCCAGGTTTCCACGTAGCCTCTTTGACTCCGTGTCGTTGCCACAAAACTTTAACTAGGGCTATGTTTTTATTTCTCAACTGCTTAACTTCCCTAGCCAAAATCTTGATCGGTTCTTCACCGTAAGTCATATCGGGTCGAATCTCAACCTCTGTCGGAGAAATCAAATCTGAAGGGTCTAATCGATATCGGCGTAACATAGATACATGAAACACGTTGTGGATCCTTTCCAACTCTGTCGGTAAAGCTAATCGATATGCCACTGGCCCTATTCTTTCAATAACTTCATACAGCCCAATGAAACGCGGACTCAACTTGCCTTTAAAGCCAAATCTTAGAATCTTCTTCCATGGAGATACTTTCAAAAATACTTTATCACCAATCAGAAATTTAATCTCTTTTCTTTTCAAATCTGCGTAGGATTTCTGCCGATCTGAAGCTGCTTTCAAACAGTCACGGATTACTTTCACTTTCTCTTCGGTCTCCTTAACCAAATCAACCCCATGAATCTGTTTCTCACTGAGCTCTGTCTAATACAACAGAGTTCGACACTTGCGGCCATACAATGCCTCATACGGTGCCATCTTTATACTCGACTGAAAACTGTTGTTATAAGCAAATTCGACTAAAGATAGATATTTTTCCCAACTACCTTCGAATTCTAAAACACAACAACGAAGCATATCTTCGAGAACCTAAATTGTTCTCTCTGATTGGCCGTCGGTTTATGGATGAAATGCGGTACTAAAGTTCAACTTTGTACCCAAAGATTCTTGCAACTTTTTCTAAAATCGAGATGTAAACCTCGGATCTCTATCCGAAATAATAGAAATAGGCATTCCATGTAATCTCACAATTTCAGCAATGTACAATTCAGCTAGCTTGTCAAGTGAATAATCGGTACGTACTGGTATAAAATGAGCCAATTTAGTCAACCTATCGACAACGACCCAAACGGAATCTTTCTTTTTCGGAGTCAACGGCAAACCCGTTACGAAATCTATCGTAATTTTGTCCGATTTCCACTCGGGTACCATCACTGGTTGAAGTAAGCCCGAAGGTACTTGGTGTTCGGCCTTTACGTGTTGACAAACTAAGCATCTCGAAACAAACTCCGAAATATCTCGTTTCATACCTGAGCACCAATACAATTTCTTCAAATCATTATACATTTTTGTACTGCCCGGATGCACAGATAAACAACCATCATGCTCCTCACGAAGAATTTTCTGGATAAGTTCATCATTTTTCGATACACAAATTCTACCTCGGAACATCAAACAATCATCGGATCCGATATGAAAATCTGAATCACTACTCGATTCACAATGAACTCTTTTGGTTTGCAAATCACTGTCACATTTCTGAGCTTCGCAAATTTGTTGAAGGAATAATGGTCTAGCTCTCAACTCGGTTAGGATCGAACCATTATCGGACAAAGTCAACCGTGTATTCATCGCTCTCAAAGCAAACAAAGTCTTTCTACTCAATTCATCTGCGACAATATTTGCCTTACCCGGGTGATAGTCAATCACTAGCTCATAATCCTTCAGTAACTCGAGCCATCTCCGTTGCCGCAAGTTTAAATCTTTCTGAGTCATCAAGTATTTTAAACTCTTATGATCAGAAAAGACATGGCACTTCTCACCGCATAAATGGTGTCTCCAAATTTTCCAAGCAAACACAATGGTGGCTAATTCCAAATCATGCGTCGGATAATTCTTCTCGTGCGGTTTCAACTGTCTCGAGGCATAAGCTATCACTTTACCCTCTTGCATCAACACACATATTAATCCATTCAGTGACGCGTCACTATAAATTACGAACTCTTTTCTCGGTTCAGGTTGCACTAAAACCGGCGCCTCAGTCAATAATGTTTTCAACTTCTCAAAACTTTGCTGACATTTTTTTGACCATTCGAACTTAACATCTTTTTGCAACAACTTAGTAATAGGAGTAGCAATCATTGAAAATCCTTTGACAAAACGTCGGTAATAACTGGCTAAGCCCAAAAAGCTTCTGACCTCTGATACATTCTTCGATGGTTTCCAATCAACAATTGCCGATATCTTACTCGGATCAACTCGAATAACGTCTCCAAAGACAATATGTCCCAAAAATCTGACTTCTCGGAGCCAAAACTCACTTTTGCTGAACTTAGCAAACAATTTCTTATCTCTCAAAGTCTACAACACAATTCTTCAATGTTCGGCATGTTCAGACTCATCTCGAGAATAAATCAAAATATCATCAATGAACACGACCACAAACTTATCTAAGTACGGTCAGAAAATGATATTCATCAAGTCCATAAAAATAGCAGGAGCATTAGTTAGTCTGAAAGGCATGACAAGAAATTCATAGTGCCCGTACCTTGTTCTGAAAGTGGTTTTCGGCACGTCTGACTCTTTAACTCCCAACTGGTAGTAGCCAGACCTCAAATCAATCTTCAAAAATACTGTTGCCCCTTTCAACTGATCAAACTAGTCATCAATTCTTGACAAAGGATACTTGTTCTTTATAGGCACCTTGTTGAGCTGTCGGTAATCAATACAAAGTCTCATGGATCCATCTTTCTTCTTGACAAATAACACCGGTGCACCCCATGGTGAAAAGCTCGGTCTCGAAAAACCCTTATCTTTCAACTTATGCAGCTGAGCTTTTAATTCTTTCAATTCATTCGGAGCCATCCTATATGGAGCAATCGATATCGGTGAAGTCTCTGGCACTAAATCAATACCAAACTCAACCTCTCTGATCGGAGGTAACCTAGGTAACTCCTCTAGAAACACATCCAGATATTCACAAACTACCAGTACTGATTCAATCTTTATTTCGGACACTCTTGTATTCAACACATAAGCTAGATAAGCTTCACAACCCTTTCTCACATATTTTTTGGCAGTCATTGAAGAAATCACAACAGGTAACTCACCCGACTCATCTGAATCAATTCGAAGAATTTCGCCATTCTCACATTTCAATTCAATAATTTTTCGTCTACAATTCACTACAACATCATGCAGTGTCAACCAATCCATACCCAAAATGACATCAAACTCATCAAATGGAAACAACATTAGATCAGCTGGAAAACAGTGACCTTGAATCATCAATGGACAATTCTTGTAAACCTTATCAACTAGCACATATTTGCCTAAGGGTTTGACACTTTAATCACAAATTCAGTAAACTCAACAGACAAGTTCTTACTAGCTACCAATTTCATGCAAACATAAGAATGAGTCGATCCAGGATCGATCAATGCAATAACATTAGTATCATAGAGAGAAAAAGTACCAGTGATAACATCGGGAGATGTCGCTTCTTCGCAAGCACGGATAGCATAGGTTCTAGCAGGTGCCCTAGCCTCAGATCTTACAGCTGTATCTTTTGTCACACCTTTACTACTAGCTCCATTTCCCGTGTTCCTTGGTGGTCTCCCTTTAAAGGCAGTGTTGCATGATCTTGCAGTCTGAAACTTATCATTTTCAACCATCTCTGGGCAATCTTTAGTAAAGTGGTCGTGAGAGCCACACTTAAAACAGGCCCGGTCATACATTCTACATTCGTTGGGGTGTCGTTTACCGTAGTGCTGACATTCGGGCTAACCAGACTTAGCGTTACCAATGCTCGCTACTGATGTAGTTTGGGCTTTAGAACCCGAGTATTGTTTCCCACGTTTTCTGTTGGAATACCCAGCTGAAGCACTCGGTCGAACATACAAATCCCTTGATTTCTTAAACTGTGATTGAAATGACTTACTCATCGACCTTTTTCTTACATCTCTAGCCTCAGACTCGGCTTTCCTTTTCTCTTTGCTTAATTCTTCAGCCTTACAAGCTCGGTCGAATAGAACCACAAATTCCTTCAGCTCAAAAACTCCAACTAACAATCGGATATCCTCATTTAACCCATCTTCGAACCTTTTGCACATGATAGCCTCGGTGGAAACACACTCTTGAGCATACTTACTAAGCCTAACAAACTCTCACTCGTACTCGGTTACTGACATTCGGCCCTGTTTTAGCTCTAAAAACTCCTTGCGTTTCTGATCAATAAAACGTTGGCTGATATATTTCTTCCTAAACTCATCTTGGAATAATTCTCAATTAACCCTCTCTCTCGGTACTACTGACACAAGGGTTTTCCACCACCGATTTGCTGAATCTCTCAGAAGTGACACAGCACATTTCAGACATTCATCCGGTGTGCATGACAACTCATCAAATACCCTGATGGAGTTTTCGAGCCAAAACTCGGCTCTCTCGGGATCATCATCCAAATTAGCTCTGAAATCTTCATCCCCGTGCTTTCGGATCTTATCAACCGGGGGCTTGTTCATTCTTACAAATTCCATACCTTGTGTAGCTACGGGAACCGGCTGAGGAATAGGTGGGGGTGGAGGAGGTTGGGCATTCGAATTTGTTCGAACAAATTCTGAATACCACTAGTTCATCGTGGAGGAAGGCTTCCCTAGCCCCTTCTCCCTGACTAACCGTAAGAGTCTACTATCAGACGGTACTGCCCCTTGAGCAGGAGCCGGCGCATTGTTTTCTACTTTATCAGCTACAGCTCGGTCGGGATCCATTTACTATATGAAAACATAGTTTAAAATTGTCAGGAGTCATCACACTATCACAGTTCATATATGGCACGTATAGCTAGACTCTTACACACACTACGGTAGTACGAGAATTGACTAAACAGTAGCTCTGATACCACTAAATATAACAACCCTTACCCGTATTCAACACCGAAATAGGGTACGAGGCATTACCGGACTTAAACACTAACAAACATACATCTCCGAGTCATAAATTTTTATCCAAATTTAAAACTTTTCATACACATTCATATCATCCCTAAAACGAGCCTACGAGGCTCAATACATGCTTTGGAAGTGATTCGAGACTAAATTGAGAACTTTAGAAAATTTTACAGAACTTAGAAAACTTTTCATGTTACAGGGCTCACACGCCTATGTGGTCCAAGGGACACGCCCGTGTGACCCTTAGACACGCCCGTGCAACAGGTCGTGTTCAAAATGGGGTGCTCTCTGACTTGTGCCACACGGTCGTGCCACACGCCCGTGTGCTAGGCCGTGTGGTCGATTTAATTTCCATAATTTTTCATAAAATATGTGCAGACTTCACACGGCCGAGACACACGCCCGTGTCCAAGGCCGTGCAGCACACACGCACGTGTCTCTACTCGTGTGCTCAATTCTGGACATTCTGTTTTGCATCAATTAAGGTGCAGAGAACACACAGCTGAAACAGATTCTCGTAAGGCAGGCTGTGTGTCATACACGGCCTAGACACACGCCCGTGTGTCTACCCGTGTGGATGAAATTAAGGCTATTTACCAAGTCATTTTGCCACCCTTACTTGCACTAACATACACAACAACAAACAACACCAATCCAAGCATATACATACAACCAAATCAGCCACAAACAAGATATCAATACATCATTTACACATACTAACATCTATCATGCATAAACATCACATATCCTCTTTTCCATTCATGCCAGTTTCATCTTCATGATAGGCATCATCACATAAACGTACCAATGACCAATAAAATTAATATTAGCCAACTTCCAATGGCAATATACAAAATGAACCATTAACCATTACAATGCCAACACATTTAGATCAAATCATTTATGACACATAACAAAATGACCAAGTCCCTATACATGCCATAACTCAAAATACTTGAATTCATTGGTACCAAAATAATTGTTGTAGATAGTGTGTATGGATCTCCGACAAATCTCCAATCCCGAGCTGGCTTGGTTACACTATAAGATAAAGAAAAGGAAGGGGAGTAAGCTTTATAGCTTAGTAAGTTTGCATGCAAATAATAAGTAACATTATACAACATTAAACATGAATATCATACAATTAGTATAACACAAGTTATATAATTGTCATCATAGGTTCATAAACATAACTTAATCATTCTTAATCTTACCAAGTGTTCATCACATACCGAGCTCATTCTTATGAGTTTTTCGTACATACTTGTACCAACTCGTAACATATCATACTCTTTCTCATCTTTGACTTACCTGTTGAACACTTGGAATACTAATCGGATACACGGAAAGTCTTGCACATAAGTGCCACATACGTAGCTAATGCTACCTCATATCTCATATCACATAGGGGCTCGCACTCGAGCTAACCGCGGGCCTGCTCACACAAGTCGCCGATCAAGACGTAATCGCGTGCGATCTTTCGCTCACACAAGCCGCCAGTATCCGCAACACATGTCGGACTACCCAGCAACTGGTAGACGTACGAGACCAGCACCAGGATCACATAAATCACTTATATCACATGGTTTCCTAGTGACATGTCACTCGTATCTTAATCTATTCCTAAGGTTCAAACGAGATTTCTCACTTGTCATTTCGTCGTCAAACGTATCCACATTGTCATTAATACAATTCATGTATAATAAAACATATAAAAATGTAAATATAACATTGCCTTTATTTACACACGAACTTACCTCGATACAAAAAGTAGAAAAGGATTTAATCGTCAAACACCTTATTCTTTCCCCGGTCAAGGTCTGAACTTCGTTTTTCTTGATCTATAATAGCAAATTTAGCTTATTTGATATTCACATTACTAAAAATTTTCCAAACATCACATTATGGTAAAATTACCTTTTTTCCCCTAAAGTGTCACATTTTTAAAAATTAGTCCTTAGGCTCGTAAAATGAAATGTATTCAATTTCTTGATAACCCAAGCCTAGTCGAACAAATTTCTTGCTTATAGCAGCTCACATTTTCCATTAAATCACACTTTTACACACATTTTGAAATCTTTTTACAAATAGGTCATTTTGACATTTTCATCAAAAATCACCTAGCAAAAGTTGTTTATCTATCTAACATTAAACTTGCATAATCTACCATTAAACATCAAAATACACACATGTCTAACATGGGTCAAACCCTAAACCTCAATCATCTCTCAAATTAATGGTAAAAATAGATAGATCGAGTGATAACGACTTCAAAAATGTAAAGAGCATTAAAAACGGGACAAGAACGGACTTACAATCGAGCTTGAAAGTGGCCAAACCCTAGCTATGGCTTCCCTTCAAATTTTCAGCTATGGTGAGGATGATGGACAAGAATTTTGGCTTGATTTTGCTTTTTAATTTATTTAATTACCAAATGACCAAAATGCCCTTCACTTAAAACTTTGAAATTTTATCTCACCATATCCATTTTTGTCCACTAACTTAACAAATAGTCTAATTACCATCTAAGGACCTTAAATTTAAAATTTCATAGCAATTAGACACCTCTAGCATGTAGAACTCAACTTTTGCACTTTTTATAATTTAGTCCTTTTTGCTAAATTGAGGGATCAAACGTCAAAATTTTCGAACAAAATTTTCACAAAATCATTCCGTAAAACTGTAGGCAATAAAAACATAATAAAAACAAACTTTACTGCGTCAGATTTGTGTTCTCGAAACTACTATTCCGACTAAACCCAAAATCAGGCTGTTACATAAGGGCAAAAATGAAATTTCTCCATAATGTGATTTTTGGACTGAATTGAATAATGTGAGTATTAAATGAGTTAAATTTTATTTTGTAGATCAATAAAAACGAAGTTCAGACCTAGATCGAGGGAAAAACAAAGCGTTTGACGATTATGTTCATTTTCACTATTTTTGTACCGAGGTAAGTTTGTATGTTAATAATGCAATGTCATATTTATATTTTAATGTTTTGATATTGCATGAACTGTATTATTGATGCTACGAGTATATTCGACAAAGTTTCGGTAAGAGAGAAATCTCGGTTGAACCTTAGGAATAGATTAGGATACAAGTACATGTCACTAGGAACCCATGTGATTATGTGATCTATGTGTCCCGGGTGCTAGTCTCGTACATTCTACTGGTGGCTAAGTATACCGGCATATGTTGCGGATACTTGACAGCTTGTGTGAGTAGCACCGAGTAGCTACGTCTTGACTGACAGCTTGTGTGAGCAAGCCCGAGGATAGCTCGAGAACTAGCCTATATGTGTTATGAGATTTGTGGTAGCATTGGCTACATATGTGGCACTTATGTGCAAAAATTTTCGTGTATCCGATAGTATTCCAAGTGGTTCAACGGGAAGGTCAAAGATGATAAAGTATGTGATTATGTTACGAGTTGGTACAGGTATGTACGAAAAACTCAAAGGAAACGGATTCGGTATATGATGAACTATTGGTAAAAATGTGATTGAGTAAGTTATGCTCATGAAGTTTTAAATGACATTTATGTTGATATATGTAATGTTATTCATACGACAAGTGTATAATTAATGTTGTTTATTATTTGCATATGAACTTACTAAGCTATATAGCTTACTCCCCTTTCTTTCCCTTATCTTGTAGAGTCACCAAGCTAGCTCGGGATTTGAGATCGTCGAAGATCCATTCACACTATCAACCATTATTTTGGTTACCATTGAAATGTTAATATTTTGATTTATGGCATGTATAGGGACTTGGTCATTTTGTTATATGTGACATTGGTAACGTGGCCAAATGTATTGGCTTATAATGGGTAATGATTTCATTTTGTATATGGCCATGAAAGTTGGCTAATGTTGGTTATGAGTATCATTATATGTTGATATCATTCATAAATGTGGAAACTTGCATGATTTATGTTGATAAATTATGATGTTAAAGCATGAGGGTGTGATGTTAATACCTTGGTTGTGGATGTTTGGTTGCCTAAGTATGCTTGAATTAGTATTATATGATGTTGTATCGGTATGTGCATGGAAGGGTGGCAAAAGGCTTGGTAAATAGCCTTATTTTGTCCACACGGGTAGACACACGGGCGTGTGTCTAGGCCGTGTGCGACACACGGCTTGCCCCACGGGCTTGTGTATTGGTCGTGTGTCCCCTGCACATTAATTTTGAGAAACAAAATGCTCATTATTGAGCACACGGGCAGAGACACGGGCGTGTGTCTCAGCCGTGTGAGGGACACGGCCTCAGGCACAAGCGTGTGTCTCGGGAGTGTGAAGTCTGCACCTATTTTATGAAAAATCTTGAAAATTAAATCGACCACACAGCCTAGCACAAGGGAGTGTGACTTGGTCGTGTGACTTAAATTTGTTCATGAGTTACAAACAGAGAGTTACACGGGTTAGGGACACGGGCGTGTCCCAAAACCACACGAGCGTGTGACCTCTGTTTCTAGCAAAAGTTTTCTAAGTTTTGTAAAAATTTCCTAAGTGCTCGGTTTAGTCCCGAACCACTACTAAAGCATGTTTTGGGTCTCGTAGGCTCGTATTAGGGACTTTATGATTGATTATGAATGGTTTTAGTGTGGGCACAAATTTATAACTCGATTTGTATGTTTACTTACGATATAAGTCTAGTAATGCCTCGTACCCTGTTTCGGTGTTTAATACGGGTAAGGGGTGTTACACTCAAATTAACTAAATTACTTAACTAAAGAACACGAAAAAGAACAAATCAGGAAAATAAACGATTAACAATCAAGAAATGAGACAATACCTAGGAAAGAATCCACCTAGACTTCATTTATCATTATCAATCTATACTACGCAATTTCTTCAATTAGTATCTTCATCCGTAGAAATCTCTAAATTATGCTAATATCTCTCTTCAAGATTAAGAGCAGCTGACTCTAGGTTGATTAATTGAAATTTCTTTCTAATTAAAACCCATATTGTCTCATTAACTCGATCTATAGATCCCTCTATTAGATTTGACTTTAATCTGGTAGATTTATGTCATCCTATTTCTAGGATTGCATGCAACTCCACTCAATTACGCTAGATCTACTCTTAAACAGGGTCTATTCCTCCTCTGATTTAGCATATCAAATATGGATTAATAATCTAGAAATACCAAACCAATAATTGAGCACACATAATTGATAACAAGATCTAAGTATTTATTGCGTAAATATAGAAATCAAATAACATAATCCATCCCAAGGTTCATCTCCCTATGTATTTGAAAAATTAGTTCATGATAGCAAATAAAAACATCTCAAAATAGTATAACCATAAGAAACAAAGAAACTCATAATAAACTTCAAAGAAATCAAAAGAAGATCTTCAATCTTGATGGAAATCTACTTCAGAGTCAGTTTCAATGGTGTTTTTCGAGTTGTTTTCTTAAGTATTCTAAGACGGTTCACTTGCATCTTCTTATTGTTGTCATATATAGGTCTTAGAATGCTCGAAAAACCTAAAAATTATGTTTTTCCATGTTTTCAAAGTACAGTTCATGAAATCCACACAGTTTGGCACATGGTCCTATGGCAGCCCGTGTGGCTCACACAGCAATGTGTCCAACCCGTGTGGCTTCTAAAACCTACTCTAATTTTTTTATTTTCTCTCATTTTTACTCGTTTTGTTCCTAAATGCTCTCCTAAGTATAGAAACATGAATTTAAAGGATTAGGAGCATAAAATTCTCCATTTTAAATCGAATAATCATCCAAACATGCATTAAGAATAAGACTAAAGCATGTTACTTTTGGCATTTATCAAGGACATAGTCTAATTAAAGTCAAATGGGTGTACAAGACGAAGACCAATAAAGAAGGAAAAGTGGAGAAATACAAAGCAAAACTATTTGCAAAAGGCTACAAGCAAATATATAGAGTGGACTATGATGAAGTATTTGCTCCGGTCGCCAGAATTGATACTATAAGGCTTCTCACGGTAATTGCAGCACAAAATAAATGGAAGATTTATCAGATGGACGTGAAGTCAGCATTCCTTAATGGCTACCTAGAAGAAAAAGTCTACACCAAACAACCACTTGGATATAGCAAACAAGGACAAGAAGACAAAATCTACCACTTGAAGAAAGCTTTATATGAACTGAAGCAAGCCCAGAGAGCATGGAATACAAGAATAGATGAATACTTTCAGAAGAACGAGTTCATGAAAAGCCCATACGAGCATGCCCTATATACGAAAAAAATAGAGTTGGTGAATCATGATCGTGTGCTTATACGTGGATGATGTGATTTTCACGGAAAACAATTTAGGGATGTTCAACGAATTTAAAAAAGCAATGTGATATGAGTCTCAAGGCTCAATTTCAGGCCCATAGATGTGATGGTCTTACACTACCTCAAGGCCCAACAACAAGGCCAAAAGTCAAGTAAATCAAACAAATATTCGATCAAAGCCAGTATGTGAGGATGAATCTTTTCGAGGAAATAAGGAATGATACATGCACGGAATGAGTGAAATGGATTAAAGTCAATTCAACCAAGCTGTCAATTTTCAAGTTGAAAAGATTATTCAACTTGAGACAAGTTTTTTGATAGAATCCAAAAATTTTTGGATTAAGATGTCTTCATAGAGTTCGAGATTTATCTCTTAGCTTTGAAACACACTTTGAATCACTCGATTTCAAGTTCGGGAACTCAAGTTCACACGGTCAGATATCATGTATGCAATGGGATTTGTTAGTAGATACATAGAGAAGCCAAAATAAGATCACCTGATTACAGCAAAGAGAATTTTGAGATATGTTAAAGGTATGATGGTTCATGGTTTATTTTAGACACACTCACAAAGTTCAAAGTTGGTTGGTTATTCAGATAGTGATTATGGTGGTGACTTGGATGATCGCAAAAGCACATCCGGATATTTATTCCATATTAGCTCCGCGGCATTTTCATCATCATCGAAAAAGTAACAAACAGTAGCCCTCTCAACATGTGAAGCAGAATACAGGGTTGTTGCAACATGCACGTGTCAAGAAATTTGGTTGAATAATATTTTGGGTGAATTATCTATTATACAAGAAGGTTCATGTAACACCCCTTACCCGTATTCATCGCCGGAACAAGGTACGAGGCATTACCGGACTTACCACACAAGCATTCCAGAAATTTCGAGACATAAAAGTTGCTTCCAAATTAAAACCATCCACATTCAATCATAAAATCCTTAATACGAGCCTACAAAGCCCAAAACATGCTTTGAAAGTGGTTCGGGACTAAACCCAGAACTTTAGAAAATTTTACAAAACTTAGAAGAAAAAGATTTATGTTACAGGGGTCACATGCCCGTGTGACCATGGGACACGCCCATGCTACAGGCCGTGTTCAAATTAGGGAGCTCTCTGACTTGTGCCACACGACCGTGCCACACGCCCATGTGCTAGGCCGTGTGGTTGATTTAATTTTCATAATTTTTCATAAAATAGGTGCAGACTTCACATGGCCGAGACAGACGCCCGTGTCCAAGGCCGTGTAGCACATACGGCTGAGACACACGCCCGTGTCTCTGCCCGTGTCCTATATTCTGGACATTCTGTTTCTCAAAATTTAGGTGCAAGGGACACACGGCCGGAACACATGCCCGTGGGGCAAGCCATGTGTCACACACGGCCTAGACACACGCCCGTGTGTCTACCCGTGTGGACAAAAATAAGGCTATTTACCAAGCCATTTTGCACCCTTTAATGCACACACATACACCGTATAACATAGCACTAGAGCTGAGCATGGGCTGGGCCACCCGGCCCGGCCCGAAGGCCCGTCCGAAAAATGGGAGGGTTCGGGTAAAAATATAGGCCCGAAAAATGGGCTTGGACAGAAAATGAGGCCCATTTAGAAAACGGGCTGGGCCTCTGGTAAGAATTTCTTGGCAGGCACTGTACATGTTACCAAATATATTAAATAATTTATTTTTAATCTTTTTTAATTTTTAAGTTACGTCTTTACTCTTTACTCTTTAGTCTTTACCTTTCTTTTAGTTTTTCATTTGCCTGACTTTACCTTTCTTCATAGTTCCTCTTCATCCCCATCTCCCATTTCCAAAATCCCTAAGTCACGACTCACGACTGGCCACCACCTCCTCCGATCCAGCAGTCTCCACCTCTCGGCCACAACAACACAGTAAGCTGTAAGCCTCTTCTTCTTCTTCTTCTTCTTCTTTTTTTAACTTTATCACTTAATGAAAAGAGTATGGACTTGCTCAACTTCTTGCCCACTGTAATAAATCCTGTTCTTTTGAAGTTGGTTTGGGTGAACTTTTATTGGCTCCTGTTGACAATGCTTCTACTGCATAGTCTTGCCTGTTAAATAGGTCATCTATGTAACAATTTTGAGATGTTAGGATCTTCTTTTAGTTGGAGTGCTAGACATTTTTACTTAGGTTGAAATTCAGTTTAGGTTCTTGCCTTCTCATTTTTTTAACCGTTTGTTTACAATCTGCTGTCAAGTGAATTCATGGATTTATTGATGTGAAAAGTTTTTCATTCAGGTGGAAGCAATTTATGTTGGTGTTCTGAAATATATTCTCAAATTTCTTTTACTCCATTGTACTGTTCTTTCTTTTGAGTACAGCTATTTCTTTCATTAAAATGAGAGGAAAAAGAAAGGGTAAATGGTGAAAACATCTCGCATTCTGCGATGGTGATATTGGTTGTGAACATGTAAAATCTAAAATTTGGGGTGCAACTTGTGCGATGCACTGATGATGATGATATTTGTTTATTGCCTTATGTGTTGGTTTCAGATTTATGGAAATTCTCTCGATATTTGCTAGTAGGTGGATGCACTCTTGTTGATGTCTTTCTTTAGTCATAAAATTTATGATTGTGAAACACTTCTTGATTAACTTGGCGGATATCCTAACATTCTGTAATTTGGTTGCTTTAACAATTCTTTTTATTCCTGACATTAATTATGTAACAAAGATTTAATATTTGTTACTATATATAATTCCCCATAAATACCCTAACATTCAGCATTTTGGTTGATTTAGCAATGTTTTTTATTGCTTCCATTAATTACATAACACATTTATTACATTGAATAATTAATTAAACTAAAATCTATATTAATTAATTAGTTAATTTAATTATGTTAAGCTATAAGTGTAGATTGAAGGTAAGTGAGAACAATAGTGATTATGTTAACTAGTTAATTTAATTACGTAACACATTTATAAATTTGAATAATTAATTAAACTAAAATCTATATTAATTAACTAGTTAATTTAATTATGTTAAGCTATATGTATAGAGGAAAGTAAAATTTATTAAGTTATCTGTATGTTTTAAAACTATTTTTGGATAAAAAAATTAAAATAAAAAACAAAGTGTATTTAAAATCAAAATAAATTGATACCATTTAAATCTTAGTTTTGAAACATTAAAGTGTTTTTTTTGGAGAATCCAATGCTTCCCACTGTAATGGCTTCTAATTGAATTTGTGGCAGGAATAATTTGGGCTAATTTTAGCTAACATTTTATGATAGTAGTAAATAATAATATGGAATGATTCATATATTATATATAATTGTTGAACAATTATATTAACTTTTGGTTTATTTGGATTCCAGGACTTGAGTTTTTATGACCATGGCTAGTTCGAACACTCCTATACCTGTGGACAATGGGTTTAATGAGTATGAAAGTGCTACCAAACGTCAAAAGTCTACCACTTCAAAGGTGTGGGATGAAATGACAAAGCTTGAATGCGAGGACAAAAATGAATTGAAGGCACAATGTAATCACTGTAAGAGTATCTTTTCTGCTAAATCTTCTAGTGGAACCTCTCATTTAAGACATCATCTAAATCAATGTTTGAAAAAAGTTAATAAGGACATCACTCAATACACCATAGCCAATCAACCATCATTAGGAGGTGGTCCATCTATAAAAACTACAAGTTTGATGCTTTGATGAGTGTCGTCAAAATGTTTCTACTTTTCTTATGTGTGGCAAGCATTCATTTAGAACAGTTGAAGAATCGGGATTTAGATACATGATGAGAATTGCTAGTCCTAATTTTAAGAATATAAGTAGATTTACAGCTGCTAGGGATGTCCTAATGTATTATGCAAAATAGAGAGATCATGTTAAAGAAGAGTTAGCTAAAGCACCCGGTTTAATTTGTCTAACTTCCGATAATTGGAATTCAGAGCATACTAATGATGAATATATTTGCATTACTGCTCATTGGGTTGATAAAGATTGGAAGCTACAAAAGAGAATCATAAGGTTTAGAGCTTTATTTCCTCCGTATGATGGTTTGAACATAGCGGATGAACTTGTTTTATGTTTATCTCAATGGGGTATAGACAAGAAAACTTTTAACATCACTTTGGATAATGCTTCTTATAATGATGTGTTGGTTTCTTGTCTTAAAAATCGTTTTCGTGCGAACCGAGCTATTTTGTGTGATGGTGCTTTTTTTCAAGTTAGATGTTGTACACATATTTTGAATCTTATAGTTAAAGCTGGTTTGGAACTTGCTGATGATGTTGTTGGTAAGATTCGAAATGGAATTAAGTACATAAAAAAGTCGGGAATTCGTAGGAAAAGATTTTATGATGTGGCCAACAAAAGTTTTCATTTGAATGTGACCAAAAAGTTGCGTCAAGATGTGTGTGTGAGATGGAATTCTACTTATTTGATGCTTGAATCTTCTCTCTACTATAAAGATGTGCTAGATTATTGGGGCCAACGGGATAAAGACTATCAAATATTTGCACTTTCTGATGAGTGGAGAAATGTTGCTGTTCTTTGCAAATTTTTGAAAGTCTTTTATGATGTGACTTGTATTTTTTCTGGTTCTAATTATCCGACGGCCAATCTTTATTTTAGAGGGGTTTGGAAGGTTCACAAAGTCTTGCTTGATACAGTTAAAGGTCCTTATTCTTTTTTAACTCCAAAGGTTAAACAAATGCAAGAGAAATTTAATAAATATTGGGCTGAGTATTCGTTGATATTGTCATGTGCTGCAATTTTAGATCCTCGTTACAAGTTGAATTATGTGCAGTATTGCTTTACTACAATCTATGGTATTCATGCTTCAGATTTTCTTGAAACCATTCTTAGCAATCTTAGACTCTTGCTTGATGAGTATGCTAAGAAATCCAAATCCACATCTTCCTCTTTGGCCGAGAATTCTAATGTCTCAGATAAAGATCCCGTTGATTCTAGTTTGCATCAATACAATGTTTATAGCGTTGGTTTTGGGGGAGATTTTGATGAGAGTGATGATTATAAACGGTATTTAAATGAATCTAGCACTAAGAGTGAAAAGTCACAGTTGGACATTTATTTGGAGGAACCGGAGCTTGAGTTGAATAGTTAAATAGATGTTTTGGATTATTGGAGCAAAAGTTCAGTTCCATATAATGAGCTTTCATTATTGGCTCGTGATCTTTTGGCAATTCCAATATCGATTGTAGCTTTCGAGTCCGCTTTTAGCATGGGTAAGAAAGTTATCACACCTTTGAGAAGTTCACTTAAGCCAAAAATGGTTCAAGCCGTTGTTTGCCTTGATGATTGGATGCGAGCTAAGGGATTTTCAACGGGTAATTATTATTCTCGTTTTATTGTTAATTTTATATTATTTTTTATCAATTTGATAATCTAATTATTTATTCTTATTTCATGTTAGAAATTGGTGACAAGAATGACGATGACGATGAGGACGATGAGGACGATGAGGACGATGTTTCTTCAGTTGCTTTTTAGGTTACCTTCCTTTCTAACTGTTGACAATTTAATTTAGCTTACAATTTATAGTTTATTATAAAATTAAATATGTTAATTGGTTAATGTATAGATATTTTGGTTGGTTGATTATATTTTGCAGGTTTTTGGTACTGTTTTGGGGATGTTGGTGATGTTTTTATGCTGTTTAGTGCTGTTTTTATGTTGTTTGGCATTGTTTTGTTGCTGTTTGATGTTGTTTTGGTGCTATTTTGATGTTGTTTTATTGTTCTTTTATGGTATTTTATTGTTCTGTTGTCATTTTTAATATTATTTCGATTATTGTAGAACTTTTGTTTTATTATCAATTTGGTTATTATTTTAATTCAAACAAGTTGTTTCAATTTTAATATAACTACCTATTGTTCTATTGTCGTTTTTAATATTATTTCGATATGATCTTTGAGATCCTATAGTTTGCTACTTGATTTTATTTGCTAGGAATGGAGATTAGTCAATGTTTACAGCACATGAAACCTCATCTAAAATAAAATTCGCATGAAAATCATGAATCCTCTACTCACGTTTACAACATGGTTTTATTGGATTTGGATGCTTTAGGCCTTGTTTTCCGCTTCAAATCTCTCTATTACTGCCAAATATCGTGACATATTCACTTTTATGTATATATACAAAACAAAGGATAATTATCCAGTTAGGCTGACATGCCATCGCCTAGATTAGAAGATAAAAAAGGATGCAAATTACAGTTTTATTTATTGCAACATCAACAGAGCAAAGAGATATTCATAAATGTTATATGGGTTTTGCAATTTGATAACCAAACTATAATAAATGGATATGAAATGTTTTGACTTGAATTAAGATCATGGCGCCATTTTCCTTGTTCTGATTGGACTTATAATCAGTCATGCGTTTCATGTAAATTTGCATGACACTGTGAAATACATCCTTGAAAACACACGAGCGAGATATGAATACAAAGCAGGTCATTACAGTAATGATCAAAAATCAACCCACGTGTTAAAAAGGGTAAAAAGAAAAGGGCAATTTTATACCCACATGCACCTAAAAAGATTTCACTAGAAAGCCATTGAGGTACGCTACACAAATCATTGAATTAATTAATTAGTGGGGAACCGTAAATGACTTGATAATCATAAACTATATGTATCCCAATCGAATCTAGGTGTTAAAAAGGGTAAAAAGAAAAGGGCAATATGATACCCACATGTGTTTCATGTGAATTGGTAGAAAAATTTCAATGTTTTTGTATTTTGTTTTAGTATCATTTTTTATTTGTTTCTTGTTTTAATATTTGTTTTTATTTTTTTTAAATGTATTTGATTTATTATATTTTATTTTTTAATAAAATAAGTTAAAAATTTAATATTAGTCGGGCCGGGCTCGGGTTGGGCTCGGGCCTACCAATTTTATGGCGGGCCGGGTCTGGACAATTTTTCAGACCCATATTTCAGGCTGGGCCGGGCCCGGGCCTAAAAAACGGGCCAAAATTTTTTTTGGGCCCGGCCCGGCCCGGCCCATGCACACCTCTACATAGCACCAATTCAAGCATATACATACAACCAAATCAGCCACAACCAAGACATCAACACATCATTTACATGCTACCATCTATCATACACACACATACTTATCAACTCAAATCAAGTAGATTTCCACATCCATGAAAGGCATTATCATATGAATATACTTAAACCAATATTAGCCAATTTCCAATGGCCTTATACAAAATGAGCTTTCAACCAATATAAGCCAACACATTTGGCCAAATCAATTATGACACATAACAAAATGACCAAGTCCCCTATACATGCAATAACTCAAAATGTTGAAATCATTGATACCAAAAATATTTGTTGATAGTGTGAGTGGATCTTCGACGATCTCCGAACCCCAACCTAGCTTGGCGACACTATAAGACAAGGGAAAGGAAAGGGGAGTAAGCTATATATAGCTTAGTAAGTTCCTATGCAAATAATAAGCATCATAACCACACATATAACATACAAATTAACATGATGAAAATGAGCATGAATGTCATTAAAATCTTATAATCATATCTTACTCAATCAAAATCTTACCAAGGGATTCATCACATATCGAGCTCATTATTTATGAGTTTTACGTACATACCTGTACCAACTCGCAACATAACCATATCCTTTCACAATTTTGACATTCCCGTTGAATTTCCCGTTGAACCATTTGGAATACTAAAGGATACTCGGGAATCTCGTACACACAATACCATACCAATGCCATATCCCAGATATGGTCTTATATGTAATCTCGTATCGATGCCAATAGCCCAGCTATGGTCTTACACGAAGTCTCATATCGATGCCATATCTCAGATATGGTCTTACACGTAATCTCAGTAACCCTAATGTCATGACATTTGTATCCTATCTATTCCTAATGTTCAACCGGGATTTCTCGCTTGTCGAAACTTTGACGAATACATCCATAGAGTCAATCACAATTCATACAACATTAAAGCATTTAAAACATAAATATAACAATGCATTATTTACATACGAACTTACCTCGGTACAAAAATAGTAGAATTTGACCTAATCGTCAAATACTTTGTTTTTCCCCCGGTTTAGGTCCGTACCTCGTTTTTCTTGATCTATAATAACAAATTTAACTCATTCAATCATCACATTATTCAATTCAGCCCAAAAATCATATTATGGCAAAATTACATTTTTGTCCTTAAACTTTTGACATTTTATATTTTAGTCCCTAAGCTCGTAAAATGAAATATGTTCAATTTCTTTAATACACAAGCCTAGCCAAACTATTTTATGCTCATACCAGCCCACATTTCATTAAATCATACTTTTACTACATATTTTATAACTTTTACAAATAGGTCTTTTTGACATTTTTACCGAAAATCACTTAGCAAAAGTTGTTTATCCAACCTAAAATTAGTATAATATACCATTAAACATCAAAATACACAAATATCTAACATGGTTCAAACCCTAGACCTTGATTATTTCTTAAATTGGTGGTAGAAATAGATAGATCGGGTTACAACGATTTCAAAAATGTAAAGAGCATTAAAAACAGAGCAAGAACGGACTTACAATCGAGCTTGAAAGATGGCCAAACCCTAGCTATGGACACCCTTGAAATTTCAGCACTATCATGAAGAATATGAACTAAATTTGGCCTTTATTTTACGTATTAATTCATTTAATTAGCCAAATGACCAAAATACCCCTAACTTAAAACATAAAAATTTTCTTACTTCATGTCCATTTTTGTCCACTAACTTAACCAATGGTCTAATTACCATCTAAGGACCTTCAATTTAAAGTTTCATAGCAATTAGACACCTCTAGCTTCTAGAACACACATTTTGCACTTTTTGTAATTTAGTCCTTTTAACTAAATTAAGTGCTCAAACGTCAAAATTTTCGAACAAAATTTTCACGAAATCATTCCATAAAACTGTAGACCATAAAAATATAAGAAAAAATAAAATTTTTTGCGTCGGATTTGTGGTCCCAAAACCACTGTTCCGACTAGACCCAAAATCGGGTTGTTACAGTTCAATCACAATTTATGTTGACAAAAAGTCCACAATCTCTTGGAAAGAATTTGGTGTCTTATAGTCGAAGCAAGCATATTGATACAAAGCATCATTTTATTCGAGAGTAAGTGAAGAATAAAAATGTGGAGTTAGTTTACTGCAGAACGAAAGATCAATTGGCAGACATTTTCGTGAAGCTGCTAAAAGCATATGTATTCCAAAAAATCAAAGAAAAGCTTGGAATGAAAAGCTCGGTTTGAGGAGGAGTGTTAGAAATCAAATCAGCTAAGCATGCAAATAAGGTGGCAAAGAGATTGGCTTGCAAGGTGGATAGCAAACTATCAAAATTGGTTTGTAAATTGGAAAAATCAATAACGTGGCAGCAGGTACTAAAATGATGATAATGATAAATGTGTTGGAAGGTTCATGAAATATTAAATGATAAGGATGATAGGATAATTATGGTCACAATGTTTGAATAGTCTTAGGCGGAAAAAATTGATAATGTCGGTTAAAAATGATTATAAATATGGTTCATAGGGTAGTATAATAGCTGCTGGAATATGAATGAGTGTTGAGAAAAAAAGAAAGAAAAAGTATCGTGAAGTGAGGAATGAAAGAAACTAGCAGCAACTAGTACAGTGAAAAGAAAAGTTTGTACTGTGTAATATTAATGAAAAGTACATAGATACAATATGTATTGGAACAGTATTTTCATTATTGAAATAGATAATGTATTTAACTATCCATTATCTAAATTAGATAATGAATTTAGATTCATTTGCTTTTTAAAATGGCCGGTAAGCTACTCAAATAATCACTTGACTATTAATATATTTTTTAATTAAGTCACTCGACATTAAAAAATTATTGAAAACTTTTGGGTCCATTTCTATTAAATCATTAACTGGAGGGTGTCGTGGATGTTAAGTACATGATTTGAAATTTTAAAATCAAAATTAAATGACACTTAGGGAAAATAAATTCTAAAATCATTAAAATATAAAAACTACACTGTTTCTCAGCCACCTCCCAATCTTTTCCTTCTTTCTTCTCTGTTTGAATTTCTCAAAATGATCCTGAAACGCTGTACGCCACCGTAGGGCCGTTGTTCGGCCTCTATTTTGGCCACCAATGACATTAAAATGAAGCTTTTTTTCCCTTCTCTTTCTCTTGATTTTGATTCTCTAGAGGGTAACCAAAAATCTTTGAAAATCCTAAACCTAAAGTTTCAAAACTATTAAGCCCCTATTTGTGGTCATCCACTGTTGGATCGCCCCAAGTCATGAATATGTTACTTCTTTCATTATGCCTATTACTTCACTGTTCATATCAGTGAGGAGAGACCTCAAACTCAATGTTTTGACCTTCAATAGAAACTAGTAAGCCTTTATCATTGTTCAAAATGGTACACAGAAATATATCGATATTGATATGTATAAGTATTTAGACAAAAACGGTACGTCCACCGATATAATACTGACTAGTTTAGTTGGTAAATATTTTAGAGAGATTGGGTGAGGGTTGAATGATTTTGGAATTCATTTACTCCTTTTTCCTAATATTACATGGATATTAGGTGTCATTTAATTTTAAAATTTTAAAATTGATGTACACCTATTATTGATTTAATGGAAATGAAAAAGAAAAATAAATTTAATAACTTAATAAATCATTTTATACCTTTTTATAATCAAGTGACCTAATTGAAACAAAAATGATTATGTGAGTAGTTATTTTTTATAATTTTTGTTTTATTTTGTAGCTTACCAAATTCAAAGATTTAGTGAAATTAGGTATCTGACAACTAATTTTTAATTAAAAAAGGGAGAGAGAGAGAGAGTAGGGTTTGGATGAAATATTATATTTAAATTGAAATTTTAAAATAAATCTACTTCGAAAAAGAAAAAAGAACGATTTCACTTCACAAACAACAAAATACAATGACGTGTTAGTGTTGAATTTATAACGTATAATTAAAAGATCAGTATTTACTATATTCAAAGAGAATCACTATTTTTCCACCGGTGGGCTCTAACCCCTGGCGAATCAAGTGTTATTAGCTGTTATGTGAACGTTGCCCAACTGTCATTTTTGTGTTCAGTAGTCCCCACGCGCCGTTCCCTCTTCTTATAAAATACCACCCTTCCCCCTCCCTAAAATCCAATCAAACTTCCAGAAGAAAAGAAAACCCCAATTTCTCTCGGCTTTTTTCCTCACTTCTAGAAATGGCGCAGTTGAAGCCCTTTTTGTTGGCCTTGGTAATGGCTATCTTAACCGTTGCCTCGGCGCAGATTAGTGAGGCGCCGTCACCATCGCCAGACGCTGGAGCTGGATTCTCCGCCGGCGTTTCCACCGCCGCTGTTGGCTTCTCTTTGATTGTTTCTCTTTTTGCTTTCTTCAAACATTAAATTTATGGGCTTGTTTTGGCTTTGATTTTCTTCCCTTTTGTATGTGTAATTATGATACCATTCTTTCTTACTTCACCACATTACTGTAATGAAGTGGGTTCTTTGGAATACCAGCCTGATTTATTATTTTTGGTGGGATTTCTTTATTTTTACAGCATGAAATAAATTATTCTTAATAAACTCAGAATTTTTAATCAAATCGGTGTGAGAGTAAATTCAACAATTTTAACACATATTTAATCCAAATTGAAGCTGAGATTGGGCTTTGAGAATCTTTTTTTTTTTTTTTATCGTTATTAGCATTTGATTTGAGGTTAATAACATATGAACACAGATCTACCCCCCACGAGTAAAAGTTTTAGCTTAATGGTCTCTTATAAGAAAGTATATATTATAAATTTAATTACTTGGTTGTGATTAATTAATCTGGGAAATTGGATCTTTTGGTATATCTTTATATTATTATTCTTATTTAAGAGTTATCGTCTCAAAATATATATATATGATAAAGCTAGAGTTTTAAATATTATAGAGTTCAAGTTCAAATTTCATTGCTTTCAAAACTAAGTTAAGATTGAATTGATAAGTCATATTAATTCAATCAAATTCTTTGTTTTAAATAAATTCAATCAAATTCTTAAATTATAAATACAATGGTGTTATTGTTTTTAATAATTTTATATAAAATCAATAAAAAAACATATTTAAACCTAAAATACTATAATGTTAAACTTCTAATATTATCATTTTTAATCAATATTATAATAAATTTTTAATAAATATATAATTCTACTTCAACGTATACATATTAAAGAAATAATAAGTAAAGCTTCTATATTTGAATATAACATTCACCTTCTTTTTACAATTGTGATTTGAACCCATACAAATTTTAATTTTAAGAAAGATAAACATTCCAATTGATGGTTGGATGACATTATTTTAAAACGTAATAATATTTCTCAATTCAACTAATGCTAGATTAAGTACACGTTTGTTTTGAAAGAAGTTGTTATATCCTTGCTGGTCATTCAAAGTTACCGTTATTTAATGGCATTTATTTTAGTCTAATGTTGCTATTAGATTCTGTAACAGTCCGATTTTGATTCTAATCGGAACGGTGGTTTCGGGATCACGAATCCGAGTTAGAAAAATATTTTAAAATTATTTTCAGTGTTTATTATGTGTGAATTTGCTTGTGTGATATTTTTGTGTTTTAATTTCGTTATTTGAGTGTCCGATTAAATAAAAATGCTTAATCGCGTAAAATGAAAATTTGATGGTTAAATAGGAAAATGCCTAATTGTTGTTGTCTTTATAATTTGGAGGTTTTATGATGCAATTAGCCCACTATATAAATTAGTGGACGGCAAAGGACTAATATAACCTTATTATATATGTTATATATATTAATTAGTAATGGTTAATTAAGTAAAATAATAATAATAAGTTAATATATAACATAAAACATAATAAAATAAAAGCCATGCTCATCTTTTTCTTCCCAAGACCGAAACTAAAGAAAAGAAAAAGAAAGAAACCTAAGCTAGGTTCGGCCATTGTTGAAGCTTGATTCAAGGTTAGTCTTAGTTCGGTTTTTGATAATTTTTACGTTTTTGGAATCGTTGTTTCGAATACTTCAAGACCCATGCTTGAATTTTTGATTTTGATGAAGATTTTGAAATTTGTCATTGATGAGTTTATGAGTTTTATGATGTTAGTTGACGAATTATGAAATATATGTATTAGATTAATATGTTTTGTCTTTGAATTTTTGATGAATTTGAGTAATTAGAACTAAATTGTAAAAATAAAATTTTGGGGGACTAAAATATGAAAAAAAATGAAATATATGGTGTAACATCCTAGGAAGGGCCTATGCATTTTTCAGATCAATTGTATGAAATGACGAGTCTTAAGTATTATGAATAAATTTTTGATACTTTTGGAAACCTATAAATGAATGAAAATGAAAATGGAAATGAAAATGGAGATGGAAATGAAAATGGAAATGGAAATGGACATTTTTGGAAACTTAGACATTTTTGGAAACTTGGACATTTTGGAAACTTAGACATTTTGAAACCTAAACATTTTTGGAAATGATCCAAAAATGGAAACTTGAACATTTTCGGGAAACTTGGATATATGAGAGAAATAAAGGAGTTTTATTCACATAAATATGTGAATAATAAGAGATAAATAAAGGAGTTTTATTCACATAAATATGTGAATAATAAGAGATAAATAAAGGAGTTTTATTCACATAAATATGTGAATAATAAGAGATAAATAAAGGATTATTTTCTAATGAGATAATTGAGGAGATAATTGATGGATTAAAGGCTTTTATCTTTTAAATAAAAGAGATAATATTATCAAAAGAGAGTGGTGGCCAAGTAAAGGACTCCTAGGTGATAACTTTGGCTATAAAAGGAGGACAGGAGGGCTACTCATCAACATTTGCTCCTCTTCCTCTCTCGCCAAAATTCTCCTAGGCAAAACCCCTCTCTGCGAATTTTCATTAAGCAAAAATCGCTCTCTTTTTCTTCTATTTTCTTCTCCGTTCTCTTTGTTAAAATTTGAATCTTTGTGGATTCTAAGAAAGAGGCAATCATCCACAACATCAAAAGGGGATCTTTCGGAAAATCTAAGGATCTAAGGTAAGGATTATAAATATAAATATGTGGTTAAAGATTATGATTCACGTTTTCAAAGTTAGATCTAATCTAACACGAAGTTATAGGATTTCAACAGGGCTTATAAAGGAATCCTCTTGATTTGGAATCCCATCATAAGGTAAGGGATATTCGGCCAAGGCATAATTTGTTTAAGTGTTTTCCATTATTTCAAAAACCGAAATCGACATGGTTACATACCTAGTATTAGCCGATTTCAAGGAAGAGGAATTCTAGCAACTGTTGGGACTTGATTAAATCAATTCGGCAACTAGGTAAGTAATTCTACTTCTAGTAGGATTTGGTTTTAAGACCAAATAGGTTTATTTATATGTTTTAATTAATGGCCGAATATAGGAGTGAAAGATCTAGATCGGTAGATCGCTCTACTGAATTCACGGAAACTATTAAGCGAAAAAGGTGTGTACTCTTACTAACTTTCAATAAATTGCATGGCAATCATTAAATATATAAATATGTAACAATATGTGAATGTGGCTAAGCACCACAAATGTGGTAAGGAGTACCTGTGCACGTTTTCCTACTTTTGATAGGATTGTGAATGTGATATATTTTGAACATGTGATTAGTAACATGAATGAAAATTAAGTATGTGAAATATGTTATGAAATAATTGGGGCATTCGGGATATTTGTGGAGGAAGAAAGTGAAGGTGATGACTACGGTCTCACCAACGTAAAGTGGTGACTACGGTCACATAAAGTGAAAAGTGGTAACCGGTTACATCCAGTGAATACATGTCTAATGACACAACATAAGTGGGCGATGAGCACGTCATTTGCAAATGATCGCCTTCGATGGTGTGTAGCGGATGGAGGGTCGACTTAGTAGTCCCGCGGTGTATGCAGTTGGTACGGGTGGTGTATAGCGGATGGACAAATAGGTTTGGATTTGGGTTGCATCATTCTTTATTTTGTATGAACATGATATTGATATGACTTGTATGCCTGATTTGTTGGAAATTAGTACTATGTACACATTGAGTCTGTTGACTCACCCGTTGGGGAATTATTTTTCGTGATGAGCGATAATGGACCGGGTCCGGGGAGCTAAAGGTGGCCATGCATCGCTTGAAGAAATTATTTAGAATTTGGACTTTATGAAATTTTAGTACTTTATTTTGGGTTTGAATGATGTAATAAGGCCATAAGGCCCAGTTGGATTTTCTTTATTCCTGTTTATTTTTATTTAAATATGATACAAATTATGTTTGATTAAAGATAAGTAAATTTATTTCTTTTAAAATAATAAACCCAAAAATTATTTTGTCACCTTATTTAAGTTGGATTTCAGAATTTATTAAATAGGTTTCAAATTAAGCCCAACCCAAAACAATTTTTTTAAAATTACACAAATTTTCTCTAAGTCATTTAGAACATTGAAAACCGATTTATTTAAGGAACATACCAGATCCGGTTCAAGCTCGTGGGCCGGGTGTGGGGTGTTTCATATGGACTTGTATAATGCTTGTGAATATTCGGCCTAACTATGGTATGTGTAAATTTTGTGTATTTTGTGTTTTATGCAATAGGGACTAAATTGCAAAAAGTGTGAAATGTCAGGGGCAAAATGGTAATTTTCCCATTTATGTGTTTTTGGATTAAATTGAATGAATGTGTGATTAAATTAGTTAAATTTGAATTTATTTAGATCAAGAACGAAAGAAAACGGAATTAGATCGGGGGAAGTCGAAAGTAGTCGAGTAGTCGATTTCGTCCGTTGATATTCGAGGTAAGTCTATAAGCATTTAAAAGTTGTTAAATTGAGAATATATAAATGTTATGTGATGAATTGAATTATTCGAATATATATATATGTGTGTGTGTGTGTGCTTTGGCCGAATGTGATCATGAGATAGGGAACTATGTTTCGAGTTCGATTCGATCGAGATTCAACGTCCGAAAGTCCCGTACGAACCCTAGGAATAGATAGGATACATATGTCATGACATAGGATTTCCGATATGTGTTATCGTGTAAGACCACGTCTGGGATGTTGGCATCGACTTGTGTTTACGTGTAAGACCATGTCTAGGACATTGGCATCGTATTTGATTCGTGTAAGACCCTGTCTGGGACAGTGGCATCAATATGTGATTACATCTAAGACCACGTCTGGGACGTTGGCATTGTATGAGCTTCTGACTATCCGCGTATCCTTTTTAATTCTGAACGGTTCAACGGGCAATGTGAAGTAAAGACCGAATGTGAAATTGAATTACGAGTTGTGTATGTGTTAGTTATTTGTTTATATGAAAATAAGGTAAGTTGGTTAATTGAAATGATAAAAGGTTATGTGAATATGAATTATGTGTTAACATATTTGAACATATAAGTGATTCGGCCTATTGATGTGTTTGTAATAATAAAAGTGAAAATTTATATATGTATATGATTGATTATATTCGACCATATGACATATGTATGTGAGGTTAAAATGTGATCTATTAGTAAATGATAACTTGTACTTGATATTATGCAAATTTGGCTTTGTTAACAAATTGTTAATATGTAATTGTTGTTATATATATTTTTGCTTAAGACTTACTAAGCTTAAATAGCTTACTCTGTATGTGTTCTTGTTTACCTCTGTTTTATAGATTTTGGAGTCACGTTACGAGCTCGGGGATCGTCAGCAAAGCCTATCACACTATCGATTTGCTTCTTTACGGTATTTTACGGTTGATTTTGGGCATATGGCATGTATAGCATAGTTGAAATGTTTGATTTTTGGGCATGTATATATATATAGCCATGCGAAAATGGCTAAATCTTGATATTAAGGCTTATGTGTATTCGGTCATGGCAATAGCTTATTATGGAAGTATATTTCATGGTGTGTTTATGCGTGGTATTTGGTTATATGGTTTGGTTTGATTAATGAGTTAGTTGATGGTTGTGTAATTTTGGTCATGGTATATGCACGTTTTGGTAAGTATGTTCCATGACATGTATGAATGGTGTTTTGGGTTATATATCTTGGTTGTGTAATGATATGAATGACTTATAAATAGCTCATTTAGTAAGCTTGAAACATGATTTGATTTGCATTTGTGGTTGGTCTTGTGATTCGGCTCAGTGATGAGGCAAATTGATGAATTTATGTTCAATTGTATAAAGATTAATTTAAATCGGTTTGTAATGGTTAAGTATGCACATATTATATGCTTGAATGAGTGACTTTTTAGGTACGGTTCAAGATTGAAATGTATGAAGTTTTGGAGGCTAAATTTGATAACCGAATATTGGGTAAATGGATTTGGTTGTGTATTTGAAATTTTGGCATGGTACATAGCATATGAAATTGGCATGTTTAAATTCGAATATTGAACTTAGAAAATGGTTAAGGTTAGTCAAGTGGGCAGTGCATGAATTGGTTAGTTTTACAATTGAAATTAGGTCATTTAGAAATGCTTGTATGTACTTGTATAATTTTGCCCATTTTGCCATGTGGTATAGTTCAGCTTAAGCTAATATGTACATGTACAAAGTTCATAAATAATTTATATTGATATTAGTTAATGTTATATATTGATATGGTTAGTTGTGGTTTAAATATGCGCAAGTGGGTAAGTTTATATAATGGATGTATTGTTGTAAGTTGAGTATATGAAAGTGACATATGATTGATGTTTATTTAGGTGTCCAAATGCCTTACTATATAGCCATAAGATTCGGCTAATGGAATTATGATGTATATGAATTACGATATGATGTTTAATAATAGAAAAAAATATGTTTGGTTAGTTGGTTAAGTGGTACACATGTAAGAATGTTATAAATTTATGTCGTATGGTTTGAATTTGGTTTTCGTGTGTTAGTTTGATTGAACATTTGAATTGGATTGGCTTTATGGTTCATATAATCGAATCTAGTATAAATGATTCGTGGACATTCGAGTTTAGTAATGTTACAAATGTATCGTTATTCTTTGGTGCATGAAAGGAGAAAAATGATTGTGCCGAATTGTGTCTTATACAGTAATGCCTCGTAACCCTAATTCGGCAACGGATACGGGTTAGGGGTGTTACAGATTCTATACTTTGCATGAGTTTGAATTTAGAATTTGTATTTTAATTTGATAGATTTTAAACATTGTACTTTTTTTAAAATTGGTCAAGTTTAGTCCTAACCAAACAACATCCGTTAAAATTGTTTAGTTAAATTCCTCTATTAGTATTATATGATGCGTAAAGTTGTAAATTTAGTCCATGTTCTCTAAATGGATCATTTTTAGTCGCTATATTTTTCAAATTTTGAAATTTTAATCTTAATACAAATGACATTCATTAAAACTACTAACTAGGTTTTTGTGAGTAACATGTGAAAAAAAAAAAAAAGCTAACATCACATTACATTATACGATAATATGTTAGCTGCACTAATATTTGAAAATAACATAGCTTAATGAATTTAATACCTACAATTTCATCAAGACTAAAATTTTAAAAATTTAAAAATACAAAGATTAAAATGGTCAAATTAAAGTACATGAACTAAATTCACAATTTCGATTTAAATGTTGATATGATTACATACAAATATACATTGATTTTATCTTTAGTTTTACAAAAAAAAAAAAAAAAACATTGAATCACTCTTTATTCTCTTTCATTCCATATTTTTATTTTAAACATTTATTTTGTTATTTTAAAAAAATTATAACTTGTCAATGTGTAGAGAACATGATTTACATAATAATTATCTTAAAATTTTCACTTATATTAGCAATGCATGTGAAAGTGGAAATTTTTGAAAAGGATTTAATGATTTTGTTGCTATATTGGAAAATTTTTGAAAACAGTAAATGGAAAACTAATGAAGGGACCAATAATGTTTTGGTAAATGATATTTTTATTTAAATATACATTCAACTTTTGTCTTCATTATTTAGAATTGCATATATTTAAAATAGGAATTATATATGATTGTTTAAGACATTAAAGATGGATGAAGATTTTTAATTGAATAAGAATCATAATTTATTTACTAGTATACTTTATTATTAATAATGACTCAAGTTTTATAATTATAATTAAATTAACTTATTTACATGATTCTTTTAATTTAAGAAATTAAATATTTTTACATAAACTAATTTAGAATAAAGAAATAACATATTAAGAGTATATTATCTATACATATCACAACACAACATGATTTTTTTTTTTTTTTACCATACAGATATCCTCCCACTATATAAGAATTATGTATACTTTTTTATATTAATTTATTAAAATCTTGATGCTATATTTCTAGTTGCATTAAATTTTAAGAATTTAACAGTTGGATATTGGATTTTACCTGAATAACCTTATATTAGAAACAAGTTTAATTTGCTAGATTTGCTTCTCTTTTTAACGAAATTTAGGATTTTTAATTTTTATAAGACATAAAATATTATATTTAATAGTGTTTTTATACATAACTCTTAAATGAGAAGATAAATGGGTTTCCAGAAGCTCAAATTCACGTCCTCCTCTACTAATAATAATATCAAGTTAAAATTCAATTAACATATTATATTTAATAATTAACAATAAATAATTTACCCTTTTAAATTTCTGTTTAATTTTTAACTTGCCAAATTGGAATATTTAGAAAATTTTGGTATCCGACTTTAATAAAAATAGAATTTCCATAAAATACTTAAAATTTTAAATTTTAAATTCAAATGCTATAAAAATTACATACATGCGTCCCTTTATCATCTCTCCCACAAACGTATTTGAAAAAAACAAACAAAAACAAAAAACCCAGCAAAGCAAACTTTTCCACTTCACAAACAACAAAACACAATAATGTGTTCACTTTATTAGCTGTTATATGAACGTTACCCAACTGTCATTTCTCTGTTCAGTAGGCCCCATGCGCCCTTCTCTCTTCCTATAAAATAACACCCTTCCCCCTCCCTAAACATATCTCACCCTTTTCCCAGCTTTTGTGTCTTCTTTCAATGGCGCAAGTTGGCATGTTGAAGCCTTTTATGTTGGCCTTGGTAATGGCTATCTTAACCGTTGCCTCGGCGCAGGTTAGTGAGGCGCCGTCGCCATCGCCAGACGCTGGAGCTGGATTCTCCGCCGGCGTTTCCACCGCCGCCGTTGGCTTATCTTTGATTGTTTCGCTTATTGCTTTCTTCAAACATTAAATTCGCGGGCTTTGACACAATGTGTGGTTTTCTTTTTTTGGTCTCTTTGTATATGATACCATTCATTTGATTTTATTGTAAGGAAGTCGATTCTTTGAATCGAATGCTTCCACTGTGGTTTATTAATAAAATTAAAATATTTTAATTAAATCAATCTTCAGTAAATTGAATAATTTAATTATAGAATCCGGAGATTGAACTTGTTTTTAGCATTTGATTTGAGGTTACTAATTTTTTACTGCCAACTCACTGTAGCAAATCTTATAACGCACCGCATCCAAGTTTAGATATGGTTTCAAATCATCGCACATCTGCTATATATTATAATTTTATTTACTTTGGTTGTAATTAAATAATCTCACATTCTTAATGAAGTTGGTATAAAAGATGTGAGTTCAACAACTCTCAATTCTATTTCTCCTAAATTAATCTTGCCTTAATTCAGTTACAAGTAGTAAATTTTAAATATTATATTACTCAAATTTAAATTTCTTTTTTTCATTATTTTATATATAAAACAATATTTTCATAATAAAACACGAAAAAAAAATTATGACTTTTTAATTATTTTAAGATTAAATTGAAATCCAATTGATCAGTCACATCAATTCAATCGTACTCTTAAATGATAATGTAAAGAAAGTAAATTATATAATTACAATGGTATTGTTTTTAAATATTTTATTAAAACTAATAAAAAAAACACGTAAGTTGAGATTCAAACCTAAAACATTATGGTACTAAATTTCTAACTTTATCATTTGAATCAAAATTATAATTAATTTTATATAACTTTTAATAAATATATATTTTTACATAATTTTTCAACATATACTAAAATTTAATATACAAGTTAAAATATGACATAAGTCCCTATACTCTTTGTAAAATTGAAATTTAGTTTTTATACTTTTTTTTTCTTTTTTTAGGAATTTAATTCCTCTGCTTTTCAAATTTTAAAATTTAAGTCAAACGGTTAACACTAATAATTTTTTTTGTTAAATACATGTTCATTATGTCATTTTTTTAATTACATTGCTATCAATTCAGTTTATTTTATTTCAAAACGTTAAATCTATTTATCAATTTTTTTGTAAGTAACATGTGAAAAAACAAGCAGATACGATATTACACATGTGATAATATATTTATCATGTTAATATTTAAAAATAGCAGAATTTGATTTAATGAATTTAATAACTACTACTTAGTCTCCTCAAAAAAAAAAAACTTCAACTTAATCATGACTAAAATTATAAATTTTAAAAGTATAAATATTGAAAATAGTGAAATCAAAGGGGAATATTAGCAAAATTTAACCAGTATTTATCCTTAAATTTGAAGGAAAATACTTTTTTCCTTTTTCCATGGGAAATAAGATGGAAATAGTAGAGCAAATGAAGTGTGTAGAGTAAGAAAACACATTGTAGGCTTCTTCAGTCCCATTCATATTTTCCGTCGGTCTATTACCTTGGGATTTTTGTAATAATGTTAAAAGCAAAAGTGTTGGGAAGTTTCGGATGGATAACATTTCTAAGATTTAATTAACTATTTCTCCGAGAATTATTTTATGGAACATTTCATTAATCATTTATGGTCTCGTCTAATTAAAAAAATATAATCGTCTTTTTTTTTTTCATATGTATATTTGAACTAAACTCCCAAATTAAAGATAATATGTCTTCTTTTAATTAGACGGTACTATAAATGATATGATGGAAAAAATTTATAAAATAACTTCTTCCGAAAGATTCAATCAAATTATGCAACGGTTTTTTAACAATTCAATTCATAAAATAATTCTATTAAAGCTGTTTCTTTATAATAATAAAAAGAATATTAAAAAGTCTACCCTCTACCTCATCTGATCCGCGTAACATATCATTGAAGAAAGAACAAGTGTAAGAATATGAAGAAAAAATCTCTTTTGGTTCTGCAGAAAAAAACATCTCTAACCCATCTTGCTTCCTTTTGTTTTGGCCTTAATAACTTATGTATTTATATTTTATAATATAATTATATTTAACCTATATTATGATCATACAGTTATGTTATGTCTATCTATGCACAACAATATGTAAAAAAAATACCAGAATTAATAAAATAAAATAACAATTCTAAAACAAAACCTATCATCTTTATGAGTTTAAAATTTAAAATTTTAGACAATTAAGATAAAATTACTTATGCACTCTCTCTGGCCACACAAATTAATAGTACATCAAAGTAGAGGTGTGCATAGACCGGACTTAACTAAAAATTTAGGCCCGTTTGCTAGGCTCGGGCCCGGCTCGGCCCGGAAAATAGGCCTAAAATTTTGCTCAAGTCCGACGCGGATAAAAATGTTAAAATTCGGGCCTGACCCGGCCCGCCCATATTAATTTTTACATTATTTTTATATAATTTTAAAATATATATAATACATCAAAAATATTAAAAACATCAAAATAAATATTTCCCAACAAATTGAAAATAAATTTTAAAAAATATGTATACTTAAATAACACTAAGATAGATGCAACTTAATAAGCAAATGCCTCTAAAATAATAACAAAATTAACAAATGTCTTTAAAATAATAACAAAATTAACAATAAAATAAGTTTATACAATATCCAAACAATAACAATAAAATAGTAGCAACATAATAGTAAAATAGGGAGAAAATAGGGAGAAAACAATAAGAAAATAATATTTTTTTAAAAAAGAGATTTTTTTGTCCTTTAATGAATTCAGGCCGGGCCAGGCTCGGGGCAAAAAAATGTCTTACCCGAGGCCGGCCCGTTTTTTAAACGGGCCTTATTTTTTTGTCTAAGCCCATTTTTTGGGCCTATAGTTTTGCCCAAACCCTCCCACATGTTGAACAGGCCTTCGAGCCGGGCCAAGTGAGCCGACCCATGAACAAGTTTACATCAAAATATATTCAAATTTTAAAAATGATATTATTAAAAAAAGTAATTATCAACTCCAAATATAATAATATAAAAGAAATAGAATACCTCTAATTCGATTTCGCAAAAGTCCTGATCAAAGATGCTACAACCTTATTTAGTAATTATTCAAGTAGATCTTAGGACTTCTAAGGAATTAATTTGTTAATATTCATTTTTTTTTGTAATTTTATATTTATTTTTCTTCTACTTTAATCAATGAATATAATTAATTTTTATTATATTTAAAAATTATAAATTTAATTTGATAAATATTATTAATATATGTATTATTTAAAAAATTATATTTTAAACTCTAAACAATTTATTATTATAACATTAGAAGTTAATGTAATTAAATAAAATGTTCAATAATTTATTTAAAACCAACTTCATATTTAACATATAAAAAGTTATAAAGAAAAAAAAGCAGCAAAGCAAAGCTTTCCAGTTCATAAACAACAAAACACAATAATGGGTTGTGTTAGCTGTTATGTGAACGTTACCCAACTGTCATTTTTCTATAAGTCAGACTTTCCCAAGGAAAAATAAAAAGAAATGGCTCAAGTTAGCATGTTGAAGCCTTTTTGGTTGGCCTTGGTCATGGCTATCTTAACCGTTGCCTCGGCACCGTCGCCGTCAGGAGCTGGATTATCCCTGGGCATTTCCACCGCTACTATTGGCTTATCTTTGATTGTTTCTCTTATTACTTTGTTTAAACATTAAAAATTGAAGGGCTTGTTTGGTTTTAATTTAGTTCTCACTGTAAATGTATTTATGAATAAAATGTTTCCAGCGTGATTTCTTTGGAATAAACTCAGAATTTTTAATCAAATCGGTATGAGTACAGATATTTAATTAGTGAATCAGCTGAGATTGGGCTTCCTTTTTACCTTTTGATTTAACCTTAACTTTTTACTGCACCGCATCCACGCTTTGATGTAAATCTGCCCCTATTAGCAATGGTTTTAGATAATATACACAGCTGTTATACCTTTTATGAGCGCGAGAGAGGGATGATAGGGTTTAAATCTGTATCATTTAAGTATTAAATTAAATCTTTTGATATTTTTTTAAAAAGTTATTGTTAAAAATATTGTAAAATTATCAAATTAAACATTTTAATTAAAATAGTTCAAGGATCAAATTAGATATTAACCTTGACTTAATATACCATCACACTTTTTCATTAAGGCTATAAAGACCATTAACAGACAATGTGATCAAAACATTATAAGTCGATAATATTAATGGCTAAAATATAATTTTTCATATTTCAATAGTAAAATAATTTACTGAAAGTTAGTAATATTTTTATAATTTACCCTTATATTATTATTTTTTTAAAATTTTCCAATAAAAGCATACATAAGTTTTTTCATCAACACTTTAATTTAATATTTACATAAATTATTAGTCGAAGCATCGGTATCGTTTTCTAAAGTAAAAACATCGCCGTATACTAACCTTGTTTTGTGACATTAGATTAAAACGCAATAATATTTCTGAGTTGGGTTAATGCGAAGATTAGGTACACGTTTGTTTCTAAAAAAAGATTGTCGTTATTACCCTTTGTGACCATCGAAAGTTGTCGTTATTTTTTCACCAAAACAAAAAAAAACAGTTGTCGTTATTTAATGGCGTTTATTTTACCCTTAATTTTCAAATGAAAATAATATTCCCTTTTTCCTTGGGAAGTAAGAAAGAAATACAGCAATTAAAGTTTGTAGAGCAAGCATGGACCTTCTAGACCTTTTTCAGTCCCATTCATGTTTTCACTCGTTACCTTAGCCTTCTCCATTAAGAATGATGGGAGGCCTAGCTGCCACCATGGTCTACCAATGCCGCACACGGCACATGGTGTTGGTTAGGGTTTCACATTCATACAAGAGAACATGCCGCCAACCGACAATTACATTTTGAAACCTTGAAACAACAGCTATCATTGGCTACGTGTCGGCTTCAAACTTGCCGTTGTCCATTCTTTTCTCAACCATTTCATCAAACACCTACCGCCCACACTTTTGAGCTGTTCAAATAACCCCCTTCTACAAGCTGCTTCCACTTCATTTTTTTTAGTTCATCTACCAAACCCTATATTCTTTCTATATATATGAAACCCCCACACCTTGAAAGGTCGTATTGCATACAAAATTTGAGTTTTTATTGTTCTACCTTGAAAAACATTGTATAATTTTCATTGTTAGTTTTTAGAGATGGCGAAAGTTTGCTTCTCTAAAGACATTATGATCATGTTTGTGGCTGTTGTGCTCTCCGTCGCCACCATTGTATCAGCTCAGGACAGTGCAATGGCGCCCGCACCGTCAATGGACACTGGATCTGCCTTCTCAACGCCGGTTACTGGTGTTGCCGTTACGTTGTCTCTTATTATTTCCCTTCTTGCTCTTTTGAAGCAGTGAGTTACATAATTTGAGTGGTTGGTTGTGTATTGTATTGTAATATATTGAATTTATTTCTATTATTATTATTATTATTATTGTATCAATAATTTTTTATTTGTAATTAATAATTATACGAAGGTTTTGGAATTTTCTGCAAATGGCATCTTTGGGTTGACAGGGTGCTGCGCCCTGTGAAACCCGTTAAATGCGTTTGTCGGGGTGTGTTTTTGCCACTCACCCAATTATTTCACTTTATACTTTTTCGAAACAGCAGATAAATAATTAGTAAAAATATATTTCTTTACATTTTGTCTCTATTATGTAAAAATAATAAATTAATTTATGTATATTAAATTAAAAAAGTAAAAATTAATTTATTTATATTAGTATAAGGTACACATGACATACGTAAAAATGGATGAATTTTTTAATAGATCAATTTGCTCTTTAATATAATATATATAGATTAATTTATTTATTTTTAAATAAATGAGGTAAAATGTAATATAACTCTCAATAAATGAGCATTTATGATATTTTTATAGTAATAATACTTTATTAAACACTGGCATTAAAAGCTAATAACTACATCATTACCATAGCTACCAGGGCAACGCGTTCGACCCCTAAAATGAAAATTTTCACTTTTAACTTTTAGAGTTTACAAGATTTTAATTTAATAAATGATAAAATTGTACTTTAATCTCTTAAAATAATAAAATTTCGATCTAATCTTTTAAAAATTATAAAGACATAATCTATTAAAATTATAAAATTATATTTAAACTCTTATAAAAAAAAATCACTTAATTCTACCTCCACCTCACCTCACCAAATTTAACATTTAGAGATGCAAATGAAGAAGTGATCTGATGCTAAAGAAAGACCCAACTTCGCAACTACATGGGTCCAGGAGTATAAGATCTTATCTGATTTTCCTTTTGAGCAAAACATTTGATTTAATCTGATTTCCACATTATTTAATCTTCATATGAGCTCTCAATGAAATTTCGTTACTTATAATTAATCACTTATCTTAGCTTGTCAATTTTAGAACTTATCTTTCTATGAAAAAATATTGATATAGATCCAACGAAAATAAAAAGAAACAAATAAAATAATTTTTCCAATTGAAATGAATATAAAAAGATTGTAAGAATTTCAACAACCTCCCAAGAAAGAGGAATGTAAAGACTTAAGAGAACCCGTGTTCTAAGTACATATCCATCTAAAAAAAAAAAATTACTTACACCAAAGGTAAAACAATGCAATGGGTGGTTCTTACTATTATAAGGAGTGTGAACACTTGTTAGAATAAATATATTTTATACCATGGATGATACAGAGAACCGTTAAAATGGCAGTTTGAGGAAGTTAGGCTGAAATCGAGTGGAGCATAAACAACATGGGCTACTTGCATGTCCTCGTCTTGCCTTAGTGCCGAGAAGGGGTATCTTTTAAAGGAACGTTGGCTAGACCTGAGTTCCAACCATTAAATTTCCTACTTTATATATGCGATGGAAGAGTGGTGGTTGTCAATAGAAGACACCGCTAGTCATGCAGGAGACGTGATGGATTGATGGGTACCATTAGGAATTCTTCCCCATATATCTTTTGAGGATGGTAGGGCTTGCTTGGTGTGATGAGTGTTCAACCAAGGCATGTTGCTCTCTTGGTGGGGCACATGGGTGGGCTTTGCTCTACTATTGTGTTCATTGGGTAGTTTCCCCAAGGGAAAGGGGGCTAAGGCAAGGGTACAATAATTGCCCTTCTAGGAAAAAAAAATAGGTTATAAATGGCTTGGCTTGAGTAAATTTACTAGTGAGGCTTATTGGGGATCCTTGATGAGGTTTATGGAGATTTTTGGAATGCGTAATTTCTTCATTGATATCATTTTGTTTTCCTGCCCAAATACAAGACTTTAATGTCGGTATCCTTTTTTCGTTTGTTCTTCTTCTTCTACTATTGCTTTCAACTCTTTTCTCATTGTTTTTGTTAAAAAATTATTTCCTTTTTTTTTCTATCTCTATGCTTTTGTTGTCTTTCCTTTCAAAATGGTCACCAATCTTATAAAGTTTTTAATAATGACAATCATGTTGCTATGATGTCTAAAACCACATCATTATTGATATGGCTTCATGGTTCTTTCTAGGGTTAATCGGATGTAGGGGTGAGTATTTGATCAAATCGAGTGAATAAAATTCGAATTAGTTGAGTTGATGAGTCCTATTTTATCATCCTAACTCAATTTAGATTTTTTAATGTAGGAATTATAGAAATATATGATCTGTTGTCATCCCTTCAGTTAAGGGATTCTGTAAATATTTCTTACAATCCCTTATTCTAAGGGATCATATCTCTATTAGTATCTTTCCTATCTTAGAGTTTCCTGGATTAGAGACATAGTTTGTATATATAAAGATGTAATATGTTCTATTGAAATATTAAGAAAATACAGAGAATTACTCTGATTTCTACATGGTATCAGATTAGGTTACGGTTCCTTTCCACCCTAGACCATGTCAGAAACTTCTTCTTCTAAATATCCTTCTCCTACTCCGAGGTTACTTCAAATCCGAAAATTTTTTCTGTTCGATGCTCAATCGGACTCGTCTGCGTCCGAATATCACCCGTCATCGGTTAAATGGCAACAATTTTCTAGAATGGTCCCAATCGGTTAAGATTTTTCTCTTGGGCAGAGAAAGATTGGGCTATGTTACTGGTGAAATCAAAAAGCCTGTTATGTCTGACACTGGTTTTGCTAGGTGGATGCGTGACAATGGTCATGTTATGACTTGGCTCCTTAATTCTATGACCCCAAGTATAAGCGAGAAATTTTCTCCTTTACACCACGATTCTTTGAAATGCGGAGCAAATTCCATGAAACCTACTCTAGCAATTATAACATTGCCAAATTGTATCATGTTGAAAATCAAGCAGCCACCCTTAAGCAAGGAACCATGCCCACACTCTCTACTACAATACCCTTACCGCTCATTGGCGTGATTAGATTTGTATGCACAAAGCATGATTGGGCGGATCCAAGAGATACCGCCTTTTATCGAAAATTGTCACTCAAATGGGCTATTTCAATTCCTACAAGGCTTAAACAAGGACTGGACGAGGTTTCGGCGAGTCCTGGCTATTTCTCCTCTTCCCTCCCTTCGAGAGGCCTTCTCTATAGTCAAGAATGAAGAAAGTCGAAGGTGTGTGATGCTGATTGATGAACCAGATTCCACTCCTGAAGGATCTGCCTTACTGACACATCAATCATCTCCCTCTTCCAAACGAGGGAGACCTTGGTGTGATCATTGCAAAAAGCCCGGCCATTTCAAAGAAAAGTGTTGGAAGCTTCATGGTAAGCCTCAGGACTGGAAGTCCAAGAACTCTCGAGATACTAAATCAAGTCTTGCCGCTGCCACATCTGTCACCAACTTCACTAAAGAGCAAATTACTGAACTTAAAAAACTGTTTGGAAAGTTTCAGGGGTCTTGTGAGGGTAATCTGGTCATGAAAAAACCAGAAGGTAACCCTTCTTCTACAGCATTTTTTTCCTCCCAGCTGACTCCTAATTGGATCCTCAATTCTAGTGCTACGGATCATATGACTGGTAATAAGGCCTTGTTTCACAATTTTTTCCAAACATTTGGTAAAGTTGTCAAAACAACTGATGGTTCCTTGTGCAAAATAGAAGGACATCGCACTGTTGTTCTCAATGAACAGATTGCACTTAAAAATGTTCTTTTTGTACCAAATCTGGTTTGCAATCTCATTTTCGTAAGTAAAATTTCTACAAACTTGCATTGCTCCACAATTTTTAACGATCTTGATTGCACTTTGCAAGCACTGAACTCGAAGAAGATGATTGGTAAGGCCAGCTTGCAGAATGGTCTCTACATCCTCCCTTCCTCTCCTAAAACCGAGATCTCCAAATCTTTCACCACTTTAAATACAGTTGATACTGTTATGTTATGGCATTTTCGTTTAGGCCATCCTAGTTTCCAATACCTTGCAAAATTGTTTCCTGCTCTATTCATTAATAAAAGGCCAAACTCTTTTTCTTGCAAAGTTTGCTCTCTTGCCAAACATACTAAATCATCTTATTTTCCTTCTCCATACAAGCCTTCTCACCCTTTTGCTTTGATCCATAGTGATATTTGGGGCCCTTCTCGGGTGAAGAATGTTGATCATTGTAAGTGGTTTATCACTTTCATTGATGATCACAGTAGGATAACTTGGACTTATTTGCTAAAAGATAAATCTGAAACTGCTGGTATTTTTGCGTAATTTTATAACATGGTTCTCACTCAATTTGGGTCTAAAATCCAGCTCTTTAAATCTGATAATGGCAGTGAATTTTTGGCTAGGTCTTTGGGTAATTTTTTCAGGGAAAAGGGCATAGTTCAGCTTAGTTCTTGTGTTGGAACCCCACAGCAAAACGACATTGCTGAAAGGAAAAATAGGCACCTCCTCGAAGTTACTCGTTCCCTTCTGTTTACAACTAATGTTCCCAAATATCTGTGGGGGAAAGCCTTATTAACGGCCACATATTTAATCAACCGAATGCCTAGTAAGGTTTTAAAATTTCAAACACCTCAATTTATATTTTTGCAGCACTTTCCCCATTTTAAGCCTATCTCCTCTATTCTGCCACTTAAAATATATGGCTGCACTATTTTTATCCAAAATATTGCTCCTAAAAAGTCCAAGTTAGACCCTAAGTCTTTAAAATGTGTACTGGTTGGGTATTCTTCACTTAAGAAGGGATATAAATGCTATCATCCTCCTTCTAAACGATTTTTTACCACTATTGATATAACATTTTATGAACAGGATCCCTATTTCACTCAGGCTAAAATTCAGGGGGAGACATGGAGTGATTTTCAGCCACATCAGGTATCTCCTCCTAATCTTCATTCTCAACCTTCAGAATTGCCACCATTTTCGCCTTTACCTCCAAATTTGTCACCCGTGACTACTCCTATTGATTCTCTTGTAATACATATCACTAATTCACCCACACCTACTTTAAACACCCTTCCTGAAAATACACCTACTCCCATTGAAAGTCTTCAAAAAACACCATCACCTAAACAACTTCGTGTCTACACAAGAAAAAGAAAACATATCTCTGAGACTGTTTTGCAATCTGATTCTTGCCGAGAATTGGATTTGGGTCCAGCTGCCGAAATAGAAGAAGAAATTAGTAAGTCTACTACTCTAGATGACTTCCATATTGCTATTAGAAAAGGGGTTAGGCAGTGCACCAAGCATCTTATTGAAAAATTTGCTGGTTATAATTCATTGATGCCTTCTTTTCAAGCATTTACAGCAACCTTGGATAAAGAACAGATTCCCACAAGCATAGCTAAAGCTCTAAAGGATCCTAAATGGAGAAGAGCTGTTGAAGAGTAAATTTGTGCATTATAGAAAAATGCTACTTGGACCGTTACAGACCTTCCTCAAGGAAAAAAGGATGTTGGCTGTAAATGGATCTTTGCTGTAAAGTATAACTCCAATGGCAGTATCCAACGATACAAAGCTAGACTAGTGGCTAGAGGCTTTACGCAAACATATGGGATAGATTTCACAGAAACTTTTGCACTTGTGGCAAAGCTTAACACTGTTCAAGTACTCCTAAGTTTGGCTGTAAATTACGATTGTCAATTACACCAACTTGATGTAAAAAACGCATTTCTTAATAGCATGCTAGAGGAAGAAGTTTACATGAAATTGCCATCTAGCTTAAAGTCTGTTGAAGGCAGCAACAAGGTTTGTAAGCTCAACAAGTCTCTATACGGGCTAAAACAATCACCCAGAGCTTGGTTCGAGAGGTTCACTAAAGTCATTCTTAAAAACAGCTACAAGAAGTCCCTTGCCGATCATACACTTTTCATCAAGGTAACTTCTACAAATAAGAAAGCTATCCTAATTGTGTATGTTGATGACATAATTCTTACTGGAGATGATGAGGAAGAGATTAGCAATTTGAAGAAGTTGTTAAACAGGGAATTCGAAACCAATGACTTGGGAAAGCTAAGGTATTTTCTAGGAATGGAGGTGGCAAGATCAAAAAAAGGACTTGTGATTAATCAAAGAAAATATGTACTTGATTTACTCAAAGAAACTGGTTTTCTTGGTTGTAAGCCAGTCGATACACCAATGGAGGCAAACTTGAGATTCAACAAAGAAGATGGGTCTTTAGTAGATAGAGAGAAATTTCAAAGATTAGTTGGGAAACTTATTTACTTATCCTTGACGAGGCCAGATATAGCCTTTCTCGTAAATGTGATAAGTCAACACATGACTAATCCTATTCAAGAGCATATGGCAAAGAAAGAAATAGAATTCTCAAGTACTTGAAAAAAACTCCGGGACACGGCTTAATGTTTAAGAAGACACAAGATGCAGAATCATAAGATTTTTACAGACTCTAGTTGGGCGGAGACCTCACTAAAAGAAGATCCACTAGTGGCTCTTGCACTTTTGTTTGGGGTAACCTTACAACTTGGAGAAGTAAAAATAATCATTCGTTTCAAGAAGTAGTCTTTGAAAGTGAATTTAGAGCACTAGCTTTGGGAATATGCGAAGGAATTTGGCTACTTAAATTACTAAAAGAACTTGACACTAATCAGGAGGATCACTTTGAAGTTCTGTGTGATAATCAATCTGCCATTCAGATTGCCAAGAACCCAGTTCAACATGACCGAACAAAGCATGTTGAGATTGATAGGCATTTTATTGCTGACCAAGTCAACAAAAAGACAGCCACTCTTTCATACATTCCTTCAGAAGGACAGATTGCAGACATTCTTACTAAGGCTTTGCCTAAGCTTGTTTTCAATAAATTCCTATTCAAGCTGGGATTATACAATGTATATCCTTCAACTTGAGGGGGAGTGTAGGAATTATAGAAATATATGATCTGTTGTCATCCCTTCAGTTAAGGGATTCTGTAAATATTTCTTACAATCACTTATTCTAAGGGATCATATCTCTATTAGTATCTTTCCTATCTTAGAGTTTCCTAGATTAGAGACATAGTTTGTATATATAAAGATGTAATATGTACTATTGAAATATTAAGAAAATACAGAGAATTACTCTGATTTCTACATTTAATCGAGTAAATCAAATGAAATTTGAGTTGATACAAATACCATTCAATTTAACCTTTCGTTCATGCTGTTAAGATTCTTACACACTTATAACATGATTCACAATCTTATTCGAGTTTTATACAAGCTTATGAATGCTCTTTTACTAACCTAAAGTCGAATAAAGATTAAGTTGTAAAGTTTTAAAACTTTCAGGTTGGTGTCGTGACTTTGGGGATTCTAGGCCGTGATGTTACTCACTGTCCGATTCTCGTCGCAACATGAAGGATCCGACGTCGTGACGTGAATTCTGTTTTCAAATACATCAAACTCAAATATTAAGTGCCTAGACCCTTTCTTTATTACTTCATTAATTCACCTATGTACATGTCATATTCTATACTGTAAAATTTATTTCATACCCCTTTTCTCCCAAGTTTTGATGATGTGATGAGATGTGTCGAGGTCACCACTTTGAACGAAAACTTCAATTCGATCTTTCACCTATGCGTTGAAAAATAATGCGTTAAGTTTGTGAAAGCTTAGTAAGTACCTATGAATTCAAATCTTACCATTTTTTTAATTTATTTAATAATAACAATATTACTAATATAATTTCATAAACATATATCATTGATATCAAGATATTATTCAATATATTTACCAAATTTACTAATACTTTAATTTACTATATTATCATAATTCATTTACTACATATATTTCTTTAACACTCATTTCATTAATCACCTTTCTTTCATTCTTAAGATTCTTTAATCACTTATCAATTATCTTTCTTATGAGTTAATAACCCATAGTAGGGGTGTTCAAACAGTCGGTTCGGTTATTAATGAACCAAATTATCATTAACTGAATTAACCGATGTAACGACCCAAAAGTCAGTGGTGCCAAAAAATTCAGTTTAAGGACCCTATTTTTGTTAATCGAACCTGTAAATATACTTATTAAATATTTACGGAGTTATATTAAAAGTGAATTGAATTTTAGCTTGGTAATTTTGTCGAATTAGTTATTAATTAAGGTACAGGGACTAAATTGTAAAGGTGGTAAAAGTTCAATTGCTATAGAATTTTTAACTAGAACATAGACTAAGGACCAAAATGGTAATTATAAGACTTAGGGAATTTGAGTGAACGATGGCCTTATTAAATTATAAAGACTAAATTATGAACATAATTGTGCATAATGACATTGTGTCAAACAAAGGTTGAAGTATATGAATGGTGAATTTTGAATATGAATTGATTAAATTTGAATGCTTAAATGTGAATGGTTGATGAATGTATAATTTGTAATGTTATGTTTAGGTCGCTAAATGAGGTTTAATGAATTATGAACAATTGGTATGGTTAGTCATATGTTTTATATATGTGTAAAGGTTGAATTATACAGGTTGATGTGTGTTTGATGTACAATTCGAATTGGTATTTGGTTTGTGCATGATAAAGTATTTAAATGCTTCATTTTTGGTCATTTGATAGAAAGTATTGATACTTTTAGTTAAAGTGTCGGTACTTTACCAAATGGACAATATTTTTAAATTGACAGAAATGGTATCGATACCAGATTTATCTATCGATACTTATAGAATAAGTATTGGTACCCAGATCTCAGGTATCGATACTAGTGATTTTTTAAGTGTTTTAAAATAAACAGAATGCCAATTTGGTATTGATACCAATGTATGGTATCAATACCTATAAGGAAGTATCGGTACATTGACCTTTGTATCGATACCTATACCTATATTTTGAAAAGTTTACAGTTTGGTCCTTATTCATGCTCAGAACAACTTTAGAGCTTTCGTAAGATCAAATAAGTTTCGGTTTTGTTTGTAAATCTTATTGCACATGAAATTATGAAGTGAATTGATGTTTTATTGAATTATTGGATATGAACTATGTGTATCTGCTTCGGTAGAATCTTGTAACTCGGGTTCGACGATCGAACCAGGTGAGGAGTGTTACACCATCTATACCCAACATGTTCATATCTTGTCTACTTGGGCTTTATGTTTTTCCTTTTCATCACTATCACTTATCATTTAATGGCATATAAAACTTCATAGTCTTATAATTTGGTCTTTATTTTACAATTTAGTCCTTATTTTCATAAAAATCAATATTCATTAAATTAATACTTTAATATCACTTAGAATTAACATTACTATTATAAGTACTTCACTAAAATTATCCATAAATACTTTATTACACATCAAATTTTGATTACTTTTCTATCTAGTCTTCTTTGTATAAACTTTGCTTCTGTAACACCCCGAATTTGGGCCTAGAAGAATTGGGCCCAATAGGCCTTGGGAATGGGAGCGTTTAAATTATTTTTGGGATATATGTAGCACTTAGAATATTAATATTAAGGTATTATCGGGATTATTTAAAGCCTGAGAGATAAGGGAGACCATAGGGAAAAATTTATTTTTCTTTCTCAGCGGACCCTAGTCTCAGGCATGAGGCCTCTTAAGTAGATTAAGAGAAAATAGGACACAAATGGGCTTGTGGTCCAGTGGAAAGTGGCGTCACTTGGGAGTTAGGAGGTGGCGTGTGTGGAAGCTGAGGAGGTCCAAGGTTCGAGTAGGAGGAGTGCATTTTGGGGTGTTTTATTTTGCATAGGTGGACGGCAAGAGTTGTGTGGATTTTGAACTCTTGCCGTGGAGTGTTTGAAAGAAGCAGGACTGATGGATGTGGAGGAGATTTCGAATAAGATGAAGGTATTATCAGAGAGAAAAGATAGGAGATGAGGAGGGTGAAGTGTTGGGGCCGAATAGGACCATGGGGAGGCGCGTTTGGCTTTGGCTATAAAGGGGGTCTTGAAATCCTTAGAAGGGGTTCTTAGAGTTTCCATCTTTCTTTCTCTTCTTTTTTTTCCCCTCATCCTTATTTTCTTCCATTGTCGAATACCACCATCCCTGTTTGTCGAAATCCCTGTTTGCCGAAATCTCTATTTGCCGAAATCTCTGTTTACCGAAATCCCTGTTTGTCGAAATCTCTGTTTACCGAAATCCCTGTTTGCCGAAACCCCTGTTCATGCCGATTCTTTGTTGTTTGTTCCTCCACCTCAATCGATTATTATCTACTCTTAGTCACGTTTGGAAGCCGAATCTTGTTCAAGTAGATATTTAAGCCGCAGGATTAAAGGAGAATTTCGGTAAGTGCTTAGTTGATCTTTTAACGAGTTTTGTTAAAAGCCGAAGGGCTATCTAACCCTCCTTGTCGTTAACTTTGTATTAACAAGGGAAAGAATCAAAGATCGCAAGCGTGGTAGGTAAGGGTTGCTAATAAGGTGGTAAGTGTTCTCGACCTAGTCATGGATTTGTAAGTGGCCGAATCTAATGAGGCTCATAGGGGTGACTTATGTACGATATGGGTCACTTGATTTTGACAGTATAGGTGTTTGAGTGCGAGATCTAGAGGTTAATCGCCAATAGTAGCAAAGGAAGGGCTACTAGCACGTGAGGCACACGCAGTAAGAGGCAGTGAGGTTTCAGCTTTTTGGTTAGTATGTGTTAACGCTTTGGTTAATCGCTAGTAATGTCAATTGTAGGTTTGTGACTAAGTAGTTTGCAGCACGCAAGGTTACCAGGTGTGTAAAAACACAACACACACACGATATCGGCAATGCCGAAAAGCCGAAAGTGGCTAAATGGGCCCGGTGGGCCCTGAGACTAAGTTTGATGGAATGTTTTGGTTGTTATACGAATTGAATTAGTCTTGCATGATACATGATCTGGATATGTTTTGGGCCTAATAGGTCATATGGTAAGATTTGGGCCTAATGGGCCGTAAGGTTGTAAATTGGGTTTGATGGGCTTTATGGGGACGTAAGCAGATATGCTAGGGTTTATGGACATAGGCCTAGTTTGAACAACTCTTCAATTTCATAAGACTTAAGTTAATTAAACATGCCTATGGACAAGTCGATTAGTTAGAGTGTGGTAACCGACATATGCATGTCTAGGATTGGATCTAGTGAGAGCTTGGTACTTAAGCGGTCCAAGTGACCCACCTCCTCTTTTCTGAGATCCTACCTGGTGCATAGTGTTTGTTCACTTTAACCGCGAGGACTTATTGATGGGCCAAAGTTTATAACTAAAACCCGAGAAGGACTAAAATACCCTTATATTGTAAAATTACTAAAATACTCTTATATTGTAAAATTACTAAAATACCCTTATATTATAAAATTACTAAAATACCCCTGTTTTGCAAAAGTACCAAAACACCCTTATTTTTCAAAATTACCAAGATACCCCTAATTTGCCAAATTACCAAAATACCCCTGTAGGGTAGAATTACGAAAATACCCCTGGATAGTGAAATGACTAAAATACCCCTATGTGATGAATATTGGTTTGTGGATGTTACTTTTGTGTTTGATGCATTCATATGATATTCTGCTTAGGATGCATATTGGTGGGAATTATGGTACGGAAGAAGATTTGAGGATCGCATGGCCGTATGGTATGGATCCGGGATCGCATAGCCGTATGGTATAGATCCACCGCAGGCTTTTTAGCCACCGAGCAGCCATGCTGCACCGATAATATTACCGAGGGTCGTGTGCCATTAATATGGGCTTCGTGCACGTAATTATGGGCTTTGTGCCAATACCTGAAGGCTTTGTGCCGTAATTATGGGCTTTGTGCCAATACCGAAGGCTTTGTGCCGTAATTATGGGCTTTGTGCCAATACCGAACGCTTTGTGTTGTGATTATGGCTTTGTGCCAATCATATTTACCGTGGCTATGTGCCTAACATATATATATTGATAACTCTGTGTCAATATTTGAGGATCGCATGGCTGTATGGTATGGATCCAAAGAAGGCTTTAAGCCCAACATATGATTAGCAGCTTTGCTGCAATGTTCGATAGTATCAAGAACCGGGCTACCCTTGGTGTGTAGCGGAGGGTGGGTCGAGCTAGAATTCCCACAGAGTCATAAGGTTGGAAGGGAAATGGTGTGTCTAGCGGATGGATTTTTGGGGTGGGTTTTGCATTATCTGTTTATAAATGATACGATATGATATGATATGAGGTCATTGTGGGCTAAGGCCCAAGACCACCGATTTTGTTAGGGCTTAGGCCCAATGTGAATATTTGTATGTGATTTGATTGCCAAGGGTTGTACACACTGAGTTTCAAAACTCACACCCTTAGTTTAAAATGTTTCAGGTAATCCTGAATAGGCGGCTCGACGAGGGAGAGGACTCAGAGATGGCCACACTACAAGTTGTTCAAATGTTTTAATTTATTCAAATGATTCTGTTTAAATACTTTGTTTTTTTTCGTTGGATTGTAATAAGGCCATGTAACTTCTATTTGACTTTGAATTTTGGGTTTATTATTGTTTTAACTGCCCACTTAAGAAATTTCATAGAATTATTAAAGTGTTAATATGGCTTTCGAAATAATCTTTTGTTTTGGGCTTATGGGCCTTAAATGGTTAACTATTAAATTGTTTTGAAGTGCGCCTATAATGTGACATTCCAGATTCGGGCCTAACTTCTAGGCCGGGTTTGGGGTGTTACAGCTTCACTTACTTTACAATCTTTTTTATTTAGTCCATACTAGTATATATTTTCATTAATCACCATCCTCTTACTTAGTATTAACTTCACTTATATATATATATATATATCATTACACTTGAATATGTTATTTCAAAATCTTAATACACTTAGTCACTTTTGCATATTTTACAATTTAGTCCTTTTCATATGAAATTCAAGTATCACTAGAAATTCACTTAAATATCACTTTATAATTAATTCACTAACACTTAAAAACTTCATTTAAGCTCTTTATCATAATATTTTATTTCACAATTAAACTTTTGTACACTTTTCAATTTAGTCCCTATTGTCATGAAATTTATTTTTTACTACATAATCCCTTTAAATCAATTCTCTTCCATGTAAGATTTCACTTCAATAATTCTTTCTAATGTTTTTAGGACTTGTCATTTCTAAGTCACTTGCAATCTAGTTCTTAACATTATGAAATTTTAATAATTATTATAATATCTTTCTAACTTCACCTTTCACTCAAATTCACTATCACATAACACTTTAATTTAATAATTTATTTTGACATATAAAGTTTTTGTGCACTTCACTTCTCTTTTTTTAATTATAAGTTTCAAAAAACTCACAATTTAGTCTTTAGCATAATGAAAATTCATTATTTACTATAATTTCACTTTAACATCACTTTATGTTTAATTCACTACTATTTCACACTCCAATTAAGCTTTCTATCATAATATTTTATTTCACATATTAAAATTATTTTACACTTTATTTTACTAAATTACAACAAATTTCATAAAGTTTACAATTTAGTCCTTAAGTAAGAAGAAATTTTAGGGTACTTACCTCTCTTCAACCTTTAATCACTTGTTTTTCTCTTTTCTTTGCCACGTGAATCACTTCTTCTGTCTGTCTCTTGTTCTCTTGATTTCAGGTCTTAACTTGATTTCTTAAAAGTGTTGTTTCGATAAATCAACCAAGTTTTATAACTATTACTGACAACGTTATTTAGTTAAATCATTTACCAAGACAATATTGACAGTGGAGGTTGTAAAACCGTTATGTTTTGAAAAAAAATCCAGTTCATACTTTCAAAAAAACCTTTAATCTCGTAAAACCGTAATTTTAATCAAACGTTGCTATAAAAGTTAAAACATAACCAAATCCAAGTAAAAATTTAAACAGTCCAGAGAGTCTAATAATTACAAAACTCCCAAGAATAATCTGAAATTAAACAAAACCATTATTTAAAGTCAATTCACAAACTTGTTGTCACCATGAGACTCCGTCATACCGATCCGCCTAAGTCTGTGGATTACCTGACAAAACAGACAAACAAATGTGAGTTTACGTAAACTCAGTGTGTAACCCAACAGAATTAAGCATGCAAATATACAGATGTATATACACAGTCAAAAGCAGATACAGTTTTAGATTCAGAATTAGATACAGAAGCAGACATGCATAAATCCTACCACCATCCTCTACACACCATCCCCGACCATCCCATCACACTATGTGGGGTTAAAAACACCCACTCATCCCTACACACCAACTTGTGCCATTAAGACACATATCAGAATATATACAGCCATGCTGCCAGAGTACAGGCGATTAACGCCGATCAGAATACTTTCTCTTCAAATACAAATTCCCCCCCAAATCAGATACAAAATTATCAGATTAAACATGCTCGACATGCTTTTAAACAAGTAACAAATATACATATGATAGTACAGTCAAGCATACATTTAGTATCCTACTCGATCAGTCTATAAGAATATCATAACATTTAAAATAGGGTTTAAATAGCCCTTACTGACCCTACAGTAGGCCCACAGCCGATCGAAGCGACTCGTGCGACCCTACAGAAAATTCCAGAATTATGGCCCCCCATGGCCGTGTGGCTTGCTCGTGTGGCCCACATGGCCTGGCCCAAAATCCACACGCCCGTGTGACATGTCCGTGTGGGCTCACACGGCCACACTCGAGCCACCACACGGCCGTGTACTGCGCACGACCATGCCTTCGTCGACCACAGGGTCGTGTCTCGCACAAGGCCATCCACACGGGCGACCACATACCCGTGTGGCGTCGATAGATTCGTTTTTCGACTTTTGCCGAAGCCTCATTTTCTACGTTTCAGGTACACACCTGGTATTGTTTCGATGCAAAAACACTCCTGAGACCACCAGAACCTATAATTCACCAAATAAACCCCGAGTTAAATGCTTAAAACGATATTAAACCAAACTATATCGAAAAAGGCAACCCCTTTAATTCACCCAAACCCTTACCTTTGATCGAACAACGGTAATTCCCACGAAACTAAGTTCCCGACAAGCGATTCCGAGCCCCTAAATCTTCCCCTAAACGACATAACGACACCCATCAATAATGAATTAACAAGCAAAACAAAACTACCTTACCTAAGCTTACCGAATTAAATTGCGAATGGAATTGAACAAAAAGGAGCCACAATTACCACAACGTCAATCAGTCAACAAACCCACCGATTAATTGGGAATATAGTTCGAAAAATGGAGAAGAAGACGAAAGAAAGAGAAAAAAAGTAGAGGGGAGGCAACAGAGAAAAAAACGTCAGATAGGGAAATTTTTGGGAAAATAAAAGAAAATAAATTAAAACTAACTTGATAATCTCAACTTCCCACTAACACCTCAATCTCAACCACTTCAGAGTTTAAACTCTACCGAAACTCTCTCAGGCAACTGAACAAAAATATAACATCCATGCTTGCACGGGGATTCGAACACAGGACCTCCAACACACCAACTCCCTTACCACTCGAACCAGCAGGCTCCTTCTGATATGGATTTACAGGAATTTAAATAAAAACCGATTGCACAGGGAAAAGGCTTGGATTTAAAAAAAACCAAAATTTACCAAAGGTAGGGCTTGAACTTGGGACTTCTGACACACACCCAGAACACTTAACCACAGAAGCAGATACACGGTTGTGTCAAAATTATACAGAATTAAAAATAAGAAAATTAGGGCGTTACAAAATTGATATTCATGTTCACCATAGTCTTCTTATCATTTTTCCCTCTTGATGGCTATAAAAATTCTTTTGATTTCTAGGTGAAAATGGTGAATTTTGATGGAGTGGAAAAAATTGCAAAGAAAACAAAAGTTTATTTTCTTCAAGAATGGTGGATGTGAGCTTGAAAGAAAAACGGAGAAATTTTCATCATATTTTCTTTTTATTTTCTTAACCATAATAAAATATTGTTAAACTAAGCTTTATTTGATATTATGTATTGATATAACAAATTGAAGTGTTTTTGAATAAAAGTTAAAGTTAAACAAACTTGGGCAAATTTGATAAATTCAAGTTAAAATGGTTTCAATTAAGTTAAACATTTTCAATTATGTTAAAACTATTTTTAAACAAGTCAGTATTGCTCCAGGCCAAAAAGTATACCCATTCTAAAATCGAGACCAAATTGACATTCTGCTTTTAAACAACACAAAAAGTATCGATACCTTTACAAAAAGTATCGATACCTTTACCAGGTACCGATAATTTGTCTTTGGTATCGTTGTAAACTAACTTCAACTGTCACTGAATTAGGCATTAAATGCTAATAGTATCGATACTCGTAGAAAAAATATCGATACCTTTTGTTGCAGGTGAATTTAATGATCTGGTATTTTCGTCCCCAATGGCTCTATTAACTTTCACAACAACCCTAACAGTTGGAATTGTATTAGAGGGTATAAATATCATGTTACAAAGGTCCTACAACAAGAGAGAGAGATCATCAACCTTAAAGATCAATCAAAACAATCTTAGTACTTAATTCTTTCATATTCTTCTTGTAAACACTTGTTAGCTTTCATTGTATTTGTAACACCCCTAACCCATATTTGTCGCCGGAACAGGGTTACTCGAATTTACAGAACAAATAAACAGATATTTCATATCATATAGCATTCATATCAAAAACCAATCGAAATCAAGCATAATGTCCCTTATGTGAGCCCTCGAGGCCCAAAATACTCATTAGAAACAAGTCAGAATTAAATCGGGTACTCAAAGAATTTTTCGGAAAACATTAAAATTTTTCAAAGGTGCAGAGGACACGCGCCCGTGTGGCCAGGCCGTGTGTCTCACACGGTCAAGAGACACGCCCGTGTCTCAGGCCGTGTGGGCATTCGAAATAGGGACACATGGCCGTGTCCCAGCCCGTGTCCAAACTTATGAGCTCTCTGACTTGGGTCACACGGCCAAGCCACACGCCCGTGTGCTAGGCCGTGTGAGTATTCTGTTTTGCAAATTAAAAGATACAGGGACACACGATCGTGTCACCTGGCAGTGTGTCACACACAGCTGAGACATACGCCCGTGTCTCTGCACGTGTGGACAAAAATAAGCCATTTCCAAGCCACATTTCTCACCCAATTTGCCAACAACCGAACCAAACATTTTTGGACATCAACAATCTATATCAAGGCATTCAACCAAGCCAAAACCAAATTTTATACATGACATAACACCACATATATCCAAGAATCCATACTTACCAAATTGACCAAATACTCATATATGCAAATTTATACCAAACATTCGATTTGAAACCAATCATCAACATACCTATAATTTCACCATCATTCAACCATATCAACACATATCAAACATGACAAGGCCATATATATATATATACCAAATACAAGCAATACAAATGACTAATCTTAGCAAAATGTTTATATGCCAACATTGGCCAAATTAACCTATACATGCCATTGAACCATTGGCCAAATGTTTATATTTTAATATTATTTTCGAACCTATAAATGGCCAAATTATATGACATTCTCATATAATCTCGTAACAAAACTGTGCTCGTTGAACCATTTAAAATATCGTTAGATACACGGGAAGTACACACAAAGTGTACAAAACTGTAATCTGTCAATTCATATTCAGGAATGCTCATACGAGCATGTAAACGGGAAGCTCTTTCGAGCCATATAACGAGAAGCTCATGTGAGCTGTATATCGGGAAGCTCATGCGAGCCATAAATCGGGAAGCTCAAGAGAGCCATTAATCGAGAAGCTCATGAGGGCCAAATATTGGGATGCTCATAAGAGCTGTGGTGTGTCCGCAACACATGCAGGACCACAACCAATCCGAGAACCCTAATGACATGTCATTTGTATCCATCGAATTTCTAAGGTTCAAACGGGACTCTGTACTTGTCGGATATGTGATCAATAATATACATGACAATTTATACAAACCACACACACAACAATATTCAATTCAAATCATACAAATATACAATTTAGTTTCACGAACTTACCTCGACAAGTATATGTAGATTTGTAAGCTACTAATCCGATACTTTTTCTTTTCCTCGATCCAATTCCGTACTAGGTCTATCCAGATCTATATGAATGAATTTAACTCAATTTAATACAATTCATATTCAATTAAATCCAATACACATCTTTGGTAAAATTACTATTTTGCCCCTATACTTTTAATTAATTACGATTTAGTCCCTAGGCTAGAAAAATGAAATTCATACAATTTAATCCTTATTTCAAGTCTAACCGATTTTTGTACATATCAATAGCAGCCCATATTTTTCAAAAAATTTAGAATTTTTCCATAAATTTTTCATCTTTTCAATTTAGTCCCTAAATCATAATTTCATCAAAATTCTCTTTACAAAAGTTGTTTATCTAACAACAACCTTTCATTTTCTACCAGAAAACTTCAAAATTCAACTATACTCATCCATAGAAAAACCCTAATACTTTAACGATTTTGCAAATTAATCCCCGAGATAGCTAGATTAAGCTATTACGATATCGGAAACATAAAAATCATTAAAAACGGGACAATACTCACCTAATTAAGCAAAATAAGCTTGTCTATCTTCAAGCTTCCGTGGCTAGGGTTTCCATGTTTTATTTTAGGAAAGATGATGAAAATGATGAAAAATTGTTTTATTTTATTTATTTATCATCATTTTATCATTTACTTTCCAAAATTAACCTTAATAATTTACTAAATTCCAATGATGAATAATCATCCTTATCTACTAACTCCTCTAAATGGTTTATTTGCCACATAAGGACCTCCAATTTTAAATTCTATAACTATTTGATACCTTTAGCTACTAGAATTCAACTTTTGCAGTTTATGCAATTTGGTCCTTTTTATCAAGTTAGGCATGTAAACGGTAAATTTTCTTAACGAAATTTTCATACGATATTTCTATCACACTATAGACCATAAAATAATATTAAAATAAATTTTCTTCCGACTTCGAATTTGTAGTCTCGAAACCACTGCTCTGATTTAACTGAAAACGGGCTGTTACAGTATTCATTCAACTCAAGTGTTATTCTTTGTATTTGTGCTTAATTGACAGATACATCAATCTTGTAAGGATTACTTCTTAGTTTGCTATTTGTTATTCTCTTTGAGAGGGTTGAGTCTTAAGGCTTGAGTAGAAACTTTAAGGGAGTTGCAATCTTAAGATTTTGGGTAGAAATCTTAAGGGAGATTGTAAGGTTAAACCTTGTCCTCAAAGGTTGTCAAATTAGTGAATTTGGGAGAATCTTTAGTTGTGGAAAGCTAAGGTAGTGTAGTAGGCAAGTGGGGCCGAACCACTATAAATTGTTGTGTTCATTGTTGCACATTCTTTTGTTGCTTCCACAAATTTTCTTAAGGCTAATTCACCCATATTGGTGATTTCGAGTTGATCTTTCGAGCTAACAAATATCTTATAATAAAATATTATTAAAATGATCTTAACCAATCAAAATCTAACACCAATATTCATAATCATCATGACATTTCATGATAGTTATCCTAATTGAGAAATGACTATTTTACCCTCCAACATTCTCCACAATTCCTTCTTTGAATCATCACTTAATTTGGTAAAATTATGACTTATTCCCTCATATTTCTTCACTTATTCAATTTGGTCCATGCTTACCAATTTCGTGTCACAAGGAATCAAGTTATTTTCATGTTTGGTCCTTTAACTTTTATATATTTACATTTCAACCCCTCAAATTTCAAATAATTATACTTGAGCCCTAAAACTTTTCACATCTTTACGATTTGGTTCCTATCTTAAATTAATATATCACTATATACTTCTTAATTCAACTTTTTCCGACATCCATCAACCTTTTCTTTTATCATTTATATTCTTTGTTTTACTTTACTAGGAAATCTACTATGCATCATTTTTGCTTAATTACTTTTATAGCATAACGATTTTAGGGGTGTTACATTATATCTTTTTAATTTTTTGTGAAATATTGAAATAAATATTTTGAATGTTCTTTTAATTTTATTTGACAAGGACAAATTTGCTCATTTTAAGGTTTTCAAGGAGTAACTTGAAAATAAAATTCGAGCTTTAATGTGAAAACAATTGCCAAGTTTAAGGCTTAATATGGATAAAAATAAGTTTAAGCTCTAATTTAAAAATATTTGTCAAATTCAGAACCTAAATTAAACAAAAAAAAATTCAAACTCCAATATAGAAAAAAATTTTCAAGTTTGTCCAAAAAATATTTAACCCTAACATTTTCAAACCTTGAAACAACAGCTATCATTGGCTACGTTTCGGCTTCAAACTTGCCGTTGTCCATTCTTTTTTGAACCATTTCATCAAACATCTACCGCCCACAATTTTGAGCTGTTCAAATAACACTTCTACAGGCTGCTTCCACTTTATTGTTTTTAGTTCATCTACCAAACCCTATATTCTTTCTTTATATATGAAACCCCCACACCTTGAAAGGTCGTATTTCATATAAAATTTGAGTTCTTATTTTTCTACCTTGAAAAACATTGTATAATTTTCTTTGTTAGTTTTCAGAGATGGCAAAAGTTTGCTTCTCTAAAGACATTATGATCATGTTTGTGGTTGTTGTGCTCTCCGTCGCCACCATTGTATCAGCTCAGGATAGTGCAATGGCGCCCGCACTGTCAATGGACATTGGATCTGCCTTCTCAACGCCGGTTACTGGTGTTGGCGCCGTTACGTTGTCGTTTATTATTTCCCTTCTTGCTCTTTTGAAGCAGTGACTGTATTGTATTGTAATATATTTATTTCTATTATTATTGTTATTATTCTACATTGGTATTAAAATTCTTTTTCTCTATTTTAATAATTGAATTATAGTTTTATTATACTTTTTGGCCTCCCCAGTGTTAAAAAAAAAGTAACCAACCAAAACAAGTCATGTGTCCCTATTGATCGCTGATTTGGAAGATGATGTGATTATTGACCACGTTGAACAAATAAAAAAATCATAAATAAATTATTAAAAATCGTAAAAAATATTTAAAAATATATAAAAAGTATTTAAATTATAGAAAAAATATTTAAAAATTGTAAATGATTATTAAATATTGTTAAAATATTTAAAATTGTAAAAAAAGTATAAAAATAATAAAATATTATTTAATTTTAAAAAAAAATTATAAATAATTAACAAATCAAATTATTCTTTCTTTTTTTTTTTAATTTTCTCTACAAATTCCAAAAGAATACAAGGAAATTTTCTAAGCTTTCAGCTGCTTTCTTTTCTTAATTTATACTGGTATTATTATTTTCAGATTTGCGGTCTTGAAAAATAACAACATATGTTTCGATAAAAAATTGTACAAATTATTTAAAAAATTTTGAAATTATCAATTAAATGCCACTGGTTCACAGTTTTTTATATATTTTTTTACAATTATTTAATAATTTTCCCAATTTTTTAATTTTTTACAAATTTTAATTAATTTTTTTATAATTTTTAATAACTTTGTTACAATTTTAAAATATTTTTAACAATATTTTATTTTTTAAAAATTTTAAAATTTTTTAATAACTTAAATTTTCTTTTACAATTTTTTAATATACTTTTAAATAAATTTTCGATTTTTAATAATTTTTTACAATTTTTTACCTAATAAACATGATCAAATGTCACTTCATCATCTACATCAATGGTCAACGAGGATGCATGGTGTGTTTTGATTGGTTGCTATTTTTGTTTTTAACATCATAAACTATATGAGCCATATAATAGAGTTATAATTTAGATACAAGGAATTTAGATAGCAATAAAAGAAAATGGTATAGTTGAAGGGCGAAACAGTGAATAAAGTTTTATTATTGTGTATGTATAATTTTATTTGTAATTAAATACTTACTATGTGTGAAGGTTTTTCTGCAAAATTGACATCTTTGGGTTGACAGGGTGCTGCGTCCTGTTAAACTCTTTAAATGCGTCTGTCAGGGCGTGTATCAGAGTCCTTGTCAGCAATTTGTCTTTGATTTTCTTAACCTACCCGTTCATTTCACTTTAGTGTTTTTACAAGCAGTAGATAATAATACTTTATTAAACACTAACTCACTTCTACAAACTTAAATATTTGTTTGTTGAAATGAAATTTATTTAATATGAATTTAAATTATATTATATTACTTTTTATTTTTAATATTGTATTAATTTTTTTCTAAATTTATCAAACTATAAAAATTAAAAATAATTTCAAAATAATATTTCGGGCAATATACCCATATATACCAAAAAAAAAAATTTACGAAAAAGGGCCGGTTTTTTGAAAATTTACGGAAAAGGGCCATTTCCCCACAAAACGCGTCCCACGTCGCCGTTTTGTGGGGATGCAAGAGAAAGCGCGCCCTCTGGGGCGCTTTTGCACATCATCAAAAAGCGCGTCCGTCAGCGCTTTGTGCCGATGTGGTGAAAGCGCCCCCAGGCGCGCTTTCCGTCAGCATCCCCACAAAACGCTACCGACGTGGACGCGCTTTTTCCCTCCTTCCCGTCTCCGCCTCTTTCAAATATTTTTAGTGTTAGGGTATGAAATTTTAAGGTTTATGGAGTAGATTAGGGTTAATTAGGGTTTAGTAAAAATATATTTAGGTTTTGGGCAAAATATATTAGCCAAAAAAATTATTTGAATTTTTTGATGATTGTATCTAGCAAAATAATTTTTAGAAGACGTTTAACAAACAAGCGATTTGCAAAAACTTCAAGCAGGATGCACTTCGTCGGCAAAGTACTGAAAAGAGCTCCCACGTGGGCGCTCTTTTGCTCTGATAGTCTCGGAAAAATAATTTTGAGAAGACGTTTACGAACAAACGAAGGACCAAAACGCCTCCAGCAGGATGCACCGTCGGAAAGAGTACTCGAAAAGAGCTCCCACGTGGACGCTTTTTTGCTACTGATAGTCTCCAAAAAATAATTTTGAGAAGACAAAACGCTTCCAGCAGATGCACTTTCACGGCAAAGTAACGAAAAGAGCTCCCACGTGGGCGTTCTTTTGCTACAATGAGTCTGTGGCAATCCTTAGACTATAAATCGTGCAAATTGCATTCTCGGGTTGCATAACGTAAATTGAGGCAAAAGAAAAATAGAAATCGAAAATGAGTGAACGTATTAATCTTTGTTATTTACTACGATGGTGAGGTTTGTGACACCAAAATGGTGTTGTTTTTATCGGAGAACACAAATACGATCGGGTTTTAATCGGAACATAGATTTGTTAGAACTTCGCAAAAGAATTAGGCGTAAAATCTTCGGAACAACGCCAATGAAAGTTCAGTCTATTAAGTATAGATTTTGCGCTTCGGTTGATCCGGTGAGATATGAATCATTCGACATCAAAGGTCCTCGGAGCTTTGAGGCAATGGTGGAGACTCATCTTGCCAGTGGATCACCCTATCTTGAGGTATACGTAGAATTTTCATCGCCAAGTGATCTTCCTTCGACCTCAACATCTACTTGTTCGAGGGGAATACACGACCCCAAGCTGACACTCTGTTAGTGGGAGGCAGAATACGGAAGTGCCCGTGTTTGGTGGTAGTATGGAAAACATAACCCCTGCACGACACTCGGTTGGTGGATAGGACATGCATATCCTTCCTTCGATGTCCGATGATAGAAATATGTATTGGGGAACGTCATCAACTTCTAGTGGTTGGCAATCCACATATGATTGGGAACGTTACGAAAGATGTTTAAGGAGGGATAATGTACTCCCCACGACATCCACCGGCGAGGGGCCCTCATTCATTGTAGATTATGGTGGATTGGATGATGAGTCGGATGTGGATCCACCTCGAGAGCCCGGGCCCGATGGTGCAGAAGTTGGATTATTTTCTGAACCGGAGCTGCTCCAACAGTACCTAAAGATGTTGAGGGCGGTTCGAGGCGAAGAAGAAGAAGATCCGCTATTCGGCGCGTACTCGCCTCAAGCCCACATGCATAATGTCGATCTATCTCAAGACGATGCATTGGAGTTTCTGAACTACCACACCGGACGCGCGGATCGTACAACTTCGTCGTTGGATTCGGCGAATTAGAAGTTGGTAACGAGTTTTCCAACAAGGATGCTTTTCTTCTTTGCATTGAAATAGTCTGAAGATCAAGAACGGGGTTAACTACAACGTGGTTAAATCCAAGCTCGATAAGTACGAGGCGAAGTGTGCAGTGCAAGACGGTACATGTTCTTGGAAAATCATGGCCTCGTTGAGGAAAAGGACAGGCTTGTGGGAGATCAAAAAGTACAAAGGTCCACATACATGTCTTGCCGGTACAGTATCATTATGTATTCAATGTTTTTGAATAATACTAATATTACGTAATGTTGCATTATTTAACGTTCTTCGTTGACAGGTGTTACACAAGATCATCCGAAGATGGATTCAGAGATGTTGGCTGACTTAATAATACCAACGGTGAAGGCCGATCCCAATACTACAGTGCCGGCCTTAATTGGCAATATTCGTAGCCAATTGGGGTACACGCCTTCTTACAGGAAGGCTTGGATAGCCAAGCAGAAGGCGTTGGAAAAGTTGCATGGTCGGTGGGACGCTTCATATAATAAAGTGTGACAGTGGTGTCAGGTGCTGGAGAGATATGTCCCATGCAGCATAACAGACCTTGAAACGGAACCGACGTACTACAACGATCGTTTTCTCCGTGGATGCGCAGTGTTCAAGCGTCTTTTCTGGACATTTAAGCAATGTCGAGATGCATTTATATACTGCAAGCCATTGGTACAAATTGACGGTACCTTTATGTATGGTAGATATACGCATCGGCTATTGCTAGCTGTGGCACAGAATGACAGTGGGAGAATCCTTCCGATTGCGTTCGCAATAACACCGGGGGAGTCAGCTGATGACTGGGATTTCTTCCTATCTAGGTTAAGGAGGCATGTCTGCCCCCAACCTGATATATGCGTTATATCGGATCGGGGCCCTAGAATACTAGCCGCAATAGAGCGCCAGGGAAGCTTGTGGCATCGCACACACCATCGATATTGCCTAAGGCATGTTGCATCCAACTACTACGGGCAACATCGATCTAAAAGTCAGCGACGGCAAGTGACCGATATGGGTATGTAATATCTATTAATATAATTTCGTTTGTAATATTCAATTTATTCTCAATTGAAGAGTGGTATGTAATATTCGCTATCAACGTATATTGGTAGGGTACGAGATCAATAAGGCCCGTTTTCAGGAGATGTTGGCGAGTTTGCGATCAGATAACGAAGAAAGCGCAAACTACCTGTGCAATATTCCTTTCGAACAATGGACACAATCATACGACGGCGGCCTACGATATGGTCATATGACCTCAAACCTGGCAGAATGCATAAATTACGTTCTAAAAGGAACGCGTCATCTGCCGATAACATCGGTTGTATGCGAGAACATATTTTCGTTTAGCGGCACTATTTCGGCGAGCAAAATGAGTTACAAAGGCCAAATGCAAGGAGGCCATGTATGGAGCGCGAAGGTCTTGCGAAAATTAACGAGGGGAAGACACGGGCCAACACCATGCACACGGTGTGTGTCACGATCGCGACGACCTATGGTTTCGTGTGGAGTTTGACAGACCGAACCAAGGTATTGTTGGTGGTCGATGATCGTGTACACTTGACAAATAGGACTCGCGATCGTGGATATTTGATGCACTTCGTTACCCATGCGCTCATGTACTTGCGGCTTGTCGAATCTCCGTCTTGATCCCATGAGCTATGTCGACGAAGTGTATAAATTAGAAAACATGTACAACGTGTGGAGACACGATTTCCACCAATTCGGATGAACGTAAGTGGCGTCGGTATCGCTTGCACCGTATAAGTCGCTGCGGATAGACAATTGAGGCGCAAACCAAAAGGTCGACCTTTGCTCGAGTAGAATACGCAAACAATATGGATATCCGAGAAACGAGCAACCAACGTGGGTTGTGCGGATGGTGTAGGAACCCAGGCCATACATCTCGCTCATGTCCAAATCGGAATAGTTGACAGTCTTCTTAACTTTTTTTGTCTCTTGGTGTCTATTTAAATTCTATTTATTTGTTGATGAAAATGGTGAACTTTTGTAGAAGGACTAATTTGGATAAAAAAACCTTTAGTTACAATAAAATTACAAATATTGGACTTTTATTTTTAAAATTAAATTTCAATAAAAAATTAAACAAATTCTATTTTATTAAAGATAACAAAATTAAATTACAAAAAATAAAAACAACTATTTAATTTATTAAATATATTAAAACTAAATTACAAAAATTAAAAAATAAAAACAACTTTTTATTTTATTAAATATATTAAAACTAAATTACAAAAAATAAAAAACAACTTCTTATTTTATTATATTACATATATTAAAATTAAATTACAATAAAAAAATTAAACAATTTCTATGTTATTAAAGATATTAAAATTAAATTACAATAAAAAAATAAACAACTTCTATTTTATTAAATATATTAAAATTTAATTAAAAAATAAAAAAATAAACAACTATTAATTTATTAAATATATTAAAACTAAATTACAAAAAATAAAAAAATAAAAAAACTATTTAATTTATTAAATATATTAAAACTAAATTACAAAAAATTAAAAAAATTAAAAATAATTTTTTTATTTTATTAAATATATTAAAACTAAATTACAAAAAAATAAAAATAAAAAACAACTTCTTATTTTATTATATTACATATATTAAAATTAAATTACAATAAAAAAATTAAACAAATTCTATGTTATTAAAGATATTAAAATTAAATTATAATAAATTTTTTGACCGTTGCAGCAAAAACGCGCCATCGGGGGAGCGCTTTTGCCACATCAACAAAAAGCACGTCCCCGTCAGCGCGCTTTGTGCTGATGTGGCGAAAGCGCTCCCCCGATGGCGCGCTTTCCTACTGCATCCCCACAAAACGCGCTGACGTGGACGCGTTTTTTGGGGAAATGGCCCTTTTTCGTAAATTTTAAAAAAATCGGCCCTTTTCCGTAATTTTTTTTTTTGGTATATATGGGTATATTGCCCTAATATTTCAGCAAAGATTTAATTTAATTTGATTTCCACATTATTAATTCTTTATACAGTTCTCAATGAAATTTCTTTACTTATAATTATGTAATTAATCACTTATATGTTAACACTTATCCGAGGAATATATAATAAAAATTTCATCACATATATGCATGTCAAAAAAATAATGTATTTAGAATAGAGAGGTGTGTTAAAAAATAATATAATAAATAATGAAACATATGATTTAAAACTAATTAATAATAACACATAAAATGTGTATAATATTAATATATACAAATGTAACAGCCTGATTTTTCAGTGGTGTCGAAAAAAGTGGTTTCGAGGCCACCAAATCCTACGAGTAAGTTCGTAAATATTATTATTTAATATTAACGAGTCAAATATGGTTTTAAAAAAAGTTTTTGAATTGGTAATTTGTGTTTTATAATGATTTATTAGGTCAAATAGTTTTAGAAAGTGAGGTATCGGGACCTCGTTTCTATAAATCGAGCCGTAAATATTTATAAAAATATTTACGGAGTGTCATTAAGGTGGTATTAAAGTTTCGTTGAAAAATTTTAACGTTTCGATAGTTAATTAATTAAAAAGGACTAAATTGAAAAATATGCAAAACTTACTAATTATAATATTTAAGTAATTAAATGGCTTGATTAATAAATGAGGAAGGACTTAATTAATAAATAAACCTAAATTAAAAGATGAGGCAGCATATGAAAAGAAAATAATAAAATAAAAAGATTTAATGGCAAAATGGTAATTTTGATGAAATTAAAATAAAACAAATTGGATTTGGATAGTTTTCTAAACATTTCTTCTTCAATTTTCGGCCTAAACAGCAATAGGAGAGAAAGCTTAAGCTGGTTCTTCATATTTTAGCTTCATGTGAGTTCAATTCTTACCCGTTTCATGTAATTTTTATGTTTTTGAGATTGTTGCAATTAGGTCTAACTAAACCATACCTTTGTTTTTTATTTTATTAAAAATTTTGGAAGTTTCTATTGATAAATATTAGATGTTTTTGATGAATAACATGGATTTAGAGCTTTGATTATGTTGTATGATGATTTTATAAAGTGATTTTGTTAAATATTGATTTTAGGATCAAATTATGAAAAGGTTAAAATATTAGGGTTTGATAGTGAATTTTGGGTTTATTAGGGGCTATATGAAGGCCTAGAATATTTGGATAGATTATTGATTGAGAAAATTAGTTAATTTGATAGATTAACTAATTAAGGGATTAAATTGTAAAAATTGTAAAAGTTGTAATTGTGTAAATTTAAAAAATAAAAGGGTATTAATTGTAAAATGAATTGGAAATGGAATATATGCTAATAAATGAATAATTTTATATTTTAGATAAAGATTCTGTAGATACTAGTGAAAAGGAAAAATAGCGGAATAGTCCCTAAACTTCTACAATTTTTCTACAATTCAATCCAGGTAAATTCGTACGGTTAAAATTTAATAATTGTATTAACTTGATGAATGGTATTATGCATTTATTTATTTTTGGAAATAAATTATTGTTGGAATTATAATATTGAATTGGATATTCGGTTTGAATGGAACGCGAGATTTGAGTACATTCGTGATTTGGTGTATGATGGTATTGGAGAGAGAGATCAACATTTTAACCAAGTAAACCGGGGTTCAACATTTGTTGCGAACTCTCGTGTTTTACTTTCTGTTTGGCGTAATTGGGTGAATTAGCTCTTACTAGCTTCTGTTTAGCTTTTGAGCTTCTATTGACTTATTCGGGAGAACCAGCTCTTATGAGCTTCTATTGACGATGTACTATTATCTGTAAGTTGTTCTTTGAATGGAGAAACCTCAGTAAGGTGATTTATTTATAAATTGAGAGTTATGTTATTTTCTTTTGTATTGATTTGAATACGGATGAATTTATCAATTGAAGTTGTGAATGACAGAGAATTGACATGAACGATTTTATTTATTTGACATGTTATAGTAGGTTCGGTAAGATTTTTGTTTAACCCGTCGAACTTATTGAGCTGCATTAAGCTTATTTGTATTGTTTAATGTCTTTGTAGATTTTTAGAAGGTTGGACGAACGGATCAGTACTCAAATCACACTATCTAACTTATCTCGGTAGTTTTTGAAATGTTCAATACGGTTTATATGGCATGTATAGGCTTTCGTACGGTCTTAGTCAAAGTTTAGCTTATGTAAATATTAAGAATAACATTTTGCTTATATAACCAACATCCATATTGGTATGAAATTAAGGTATGATTGTGATGTTAGTAAAAGTGATATATGTATGTATATAATTGAGTTAAAGAGAACTTTGGTAACTTGGTTAGGTAAATTAATTAGGTAAGTTTGGATATTTGGTGGACAGATTTTTTTAAGTTATTATTTGAGGTACCTAAGGGTATATTAGTTGTATGTAATCATAATACATGTTTAAGACTTGATTTTAGCTTGTGTTGAATGTCTTATTATGGATTGTTGATGTATAAATTGTTGAGGCTAGGTTGGTGTCAATTTGGGTGAGAAATGTGGCTTAGAAAATGCTTTATTTTCATTCACACGGGTAAAGACACGAGCGTGTGTCTCAGCCGTGTGTGACACACGGCTAAGTGACACGGCCGTGTGTGACACACGGCTAAGTGACACGGCCGTGTGTCCCTTGTATATTCTTAAGAAATTCAAGTAAGTATGCTCACACGACCTAGCACACGGGCGTGTGACTTGGTCGTATGACCTAAGTCAGAGAGTTACACAGGTATGGACACGAGCTGGACATGGCCGTGTGTCCCTATTTCGAATGCCCACATGGCCTGAGACACCCCTGCAGTGTTGAAAATTTTAAATATTTCTAAAAAATTCTCTGAGTTTTTGATTTAGTCCCGACTTGTTTCTAATATGTATTTTGGGTCTTGAAGGCTCGTTTAAGTGACAATATATATGATTTTGATTGGTTTATTATGAGTATTGATATGTAATGAAACATTTGAAATTTATGTTTTATTGATCCGTAAACCCTGGTAATGCTCTGTAACCCTGTTTCGTCAACGGATACGGGTTAGGGGTGTTACATTTAGTGGTATCAGAGCTACGGTTTAGTCTATTCTCAGACTGAACATAGCGTGTGAAATTTATAAAATTGCATGCCATATAAATATGTGATAGTGTGATGTGTATGATCTGATCTAACCTTTTTTTTTCTTATAGATTGTAAAGATGTTAGACGAATCTGACCATGCTGACAATGATGAGGTTAACAGTAGTACCAACTTCTGAACATGGGACGAGTAGTAATGTCCCGATTCCTTCGACTCAGGAACGTGAACTTAAAAATATGTTATTTGGGTATATGAACCAGTGGTTCAGCGAGTTTATGCAATAAAAAAATCTCGCTCAGCAACCTCTACCCCTATTGTACCACATGTTATACCTTCGGTTGCACCTCAACCTCCTCTAGTGGTTGAACCTAATAGACGTACTCCGATTGAGAAACTTAGAAAGTGTTGTGCTGAAGAATTTCGAGGTAGATCAGAGGATGATCCGGTTAAAGCTGAGTACTGGCTTCAAAATATATTACTGGTTTTCAAAGAAATGACTTGCTCCCCTGATGACTTTTTTAGATGTACTGTTTCGTTATTAAAAAAGGAAGCATATAGTTGGTTGTCGACGATATTAGCTGAGGTACCGAAGGAGAAAATTTTCTGGGAATTTTTTCATACCGAGTTTAAAAAGAAATATATCAGAAAAAGGTATTTGGACAAGAAAAAGAGAGAATTTCTTGAGTTACGTAAGGGAAATAGATCGGTAGCTGAATATGAGAGAGAATTTGTATATCTCAGTAAATATGCTCGAGAAATTGTGCCTACTGAAGAAGAAATGTGTACCCGGTTTGAAGATGGTCTAAATGATGAAATTTGAATGATGATTGGAGGTAATGAAATACGAGAATTTGTTGTCTTGTCCGATCGTGCACAGAAAATGGAAGAAGTGTACAACCGTAAGATACAACGGGATAGGCGAAATCGAGAATTTCACAAGAGAGGCTCTTCCAAGTCATTTTTGGCATCACTGGCAAAAAAGACTAAAGATGATCTTAGCCGAGCTACCTCAGTGCCTGAACGTTCGAATAGAAATAAGACGATTCAACATGATTTCAGAGTATCTACTAAACTGATTGATAGTGTGGGTAGTGTACAAAATGTTTCGAAGTCTAAATGTAGATATTGTGGGAAATATCACCTTGGCGAGTGTAGAGGTAAAACGAGATCCTGTTATATATATGGATCAACTGATCATTTTATTCGTAATTTTCCTAAATTGCCAAAAGATGATGAAGATCAGAAAGAAAAGAAAATGTCTACCTCTCAAAAAAGTAGACGTTCGGGCCAGAATAGTGCTACCGGGACTACTCATTTGGGAATGAAAGACACTGTTGTTCGGTCAGAGGCTAAAGCACTTGCTCGCACCTATACTAATCGAGCTAGAGAGGAAGCTACTGCTCCAGATGTGATTGCTGGTATATTCTATCTCTTTGATGTTATTGTGTATGTATTGATTGACCCTGGGTCAACTCATTCTTATATTTGCACTGCATTAGTAACGAAAAAGAAGTTACCTGTTGAATCTACTGATTATGATATTCAGGTTACAAATCCACTAGGTCAGAGTGTGATAGTTAATTTAGTTTGTCGTAATTGTCCACTGAAAGTTAGGGACTATGAATTCCCTGCTGATTTGATGTTGTTACCCTTTCGGAAATTTGATGTTATCCTGGGTATGGGTTGGTTATCTTTGCATGATGCTGTGGTAAACTGTAGGCAGAAATGGATTGATTTGAAATGTCAGATAAGAGAGATGATTTCAGTTGAGTTTGAGAATCTGAAAGATGTCGTTAGAATTATTTCGGCTTTTCTTCTTAGAGATTGATACGAAAAGGTAACGAAGCATTTCTAGCATATATCCTTGATACCCGAGATTCAAAATCAAAGCTAGATCAGTTACTAGTTGTTAATGAGTTCGTTGATGTATTTCCTTAAGAATTGTTGGGTTTACCTCCTGATCGTGAAGTTGAGTTTGTGATTGATTTGATTCTTGGAACTGCACCAATATCAATATCATCGTACCGTATGGCATCGGCTGAACTAAAAGAATTGAAAGCACAATTGCAAGAGTTATTAGATCGAGGGTTTATTCGACCGAGCATGTCTCCTTGGGGTGCACCTGTTTTGTTTGTGAAAAAGAAATATGGTTCTTTGAGATTGTGTATAGACTACAGACAGTTAAACAGAGTCACAATCAAAAGTAGATACCCTTTTCCACGTATCGACGATTTGTTTGGTCAATTGAAAGGTGTCGTAGTGTTCTCAAAGATAGATATCGGATCCGGGTATTATCAATTAAAGGTTAAAGACTGTGATGTACCAAAGACTGCTTTCAGAACTCATTACGGTCACTACGAGTTTCTGGTAATGCCATTTAGTTTAGCTAATGCCCATGCTACTTTTATGGATTTAATGAATCAGATTTTTAAACCCCATTTGGATAGATTTGTTGTTGTGTTTATTGATGGTATGTTAATCTATTCCAAGACAGAATCTGAGCATGCACAATATCTGAGGATTGTATTACAAACTTTGAGAGAAAAGCAGTTGTACGCAGAATTTAGTAAATGTGAATTTTGGCTTCGCGAGGTTGGATTTTTGGGTCACATAGTATCAGCTAATGGGATTCGAGTTGATCCAAGTAAAGTTTCTACTGTGATAAATTGGAAAACTCTAAAAAATGTCTTAGAAGTACGAAGTTTTTTGGGTTTAGCAGGTTACTATCGACGTTTTTTTAAAAACTTTTCGATTATTGCTTTGCTGATGACCAGTTACTACAAAAAAATGTTGAGTTTGTTTGGTCCGATAAGTGCCAATAGAGTTTTGATCAGTTGAAGAAAATGTTGACGGGAACTCTAGTCTTGACTCAGCCTGAATCTGGAGCAGCGTATATTGTTTATAGTGATGCGTCTCTCAATGGTTTGGGTTGTGTACTGATGCAATCAGGAAATGTAGTAGCCCATGCTTCTCGACAATTAAAGTCGCATGAGAAGAATTATCCTACACATGATCTCGAGTTGGTCACGGTTGTATTTGCTTTAAAGATTTTGAGACATTATTTATACAGTGAGAAATGTTACGTGTTTATAGATCATAAAATTTTAAAGTATTTGATGACTCAGAAAGAATTGAATTTGAGACAGAGACGGTGGTTAGAATTACTGAAAGATTACAATCTTGTTATTGATTACCATCCCGGAAAGACTAATGTAGTTACGGATGCACTTAGTCGAAAGTCGTCATTGTTTGCACTTTGAGCGTTGAATGCTCATTTAGCTCTTAATGAAGATGGTTCTATATTAGCAGAGTTAAGATTGAAACCCCTGTTTTTACAACAAATTCAGGAATTGCAAGATGACGATTCGAAGTTGGTGTTGAAACAACAAATGGTTCAGAATAATTTGAGTTCAGAGTATAGTGTTAATAATAGTGGTACATTACATTATCACAATAGAATTTGTGTTCCGAGTAATTTAGATTTGAAAAATGATATTCTTTCTGAGGCTCAGAGTAGTACGTACTCTATTCATCCGGGTAGCACGAAGATGTATTGTGATTTGAAACAGATGTATTGGTGGCCGGGTATAAAATAGGAAATTTGTGAATTTGTAGTTAAATTTGATTTGTTAGCAGGTGAAAGCAGAACATCAGGTACCAACGGGTTTACTACAACTTGTTATGATTCCTGAATGGAATTGGGAACGAGTCACGATGGATTTTGTATATGGCTTACCTGTAACTCCGAGAAAGAAAGATTCGATCTGGGTGATTGTTGATAGACTGACTAAATCAGCACATTTTATTCCAATCAGAACATACTTTACACTTGAGAGATTAGCGGAACTATATATATCTGAGATTGTGATATCACACGGAGTTCCGACATCCATTATTTCAGATCGAGATCTGAGATTTGCATCGAGATTTTGGAGCAAACTTCATGAGGCTCTAGACACTAAGCTTAATTTCAGCACAACATTTCATCCTTAGACTGATGGACAATCAGAACGAGTGATCTAGATTTTGGAAGATATGTTGAGATGTTGTATACTCGAATTTGAAGGTAGCTGGGAAAAGTATCTACCGTTAGCTGAATTTGCATACAATAACAATTATCAATCCAATGTAAAAATGGCACTATTTGAAGCTTTTTACGGGAGAAAATGTAAAACCCCTTTGTATTGGTCTGAGTTGAGTGAATCCAAAATGGTGGGAGTTGATTTGATTCAAGAAACTGAGGATAACGTTCGGATTATTCGAGATAGTTTGAAAGTTGCATCTGATCGTCAGAAATTGTATGCGGATCTAAAAAGAAAAGATATAGAATTTGTTGTTGGTGATCGGGTATTCTTAAAAGTCTCTCCGTGGAAGAAAGTGTTACGGTTCGGCAGGAAGGGAAAGTTGAGTCCAAGATTTATAGGACCGTATGAAATTGTTGAAAGAATCAACCCTGTAGCTTATAAATTTGCTTTGCCCTCTGAACTCGAGAAAATCCATAATGTGTTTCACGTATCGATGCTGAGACGGTACAGATCTGATCCTTCACATGTGATTCCTCATAGTGAAATTGAACTACAGTCAGATTTGACGTATTCGGAGGAACCAGTGAGAATTTTAGCCAGGGAAGTCAAAAAATTGCGGAATAAACGAGTACCATTAGTAAAAGTCTTGTGGCATCGACATGGTTAAGAAGAAGCTACCTGGGAACCGAAGAATCAATGAATTACAATATCCGAATCTATTTTCAGGTAACAAATTTCGAGGACGAAATTTCCTAAAGAGGGAGAGTTATAACAGCCCAATTTTTTAGTGGTGTCGAAAACAGTGGTTTCGAGGCCACCAAATCCGGCGAGTAAGTTCGTAAATATTATTATTTAATATTTACGAGTCAAATATGATTTTAAAAAAGTTGTTGAATTGGTAATTTGTGTTTTATAATGATTTATTAGGTCAAATGGTTTTAGAAAGTGAGGTATCGGGACCTCGTTTCTATAAACCGAGCCGTAAATATTTATAAAAATATTTACGGAGTGTCATTAAGGTGGTATTAAAGTTTCGTTGAAAAATTTTAACGTTTCAATAGTTAATTAATTAAAAAGGACTAAATTGAAAAATATACAAAACTTACTAATTATAATATTTAAGTAATTAAATGGCTTGATTAATAAATGAGGAAGGACTTAATTAATAAATAAACCTAAATTAAAAGATAAGGCAGCATATGAAAAGAAAATAATAAAATAAAAGGATTCAATGGCAAGAGGGTAATTTTGATGAAATTAAAATAAAACAAATTGGATTTGGATAGTTTTCTAGACATTTCTTCTTCAATTTTCGGCCTAAACAGCCATAGGAGAGAAAGCTTAAGCTGGTTCTTCATATTTTTGCTTCATGTGAGTTCAATTCTTACCCGTTTCTTGTAATTTTTATGTTTTTGAGATTATTGCAATTAGGTCCAACTAAACCATACCTTTTTTTTATTTTATTAAAAATTTTGGAAGTTTCTATTGATAAATATTAGATGTTTTTGATGAATAACATGGATTTAGAGCTTTGATTATGTTGTATGATGATTTTATAAAGTGATTTTGTTAAATATTGATTTTAGGATCAAATTATGAAAAGGTTAAAATATTAGGGTTTGATAGTAAACTTTGGGTTTATTAGGGGCTATATGAAGGCCTAGAATATTTTAATAGATTATTTATTTAGAAAATTAGTTAATATGATAGATTAATTAATTAAGGGATTAAATTGTAAAAATTGTAAAAGTTTGGGGTAATTGTGTAAATTTGAAAAAATAAAATGGTATTAATTGTAAAATGAATTGGAAATGGAATATATGCTAATAAATGAATAATTTTATATTTTAGATCAAGATTCCGTAGATACTCATGAAAAAAGAAAAATAGCGGAATAGTCCCTGAACTTCTACAATTACTACAATTCAATCTAGGTAGGTTCGTACGGTTAAAATTTAATTATTTTATTAACTTGATGAATGGTATTATGCATTTATTTATTGTTGGAAATAAAATATTGTTGGAATTATAATATTGAATTGGATATTCGGTTTGAATGGAACGCGTGATTTGAGTACATTCGTGATTTGGTGTGTATGGTATTGGAGAGAGATATCAGCATTTTACCCAAGTAAATCGGGGTTCAGCATTTGTTGCGAACTCTCGTGTTTTACTTTCTGTTTGGCGTAATTGGGTGAATTAGCTCTTACAAGCTTCTGTTTAGCTCTTACTAGCTTCTGTTTAGCTCTTACGAGCTTCTGTTTAGCTTTCGAGCTTTTGTTGACTTATTCGGGAGAACCAGCTCTTATGAGCTTCTGTTGACGATGTACTCTTATCCGTAAATCGTTCTTCGAATGGAGAAATCTCAGTAAGGTGATTTGTTTATAAATTGAAAGATATGTTATTTACATTTGTATTGATTTGAATACGGATGAATTTATCAATTGAAGTTGTGAATGATAGGGAATTGACATGAATGATTTTATTTATTTGACATGTTATAGTAGGTTCGGTAAGATTTTTGTTTAACCCGTCGAACTTACTTTCTGAGCTTCATTAAGCTTATTTGTATTGTTTAATGTCTTTGTAGATTTTCAAAAGGTTGGACGAACAGATCAGTACTCAAATCACACTATCCAACTTATCTCGGTAGTTTTTGAAACGTTCAATACGGTTTATATGGCATGTATAGGCTTTCGTACGGTCTTTGTCAAAGTTTAGCTTATGTAAATATTAAGAATAATATTTTGTTTATATAACCAACATACATATTGATATGAAATTAAGGTATGATTGTGATGTTAGTATAAGTGATATATGTATGTATATAATTGAGTTAAAGTGAACTTTGGTAACTTGGTTAGGTAAATTAATTAGGTAAGCTTGGATATATGGTGGACAGATTTTTTTAAGTTATCATTTGAGGTACCTAAGGGTATATTGGTTGTATGTAATCATAATACATGTTTAAGACTTGATTTTAGCTTGTGTTGAATGCTTTATTATGGCTTGTTGATGTGTAAATTGTTGAGGCTAGGTTGGTGTCAATTTGGACGAGAAATGTGGCTTAGAAAATGACCTATTTTCGTTCACACGGGTAGAGACACGGGCGTGTGTCTCAGCCGTGTGTCACACACGGCTAAGTGACATGGCCGTGTGTCTCCTGTATATTCTTAAGAAATGCAAGTCAGTATGCTCACACGGCTTATCACATGGGCGTATGACCTAAGTCAGAGAGTTACACGGGTATGGACACGGGCTGGACACGACCGTGTGTCCCTATTTCGAATGCCCACACGGCTTGAGACATGGGCATGTCTCCTGATCGTGTGAATCACACGGCCTATCCACACGGCCATATGACCCCTGCAGTGTTGAAAATTTTAAATATTTCTGAAAAATTCTCTGAGTTTCTGATTTAGTCCCGACTTGTTTCAAATATATATTTCGGGTCTTGAGGGCTCGTTTAAGGGATAGTATATATGATTTTGATTAGTTTATTATGAGTATTGATTTGTAATGAAACGTTTAAAATTTCTGTCTGATTGATCCGTAAACCCTGGTAATGCTCTGTAACCCTGTTTTGGTGACGAATACGAGTTAGGGGTGTTACAACATATATATAATAAATTTATATAACAGATATACTTATTAAAGTTTCGTACTAAAATTAAAAGTTGTTTTAGGGTAAAAGAACAAAATTTATATATTATTAAAAATACAAAAAGTCAAAAACATTCACATAATCATATTACTTTGAAAATAAAATAACTTTTTTTTAAGTAACTCTATGCAAGATAGGGGTGTTTAAAGTTCAGTTAAAATCGAATTAACTGACCGAATCGATATAATTTGGTTAATCGATTGGTGGCCGAATTTAGTTCGGTTGAAAGTCGGTTAATGATTATTTAGAATTTCGATTATCGGTTAATTTAATTCGAAACTGGATAATTGACCGAATTAACCAATTAACCAAAATATTTATTGTTTTCAATACTTATGTAGTATTTCTAATGTCTCATTTGTTATTTTCACCTCCATTTAAATTTTTTAAACTATTAAATAAAAGAAAATGAACCTTTGTAATGTATTTTTTTATATGTTTTATACTTATTTTAATTAAAAGATAAAAACATATAAAATTTAGTTAATTCGATTAACCGACTGAATTAACCGAAATATTTCAGTTCGATTAATATATTTAAAAAAATAATTTTATTAACAATTAAAAAAATTTTAAGTAATTCGATCCAAGTATTAAGTGAAGCCACCGTTTACCAAATTCATAAATTTCATAACTTTTGTTTCTATGAAAAAAACATAAGTCGTAGATCCAACGAAAATGAAAAGAAGAAATAAAACAAATTTTGCAATTCAAATGAAAATCAAAAGGATTTCAACAACCTGAGCAATGAAAAAGAAGAGCAAATGTTGTTTACCGACCAACTTCATTATGCTAATTTATTATTTTGTAATACTATTTTTTTATTACATTGATTCATGTTGTGTTCACTTTATTAGCTGTTATGTGAACGTTACCCAGCTGTCACTCTCCCTCTCACTAGGCCCCACGCGCCGTTCACTCTCCCTATAAAGCACCACCCTTTCCCAACCCTAGTCTCCATTCAGATTTCTAATATCTCACCAGTTTTAGAAGAAAAATCCCAAAATTTTCAGCTTTTCCTCTCTTCTAGAAATGGCCCAAGTTAGCATGTTGAAGGCTTTTTTGTTGGCTTTTGTAATGGCAATCCTAACCGTTGCCTCGGCGCAGGTTAGTGAGGCGCCGTCACCGTCGCCAGACGCTGGAGCTGGATTCTCAGTCGGAGTTTCTACCGCCGCCGTTGGCTTCTCTTTGATCGTTTCCCTTCTTGCTTTCTTCAAGCATTAAATTGAAGGGCTTGTTTGGCTCTCCTATCTGTGTGGCTTTCTTTTATATATATATATATATTTATGTATGTATGTACTTATGATACCATTCTTTCTTCGTTAAATTTATTGTAATGAAGTTGATTCTTTGAATAAAATGCTTCCGTTATGATTTATCTTTTTTATTTTTTGCAAGGTGAAAGAAATTATTGTTATTTAGCGCAATAAAAGCAAGATTCCATTATGGCAGTGAATTTGAACAATCTTGACAAAAAGTAACTTGTTGTAATTATAGTATTGAATCCAAAGGTTGTTTTAGCCTTAAACAACAAAAATGTAAATAATGAGGTTTTGGAAAAATGGCAATGTCAAAAGCGTTTCTGAATTCAAAGTTGGGTTAATGGCAGATATATAAACGTTTATGTTGAAGGGTAAATAGTTTTCACTGTAATGTTAAAATCGCAGGACAAACTTCCCCTCTTCCTCTACACTATTTTAGGAATAAAAAGCCAACCACTTTCTCCTCAAACCATTTGAGATATAATAATCTTCTGTGGGTAAGCTGTTTTATTGTGTCAACCATTGAATCCAATCCTGCTTAATGTCAATGTTTACCGGCTAGACTTGAGAAAAAAATAATTATTAGTACAATAATTTAAATAAAAATATTTATTAGTTCTATGACTTTTTTATAATTCAGAGATTAAAATATAAATTTACCCTATAATTTAGTGATTTTTTAGGGGCAATTTACCCTATTCTGAAAATCTTAATTTTCAAGGAAAATGTTTTGTTTTTTCCTGGGAAATAAGAAAGAGATAAAGTTTATAGCCGTTTCCATTTGCATTCATATTTTCAGTAGTTTTTTTATTTTTATTTAATTTTTGTACTTAAAAGAAATTAGAAATTAAATTATTTAACTATTTTAAATTAAAAATTCTAGTTTAATAATTAGAACTGAAAGTAAAATTTATCAATATTACAATTCTCATATCATGTTAAGTTGATAAATTTTAACAAAAACTACCAACAATGATAATGGTTGTACTAGAATTTTTACTTGAAAAAGAAATTTAAAATATAAGTTAAGTATTAAGAGATGAAATTTTTTATTTTTGCAATTAAGACATTTCAATTGATGTTGAGGGAATTGTAGTGGTAATATGAAATCAATTAATAGCATTTTCATCTTTACCTCAGTTTATAAAAAATAATTAATTTCATTATATTTACATGGTATCTTTTGTGAAGTCAAATGATCCTAAGGAAACAACCACAGGAATAAATTCCAGTTTCCTAATTTATCTTTTATCCATCCATATTATAAATTTCTCAATTGTTTTTCTCTAAAGTTACTTCTAAGGAGGCCTAGTTGCCGCACACGGCACATGGTGTTGGTTATGGTTTCACATTCATGCGAACCGACAATAGCCTTTTCAAACCTTGAAACAACACCTAACATTTGCAACGTGTCTGCTTCAGACTGCTCGCCGTACATTCTTTGAACCATTCCATCAAACACCTACCGCCCACTATTTTGAGCTGTTCTACAAGCTGGTTCCACTTCATTTCTTACTTCATCTACAAAATCTAAATTCCTATTATATATATAAGAAACCCCCACACCTTGAAATGTCAATTGCTTACAAAATTTGAGTAATTTCTTTTTCTTGCAAAAAATTGTATATTTGCTCCATTAGTTTTTAGAAATGGCAGAGCTTTGCTTCTCTAAAGGCATTATGATCATGTTTGTTGCCGTTGTGCTCTCACTCACCACCACTGTATCAGCTCAGGACAGTGCAACGGCGCCTGCGCCGTCAATGGATACCGGAGCTGCTTTCTCGCCGGCGGTTTCCGGAATTGCGGTTATGTTCTCTCTGATTGTTTCCCTTGTTGCGCTTTTGAAGCACTGAGTTGAGTACATTTGAGTGATTGAGTATTGTATCATATTGAGTTTATTATTAATTAATTACTGTATTGGCTAATATATTTTTTATTTATAATTAATAATTACTGTTATTGGTACGTATGATATAAACTTTTGTGTGGTCATGGTTTTGGGTTTTTGTGTTGTTTCTTTACTCTTAACCCAAACTTCAATTTGATTACCGGTCCTATAATTATTAAATATATATATATATATAAAATCGATTTAATTAATTTAAAAATCAATTTTTATTTTAGTTTTTGATATTTTTACTGATTACAAACTATTTGCTGATTCAAATAATAGCTATTTATAGCTGCAATTACAATCACTTCTGTAATCAATATTTTTAATTGTTGAACCGTCTAACAATACCAGAAGCTAGCTCATGAGGAGAGACCACTCCAGTTTTAGTGTCAATACTGTGAAGAAATTAGCTGACAATGGCATTGTAAGTATATGAACAACATGATCAATAACTTGCACCACTCCCTCCAAGACCTTTTTCTCTTACAAGCACAAGTCCAATTCGACATGTTTGGTGCGTGCGTGCTGGACGGGATTGGCAACATGAGCCACCCACCAAATAAGGAGTGCTTGTGATAAGTCAATTCCCACTTCAGTCACCCATAAAACTTCCAACCCTCTAAATTAAGCTTTCAGAAGATCTAACAACTAGAGGGGGCAAACTGGATGGAGTATTTTTTAGATTTTAATTTTTTTCAAGTTTGGATTAGTTTGGGTTCAGATTTTTTGGGCTCGTATTTGAATTTTCTCAGGCTTGAATTTTTTAAATTCGTATCATGTTAGGTTATAAAGTACACACATGAACATGAACACGCAATATGGATATAACACAATACGGACACAGTGACAACAAGTTTTAGAAAACGAAGATACAACTACAACAAGATACAACAATAAGAAATATATTTTTTATATTAAAATACTTTTTTATTCACAATCATATTATTAAAATAATAGTAACACTTGATTATTTAATCTTAATTAATTAAAATATTTTAAGCTAAAATTTCTATAAATTAAATGTTGCTATTAAAGATAAAAGTGAGTAGATAACAGAAATTAAGAGTTAAAAGAGAATTTTGTATTTTATTCATTAATGAGAATGTTTTATTATGCTTCTCTAATGTCTATATTTATAAACATTAAAGTCTTAATGTATAAATTTATCTTGATATAATAATAAAATGTTACTTATAGTAGTTTAAGTTAGAGGTGTGCATGGGCCAGGCCGGGCCGGGTTCAACTAAAAATTTATGCTCGTTTGCTAGGCCCGGACCCGAAAAATGGGCCTAAAAATTTTACCCAAGCTCGACCCGGATAAAAATGTTAAAACCCGAGCCCGTCCATATTATTTTTATATTATTTTTTTATAATACCCCTCACCCGTATTCGACTCCGGAACCAGGTACGAGGTATTACCGGACTTGACTTGCTTGATCATTCCACTTTGGGCTATAAAAATTCTTTGCAATTTAAAACTTTTCATTTACTAACGTAACGTCCCTATCAAGGGTTTACGAGACCCTATACACCCGCTCGGGACGTCGAGGAACCAAACCGAAACTTTTCAAACACTTAGAAAATTTTCACCTAAACAGGGGCCACACGCCCGTGTGAAATGGGACACGCCCGTGTGGGCAGGCCGTGTGGTCTCACACGCCCATGTCCCTACCCCGTGTGGGATTTATTTTCATTTCGAACCTACATGGGTTTTCACACGGCCAGACACACGCCCATGTGCTTGGCTCGTGTGCTCCACACGGCCTAGACACGCCCGTGTGTAAAAACTTGGGTATTCTGTTTGTGACGTCAGCAGCCTTATAAGGGTCACATGGCCTAGGCACATGCCCGTGTGTCTAGCCCGTGGTCGACACTGACTTACAACACTAACATGCAGGGGACACACGGCCAAGTCACACACCCATGGGGCTGACCGTGTGTCACACACGGCCTAGACACACGCCCGTGTGTCTACCTGTGTGGACCAATTCAAGGCTATTTTCCAAGCCACTTAGCCACCCTCACTTGCATACATTCATACACCATCACATAAACTTCACATATCATCAATTATAACTCTAGAATTATCACATTTAATCTATAAAAATGAGGTCTTCATCCCATACACGAGGGAGAACTATTTCTGGTATAATTACAATCGACTTAAGCCATCATCTATGGCTATACACAACCGAACCATAAACTCTCTTAGGCCAACACATTTGGCTATATCAACTTTAAATAATATCCCTACACATGCCACAACTCGTAAGGACTTGAAACCTCATACCAATTGTCTGCTCGATAGTGTGAAAACGTCTCCGGCGGTCTCCAACCCGAGCTAGTTAAGTTAACCTATAAGAGATAGGAAATGAAGAGGAGTAAGCAATAATGCTTAATAAGTTCATATGCATATATAATAATCAACTATTGACATTCACTAATTATACTCAACCACAAGGTATTATAATGAGTTTTGCTCTTAAACTCATGGTTACCTACTCAATCATTCTTAAGGCTTACTCATTCCGTCTCATACCACATTCTAACCATACTACAAGCCAAATGCTCATGATAAAATCCATCCATGGCATTAATTAATCATACACAAAGTATTAGGCTTCTTGCCATCTTACTCATACTTGCCCTTGTAGAACACATACCGTGTCACATATCGTAAGTATTCCGTCGTGAATGACTCACGAGTACCTGTATTCACTCATTCACATGGCTTTAGTACTAATCTCATTTATACTTATCCCATTTATCGCTAGGGATACTCAAAGATGCATAATATCGTCATTAATTTAATTATGAGGCCAATGCCACATCCCAGAGGTGGTCTCACATGGATTCACCTCTAAGTGTCGATGCCATATCCCGGATATGGTCTTATACGGAGTTTCACATCAAGTATCGTTGCCACATCCCGGATATGGTCTTATACGATTCTCATATTCAATACCGAAGCCATATCCCAATATGGTCTTATACGAAAATCTCAATTCGGTGCCGATGCCATGCCCCAGACATGGTCTTATACGGGACCTTATCCACATACATTTCCCTATTTCAAATGTTCATCCGGGAACATCCTCACACATTATCATTCTTACTTCGATTTCTACAATAATCAACTGCTTTCATGCAATACATTTATAATTACAGCATATGCAATTAGGATGCATCATTTATACATAACTCACCATGGTTTCATCATATATCGAACTCACCCCAAATGAGTTCAGTCACATACCTGTATCTCTTATGGTATAATTACATACCTCCTCATTTCAACATGCCTGTTGAATTATTCAATACTAAAGAACATTTTTGAGTTCCATATATATAGAATCTTATCAACATCACACCTTCAATAGGGTCTCACATGAAACACCATATCGATGCCATGTCCCGGACATGGTCTTATACGAATTCTCACACACGAGGCCATATTCTAAATATGGTCTTACACTTTAACCTTAATTACCATCGTATCATGCTATTTGCATTTCCTCTATTCATGGATTAAATCAAGACTTTCATTTCTTGACATCCCATCAAAACGTATTTAACGTATACATGGAGACAATAAACAATTTATACAACATTGAAATATTAAGATACTTCACTTAGAGTTGCATAATTTAGCACATGAACTTACATCGATATCGAAAGGGTAGAAAGGGACCTATTTGTCTATATGTCTCTTTTCTCCCGTTCTAGGTCCAAATCTCATTTTCTTTGATCTAGAACAATAGAGTTTACTCATTTAATCACTTATTAATCATAATACATCATAATCTACACTTAGGAAAAATGACTATTTTGCCCTTATACTTTGGCAAAATTACGATTTTGCTCTAGGCTCGTGAATCACTTTTCATCATATTTTCTTATTAAACAAGCCTAGCTGAACATTTAATCATGTTATAACTATTCACAATTCCAACTATTTCATGCATTAATGAACAAATTACAACATTTGCATCTTAGTCCTAATTAGGTGTTTTCATAACAACAGCTTTCACAAAAGTTGTTTCTCATCTTCCCAACATTCATTTTCTTCCATAAAAACTCAGCAACCAACATAAAATCTCTCATGGCAAGTCCCTATACTTTCAACCATATTGCAAATTAGTCCCCTCATTAGCTAACTTAAGTTTTGGGGACTCCAAAAGTACAAAAATTATTAACTAAAACCATCAAAATCACTTACTTGTAGAGAAAATGAGTTGCTGAAATTTTCAAGCTTTCAAAGCCCTCCCTTTGTAGGTATTTTCAGTTGGAGAAGGAAACTAAATGAAAAGATGATATCTTTTGCTTATATCATCTTATTTTATTCATTTTGTCAACTAATATCACCAGCTATTGACCAAAAATAAATGCTCTTGTCTCCCTTGTCCACATGGCCGGCCAACCCTTTATTATTGGCCTATTTGCACTTTAAATACGTCCACTTTAACATCCTATGGCTATTAGGCACCTCTAGCAAATAAAATAGAACTTTCGACTTTATGCGATTTAGTCCTTTTAGCGATTAAGCTCAAATCGCTAAAATTAAAGTACCAAAATTTCCATGCATCCTTATTGACATGTTATAACACATAAAATAACATGAAAATAATTTTCTCTAACCTCGGATTAGTGATCCCGAGATCACTGTTTCGACTAGCCCCTAAATCGGGCTGTTACAATTCTCTCCCCTTAGGAATTTTTGTCCCCGAAAATCTTACCAGGAGAAGTTGCTTTCAACATTCATGAAACGATTCCACCGACTTTTCAAAATTGCAAATCGATTTATCCTCAAGTTTCTCTAATCAAAAACCTTTAAGCTGTAATACACAAGGTTGAAGCACGACTTTAAAACCTAGCTTACTCTTTCTCCGGGGGTACACATGCTCAGAAATCTGACAAACGTGAACTCTGCACGATCTAAAATGATCCTTCAGATCTTTATTGAATAATCCACTACAATTCAGATGACATCCCCCTCCCTGGGAAATCATGTCAATCCGAATTCGAAATCTATACTATTTTATCACACTTTCTCACTAGGATCCTCATTGACTATAATAGTCCTGACTTTGAAAACTCTGAAAATTTGGCTTTTAGCGGTCGACTACTTCTGATTATAAACTCAATCATATCGTGAAATGTACTCAATCTTCAAAAAATTTATGCATATAACTGTACTTTTTCTTACTCTTGCATGAGTAGACATGCTACTACTAAGTCTCATACCAAAACTTCTGCATAAGTTCTGAATTCACCAATCATACAAATTCTATCTCAAGGTAACATCAACAACAGAAATCTTATCCGACTTGAATTTTAACATCTTAAATAAACTCATTCAGAGCTTATTTAAAATATCATTCACTATCTCACTTCTGAACTCCTTTGTTTCGAAAGAAAAACTCGCTCTAGTCATCAACATCGCGAAAACTAGGATATTACCAACTAAGGTCAATCGAGTAACTAACTCGCATTGCTTAAACAAGGATCTTCCATCCGCATATCCGCATTATGTCCACTATCCGAGAAGTATTTCAATAACTACACACACCATTGTAATAGTTTAAGCCGCTTTTCTCTATCTCACATTCAAATTTTTCTCGCAAAGACTAGATACTCTAGGTTATCGTGATTCGTAAAACACATGACGCTTTTTCCACAAATCATATTATAACATCAGTTCACAACACGCACACAAAAGTGATCGCCTCGTGATCACCAATCCAACAATTCCTTTTGACGTAACTCTAATCACCCAAAAATGTAAACTATTCCTTTACACACTGGTATTAAAACACTTTTCAATTTATTCATTAACGCGTCACTAAAATTCATAAACTCTTTTTCCCCGATTCAACTGAGCTCGATACTAGAATTTTCAGTTAATAGTACCTTTAATAGCTTTCAACTTAACCATCACGATTAGAGAATTTCAGTGAGCATACCTCTGTATCATGCTCCCTACTCATGTACACATAGAATTTTATTCTCCTTGTTGATTCATGTGTAAATATACACATAACTCGAATCATATCTCAATACATCAATCTACTCTTTTCTCCACACTGAGAATATATTTCGAACACACTCTCGTTTGAGTTTCTCTTGATATACTAATCTAAAACCTTTACTATCGTCTTATCTCAAGATAACAGAGGCATCTCAATCAAATGCATTAACTCTATTCGGCTTACCCGAAAACCCATCGCACAACGTGAAACTTGTGATTTCACTTCTTATACTAGAATCATCACCAACTTCCTCCTCAAAATACCCGAATAAGGTTACGAAGAGATAAAGGAATGTCGATTTCAATTAACTAAATCGACAACCGTTTTGTCTGATTTTACAGTCAGCTAACATTCTCCCACAATCACAATTTCATGAGAAGAACAACCACATTACCCCTGAAGGAAAACATATATTAATACATAATACTCAAAGAGATCATTATAATCCATACAACTATCATTGTCCTGATCAAACACCTTTGCAGTTCGAATATTGTTTCTCTAACCATTTCCGTCATCATAAATTACTTGACTATTCCTTTCCTTAGTGAACATCAATTCGGGAAGATCTCGATAAGTACACACCTCAGGCTTCCTACTCAATTGAGTCAAATAGCCTAGGCTAATTTTCTCTTTGCTCGTAACATTGTATAATTAGTACAATCTTCAAAGCATTCAGATATTCTTCTCAAAACTATTTTCACCTTCTAACTACCTTTATCTCTACATACATTACTAATTGTTTCGCCACTGAACTATTTCATTCCATACTCATGAACTTACTCAACTTGACTCTCATAAAAAAAAAATCTCATCATGATTCAATAGTGGTAAGAGGGTGAGGTCGTAGAGCCCCTAACTTGCCTCTCGTGACTACATATGATTTAACATTCATCATTAATGGAATATCATCATAGTCACACAACTCGCTCCAAGCGAGTTTCAAGTTTACTCATGCTACAATTGTTTCTATCACCTATATTTTCGAACAATGACTTCACTTACTCAAGTTCCACATTAATGTCTACTCGAGTATTCAACATTTAACTCTAATTTCTCTTACCATCACTTATCAAATTAGGGAATGTCTTACGGTTTTGAGTACGTCGTTTACTTGATTGCCATAGTCCAACTATGGTCTTACTCGTATCACAACATTATAGCCCAGCTATAATCTTACATGTCGTCACGGTGCCATAGCCTCGCCATGGTCTTACACGAAATCTCATATCAATACCAATGCCATATCCCCGATACGATCTTACATGGAAACTCATGTCGATGCTGATGCCATATCCTAGATATGGTCTTGCACGGAATCTTATGTCAATATCAACGCCATATCCCAGATATGGTCTTACACGATTTCATGCCGAAGCCAGGTCCCAGACATGGTCTTACACGAAATCACTATTCGATGCCGACGCCATATCCTAGATATTGTCTTACACGGGATCATATCTCGTTGCCAATGCCATGTCCCAGACATGGTCTTACATGGGATCACATGCACTGCCATGGTCTAACCATGGTCTTATTTATCAATTTATCATTGAACGACCGTACTCATCTTCTGCATCCCACTCCATTTTAACTTCCCAGTTTAACTCCCACACTATAATATGTGTGGCTTCATAACAGAGTCATAAAACAAAACATTATACGTCCTCTACTTTAACAGTCGCACATGAGATCCAGCTATATGGACATATTGATCATACATCATTCAAGCAGTTACACATACACACATATCCCGTTCACTGGGTAAGTTTACTCACTATATGCACTAAACCAAACAGGTTGAGTATATAACACCGTATGCATATCGAACCAATATAGAAAAGCTCATCACTTTATAACTCTCATTTCATACCTTATCACACACATGTCATAAACTTCTATTCATACCTCTCTGAATTTCATCAATGCATAAGCACATTTCGATTACCTCATTATCACTTACAACATTATTGAAATTAGCTCGGTTGGGGATCATCTCTGTCTTAACAAAACAATTTCGTTAGAGCCGGGAGATATCACACTATCACAGTCCACATATGGCATGTATAGCTAGACTCTTACTCGCGCTAGGTTAGTCCGAGAACCGACTAAACCATAGCTCGGATACCACTAAATGTAACACCCCTTACCCGTATTCGACTCCGGAACCGGGTACGAGGTATTACCGGACTTGACTTGCTTGATCATTCCACTTTAGGCTATAAAAATTCTTTGCAATTTAAAAAGTTTCATTTACTAACGTAACGTCCCTATCAAGGGTCTACGAGACCCTATACACCCGCTCGAGACGTCGAGGAACCAAACCGGAACTTTTTAAACACTTAGAAAATTTTCACCTAAACAGGGGCCACACGCTCGTGTGAAATGGGACACGCCCGTGTAGGCAAGCTGTATGGTCTCACACGCCCATGTCCCTACCCCGTGTGGGATTTATTTTCATTTCGAACCTACAGGGGTTTTCACACGGCCAGACACACGCCCGTGTGCTTGGCCCGTGTGCTCCACACGGCCTAGACACGCTCGTGTCCTCGCCCGTGTGTAAAACTTGGGTATTCTATTTATGACGTCAGCAGCCTTATAAGGGTCACACAGCCTAGGTACACGCCCGTGTGTCTAGCCCGTGGTCGACACTGACTTACAACACTAACATGCAGGGGACACATGGCCAAGTCACACACCCATGGGGCTGACCATGTGTCATACACGGCTTAGACACACGCCTCCGTGTGGACCAATTCAAGGCTATTTTCCAAGCCATTTAGCCACCCTCACTTGCATACATTCATACACCATCACATAAACTTCACATATCATCAATTATAACTCTTGAATTATCACATTTAATCTATAAAAATGAGGTCTTCATCCCATACACGAGGGAGAACTATTTCTGGTATAATTACAATCGACTTAAGCCATCATCTATGGCTATACACAACCGAACCATAAACTCTCTTAGGCCAACACATTTGGCTATATCAACTTTAAATACTATCCCTATACATGCCATAACTCGTAAGGACTTGAAACCTCATACCAATTGTCTGCTCGATAGTGTGAAAATGTCTCTGGCGGTCTCCAACCCGAGCTAGTTAAGTTAACCTATAAGAGATAGGAAAGGAAAAGGAGTAAGCAATAATGCTCAGTAAGTTCATATGCATATAATAATCAATTATTGACATTCACTGATTATACTCAACCACAAGGTATTATAATGTGTTTTACTCTTAAACTCATGGTTACCTACTCAATCATTCTTAAGGCTTACTCATTCCGTCTCATACCACATTCTAACCATACTACAAGCCAAATGCTCATGATAAAATCCATCCATGGCATTAATTAATCATACACAAAGAATTAGGCTTCTTGCCATCTTACTCATACTTGCCCTTGTAGAACACATACCGTGTCACATATCGTAAGTGTTCCGTCGTGAATGAATCACGAGTACTTGTATTCACTCATTCACATGGCTTTAGTACTAATCTCATTTATACTTATCCCATTTATCACTAGGGATACTCAAAGACGCATAATAACGTCATTAATTTAATTACGAGGCCAATGCCACATCCTAGAGGTGGTCTCACATGGATTCACCTCTAAGTGCCGATGCCATATCCCGGATATGGTCTTATACGGAGTTTTACATCAAGTATCGTTGCCACATCCCGGATATGGTCTTATACGATTCTCATATTCAATACCGAAGCCATATCCCAATATGGTCTTATACGAAAATCTCAATTCGGTGTCGATGCCATGCCCCGGACATGGTCTTATACGGGACCTTATCCACATACATTTCCCTATTTCAAATGTTCATCCAGGAACATCCTTACACATTATCATTCTTACTTAGATTTCTACAATAATCAACTGCTTTCATGCAATACATTTATAATTACAGCATATGCAATTAGGATGCATCATTTATACATAACTCACCATGGTTTCATCATATATCGAACTCACCCCAAATGAGTTCAGTCACATACCTGTATCTCTTATGGTATGATCACATACCTCCTCATTTCAACATGCCTGTTGAATTATTCAATACTAAAGAACATTTTTGAGTTTCATATATATAGAATCTTATCAATATCACACCCTCAATAGGGTCTCACATGAAACACCATATCGATGCCATGTCCCGAACATGGTCTTATACGAATTCTCACACCGAGGCCATATTCTAAATATGGTCTTACACGGAACCTTAATTACCATCGTATCATGCTATTTGCATTTCCTCTATTCATGGATTAAATCATGACTTTCATTTCTTGACATCCCATCAAAACATATTTAACGTATACATGGAGGCAATAAAAAATTTATACAACATCGAAATATTAAGATACTTCACTTAGAGTTGCATAATTTAGCACATGAACTTACCTCGATATCAAAAGGGTAGAAAGGGACCTATTTGTCCATATGTCTCTTTTCTCCCATTCTAGGTCCAAATCTCGTTTTCTTTGATCTAGAACAATAGAATTTACTCATTTAATCACTTATTAATCATAATACATCATAATCTACACTTAGGAAAAAATGACTATTTTGCCCTTATATTTTGGCAAAATTACGATTTTGCCCCTAGGCTTGTAAATCATTTTTCATCACATTTTCTTATTAAAAAAGCCTAGCTAAACATTTAATCCTATTATAACTATTCACAATTCCAACTATTTCATGCATTAATGAACAAATTACAACATTTGCATCTTAGTCCTAATTAGGTGTTTTCATAACAACACCTTTCACAAAAGTTGTTTTTCATCTTCCCAACATTCATTTTCTTCCATAAAAACTCAGCAACCAACATAAACTCTCTCATGACAAGTCCCTAGACTTTCAACCATATTGCAAATTAGTCCCCTCATTAGCTAGCTTAAGCTTTGGGGATTCCAAAAGTACAAAAATTATCAACTAAAACCATCAAAATCACTTACTTGTAGAGAAAATGAGTTGCTGAAATTTTAAAGATTTCAAAGCCCTCCCTTTGTAGGTATTTTTGGTTGGAGAAAGAAACTAAATGAAAAGATGATAACTTTTGCTTATATCATCTTATTTTATTCATTTTGTCAACTAATATCACCAACTATTGACAAAAAATAAATGCTCTTGTCTCCCTCGTCCACTTGGCTGGCCAACCCTTTATTATTGGCCTAATTGCACTTTAAATACCTCCACTTTAACATTCTATGGCTATTAGGCAACTCTAGCAAATAAAATAGAACTTTCGCACTTTATGCGATTTAGTCCTTTTTAGCGATTAAGCCTGAAATCGCTAAAATTAAAGTACCAAAATTTCCATGCATCCTTATTGACATGTTATAACACATAAAAGAACATGAAAATAATTTTCTCTAACCTCGGATTAGTGATCCCGAGATCACTGTTCCAACTAGCCCCTAAATCGGGCTGTTACATTTTTATATAATTTTAAAATATATATAATACATCAAAAATATTAAAAACATCAAAATAAATATTTCCCAACAAATTGAAAATAAATTTTAAAAAATATGTATACTTAAATAACACTAAGATAGATGCAACTTAACAAGCAAATGCCTCTAAAATAATAACAAAATTAATAAATGTCTTTAAAATAATAACAAAATTAACAATAAAATAGGTTTTATACAATATCCAAACAATAACAACAAAATAGTAGCAACATAATAGTAAAATAGTAGCAAAATAGGGAGAAAACAATAGGAAAATATTATTAAAAAATAAAAAAATAGATTTTCTTTGTCCTTTAGTGAATTCGGGCCGAGCCCGGGCAAAAAATGCCTTACCCGAGGCCCAGCCCGTTTTTTAAACGGGCCTTATTTTTTTGTCCAAGCCTATTTTTCGGGTTTATATTTTTGCCCAAACCCTCCCACATTTCGGGTGGGCTTTCGGGCTGGGCCAGGTGGCCCGACCCATGAACTGGTCTAGTTTAAGTATAGCATTGGCAAATAACCCAAATATATAATAATATAACCAAAGCAACAAGCCCATCATCAGGTAAAGAAAACTTGACAAAAAAGAACCCACACCACTTTAGTGAAACGGTGAGTTTAATAAACCTAAAAAGAACCCCAGTCTTTCTCCTTTCTTTCAGCCGCTACAAATCCTTTTCATTTTATCAACTAACAGATCATTTCTTCATCAGCTCGACGACCGCCACTCATTCGTGTCTGTCAATCTCCATTTTTGGGCATCGGTGTCTTGACCATGTCCAACTTCTTCTTCTTCTTTTTTGACGTATTTCGACGTATCCCGTACGTATTCGCAGCATTTGGGTTAAAAACCCGTACGACACCGGCACGAGGGAAAGAGCAGTATCGGTGCTTCATAGATTTAAATAATTTTGAATTTTTTAAATTATAATTATTTTAATTTTAAATATAATAATTTGTTTTACTTTTATATTTGATAACACAATTTAAATTCACCTCTTAAAAAATATAAATTATATATATATTTAATATATATAGATATCATGGTAATCAATACATACCAAGCTGTTTCTCAATCAATACCAAGTAATTAGAAACACAATATTAGCTTTTAATGGTAGTTGGTATAATCAAACTTAACTTTTATTTATTTTTTATCTTAAACATTTTAAAGTTATTTAACCTAATGTATATGTTGCAAATACGTTAGTTAAATAAACAATAATGTAAAATATTGATTTAAATCACAAGATCGAACTAGAATAATATATATAAATTTGAAAAACAAAAATTGGAAATAAAACTGGATCGAAATTGTGTACTCGTAGTTGGGCAAAAATCCGACTGGTAGTTGAGGCCTGTTTTCACAGTTTTCTTAAGACAGATTCGGCCCCTCCTTTGGTGCTGGAAAATGTTGGTCGACTGTCTCCCATGATACAACAACGAGATGAGCACGATAGTAGCACGACTGCAGTGATCAATGAACTGTAGCCTAGCTTTCTTCTATCACCAAAAATAGGTTCGAAATATACAGGGAAAAGATCTCAAAATTTTTGCAGGAAAAATAGGGAAAAATTTACTGTGTTTTTCTCATGCAGATTATTTCGGTTTAAATAAAATATTCAAAATGAAAGAAATTTTGGAATTTTTTTTACTAATGGAGCCATTAATGTCCGTTAATTAATGAGCCATTAAAAACTCAAATTAACGTCTGAATTAAAGGAGCCATTAAACTCAATTTAGTATTTGTCCTTTTAATTCCAAACAAAATTTGAAGAAATTAGTTCTGTTGAGAAAAAATAAAATTACGTATTAGGCTAAAAGTATCCGTAAGCCTAGAAAGGCCCGACCGGTCTGGATATTTCGCATCGCCCACATCGTGCGGGTACGCCTCCAACCTCGGCAAGTTTGGATTTGCACCCCTTGCGCTCGAGGGAGAGCATTACCTTAGTCATTCAATAACCACCAAGTTGGTTCATATATATAAACATATTCCACACTTGATACCTAACCAATGCGGAACTAAGCTTTCCATTTTTCTCAACATAATTCACAAGTGGCTTACTTTGAGCATCAATTTCTCATTCATCACTCAACCATTTTGAGCATATGATATACCGTTATAAATGTCTCATGGGATAGAATATAAAACCATAATTTTATGATTCAAATCTCCACATTTACCAATCGAGAATATGCCTCAAGCTTCCAAATTTTTTTTTCCAACAATTCCCCACATGAATGAAATTAATAGTTTTAACGAAAAACATTGACTCGATGTGGTGATAGAATCTACGATTGATAGTTGCATAGGATAGGTAGGCATCAACCTTGAACCTTAATTTGGGAAAGTATATTTACTTTAGTAGCTGACCAGTAGACGCGATGTCCTTGACCTGTTCTGCCATTTAAACCATTTGTTTAAACGATGATATACTTCACACAACTACCTCCCTGGCAAGGTTTTAGTTCTCATGGTTTACATAGCCGTGAAAATCACTTGGTTCTGCAAGAGTTTGAGAGAATTATGCCCAGTAGTCTCCTCGAAGCGGCCCCATGTCACTCTCACATAGGTGACATATGTTATTTGGCTCACCGAAACACACAACGGTTATTAAACGCATTACTTAACCTATCCCACTTTTGATCACTGTTTATATCATAGGAACGGACTTGGGATAAGAATCCCCGCAGTGACCTAACAAGGTCTATGCAAGTAGGTTGTCCCTTTGAACCTAAATCTTGGGATCTCCAGTCAACTAGTGTAACACCCCTAACCCGAAACCGTTGCCAAAATAGGGTTAAGAGACGTTACCAGAAAAATTAAAACTTTCACAAACATTTCACAACATGTATTATATCATCATCAAATCATAGCAGATTCAAAACATAGAGTCCCTTAAACAGGTCTACGAGACCTTAAACATGCATTAGAAAGGGGTCGGGACTAAACCAAGTTCATACAATTTTTTTCCAAAAACTTAACATTTCTCAAGGTTACAGGGGCCACACGCCCGTGTGGGTAGGCCGTGTGCCTCACACGGCCTCAGACACGCCCATGTGTCCAAGCCGTGGTCGAAACTGACTTGCACCACACAGCCTGTCACACGCCCGTGTGTTTGGCCCGTGGTCGAAACTGACTTGCAACACACGGCCAGTCACACGCCCGTGTGCCTAGCCCGTGGTCGAGCCTGACTTGAATCAAATTACAAATTTCAGGGACACGGTCAATCCACACGCCTGTGTGCTCAACCGTGTGGGCAAAAATAGGCCATTCGCAAGGCCAATTTGCTACCCACACTAAGGGTCTCACCTACAAGCAAAAACCAATACAATTTCATAACCCAAATAGCATTCAAACATACCAAAACATACTCAATTTAAATCTCTTAACATCATCACTCATCATTCCATACAAATCCATCTAAACATATCATTCCAAAGTATAATTTACATATCAAAAACATGTAATTCATGCACCATTTAATCTCAACCATATCGTAGTATGAACATACTATCTCCACATTACCAAAACACATCCTTAGAACAAACATACACATCTTGACCAATCTTTACTCATACCCAAAGCATATACCAAATTCATGAACCTATCTAGCCATATCACATGGCAAGAACTATACAACTCAAAATATTCCATAATCACTAGCCTATACATGCCATATACCAAATATATACAACTTCCAAAAGTACCAAAATAGATAGCCGATAGTGTGATTGAGTCGCTGACGATCCCCGGATCCGAGCTAGCTTTAATTATACTGTAAAACAGAGAAAACTTCACACAGTAAGCTAAAGAGCTTAGTAAGTTCGTAATATAATACATTTAACTCAATGAATCAAATTCAATATGTAAAATAAACCATCACATAGATCATTTCACAATAATACACAATGTCATCTATAATCAACTACTCACATCACCATCCATTTATCTATTTACAAATCATCAACCACATAGGTTCCATACATACCTGTACCAACACTTAGTTAACGATCACTTTTGCTACTTGATGTTCAATATCACATTTCGTTCAATCTTCATTAATCATTCGATTCACTCGCACACTTTGTGCCAATTTCATAGCCGAAGCTTCAATATCATCGCACACTTAGTGCCTTGTATTGAACCGAATTTGACTCAGTATCGCACACACAGTGCCTGTCATTATAAACAATGCTTTCTTTGTTTCGCACACATAGTGCCATTCGTCATTGTATTAACTCCATTTACGCACACTTAATGCTACAATACTAAAATCCACATATAGAATTACCAATTCATCAACAACATATATTCATTCATTACATAATATATGAATACGATTTAAACGATTCGTATTATACACGAACTTACCTCAGACGTAGTAATACCGAGACTAGTCAATCAATCGAGCACTTTATCTTTGCCTCGATCTCGATCCGAATCTCTCTTTTCTTGGTCTATACATATACAAATTTAGCTCATTCATTCACCAAATCATTCAATTTAATCCAAACACATATATTTAGGGCATTTTACAAAATAGCCCTCACATTTTCACATTTCGACACTTAAGTCCCTATTTCATAAAATCACAAACTACACACAATTTCATTGTATCCATACTTAGCCGAATATTTCTCATGCTCATACAAGACCACATATTTCATTTATTTCACATTTTAGTCCTCCAATTTCTCATTTTCACAATTTAGCCCAAATTACTCAAATTCACCAAAAATTCAAAGACAAAATATGTTAGTCTATCACATATCTTTCATATTTCATCACCAACTATCTCAAAACTCAAATATTCATCAATGAAACATCTCAAAATATTCATCAAATTCTAAAATTAAAGCATGGGCTAGCTAGAACACTAAGCAACGATCACAAAAATGTAGAAATTATCAAAAACCGAGCTAAAAACACATACCAATTGAAGCTTGAGCTTGCCGAAACCTTCAAAGCTCATAAACCCTCCCTTCTCTTCTAATTTCGGTGGATGAAAGATGAACAAAACATGTATTTTACTTTATGTTTTATTTAATATCATATATTAACATAATTACCTTTTTAGCCTTTTTATTTTCATTCAAAATCCACTAACCATAGGCATTTTTGTCCATCAAATATTCAAATGGTTAAATATCAACATAATGACCTTTCATTTAATAATCCATGCCAAATAATCACTTTATCAATCAGTACGCAGCTTTCGCTTTATATGCGATTTAATCCTTTTTGCAAATTAAGCACACAATCGATAAAATTTTCACACAGAATTTTCACACATGCTCAATCACATACTGTAAACATGAAAAGTAACATTAAATTATTTTTCTGACATCAGATTTGTGGTCTCGAAACCACTATTCTGACTAGGGTCTAAACCGGGCTGTTACAACTAGGTTGGGTTTTCCTTCACATATCGCCTTTAATTTTCATGGGCTTTAATCTGATTTCTTTCGATGTTTTATTAACATTATCTCAATTTAAACATTTTGTTAGCAGATCCGCAATATTTTCTTTTGATTTTACAAAATCAATAGAGATAACTCTATTTGAGATCAGTTGTCTAACGGTATTGTGTCAACAATGCATATGTCTCGTCTTACCATTATACATTACGTTCTGTGCTCTACCAATTGTTGCTTGGTTATCACAATATATGCATATTGTGGGCACAGAATTTGACCAATTAAGAATATCCTCCAAGAAGTTTCGAAGCCATTCAGCCTCTTATCCAGATTTGTCTAAAGCTACAAACTTAGATTCCATTGTGGATCTGATTATAATCATTTGTCTTGAGGATTTCCATGACACAGCTCCTCCTCCCAATGTAAAAACATATCTACTTGTGCATTTGATATCTTAAATATCAGATATCCAACTGGCATCGGAGAATCTTTCTAAAATAAATAGATCTCTGTAATAATGCAGTCCGTAGTCCCGAGTATATTTGAGATATCTCAGTACCCTCACAATTGCTTTCCAGTGGTTTTCCCTTGGATTGCTTGTGAATCTGCTTAAACTACTCATAGTGAAAGTAATATCTAGTCTAGTATAGCTCATAAGGTACATTAGACTGCCTATGACCCTTGCATATTCCACTTGGTCAACACTTTCACCTTTATTTTTGGACAGATGTTGGCTCGTATCTATTAGAGTTCTGGCTATACCAGAATCATCCTTGCTAAATTTCCCAAGAATCTTGTCCACATAGTGTGACTGAGTCAACACGAGACCTTCAGATGACCTCTTGATTTGGATGCCAAAACCACATAAGCTAGTCCTATATCTTTAATGTCAAATCTTAAATTTAACATGTCTTTGGTACGTTTTGCCATTTCATTATTACTTCCAACAATGAGTATGTTATCAACATATAAGCATAAAATTATATATCCACTGTCAGTAGTTTTGACATACACACATTTGTCACACTCATTAATCTTAAAGTCATTTGTCATCGTAACATTATCGAACTTTTCATGCCATTGCTTTGGTGCTTGCTTAAGTCCATACAAAGACTTCACCAATTTACAAACTTTCCTTTCTTGTCCTGGAACTACATGACCCTCAGGTTGTTCCATATAAATCTTTTCATAAAGATCTCCATTTAGGAAATCTGTTTTAACATCCATTTGATGTACTTCTAGATTCCACAAGGTGACAATTGCAAGGATCATCTTTATAGAAGTTATCCTGGATATTGGAGAAAAAGTATCAAAGTAGTCAAGTCCTTCTTTTTGTCTATAAACTTTTATAACCAATCTGGCCTTGTACTTATCAAGTGTCCCATCTGCTTTCATTTTCCGTTTAAAAATCCACTTAGAATTTAATGGTTTAATTCCCGAAGGAAGATCCACTAATTCCCACATATGATTTTGCATGATGAAGTCAATTTCACTTTTAATAGCATCTTTCCATAAAGTGCTTTCGGATGACCGTATAACATCATTATACGTTTGAGGTTCGGCCTCTAGCATAAATGTTAGAAAATTCGATCCAAATTTTTTTCCACCCTTGCTCGTTTACTCCTTCTTGGCTCTATCCCAGTTTCAACCTCTTGTTGAACGTCTTGACTATTTTCATCTATAGTCTCTGAAGTTCATTTCGTTGAACTTGAATCAACTTCCCTAGTTTTACAAGGGAATATATTTTCAAAGAATGAGACATTCTTTGATTCCAATATAGTATTCTTGTGAATGTCAAGATTCTTTGATTCATACACAAGAATCCGATATGCATTGCTATTATCTGCATAGCCAATGAAAATGCAATCCACCATTTTAGGACTTATTTTCATTTGCTTTGATAACGGAGCAGAATACAATTTCACCTCGGTGTCCTGTTCGTCTCGGAGTAGAAAGTGGTAAATAATTTGTCTTAAGATTGTTGCAAATACGTTAGTAAAATAAACAGTAATGTAAAATATTGATTTAAATCACAAGATCGAATCAGAACAATATAGATATATATATAAATCTGAAAAATAGAAATTGGAAATAAATATGGATCGAAATTGTGTATTCATAGGTAGGCAGAAATTCGATTGATAGTTGAGGCATGTTTTTACAATTTCCTTAAGATAGATTCGCCTGCTCCTTTTGTGTTGGAGAAATCCTGGTCGACTGTCTCCCAGGATACAATAACGAGATGAGCACGGCAGTAGCACGACTGTAGTGATTAACGAACTGTAACATAACTTTCTTCTATCACCGAAAACAGGTTAAAAATATGCAGGGAAAAGATCTCGAAATTTTTGCAGGAAAAATAGAGAAAAATTTGTTGTGTTTTTCTCCTGCAGATTATTTCGGTTTAAATAAAATATTCAAAATTAAAGATCTTTTGGAATTTTTTTACTAATGAAGCCATTAAGATCCGTGAATTAATGAGCCATTAAAAATCTAAATTAACGTTTGAATTAAAGGAGCCATTAAACTCAATTTAATATTTTTCCTTTTAATTCCAAATAGAATTTGAAGAGATAAGCTCTGTTGAGAAAAAATAAAATTACGTATTGGGCTAAAAATATCCGCAGGTCTAGAAGGGCTCGATCAATCTGGACATTTCGTGTCGCCCACGTCGTGCGGATGTGCCCCCAACCCCAACGGGTTTGGATTCGCACCCCCTCCATGTGTGGGAGAGCATTAGCTTAGTCATTCAATAACCACCAAGTTGATTCATATATATAAACATATTCCACACTTGATATCTAACCAATGTGGAACTAAACTTTCCATTTTCCTCAACATAATTCACAAGTGGCTTACTTTGAGCATCAATTTCTCATTTATCAATCAGCCAGTTTGAGCATATGATATACCGTTGTAAAGGTCTCATGGGGTAGAATATAAAACCATAATTTTATGATTTAAATCTTCACCTTTACCAATCGAGAATATGTCTCAAAGCTTCCAAAAATCTATTTTTTCCAACAATATATATTATATATAATTTTTAAATAAACTAAAAGTTAGATTATAAATATATTCATATATGTGAAAATAAAAACATCAATAAATTCAAAATGATACAATGAAACACATCAATATTGGTAAATATTAGTATTAGAATAAAAATAATATTCTCACCGATATAGTATTGATCACCTTAATAGAAATATTTTCTACTATCCATCCATAAAATAAATTTATTAATTTTAATTTCAATTATTTTTCTCTAAAGTTACTTTGAAGGATAAATAAAATAAAAAATGGTAAACCACTTAACTGATGACATAATCTTTTAGATACTTTTGATCATTTATATAAAATAATTACAATTTAATCATTATCACTATAATAGTTAAACATTTTAATCTAACTCGCAAATTTGATTTGGTATTCCACGGAAGCAATAATTTTACATGTAGAAGAAAAATTGGGTTGAAATATAATGAAAGCGACATGGTTTTGGGTTTTTTAACCCTAAACTAATGAAACCAAATAGTAATAATCGAAAAAAATAAACTATTAAATAGTCATTTTTGTTTGATCTAAGTTAAATTTTATTCATTTATGTTTAAAATGTTACGTTTTAGTCACTTATGTTATCGTTTTGTTATGAAATGGTCACTCTACCGTTAAGATCTATTACCTCCCAAACAACAGTCTGATGTGGCAATTAAAATGATTTTTAAATGCCAACGTGGATGTCCAACTGGGATGAGAAATGCTAATTTTTTTATGAAAACATAATACAAAATTTTGCCCTAGACCTTAATTTTTTCCAGTTTAAAAAGGAGCAACAATTGGATTTTTTTTTTGTTACTATCAGAGAAGAGCAGAATGACAAAGAAGAAGAAGAAGAAAAAAAAGAAATGGACGCACCAACCTCTATACCTGTTTCTATTGTGATTGCCCACAATACACAAATAAAAAAGATGAAGCATCCTTTTTTGTTGATCACATACACAGAAAAACATGAAAAGATGGAACACCTTTTTGCAAAAAAAAAAAAAATCATAATATTTGAACCCAAAACCTAGGTAAAGAACCAAAAAAACCCATTACTTTCTGTAATCCATGCCTGGATTCTCCATTTAATCGATTCTTTATTCTTCCATTTTGAATAAAAAAATCTAACCAATTGATGGAGCACTTAATTTGATTTCTACGATTTTGATTCAACAAAGATGACTATGAAAACGGATGGTTTTTTCTGTTAAAATGGAAATGAAAACTAAAAGAAAAAGAAGACCAAGGGTTCTTTTTTTCCGGTTAAGGATCAATATAATGCATTGATTTTGATTATTTCGGGAAACCAAATTAACATTTTCCTTTATTTAATTTAGAAAATTTAATTAATTAATATTTAATTAAAAATCAATTAATTTACTTGGCTGGACATCCATGTTGACATTTAAAACCCATTTTAAATGACACGTCGAACTGTCATTTGGGAGGTAATAGATCTTAACGGCAAAGTGACCATTTCGTAACAAAACGATGATGTAAGTGACTAACACGTAAAATTTCAAACATAAGTGACTAAAATGTAACCTGAGGCAACCAAAAGTGACTATTTTGATAGTTTACCCAAAAAAAAGTACTTTCTGTTTAGAAAAAACCCTAAAGGCATATTCAAACTAAGGGTGAGCAAAATCCGATTTGATTCGAAAAACTCGATAAAAAATTTAAATTTTGAATCAAATATTTCGAGTTATTCGGATCAACTCGAATAAAAAATCAAAATTTTCAGTTTAACTCGAATATAGATTACAAAATTCGAGTTATCTAAAAATTTAAAAGAAAAAACAAAATTACTTTATTTTGATAAATATTTAATTAAGATTTTTAATCCATCAACCTTACTTTCCTTCCAGTCGTTCCATATCCCCCCCACTTTCCCTTTCTCCTTTACTCAAAAGCTTTGATTCTTTCCCCACGCTTAATGCCCCCCACATTCAATTGTTTACCTATTTTTGGCTTCTTGTTTGGTCCTATGACCACGGTTCCATAGGTCACAACCATTATCAATTGTTTAAGGTGATGAGACTGTAATTTTTTTTTTGGCTTTGTGCATGTGAGTTTGTGTTTTCACGTTTGGTTCTATAATGGCCTTGTGCCAAAAACATGAGAGGTTTCATTCTAGAACAATATAACCTTGTATATTTTCTGTTTCTCCTTAGTTCTTTGCTTGGTTCTCAAAGTATTTCAGTTTTTGCTATCAAATAATCTAAAAACATTTTCTTTTTAGAATGAACAGTAATAGTAAAAACTTTAGGCATGAAGCTCTTCATTGTTTTCACGTTTTCTTTGCCTTTACGTTGCTTTTTCAGCAAACCACCTATGCCTTTATACATATCAAACCACCTCATCAGGGAATATGATAATTGAAATTTGCAACATATCATAAGATATAACTTGACTTTTCAATATGAAATCTCACCTTCAACTGGGTCTCTGCTATTTTATATTTACATATAATTTATTTACTATAGATGATGCATCAGAATGGTAAAAGATACAACTTTAAACTTGAATCAAGTTGGGTTAAAGCCTTTTTTTTTCCTGTTAATTACTATAAGAGATAAATGAACTGATCTTGAGTAAAGGAGAAAGGCAATTTCCGATTAATCTGGCAATTTGCAATTTACATGGCAATACCAAAATACCTATAAACTCTCTTGTAAGCAGAGATATTATTGGATTTATAAATGGCTTTTTTCATCATATTAAATTCTACAATAATTTTACACATTAAAAATGAATAATAAATGTAAAAGTCCTAAAATTTTGGCAAATAATGCTATTGTAGCCTTTGCTTCTTATGAATTATCATCTTTAATTCATTTTTAAATTTGTTTAATTATTAATAAATTTTGATATATTCATTTTTTTCTCGTGTTACATAGTTTGCGAATGATAGATATGAATTTTTGGTGTCTACTGAATAAAAGGACACAATTATTGATTTGTTTATAGCTCAACTTTATACATATAGTTGAATGAGGTATCTAAGTAAAGCCCAAAATAAGGGTTATGGCTTCTTTCATCTTTGATTATGGATTTATTTTTATATTATTTATTGTAAAATTTGTTTCTGTTTATTATTTAGGCAAACCACAACTCTTCAAATAAGAGTTTTAAGAATTTGACTTTTTATTCTCAATTTTTTTTTATTTTTTATTTTACGTTTACTCAATTATAAGTTTTGTAATATATTCTATAAGTTAAATTAGTATATTTTTTAAGTAAGTTACTATGTTGTTTTTGTTTTGGGTTAATTTGAATTATTGATGGGTAATTGTATGGATAATATCTATGAGTACAAAACTTTGATGGAATTATGGCCCTTGACCATTTTGTAATTTTAATTGTTTATATTTATTATTGTAGATGAATGACTCAATGCCATTGCAAAAGTCTCAAAGCAAAAAACCATTACAAAAAGCTACACCTACTTCTCCTACTAAAGTTATCCGCACAACAAGAAGATAAATTCTTGAAGAAAGACCAAATTAAGGGCACCTTGTTGGCAACATTTCAGCAAATATTCAATAGAAAATGGGGAGAATAGGGAAAAGTGAAATTATTGCGATGCCACTTACACAATGGAAACCGGGGCTTCTACCACCAATCTTAATAACCATTTGAAGACTTGCTCAAGAAAACCTCGAGGAAATACCTTTGATCTTAAGCAAGCAAAACTTGCATTTGCAAAATCTAGCCAAGAAAATGTAGATTTGTCAACTTGGGTGTTTAGTCAAGATGATATTAGAAATGCATTGATTCATATGATTATTGTGGATAAATTGCCTTTTAAATTTGTGGAAGGCGAGGGTTTTAAGTTCTTTATTTCTATAGCATGCCCAAGGTTTTATCTTCCATCTCGTTGAACAATTAGAAACAATTGTCTTGATTTGTTTAATTCCATGAAGAATACATTAAAACAATCTTTTCAAAAAGATACAAGTAGGATTTGTTTGACGACAAACACTCGGACTTCATTGCAAAAGATATCCCACATGATTCTAGTAGCTTATTCGATAGATGATGAATGGAAGTTACAAAAGAGAATTATAAAATTTTGCCCAATTTTTGCTTATAGAGGTGAGAGCATTGCTCAAGCCCTTGAAAAATGTCTTCCGGATTGAGAAGGTCTTTGCTATTACTGTTGATAACACATCTTCTAATAATGTTAATATTGATTATTTGAGAAAGAAGTTGGTTCATCGAAAAGCTTGTGTTGCGAATGGTAAATATATACATATGAGATATGCAACACACATTGCTAATCTTATTTTCAAGAAGGGGTTAAGGACGCTTCTATATTTGTGGATCGAGTTAGAGGAGCTATGAGATACATTAGGGCATCACCATCAAGGTTGCCTAAATTCAATCGTCGGGCAGAAGAAGAAATGGTAGGGTACTATGACTCATTTATGTCTAGATGTGCCTACTAGATGGAATTCAACTTATATGATGTTAAATGTGGCTGAAAAATATGAATATGCGTTTGAAGCTTATGTTCATGATGATCATAACTTGTTTCTAGACCTTAATTTTGGATATGGAGTCCCATATGTGATGGTTGGCAAAATGTTCGAAGAGTTATGAAAGTGTTTAAGCCTTTTCATGAACTTGTATTGAAGGTGTCTAGATCATTGCATGTCACCTTTAATTCTTTTTTTGAAGAAGTCACAGATGTGCATTGTCTTCTCGATTAGTGGAAACATTGTGGGGATTTAGACATAATGTCTATGGCTTCAAAAATGAATGACAAGTACAAGAAGTACTGGGTGATTCAAAAGTGATGAACTTGCTTATTTATCAAGCAATTATCTTTGACCTACGACGCAAAATGGATTTTCTTGCAATTGGAGCCAACTTGCTTTTTCCTGCTATTGCAGATAACATTATAAGGATGGTCAATAGAGAATAGCATTGTTTGTTTGATGACTATTCTGCAATTGTTGAGGGAAACAATTACATAAATGTTGAAGTTGAATCGAATTTTCCAACTAGAGCTCCAAGTTTAAGTGAAAATGAAATAGATAAAGTAAAATCAGAGATAGGCATAGTCATGCAACAATATATGAAGAAAAAGCAACATGTTGGCTTGGAGAGTAAATCTGAGTTGGATAGATATTTGGGAGAAGATTGTGAAAATAACTCAAATTCATTTGATTTGTTATTGTGGTGGAAAGTTAATAGTCCAAGATTCCCAATTGTAATGGCTCGAGATGTGTTATCCGTTCCTATCTCAACCGTTGTATATGAAAGTGCTTTCAGCACGATTGGACATGTTCTAGAGAATTTTAGAAGTTCTTTGACTCCCTCTATGGTTGAGGCTTTGGTTTGCACACAAGGTTGACTTCGAAGATCAAAAGATCATATCAACCTTGAGGAGTATGTGAAGGAACTTCAACATATAGATGATGGTAAGAGATCTAACTTTAATCCAAAAAGTTAATTACTTATTTTATTTATTTTTATAAACATTCTCACAATTAACTAATATTTTTCTCTTTTGACATTTATTAGAATTGTCAAAGTTATCGGAACATGAATATGGTAACATACTTAACTACAACTCACAAAATTGAATGTTTATTTTAATTTTTCTAGTAATATTTTCATAATTTAAGAATACATTTTTATTTCTGTTACAGAATTGTCGGTACTATCTACAGTGTTTGAAGAAGATGAAGCTTGAAGCTAGTTTGATTTTAACTTTTTGGAATAGATATTTTGTTAATGCTTATGGAAACTTCAACCTTGCATTTGCTTTGATTTGGTCAAAACAATTGGTTAAACTCTTGATTTTGTTGTGTAGGAAGCTTGAATTTATTTTTTTGAATTCGAGTCTTGGAGCGTCACACGATCTATATCATACTTTTGGTATATCATTTTGTTATATCATATTTTGTGTAGTAGTGACACGTATCCATATATCAAACTTTTGGTATCTCATTTTTTTATCTTGTTTATAAGATAGTTCTTGACACATTATTATGCATTATGTAAATATAATTATGCGTGTGGTGTAATAGCTTATGTAGTTGACTCGAATTATGGCCACAATGATCGTCTTGCACCGTTATGTATAGTTATTTTGCGTGCCTAAAATCTTTCTTTACATGTAATTATTAAGTAAATTATATTGTTTATATCACATATCAAAAACCGGGTTAGAAGAAATTGAGTTAGTGAAACCAAGAGTTGTTATGTTATATTTTTGAATTAAGGCTGTAGGAATTTTGTAAAATGAATTGATATGTTTCAATGGATAAGTGCTTTGGATGTGTGTTTGAGGTCGTGTTCAAATTTCTTTTTTTTTTGTTGAAATTTTTGCTATTTTTGTCTCTATCTCTATCTCTGCATATTTGGCTTAAATTTAACTCCTGCGTAAGTTTTGACAAGAATGAGCATGCTAGTTCAATGATAAGGTGTTAGCTTATCCTTTGGTCTTGTGTTCGAATCATTGCGTATGCAAAGTGAAATTATTTTTGTTTTAAACTCTGGGAAAAATTCTGATAAGGATAACTAATCAAAATTAGTGGGATTGAATATGGGTTAGTGGGTAGTTTTTTTTAAAAAAACATATAATAATTAATCCCTAAAATCACTCCCACTTTTTGTTGTCCCATTCCTCCACTCTCCACTTTTTTCTTTTCTGTTTTTAGTTTCATTTGTGTTGTGGAGACTTTGTTCTCTTGTTGTTTTCTTCTTCTTCTTTCTGTCACAAATTCCCTCTTTCATTTTTTTTTTGTTCTTTTGTTTCTCTTTCTTCTTCCCCATGGGTTTTCTTGTTATGCTTTGCTATTATTTTGTCGTCGCTCATGACTTGAGTTTCTATGCCGTTGTTCTTTTGTTTCGGCTAGTTGTGTGTGATTTGGTGTTTTGGTGTAGAATCATAGTCTTCGAGTGAGGATTGCAAGGCACACGATCCTCCGACGGTTTATGTACATTGGAAACCTCTATTTTTACAGAAATTCAGAAGCGCGTGATTGTGTGGATTATCAAAAATATTGTTAGGTGTCTGATTCTAAGCCGAAACATCGATTAGAACTCGAAAAAACTAAAAAATAAAGGCTATTTTCGAAACTATTCTGCGTCACACGGCTGTGTACACCACACGGTCTGGGTTATTTGGGTTGTGTGGGCCACATGGGTTGGCCAGTTAGTCGTGTGGGCCCTTTTTTAGAAATTTTTACTTAGGCCCGTTTGACTTAGAAATTCGTAATTAGACTTTCCGCATGGTCTGTTTAGCTTAAATAAGACTCAAAACATGACATTTGTTGATACGTGTCTGTATGTGCTATGGGTAAGGTATGTGAAAAGTACGTTTACGTTCTATGTTCTGATAATTCCGAAAGAATTATTATGTATGATAAACATGACTCGGATTAATAAACTCTCTGTAGGCTATTTTATATAATATGTGTTAATGACATTTATATACGCATGTAATATTTCTGATTCGTTACGATTGTATGTTAGCATGTTAATGCATGTGTATTGGGGTGTGATTTGATATGATGGAGAAAGTGTTTTCTGGTAGTTTTTACTGAAAATTCGGTGGTTAAACCGTAATATCTGTCTGGCAGCTCAGTTGCACCATTATGAGTGGCATACCACCACGACCTGGTGTGAGTGGATGGATGGACTCTTGTAATCCTATTTGGTGTGATTGGTTGGACAGAGTTGGTGTGTAGCGGATGGGGGTAGGATTTATTCTGATATGATATATGCTTATGAAAATATGACATTCTCATCCGGTATATGTGTTTCTGGAAATATGACATTTTGATCGGATATATGTTTATGGTTATGTGACATTCTAATATGATAATTGTATAAGTGTACTTTATAAGTAAAATTTTGTGTTGGTATTTACAATTGTGTATGATATGAGAAAAAAAATTCTACTTTTGGGTCGAGTCACACACTGGGCTTCTTGCTCACCTGTTTGTTTAATACGTTCAAGTGACCTTCAGACTTAGGACTTGGCGACAATTCTAGAGCTTGGTTCACACAATTTGGTATGAGTTATTTTGGATTTAAATTTCGAACTTTACGGTCTTCTGAATTTTAATTTGTTTTGGAACGTTAAATTTTGGTTTCGATATTTGTTTTTGTGGACATATTATTCATAACTCGTAAACACACCCAAGACGTCATAATTGATTATGATTTTAAGAGATAATAATTTTTAAAGTATTTTTCCGCTACAAGGTTTTGAAATTAATTACGACGTTTTACAACTCAATTGGTTAAACATTCGGGATTGTTTTTATAAAATTAATAAAACAAGGTTTTCGTCTAAATGCTTACACACGTTCTTCTGAATACTTTGTTTCGATAAATTAAATAACTTTTTTACTATAGAAATAAAACTAAGATTTTGCGTAAGTTAATCGACAATATTTTTATGAATGTTTTTAACCTTCATAATCCGACCTTAACGTCTAGGCCAGATTTAGGGTGTTACAGTTTATGTAGTTAAATAATATTGTACTTTGTCTACTAGTTAAATAATCGGTCTATATAAATCCAACATTGAGTATAAATAATAGGATTTGTTAACTTGACTCGACTCAACTCAAAATTTTTTGACTCATTCAACTCGATTCGAAAAATTTTCGAATTAAGTTCGGTTGCTAAAATAAGATTCGTCAATTTGACTAACTCAAAATTTTTTGACTCGATTTGACTCGACTCGATCGAATACTCACCCCTAATTCAAACTTTGACTGAAGTTCCATTTCTTCTTGAGAATGAAGTTGACATTGAAAATCTGCACCAACAAATGGAAGGTAAAAAGGAAAATGTCAATGGAAAAGTAGAGGAAGAAAGAGAATGACAGATATAAGTTGAAGAAGATGAAGAAGAGGGTTCAACAGTGTAGGAGGAAGAAGAAGGTGAGACAAGCCAAGGAAGATCCGAACTTCATACCCAGAAACCCAATAAACCAACCCGAAAATGAGTCAAAGGAGAGTAAGGATTAAGACAAGTTATTGCCAGATTGTTTTTTACTAATGATGTGCGAGTCAAAGCTATCAATGGGGTTATCCAAGGAGGCTTGGCTGTGCAGCACAAAGTTTCACCAGATGATTACTAGAGAAGAGAAAGCAACCATTGGTTAAACAAAAGAACGATGAAGATAAGCCCAAAAGAATAATCAGTGTTGACTCTAATCCTCGCCCTATTTTTTTACAGCCACCTTGCTCCTTTTTATAACAGCCCGGTTTTAGTTAAATCGAAACAGTGGTTTTGAAACCACAAATCCGATGTCAAAAAATTATTTTAATATTATTTTTGGTGTTTACAGCATGATAGCATGTATGTGTGAAAATTTCGTGAGCTAATTTTATCGTTTAATTGCTCAATTTGAGAAAAATGATTTAATCGCGTAAAATGCAAAAGTTGCATTCTATTTGTTAAAGGTGTTTAATTGCTATGATTTATTAAACCAAAGGTCCTTATGATGATATTAGACCATTGGTAGTGTAAGTGGACAATTATGGCCATCCATTATAAGTTTTTATATGTTATAATTTAAGGTTAAATTTGGTATTTGATAAATAAAGTTAATATTAATAAAACAAAAGGAAAAATTTGCTCATATTATCATCTTTTCAACCGATTATAAGGAAGAAGAAAGCCATTTTAGGGCTTGAGATATTCGGCCAACTCCTAGCTTGATTAAGGTACGATTTTAGCTCGGTTTTTAATGATTTTTATGTTTTTGTAATCGTTGCAGCTCAATCTAACTAGCCCGTACCTTTAATTTCAAAACTGTTAAAGATTTTAAGAGTTTCCAATGATGGGCTTATGTGTTCTTTGGTGTTTGAGGATGAAATATGAATATTTGATGATAGATTTTCATGTTTTGTTAAGTGATTTTTGATGAAAATGCATAATATGGATTAAATTGTGAAATATGCAAATTGAGTGGTTGAAATGTGAAATAAATGAAAGTTTTGGGCAGCTAGGGACCTATGTATAATTCGTCCAAGAATGGATTAAGTTGAAATGTGTGAATTTTGTATATTTGTGAAATAGGGACTAAATTGATTAAATGTGAAAATTTAGGGGCTAATGTGTAAAAAGGCCTAAATATATGTTTTGGACTAAATTGAAACAATATGAGATTGAATAAGTTAATTTTGAATACATATAGATCAGGAAAGAAAGAATTCAAAATTAAATCGGGGGAAAAGCAAGGTTATCGATGTAACACCCCTAACCCAAAACCGTCGCCGGAATAGAGTTAAGAGGCATTACCGATCATTTTGGAACATTTAAATTCATTCCACAACACAAAGTTAAACATCAATCAAACGTATCCAAATATAAGCATATAGTCCCTTATTGAGGTCTACAAGACCTAAAACACATGTTAGAAAGGGGTCGGGACTAAACCGAACACATACGAAAATTTCTAAAATTCAAACATTTTTCTAAGTTACAGAGGTCACACGCCCGTGCGTCCCAGCTGTGGCAAAACAGGGCATACACATTAACTTGTCCACACGGCCTGAGACACGCCCGTGTGCCTCACCCGTGGTCGACACTGACTTGCACCACACGGCCGATCCACACGCCTGCAGTGTGTCACTCCCGTGGTCGAGTCGACTTGTTTTAAAACACAACCTCGAAGGACACGGTCGAGCCACACGCCTGCGTGTGCTCAACCGTGGGCAATTATAGGCCATTTTCAAGGCCAAATTACCAACCACACTTTGATATCATCTATAGACATCAAACCATTACCAATTTCTGTCTCAAATGCAACCAAAATATACCAATACAAACATCAAACCAACATCAACTACATCATTTACTTCCATACTCAATTTCTACTCAAATAAGTCCATCCAAAACACCATTTTCACAACTCAAATTATTTAGCCTAGCATCATGTAATTCATACTACAAGTTCACACTTAAAATACCATTCTTATGAACCAATTCAAGCATGAAATATACCATTTCCAATTTCACTATTTCATACCACATTCATCATTTCCTAACTTCACATATAAACCATCAACATTCAACTTCCCAGCTATATCACATGGCAAGGTCCAAACATTATAAAACATACCATAACCACTAGCCTATACATGCCATATACCAAATATATACATCTTTCAAAAGTACCGAAATAGATAGCCGATAGTGTGATTAAGTCGCTGACGATCCCCGGATCCGAGCTAGTTTAAAACACTGTAAAACAGAGAAAACTTCACACAATAAGCTCTAAAGCTTAGTAAGTTCGTAATATAATACACTTAATTCAATGATACAATTACAATATACAAATACAATCCATCACATTGATCAATTCACAATCATATATATATATATCATACAATCCATAGCTAGTATGCTCGATTAATCATCCATAAATCCATTTACGATTTCATCAATCACGTAGGTTCCATACGTACCTTAGCCAACACTTAGTTATCGATCACACATACAACTCAATACTCAATACTTCATTTCTACCAACCTTCGTTATCTCTTCAATTCAATCGCACACTTAGTGCCCAAATCATAGCCGAAGCTTAAGTAACATCGCACACTTAGTGCATCTATATCAAATCGAACTTGATTCGGTATCGCACACACAATGCAAATCAGTATGTTGATACTGTCTCTATTTCGCACACACAATGCCATTTATTACCGTATAAATTCTGTATCGCACACTTAGTGCCACATTTCTCAATTCCTCACATATAGCATTTCTAATTCAATATTCAAAAATTCACACATTTCATAACACGTAAATATGAATTAAATATTTTGTATTATATCCGAACTTACCTCGGATGTCGAAATACCGAAACTAGCCGATCAATCTAGTACTTTGTCTTTGCCTCGATCTCGATCCGAATCTCTCCTTTCTTGGTCTATACATATTCAAATTTAACAAATTCAATCACCAATTCATTCAATTTAGTCCAAACACACATATTTAAGGCATTTTACAAAATAGCCCTCACATTTTTACATTTCGACACTTTAGTCCCTATTTCATAAAATCATCAAATACACAAAATTTCATTCCACCCATGCCTAGCTGAATTCTCCCTATATCCATACAAGCCCAAACATTTTATTTATTTCACATTTTAGTCCCTCAAAATATTATTTTCACAAATTAGCCCAAATTACTCAATTTCACCAAAAATTCAAAGACAAAACATGTTAATCTTTCTCATATCTTTCATATTTCATCAGCAACTATCACAAAGCTTAAACATTCATCAATGGAATATCTCAAAATCACCATCAAATTCTAAAATTAAAGCATGGGCTAGCTAGAGCACAAAGCAATGATCACAAAAACGTAGAAATTATCAAAAACTGAACAAAAACGAACCTTTAATCAATCTTTGATGTAGCCGAATATCAAAACATATGAGCCCTAGCTTTCTTTCTTCAATTTCGGCAAGAAAAGATGAGAATAATGGCTTTCATTTCTTTTGTTTTTATTTTTATTAACTTTAAATTCCAATTTACAAAATTAACCTTTGTAAAAACATTATAACAATCACATATTTTAAGTCCATTACCGTCCACTAACCTTAATAGTGGACTAATTTCATTTTAAGGACTTTACAATTAGTAAATCATAGCAATTAAGCACTTTAACAATCAGCACACAGCTTTTGCATTTTATGCGATTAAGTCCTTTTTGCTAATTAAGCACACAATCGATAAAATTTTCACACAGAACTTTCACACATGCTCAATCACATATTATAAACACCGAAAATAATATAAAAATATTTTTTTGACCTCGGGTTTGTGGTCTCGAAACCACTGTTCCAACTAAGGTCTAAACCGGGCTATTACAACTCTCGCCCCCTTAAGGATTTTTGTCCCCGAAAATCTTACCAGTGAATAGATTTGGATATTGCTCTTTCATAACATCTTCAGGCTCCCACGTAGCTTCTTCAACTCCGTGTTTATGCCACAAAACTTTCACTAAAGAAATTCTTTTGTTTCTCAACTCTTTGATCTCATGTGCCAGAATTCGAATCGGTTCTTCACTATACGACAAATCTGACTGAATCTCAACCTCAGTAGGAGTAATTACATGCGATTGATCAGATCTGTATCGTCGAAGCATCAGTACATGAAATACATTATGAATCTTTTCTAATTCTAGTGGCAACAACAATCTATAAGCAACCGGCCCAATTCTTTCGATGATCTTATACGGCCCGATGAACCTCAGACTCAGCTTGCCTTTTATGCCAAATCGAAGTATTTTCTTCCACGGAGACACTTTCAAAAACACTTTGTCACCAACCTCAAATTCAATATCTTTTTGTTTTAAGTCTGCATAGGACTTCTGACGATCTGACGCTGCTTTCAAACTGTCACGAATCACTTTCACTTTTTGCTCAGTCTCTTTTATTAAATCAATCCCGTGAATCTTATTTTCACTTAGCTCAGTCCAGTACAATGGAGTTCGACATTTACGACCGTAAAGAGCCTCATATGGTGCCATTTTGATGCTAGATTGAAAACTATTATTGTATGCGAATTCAATCAACGACAAATGTTTTTCCCACGTACTTTCAAATTAAAAAATGCAACATGTCAACATATCTTCGAGAATCTGAATGATCCGCTCGGATTTTCCATCTGTTTGCGGATGAAATGCAGTACTAAAATGCAACTTTGACCTAGAGCCTCTTGTAATTTCTTCCAAAATCGCGAAGTAAATCTCGGATCCCTGTCAGACACAATAGATAGTGGCACCCCGTGCAATCTCACAATCTCAGCTATATACAGTTCAGCTAATTTATCAAGTGAATAATCTATTCTCACTGGAACAAAATGAGCTGATTTCGTCAATCTATCAACTATCACCCAGACCACATATTTCTTTCTCGGAGATAAAGGCAATCCCGACACAAAGTCCATTGTGATTATCTCCCATTTCCACTCAGAAATCATAATCGGTTGTAATAAACCGGATGGAACCTGATGTTCAGCTTTAACTTGCTGACAAATCAAACATCTCGAAACAAATTTTGAGATATCCCGTTTCATGCCATGCCACCAATAAAACTGTTTTAGATCGTTATACATTTTTGTACTCCCAGGGTGAACAGCTAAACGACTATTGTGAGCTTCATTTAAAATCATCTGAATCAACTCTGAATTCCTCGGAACACAAATCCGATCTCTGAATCTCAAACAATCATCGTTATCAACTCAAAATTCTGAATCAGAATTCAAACCACATTGAGTTCGTTTTGCTATCATCTCATCATCACTTTTCTGGGCATCACAAATCTGACGTATAAACATCGACCTAACTTTCAACTCAGCCAAAACTGAACCATCATCACATAGATCCATCTGAGTACTCGTTGCTCGCAAAGCACATATAAACTTTCGACTCAAAGCATCAGCAACAACATTAGCTTTACCCGGATGATAATCAATCACAAGCTCGTAGTCTTTCAACAATTCTAACCATTTTCTCATCGCAATTCAATTCTTTTCTCGAGTCATCGATATTTTAAGCTCTTATGATCTGTAAAAATATGACATTTCTCACCAAATAGGTAATGACGCCAAATCTTCAATGCAAATACAATCGTGGCTAAATCAAGATCGTGTGTCGGATAATTCTTCTCATGCGGCTTTAACTGCCTCGAAACGTAAGCGATGACTTTGCCTTCTTGCATCAGCACACATCTCAAGCCATTCAACGATGCATCATCAGTAAACTATGAATTCTTTACCCGATTCAGGTTGAACTAACACGGGTGCCTCTGTCAACAATGCTTTCAACTGTTCAAAACTCTACTGGCACTTTTCTAACCACTCGAACTTAACATCTTTCTGTAACAACTTCATTAACGGAGTCAAAATCATCGAGAAACCTTTCACAAACCGCCTATAATATCTCGCTAGTCCCAGAAAACTACGGACTTCAGACACATTTCTCGGAGGCTTCCATTCTAAAATATCTGAGATCTTACTCGGATCAACTCGTATTCCCGTAGCTGATACAATATGCCCCAGAAAACCAACCTCATGTAACCAAAACTCACATTTGCTAAACTTTGCATACAATTACTTCTCACGCAGAGTCTGTAACACAATTCTCAAATGCTCGGCATGTTGCGTCTCATCACATGAGTAAATCAGAATATCATCAATGAACACCACAACAAAACGATCCAAATACGGTTTAAATATCCGATTCATCAAATCCATAAACACTGCAGGAGCATTCGTTAGTCCAAAAGGCATAACTAAGAATTCATAATGTCCGTACCTCTTTCTGAAAGCAGTTTTTGGCACATCTGATTCTTTAACTCTCAATTGATAGTAGCCCGATCTCAAATCTATCTTAGAAAACACTATAGCTCCTCTCAGCTGATCAAACAAATCATCAATACGTGGCAAGGGATACTTATTCTTTATCGTTACTTTATTCAACTGTCGGTAATCAATACACATCCTCATAGTGCCATCTTTCTTTTTCACAAACAACACAGGAGCACCCCAGGACGAGAAACTCGGTCGTGCAAATCCTCTATCAGTCAACTCTTGCAACTGAGACTTCAACTCTTTCAATTCCATCGGTGCCATTCTATACGGAGCTATTGAGATAGGAGTCGTTCCCGGCACTAATTTAATACCAAACTCAACTTCTCGTATCAGAGGTAATCCTGGTAGTTCTTCAGGAAACACATCTGGGAACTCACATACTACAGGTACAGATTCAACTTTCTTTTCTGTCACTTTTGTATCAATTACATATGCAAGATAAGCTTCGCAACCCTTTTTCACATAGTTCAAAGCTTTCATCGAAGATATAACAGCCGGCAACCCATTCAAGTCACTAGATTCAATTCGAACTATTTCACCATTCTGACTTCTCAAATCAATACTCTTTCATTTACAATTCACAATAGCACTATGCAAAGTGAGCCAATCCATACCCAGAATAATATCAAATTCATCAAAACGTAGCAACATCGAATTAGCCGGAAAGTAAATATTCTGAAACATCAACGGACAATTCTTGCACACTTTATCAACCAAGACACACTTGCCTAAGGGTTCGATACTCTAATCACGAATTCGATGAGACTCAACGGTAGAGTCTTACTTGATACTAAATTCACACACACATAGGAATGAGTAGATCCCGGATCTATCAATGCAATCACATCGATATCAAATAGAGTAAAAGTACCGATGTGACGTGCGGAGATGACGCTTCTTCACGAGCGCGAATAGCATAGGCTCGGGCAGTGCTCTCGCCTCGATCTTACAAAATTGTCGGTAGTCCCTCTCGACTTCCACTCATATTTTCGGTGTTTTTGGGTGGTCTACCCTAGCCGTCGTATTACTCGGTCTCGTACTCTGAACATTTTCTTTCTCAGCTAACTCGGGCAATCTCGAATGAAATGGTCTCGTGATCCACATTTGTAGCAAGTTCTATTATTGTATTTGCCCAAGCACTCTCCAATGTGTCGTCCTCCACACTGCCTACACTCAGGCTTGTTGCTTTTAGCACTACCAACACTTGATTCAATTGGAGTTTGAGTTCTTGGACCAACACTTTGTCTCACCCGATCTCTACCCGAATGTCCAAACGAAGCATTTGAACGATTGCTTGCATCTTTAAATCTCTTCATCGAAGGTTGGGACAACTTACTCATCAATCTTTTTCTTTCGTCTCTAGCCTCAAAATCTGCTTTCTTCTTTTCTTTACTAAGCTCATCGACTTTGCAAGCTCTTTCTACTAACACAACAAATTCATTTATGTCAAATATTCCAACCAAAAATTTAATGTCTTCATTCAGCCCTTCAATGAAACGTTTGCACATAGTAGCTTCAGTCGAAACACATTCCCGTGTATACTGACTTAATCTCACAAACTTCCGTTCATACTCCGTAACTGACATACGGCCTTGTTTTAGCTCTAGCAACTTTTTACGTTTCTGATCTACGAATCGTTGACTGATATACTTCTTTCGAAATTCAGCTTGAAAGAAATCCCAGGTGATTCTCTCTCTCGGAACCACTGATATCAATGTTTTCCACCAATTATATGCCGTATCTCTCAACAAGGAAAATGCACATTTAATGCTTTCATCAAGAGTCAGCGACATCTTATCAAACACTTGAATGGTATTCTCGAGCCAAAACTCAGCTCGCTCGGCACCATCATCGGCTGTGGCCCTAAATTCTTCGGCCCCATACTTTCGAATTTTGTCTACAGGAGGCTTATTCAATCGAATAGGATCTGTCACTTGTGGCACTACAGGCACTTGTGGGGGTGGAGGTTGTGGAGTAGTCGGATTCGTTCGAACGAACTCCGAAAACTACTCACTCATCATTCGGAAAAAGGCTAGCTTAGCCTCTCCCTTTTGTCTACTATCATTCGGCCTAGATGTGGTCGGCACCGTCCCTTGAGCGGGAGCAGGTGCGCTACTCTCTACATCATCAGCAACTGCTCGATCGGGATCCATTTGCTATATAAAAACACATTTTTAGCTGTCAGGATTCATCACACTATCGCAATTATATATATGGCATGTATAGCTAGACTCACACGCGCTACGTTTGTCTGAGAATCGGCTAAACCGTAGCTCTGATACCAATAAAATGTAACACCCCAAACCCAAAATCGTCGCTGAAATAGGGTTAAGAGGCATTACCGATCATTTTAAAACATTTAAATTCATTCCACAACACAAAGTTAAACATCAATCAAACGTATCCAAATATAAACATATAGTCCCTTATTGAGGTCTATAAGACCTAAAACACATGTTAGAAAGGGGTCGGGACTAAACCGAACACATACGAAAATTTTTGAAATTCAAACATTTTTCTAAGTTACAGAGGTCACACGCCCGTGCGTCCCAGCCGTGGCAAAATAGGGCATACACACTGACTTGTCCACACGGCCTGAGACACGCTCGTGTGCCTCACCCGTGGTCGACACTGACTTACACCACACGGCTAGTCACACGCCCATGTGTCCAGCCCGTGGTCGAGTCTGACTTGTTTTGAAACACAACCTCGAAGGACACGGTCGAGCCACACGCCCGTGTGCTCAACTGTGTGGGCAATTATAGGCCATTTTCAAGGCCAAATTACCAACCACACTTTGATATCATCTATAGACATCAAACCATTACCAATTTTTGTCTCAAATGCAACCAAAATATACCAATACAAGCATCAAACCAACATCAACTACATCATTTACTTCCATACTCAATTTCTACTCAAATAAGTCCATCCAAAACACCATTTTCACAACTCAAATTATTTAGCCTAGCATCATGTAATTCATACTACAAGTTCACACTTAAAATACCATTCTTATGAACCAATTCAAGCATGAAATATACCATTTCCAATTTCACTATTTCATACAACATTCATCATTTCCTAACTTCACATATAAACCATCAACACTCAACTTCCAAGCTATATCACATGGCAAGGTCCAAACATTATAAAACATATCATAACCATTAGCCTATACATGCCATATACCAAATATATACATCTTTCAAAAGTACCGAAATAGATAGCCAATAGTGTGATTAAGTCGCTGACGATCCCCGGATCCGAGCTAGCTTAAAACACTGTAAAACAGAGAAAACTTCACACAGTAAGCTCTAAAGCTTAGTAAGTTCGTAATATAATACACTTAATTCAATGACACAATTACAATATACAAAGACAATCCATCACATAGATCAATTCACAATCATATATATATATATCATACCATCCATAGCTAGTATGCTCGATTAATCATCCATAAACCCATTTACGATTTCATCAATCACGTAGGTTCCATACGTACCTTAGCCAACACTTAGTTATCGATCACACATACTACTCAATACTCAATACTTCAATTTGACCAACCTTCGTTATCTCTTCAATTTAATCGCACACTTAGTGCCCAAATCATAGCCGAAGCTTAAGTAACATCGCACACTTAGTGCATCTATATCAAACCGAACTTGATTCGGTATCGCACACACAGTGCCAGTCAGTATAGTCGATACTGTCTCTATTTCGCACACACCGTGCCTTTTATTACCGTATAAATTCTATATCGCACACTTAGTGCCACATTTCTCAATTCCTCACATATAGCATTTCTAATTCAATATTCACAAATTCACACATTTCATAACACGTAAATATGAATTAAATATTTCATATTATATTCGAACTTACCTCAGACGTCGAAATACCGAAACTAGCCGATCAATCTAGTACTTTGTCTTTGCCTCGATCTCTATCCGAATCTCTCCTTTCTTGGTCTATACGTATTCAAATTTAACTCATTAAATCACCAATTCATTCAATCTAGTCCAAACACACATATTTAGGACTTTTTACAAAATAGCCCTCACATTTTCACATTTTGACACTTTAGTCCCTATTTCATAAAATCATCAAATACACAAAATTTCATTCCACCCATGCCTAGCCAAATTCTCCCTATATCCATACAAGCCCACACATTTCATTTATTTCACATTTTAGTCCCTCAAAATATTATTTTCGCAAATTAGCCCAAATTACTCAATTTCACAAAAAATTCAAAGACAAAACATGTTAATCTTTCTCATATCTTTCATATTTCATCATCAAGTATCACAAAGCTTAGACATTCATCAATGACATATCTCAAAATCACCATCAAATTCTAAAATTAAAGCATGGGCTAGCTAAAGCACAAAGCAACGATCACAAAAACGTAAAAATTATCAAAAACCGAACAAAAACGGACCTTTAATCAAGCTTGGATGTAGCCGAATATCAAAACATATGAGCCCTAGCTTTCTTTCTTCAATTTCAGAAAGAAAAGATGAGAATAATGGCTTTCATTTCTTTTTTTTTTATTTTTATTAACTTTAAATTCCAATTTACAAAATTAACTTTAAATTCCAATTTACAAAATTAACCTTTGTAAAAACATTATAACAATCACATATTTTAAGTCCATTACCGTCCACTAACCTTAATAGTGGACTAATTTCATTTTAAGGAATTTAAAATTAGTAAATCATAGCAATTAAGCACTTTAACAATCAGCACACAACTTTTTCATTTTATGCGATTAAGTCCTTTTTGCTAATTAAGCACACAATCGATAAAATTTTCACACAGAACTTTCACACATGCTCAATCACATATTATAAACACTGAAAATAATATAAAAATATTTTTTCGACCTCGAATTTGTGGTCTCGAAAACACTGTTTCGACTAGGGTCTAAACCGGGCTGTTACAATCGAGTAGTCGATCCGATCCGTCAAATCCGAATACGAGGTAAGTTTGTATGTGGTAATTTCATTATAAATATATGTTAAATGCTTTGATATCGCATAAACTGTGATTATGAGATACGGATAATGTTTGAATTGTGAATACGACTCTACGGATATGTTCGACGATGAAATCGATAAGTGTAAATTCCCGGTTGAACCTTAGGAATAGTTTAGGATGCTAGTGACATGTCATTAGGTTATTGTGTTGGCTTTGGGCCACGATATCGGTACTACGGGTGCGAGTGATACCTTGATTTCGCTACGAGCCATGGTATAGGTATTTCGGAAAGGAGTTACATTGATTTGGCTACGAGCCATGATATAGGTACTCCGGGATAAGTTACCTTGATTTGGCTTCGGGCCATGGTATAGGTACTTATCGATTAAGATCTTTGAGTATCCGACTTCTATTCCGAATGGTTCAACGGGTAAACAAATGATGTGGTTGAGAAAGAGGTTAGTACGAGGCGATACAGGTACGTACAGAACCTATTCGAGTATTAAATAGAGTAAGTTCGATGAGATGGTATTTGATCATGTTTTGAGACATGAGAAAGGTTTGTAGTTAATGTGTATATTGTGATGTTATGTATAATTGGTTGATTTGTATTTATATGATGAATTACGTTATTCACATACGAGCTTACTAAACTATGAAGCTTACTTCGTGTTATTTTTTCTATGTTTTATAGTGAATCAAGGCTAGCTCGGATCTGAGAGTCGTCAGGAACATCATCGCACTATCGGACATCTATTTGGTACTTTTGAGTTGTATAAATATGGTATATGGCATGTATAGGCTAGATGTGGTATTTTGGTTGTGAATGTAGCGATGAGATTTGGCTTGTAAATTGTATATATATAGCCATGAGTGTTGGCTCATTTTGGTATGTTTTAGCATGAATGTGCTTATGGTTTTAGAGTTGCTCAACTAGTTATATTTTGAGTTTAGTAATGGATCTATAAGGTGTGATTGGAGTTGATAATTTGAGTAGTTATGTACTAGTGAAATTGTGTTTGATTAATGTAAGTGTGGAATGATTAATTGATTGAATTGTATATGTGAATTTAGGTATGAAAATTTTATGGCAAACTATAGTATGTTTTTGTGATTGGTATTGTTAGTATTTGGATGCACATTAGTGTCTTGAAATGGTGCCATTTGAGCTTGAATAGGTATGTGCGTAATGGGTGGCAAATTGGCCCTGCAAATGGTCTATTTTTGTCCACACGGGCAGAGACACGGGTGTGTGTCTTAGCCGTGTGTGACACACGGTTAAGTGCACGGCTGTGTGTCTCTTGGTGTTGAATTGAATTAAAGTTAGTATGCTCCACGCGGTCTCACACACGGCCTGAGACACGAGCATGTCTGGAGCCGTGTGAGGCACACGGCCTGTTCACACGGGCGTGTGACCCCTGTATGAATGAAAAATTTCTAAGTTTTCCAAAGTTTTCGTATGTTATCGATTTAGTCCCGAATTACTTCTAAAGCATGTTTAAGGCCTCGTAGGCCCTTATAAGGGACAATGTGCTGGTGTTGATTGATTTATGAGAATGAATGTTTTGTGTTTGATAAATGTATGCTATATATTGTATAGTGATCGGTAATACCTCGTAACTCTATTCCGGCAGCGGATACGGGTTAGAGGTGTTACACTTTTGCTCTTTCCCGACTACTCCACCTATGGATACGGTAGTTATAGCAGCAACCAATGGAGCTGGCGATAGTGGCTGGCCACCCGAATTTTATCCGGCCCATTGGGTTTTTTCTAAACTAAAATTACTTTGTTTTGGATTGACTATTTAGAGAAAAATTACTTACATGGACATGAAGTGTAATGCCACATAAAACATTGCTAGTGAGAACGGTTGAATGGCTAAAATGTTTGATTATTATAGCGATAATGACTAAAATTGTAAGTATTTTTATCTCACTAATCAAATTAAAAGCGATTAAAAAGTTACAATAAGAAATGAAAAAGAAGAAAAGTAGTAGGGAGGCCTAGTTGACACGGTGTACTAATGCCGCACGCGGCACATGGCGTTGGTTAAGGTTTCATATTCTAACAAGTGAACATGCCAACCGACAATAACCTTTTCAAACCTTGAATCAACAGCTAAGATTTGCAACGTGTCGCTTCAGACTGGTCGCCGTCCATTCTTTGAACCATTCCATCAAACACCTACCACCCACTATTTTGAGCTGTTCTACAAGCTGGTTCCACTTCATTTCTTAGTCCATCTACCAAAATCTAAATTCCTATTATATATATAAGAAACCCCCACACCTTGAAATTTCAATTGCTTACAAAATTTGAGTAATTTCTTTTTCTTGCAAAAATTGTATATTTGCTCCGTTAGTTTTTAGAAATGGCAGAGCTTTGCTTCTCTAATGGCATTATGATCATGTTTGTTGCCGTTGTGCTCTCACTCACCACCACTGCGTCAGCTCAGGACAGTGCAATGGCGCCTGCGCCGTCAATGGATACTGGAGCTGCTTTCTCGCCGGTGGTTTCCGGTGTTGCGGTTATGTTCTCTCTTATTATTTCCCTTGTTGCGCTTTTGAAGCACTGAGTTACGTACATTTGAGAGATTGAGTATTGTATTTCTTTTATAGCATATTGAATTTATTATATTGGATTATATCTTTTATTTGTAATTAATTGGTAACGTATGATATGAATTCGTTTTGTTCAACTTTTGTGTTAGGTCTTCACTTCTATTGTTACCCAAACACTTTTAACTTCAAATTTGTATATCGAAATAATTTTTTTTTTTTTAAATTTACTTTTTAACTTCAGCTAGATTATATGAGATGAAATTCAGTATAATATAGCTTTAAAATAAAGCTGGCCAGCAGCCCGCTGGCCTGGTAGGCTGGACCCGATTTGGTCGAATTTGGATAAAGTTGTTTCTATTTTGGATCAATCCGTCGTGAATTTGATTCAAATAAAAAAAATATTTTTAAATTTAATTTTCATTATAAATATATAAATATTAATAAAAAATATTATTTAAAATTCTTTTTTTAATATTTTGAATAGTGAAATTAGCTTTTAAGTTGAGCTTGCAGATGGAAAATTTTTAAAATCAAATTACGATCTAACTTATGAACAACTCTAATTACTAAATTTCTAAAGATCTATAATTTTTTCGATTTCACTTTTATTTTTTTTAAAAAAATCTAAATATATGGTTTGAAACCCAAGTGTTGAAAATTAATTGTTGATTAGAAGTAAGAAGCATGAACTTTCAATCCCAAAAGGTTGGAAACAGTGAAGCACCTAATAAAAACTATAATTTATAACAAGTTGAACCTCAACTTTAAAGAAAAGCACTCATCTTACAACTTATTAATAAAAGAAAACTAAAAGCATTCTAGTTGTTACAGCAGCCCATGATTTGCCAAAAAAGGTTCAAGGAGTCCAATGCACTAACAAAGGATAGATGGTGGCAATCTAAGAACCCAACTACAAGCTTTTACCATGCCAATCACTCACAATAATATAATTTTCTTATATAACAATTCCAACAATTTAACGGTGCAAATAACATTAACACCAGCTTACTACAAAGATAATAATACATAAAAACTAATTTCGTAAAATATATTCAACAACTAATTTATCAATAATAACATAATATTCGCTACGAAAACTAATTACATCTATTATACCTCTAATTTATATATTATGGAAAAAAGACACTTAATTGATCCACTGACTTACTGAACCTTTGCATATAGTGGAATGTTTCTGAGAGGATTACGATGAGAAAATTTTGAGAGTGTTAAATTTTGAATGATTTTTTTTTTTTTTTTACTATTCTTTTTTATTGAAACCGCAAAATTTCTAGCCGAAAGGAAGGGTTTAGGCCAGTTTAAGTATGCCTGAAGTCAACAGCTATTAAAAATCATACATGGATTTGATTCTTATAGGAGTCAAGTTCATGTTCTATTATGCCAGTTCCCTTTTCTTGATTACAAAAGTACAAGGTTTCAGAGGGAAATCCTGTCAAGTTATTAGTAGTACCACGATACCTACAGATGCTGAGTTTAGGTTAATGTCTTTTCATCATTAAAAAAATGATTTATTGGATAATAGATTTTGCACATACTATTCAATAAAAATAAAGGAACTCGACACTAGTTAGTGTCAAGGTAATCATAAAAGAACGTATTTTGGAAAAATAAGTTTGGGTTAGTATATTTACTTTGCCCTTTGAACTTGTCTATTTATACCTAGTTGGTGATTTTTTTTTTGGATTTAATTAGTACCCGAACTTGTATTCCGTCAAACACTTTGATACCTTCGCACTAACACTGTTAGTTTGTATTGATGTGACACTAACAACCAATCAAACTGTAACATTTGGTAGCCTCTAAGTATGACATGTGGCAAAAAAACTAAAAATCTAAAAATATTTTAAAGTATTTAATATTTTTAAAAAGTATGAAATGTTTTCATCTTAATTTGGACAATCATTGTCCAAGTTCATTCTAGATATGTATTTTTAGTATTTTTTACATATTTTTAATTTTTATAACATATCAAGTTTTTATATTCTTATTTGGAGATAAAAAAAAATATAAAAATTTAAAATATATTTTTTTGACTAAATTTTTCAGACTGGGCTTTTATTAAATAGATAAAATAAAATTACATAGTAAAAAACCAAAAGGATAAAAAAATAGACACCTAACAACGGCCCACAAAATTTAAAGTGGCCCAAATAATAAAAAAAGAAAAAAAACAATCTAGATATTTATGCAAAATAGTCTAGAATGATAATAAAAGTGCCAAACGAATGCCCAATTAGAAAATACTGATACATGTCCTGTCGACAGTCCATAATTTCTTTTTTTCTTTTTGACGGTTTCAGTTCTCGGGAAAGCTTTTCTTTTCAAAAAAAACTTATTCATTTACGTTTCTTAAAGCTTTCCTCTCATTTACCTTCCTCTCTTATCATTTCTTAGTCTGGTTCACGCACCCAATCGATCTTCTTTTGATTTTCGGCATACCCAGGGACATTCATTACCAGATACACTCCTCCTTCCTTTTTAAGGTTTTTGTTGTCAGTATATGAGCAAGAGCGTTTGCGGATCTCGATATATGTTTGAACATGAAATTCCTAGATCTATTTGTTCTCTGTTGAATATCATATATATATATATATGTTCCTACCTGTGATCGATCTTGACTCTTGTTTGTACATTTCTTGATTATTGCGAGAGAGTCTCCTTCGACTATGATCGCCGGCCATTTCTTTTCAGTTCCTATTTGGACTGCTTTTTGACATACAATTGCTTCAGCAGCTAAGGCGGAGGCCACCCCATGATGGATTTCTGAGCAAGATAAGAGGACTATCCCTTCTTCATTCTTGGCCACAATACTGAAGCCGATTGGTGATGGCTCACGTCATACGCACCGTCGAAATTAATTTTAACGAACTCACTAGGTGGGTGACTCCATCTTCTAGTTTCCTTCATACTTACTGGATTTATTTTTTCAAGACTATTAAGTTCAGCAACATAGTTGTTGATGAAGTTCGCTATTTCCTAGCCTATACTAATTTTCTTTTCATGCATTCTTGTATTTCTTTCTCCCCAAATAGCCCAAAGTGCACAACAGAAAAGGCGGCATTGACAAGGGGTAAACTGATCAAAAACCCAGGTAAGCCACTGTACAAAATCTATATTAGTATCCATGAGAATATTCTGAATTGATAATGTTATCCAAACTTCTACTGTAACAAGACATTCGCGAGATATATGATCGATTGTTTCAGCTCTTCCGCCACATCGGGGGTGCAACACCCCTTCCCTGGGTTCTACGCCGGAACCGGACCCGAGGCGTTACCGAACTCAAACCACTTGATCGCCACTTAGGCTCGTCGTAACTACTCTCTGAAGTCATCTCAACAACCTCATTCTCGACTTACGAGGCCTCACTCATACACACAAGGGCTCTCGAGACTAAACCGGAACTTTTTCCAATCTTAAAAATTTTCTCTTTATACAGGTCTCACACGCCCGTGCAAGATTAGACACGCCCGTGCATGGGCACACACGCCCATGTCCCCAAACCGTACCTAAAAACCCAGCATTCTGCCAATGCCCCACGGCCAAGGCACATGCCCGTGCTTACCACCCGTGGTGCACACTGACTACTTTAAAACGGCCTAGAGTCTAGGCACACGCCCGTGTGGCTAGCCCGTGGCCAACACTGGATAATCCCACACGCCCGTGCAGCTAGTCCGTGGTCTATTCTGATTTATAATAATAACATGCAGGGGACGCACGGCCAAAGCGTATGCCCGTGGGCTGACCGTGTGTCACACATGGCCTAGACACACGCCCGTGTGTCTATCCACATGGCCAAGAACAAAGCTATTTGCTAAGCTCTTTTCACCCTTATAGCTTACACAACATGCACTCATACAACACATCCATAAACAACTCAAATGAAGTGCAATCTCACATAGAAAACTACATCTTTCTTTCATATAATATAATAGCCAACAACCATGGCATTATACAAAATACACTATCCATCTAAAGGCCAACACATCTTAGCCATTTACAACAAAATCCACTAACTTGCCTAGCCCCTATACATGCCATATACAAAACACTAAGTCTAATGTACCAGAGTGTGCTGATAGTGTGGGCGATCTTCCAAATGATCCTCGTATCTCGATTCAACACCTTTACTCTACAAGACAAGGGAAAAGAAAGAGAGTAAGCTTTGAGCTTAGTAAGTTTACACATAAACAATTAAGCAACATAGTATAAGCTAAGCAACAATTAGCATTATACCAACATAAGTAATTCACAACTATGCTTACTCTTTCTATCCCTTACCACATTTCCAACACATCATGAGTCACATACTCATAACCATCGAAATGCACCCCTGCATTCAATGTCACATTTACACAATATACAACACATAATTATTTCTCAATAATTTATCCACACAGCTAATTAACTTAATTATACATCCACGCAGCTATTTTACTCAATGCTGCAATTACATGGCTAATCCACACAGTTAACCCACATAGCAAATGTCTCGGTGGTTTCGCACTTAGCACACCATAATCGATTACTAAGGTGGTATCGCACTTAGCCTACCACAAAGGAAATCATAGGGGTTTCTCACTTAGCCCACTAAACGATATACCTCACGATAGCATCGCACATAGCCAGCTCATCGTCAATATGCATTAGGATGGTATCGCACTTAGCCTACCATCTAGCATTATCACTACACATTCACATGTCTACTTACTCAATTAAACATCCATTCACAATTCTACTACATTCATTCTACTTGGACCACATAGGTTCTCAATCAATCTCGAACAAGCTACACACTAGCTATCATCAACAAATTGTAAGTATGAATGCATTGTTTATGCATAGACTTACCTCGATACTCAAAAGTATAGAAATATGCAATTTAGTCCACCACCTTGCTTTTGCCTCGGTTTCGATCCGGGCTTCGTCTTTCTTGATCTATAATGAATAAATCAGCTTATTCAATACATACATTGACTAAATTGACCCACATCTCATACTTTAGCAAAATTACTATTTTGCCCCTAAACTTTCTAATATTTATACTTTAGTCCCAAAGGCTCGTAAAGTGATTTTTATTCAACTTTCTAGTCTTTCATGCTTAGCCGAACCACTTATTCAACTAAAGCTATCATCAATTCTCACTAAACCACATATGTATGACCAAACTAAAGTTTTCAACAAACTAGTCCCTACATGCATTTTCATGGAAAATCACTTAGCAAAAGATATTTCTACTACATCAAGCTTTCATATTCTTCCATAAAACATCAAAATACATGCATGTCATACATATGTACATTTTTGAACATCCATAATAGCTCACCAAATAGCTAAAAATAGCTTACTCATGCTACTAGGACTTCAAAAATACGAAGAATATCAAAAACCGGGTTTAGGAGCACTTACTAGCAAGCTTGAAAAATTGAAAGAGCCCTAACAATGGCTATTAGAATTTTCTATGACTTGGGGGAGAAGATGAGCATGATTTTGTCATCTTTTCTCCTTTTTAATCATTTATTTGACAAATGACTAAAATGCCCTTTTTGATAAACTTTCTAATTTAACTCATTCATGCCCATTTTTGTCCAAAAACTAAAAATTGGGAAAATTGCTCATTAAGGACCTCTAATTAATAATCTAAAGCTATTTCACACATATAGCTTCTAGAAACACACATTTTGCAACTTTTGCAATTTAGTCCTTTTGGACAATACAACCACAATTTCACAAAATTGCTTCATGAAACTTTCACACTAGCATGCATACAAGGCATAAACCTCAATAACTCATTTATAACCCTCGGATTTGTGGTCTCGCACCACTATTCCGACTAGGCCCTAAACCGGGATGTTACAATACTCCCCCCTTTAGAGATTTTCGTCCCCAAAAATCTTACCAGTAAAGAGGTTTGGATGTTGCTCTCTCATAGCTTCTTCCGTTTCCCACGTAGCCTCTTCCACACCATGTTTCTGCCATAACACTTTCACTAGTGCTATGCTCTTATTTCTCAACTGTTTCACTTCTCGAGCTAAGATCTTAATCGGCTCCTCTTCATAAGACATATTCGGTCTTATCTCAATTTTCGTCGAAGGAATCACATGTGAAGGATCGGAGCGATGTCGTCGCAACATCGACACATAGAACACATTATGAATCTTTTCTAACTCTACCGGCAAAGCCAACCGGTATGCTACAGGCGCAACTCTATCTGTAATCTCATACGGCCCTATGAACCTTGGACTCAATTTCCCTTTTTGTCCAAATCTCATAATCTTCTTCCACGGGGACACTTTCAAAAACACTTTGTCGCCCACTTCAAACTCAATTTCTTTTCTTTTCAAATCCAGCGTCGACTTACGCCGGTCAAAGCGACTCTCGACTATTACGGATTACTTTCACCTTCTTTTCGATTTCTTTCACTAGATCGACCCCATGGATCTGTTTCTCACTAATCTCGGTCCAATACAAAGGATTTCGACACTTACGACCATACAAAGCCTCATACGGTGCCATCTGTATACTCGACTGATAACTGTTGTTATAGGCGAATTCGACCAAAGGTAGATATCTCTCCCAACTACCTTCGAATTCTAACACACAGCATCGAAGCATATCTTCCAGAACTTGAATCACTCTTTCCGATTGACCATCGGTTTGCGAATGGAACGCAGTGCTGAAATCCAATCTCGTACCCATGGCCTCTTGCAACTTATTCCAAAATCTCAAAGTAAACCTCGGATCTCTATCCGATATAATAGACACATGTACACCATGCAATCTCACTATCTCTGCCACATACAACTCAGCTAACTTATCCAATGAATAATCAACACGTACTGGAATAAAGTAAGCCGACTTTGTCAATCTATCCACAACAACCCACACAAAGATCTCTCTTCTCTGAGTCATCGGCAACCCCAAGTTACAAAATCCATGGTAATCCGATCCCACTTCCATTTGGGTACCATTCTTGGTGAAAGCAATCCCAAGGCACTTTATGCTCAACTTTCACTTGTTGACAAATTAAACACTTTGTCACATACTCTGAAATATCTCTTTTCATACCCGTCCACCAATACAACTTTCTCAAGTCATTGTACATTTTCGTACTGCCCGGATGTACTGACAAACATCCACTGTGGGCCTCATGCAAAACCTTTCGAATAAACTCCTCATCTTTAGGAACACAAATTCATCACGAAACATCGGACAACCATTCAAATCCACTCGAAAATCGTAATCACTTTACGATCCGCACTTAGCTATCTTAGCTTGCATCTCATCACACTTTTACGAGCCTCACATATTTGTTGAACAAATAGCGGCTTAGCTCTCAACTCTGCCAAAATAGCACCATCATCAGACAATCCTAAACTCGTGCTCATAACTCTTAGAGCATACAAGGATTTCCTACTCAGGGCATCCGCAACCACATTCGCTTTTCCCGGGTGGTAGTCAATGACTAACTCATAGTCTTTCAACAACTCAAGCCACCGCCTCTCGCCTCGCGATTCAGATGCTTCAGATCCATCAAATACTTTAAACTCTTGTGATCCGTAAAGATTCGACACTTCTCACCATACAAGTAATGTCGCCAAATCTTTAACGCAAAAACAATCGCAGCTAACTCTAAATCATGAGTCGGATAATTCTTCTCGTGCGGCTTTAGTTGCCTCGAGGCGTAAGCGACTACCTTACTCTCTTCCATCAACACGCAACTGAGACCATTAAATGACGCATCACTGTAAACCACGAACTCTTTCCCCGATTCTGGTTGAACCAAAACCGGTGCCTCAGTCAACATTGTTTTCAGTCTCTCGAAGCTCTGTTGACATGTCTCAGTCCATTCAAACTTGACATCTTTATGCAATAGTTTCGTCATCGTGGTGGCAATCACAGAGAACCCCTTTACGAAACGTCTCTAATATCCCGCTAATCCCAAGAAACTTCGATTTACGACACGCCTCGCTCGGTTTCCAATCCACAACAGTCGATATCTTACTCGGGTCAACTCTGACACCATCACCTGACACCATGTGTCCTAGGAATCCGACCTTTCGGAGCCAAAACTCACTCTTGTTAAACTTAGCATACAACTGCTTATCTCTTAAAGTTTGCAAGACAATTCTCAAATGCTCTTCGTGATCGTTCTCATCCCGAGAATAGATCAATATGTCGTCAATGAAGACAACTACAAACTTGTCCACATACGGTCTGAAAACACGGTTCATCAGATCCATAAAAATCACCGGTGCATTCGTCAAACCAAACGGCATAACCAAAAACTCATAATGGCCATACCTTGTCCGAAATGCAGTTTTCAACACATCTTGCTCTTTCACTCTGAGCTGATAGTAACCAGACCTCAAGTCTATCTTGGAGAACACAGTAGCTCCCTTTAGTTGATCAAAGAGATCATCAATCCTTGGTAAAGGATACTTATTCTTCACCGTCACCTTGTTCAGTTGTCTATAGTCTATACACAACCTCATAGACCCATCTTTCTTCTTCACGAATAATACCGGAGTACCCCACGGCTAGTAGCTCGGTCTTGCAAAACCTTTATCTGTCAACTCTTGCAACTGAACCTTCAGTTCTTTCAACTCTACAGGTGCCATTCTATATGGAGCAATTGAAATATATGCCGTTCCTGGAACCAACTCAATTCCAAACTCGATCTTTCTCACTGGAGGTAATCCAGGTAAATCTTTCAGAAATACATCTAGATACTCACATACCACTGGCACTGTTTCAAAACTCTACTCCAACCTCTCGAGTATTCAACACAAAAGCAAGATAGGACTCACATCCTTTTCTCAAACATTTCTCACCACTAGGGAAGAAATCATCACTGGTAGACTATCCGATCCACCTGATTCAACCCGAACCACATCTTCACTCTCACATTTCAATTCAATAAACTTACTACCACAGTTCACTAACACATTATGGGTAGTCAACCAATCCATGCCTAGGATTAAATCAAAATCATCAAACGACAATAACATAAGGTTTGCCGGAAAACAATGATTCTCAATCAATAAAGGACAATTCTTACACACTCTGTCCACTAACACATGCTTCCCTAACGGGTTTGACACCTTAACCACTATGTCCGTAGACTCAACGGTCATACTCAAACTAGATGCTAACCTCATGCAAATATAAGAATGAGTACACCCTGAATCTATTAAAGCAATAACGAAGGTGTCATAGAGAGAAAAAGTACCCGTTATCACATCAGGGGAGGATGCTTCTTCGCGAGCGCGAATAGCAAACGTCCTCGCAGGTGCTCGACCCTCTGGTCTCACAGCAGAATCTCTGGGCGCACCTTTACTACTATTCCCGCCTCTCGGGTTCCTTGGTGGTCTACCCCTCGTAGACACATCACTAGGTCTCAGCTCTTGCCTCTCTTCCTTTTCATCCCTCTCGGGACAGTTACGGATAAAGTGGTCAAGGGAACCACACTTATAACATTTTCGAATATTTCCCCAACACTCTCCGGTGTGATACCTACCACAACTTGGACACTCCGGTTTACTCTTTGTATTGCTCACACTTTCCATCGAGGGAGCTTGGGCTCTCGAACCCGAGCGAGTATTACCCAAGTCTCGATGCGAATAATCCACTGGTGCTGTCGTTCGAGGATTCACTTCCTTGGATCTTTTCGACTGGGCTTGGTATGACTTGCCCATCAGCCTCTTTCTAGCATCTCGGGCTTCACTCACAGCCCTCCTCTTTTCTGAACTCAGCTCTTCGGCCTTACTTTCCCTCTCAACTAATACCACAAATTCTTTCAACTCTAAAATGCCCACTAGGAGTTTGATGTCCTCATTCAGCCCATCTTCGAACCTCTTACACAAGATGGTTTCAGTCGATACACATTCTTGAGCGTATTTGCTAAGCCTAACAAACTCACACTCATATTCCGCCACTGTCATTCTTCCTTGTTTCAACTCAAGGAATTCCTTCCTTTTTCGATCAGTAAACCTCTAGCTTATATACTTCTTCCGGAACTCTTCCAGAAAGAAGTCCCACGTCACCGCTCCCTCCGGACCACTAGCGTCAATGTCTTCCACCAATGGTATATCGAATCTCTCACCAAGGATACAGCACACTTCAAACTCTCTTCAGGCGTACATGAGAGTTCATCGAACACCCTCATCGAGTTCTCCAACCAGAACTCCGCCCTCTCAAGGTCATCATCTGCCTTAGCTCTAAACTCCTCAGCCCCGTGCTTCCTAATCTTATCCATCGGGGGCTTCGATATCCTCACTACATCCATACCTTGAGGAGCCACTGGATTTGGCTGAGGTATAGGAGGAGGAGGAGAAGGAGGTTGAGCATTAGGGTTCGCTCGAACATAATCTGAGTACCAATTGCTCGTCATCTGGAGAAAGGCTTCCCGTACCTCTTCCCCTTGACCCCTAACCTCGAGTCCACTCTCAACGGGCGCGGTTCCTTGCGCATGAGCCGATGCATTACTAGCTGCTTCATCAGCAATCAATGGATCGAAATCCATATTCTATATAAAACAAGATTTAAAATCATCAGAAACCACCACACTATCATTGTACACTTATGGCATGTATAGCTAGACTCTTAGACCCGCTACGGTAGTCCTAGAACCGACTAAACCATAGCTCTGATACCACTAAATGTAACACTCCTTACTCAGGTTCTACGCCGGAATCGGGCCCGAGACGTTATCGAACTCAAACCACTTGATCGCCACTTAGGCTCGTCGTAACTACTCTCTGAAGTTATCTCAACAACCTCATTCTCGACTTATGAGGCCTCACTCATACACACGAGGGCTCTCGAGACTAAATCGAAACTTTTTCCAATCTTAAAAATTTTCTCTTTATACAGGTCTCACACGCCCGTGAAAGATTAGACACGCCCGTGCATGGGCACACACGCCCATGTCCCCAAACCGTGCCTAAAAACCCAGCATTCTGCCAATGCCCACGGCCAAGGCACACGCCCGTGCTTACCACCCGTGGTGCACACTGACTACTTTAACACGGCCTAGAGTCTAGACACACGCCCATGTGGCTAGCCCGTGGCCAATATTGGATAATCCCACACGCCCTAGACACACGCTCGTGCAGCTAGTCCGTGGTCTATTCTGATTTATAATACTGACATGCAGGGGACGCACGACCAAAGCGTACGCCCGTGGGCTGACCGTGTGTCTATCCACATGGCCAAGAACAAAGCTATTTGCTAAGCTCTTTTCACCCTTATAGCTTACACAACATGCACTCATACAACACATCCATAAACAACTCAAATGAAGTGCAATCTCACATAGAAAACTACATCTTTCTTTCATATAATGTAATAGCCAACAACCATGGCATTATACAAAATACACTATCCATCTAAAGGCAAACATATCTTAGCCATTTACAACAAAATCCACTAACTTGCTTAGCCCCTATACATGCCATATACAAAACATTAAGTCTAATGTACCAGAGTTTGCTGATAGTGTGGGCGATCTTCCAAATGATCCTCGTATCTCGATTCAACACCTTTACTCTATAAGACAAGGGAAAATAAAGAGAGTAAGTTTTGAGCTTAGTAAGTTTACACATAAACAATTAAGCAAAATAGTATAAGCTAAGCAACAATTAGCATTATACCAACATAAGTAATTCACAACTATGCTTACTCTTTCTATCCCTTACCACATTTCCAACACATCATGAGTCACATACTCATAACCATCGAAATGCACCCCTGCATTCAATGTCACATTTACACAATATACAACACATCATTATTTCTCAATAATTCATCCACACAGTTAATTAGCTTAATTATACATCCACGCAGCTATTTTACTCAATGATGCAATTACATGGCTAATCCACACAGTTAACCCACACAGCAAATGTCTCAGTGGTTTCGCACTTAGCACACCACAATCGATTAATAAGGTGGTGTCGCACTTAGCCTACCACAAAGGAAATCATAGGGGTTTCTCACTTAGCCCACTAAACGATATACCTCACGATAGCATCGCACATAGCCAGCTCATCGTCAATATGCATTAGGATGGTATTGCACTTAGCTTACCATCTAGCATTATCACTACACATTCACATGTCTACTTACTTAATTAAACATCCATTCACAATTCTACTACATTCATTCTACTTGGACCACATAGGTTCTCAATCAATTTCGAATAAGCTACACACTAGCTATCATCAACAAATTGTAAGTATGAATGCATTGTTTATGCATAGACTTACCTCGATACTCAAAAGTATAGAAATATGCAATTTAGTCCACCACCTTGCTTTTGCCTCGATTTCGATCCGGGCTTTGTCTTTCTTGATCTATAATGAATAAATCAGCTTATTCAATACATACATTGACTAAATTGACCCACATCTCATACTTTAGCAAAATTACTATTTTGCCCCTAAAATTTCTCATATTTACACTTTAGTCCTAAAGGCTCGTAAAGTGATTTTTATTCAACTTTCTAGTCTTTCGTGCTTAGCCGAACCACTTATTCAACTAAAGCTATCATCAATTCTCACTAAACCACATATGTATGACAAAACTAAAGTTTTTCACAAATCAGTCCCTACATGCATTTTCATGGAAAATCACTTAGCAAAAGATATTTCTACTACATCAAGCTTTCATATTCTTCCATAAAACATCAAAATACATGCATGTCATACATATGTACATTTTTGAACATCCATAATAGCTCACCAAATAGCTAAAAATAGCTTACTCATGCTACTAGGACTTCAAAAATACGAAGAATATCAAAAACTGGGCTTAGGAGCACTTACTAGCAAGCTTGAAAAATTGAAAGAGCCCTAACAATGGCTATTAGAATTTTAGGCAGCTTGGGGGAGAAGATGGGCATGATTTTGTCATCTTTTCTCCTTTTTAATCACTTATTTGACAAATGACTAAAATGCCATTTTTGATAAACTTTCTAATTTAACTCATCCATGCCCATTTTTGTCCAAAAACTAAAAATTAGGAAAATTGCTCATTAAGGACCTCTAACTAATAATCTAAAGCTATTTCACACATATAGCTTCTAGAAACACACATTTTGCAACTTTTGCAATTTAGTCCTTTTGGACAATTCAACCACAATTTCACAAAATTGCTTCATGAAACTTTCACACTAGCATGCATACAAGACATAAACCTCAATAACTCATTTATAACCCTCGGATTTGTGGTCTCACACCACTATTCTGACTAGGCCTTAAACCAGGATGTTACAGGGGGAACCTTGTATTATTGACTAGTTTTCTGTGCTGTATAGTAACCATTATAGGCAAATAGTTCCATGAAATTCTCCAGATTGTAACCTTGATTTTTGTTGGTAGATTTAGGAGCCAAAGCTTTTTGTAAAATTTCCTATAGACAGTTTGTAAAGCATAAGCTCTAGGATTTTCATCAGAAGTTTGTAATAGTTTATATTCGTTACGAACCGAAAATTCCCCCGAAGATTCGCCTCCCCAGACAAGGAAATCATCGTGAGGTGCTCAAGCCAATGGGATCCTGTAACAGCCCATTTTTAGTCAAATCGGAACAGTGGTTTTGGGACCACAAATCTGAAGTTGAAATAATTATTTTATTATTATTTTAATATTTACAGCATGATAGTATGATTGTTTGAAAGTTTCGTTAAGAAATTTTATTGTTTGAGTGCTTAATTTGATAAAAAGGACTAAATCGCGTAAAGTGTAAAACTTGTGTTCTAATTGTTAAAGGTGTCAAATAGCTATGGAATTAAATAGTAGAGTTCCTTATGTTGTAATTAGACCATTATTAAAGTAAGTGGACAAAGATGGACATCACTTATGTAAATTTTAATGTTTAAAGTAAGGTTAAAGAAGTAATTTGGTTAATTAAGGTAAATTAAATAAAACAAAAACCATAATTTATGCTCATCTTCTTCCTTTAGCCGAATTTAGCTAAAGAAAAATCCATACTTTGGGCTTTCATTCGGTCAAGCTTGCATAGCTCATTAAGGTATGATTTTTGTCCCGTTTTTAATAATTTCTATGTTTTTGAGATCGTTGCAGCTTAATCGAGCTAGCCCAGGGACTATTTTGCAAAATTGTTAAAGGTTTAGGGTTTTTCCATTGATGAATCTATGTTTTTTTTTATGTTTAATGGTAGAAAATGCATGCTTGTTGTTAGATAAACAACATTTGTTAAGTGATTTTTAGTAAAATGTCCAATTAGGGATTAAATTGTGAAATGTGTAAATTGTGTGGTTAAATTGTGAAATAAATGAAAAGTATGGGTTGCTAGGAACCTAATTGAAATTCGGCTAGCATGGGTTTTGACTGAATTGCATGAATTTGTAATTTTATGAAATAAGGACTAAATTGTAAAAAATGTTGAAATGTTAGGGGCAAAAATGTAAATTTGCCTTAATGTGTAATTTGGACTAAATTGAATAGAGAGATTATTAAATAAGTTAATTTTGATTACATTTAGATCAAGAAAAGCGAAATACGAATTTAGATCGAGGAAAGAACAATGTTTCGAATTAATCGACTTAATTCGCCGTTTTCACATTCGAGGTAAGTTCGTATGTAATAAGCTTTGCTATAATTGTATTTTATATGCTTTGATATTGCATAAACTGTGAATACGACTCTACGGACATGTTTGAAGACAATTCGGCAAGTGTGAAATCCCGGTTGAACCTTAGGAATAAATTAGGATATGAATGACATGTCATTAGGGGTTATTATTGTTTTGGGTGCTGGTCCGTACGTCCTACCGGCGGCTGAGTTATCCAGCATGTGTTGCGGATTCTAATTAGCTTGTGTGAGCAGCATCGTATAGCTACGTCATGACCGTTAGCTTGTGTGAGCAGACCCGTTGAAAGCTCGAGAGTTAGCATTATTGAGATATGATATTGTTATAGCTTCGGCTATGTATTGACACTTCGGTGCAAGATTTTATTGAGATAGCTTCGGCTATATATATTGACACTTAGGGTGCGAAATTCCTGAGTATCCTGTATTATTCCAAATGGTTCAATGGGTATATCGAGGATATGAAATGGTGAGAAATAGATATGTATCAATATAGGTATGTACGAAAACTGAATATGCATTGAACATATGAAAGAATTGAGTTCATGGTTAAATAGATGATTGAATATATGTTAACACTGTGGTTATATATATTTTGTAGTATGTTATATGCATATTTTGAATGGTAACTAAATGATGACTTTAGCTTATTATTTTCATACGAGCTTACTAAGGTTTATAGCTTACATCATTTATTTTTCTATGTTTTATAGTGAAATCAAGTTAGCTCGGATTCGGGGATCGTCGGAGACTTCATCACACTATCCCACTATCGCTTTGGTACTTTTGAACTTAAGTATTTTGGGTATATGGTATGTATAGGATTATGGTCATTTTGACATATAGTTTGGTAATGAATTTATTCATTTGAAATGGCTTGTAAATGTTAATGTTTTGGTTTTGTATATAGCCATAAGAGTTGGCTTAATTTGGTTGATTTGGTTGTGTTTTCATATGTGCATATGGTTTTGGTTATGTGTTTATTAATGGATATGTGATGCTTAATGATATTTGATAATTTGAAGTACTAAATGGTTGTGAATTGAGATTGGTATGTTTGTGAGATTAGGCTAAATGATACATGGTTGAAAGTGGTTGTATTGTTGATTTGAGATTATGAGTTTCGAGTATAAATTGAATGGCACGTTGTGGCATTGATATGTATGGTATTGGTTAGTATTGAAATAGTATAAATTATGCTTGAATGAGGTTAATAGAATGCTTATTTTTATGCCATGAATTGTGTCATTTGGGTTGATGTAGGTATATGCAAATTTGGGTGGCAAATTGGCTTGGTAAATAGCCTATTTTTGTCCACATGGGCAGAGACACGGGCGTGTGTCTCAGCCGTGTGTGACACACGGTCAGATTACATTGCTGTGTGTCCCCTGGTGTTGAATTAAAAATCAAGTCAGTATGCTCCACATAGCTTAGCACAAAGGCGTGTGACTTAGCCGTGTAGCATAAGTCAGTATACCCTACAGGTTTGGCACGGGCTAGTACACGGCCTGACACACGGGTGTGTGTGGCCATTTTTAGGGCACACGGGCTAGCCACACGTGTAACACCCCTTACCCATATTCGACGCCGGAACTGGGTACGAGGTATTACCGGACTTAACTTACTTAGAACATACAAAATCGACCATAAATTTCTTTCGAACTTTAAAACTCTTCATTCATAATCATATAGTCTCTATTACGGGCCTACGAGACCCAAAATATACAAATAAAACGAATCGGGATGGAACCGGAAACTTACAAACACTTAGGAAATTTTTACTCAAAACAGGGCCACACGCCCGTGTAGAAAGGAACACGCCCATATGGGCAGGCCATGTGATCGCACACGCCTATGTCCCTAGCCCGTGTGGATTTTTATTTTTCATTTCGAACCTACAGGGGTTTTCACACGGCCTGGCACACGCCCGTGCCTATGGCCCGTGTCCCTCACACGGCTATGACACGCACGTGTCTTAGCCAGTGTGTGAAAACCTTGGCATTCTGTTTATGACATCAGCAAACACTTAAGGACACATGGCCAAGCCACACGTCCGTGTGCTGGCCCGTGTGACGAACTGAAATTTTCGCAAATTAGATGTAGGGGACACACGACCAGACAACACACCCATGGGGCAGACCGTGTGTCACACACGACCTAGACACACGCCCGTGTGTCTACCCGTGTGGACAATTATAAGGCTATTTACCAAGCCTTTTGCCACCCTGAAAAGAAACCACTATTATACCATTTTCTAGCAACACATGATATGACAATAATGCACCTCTAATATTCACAACCAAGACATCCACACCATAAATTCATACTACATTCATCATGCATACACTTTACACTTCAATCATTCAAACGCACAAGCTTACTCTTCATGAAATTCACCATCATTGGATAGTTATAACTTAGTTAGCTTTGGCCAATTTCAATGGCCATTTACAAAATGAATTGAGTGACATTAATAGCCAACACATTGGCTAACCAATATGACATATAATAAAATGACCAAGTTCCTATACATGCCATACCCAAAATAATCAACTTTACTATACCAAAAGAATAGTTTGATAGTGTGAACCGAGCTCCGACGTCCTACAATCCTCGAGCTAGCTTGGCGATACTACAAGGAAAAGGGAAAAGTGAGGGGTAAGTATAAATCTTAGTAAGTTTGCATGAAATAAATAGCAACATAAAGGCTTATGATAACATCCATACATTACATCGAGTAATAACACAAATTCTCAAGCACATTGACATAATTTACTCAGGCTTACTCTTACCAATCTCATATCACATATCGAACTCATTTCTCGTAAATTACTCATATGTACCTGTGCCACTTCATCACATAACTTTAGCACTATTACAACTTGAACATAAACTTAGCTCTTTATCCCGTTGAACCATTTGGAATATCAAAGGATACTTGAACTCGTCATACACATAATACGATGCCAATGCCATATCCCAATATGGTCTTACATGGGATCACATCTCAATGCCGATGTCATATCCCAGATATGGTCTTACACGGGATCTCATATCGATGTCGATGTCATATCCCAGATATGGTCTTATACGAGATCGTATATCAACGCCATGTCCCAGACATGGTCTTACATGATTTCATACCGAAGCCAGGTCCCAGACGTGGTCTTATACGAAATCTCTATTCGATGCCGATGCCATATCCCATATATGGTCTTACATGGGATCTCAATTTGGTGCCGAGGCCATGTCCCAGACATGGTCTTACACGGGACCTCCTTAATCTCATTTCGTGACAATGGTATCCTTTCCATTCCTAAGGTTCAACCGGGACTTCAACTTAATAAAATTTCATCATATTTTCTTCGAGACTTTGTTAACCAATATCATAAAGATAATATATGTTTCACAAAATATCAAGCATCTAAAAGCATAATAACATTATGTTGATTTATTACACACAAACTTACCTCGGTACCAAAGTATGTATAGTTGTTCGATTTAGTCCACCACTTTATTCTTTCCTCGGTTTCGGTCCGGACTTCGTGTTTCTTGATCTATAATGACAATTTCACTTTTTAATGATAACATTGACTAAAATAACCCATGAATCATACTTTAGTAAAATTACGATTTTACCCCTAAACTTTCACATATTTACAAAATAGTCCCTAGGCTCGTATAATGAAAAGTACTCATTTCCTTGTTTTCCCAAGCCTAGCCGAACATTTATTAAGCTTATAGCAGCTCACACTTTCCTTCAAAACTAATTTTTACTACACATTTTATCACTTTTACATCTAGGTCCTTTTTATGAATTTTTTTCATGAAAATCATTTAGAAAAAGATGTTTATCATACATTAAACTTCCATATTCCTCCATTAAACATCAAAACACATGCATTTCATACATGGGAAAATTTTTTAACATGAACCCTAGCTTAAAATATAGCTAGAAATAGCTAAATCGAGTTACGAGGATCTAAAAAATATAAAGAACATGAAAAACGGGGCTAGGAGGTACTTACAATCAAGCTTGAAAGTTGAAGAAACCCTAGCTATGGTGAGCTTGAAATTTTCGGCCAAGGTTGAAGAAGATGGACACAATTTTTGTCTTATTTTCCCTTTTAATTAACTTATTAACCAAATGACCAAAATGCCCTTAAGGCCCCTTTCTTGAGATTTTTCCTTCCCATGTCTATTTTTGTCCATCATCAAATATAATGGTCTAATTGCTAAATAAGGACCTCTAATAATTTTTCTAATACTATCTCATACTTGAAACTTCTAGAATCTCATATTTTTTAATCTTTGCAATTTAGTCCTAATGAATAAATTGATCACTAAATTATAAAATTTCTTTATGAAATTTTCACACAATCATGCAAACATGTCATAAACCTCATAAAAGCCATAAAACACATATTTCTACTTCGAATTTGTGGTCTCGCAACCACTATTCTGACTAGGCCCTAAATCGGGCTGTTACAACACGGACGTGTGTGTTGGCCATGGGACCCAAGTTAGAGAGTTACACGGGGTCGGGCACGGGCTGGAACATGGCCATGTGATCCCATTTTGAATGTCCACACAGCCTGTGACACGGGCGTGTGTCCCCTATATTCTTCATGAATTTTCTAAGTGTTTCAAAGGTTTCCTAAGTTATCGGTTTAGTCTCGAACCACCCCGAATGCATGTTTTGGGCCTCGTAGGCTCGTATTAGGGACGATGTGAATGATGTTGAATAATGATTATATGAAAATTGAAAATGTAGGTGAAATGTGTGTTTAATTGTATAGTAAGTCTGGTAATGCTCGGTAACCCTATTCCGGCGTTGAATACGGGTGAGGGGTGTTATAGATCCGAAGGATTTTTCCAGCATCTTCCTATGAAAATGTATTATTAATCAGTTCCTTTTTCCATATTCTTTCATTACTATCGATCAACTCATTAACTTTAGAATCTTGCACAGTATTAACAATTGAAGATAATCTAAAATTTACTGCGTCTGGAATCCAAGCATCATCATTAATTGAGACATTAATACCTGTACCTACCCGCCAGCAATGTCCTTTTGCCAGAATACCTTTTGCCGCCCAGATACTTTTCCATATATAAGAGCTTGTATTTCCCAAACGGGAGTTTAAAAAATGATCATTCGGAAAACACTTTGCTTTAAACACTCGTGCAACAAGAGAATTCTGATTATTAATAATCCTCCACCCTTGCTTAGCTAGTAGGGAAATATTGAACTGAGACATGTTTTTAAAACCCATTCCCCCTCCTCTTTTAGATGACACATATACTTCCATTGACACCAATGTATCCCTTTCTTTCCCTATCCTTTTTACCACCAAAATCTAGCGAAAATATTTTCTAATTCCCCACATAAAGATTTTGGTAGAAGAAAGCATGACATAGCATAAGTTGGTATTGCTTGAAGCACAGATTTTATAAAAACCTCCTTTCCCCCTTGTGATAGTAGCCTTGTACTCCATCTTTCAATTCTTAAATTAACCTTATCCTTGAGATTCTGAAAAGATTCCTTCTTTCGTTTTTGTACCACATTAGGGAGTCCTAGATATTTTTCCAGATTTGTTGAGCATCTCACACCTAATAAAGTCGATATTTCTTCTTTGTCCCCCTCTGTTGTGTTTGAACTATAGAAAATCGTCGATTTATTAAAATTCACGCATTGACCTAAGCATCGTTCATATTCCTTCAAAATTTCTTTTAAAACCATTGCTCCTCTATTTGTAGCTTCACCAAACAAAATACAATCATCTGCAAATAGTAGGTGTGATATCTCCGGTCCCCTTCTACTAGCCTTTACTCCTTTTAACAAGCCCTCTCTTCTTGCCAGTCTTATCAAAGATGAGAGTCCCTCACTGCATATCAGAAAAAGAAAAGGGCTAAGTGGGTCACCTTGATGAAGCCCTCTATTGGGTTTGAAAACATTTCCTCTTCTCCCATTAATGTTCACTGCATAAGAGACTGTGGAGATACATCTCATAATTAATTCCACCCATTCCTTTGCAAAGCCCATCCGAAGCATTACTTCGTTTAGAAAACCCCATTCAACTCTATCATAAACTTTGCTCATGTCTAATTTTACTGCCATAAATCATTTTTTCGGTACGTTTCTGACGTAATGTATGTAAAATTTCATAGGCTAATAGCACATTGTCAGAGATTAACCTTCCAGGAACGAAAGCACTTTGAGCACTGTAATACATCTTCCAATAATTTCTTAAAGATGATTTGCAATTGTTTTGGCCACAATTTTGTAGATAACTGTGCATAAACTAATAGGTCTGAAATTGATAAGGCTTGTGGGGTTTGGGATTTTTGGAATAAGCACGATATCTGTAAGGTTTAAAGAGTCAAAATCCTTACCATCATTCAAAATTCCCAAACATAAAGTTTCAACATCTTTACTTACAATGTGCCAGAACCTCTGAAAAAATAATGCCGGAAAACCATCACAATCTGGTGCTTTAGTGGGCCCCATTCCTTTCAAAGCTGAATAAACCTCTTCTGCCGTGTATGTTGCTAACAAAGATGTATTAATATCAGATGAGATATTAGTGTCAATACCCGTTAAGAGGTGGGTAAATTCCCAACTCCATTAGACGAAAATAAATTCTGGAAATAATTTGAAGCGGGCTCATTAATCGTTGATTCATCAGAAATTTCCCTCCCTTCGTCTGATTCCAGCCTAGTAATTGTGTTAATTCGTCTACAAGCTAAGGCATATTTATGAAAAAAGGCAGAATTCTTATCCCCTAATTGAAGCCAATTGGCCCGTGCCTTTTGTTCCCAATACATTTCATTTTTATCAATCTCCATATTAAGTCGGATTCTAGTATCAATTAGCTTTGCCATTGTGTCATCATCCATTTCCCTTGCCATTAGATTTTCTAGTTCCTTTGTGAGCTTACTCTTTAAACCGCCTCGGCCCTTCTTTATTGAGCTTGCAGCCTTTCAATTTTTTCAAAGATCGATCCATTTGATGAATCCCAAGATTTCTTAATTTCTCGTTCAATAGATTCCTCCATAGTCCACCATGCCTCAAATTTGAATCTTGGGATCCCTTTATAGCTCTTTTCATTATTTGTACTGATAAGAAAGGGACAATGATCTGAAGCCAAATGTGTTAAGTGATGAATATTGCCCTTTGGAAAGAGATGCATCCACTTTTCATTCGCAACGCCTCTATCCAGTCTCTCCTTAATATTTTTTTTCCGGTAGATTCAATTTCTTCCATATAAACCATACCCCCGTATAACCCACGTCCATTAATTGACATTCCTCTAAAACTTCACGGAAAGCTTCCATTCTTTTCTCCTCCCTCGGTTGGCCTCCACTTTTTTCAAAAGAATACATTATTTCATTAAAATCACTACTTACCAGCCAAGGATGATTTTGTTCTTGACCCAAAGTCCTTAACAAATTCCACGAGGCACTCTTATTGCTTACATAAGGTGAGCCATAAAACCCCGTAAATCTCCACTCTTCATTGACACTGTCCTCCTTGATCATCACATCAATATGGCTTTTTGAGAAATTTTTTAGACTAACTGTAATTTCTTCTTTCCATGCCAGACAAATTCCACCTCGAGAACCTTCTGCTCTTACATCAATCCCATTTGCAAAACCACATCTCCTCCTGATCTTTTCCATACGCTTTTCATCTATTTTGGTCTCCATTATGAAGACCATTTAGGGGTTGTGTTGCTTCAGCAAATACCGAAGCCTCGGCACTGCCCGTGGACTCCCCAGTCCACGGACATTCCAACATATAGTTTTCATTGCGCCAGGTCGGCTTGCCTTTTGGCAATCACTGATCTATTTTGGTTGGGAAAATAAATTTGTTTCAGATTATCTACCGACAAAATTGAGCCATCTTCACTATGTAAATCTTGTCCATCGTGTTTCATTCGTTTTGCTTCATCTTCATGGGCCTTTTTTGTACAGCATTCTTCAATTTCTATTTCTGCCGATTTTCTCTTTCTCAATATGCTTTCTTCACTATGATGACTCATCACTTTCGCTGGATCAATTCTTTTTCAACTTGTTTTCTTGACTGGTTTCAAAATTTCTTCACGTGTATTATTCCTTCCATTCACTTTTTCTTCCACGACCGCCCCTTTTTTCCTGCATCTTCGTCACCTTCTCTGTTTCTATTGATTGTAAATTATCTTGTATTCTCTGGATCATGGCGCTTCCATCCTCTTCTTGTGAATTCATCTCAGGAATCTTCTCCATATCACCTATATACGAACATTGAGGCTTCATCTTCTTTGAGAGGGCATTAAACTTTAAACTCTCCCTTCCAATTAAATTTAATTCTTCTTTTAACGCTAAAGAATAAGGTGGATCATATCTGATTTTGTTTTTTTCTGTAGGTGTTAACCCGATACACTCTTTGAGACCATGCTTCATCCTTTCACATCCAAAACAGAATGTCGGTAGTTTCTCATATTTAAAAGAGATCCAAGATTTCCTTTGGTTGTCTATTGAGACGAAAATACCCCTACGAAGGGGTTTTTGCATATCCAATTTAATTCTAAGATGACAAAACTCGCCATTAATCTCAGATCTAAGTACACCTCCAAAAGTAACCCCAATAGCATGCAGTAAATATTTTTTTATCATATTCTGGTAAGCATGGTCCTATCTTAATCCAAAACGGGATGAATTAAGTCGGATTTGACTTCTTTCCATCGATTTAGTCAACCGATCAAAGAGAACTAAATTTTTCTGAAACAGCCATGGCTGCCCCTCCATAACTGTCTCTAAATCTTCTTTAATTTCAAACACGATCAAAAAGAGATTTTGCCCTGCCAGTTGAATCTCGAGTTTTTTCTTCGTTTTCCATATGCTCTTCATCTGTGCCCTAAAACTATCCGGATTATAGGATTTCTCTGTCCATATCGTACAGAGCAGAGTTGGCTTTTCGTTTGGTTCCACCATCGAACTTTTAACCGATAATTGAATGAGTTCTTCTGCCAAAAGGGAGATCTCGTCTCCTCCAAAACCGTCGTCGCCACCACTTTCCTTCATCCCAAGCCGCAGCAGAAACTGTTTTCGCTAGGATGCTAAGCAAAGCACTCTTAGCTAGGGTTTCAAATTTTTTTACTGTTAATAGTAAAATTTAAAATATATTTTTAAAAACATTATTTTATTAAAAAAGTTATAAATATTATTTCACATTGGAACGGATTTGGACAAAATATTGTCTAGATTTAAATCAACTTCAAAAACCATTGTCCATATTCATTCCAATCATGTTTTTAGTAGTTTTATATAACACTAATTTTCATAATATTATTAATATTTTAAAATTAAAAATATATAAATCTAAAAAATCTTTAAAAGCATATAAATTCATAAAAGATTATAAAAAATTTAAGATGATTAAAATTTAAAATAATTTAGAAGTATATAAATTTACAAAAAAATATAAAAATTAAGGCCATTGGAATAAGATAATTTTAATTAAAGATAATGCCATTTAAATTAAGATCATTTACAAACCAGAAAGATAAATAGTATTCTTAGTATTTTTTAGATAATAAGAAATTTATCTTTAATTTAAATGGTTTTAATTTTATTTTATTTTTATAAATTTATATATTTTTAAAGTTTATTAGATTTTATATATTATTTAATTTTAAAATAACAATCATGATATCTTATAAAAATTTAAAAATACATAAAATTATTAAGAAGGTATGTTTAAAATGAATCCGAATAACTATTTGTTTAAGTTCATTTCATATGTGAAAATATTTTTATAATTTTTTATTTTTGCTACCATCTAATTAGTTGTCATCATCACGTCAATACAAATTAACGGTGTTAATGCAAATGTATTAAAATGTGATAGAATATAAGTTTATATATCAACTTGGTGTTAAAAAAATTAGGTACTAACTACAAAATAGACCAATTTAGCATTAAGAAGGCAAAATATATATTACGCAATAAATTTTGAGTATATCTACGATGAACAATTTTATTCTCACATTGGATATTATACCATAAAAAAATTAATTAAAATATAACATAAAAGAACACGATGATTTGAATGGAACAAGAAGTGCCATTTGGATTAAAAAAAAAAAAAAAACCCAATACTAAAGTTGTGTTTAAATCTTGAGTAGCATAAAATTTGTAATAAAATGCATGCAAATAAAAATTATTGATTATTTTTAATGAAAAGTTTTTTAATTTCACAAGCGATTATAAAAAATTGTCATGTGTTCATTTGATTTTTACATTTTAAAAGGGAAAATATTTGGTACACTGTCGGTGCAATTTTTAGACTCCACAAGTAGAGTCAAGAGGTTGACAAATATACTTTAGGGGTACAATAAAATATTAAAAAATAAATATTAAAAAAAAAGACACATGACAATTTTTTGATACTGCTTATGGAATAAAAAAAATTTACTGCTAGTGTACCAAATACTAATAATTTTTTAAGCCTGCTTGTAAAGTTAAAAAACTCCATCGCTAATATATCAAATAATAACCAAATTTATAAATAGTTGAAATTTTTATTTTATTATTAATAAGAAATTTGGATTTTACTTTAATCATCTATCTATCTATCTATCTATCTATATTCTAAGAGTTAGTATTTGATATACTAACAATGTATTTTTTTTATTCCACAAGCAACCTTAAAAAATTATCATGTGTCTATTTTTTTTTTAATATTTATATTTTTAATATTTTACTATACATCTATAAGACACTTGTCAACAGGGGCGAAGCCAGGGGGGCTGGCATGGGCCCGACCCCCCTAAAATGTAAAATTACTATTTAGGCCCTTAAAATTTTTTAAAAATTTTAAATTAGTAAAGGTAAAATTACACTTTGGCCCCCCTAAAATTATAAAAATTCGATTTAATCCTTTACAAATTATAAAGATATAAACTATAAAAAATTAAAATTTTATCCGGCCCCCCTAAAAAATTGTTCTGGCTTCGCCCCTGCTTGTCAACCCCTCGATCCTATTTGTGGAGTCTAAAAACTCTACTAATAATGTACTAAATATTTTCTAATATTATAAATATAAAAATAGAAGAATTAATGAAGAAACCTTATTCTATATAAGTTCATACTATTAAAGTTCAATTAAAATTATGATATATATTCATTATTTTTCACCCAATAAAAAATAATTTCTAAAAATATTGAATTCTCTCAAAAGAAAATTTCATAAAAAAAAATTTTTGGCACGTTGTCCAACCCACTTACTATAATACCGAAGATTAAAAATACATAGAAATTAACTTTTAAATTAATGAGAAAATTAATTCAATTCCATATTTTTTTATACGATAATTATGAACCAATATTAGCAAACAATTTATTTTTTCGCAATCAAGCCCAGCCCAATGGGCTATTGTGGAAATTTTATAATAAGCTATGCAGTAATGTTTCTGGCCTAATTTGCGTCGTTATTGTATAATAAAAATTAAAAAGACCAATTTAAGTTTATATTGTTTTAATTTGAATAAAACAAATTTGTTTTAATAAACCAACTTTTGCCCCTTTTATTTGATACTTTGTTTGAACTTGTCTCTTGAAATTTATGTTGTTGGAGTTTGGATTTTATTTAACAGTTTAATCGCTATTAATCGATGATATTTGATCATATCATCACTTAATTTTTTAAAAATCTTAAAAAACTTAAAACAAACATCTTTGTCATCAACTGAGTTCAAAACATCACAGTTCCAAGAATTACTTTTCCTAACAATAACATCTGTACAAAAGAATAATTTGATTGTTTAAGATCTCCAACGCAAGGACGGCAGTTGATTCCATTTCAATAATAAGATTTGTAAGGTTTAAATCTTTTGCAAGTATAAGACCATCACGTAGTGCTATAATTCTGCTTAAGCCTAAGAGCCAGTGACGCTCATGATCCCCGATAATTGCACCACAACCAACATGTCCCCATTTATTAAGAGAAGAACCTTCATACTTCAATTTTAGCCATCCAACTGCATGGGATTCCGTCTTAATTGGTATTTAAATTTGGATTTCTTCAAATAGCATAGTCATTCATTTTGGTATACCACATGTGTTCTTTATCCGTTTTACTATGAGTATAGTCTTGTTCGGGCCGAGGAGGTATTCAAGTAAAAAAGTCTCTCAACAATTTCAACTCCAAGATTTAAACTTGCAATCTAAATGCCTGGGAAAGAAGTCCCGTTCCACTTCTTCCAACTACTTGTTGATATTTAAAATATTAAATATACTAACAAGTGTTGGGTGTAATGGTAAGACATATTACATTCTCAAAGAAAGACATCGTTGAGAGAAACAACCATGAATCCCGAGTATGGGCTATAAAACGGACATGGAGAATAAAAAAAAATTACATGTAACATAAATATGTATTTGAGTTTCTTTTTATTGTAACATTTTATTCTTTTATAAGGTTTTGTATTTTTTTTTATAATTTTTATGTGAATGTTTTATTTCTTATATACATTTTTGGAATTTTTAGGCTTTTTAATTATATATTAAAAAATTAAGACGATGATGTGTCAAATTTTATAGTGTTGTTTTATCATTTCGACAAAAAAAAAAATAACTAAATTATTTGAGAAAATCTAAGTTTAAGTAAGAATTTTCTTTTGTTAGGATTCTGATATTTCTTTCAACCAAAATAAAGAGTTCACATATTTTTCAAAATTCATACTTAAACTTAGATTTTCTCAAAGAAAGATCAGAATCCTAACAAAAGAAAATTCTAGGTATGAACAAGTCTAGGAAATGTCACTCCCACAGTATCTGCTAACAACAGATGTACAAAAAAAAAAAAAAAATTATATTGTGCAAAATTTGAGATTTTACTAGTACCTAATTAATGTTTATTATATTGATAAAATATTCAAAATTGTGACATATCAAGTGTGTGTATCATTTACTTTTGAAGTCAGGTTGAAGGTAGGTAAAATTATATTGATATCCACATGGAATTAATTTTAAGGTATGATATCACCGGGACAAAAAATCATGGGCCTCACTTTATACTCGTCTCTAAATTGACTTCAACAAATTCCTGTACTTTTATTATTCACAAGTTCTCTCTTTTTTTTTTTTATTTATTTATACGTATTTGAGTTGATATTATTACAACTTAATTAAATTGAATCCTAATCGACATGATATTCTTTTTGGTGGATATTATTTGTCAGTAAAAAATTTCCTCGTTCTCTAAAAAGATAAAAAGTTAATCATAAAATGTTAACGAAACTATGACACGAATTATGCTTTTAACCATTTATTTATATGGATTAAATGCGCATGCTGTTGAAACTGAAACGTAGTATTTTTCATAACAAAAGGAGGGATGGGGACATCTTATTTTGGGTTAATCAAAAGTCTAGTTGTAGAAAGTTTTCCTTGTCAAGAAATATAAAACATCACATGCATCTGCAATGATGTTTTTCTCTTACATTTCATGTGACATCTAGGAAGCTATTCTAATGTAGCGTAAAATTTTAGGAAAGGACAATTTTTCTACAATTAGAAAGGAAGACTCGGAAAATAAATCTCTCACTGACTGCTTGCTCACCTCACAAGGTTGAAAAAGAGTACAATCAATAAATTTTTATTGGAAAAAGAGTACAATAATTTCTACGTTTTTATTTTTATTTTTGTGTATGAACAAATTGCTAATTAAAATGCCATAAATTCAGTTACATATGTTTAGCAAAAAGGTTTGCTTTGAATTGGGTGTACCAGAGTTAAGTGGAAGGGAAAAGCACGATAATTCGTGTATATTTATGTCACGCCCATATAATTTGGGTTATAATAATAATAATAATTCAACTTTCCCATATTATTTTTTTACACTTAAATAACGCTTGAAAATTCATCTAATAATTGAAATTAAGTATAATTATTTATAATTATATAATGATGACATGTTTGGATAATCATCGTAATTAGTGGGTTTCACCAAATTAGCTGTAATTGGATTACCCCAACTACACTCTCTAATTCTTAGAGAAGGGTGAGAATTGGAGTAATTACGCAGCTAATTATACCAAAATCTAATTCTTAAAAAATTATTTTTATACAAGTTATAAAAATTGTATTATAAGTATGAACACATATGAGCGTTTGGAATAGTTATGATAAAAAATTTCTTATATTATAAATACTAAAAAATTATATTATGAAAATAATTTGTATATTTTATAAATTTATAACAAAAAAATTATATAGTTTAAATCTTAAAAACATTCTTAAGTTATGGCAAAAAAAAATATTATTTATAAAGGTGTTATAATATATTTATTTATAAAAATTTATGGCAAAAAAGTACGAACATAACTTGTTTATGTATTCATGCTATATATAATGAAAATTGTCGAAACCATTTTTAAGAGTGCTTGAAAAAACGGGGATCGACTTTAAAATGACTAATGGAGTCGCCACTGATCTTTTATTCGAGGTGTGATCGGATCACCTTGAGATAGGTTATTTTAATAAAACATTTTGATTTATTAAAACAATAATTTTGGTCTACGAAATCCAAGAAAACAGGTTCGAGAGTCGGTTACATACGAGGAATGATTAGCACCCTCGTAACGCCCTAAATTGGTACCTAATTGATTGATTAATGTCTTAATGTAGAAAATTTGAAAAGATTTTAAAATACGACCTTCTTTGACCCATTTGAAGATACTCGAGTTTGAATATTAAGATTCTCTGGTTCTGAAGGAATAAAATATCACATCCAGCACGTTAGGATGCAACAATTTCAGTCTTCGAATTCTAGATCATCCCAAAATTTTCAAAACTCATGCATTGAGATTTTGAAAGGGTATTTCGTTATTTGGGATTAAACGGAAAATCGAAACCCAGCACGTTAGAGCACGATTTCTCGAATTTCCAAACACAAAATATTGCCTTGTTTTTAATGGTAAGAAAATACGAGTGAAATCTTAAAAGGATATTCAGTTATTTGGTCAAATGAAAAACCGAAACCCAGCACGTTAGGGCACGATTTCTCAAAATTCCCGAATACGGAACATTGCCTTTACTTTGGAAATCCTTATTTCGAGATAACAAAATGTCACATCCAGTGAGTTAGGATGCAACACTTTTGAATTCCCGAGAATAAGTATTTTATTTAACTTATACATTTTGATTTAAAAGAGAAAAGGGTACTCGATTGCCAGGATTTAACGAGAAAAATCGGAACCCAGTAAGTTAGGGCACGATTTTCTCGAAGTGTCCAAACACGAGCATTGCCTTATTTAAAAACTTTGAGTAAAAATGATTTTATAACTTAAATGGTGTTAAAACATGACTTTTTAAGTGAATAAAACGCGATGACATAATAACATACAATGCGGAGCAATTATTTACAAGTGAAATACAATACTATTGAATCGCAAAATACAAACAAACATAAAATAAGAACTGCAATACACATAATATCAATAATCACATAATATCTTATTCTAATATCCATATTACCACAAAGCGAAATAAATAATAAGAAAATTTGAAATACAACATAAAGCAATTCTGGGTAAATAATATATGAAAGATTTGAAATGAATATTATAAAAGTAATCTAGAGTATGTAAAATATAATAAATAATATATACCAAAATAATTTCAAAATAAATAACATAGAGGGCAATGATATAAAATATTTAAGATAAATATTATACAAAACATTTTTTTATAATAAGATAATAGGTAAAATGATTTTTAAATAATTAATTTAAAGGCAACTTAAATTAACACTTAATCTTAATTTACTAATATAAAAAAAAAGGTTTACCATGAATAATATATATACACAAAACCATTTTAAAATAAATAATACATAAAGAAGAATTTAAAATAATTTGTAGAAATAATTTAAACTAACTAATATATATATATATGTGAATATTCAAAGTAAATAATATAAATTTAATGTAAATAACATGCATAAAAGAAATTAGGATGAAAATGGCTGTAATTGACAATATAGAATTATTTTTTTTTTCTTAAAATAAACCATAGTAATAAAACAAATAAATGACAAACAAGCAAATTAAAACATATTTAGGGCAAATTTAGAAGTAAATCAAAATTCGGAGTTTAAATGCTAAATATTAAAACAACAAGGGACCTAAATTGAGTGCGCGCGCAAAGAACAGGGGCTGAAAGCGCAATTTATCCGATCATTAAACGCAGCGTTAAAACAGGAGCCAAAATTAAAACTGCGTAAAATTACTGGAAAAATTAAAATAAAATAAAGCTTAATTTAAAAAAAAATCAAAATACAGAAGGATCAAAAGGGCAATTAGCCCATTTCACAGAAACACGCGGATCCTCCCGGGTCGGGTCAACACGCGGATCTGGAGGGACAAAACGACGCCGTTTAAAGCTTAATGCCCCTGCCACCAAACGACGCCGTATTACTTAGCTTTAAATAGCAAAAACCTTAACAGATACTCATTTTAAAACCATTTTTTAAAAAAGGGGGGTTGAAAACGCTCTGAAGGTTCTCTGGGGTTCTGACCTAACCCCGTCACCGAACCGCCGTACTCCGCCACCATCCGCCGTCGCGCGCGGTGGTCGGAGAACCAAGAGTCAGCCCTTTCGAACCCTTCAGGCGCCCTAAGCGCAGATCTAAAAAAACGAAAGCCGAACCCTTCATTAAAATCGAAAGGCAACCCAGAAACGTTTCGGATTCTCGATTCCGATCGTCACAAAAGGTGAGATCTTAAGCTTTTTTTGTATTTCTATGTATATGTATAATATATTTGAAGCAAAATAGACTGCAAAGATCTGAAATATACCTCTGTTTTTTGATATATCTGTATTAAAAAAAATCGTAAGAGAGTTACAATGTTTTCTGGCTTTCTTTTTATAGCCGAGAAGAAAGAAAAAAAAACTTAAAAAAATCTATGCTATTTTTCTATTTCTCGTATTTGCTGTTGCTTTCCTTGTCCTTTTCGCAGGTACGGCGGGGACGTGGCTATACGAGGCCGTCTTTGACGAGCGTGTGGGCGTGTAGGATTCAATTTGCTGCTGTTGGTATTTCCAGAAACCTCTAGGGTTTCTGGAAGGGTTAGGATTTTTGGGCCAATCGGGCCTTGGGATTTTGGGTAGTGTCTTGGGCTTAGTATTGGGTTAGTTTTTGGTTAAGGCAAGTGGGCCTTTTTGTAAATTAAATTTTGGACTGTTATTGGACTGCCATTTTTGGACTTGGTTTATTATATTTTTGGGTTTTTCTAATTTCTGTTTGCTTTTTATTTTGGTTTTATTCTGCTATTGGGCTCGGGCAAATTGGGCCATTTACAGCTGCCCATCTTTGCTCATTTTCGTGTAACGAGAATAGAGCAAAGACTTCAAAAAGGGCCAATTTTTCCCGGTCTTGTCGAATCTTGACTTCTTTCGGTGCTTTTCTTCTTCGAGTAGCTTCGTTCCATCCCGCTGCATCTTCAGGGGCATGAGAACTAGCGCTTCGATCTAATTCAAGGAAATTAGCCTTGTAGCTTCAATCTGCTCCGCCGCAACTTCAGGGAGACAAGATCTTATGTCTTCGATCTGCTCCTGCAACTTCAGGAATGCCAGATCTGCTATCCTCAATCTGCTCCACTACAAACTCAAGGAGACAAGATCTAATGTCTTCGATCTGCTCCTGCAACTTCAGGAATGCCAGATCTGCTATCTTCGATCTGCTCCTGCAACTTCAGGAATGCCAGATCTGCTATCTTCAATCTACTCCACTGCAAACTTCAAGAATGCCAGACTGGTATCTTTGATCTGCTCCTGCAACTTTAGGAATGCCAGATCTGCTATCTTCGATCTGCTCCTGCGCAACTTCGTGAATGTCGATCGGTATCTTCGACCGCTTCCGCAACTTCGTGGAATGCCGATCTGCTATCTTCAATCTGCTCTTGCAACTTCGGAATGCGGATCGTATCTTCGATCGCTCCTGCAACTTCGTGAATGCCGATCTGCTATATCTTCAATCTGCTCCTGCAACTTCGTGAATGCCGATCGTATCTTCGATCTGCTCTTGCAACTTCAGGAATGCCAGATCTGCTATCTTCAATCTACCTTACTACACTGTCCTTTTGAGGACATAACCTGTAGAATGGGTACATGCTTATGCGTAATAATTAGGATGCCATGATCGAAATGAGTCAAATGCTCCTATTTAGACATGCTATGATATATAAATGCGAAAATGTTATGAGAATGATTCCTATTTTAGGTGTCATCACTCATTGTTTATCAGGGCTTTATCACTGACGTATTGTGATGTCATCTTGTTCGGCTGGTATTCTCAACAGAAAACCCAAGAAAACAATTATATTTTGTTCAACAGATTTGCCCCACCGTAACTTCAGGGTTCATCTTATTGTGACCTAGGGGTACAGGATCTGAATCTTTTCCCATCCATTCCATTGCGACTTCAGACTATAGGATTTGTTTCTTCTTCAATCTATCCCATTGCTATTCAAGGGTACATGACTTGTATAATTTTCCCTCCGTACCACCGCAACTCAAGGGTAGAGGATTGTAACTTGTTCGATCAACTGATCTCTCCCCAGGTGACCTAACCAAGTGTGTATGCATGATATTTGCATGGGTGCAGAATATCATTTTTTCTTGCGAATGATTCCCCTTTTAAGCTTGGGTTAACATTGTCCATTTTTCGTCGAGATTGTATCACCGACGTAATATCTTGTCACTTTGTTCAACCACCATTGTAAGAACCCATTTATGCCCGGGGCCCATTAACCAGTCCATTAACCCATTAAAATAACCAAAACAAAACAAAAATTAAAACCAAATGAAAAACCCAAATAAAATAACAGTCCATTTTACAGTTTTTTTTACAAACCCAAAAGAATTACAATAGCCCAAATTAGCCCGAACCTAGCCCAAATTAGCCTGAACCTAGCCCAAATTAGCCTGAACCTAGCCCAAACAATCACTACCCATTAAGCCCAAAGAAAAAATAGCCAGCAGAAACCCTAGGGTTTCCACCAGCGCCGTACACAGCCTTAACAGCAAGTCACCCCACACCACGTCGCCACCGTACGGCCTCCGTACGCCACTCTCGTACCTCCACGTCGCCTTGTACCTGCGAAAATAAGGAAAAACGACAGCAAACCAAGAAAATATCGTATTTTCATTTGGGCTATAAAACTAAGAGGAATTTTTGTAATGTTTTTTTTAGAGATTGTTTTTTCGCACACATGTACAGAGAAATATACAAGAAAGAAAAAGGTGATTTACCTTTTTGGATTCAATCGTGTTCTTGCTTTTACTTGATTTGGATTTTCTTTTTGATTTTTTTGATATATTTGAAGTAAAAATAAACAAATAGAAAAGGAGGGTTTACCGAAAATCGCTCGTGGTCGCGTCGTCGGAGAGCCTTTCTCTTTCGCGAAATCGGACCCAAGAGGCGTCGGTTGCTCCCTTCTTTTGGCTTTCTGGGTTGGGATGGTTTAGCTGTTAAACGATTCAAGAAAGGGCTGAAAAGCCCTCTTTCGGCACCTCCGACCACCGTGTATGACGGAGCCCCAGCGGGGCTACGGCGGAGGACCGCCAGACTCTTGGATTGCTTAAAAAAGCTTTTAGAGAGAAAGTATGAAGTTTTTTTAAGGGGGTATTCAAATGATTTTTTGGTCTAAAATTTTACTTATATACACTGTTTAAAACGGCATCGTTTTTGTGCTTTGGTTTAATTGCTAAACGACGCCGTTTAATAGCATTGACCCGATTACCCGACCCGTTGAAAGGGGATCCGCGTGTTTTATAGCCTTTGGGTTATTTACACTACAGGCCCCTCCGCTTTTTTCACTTGTTTTAATTAGAACCTTATTTCTATATTTTTATATTTTAATTTCTCCCTGGAATTTGTGCATTATTTCAATTTGATACCCGTCTAAACGCAATGTTTTCGCAACTTGGAATATTTGTTTTTTTAATCCCTGTCCATTTGTGTGTATCTTATTTCGATCCTTAATTCTATTTTAATAATTTCATTTGTTTATAAATTATCCTCTTGATGTTGTTTTTATTTCAATTGAGTTTTTTCATTTTATTCATTTTAAATATTTTTTATTATATAAAATTCATTATTTGTTTTAATATATATTGTTTGAATTATATTGTATATATTATTTTCGCATTATTTTAGTTGTTATTCTTTTAATTCTCCTTTATATGTATATATATTTTCTTCTAAATCTATTTATATATAATTTACTTCCTTTAAAGATCCTATTTTAGTATATATTGTTTAACATCTTCATATATATATATTTTTTATACATGTGTTATTACTATTAAGTCTTTCATCTTATGTATGTTACCAATTACTTTAAGTTAATATATATATATATATTAAATAATTTTGAATATCATTTACTTTAAATTTCTTCTTGTGTAATATTTATTTTTCATCCATATCTTATTATGCTTGTTTTTATTATAAAATTTATTTCAAATCTTCTCATGCATTGCCTATTTCTTTTTAAAATTGTTATACATATAATTTAGGTTAAAATTGCATGTACATATTAGTTTCAAATTTCTTTTTTCTCTATTTATTTTAAATTCATTTATTATCATGCAAAAATCTGTTTTATATTTTATTAATTTGCCATATGGCTCTGATTGAAATATGATATGTTGTGAAATTATCGCCATTTTATATTTTGAATTGTATGTTCATATTATTATTCTTGTCATCCATTTGTACAAAGTTGTATTCATGTATTATTATTCCATGCTCGATGTTATATTTTTGTTTCTCATTATCGAATAGTGATTCAATAAAAGCATTTTGAATCGAGTTTAAAATCGCTTATTTAAAAGTTTTTAAAACAAGGCAATATTTGATGTTTGGAAGTTCGAGGAATTGCGCCCTAACGTGCTGGGTGTCAATTCTTTGTTCGACCAAATAACCAAATATCCTTTTGATCGCATATTTTGAAAATCAAAGATGACCTCGGTATCGAGGTATAAACGTGTCATATCCTAACGTGCTGGATGTGATGTTTTTATTCCTTTGGAACGAATGAATCTTGAGATTCAATTCAAAATTAATTAACATTCTTTAAAAACTATCACACCTTAAACATTTTCAAGTTTTCAACGCAAGGACACTAATTAATCAATTTGGTACCAGTTTTTGGGCGTACGAGGGTGCTAATCCTTCCTCGTACGTAACCGACTCCCGAACCTATTTTCCTATTTCGCAGACCAAAATTATTTTTACAAGGTGATCCAATCCCACCTAAACAAAAAGGGTTGGTGGCGACTCTACTATATATTTTTAAGTCGATCACCATTTTTCCAAAACTCTAAAAAATGGTTTCGACAGCTTGGCGACTCCACTGGAAACTGGTTGAGAGTCAGGCCATAGATTGATTAACTCTTGTCTTTTTGATTGAAAATTTGGAAAATTGTTTTGAAAAATCACATTCTTTTGATGCATTTGTTGGTGCTATGATTAAATCTTGTAGAATACTCTTGCATTGCATTGCATGACCGTTGTAGTCATACCTTTTAAGTGGGAGTGAGAAACTATGCCTTCGTGAGGTTTTCACCTCCGCATGGGCTAGGGGACTGCTTCCGGGATACATTCGTACCTATGTCTTCGTGAGGTTTTCACCTCCGCATGGGCATAGGGAAATGTATTCCCCTGAACTGAACTCGATCCATATGAGCCTATAATGGGTGAGGATTGAGGAATCTGCTGGTTTAGGTACCCTCTCGTCAGAACCAAACCACATATAGTGAACCCTAAGAGCTAACCCTAGGTAGAGCCACGCCAAACCCTAGTGGTCACACGGTTAGGTACTTTATTCTGTTGTTTGTTTCTCTTGTGCTAACGTGTTTCTTTTGTTTTCATTGCATTGCATCGCATCATTTTTAGAAAGGAGGTGTTGATTCATATTCGATTGCTAAATAGAAGAGTTTGTCATAAGAAAATGGGTTACTTGATAAAGTGGATTATAATACGGTCGTTCGCACATAGTCTAGGTAAACAACGAGAGAAGGCTGATAGTCCGCCGAAGACTACAAGACTTTGCCCGATGATTCAAGCCGAAAAGGATTATTCGAGAGTCATCATGCCTCAATTTTCTTAAAGAAGCTTATGAACATCGCAGAGGATAAGTGAGTGAAGAGGTACGGCCTGGACCAAGCAACAAGGAGCTAGAAGAAGCATCTATTGAGAAAGTTCACGGGACACGACCATAACATCCGGATACGAAGAAAAGGATTGGTGTTTTCACCTGGACTATGAGGACAAAGCCGCATATGCAATCCGTTTTATGTAAAGAAATTTATTTTCTAGAAAAGTTTTTCTAATGGAATTAAATTCATAATCAACGCCTCTCTTTCTTTTTGCATTCATTCCATGCATTTGCATTACACATGCATTAAAATTTGTAGAAAGACCCTAATTAGGTGAGATTATTTCAGTTAACCTAGAAGACATGGAACAAAGGTTGGAGAGATTAGAGCAAAGGTAAATACTGATGTAAGAGCAGTTGGCCAAAATTCAATAGGATATGCGAGATCAAATGAATATGATGAGCCAATTAACCCAATTACTAGTTGGAAGGCTTAAAAAAGGGAGTGACCCAGTGGTCAACAGTGTGGATGATGATGAAGACATCGTTTATTCCCCAATAAGTGTCCCGACTCAAGCAGACACGCATTCGCATGGGGTACCCGTCATTATCAGACCCAAATGTCAGACTGATACCTTGGCCCTGTTAAACATCCCGATGGGATCAGGTTTTAACCCGAAAGATGATCGAGCCAAACCTGTTGTTCTGGCAGAAACAAAGAAAAAAGGAGAGTGGACTTCAAAGATCCCGAAGAAGAAGGAAAGGGAAGTGAATAGTACGAGTAGGTATAACAAGGGCCATTCGAAGCCGTTTATAGTAAACCAGCCAAAGAAAGCAATTACCAGTTCTCAGGTCTCCCCAAGGCAAGAACCCAATGCAAGACCGAACTCAGAGAAACCCTAGTTCGCACCCATCCCAATCACATATAGGGAGTTGTACCAAATTTTGTTTGAAGCACATGTTGTATCCCCTTTTTACGTGGAACCAATACAGCCTCCATACTCTAAATGGTACGATGTGAACTCCCAATGCAAATACCATGTAGGAATTACGGGGTACTCGATGGAAAACTGCACCGCTTTCAAGAAATTAGTCGAAAGATTCATCAAAATGGGAATTGTAAAATTCGATAATCCCTCTGGTGCAGAAAATTCGTTACCCAATCTTTCTGTTAAAGGGGTAAACATTGTAAGTTCCATGATAGATAGGGGGAGGAGATCCAAGAATGCATCGAGCTCAGGGCCCTAGCGCAAAGCCTGATCGATAACAAATTGAAGAGATCAAAGTCCCAGTGGGAACGTTGGGGAATCTAAACATTAACGACATATTCGAAGAGGGAACCAAGGAATAGACTTTTCCAAGCTTCTGTCTTTACGTACTTGGGAAGATCTTAAACAATGGGACTGTGGAAGGGATCCCTGTATTTTAGAACCAATTCAGAGTAATGTACAAAACGCACTTGTTGCTTTAAGCCTAGAAGCAATAAGATTTCTTTTGTGAAATAGGCTTGTGTCCAGAATTTTTATTTTAATAAAATGCATCTTTCTAAGTAAATATTTTCATTCTTCACATTTCATACTATACATTATTTGGTTTTTAGAATATTCTTTCATTCTTTATTCATGACCATACCATAAATAATCATCCTTAGAATCATTTATTCTTTGGATTGCCCTCGTACCGAGGTTCCCAGATATCAACGACATGAGCGACATTATTACTGACTCCCTTTTTGAAGGAGATATGGGTCTAAGGGATCTAAGGATTTTGAAGATGACAGAGGTTGTAGCCTATCTTTCGATTTGTTAAGGATGGTAGAACAAGTGAAAATAGACTCTACTTCGCAAAGGGTCAGTAGACGTTACGAGTTTAGGAAAGGGGTAAAGATCAAAGCCTAACTCACCACAAAAATAAGGTGAGACATCATTGAGCTATTTTCCAGAATTCCAAGATGTTTTCGCAAGATCATATCAAGGCACGCTAGGCTATTGAAAGTGGGTATGCTGTTAAGATTGGTGTTTAAAGAACACATGTTAATGGTTCTACAATGGCTAGGCTAATCAAGAGGTTCGGGCTACTGGTTTACCTAGAAAGGGAAATTGCATCAAATACCAAATTGAGGAAGACAAGATTTATGTGCCTCTTCCATTTTTTCTATATGTGGGGCATAGATATTATGAGGCTGGTTTCGTCAAAAGCATCTAACCGACACCAATTCATCTTTGTGGTTGTCAATTACTTCACTAAGAGGGTGAAGGTCGCTTCATATGCCAAAGTTGCAAAGTCAACAGTCGACAGATTCAAATTCAAATCTGAATCCAAATTCAAATCCAAATCCAAATCCAAATCCAAATCCAAATTCAAATTCAAAAAAAGTGGCAATAAAGAATGTCAGAAAGAAATATAATTGCACAATGTCAAATATTTGCAGTCTGTTCAAAGATCAGACACCATATCAGTACAGCAAAGGCAGCCAAAAGACCATTCAAATTTTTTTGAAAAATGACTGAGACTTGTAAAGGTTGGCATGGAGAAGTTACCATTTACCCTCTATGTTTCTTGAGCGTTGGCCAGGACCTTCACCGTGGCATCTTTCCCACTGATTTATGAAAGGGAAGCAATTGTTGGAAGTTAAGATTCCTTTTCTCCAAGCTTTGAAATTAAGAATTGGATAAAGCAGAATGTCTCTAGTAAGCTTGATTGAAAGTATTCATCATGGTCGAATGTACCAAAAACATATGATACGGGCTTATGACAAAAATGTTCGCCCAAGAGAATTTCAGGATGGGGACCTGGCATTAAGAAAGATTCTTCTCATCCAAAAGGACTTCAGAGGTAATTGCCAAATTTGGAAAAACCTTATGTGGTGAAGAAGGCTTGTTCTGGAAGATCATTAACTTTGACCAAGATGGATGGTAAGGACATGCTCAAGCTGGTGAATTCAGGTTTTGTCTAAAAGGAGAGGCCAAGGTGAAAACGCGCAAAGGGCGCCTTGAGATAAAAAAAGAAAAAGTGAAATGAAAAATTTGATCAAAAGAAGAAAGAAAAAGGAGAGGCCAAGGCGAAAACCCGCAAAGGGCGCTTTGAGACCAAAGGGGATTTGAGTTGAAAACCCGAAAAGGGCAGCTCAAATTTTGTTCGAAAGTGGGGCATACAGTAGTCTTGCTATACTTGAATTAAGAATGAAGAAGTATGCTACGTCTTGGGGCATCGACAAAGTACTACGGATCCCTTAAACACATATTGAGCTCAAAATGGTCCTCAAGAAGTTGGAACAGAGAAGCTCAGGCTGCGATATCTGGGGCACCTAGTTCCCCTTTTACCCATTTTAAATTTGTTATTTATGATTATATTATTCTTTTCAAAATAGGTTCGCAATAAATTTCCTTCTTGATTGCGATTGCCATCTTTGCTTAACTTATTTGTTTCGAGCTATGCTCCTAATTAATTTCCTTTTTGTCCATTGTTATGATCTTTTTCAAGCATTTTGCATTGAAATAACGATTAGTGGACTAATAATACTTTCATGAAAGGAGTTTCGCATATTACTCTGGAAGCTTCTGAATAACACAAGAACTTGAAACATGACTATTGTTTAAAACTCACCAAGTTTAAGGAAGAGTCTAAGCTGAGACTATCTCTTTGGATTTTTGTCAAAAATGGTGGTTGAACAAAATGAAAAAATATTGCGTCGGTGATACGATCTTGACGAAAAATGGGCAATGTTAACCCAAGCGTAAAAGGGGAATCATTCGCAAGAAAAAATGATATTCTGCATCCATGCAAATATCATGCATACACAGGTGGTTAGGTCACCTGGGGAGCGATCAGTTGATTGAACAAGTTACAGTCCTCTACCCCTGAGTTGTGGTGGTATGGATGGAAAATGATACAAGTCCTGTACCCTTGAATAGCAATGGGATGGATTGAAGAAGAAACAAATCCTACATTTTGGAGTCGCACCGATGGATTCGAGATCTTATACCCTAAGCCACAATGAGATGAACCACGGTTACAGATTGGGGCAAACTCATTGAGTAAGATATAATCGTTTTCTCGGGTTTTCTGTTGAGAATACCAGCCGAACAAGAGGGCAGCATAATACGTCAGTGATTAGGCCTTAATAAACAATGAGCGATGACATCTTAAACTTTTAACCAAGGATCATTCTCATGACATTCTGCATTCATGCAAATGTCATCCATAATCATTTACTTAAGAGCATTCGATTTATTCTGATCATTGCATCTTAATCATTGTAAAAAAACCATTCTCATGACATTCTGTATTCATCCATAATACATTTAGTTAGAAGCATTGGATTCATTCTGATCATTGCATCCTAACCATTTTGCATAAGCATAAACACATAAAACCGATTTTACAGGATAAGTCCCCCAAAGGACGGGGTCACAACGTCGGTGAATTAGCAGATCTGGTCTTCCTGAGTTTACAGCGAAGCAGATCGAAGATTGTAGTCTTCTCTTCCTAAAATAGCAAGGAAGTAGACTGAAGATTTCAGATTTTGTTCCCTCGAGGTAGCAGTAGAGCAGATCAGTTAAAGATTGCAGATCTTATCTCACGGAGCAGTAGTAAAATAGATCGAACTCTAAATTTCTATCTCCTCGAAGTTCCAGTGGAGTAGGTTGAAGCTACAAATCCCTCCTCCCTGAGTTTACAATGAGGATCAATCCGTAGTTCTTTGAAGTTTTAGCAGAGAAGATTGAGGTTATGAATCTCTTCTCTCTGAATTTATATCTCCTCGAAGTTCCAGTGGAGTAGGTTGAAGCTACAAATCCCTCCTCCCTGAGTTTACAATGAGGATCAATCCGTATTTCTTTGAAGTTTCAGCAGAGAAGATTGAGGTTACGAATCTCTTCTCTCTGAATTTCTCTCTCCTCGAAGTTCCAGTGGAGTAGGTTGAAGCTACAAATCCCTTCTCCCTGAGTTTACATGGAGGATCAATCCTTATTTCTTTGAAGTTTCAGCAGAGAAGATTGAGATTACGAATCTCTTCTCCCTGAATTTCTTATCTTCCCGAAGTTCCAGTGGAGTAGGTTGAGGCTACAAATCCCTCCTCCCTGAGTTTACAATGAGGATCAATCCGTATTTCTTTGATGTTTCAGCAGAGAAGATTAAGGTTACGAATCTCTTCTCTCTGAATTTCTATCTCCTCAAAGTTCCAGTGGAGTAGGTTGAAGCTACAAATCCCTCCTCCCTGAGTTTACAATGAGGATCAATCCGTATTTCTTTGAAGTTTCAGCAGAGAAGATTGAAACTACGAACCTCTTCTCTCTGAATTATTATCTCCTCGAAGTTCCAGTGGAGTAGGTTGAGGCTACAAATCCCTCCTCCCTGAGTTTATAACGAGGAACGATCCTTATTTCTTTAAAGTTCCAGTGGAGTAGATTGAAACTACGAATCTCTTCTCCCTGAAGTTACATCGGAATTGGATCGAAGCGCTAGTTCCTATGCCCTTGAAGATGCAGTGGGATGGAATGAAGCTACTCGAAGAAGAAAAGCATCGAAAGAAGTCAAAGATTTGAAGACCGGGAAAAAATGATCCTTTTTGAAGTCTTTGCTCCATTCTTGTTACACGACAACGAGCAAAGAGGGGCAGCTGTAAGAACCTATTTATGCCCGGGGCCCATTAACCAGTCCATTAACCCATTAAAATAACCAAAACAAAACAAAAATTAAAACCAAATGAAAAACCAAAATAGAATAACAGTCTATTTTACAGTTTTTTTTACAAACCCAAAAGAATTATAATAGCCCAAATTAGCCCGAACCTAGCCCAAATTAGCCTGAACCTAGCCCAAATTAGCCTGAACCTAGCCCAAACAAACACTACCCACTAAGCCCAAAGCAAAATAACCACAGAAACCCTAGGGTTTCCACCAAATACGCACACACCTCTTAATAAAGTCACCCCGCCGCGTCGCCACATCAGACGGCCTCCGTACGCCACCCTTGTGCCTCCACGTCGCCTTGTACATGCGAAAACAAGGAAAAACGATAGCAAACCAAGAAAATATCGTATTTTCATTCGGGCTATAAAACTAAGAGGAATTTTTGTAATGTTTTTTTTAGAGATTGTTTTTTCGCACACATGTACAGAGAAATATACAGAAAGAAAAAAGGTGATTTACCTTTTTGGATTCACTGGTGTTCTTGCTTTTTACTTCGATTTTGGATTTTCTTTTTGATTTTTTTTTTTGATATATTTGAAGTAAAAATAAACGAATAGAAAAGGAGGGTTTACCGAAAATCGCTCGTGGTCGCGTCGTCGGAGAGCCTTTCTCCTTCGCGAAATCGGACCCAAGAGGCGTCGGTTGCTCCCTTCTTTTGGCTTTCTGGGTTGGGATGGTTTAGCTGTTAAACGATTCAAGAAAGGGCTGAAAAGCCCTCTTTCGGCACCTCCGACTACCGTGTATGACGGAGCCCCAGCGGGGCTACGGCGGAGGACCGCCGGACTCTTGGATTGCTTAAAAAAGCTTTTAGAGAGAAAGAATGAAGTTTTTTTTAAGGGGGTATTCAAATGATTTTTTGGTCTAAAATTTTACTTATATACACTGTTTAAAACGACACCGTTTTTGTGCTTTGGTTTAATTGCTAAACGACGCCGTTTAATAGCATTGACCCGATTACCCGACCCGTTGAAAGGGGATCCGCGTGTTTTATAGCCTTTGGGTTATTTACACTACAGGCCCCTCCGCTTTTTTCACTTGTTTTAATTAGAACCTTATTTCTATATTTTTATATTTTAATTTCTCCCTGGAATTTGTGCATTATTTCAATTTGATACCCGTCTAAACGCAATGTTTTCGTAACTTGGAATATTTGTTTTTTAATCCCTGTCCATTTGTGTGTATCTTATTTCGATCCTTAATTCTATTTTAATAATTTCATTTGTTTATAAATTATCCTCTTGATGTTGTTTTTATTTCAATTGAGTTTTTTCATTTTATTCATTTTAAATATTTTTTATTATATAAAATTCATTATTTGTGTATATTATTTTCGCATTATTTTAGTTGTTTTTCTTTTAATTCTCCTTTATATGTATATATATTTTCTTCTAAATCTATTTATATATAATTTACTTCCTTTAAAGATCCTATTTTAGTATATATTGTTTAACATCTTCATATATATATATATTATACATGTGTTATTACTATTAAGTCTTTCATCTTATGTATGTTACCAACTTTAAGTTAATATATATATATATATTAAATAATTTTGAATATCATTTACTTTAAATTTCTTCTTGTGTAATATTTATTTTTCATTTATATCTTATTATGCTTGTTTTTATTATAAAATTTATTTCAAATCTTCTCATGCATTGCCTATTTCTTTTTAAAATTGTTATACATATAATTTAGGTTAAAATTGCATGTATATATTAGTTTCAAATTTCTTTTTTCTCTATTTATTTTAAATTCATTTATTATCATGCAAAAATCTGTTTTATATTTTATTAATTTGCCATATGGCTCTGATTGAAATATGATATGTTGTGAAATTATCGCCATTGTATATTTTGAATTGTATGTTCATATTATTATTCTTGTCATCCATCTGTACAAAGTTGTATTCATGTATTATTATTCCATGCTCGATGTTATATTTTTGTTTCTCATTATTGAATAGTGATTCAATAAAAGCATTTTGAGTCGATTTTAAAATCGCTTATTTAAAAGTTTTTAAAACAAGGCAATATTTGATGTTTGGAAGTTCGAGGAATTGAGCCCTAACGTGTTGGGTGTCAATTCTTCATTCGACCAAATAACCAAATATCCTTTTGATCGCATATTTTGAAAATCAAAGATGATCTCGGTACGAGGATAAACGTGTCATATCCTAACGTGCTGGATGTAATGTTTTTATTCCTTTGGAACGAATGAATCTTGAGATTCAATTCAAAATTAATTAACATTCTTTAAAAAGTATCACACCTTAAACATTTTCAAGTTTTCAACGCAAGGACACTAATTAATCAATTTGGTACCAATTTTTGGGCGTACGAGGGTGCTAATCCTTCCTCATACGTAACCAACTCCCGAACCCGTTTTCCTATTTCGCAGACCAAAATTATTTTTACAAGGTGATCCAATCCCACCTAAACAAAAAGGGTTGGTGGCGACTCTACTATATATTTTTAAGTCGATCACCGTTTTTCCAAAACTCTAAAAAATGGTTTCGACAACCATCTTTGACAAAAATCTGGAGAGAAAATCTCAGTTTAGACTCTTCCTTAAACTTGGTGAGTTTTAAACAAAAGTCCTGTTTCAGGTTCTCGTATTATTCAGAAGCTTCCAGAGTAATATGCGAAACTCCTTTTATGAAAGTATTATTAGTCCACTAATCGTTATTTCAATGCAAAATGCTTGAAAAAGATCATAACAATGGACAAGAAAGAAATTAATTAGGAGCATAGCTAGAAACAAATAAGTTAATTCAAGATAGCAAATGCAAAGAAATTTTATTGGGAGCATTCTTTGAAAAGAATAAGATAATTTAAATAAAAAATTTGAAATGGATAAAATGGAAACTAGGTGCCCCAGATATTGCAGCCTGAGCTTCTCTGTTCAAACTTCTTGAGGACCATTTTAAGCTCAATATGTGTTTAGGGGATCCGTAGTACTTTGTCGATGCCCCAAGATGTAGCATACTTCTTCATTGTTAATTCAAGCGTAGCAAGACTACTGTATGCCCTGTTTCTGAACAAAATTTGAGCCCCCCTTTTCGGGTTTTCAACTCAAATCCCCTTTGGTCTCAAAGCGCCCTTAGCGGGTTTTTGCCTTGGCCTCTCATTTTCTTTTTTTCTTTTTGATTGAATTTTTCATTTTTTTATCTCAAGACGCCCTTTGTGGGTTTTCACCTTGGTCTCTCCTTTAAACAAAGTACTTCTTGACTGAATCTATTGGATTGGGCATATCCATGCGATCCATTTTGGTCAATGTTTCCAGAATAGACCTTTTTTCACTACATAAAGTCTTTTCTAGTTTGGCCTCCATTTTTCTCTGAAGTCCTTTTGTATATGAATGATCTTCTTCAATTTTAGGTCCCCCTTTGAGAATTTTCTAGGATGAACCTCTTTGTCGCGAACCCGCATCATCTGAATGTAACGGATGACTATTAACTTTTCTCCAGAAATTCGATTGATCACATCGGGATTGGATCCATTCTGCCTCATCCAACTTCAGTTCTGATAAAACTCGGAAAAAAGGGATTTCGACTTCAATGGGCGAAACCAATGAGAAATGTGTTGCCCCGGTGAAGTTCCTGGCCAACGTTCAAGAAACATAGAGGATAAATGGTAACTTCTCTATGCCAACCTTTACAAGTCTCAATCAATTTTCAAAAATTTTTGAATGGTTTTTTTTTGGCTGCCTTTGCTGCACTGATATGGTGTCTGATCTTTGAACGAATTGTAAATCTTTGACATTGTGCAATTGTGTTTCTTTCTGACGTTCTTTTATTGCTACTTTTTTTTTTGAATTTGAATTTGGATTTGGATTTGGATTTGGATTTGGATTTGGATTCGAATTTGGATTTGAATTTGATGATTGTTGACTTTGCAACTTTGGCATATGAAGCGACCTTCACCTTCTTAGTGAAGTAATTGACAACCATAAAGATGATTTGGTGTCGGCTAGATGCTTTTGACGAGATCTTCCTCATAATATCTATGCCCCACATATAGAAAAAAATGGAGGAGGCACTAAAGTTCTGTCTTCCTCGATTTGGCATTTGATGCAGTTTCCCTTTCTGGGTAGACCGGTATCCCGGATCTCTTGATTGGCTTGACTATCGTAAAACCATTGACACTTTATAGCATCCTCACGTGTAGAAGTATCTTGATGCGATGACGTCTCGTTTTGTTTTTGTGGTGAGCTAGGCTTTGATCTTCATCCTTTTCCTAAGCTCGTAAGGTCCACTGACCCTTTGTGAGGTAGGATTCATTTTCCTCTTATTCTACCATCTTTAACAAATCAGAGGATAGGACACAATCTCTGACATCTTTAAAGTTCTGAGATCCCTCTAGACACATATCTCACTCAAAAAGGGAGTGAGTAACAACTTCGCTCACGTCGTTGATATCTGGGTACCTAGGTACGAAGGCAAATAATCCAAAGAATAAATAATTTTAAGGATGATTATTTGTATGGTATGGTCATGAATAAAGAATGAAAGAATATTCTAAAAGAATGTATAATATGAAATGGAAAGAACAAAAAAATATTTGCTTAAAAAGATGTATTTTATTGAAATAAAAATTCTGGACACAAGCCTATTTCACAAAAGAAATCTTATTGCTTCTAGGCTTAAAGCAATAAGTGCGTTTTGTACATTACTCTAAGTAAGCTCTAAATACTATAAGAATTTCTTCCGCAGTCCGATTGTCCAAAACGCTCCCAGCTTCATGTTTCTGCATTTGGCGCGTCATCTAACTTCACAATACCCATGCTGATGAACTTTTCCACCAATTTCTTGAAAGCAAGGCAATTTTCTATCGAATGCCCCGTGACCCCCTCGTGGTACTCACATTGGGCATTTGGGTCATACCATTTTAGGTATGGAGGTTGCATCAATTTCGGGTAGTGAGGAGACACAACATGCGCGTCGAATAAGCTTTGATACAACTCCTTATATGTCATTGGGATCGGCGTAAATTGGAGTTTCTCATTGCTTTGCCTTGTGCCAGATTCTTTCCTTGATGAAGCCTGATACCCAGTAGTCACTGTTTTTGGCTGATTAACAGTAATCGACTTTGAGTACCCCATGCTAGTATTATTCACTTCATTTTCTTTCTTCCTTGCAGCCATTCTCTTGTTATTTTCTCCTGCCTCGATCTTTCCACTTTTTATGGCATTCTCGATCATTTCTCCGGTCATTACAATGTCTGAGAAGCTCTTTGTGGCACTTCCTAGTATATGCGTGATAAATGGGGCCTTCAGTGTATTAATAAAGAGTATTGTGGTCTCTTTCTCCAGAAGTGGTGGCTGGACTTAGATGGCGACCTCCCTCCATCGCTGGGCATACTGCCTGAAGCTCTAATTTGTCCTCTTCTCCATGTTCTGGAGTGTAATCCTGTCAGGCGCTATGTCTGTCACGTGGCTGTATTATTTTATAAAAGCTTGAGCCAAGTCTTTCCATGCACCAATTCGGGAACGACTCAACTGGTTATACCACTTGGCTGCTGCTCCCACCAAGCTATCTTGAAAGCAATGGATCAACAGTTGGTCATTACTAATGTACCCCGTCATTCTTCTACAAAACATAGTAATATGAGCTTCGGGGCAACTTGTCCCATTATACTTATCAAATTCAGGCATTTCGAATTTGTATGGGAGCACCAAGTCTGGGACCAAGCTTAAATCCTTGGCATCAATTCCATAACAGCTATCGGCACTTTCTATCGCTTTAAACTTTTCCTCCAACCATTTACATCTATCTTCTAGCTGCTTTGGCAATTCTACTTTTGTCCTCTCTCCTTCAACTATTTCGTCCAAATCAGGGACATTAGTAATGATTGGATTATCTCCTGAACCTGAGCCAGTTTGGAGGTTCACTGAAGCACCAGCTTGGAATTGTTGAGGCCTGATCGTGACAGGTGGCCTTTGTAAAGCTACTTCAGGTTGTGTTTGCACGTGTGGTGGAGTAAAACCAATGGGATATTGAGGATACTCAGTATTCTCTTCAGCATTAACCATGGGGTTTTTTCCTTTATCCATAAGCCCATTTAACAGTTGTGTCATCTGAGTCATTTGAGTCATCATATTCCTCTGAGATTCCATCATTTTGTCCATCATGTCCTACTGGATCTTAACCAGCTGCTCTTGCATTTGTGCTTGCATCTGTTCTTGCATCTCCTTCTGCATTTGTTCCAACCTCTCTAGTTTTTTATCCATTGCTTTAGTTTTTCTTCTTGTACCGTAAGGATGCGTGATTGTTTGACTTTTGTCGGTTTCCAAATTACTAAAATAATTTTACCTAATTAGGGACCTTATGTGAAAATTTAATGCACAAAATGCAATGCAAATGATGTAATGCAAATGCATGAGATGAATGCAAGAAGAAAGAGAGACATTGATTCTGAATTCAATTCCATTAGAAGAACTTTTCTAGAAAACAAATATCTTTACATAAAACAGATTACATATGTGGTTTCGTCCTCATAGTCCAAGTGAGGACACCAATCCTTTTCTTCGTATCCGGACGTTATGGTCGTGTCCCATGGAATTTCTCAATAGATGTTTCTTCTAGCTCCTTGCTGCTTGATCCAGGCCGTGACCCTTTTCTCACTTATCCCCACGATGCTCGTTAGCTTTTTTTAAGAAAGTCAAGATGTGACGGCTCTTGAATAGTTTTTTTTTGTCGACTTGAATCCTCGGGCGAAGTCTTGTATTCTTCTGCGGACTATCAGTCTTCTCTCGTTGTTTACTTAGACCATGTCTGGATAACCGTATTATAATCCACTTTATCAAGAAGTTCGTTTCCCTATGACAAATTCCTCTATTTAGCAATCGAATATTAATCAACATCTCCTTTCTATGATGATGCAATGCAATGCAATCAAAACAAAAGAAAACACGTTAGTACAAGAGAAATAAACAACACAGAACACCTGTCCGGGTGACCATTTTGGCGTGGCTCCATCTAGGGTAGGCTCCTAGGTCTCTCTATATGTGGTTTGGTTCTAAAGTTGAGGTACCCAAACCAGCAGATTCCTCGATCCTCACCCATTATAGGCTCATATAGACCGAGTTCGGTTCAGGGGAATACATTTCCCTATGGCTGCACGGAGATGAAAATCTCACGAAGACATAGGTACGAATGCATCCCGAAAGCGATTCACTATCTTGCACGGAGGTGAAAATCTCACGAAGGAGTAGCTTCTCACTCCTACTTAAAAGGGTATGACCCAACGGTCATGCAATATGATGCAAAAGTATTCTACAAGATTCGAACCATAACAATCAAATGAGATAACGCAAGCAAATGCAAATAAAAGGGTCGTAATTTTTCAAATCAAATTTTCAATTTTCGACAAAAGGACAGGAATTAATCAATTTTACGGCTCGACTCTCTCATGGTCCCCAGTGGAGTCGCCAAGCTGTCGAAACCATTTTTAAGAGCGCTTGAAAAAACGGGGATCGACTTTAAAATGACTAATGGAGTCGCCACCGATCTTTTATTCGAGGTGTGATCGGATCACCTTGAGATAGGTTATTTTAATAAAACATTTTGATTTATTAAAACAATAATTTTGGTCTACGAAATCCAAGAAAACAGGTTCGGGAGTCGGTTACGTACGAGGAATGATTAGCACCCTCGTAACGCCCTAAATTGGTACCTAATTGATTGATTAATGTCTTAATGTAGAAAATTTGAAAAGATTTTAAAATACGACCTTCTTTGACCCATTTGAAGATACTCGAGTTTGAATATTAAGATTCTCTGGTTCTGAAGGAATAAAATATCACATCCAGCACGTTAGGATGCAACAATTTCAGTCTTCGAATTCTAGATCATCCCAAAATTTTCAAAACTCATGCATTGAGATTTTGAAAGGGTATTTCGTTATTTGGGATCAAACGGAAAATCGAAACCCAGCACGTTAGGGCACGATTTCTCGAATTTCCAAACACGAAATATTGCCTTGCTTTTAATGGTAAGAAAATACGAGTGCAATCTTAAAAGGATATTCAATTATTTGGTCAAATGAAAAACCGAAACTCAGCACGTTAGGGCACGATTTCTCAAAATACCCGAACACGGAACATTGCCTTTACTTTGGAAATCCTTATTTCGAGATAACAAAATGTCACATCCAGTGAGTTAGGATGCAACACTTTTGAATTCTCGAGAATAAGTATTTTATTTAACTTATACATTTTGATTTAAAAGAGAAAAGGGTACTCGATTGCCAGGATTTAACGAGAAAAATCGGAACCCAGTAAGTTAGGGCACGATTTTCTCGAAGTGTCCAAACACGAGCATTGCCTTATTTAAAAACTTTGAGTAAAAATGATTTTATAACTTAAATGGTGTTAAAACATGACTTTTTAAGTGAATAAAACGCGATGACATAATAACATACAATGTGGAGCAATTATTTACAAGTGAAATACAATACTATTGAATCGCAAAATACAAACAAACATAAAATAAGAACTGCAATACACATAATATCAATAATCACATAATATATTATTCTAATATCCATATTACCACAAAACGAAATAAACAATAAGAAAATTTGAAATACAACATAAAAGCAATTGCAGGTAAATAATATATGAAAGATTTGAAATGAATATTATAAAAGTAATCTAGAGTATGTAAAATATAATAAATAATATATACCAAAATAATTTCAAAATAAATAACAGAGAGGGCAATGATATAAAATATTTAAGATAAACATTATACAAAACATTTTTTATAATAAGATAATAGGTAAAATTATTTTTAAATAATTAATTTAAAGGCAACTTAAATTAACACTTAATCTTAATTTATTAATATAAAAAAAAGGTTTACCATGAATAATATATATACACAAAACCATTTTAAAATAAATAATACATAAAGAAGAATTTAAAATAATTTGTAGAAATAATTTAAACTAACTAATATATATATATATGTGAATATTCAAAGTAAATAATATAAATTTAATGCAAATAACATGCATAAAAGAAATTAGGATGAAAATGGCTGTAATTGACAATATAAAATTATTATTATTATTTTTCTTAAAATAAACCATAGTAATAAAACAAATAAATGACAAACAAGTAAATTAAAACATATTTAGGGCAAATTTAGAAGTAAATCAAAATTCGGGGTCTAAATGATAAATATTAAAACAACAAGGGACCTAAATGGAGTGCGCGCGCAAAGAACAGGGGCTGAAAGCGCAATTTATCCGATCATTAAACGCAGCGTTTAAACAGGAGCCAAAATTAAAACTGCGCAAAATTACTGGAAAAATTAAAATAAAATAAAGCTTAATTTAAAAAAAAACTCAAAATACGGAAGGATCAAAAGGGCAATTAGCCCATTTCACAGAAACGCGCGGATCCTCCCGGGTCGGGTCAACACACGGATCTGGAGGGACAAAACGACGTCGTTTAAAGCTTAATGCCCCTGCCACCAAACGACGTCGTATTACTTAGCTTTAAATAGCAAAAACCTTAACAGAAACTCATTTTAAAACCATTTTTAACAAAATGGGGGCTGAAAACGCTCTGAAGGTTCTCTGGGTGAAACACCCCACACCCGGCCCACGAGCTTGAACCGGATCTGGTATGTTCCTTAAATAAATCGGTTTTCAATGTTCTAAATGACTTAGAGAAAATTTGTGTAATTTTTAAAAAAAATTGTTTTGGGTTGGGCTTAATTTGAAACCTATTTAATAAATTAAAATCCAACTTAAATAAGGTGACAAAATAATTTTTGGGTTTATTATTTTAAAAGAAATAAATTTACTTATCTTTAATCAAACATAATTTGTATCATATTTAAATAAAAATAAACAGGAATAAAGAAAATCCAACTGGGCCTTATGGCCTTATTACATCATTCAAACCCAAAATAAAGTACTAAAATTTCATAAAGTCCAAATTCCAAATAATTTCTTCAAGCGATGCATGGCCACCTTTAGCTCCTGCCGACCCGGTCCATTACTTGCTCATCACACAAAAAATAATTCCCCAACGGGGTGAGTCAACAGACTCAATGTGTACATAGTACTAATTTCCAACAAATCGAGCATACAAGTCATATCAATATCATGTTCATACAAAATAAAGGATGATGCAACCCAAATCCAAACCTATTTGTCCATCCGCTACACACCACCCGTACCAACTCAGCACACATCGGGGACTACTAAGTCGACCCTCCATCCGCTACACACCATCGAAGGCGATCATTTGCGATCGACGTGCTCATCGCCCACTTATGTTGTGTCATTAGACATCGTATTCACTTTGGATGTAACCGAAGTTACCACTTTTCACTTTATGTGACCGTAGTCACCACTTTACGTTGGTGAGACCGTAGTCATCACCTTCACTTTCTTCCTCCACAAATATCCCGAATGCCCCAATTATTTCATAACATATTTCACATACTAAATTTTCATTCATGTTACTAATCACATGTTCAAAATATATCACATTCACAATCCTATCAAAAGTAGGAAACGTGCACAGGTACTCCTTACCACATTTGTGGTGCTTAGCCACATTCACATACTTGTTACATATTTACATATCTAATGATTTCCATGCAATTTATTGAAAGTTAGTAAGAGTACACACCTTTTTCGCTAATAGTTTCCGTGAATTCAGTGAGAGCGATCTACCGATCTAGATCTTTCACTCCTATATTCGGCCATTAATTAAAACATATAAGTAAACCTATTTGGTCTTAAAACCAAATCCTACTAGAAGTAGAATTACTTACCTAGTTGCCGAATTGATTTAATCAAGTCCCAGTTGCTAGAATTCCTCTTCCTTGAAATCGGCTAATACTAGGTATGTAACCATGTCGATTTCGGTTTTGAAATAATGGAAAACACTTAAACAAATTATGCCTTGGCCGAATATCCCTTACCTTATGATGGGATTCCAAATCTGAAGAGGATTCCTTTATAAGCCTGTTGAAATCCTATAACTTCGTGTTAGATTAGATCTAACTTTGAAAACGTAAATCATAATCTTTAACCACATATTTATAATCCTTACCTTAGATCCTTAGATTTCCCGAAAGATCCCCTTTTGATGTTGTGGATGATTGCCCTCTTTCTTAGAATCCACAAAGATTCAGCTTAACAGTAGAACGGAGAAGAAAATAGAAGAAAAAGAGAGGGATTTTTGCTTAATGAAAATTCGGCAGAGAGGGGTTTTGCCTAGGGAGAATTTCACAGAGAGGAAGAGGAGCAAATGTTGATGAGTAGCCCTCCTGTCCTCCTTTTATAGCCAAAGTTATCAGCCTAGGAGTCCTTTACTTGGCCATCACTCCTCTTTTGATAATATTATCTCTTTTATTTAAAAGATAAAAGCCTTTAATCCATCAATTATCTCCTCAATTATCTCATTAGAAAATAATCCTTTATTTATCTCTTATTATTCACATATTTATGTGAATAAAACTCCTTTATTTATCTCTTATTATTCACATATTTATGTGAATAAAACTCTTTATTTATCTCTTATTATTCACATATTTATGTGAATAAAACTCCTTTATTTCTCTCATATATCCAAGTTTCCCGAAATGTTCAAGTTTCCATTTTGGATCATTTCCAAAAATGTTTAGGTTTCCAAAATGTCTAAGTTTCCAAAAATGTCCATTTCCATTTCCATTTTCATTTCCATCTCCATTTTCATTTCCATTTTCATTTTCATTTCCATTTTCATTCATTTCTAGGTTTCCAAAAGTATCAAAAATTTATTCATAATACTTAAGACTTGTCATTTCATACAATTGATCTGAAAAATGCATAGGCCCTTCCTAGGATGTTACACTGGGGTTCTGACCTAACCCCGTCACCGAATCGCCGTACTCCGCCACCATCCGCCGTCGCGTGCGGTGGTTGGAGAACCAAGAGTCAGCCCTTTCGAACCCTTCAGGCGCCCTAAGCGCAGATCTAAAAAAAAATGAAAGCCGAACCCTTCACTAAAATCGAAAGGCAACCCAGAAACGTTTCGGATTCTCGATTCCGATCGTCACAAAAGGTGAGATCTTAAGCTTTTTTCGTATTTCTATGTATATGTATAATATATTTGAAGCAAAATAGACTGCAAAGATCTGAAATATACCTCTGTTTTTTGATATATCTGTATTCGAAAAAAATCGTAAGAGAGTTACAATGTTTTCTGGCTTTCTTTTTTATAGCCGAGAAGAAAGAAAAAAAAACCTAAAAAAATCCATGCTATTTTTCTATTTCTTGTATTTACTGTTGCTTTCCTTGTCCTTTTCGCAGGTACGGCGGGGACGTGGCTATACGGAGACCGTACGAGCTGATGTGGCGGGCGTGTAGGATTCGACTGCTGCGGCGCTGGTATTTCCAGAAACCTCTAGGGTTTCTGGAAGGGTTAGGATTTTTGGGCCAATCGGGCCTTGGGATTTTGGGTAGTGTCTTGGGCTTAGTATTGGGTTAGTTTTTGGTTAAGGCAAGTGGGCCTTTTTGTAAATTAAATTTTGGACTGTTATTGGACTGCCATTTTTGGACTTGGTTTATTATATTTTTGGGTTTTTCTAATTTCTGTTTGCATTTTATTTTGGTTTTATTCTGCTATTGGGCCCGGGCAAATTGGGCCATTTACAAAAATAATGTGTTTATTCATAAAAAAATGTTATTGTTTACTTTATCGTAACTTATTTATAAAAAAATATCTTTTTAAAGTTATTGCAAAAAAAAAAAATATGGAAAGCATTATAAAAGTTATTAGACAATTTATAATTTTTATTTATTTATAAAATTTATATATTATAAATTTTATATTATTTTTACTTATGTATTATAAAAAAAGGGATATAATCTAGTATAAGTCTATTTTCAAATTAAGTTTATGTAAGTTTTTATAATTAAAACTATACGCTATTTTGATTGTGAACCCAAATATTATAAGGTAGATACTAATTATGTAAATATAAAATGCTTTCTTGCAGCATATCGTGTATGATACCTTTTGAGAGAATAGTGCGAGATACAAGTACTATAGACAACTCATGAACTCTTTAATTTTAGACATTCAATGTTTTAAAATGTGGTTGAGAAGACATTTGATGTTCTAAAAAAAATATTTCCCATATTAACAACATCACCTTAGTATAGTATAAAAAAACAAGGTTGGATTGTACTAATATGTTACATATTTCATAACTTCAATCATTAGTTGAATAGCTCAACAAATATGTACTCGAACAATTAGATAAAATTGCATATGATGTTTATTTTTCTAATTATTTTTATTAGTAATTGTATTATCAACTACTTTTTTAGACTAACATAATATATATGATGATTTGATTTTAATTCTTTTACTTGTTTAGAAATTACTTTTATCATACTAATAATTTTTTATAATAATTAATATTTTTAAAAAAATATAAATTATGTAGTTGTGTAATTATAATTTGTAGTACCAAATATGACATAAGGAAGTAATTCCATCTTGTCAACCAAACATGTCTAGGGAATTACAATTTTTTGTAATTACAAGAGAGTATAATTACTACCCTAATAATTACACTTTCATTCAATTACTATGTGCCGTCCAAACAAACCCGAGATTTTAACCTTTTAATTTGTCCTCAAATAAGCCCTTAATCTTCTAATTATACTTAAAATAAATCAACATTTCATTTGAGATAAATGCTAAAAAAAAGTATAAAAGCTTATTTAAAAAAAAATAAAAGTTGAAGCATTTTCTTTTAAATATTTTAGCCTATAATTTGTTATGTTCTAATTATATTTAATAATTTATGTAATATGTTTTTTTCTTGATATTTTATTTTATCAAATTTGTTTAGCGTTTATATTGCGAGTTTATATTTAGAAGTAATATTTGGCTCTCGATTAAAATATTTCAAAGTTGAATTGGGTCGGACCCTTAAATGTGCAGTAGTTCTTTTCATATTATTCTTTTCTTTCATAAGATTAAAATTTGAGACGTAAGTTAAATGCATCAATTTTTTTTTCACTCGACCCAATAAAAATTGACAATATATTGAATTCAAAATTTTCATTTCTACCCATTGTACATACAAATTTCGAGTCAAAATCTTACTCGAAAAATTGGAACAAATCAAAAAATTTTATTTATGAAAATTGAGTTACAATCTTTGGATAAATCCCCTTATTTTTCTTTTTCAATGGAGCTTTAATACAATAGTCGTCTAGACTTTGATTTTGGATGGATGTAGTTTACTTTAAGTGTTGTTAAGATTTGATCTTGAAAATAAGTTTACAGAGTTACTTGCTTGAGATTGCTAGAGAATTGATCCAATGGTTTTTGCAACTTGATCTTGAAGAATAAGTTTATCTCTTTTGCATTGGTGCTATTAGATCTGGGACAACTTTCATCCAAAGAAATTTGAGACTTGGTCTTGGATGGATGATTCCATTTAAAGAGTATTCTGGACTTGATCTTGATGAATAGTTTAGCCTCTTTCTTGTTGGTTGAACAAGTTCGAAGAACATATATTTTTTAGACTTGATGTGTCATTTTTTTAGAAGTTCTTTTAGTTCTTCGATTTCTTTAAAAATCTCTTGGGATTTTGGAGAAATGTTTTAGTGTTCAAAATTTACTCTTCGCTTTGATTTTAAACGTCTGAAGTTGTGTTAAATGATTTAGATGTAATCCTTTTTTTATAGTGTCATTCAGTCAAATAAACGAGAGTTATTATAGAATATAAACTCTTCATTTTAGTGATATACAAGAATTAAATTCTTTTATTTATAATTGTTGTACATATTAGTTTAAATTAATTAGATATAAAATAATCTTATCAACAAGTATTAAATATAAAACATATTATATTTTTAATGAAAAAATGTTGATTTAAACTTTAGAAATAATATTGTGGAGAATCAGCCACAAGACCAAAACATAAATGGTAAAATTTTGATAATCCAAAATTTACTTTTACAAAAGAAATGAGAAAAAAGAGGGTGAAATATTGAAAGACAACATTGTCATTCTCTTTGCCAAATGGGGCTGTTTGGCGAGAAGAAGTAAACAGTACAAACAATGGAGAATTTTTAAGTTGTCTAGTCATTATTTTAGGTTCCCCATGACTACCCATGTGTGGCTGACCTAATAACATTTACTAAAAAAAAAATAAAAAATTCATTTAATTATTTTCAATGCTTTATTTCTTGTTTTATAGATCATCATGCTTAATCAAGCATTGGTTAATATAAAGTTTTGCTAACTCGTGTTTAAAGATTTCTCTTTTTCGAAGTTATTACAAGATAATTCATTTTTTATTTAATGAATTAGAAATAATGAATGAGGTTATTATAATGGTTTTGCTAAAGTATTTATATAGCAGAAATATTATTTGGGAGGGGATTTACTTTGTAACATCTCTAATTCGTCTCTATTATTGGATTAGGGTTACAGAGTGTTATCAAGTAAAATGGGATATTTCACAACATTTCAAAATAATTATTCAATTAATTAATAAACATAATCAATTCATAGAATAAATACACTTATGGACCTTAAATCGGGCGTACGAGGCCCTAAAAAAACAGTTTAAGGATGATCAAAGATCAAATCAAACATATAATAGGACTAAGCCTAAAAAAATATGAAGTTCTAAAGCTAAAATGAAAGTTTCGCAGTTGGTATGGATACCCAATCGATATTTTATAGAAAAATTGACACCAAAATTCAATTTTGTTTTCTTTGTAAAACAATGGTATTGATAATTAGTTGATGGTATCGATATTTTATGACAAAGTATCGATAATCAATTGAAAATCGATACCATTTTGACATTCTGTTTTATTTAAGTATGTTCATTTGGTCAAGTATCGATGCCAAATGCCAAAGTATCAATACTTATCCCAATGATGGTAAAAATCTCATCTTAGCAAATTCAATTCATGCCAAAAAGTTACCTAACCATAAAAGACAATAATTTTATCTATTCAAACACCTAAATAACTAACCAATATGCCATTCAAAGGTACCACAATCCAGATTATTCATTCAAATAACTAAGCTATTAAAAACATTTAACATTAGCCACCTATTCATAATTCAATCATCAACCAAACGACCAAATAAAAGTATGCATAAAAGCTTACCATACCAAAGCACTAATATCATATCTTAACCTTAAAGATTCATCTAACCACAAAGCATCTTAAATAAACATCCAAAGCTAACCATTCAACTAGATATAACCTTGCAACAAAACATTTGACATATTAATAACATAAAGCCTATATACATGCCACACCCCAAAACAAAAATACCAAAAGCTACCAAATGACTGGATAGTGTGAGCCTTCAGTCGATCCGTTTGGTCAATCCGCAACTTTGATAACTACAAAATAACATATATAAAACAAGTAAGCTTAAAAAGCTTAGCAAGCTCATAGCTTAAACATCAAACTAACTTACCTTGTTCAATAATAAACAACTAGATAACTGACAATTTCCTGATATCCAAATAAAAATAAACCAAAAATACATTAGTTCTTTTTATCATATCAAATATCTCATGATAATCCACTTCATAATAACTTATCATTTCCACAAAGAACATTTCATCATTGTAAATGTATTCATATATAAACAAGTAGTTCATTGTACATTTAACACTTACTAAAAACTTGAATATACAAAAACATTTAAGCACATAAATACATTGTAAATCCATTAACATTTCCCCGTTGAACTAAGTAACTCAACTCAGATACTGTAACAACCCGTTTTTAGTGAAATCAGAATAGTGGTTTCGGGACAACAAATTTGATGTGAAAATATTTATTTTATTATTATTTTAATTTCTAAAACATCTTAGTAATATCGTATAAAAATTTCGTTAAGAAATTTTACCGTTTACATGCTTAATTCGATAAAAGGACTAAATTGTAAAAGGTGTAAAAGTAGAGTTCTAGTAGCTAAAGGTGTCAAATGGCTATAGAACTTTAATGTAAGAGTCTTTATGTGGTAATTAGACCATTAATGAAGTGAGTGGACATTTATGGGCCTATTATTAAGTGATTTTAATGTTTATAGTTAAGGTTAATAAGGTAAATTGTAAAATTAACATAAAATAAAATAAAGAAAAGAAAGATATCATCTTTCTTCCATCTTCACCACCGGAATTAACCTTAAGAAAATCCATTGGGGAAGCTTCAACATTTGGCCATCACTCTTTGTCTTGCATGTGAGTATTTTTCGTCCCGTTTTTAATGATTTCTATGTTTTCTGATTTGTTGTAGCTTAATCTAGCTAGCCCAGGGACTAATTTGCAAAAATGTTAAAATATTAGGTTTTTCCATGAATGTATATATGTTGTTTGTGATGTTTGATGGAAGAAAATGGACCTTTGTTGTTAGATAAACAACTTTTGTAAAGTGATTTTGGTTGAAAATGTTAATTAGGGATTAAATTGAAAAATGTGAGATATTCATGGTAAAATTGTGAAAATAATGAAATATATGAGTTGCTAGAGACCTATATGAAATTCAACTAGCATGGGTTATGGATGAAATTGCATGAATTTTAATTTACGAGCTTAAGGACTAAAGTGTAATTAAATAAAACAATAGGGGCAAAAACATAATTTTACAAAAATATGAATTTGGATTGAATTGAATAGAATGATTATTGAATGAATTGAATTTATTCATTTAGATCATGATAAACCTCGTACGGCTTTAGATTGGGGCAAAGATAAAGTTTCGGATTAATCGACTCCGTATCTGCGTTTTTATCGTCGAGGTAAGTTCGTACGTTTAAATAGCGTTTTAATATGTTTGATTTAAATGCTATTTTGTCGTATTATTATATTATGTCTCTACGAAAAATCCAACGATGTTTTGACGATGTTTGAGCCCCATTTGAACCTTAGGAATATATAGGATACAAATAACATGTCATTAGGGTTACCATGTTTCGGGTGCTGGTCTTGAACATCCTGTTGGTGGCTGAGTTCCGGTATGTGTTGCGCATACTTGACAACTTGTGTGAGCAGCACCGTGTAGCTACGTTCCGACCAATAGCTTGTGTAAGCAGACCCATTTATGGCTCGAGAGAGAGCATCTAGGTAAAGAAAAAGGAAATAAATGGTTTCTACCATATATTAACACACAGTGTGTGAGATTTTTGTGTATCTGATAATATTCTAAGTGGTTCAACGGGCATACAAAAGGAAGGAATGGTAAGTGTTCCAATTGGCAATGTCATGAAAGTATGGAAAGGTAAGAGATGTTGATGATTAAAGTATGTATAGCCATATTCATGAAAAGTGTGAATGTTTATATGCTATGTTCATGAAAACTATTATATCATGTGGTGAATTTACTAAGTTATGTGTTTATTCACTAACTTGAGTTGTTGTGGATGCTTAGGCTTGTGCCAGGCTATGTTGGATTAATTCATAAATTATTTTAAGCTTATGTATTGAAATGGTAAGTGTTGTTTATGATTTATGAACTTACTAAGCATTATATGCTTACTTTGTATTATTTTTCTATGTTTTTAGATAATCGGAAGCTCGTTCGGGTTGGAAGCTTTTCGGAGATCCATCACACTATCCATCGATTATATCGGTAGCTTTTGATGATTTTGAGTCATGGTTATAATGGCATGTATAGGTGTTTTGTGTTTGATAAAATAACCATTATATTTGGCTTATAAATATGGGATTTTGGTTGATGAATTGGTTGTTATGTTGGCATGTATATGTGATTTTATAATTGTTGGCATATATATGTGGTTTTATAATTGTAGACATTTTGGCATTTTGGTGCTTAAATGATGGATGTTGAAATGGTAAATTAAATGCATGCTATGAATGGTTCTTTTAATATGCTTGAATGTGGTCATTGTGGTATGGTTTGGTATGGAAATAGATAGTAATTGTTGAGTTGATAAATGGCTAATTTGGTATGTTTGGATGTGGTTAATATATGGTCAATTTTACTAAGGTTTAGTGATGATAGGTGTTGAATGGCCTAATTGGCATATTTGAGTGTGATTTTGGCATGTGAACATTGTAATAAGTTCTGGCATAGATTTAGTTACAAAGGTTGGTTGATTTATGGTTAAACTATGCAAGTGTACAAGCATGTTTGGTTATGGTGATTGAGGTGCCTTTTAGGCATATTGGTTGAATGAATTAAATACCATGATGATCTAGCTTGAATATGCATGTGTTTAGGTGCATTTTGGATGCTTGAAAATAGGTGCATATGGTTTGTTTAAGTGATCATGCTTTGGGTGAGGGAAATGGCTTGAAAATAGCCTATTTTTCGTCCATACGGCCTAAGGCACGGGCGTGTATGACACACGGCTATTCGACACGGCCGTGTGTCCCCTGTAGGTTTCAAAGGGTTGCAAGTCAGGCAGTTACACGGCCTGGCACACGGGCGTGTGAGGCCATTTCGAGAGTTACACGGCCTGGCACACGGGCGTGTGACTTTGCCATGTGACCCAATTAGTGAGAGACTTACACGGGCACGGATACAGACTGGGACACGGCTGTGTGTTCCTACTTCGAATGTCCACACGGCCTGGCCACACGGCCGTGTGACCCCTGCAGTATGAAAATTTTTAACTTTTTTTCCAAAAATTCTATATGTTTCCGATTTGGTCCCGATTCGTTTCTAAAGTGTTTTTAGGGCCTCGAGGGCTCGTATAAGGGACAATATGTATAAGTTTGAATGATATTGCCATGTTTTATGATATGTTTGAAAAAATTATTGTTTTGAATTTAAAACTTTCGGTAATGCTCCGTAACCCTATTCCGGCAACGGATTCGGGTTAGGGGTGTTACAAATACTCGGGTGACTACACCACATTAGAGGCATCATAGATATTAACAGAGGCACCAAAGTGCAAACAGAGGTACGATTGTGGAAGCAGAGGCACCATAGTGAAAACAGGGACATCGAAGTCTATATAGAGGCACCAAAGTGCAAATCCCGTACAAGCGCGCATACTAACCTTATTGGCATGCCAACCGTATCCTATACGATTACTAGGTTCAACTGGGCAATATACATAAATTTTTTACTTTAAAACATGTTTCTCACACCGAGATATTTCATCAATTCCGTACACAAACTATAAGCTCAATACGTTCATATATATATATGTATTGTGCAACTCCAAGAAATGCTACTATCAATTTTTTCAATTTCATACACACATACTTATTTGAAATTCTCCATAATACATAATTAACTAATGTAATTTCACATATAATCATCAATTAACTAGAACACAATAATATATTCATAAGTAAACCACAATTATATATAACAATTCACTATGAACTTACCTACGATTCAATTCCGGTTAACATGCAGGGACTATTCCGTAAATTTCCCTTTTCCTCGGTTATTGTCTTTTTTATTCAAGTCTTGATCTATATAATAATTAAATACAAAATATTAATCTCATACACATTTCACATTCCATTCAATGCATATGACCCTTAAATTTTCATAAATTACACATTTTCACTAAGCTTTTACGTTTTTTAAAATGTAGTCCCTATACCCAAAATTTCCAAATTAAGAAATTTTCACAAATTTCCAAAGCTAACTGAATATCTGCAACACCCCAAACCCAGCCTAGATGTTATGGCCTAATCTGGCGATGTCACATGATAGTGCTTTAGAAAACGTAAATTACGATAAAGCCATTTTCAAAACATTATACGTTGCAGAAGCTTTTAATGAAATTTGCGGATTCGTGTGTATTTGATAAAACATTTGTTTATTTTGAAAACTCGTGTCTTATCCTACTGCTAGCAGTTTATAAAATAAAAATCCCAAATTTTTTAAAAAAATCCGTAAAGGCCAAAGTTACATAAAACTTCCCAATATAACCAAAACCATAAATAAAAGTAAAAATCGTAAAGGTCCAGAACCGTGGTAACCACCGAGTCCTCCGCCGCACCGATCTGTCTACCGCACAGAAAATTGTGAGTTTTCGTAAACTTAGTGTGTAATCCCCATAAAAAACATACACACAGTAATATCAGATAACAAACATAATTTCACAGTTCGGGTCTGAGCCTATTACAGAAACGGTGTGGACCTTAGCCCACTCAGATACAGATTCAGACATATTATAGGGCCTTAGCCCATTTCGCATGAAATATGCAGAAAATGCGAGTCCTACCCACCAGCCTCTACACACCAACTCCGTCCAACCCTACACACCATGTGGGAATAAAATCAACCCACCCACCCTACACACTATGTTGTACCAATGCGCGGCACATAATCGTAAATTTGCAATTGAGCCGCGGATAACAGCTTAAGAGCTTTTCAGATACTTCCTCCAATCATAATCACCCCACCCCGATGCAATGCAACATACATAATATGACATGCTTTTATGCAAATAACAGTCCATACACTCAAATACTAGAATTCATGCTAAGTGTAACATGTTCAGTGCAGATATCACATAATCAAATCATAAAGCTATGGGTCTAAGTACTGCTTACCGACCCTTCATTAGGTTCACAGTCGACTTGGGCGACCCGTACAACCTTTCAGAACATTTCATGTAAATGGGCTCACACGCCCATGTGGTCTGCCCGTGTCGGCCCACACTCCCATCTGCCCCACACGGCCCAAATTGACCTTGGCCGTGTGGATCACACGGCTTGGCCCAAAATCCCACACGCCAGTGTGTCCCACACAGCCCAATTGGTCGAGCCCGTGTGTCGTGTACGGCCTTGCCCGGTCGTCACACAGCAGTGTCACTCGCGCACGGCCTAGCTCGTCGATCACACAATCGTGTGGTGACTTACAGTCTTGCACACGGCCTACCACACGGGCGACCACACGCCCATGTTGTGTCGACAGAGAGGTTTTTAGTTTTCATCGAAACCTCATTTTCTGTATTTTCGGGTACACACCTGTATTGTTTTTGATGCGTTAGCACTTCTAAGCCCTCCAAAGCCTACAAATCAGTATACACAGCCTCGATTTAGCAATTTAGAGACTAAAACTAACAAATTTGGCATTACAAAATTTCCCCAAACTCAACTTACCGCTAACAAATCGATCACTAATTCAAGTCAAATCGATGCAACGCTGATTCCAGCCTTTCAAATAACTCCTACACGCAACAAAAACCATTTAGAAAAACTTAACCATTCAAAGGAGCGGCTAAGGTTAATCTAACCCACAACTTACCGAACGCGCGTCTCAAATCTGAATAACAAAACGATTGGAGAAAAAGAACCAGAATACGAGGGGAAAGCAGCAAAATTTTGACAGCAAAAAAGGAAATGGAAGGGGAATTCGACAGCAACTAGAGAGGAGGAAAAAGAAAAGGCTAGCCAAATTTTTCACAAAGAGAGGCAGTACTGAACAAAAACTATTAACCTCTAACCTTTTCCCCTTAATTCTCTCCCTACTATCAGATTTTTAGTCCAACACAAAAACTCTGGACGTGCCAGGCAAAAATAATGCTCACGCAGAGATTCGAACTCCAGACCTCCACCAACCTCAACACTGCACTCAGCCACTAGACCAGCAGGCCCATTCTGTTAATTACTTACAGACTTTTACTTATAAGCCTACTAACCAGAGTTTGGGCTTTATTCATAAAAATACCAAAATTTCCCCAAGTCAAGGCTTGAACTTGAGACCTCCCACACACACCCAGAACACATAACCACTGAAGCAGATAGACATTGTGTCACAAAATTACAAAAGCCGAAATTAAAGAAAATCAGGACGTTACAACTCTACCCCCTTAAAGAAAATTTCGTCCTCGAAATTTTACCTGATCAGAAAAGGAGAGGATACTGCTGACGCATCGCATCCTCTGGCTCCCAAGTGGCCTCCTCAGTGCCATGATTCTGCCACAGCACCTTCACTAAGGGGATAGACTTCCTTCGAAGCACTTTAATGTCGCGATCCAGGATTTGGACCGGCTCCTCCTCAAACGTCAGATTTGGTCTGACCTCAATATCCTCCATCGGAACAACGTGCGTGGGATCAGACCGGTAGCGTCTCAACATTGAGACGTGGAACACATCATGAATGCGATCCAACTCCGGAGGAAGCTCCAATTCATATGCGGCTGGCCCCACTCGCTTCAGAATACGGTACGACCCAATAAATCGAGGGCTCAGCTTACCCTTGCGGCCAAACCTCAAGATCTTCTTCCATGGCGAGACCTTGAGAAAAACTAAGTCCCCCACAGAATACTCGATATCCTTTCTTTTTAGATCCGCGTAGGACTTCTGTCTATCAGATGCCACTTTCAGATGATCCCAAATCAATCGGACCTTATATTCAGTTTCAGAAACCAACTCCGGACCCAGTACACGTCGCTCCCCCAACTTAGTCTAACATAAGGGAGTACGACACTTACGGCCATACAGGGCCTCGTACGGTGCCATCTGGATGCTAGACTGATAGCTGTTGTTATAGGCGAACTCTGCCAACGGCAAGTACTCCTCCCAACTGCCTCGAAAATCTATAACACAACTCCTCAACATATCCTCCAGTATTTGAATCACCCTCTCCGACTGACCATCTGTCTGAGGATGGAAAGCAGTACTGAAGTCCAACCTCAAACCCAGAGCTTCGTGCAACTTCTTTCAGAACCGAGACGTGAAGCGAGGATTCCTATCAGAGATAATCGAGACGGGAACCCCATGAAGTCTCACTATTTCAGATATGTATAACTTAGCCAGTTTCTAGAGAGAAAAGTCCGTCCTGACCGGAATAAAATGAGCAGACTTGGTCAATTGATCCATGATGACCTAGACAGAATCCCTCTTAGTGGGTGTTAAGGGCAACCAACTAACGAAGTCTATCGTTACTCGTTCCCATTTCCACATCGAAATCTTTACCGGCTGCAGCAACCCCTAAGGCAACTGATGCTCAGCCTAAACTTGTTAACAAGTCAAACAGTTAGCAACGAAATCCATAACCTCGTGCTTCAACCCTGGCCACTAGTACAACTCTCAGAGATCTCGGTACATCTTGTTCCCACTGGGATGCATAGCATAAGGGCTACTATGCGCCTCCCTCAGAATCGACTGTCTTAACTCCTCATCATTCGGCACACAGATCCGACCGCGGAAACAAAGTATCCCATCACTGTTAATCCCAAAATTAGTAGTATCCCCATTCTCAACCTGACGAAACCGCAACTCCAGTGACTTATCCCCTATCTGTTTACCTCTGATCTGATCAATCCATACAGGCTTAACCTGAAGTTCCGCTAACAGATTTCCATCGTCGAATAAACTGAGTCGAGCGAACATCGCTCTCAGATCAGTCATCGCCCTACAGCTCAAAGCATCTGCCACCATATTGGCCTTACCAGGATGGTACTCGATGGTGCAGTCATAATCCTTAAGCAATTCAACCCATTTCCGCTACCTAAGGTTTAACTCCTTCTGAGTGAGGAGATACTTGAGACTCTTGTGATCAGTGTAGATAGTACACTTCTCACCATACAAATAGTGCCTCCAGATTTTCAGAGCGAAGGCCACTGCTGCCAACTCCAAATTATGCGTTGGATAGTTAACCTCATGCGTCTTGAGCTGACGAGACGCATAAGATACCACTTTACCATCCTGCATCAGAACACAACCCAAACCCACATGTGACGCATCATCAGATACTACTTAAGTCTCTACCAGTGCTCCAACAGATCGTATCAGAGCCCGAGTCGAACAAATTTGAGCTTCTCGAAGCTCTCTTGTTGCTTATCAGTCCAGATAAAGGGAATTCCCTTATGCAGAAGCTTGGTCAACGGTGCTGCGATCAAGGAGAACCCTTCTACGAAATGTCGATAATAACCCGCCAGCCCTAGAAAGCTGCGGATTTTGGACACATTTTTTGGCTATTTCCAATCCAACACAGCCTCAATCTTACGAGGATCGACATGAATCCCCTCCGCAGAAACCACATGTCCCAAAAAAGGTTACTTCTCAGAGCCAGAACTCACATTTACTAAACTTCGCGTACAACTATTTCCCACGTAAAGTCTAAAATACCATCCAGAGATGCTCATCGTGCTCGTCCTCAGTCTTCGAATACACCAGAATGTCGTCAATGAAGACTACCACAAACTGATCCAGATAGGGCTGGAACACTCGGTTCATCAGATCCATAAAAGCTGCTGGTGCATTCGTCAGTCCAAATGGCATCACTAGGAACTCGTAATGTCCATACCGAGTCCTGAATGCCGTCTTATGCACATCGGCCTCCTTAACCTTCAGTTGATGATATCCTGACTGGATATCAATCTTGGAGAACACAGAAGCCCCTCTAAGCTAGTCAAAAAGATCATCTATTTTCGGTAGTGGGTATTTGTTCTTGATTGTTAGCTTGTTCAGCTGCCGGTAGTTGATACACATCCTTATTGTCCCATCTTTCTTCTTCAGAAACAACACCGATGCTCCCCATGGAGACACACTGGGACGAATGAACCCTCGAACTAACAGTTCTTGAATTTGAGCCTTAAACTCTGTAAGCTCCTTTGGTGCCATTCTATAAGGGGCGATGGACACCGGAGCTGTACCAGGAAAGAGCTCAATCTCAAACTTTTCTTCGCGGTTCAGAGGCAGACCCGGTAGTTCCTCAGGAAAAACATCCGAAAAGTCCCTTACGGTCCTGATGTCCTTAATCGAAGAGTCCCCAGAATCAGAAACACTGATGTAGGCCAAGAATGCCTCACATCCTTTCTGTACCAACTTTTCTGCCATAAACGCAGAAATTACATTAGTGAAGTATTCTCGACGTTCCATTATAGTTCTTTGGAAATTTGGCCCACTAAGGCATTCTAGCAAATCGGCCCATAGGGGCATTTTTGTAAATCGGCCCATAGGGGCATTTTGGTAAATCGGCCCATAGGGGCATTTTCGTAATTTAGCAATTTAATACTGATTTTGACAGATCTTTAGAAATAATATTAATTTAAGCAAGTTACTCGATTTATGCCATATTACGATTTTTAACTCTTTAAATAATAACGATCTACTTTTCCAACATAATATCGAATCTCGAATCTACGGATTTCGGTGTGAGATTACACACCTGATTACGGTGAGGACTAACCCTTCTTGATCGTAGGCACCTAAATTACCATTACACTCGATTAACCAACAAATGTGATTTTATTAATCCAAAACTAAATCAGACGATCTAAAATGCTTACCCTTAGAATCGTGAACGACCACGATTTGCCTATTCTCACCGGATGATGGTCCACAACCCGGTGGAAAATCCCGAACTGCCAATACCACCCTACGCTTGAACTTAGGAGTAGGAATCGCAAATCCACTCCCTTTTTGCTCTCCTATCGATTTTCTTTTCAAATCGCTACCAGTTGCCTCCATTGGAAAAGTCTTAGTCAGAACGATATTACGATGATAGAAAACGATTGTCTAAGGAAAAGGTTTCGGCTTACCACTACTTCCGAAGGGTCAACGAGTAGATAAGAACGAACGATCTAGTCCCTATAATAATCGATTAGTCAAACTTTCAATATGATTAACACAATAACTGAGTAGCGATATCGAATGGACTATGAAGAGACTCCTTACCTTAATCGATGATGAACCCGATTCCCACCGATTGGACTTATGACTAGAGATGAAACGACAATGATGTGGTATTTGGCCACCCACTATAACACTACGAAAAAGAATTGATCACAATATGAGAGTGTAGGAGAGAGTGATGTTTCAATTTAGAAACAAAGTAGAACAATCGAATAGTGATGGACACACATTCGGCTAGGAAGAAAAGAAAATAAAAGAAGTAGAAATGAAACCCTTACCCGATTCAACCAAGGAGAAATGTCCAACATGCAAGAATGGAGAAGAGAGAAGATGTTAAAGATTCGGCTATTGAAGAGAAAAGGGCAAGGAAGATTCGGCCAATCAAAGTTATGTCGATTTAAGAGAAAAGGAGAATGGTTGAGGAAATGGTAAAAAAATAAAAGAAGTGATGGACAAAGGAGTATTAGAGAGGTTCGGCTATTACCAAAAGAAAATGAACCAAAATGGATTGAGTGTTTTGGTCATTTTGTGTTTCGGCAACAAAGGAAAAAGATTGGAAAAAAATCCACAAAAATGTTAAAAGAAAACCAACCTTTCATGCACAGTCTTGCAAATAAGCTATAGAAATTCCGGCTCTCCCTTCCCCCTAACAAAACCGTGTGCCCATAACACCCAAAAGATGATGGTTGACCAAAAATATTCTTTCTCAAACACCTTCCACAAAATCGGCCAACATGTCCCTTCCCTTACCTTTTTCCTTTATGTCTTTACTTATTCTTCCCTTGTTTCTCTCCTTACTCTTCTCCCTTATGTTCTTTCCTTCAATAAAAATTTTTCCTTACCATCTTTGATGCCATGGCCGACACTTACCATATAGCACAAAAAAAAATTTAATCCAAAATATTTGCACTAGGTGGGATTCGAACCCAAGTTCTCCCCTCTGCCATTTCACGCCATGACCACCTTGCCAATGCTCCATTTGTGCTAGCAAAATTACATACTTAATTCCTTAAGCCTTGATGCCACTTACCTTCTCTCCTTAAAGTGCTTAAACACAAAAATTTTGCTAAGGCCCAACTCAGTCCCAAGTCTTCTTAGGGCCCCTAAACATACACAATTAACACTATTGACTAGCCTATCGCATGGTATAATGTAAAACATAAATTCCCGAATTTCAGGATGTTACAATTCTACCCCTTTTAAAGAAATTTTGGCCTCGAAATTTACCTGATTAGAAGAGATGAGGATATTGCTGCCGGATCGTGTCCTCTGGCTCCCATGTAGCTTCCTCTGACCCGTGATTATGCCATAATACTTTGACCAACGGAACTGACTTCTTTCTCAACACCTTAATATCCCGATCTAAAATTTGCACTGGCTCTTCTTCAAAAGACAAGTCAGGTCTTATCTCAACTTCTTCCACTGGCACAACATGAGACGGATCCGAACGATAACGCCTTAACATCGAGACATGGAATACGCTATGTATCTGACCTAACTCCAGAGGTAACTCAAGCTGATAGGCCACTGGACCAACACGCTTTAATACACGGTAAGGTCCGATGAACCTAGGGCTCAACTTGCCTTTCCGCCCAAATCTTAAGATCTTCTTCCAAGGTGGGACCTTCAAAAAGACCTGATCACCCACAGAGAACTCTATCTTCTTCCGCTTCAGATTCGCATACGATTTCTGTCTATCCGAAGCTTCTTTTAACCGTGCCCGAATTACCTTAACTTTTTCCTCCGTCTCCGAGATCAACTCTGGACCCAATAACTGTCGCTCCCCAAACTCAGTCCAATAAGTAGGAGTACGACACCTACGACCATACAACACCTCATAGGGTGCCATCTGGATGCTGGATTGATAGCTGTTGTTGTATGCAAACTCTGCCAACGGTAGAAAATCTTCCCAGCTACCCCTGAAGTAGATCACACAACCTCTTAACATGTCTTCTAGAATCTGGATTGCTCTCTCCGACTGACCATCAGTCTGTGGATGAAACGCCGTGCTAAAATTTAGCCTTGTACCCAAAGCTTCATGTAGAGCCTTCCAGAATCGTGATGTAAACCTAGGATCCCTGTCCGATATAATCGACACTGGTACCCTATACAACCTCACGACTTCTGCTATAAACAACTTGGCCAACTTCTGCAACGAATAATCCGTACGAACAGGTAGGAAATAGGCAGACTTCGTTAACCGATCTACTATAACCCATACTGAATCTTTCTTAGTAACCGTTAAGGGTAACCCACTAACAAAATCCATCGTTATCCTTTCCCATTTCCATAGTGGAATTTTTACCAGTTGCAATAACCCTGAAGGCAGTTGATGTTCCGCCTTCACCTGCTGACATGTCAAGCACTTGCTCACGAAGTCAGTAACCTCCCGTTTCAACCCTGGCCACTAATACTGCTCACGGAGGTCTCGGTACATCTTATTTCCTCTGGGGTGCATAGCATATGGGCTACTATGCGCCTCAAGCAGAATCATTTGTCTCACTCTCAATCTGGGCATACAAACTCTTCCACGTAAAAACACAATACTCCATCACTATTCAATCCAAAATCCCCTATCTCCCCACCTTCCACTTGCTGAAGCCGAGAACTCAACCTTTCATCTGACAACTGCTTTTCCTTAATCTGGCTTACCCATGCCAGCTTCACTTGAAGTTCGGCTAACAGACTACCATCTTCATAAAGGCTGAGATGAGCGAACATCGCTCTCAAATCCGATATCACCTTACGACTCAACGCATCTGCCACTACATTAGCTTTACCTGGGTGATACTCGATTGAGAAGTCATAATCCTTCAACAATTCTATCCACCTCCGCTGTCTTAAGTTCAACTCCTTTTGGGTTAGGAGGTACTTCAGACTTTTATGGTTCGTATAGATAATCGACTTCTCCCCGTACAGATAGTGTCTCCAAATCTTCAGAGCAAACACCACTGCAGCTAACTCCAAATCATGAGTGGGATAGTTTACCTCATGTGGCCTTAATTGACGAGATGCATAAGCTACCACTTTTCCCCATTGCATCAACACACATCCTAAGCCCGTGTGTGACGCATCAAAATACACAATAAACTCTTTACCACCTTTCAAAGTTGAATCAATACTGGCGCTTCGCCGTAATCTTCTTGATTTCTCAAAGCTCTCTTGCTGCTTATCTGACCGCACAAACGGTACTCCTTTACGCAACAGCTTAGTTAGGGGTGCAACAATCAACGAAAAACCCTCAATGAATCGCCTGTAATACCCAGCCAAACCTAGAAAACTCCGAATTTCTGCCACTGACTTCGGTGGCTTCCAATCCAACACAGCCTCGACCTTCCGGGGATCAACTCTAATTCTTTCGGCAGACACAACATGCCCCAAAAAGGTCACCTCCTTCAACCAAAATTCACACTTACTAAATTTGGCATACAGCTGCTTCTCCCTCAAAATCTGCAATACTACCCGTAGATGCGAATCATGCTCTTCTTCGGTCTTTGAGTACACCAGGATGTCATCTATGAACACAACCACAAATCGGTCTAGGTAAGGTTGGAAGACTCAGTTCATCATGTCCATAAATGTAGCTGGTGCATTAGTCAACCTGAACGGCATCACTAAGAACTCGTAATGCCCATATCGGGTTCGGAATGCAGTCTTGTGAATATCTGCCTCCTTGACCCTAAGCTGGTGATACCCCGATCTCAAGTCTATCTTCGAGAAAACTGAAGCTCCTCGCAGCTGATCGAACAGATCATCGATCCTCGATAACGGATACTTGTTCTTGATCGTCAACTTATTCAATTGTCTATAATCAATGCACATACGCATCAACCCATCCTTTTTCTTAACGAAAAAAATCGGCGCTCCCCACGGTGACACACTTGGTCGAATAAATCCACAATCCAACAACTCCTGGATCTGAGCTTTAAGTTCCACAAGCTCCTTCGGTGCCATTCGGTAAGGAGCAATGGACACTGGAGCCGTTCTTGGCAACAGCTCAATACTAAATTCTACCTCCCGATCTGGAGGCAATCCTGGAAGCTCCTCGGGAAAGACGTCTGAAAATTCTTTCATCGTTCTAACATTCTCTATCGACGACTCTTTGACATCCAAAGCACTGATAAAGGCTAAGAACGCTCCACACCCCTTTCGCACCAACTTTTCTGCCTTTAAAGCAGATACCACATTAGACAGATAATCTCTTCTTTCACCTATCATCATCACTTCCTTATCCTCTGAATTTCTTAGTACCATCTAATTTGCAGCACAATCCAAGTTTGCACGATGCTTAACCAGCCAGTCCATGCCCAATATAAGATCGAACTCCCCGAATGGCAGTTCCATCAAATCCGCCAGAAATATTTCCCCCTGAACCTCTAAGGGCACATCCCTAAACAACTTATTTACTACCACCGACTGTCCTAAAGGGCTAATTACAGTTGTTTCTCTAGCAGTAATCTCAGATTTAATATTCAGAGTTCCAGACACAGCACATGCAACATACGAATAGGTGGATCCAATGTCTATCAAAGCGGTAATAGGTACATCAAATATGAAAAACGTACCGGTTATGACGTCCGGTGCATCGCCATCCTCTCGACGCCTGACCGCATAGACCAACCCTGGCTGTCTCGCCTCCGTGTTACCCCTGTTACCGGTACCTCTACCCGGTGCACCTTGACCTCGTCCTACACCATTACAACCTCGACCTGGCCTACGGCCTCTCATGCCGCTGAGCGCCTCCACCGATCAGTGCAAATCATATGAATCGCCTAAGTTTGATCCAGATTTCGAGGGCAATCCCTAAACCGATGGTCCTTGGATCCACATCCAAACAACCACCAGCTCTCTTCCAAAGATTCACCGAGTGAAGTTTCCCACAATCCACGCAAGGTCAGAATCGATTGGTAGCAACTGGAGCACCCACTCGAACGGCCCCTCATTCCCGGGCCTTTTCTCAAATCCTCTAGCAGACTCGAATACCTGTGAGTCTCTCTTGGTCCTGCCCCTATCCTTGTCTCGATTTTGCCGTTTCGAATGCTTTACTTCTTCAACAATCTTAGCCTTTTCCACCAGTGTGGCAAAATTCCTCTCCTTCTGTGGGGCTATTAGTACCCGCAACTCATCACGCAATCCATCCTCAAAATGCACACAGCGTTCATGATCAGTCGGCACTATACCCCAGGCATACCGACTCAGACGCATAAACTCTGCCTCGTAAGTTGCCACATACCTACCTCCTTGTACCAGATTCAGGAATTCTTTCCTTCTGGCATCCACATAACTAGCCCCGACATATTTTCCCTAGAATGCTGTCTTAAAGAAATCCCAGGTAATACGATCAGCCTGAGTGCCTTCCCGAACAGTGAGCCACCACTAATAAGCCTCGTCTCTCAGTAATGACACAACCCCTTTCAGTTTTTGCTCAGCAGTGCAATTCAGATCGTCCATAATTCACTCTACCGCCTCAAGCCAGTACTCCGCTACACTAGGGGCTACACCCGAAATACCTCTAAAGACTTTAGCCCCATTCGATCTGAGTCACTCTGATATCGACCCACGAGCTGTCGACCCAGTTCTTGCCCCAGCAACCCTTTCCAGTACCCGCAACATCACTTGGGACAGAGCGTTTTCCTCTCTCATTCGATCATGTGACCTAGCTTCAGTCACAGGTGACGCAAGTGCATCCATTTCTCGCATATGTCCCGATGCCTCAGATGCAACTCTAGCACCTTGGCCTCTACCACGGCCACGTCTACCACGTCCATGTCCTCTAGTGCTCATGTTTGCTAAGTCGATTTAATCTAATTAAGAGTCTTATAAATCAGTATGCTTATTCATTGTTTATTAAACAATATTTTATGGAGTAGAAGAAGTAAAGTTGTTTTCGCAAAACATATCCTAAAGTCTCAATCTCTATGGTTTCAGCTCCTAAAGCTAAAAGTTCTAGAGTATCTCTATTTTGTGAAGTTTTCTTACAACAGTCATACTACAATAATCATAAAATGAAAACAAAACTTACTGACTTGGTGCCGGATACCCGTGGTGCCATACTTCCTTTGAAACATGTATTTATAAATCGAATTTCAAGCAGTTTTAGAAAACATTTTTGAACCCAAACCACAGCCGAGTTTTGCATCTGGCTCTGATATCATAAAATGTAACACCCCAAACCCGGCCCATGCGGTATGACCGGATCTAACATGTCACATGAAGAAAACGTATAAAGAACATGTGATTCTTACTAAAATAGGTGTTATTTGGTCAATTTCAAGAAAACAAGTTTGGTTATAAATATTTGATAAAACACTACCAATTTCGAGAGGTTGATTGATGAATCGAAAATCGAACTAGTGAACTTTAAAACAGTGACTTTTGAGAAATGACGTTGATAATTTGAAGTAGAATCCGAGTTAAATTATTAATGCATATTCATTATGAAAACCATTTGTTAATCAATTTTGGAAACTGTTATTTATGATTTTAGAAAAATCCCCGTTTTAAAACAATTCAAGCAGGATAATAAGTACGACCTAACATAAAGCAAAATAAAATATTCCAGAGGCCTTATTACAACTTAAAACCCAAATAGTAAAAATAGTGAAATAAAGCGGGAAAGTAGTTTACTAATACTTGAAAATATTATTTCCAAAGTATGGCCTCCATCGAGTCATCCATGGGCCCAAGTCCTCATTACGGAGCATTACTTGCAAGGGTTAAGAAAGAAGGGGGGTGAGTCACAAGAACTCAGTGTATAATCCCCTTACCGCCATCCACTGGGCCTGAACCCGCATAGCATAATCTTGGGCCTAAGCCCATTTACATAGTAATAATTAAAATGAAGTATATGTATGCAACCCAACCCATCCATCCATCACACCCCTGACCAGCCAATCACACCTGTGGGGATCAAGTTAACCCACCCTGTCGCTCACACCAAAATTTGCAGTCAAACTGCTATCATATAGTATTTTGTGGGCAAGCCACCGAAATAATAATTTAAGCACAATAATATACAGATTGTGGCAATGCCACCAGGCTACACTGCTCTCCATACAATTTTCCCATCCCATGCAAATGTAAAAATGCTACGTACATAATAATATAACATAAAACATCCACATATAAATATCAACCATTAATCAAGTAATTTATTAAAGTGAATCGACCCATTATAGTTCTTTGGAAATTCGGCCCACTAAGGCATTCTAGCAAATTGGCCCATAGGGGCATTTTTGTAATTTAGCAATTTAATACCGATTTTGATAGATCTTTAGAAATAATATTAATTTAAGCAAGTTACTCAATTTATGCCATATTACGATTTTTAACTCTGTAAATAATAACGATCTACTTTTCCAACATAATATCGAATCTCGAATCTACGGATTTCGGTGTGAGATTACACACTTGATTACGGTGAGGACTAACCCTTCTTGATCGTCGGCACCTAAATCACCATTACACTCGATTAACCAACAAACGAGATTTTATTAATCCAAAACTAAATCAGACGATCTAAAATGCTTACCCTTAGTATCGTGAACGACCACGATTTGCCTATTCTCACCGGATGATGGTCCACAACCCGGTGGAAAATCCTGAACCGCCGATACCGCCCTACGCTTGAACTTAGGAGTAGGAATCACAAATCCACTTCCTTTGTGCTCTCCTATTGATTTTCTTTTCAAATCGCTACCAGTTGCCTCCATTGGAAAAGTCTTAGTCAGAACGATATTACGATGATAGAAAACGATTGTCTAAGGAAAAGGTTTTGGCTTACCACTACTTTCGAAAGGTCAACGAGTAGATAAGAACGAACGATCTAGTCCTTATAATAATCGATTAGTCAAACTTTCAATCTGATTAACACAATAACCAAGTAGCGATATTGAATGGACTATGAAGAGACTCCTTACCTTAATCGATGATGAACCCGATTCCCACCGATTGGACTTATGACTAGAGATGAAACGGCAATGATGTGGTATTCGGCCACCCACTATAACATTACGAAAAAGAATTGATCACAATATGAGAGTGTAGGAGAGAGTGATGTTTCAATTTAAAAACAAAGTAGAACAACTGAATAGTGATGGACACACATTCGGTTAGGAAGAAAAGAAAATGGAAGAAGTAGAAATGAAACCCTTACCCGATTCAACCAAGGAGAAATGTCCAACACGCAAGAATGGAGAAGAGAGAAGATGTTAAAGATTCGGCTATTGAAGAGAAAAGGGCAAGGAAGATTCGGCCAATCAAAGTTGTGTCGATTTAAGAGAAAATGAGAATGGTTGAGGAAATGGTAAAAAAGAAAAGAAGTGATGGACAAAGGAGTATTAGAGAGGTTCGGCTATTACCAAAAGAAAATGAACCAAAATGGATTGAGTGTTTTGGTCATTTTGTGTTTCGGCAAAAAAGGAAAAAGATTGGAAAAAAATGCACAAAAATGTTAAAAGAAAACCAACCTTTCATGCACAATCTTGCAAATAAGCTATAGGAATTTCGCTCTCCTTCCCCTAACAAAACCGTGTGCCCATAACACCCAAAAGATGATGGTTGACCAAAAATATTCTTTCCCAAACACCTTCCACAAAATCGGCCAACATGTCCCCTCCCTTACCTTTTTCCTTTATGTCTTTCCTTATTCTTCCCTTGTTTCTCTCCTTACTCTTCTCCCTTGTGTTCTTTCCTTCAATAAAAAGTCTTCCTTACCATGTTTGATGCCATGGCCGACACTTACCATATAGCACAAAAAAATTTAATCCAAAATATTTGCACTAGGTGGGATTCGAACCCAAGTTCTCCCCTCTGCCATTTCACGCCACAACCACCTTGCCAATGCTCCATTTGTGCTAGCAAAATTACATACTTAATTCCTTAAGCCTTGATGCCACTTACCTTCTCTCCTTAAAGTGCTTAAACACAAAAATTTTGCTAAGGCCCAACTCAGTCCCAAGTCTTCTTAGGGCCCCTAAACATACACAATTAACACTATTGACTAGCCTATCGCATGGTATAATGTAAAACATAAATTCCCGAATTTTAGGATGTTACAGGCTGAGTGCCCTTCTTAACCGTCAGCCACTATTGATACGCCTCGTCGTGAAGCAGAGAAACAGCCCCCTTAAGCTTCTGCTCTGCGGTAAAATCCAGATCGTCCATGATTCTTTTTGTGGCCTCCATACAGTACTCGGCCACGCTAGGGGCTACTCTAGTGACACCCCTGAATAATTCTACCCCATTGGACCGGAGTCGTTCTGTAACCGACCCACGGCCCCCAGATCCAGCGTTGAGCCCAACGACCCTCTCTAATATCCTCAGCATAGCTTGGGACAGTGCGTCATCCCCAGCCATGCGATCTCGAGACCCAGTCTCTGTAGCAGGTGAGATCGGCGTCTCGCTCGTATCTAGATTAGGTAGATTATTAGATGCTGAGGACCCAGCTCGAAGCCCCCTACGGCCTCTACCACGGCCTCTAGTACCCCGTCCGCGGATTCCTTGTGCGCTCATCGATATTTTAGAGTTTATCTATATTAACAGTTTTATGCATCAGTTACAATTTCAATATTTGTTAACACATGTTTTATGCAAAATAGTATCAGAAGTTCAGAGTTCGTTATCGCGAATTGCAGTTTTACTACGATTTTTAGTTTCGCTACAGTTTTCAGTTTACACTACCTAAAGTGTTTTCAGTACAGTTTACTACCTAAAGCTGTTTCAAGCATACAAGTAGTATTTTCAGACAATTTAAATAGAATTCAAAACACTTACAGAATCGGCGTCGGAGGCTCGTTGTACCACGTACTCATTTTAAAAATATTCTGAATCACTTGAAAATTATTTCTTTAAAACCAACTTTTAAAACCCAAATCCACAGCCGAGTTTTGCAACCTGGCTCTAATACCACTAAATGTAACACCCCAAACCCGGCCTAGATGTTATTGCCTAATATGGCGATGTCACATGATAATGCTTTAGAAAACGTAAATTACGATAAAGCCATTTTCAAAACATTATACGTTGCGGAAGCTTTTAATGAAATTTGCGGATTCATGTGTATTTGATAAAACATTTGTTTGTTTTGAAAACTCACGTCTTATCCTACTGCTAGCAGTTTAAAAAATAAAAATCTCAAAATTTTAAAAAAAAATCCGTAAAGGACAAAGTTACATAAAACTTCTTAATATAACCAAAACAATAAATAAAAGTAAAAACCGTAAAGGTCTAGAATCATGGTCCCCGCCGAGTCCTCCGCCCCACCAATCCGTCTACTGCTGGGGATTACCTGAACAGATTAAACAGAAAAGGGTGAGTTTTCGCAAACTCAGTGTGTAATCCCCACAGAAAACATACACACAATAATATCAGATAACAAACATAATTTCACAGTTCGGGTCTGAGCCCATTACAGAAACGGTGTGGACCTTAGCCCACTCAGATACAGATTCAGACATATTACAGGGCCTTAGCCCATTTCAGACAGAATATGCAGAAAACAGAGTCCTACCCACCAGCCTCTACACACCAACTCCGTCCAACCCTACACACCATGTGGGAATAAAATCAACCCACCCAGCCCTACACACCATGTTGTACCGAATGCGGTACATAATCAGAAATTTACAGCTGAGCTGCTAGATAACAGGCTTAAGAGCCTTTCAGATACTTCCTCCAATCATAATCACCCCACCCCGATGCAATGCAACATATATAATATGACATGCTTTTATGCAAATAACTGTCCATACACTTAAATATCAGAATTCATGCTAAGTGTAACATGTTCAGTGTAGATATCACATAATCAAATCACAAAGCTATGGGTCTAAGTACTGCTTACCGACCCTTCATTAGGTTCACAGTTGACTTGGGCGACCCGTACAACCTTTCAGAACATTTCATGTAAAAAGGCTCACACGCCCATGTGGGCCCACACGGCCCAAATTGGCCTTGGCCGTGTAGATCACACGGCCTGGCCCAGAATGCCACACGCCCGTGTGGTTCATTTGTGTGGGCCCATACGCCCGTGTGGCCCACACACTCGAGTGGCCCACACGGCCCAATTGGTCGAGCCCGTGTGTCGCACACAGCCTTGCCTGACCGTCACACGACCATGTCACTCACCACGGCCTAGCTCGTCGATCACACGTCCGTGTGGTGACTTACAGTCTTGCACACGGCCTACCACACGGGCGACCACACACCCCTGTGGCGTCGACAGAGAGGCTTTTGACTTTCGTCGAAACTTCGTTTTTTGCATTTTCGGGTACACACCTGTATCGTTTTTGATGCGTTAGCACTCCTAAGCCCTCCAAAGCCTACAAATCAGTATACACAGCCTCGATTTAACAGTTTAGAGACTAAAACTAACGAATTTGGCATTACAAATTTCCCCAAACTCGACTTACCGCTAACAAATCGATCACTAATTCGAGTCAAATCGACGCAACGCTGATTCCAGCCTTTCAAATAACTCCTACTTACAACAAAAACCCTTTAGAAAAACTTATCCATTCAAAGGAGCGGCTAAGGTTAATCCAACCCACAACTTACCGAACGCGCGTCTCAAATCTAAATAACAGAAACGATTGGAGAAAGAGAACCAGAATACGAGGGGAAAGCAGCAGAATTTTGACAGCAAAAGAGGAAATGGAAAGGGAATTCGACAGCAACTAGAGAGGAAGAAAAAGAAAAGGCTAGCCGATTTTTTCACAAAGAGAGGGAGTACTGAACAGAAACTGTTAACCCTCAAAATATTCCCCTTAATTCTCTCCTTACTATCAGATTTTTAGTCCAACACAAACACTCTGGACGTGATAGGAAAAAATAATGCTCACGCAGATATTCGAACTCCAGACCTCCCCCAACCTCAACACTCCACTCAGCCACTAGACCAACAGGCCCATTCTGTTAATTACTTACACACTTTTACTTATAAGCCTACTAACCAGAGTTTGGGCTTTATTCATAAAAATACCAAAATTTGCCCAAGTCAAGGCTTGAACTTGGGACCTCCCACACACACCCAGAACACATAACCACTGAAGCAGATAGACATTGTGTCACAAAATTACAAAAGCCAAAATTAAAGAAAATTAAGACGTTACAATATCATTCTAAGCTAGGGCGGTCCACCATTAATCATTAATTACTCAATTTCCATGAAATTTTTAATATTTAATCAATTTACTCAATTTGATAAAACTATCAAAGAAATTAATTAGTAAACTAATCAAAATCAACAACTAACACTTCAACTCCATCGATTAACATCCAAAATAAGAAGGGTTCATCAATGGCAACATCTAAAACAGTTTTAAAAACGAAGGTACATGTTAGCTAGACCAAGTTGCAACGATCCCAAAAATATAAAAATTACTAAGAATAAATTAAAAAAGAACTCACATGCAAGAAGAACTATGGCCAAACCTCCCTAAGCTCTTCAATGGTGTTTTTCCTTCCAAAATTCGGTGGAACTATCTACTAAAGAAGATGATATTGGTTTTGTTTAATTTGTTTCTTTAATTAATTTATTAAATTACATGTTTACCCTTTAAATTGTTCATGCATTTTCACCTAATTCATGCTTTAACCGTCCAAACTACTTAGACATGGCATATTTAATTTATAAAATCCCTCACCTTTAATAATTACTTCCCTTACTCACATAATTCAACAATTATGTGTTTGACATCTACTACAATTTGGTCCTTTTTATCCAATTAAGTAACTATACAATAAAATTTCTTTATAAAAAATTAATATGACTCTAATGTAATGCCATAAACGTTAATTAAGTAATAAAGCACAATATCAATAATCAAAACTGAAAAACGAGATATTACATACTTACATGATGTAAAATTAATATGATTTTATACTATTTCATAATTTTTTTATGATTGATATTTTAACAATGCAACTGTTATACGTCATGTTTTATTTTTATAGATCATGCATGTCGAGTTTAGAGTAAAGATTTTCTTAACTATTTGTTTTACGTAAAAAAGTTTTCAATCGTTAAATGTATATTAATGTAGATAGTATTTTAGATCAATATGATAGAAATATCAGATTGATTCTAAATTTTACATGCATGATAAGTATAGTTATATTAATAAAATCGATGGCTGGATTGTTAAAATATCAGTCGTATGAAAAGTTATGAAATAGTTTAAAATTATATGTGTTAATTTTATACCAACATAAAACTAGTGTAAATGGATCCCTCCCCTTTTGTTGTTGTTGTTAATAATTTGAGGTCTACAAATTTTAATACGTGCATTTATTGGTTTTTTTTGTTTATAAGTTTCAATTTTTTTTAATATTATGTGTATAAGTTATAACATTACTTTATTGAAAAATACTAAATGTCTAAATATAAAAAAGGAAAAAGAATATGTCAATCTGATTTAAGTTTAACATTAAATAAGCATGGAGCTTGGCATAAACTTCCGGGTATGCTTATCACAGGGATTATTTATACTACTATGATATTTGACCTAATAAGCCTTTGAACTTTTTTAAAGAAGTCAATTAAGTCTCTTCAAACTTTTTGCATATTATCAAGCTCTTGAACTAACAAAACATGTTAAATAGACACTTTGACTGGCGTTAACTATTAGTATTTTTTTAATCAGTGAGGTAAACAAGAGGAAAAATATGATGGTTAAACGAGGAAGAATAAAGTGAAGGTTAGGGAATGGTTTCAGTTTTGGAGATAGTTAGGAGATCAGGAAGGACGAGTGTGTACGTGTGTGCATATGAGCTATTTGCATTGCCCTTTTATAGTGGGGAGCAAGCTTGGATACGTGTCTTGAGGTTACTGATGTGGGAGTTTGATTTGATATCCTTGGCAATGACGGTGATGCTATGTCTTAGGACGAAACATTTTAGGGTAACTAGTAATCAATTACTTTGGGCCTCCACTAGTTTTAGCGGAGTTGTCCCTTTCTAAAATTTTTCGACTTGATGTTCGCAAACTAACCCCAGTTTGCAATGTAGTTGGTTCCATGTAGAGACACGCGTTTAGCTCTCTATGGATGCACTTGAGGTTCACGAGGCTTACTATACAAGGTATAAGCAGCTCGTTACACAAGGTATAACAATTGCCCTTAGGCGAGTGAAGGTTATAAAATGACATTCATAAGCCTTTTAGAAGTTTGCAATGTGAGTTCAAGTAATGGAGGTTTGGATAGTTAAGCTGAAGTCTATGCTGAAGTGTGACATATTGTATGAGTGTCTTCATTTTACATATGAGTATTTTTAAATTTGAATTTTAAATAATTGAAGCTTTTAAGTCCATTAGATTTATGGCAGGATAAATTATTCCCATATGTACGTTCATACATATTTAATGATGAATTTTGCGAAACGTGCGAGTGTAATATCCTAAAAAAAATTGAGTATCATCTTGTTACTTGTGTTAGCTCGAGTATGATTATTATTATGTGCTTAGTATAGTTTTATGAAGGCTTGGAATTATTAGCTAAACTAGAATGATTTTTAGTATTGAAAATATAGTGAAGTGGATTGGATGAACTTGACACTTAAGTTAATTTAAGTGTTAAATTCTAACACAAGAGGAGTTAGTGGCATAGTGGATAAGGCGCATGAAAGGTTGCTTGAGGGAAGTGGTTCGAGTAGCATGGAAGGCATATTAAGGATTTTATTTTTTTATGCATCCTAGCATTAAGTGTCGGTCAACTATTCATATGGATAAGATGGACAATTTTCTTTTTATGGCAAGAAGACTTAAGGTTATGGTAAGCATGAAATAAGGGATAGAATTGCTAGATTTTGGGGATAAAATTTCTTCAACTTTGGGAATGTAGAGGATTTCAAGTCTTGGCTTAAGGGTGTTGTTTTGGAAACTCTCCTATGGCCATTAGTGCATGAATGTGGACGGCATGTGTGGCTAGGGGTGGCCGAATGTTGATAGGAAGTTGGGGGAATAGTTGGCCAACTTTAGCATTTTGTGCATCATTTGGCATATTTCTCGTCCTCTCCAAAAACTCCCTCTTTGGCCGAATGTATCTTAGGCATTTTGGTGCAATTTTGCTTTTGATTTAGCTCTCATTTGTATTTGAACCAAAATCTAATTTCTTCCTCTCATTTCCTTTTGAAACCGAAACCACAATTTGCATTTTTGTGCACTTTTCTTTTCGGCAAACTAGGTGTTTGGCCGAACCTCTTTCTCCCATCTCTCTCTTTTCTTTCTTTTGATACTTGCTCAAAAACCACATTTCCTTTTTCACTTCCTCTTGGCCGAATCTTCCTCCTTCACAAATCCCATCTCTTTCATTTTTTTCAAAGTTAAAAACATCCATTACCATTCTATTTTCATTTTCTATTTTCTTCTTTCTTCCATTTTCGAATCATCCTTCTCCTATTTCACTTTCACTTTTATTTTCCTTTCTTTTTACTCCACCATAGCCGAATCTTCTTTCTCTCTTTTGGTGTTATATTGGCCGAATATCATCAAGGGTAGATAATCTTTGGGTTTTCTTCAATCGGTTTTGGAAGATAGGTAAGTGTTCATGGTCTGTATTTTCGTTATTTCCTTCTCCTTTCTAAGTCGTTTTCTTGGACAAAGGCCGAATCCTTGGGCATTTGTTTGCAAGGTTCTAACCATTATTTAGGAACCGATTTTTCCTTTAGGCTCTTTGGGACGTTTGAAGCAATCGATCTAAGCCATTCCATTAGCAATCGGTTGGTAAGTCAAGTGGTAAGATTCATGTCGATTCATTATTCTTTTGAGGATAAAGACTAAGGCTATTGGGATTAAGATGTGATGTTGGCCGAATGGATTTTTGCTTATAGTTTTGTGGTATGGCCGAATGTAGGACAAGGTGATCTAGTGCGGTAGATCGGATCTTCTGGTTAGTATTTGCGTTAGTGAAAGGTGTATACCTTACACACTTTATAACTCGGTATATATATATATGTGTGTGTTAATAACTATTCATGTTGTTAAAGCCGAAAACTATGAGATCTTGAAATGATACCTTGATGGGTATGAGCAAGGATACGGTAAGTCCGTTTGATATGATGTTGATATATGTTGTTAATATCACGATCTACGATATATATTGGTTATATGTTTATATCAAAGTATAATGACATGATTTGTTATCTATTGCATTGGTATGGGCGATATGAGAGGAGGGGGAAGATTGATATCCGTGTCTTTGGGACACCAGAGGTTTGGCACCTCTAGTGGTTTGGTACCACATATTTCGTGTCTTTGGGACACCAGAGGTTTGACACCTCATAGCGACTCGTCCCAGTGGTTTCACACCACCATGGGTTGGCCCCATATTTGATGTATTGGGATCGTCGCCAGTGATTTGGTATCACACGTGGGTTGGCCCCACAACTTGATTATTCGTGACTTTGGGTCACCAGTTATTTGGCATCACATTATTGGATATCGTGACTTTGGGTCACCAGTGGTTTGGCACCACCAGTGGTTTGGTACCACACGGGGTAGAAAAGGAGTTTTGGATGGCTAGGTTGGGTGCATTATATATATATTGCTTGGTTATAATTTGTGTAAGTATGTGGCATTTACCCGGGAGAGGGATTATGCACTGAGTCTTGGTGACTCACCTCTCCCTTATTTTTTTCAGGTGATTCGTAAAATCGCGGATGAGGAGCCGGATGAACTCGAGGAGGCCATGCAATAAAATATGGTTTTACATGAACTTCCATTTGGGTACTTTATTCATTTTCATCTTTTTATGGATTTGTAATAAGGCCTTTTTAATTATATTTTTGGATTATTTATATGCTTTGGATTTGTTTTAAATATGGCTTATAAATTACATGGTTGATATAATAATTTGAGCACCAAGTTTTCTAAACTACTAAGCGCGATGGTTTTTTTAAAACGTTACCATAGGGTAACATAAATCAATTGATAGTATTTAACAACTTAAGTATTTTTGATAACTCATACTATTTTCCAAAACTCCAGTTTCCAAATTTCTATTAGATACGGTTTTTAACCTAATCACTTTAGTTTCTTTTTAATTTATAAAAGGTTTACAAATCTAAGCTGCAACTAAGTTTTAAAGATTTATTTTCGGATTTCAAAGTAAATTATCGCTTTTAATTTATTATACACCGATTTCTACGAACTTAGAACAACAAAGAGTTTTTCACTAAAATTTAATCGGTAACTCGCTTTTTCCTCAAAACGCTTTCCCCGTGACATACCAAATTTGGTCGTGGCGTATTGACCGGTTTGGGGTGTTACAAATTGGTATCGAGCCAAGTTCAAAAGCTCGGCCATGCGTGGCAGAGGCCCAAAATGATTTAAAGTATGGTCTTAAAATGTTTTGTTTAAATTTATATGGTTGGAAAGGCATGGCACCGAGTCTTCGCACAAATCCGCCTGTAAGTATCTCAAACTGTTGCTTTTAATGATATGATTATAATGATGATGGCATGACCGTATAGTAGTAGAAACTACTCTAGAGACCCAAAACTATAGGTTGAATGTACTCATGAAACAACCTCTTATTAAAATTTTTTCATAAAATCGTAGCTTTAAAGAAAGTGGAATAATGACTAATGCATAACACTTTTAAATCGGATAAGTCGAGACTTTAGACATGAGTACTCGAGGTCGGGGTCGTATTACTCGTGGACGCGGTCGAGGTAGGATGGCTGTGTCTGAGCCAGTGTGGTCTGGTCAAGGATCCGAAAATGAGGTACCACCACCCCCACCACCAACGGTTGGAATTGAGCATCGAGGATCAAGCGGGGATGATGCGATATCTCAGCGATCTTTGCAAGTTCTTGAGAGGGTAGCCGGAATAGGTGGAGGCGCGGGAGTTTGAAAATCAGATCCGAGCGACTCCGAGCCAATGGAGCTGAGGTATTTCGAGGTGTTTCAGGTGTGGCTCCCAGTATGGCAGAGTATTGGTTAGAGGCGACGGAACGAATCATGGATGACTTGGATCTGAATGCTGAGGAAAAGTCGAAAGGGATAGTGTCGCTTCTTCGGGATGAGTCATATCGGTGGTGGCTCACGGTGCGGAATAGTCTTTGCAATGGAGGATCTCACTTGGGATTATTTTAAGGCGGTGTATCGAAGATATATGTTGGGTCTAGTTACATTGATGCGCAAAACGTAAAGGCATTTCTGAGTTTGGTCCAGGGAATAAGTCCGTGATCGTAATATGAGGCGAATTTTTAAGATTGAGCCGGTATGCTGGAGGTATCGTGGCTTCGGAGCACGAGCGATGTGTCCGATTCGAAGATGGATTGAGGGACGAGTTGAGATTGCTGATTGCTCCACATCAGGAGCGAGAGTTTGCTGTGCTAATTGAAAAGACTAAGATAGCTGAAGGGATAAAGGAATCTGAAAGGCAGAGTCACGATAGGAATAAACATAAGAGAGGTTTTGGATCATCCGGGTCAGCCGGTAATTCTCAGAAGAGGGTTAGGCAGAGTGGGCCGAATCAATCTGGGAGGCCTGTTACTACTAATCAGGGACCAGCACAGTGTAACCGATGTGGAAAATTTCATTGGGGCGAATGTTGGACTGGAGGGAAAGGATGTTTTGAGTGTGGCTCGCTGGATCATCGTGTGAGGGACTGTCCACGTAAGCTAGCCAGGAATCAGTCTGAGGGTCAAGGTCGTGCTCAGTTTAGAAATGAGGGACCGTCACCACAGAGAGGTCGTGGTAATGGTAGAGGAGGTAATGGTTCGGGTCGAGGCCGCGAGCATCGGGCGAGGTGCAGGCAACACTGAGGCAAGACAGCCTGGTTCGGTGTATGCAGCAAGGCATCGAGAGGAGGGCGACGCACCGGACGTCATAACCGGTATGTTCTTAATTTTTGGTGTACCATATACGGCTTTGATAGATGTGGGTTCGACACATTCGTATGTTGCTAGTAGCATAGTAGAGACTATGAATCTAGACTCTGAGACTACTTCTAGGAAGATGACAAGATTTAGCCCTCTAGGTCACTCAGAGAAGTAAATAAGTCAGATAGAGATGTACCCCTAGAACTCCAAGGGGTAATATTTGTAGCTGATCTGATGGAACTGACGTTTGAGGAGTTCGATCTGATTCTTGGGATGGACTGGTTGGTCAAGTATCAAGCAAGTTTGGATTGCGCTGCTAAGCGCATGGTTTTGAAGACAGCTGAGGGCAAAGAGGTGGTTATGATAGGTAATAGAAGAGAAACGTGGTATCTGCGTTGAAAGCTGTGAAGTTGGTCAGGAAGGGCTGTGAGGCATTTGTGGTTCATGTGTGTGCGTTGGAGGCTAAGGAGTCTACTGTGGGGAATGTCCGAACGGTAAAGGAATATGTTGACGTATTTCCAGAAAAACTTCTAAGATTGCCTCCGGATCGTGAAGTTGAATTTGGTATAGATCTGTTACCCGGAACTGCGCCAGTGTCTATTGCTCCGTATAGGATGGAACCGAAGGAATTAGGGGAATTGAAGGCTCAAATTCAAGAGTTGTTGGATCGAGGTTTTATCCGACCAAGTGTTTTGCCTTGGGGAGCACCGGTACTTTTTGTCAAGAAGAAGGATGGATCGATGCGGATGTGTATAGACTATCGCCAGTTGAATAAGCTGACGATCAAAAACAAGTATCCTTTACCGAGGATAGATGACTTGTTTGATCAGCTTAAGGGGGCAGCGGTTTTCTCCAAGATTGATTTAAGGTCTGGATATCATCACCAAGGTGAAAGAGGTCGATATCCATAAGACGGCATTCGCGCTTTTCGGTATGGGCACTACGAGTTTCGTAATGCCGTTTGGGTTGACTAACGCGCGGCAGCATTCATGGACATGATGAATCGGGTATTCCAAATAGCTTCGGATCAGTTTGTCGTAGTATTTATAGACGATATTTTGGTATACTCAAAGTCAGAGGAGGAGCATGATGCGCATTTGCGAGTAGTGTTGCAAATTCTGAGGGAAAAGTAGCTTTATGCCAAATTTAGTAAGTGCGAAGTTACGCTTAGGAGGTGACTTTCTTGGGTCACGTAGTATCAGCTGAGGGGATTAGAGTCGATCCTCGAAAGATTGAGGCAGTGTTGGATTGGAAGCCGCCTAAGTCAGTGGCTGAGATTCGGAGTTTCCTAGGTGCAGCGGGTATTACCAAGATTTGTGGAAGGATTTTCTTTGATAGCAAGCACCTATGACTAAGTTATTGAGGAAAGGAATTCCATTTGTGTGGACTGAGAAGCGATAAGGGAAGTTTTGACAAGTTGAAGAAGATTTTGACCAAGCTCCGCTTTGATTCAACTCGAGGCAGCAAGAAATTCACAGTTTCTTCGTGATGCATCACATACTTTAGTTTGGGATGTGTGCTGATACAGGAAGGGAAGGTAGTGGCTTATGCATCTTGTAACATCCCAAAATAGGGGTTATTTGTGATTGAATTATTTTTCTTGTATTTGAATTTCTGTGATATTATTCGTGATGATATAAGGCTTAATTAGGGGTCTTGAGTAAGCTCGGTTTAGTAGAATAATTCTTAGTATGGCTTATTTAAAGAAGAGGATTAAATGAGCTTAGCACTTAAGTTAATTTAAGTAGCAATAAGTGACACAAGATGAGTGCATGGCAAGTTGGTAATGGCGCATGGAGTTTAGCTTGAGGGGAGAGGTTCGAATCCCTTAAATAGCATTGGGACAACTTTTATTTTTGCTTTGGTATAGTAAGTGTCGGCCAAGGATAATTAAGATAAGGGTTGACCATGTTAATTTTTGGTTAGTAGACTATAGGTTTAAGGCAAGTGTTATCATATGGAAGGGAATCAAGTAATTAAGGAAAATATGGAGACATGGGGCTAGTATCAAGGATTTTGTTTTGGAAACATAATCATGGCCTTTATGCCATGAACTTGGACGGCAATGTGGCTAAGGGAGGGGATTTGGCCGAATATGCTAGTGTGGGTAAGGCTTAGGAATTCTTTTTGGTCATTTCTTTCATTTGGTGCAAAAGGTGCAAAACAATTTTTGCTCTCAAACTCTTTTCTTGTTAGTTCAATTTCACCATTTGCTAAGCTTAATATTTTTTGACCATTTGGTCATTTTTGGCTCATTTTCTATTTCTCCTTTTCATTCTCTCAAAACCGAAACACTCATCTCTTTTGTCCATTTTCTTCTTTCTTTCTTAGCCGAATCTCCTATACCATAATACTCTATCTAATTCTTTCTTTTCTCTTCTCAAAAGCACTTAGCCGAAACTATTGGTTCACTTTCTTACTTCATCTTTTTCCATACAAGTTGAACCTTGGTTGATTGTGTTGAACAAATCATAGCCGAATCCACTCTCTTGGGTTTACCGAATTTTCTTCTCCTATCTTGATCAACTTAGGCCGAATATTGAAGGTAAGATAGTTTTCATCGGGACTTCTCTAGGAATTGGTTTTGGTAAGGTGGTAAGGTTTATTTCAAAGGATTGCTCTTTTAAGTTTCGTTTAAGCCAAGGCTAATAAACTTTATTGATGATGGTTGATTGTAGGGAAGGGAGGCCGATTCCTTTAGGAGTGTGTTGGATAAGTGTTCAAGGCTTTGGGGCAAGAATACTTGTGTGGCCGATTTGTCTATTCGGGATTTAGAATTCTTTTTGGTGCCAGTGTGTATACATACACATCTTATAACTTTTAATATGCTAAGTGTTATTTTATGCCTAACGCTTTGTGTAGACATGGATGAAATACCTTCATGGTATTAACAAGGATTTGGGTAAGTTCTTATTATTATGTGATTATTATTTGATGCTTTTGGGAAGCATGACACATTTGGTATGTGTATTATTTGATATATGGCTTATGATAAATCGATTGGATGTTGTTAAATAAATCTATCAACATGATTTGTGGTACATGCATATAAATGATTGTTATGGGTTGATGAGAGGAGGGGGCGTGATATTCGTGTCGACGGACACCGTTGTTTTGGTAACACATCGTGACTACGGTCACCGTGAGGTTTGGTACCTCCAGAGGTTTGGCACCTCATAGCGACTTGTCCCTGTGGTTAATACCACCGTGGGTTGGCCCCACTTTGAGATATGGGATTGTCTGCCAGTGATTTGGTATCACACGATGGGTTGGCCCCATCATCTATTTGTGACTTCGGTCACCAGTGTTTTGGTAACACAATTGTGTCTTCGGACACCAGAGATTTGGTATCTCCAAGATTTGGTATCACATTTGTGACTATACGTCACGGTGGTTTAGCACCACCAAAGTGGTTTGGTACCACAAGGGGTAGAAAAAGGCGTATGGATGGTTAGGTTGGGTGCATTTAAACTTATGCATGATAATTGGTTATAATTTGTGTATGTTATTACATTAAATCGGAGAAGGGTTACACATTGAGTCTTGGTGACTCACCTTCTCCTTTAATTTTTCAGGTGACTCGTAGACCGCGGATGAGGAGCCGGATGGACTCGAGGTGGCCATGCAGTGGAGATTTTTAATAAATGAATTTTGAATTTTATCTATTTTTCTGTTGGGTTTATGTTGCTTAATTGTAATAAGGCCTCCTAGGATTATTTTATTATTGCTGCATGTTTTATTTAAACTATTTGATGATGTTAAAACGGATGCACATGTTTTCTCAAATTAAACGAAAAATGTTTTAAAGTACCATCGGGTACATTCGAAATTTGTAAACAACTCGACTCAGCAAATATATTAAGTTTGGTTTTTAACAAAGAAAATTTAAATTGAAAGGCATTTCGACTAATTTGGAAATCGGTTTTAAAATGGTTTTCAAAATCTTTTCTCTGTAGCAAACCAAATTCGGTCGTAATGTTTGGGCCGGGTTTGGGGTGTTACAAAATTGGTATCAGAGCCCAGTTCAAAGCTCACTGTGGGGCCCAAGGCCCAAAAATGTTTTGGTAGGTCTATTTGAAATACTATGGTTTTGAATAAGCATGGCACTGAGTCTCCGGCACCGATCCGCTCAGGTAAGTACCACTAACTTTTTGTATGAATTATTTACTGTAGAAGGGTAGGAAGCATGGGACGTAGATAGTGATAGTATTTTAAACTTTAGGACTAGTTTACTCCAAACAAAGATATAAGACTTTAATTAAACCAACCTACGACCAAGTCGCCGAGTTAGGGTGTGGTAACCTTGGTGCGCATGTCTAGGATTGGATCCGGAAGAGCTTGGTACTTAAGCAGTCCTCGTGACTCACCTCCTCTTCGCGGGATTCCTACCTGGTGCGTAGCTTCGGTTCACTCTAACCAAGAGGACTCGGTCATAGGCAAAATCCTAAATAAAACCCGAAAGGGATTAGCCATGTTTTAAGGAAAACTTCGGTTTTAAAATCATTAAATTATTTTTTTAGATGGTAGGACAAATGTATCTTCGAAAATTTTCAAAATATTCTTGATTGACAAAATTACCAAAATACCCTTTAGGAAAAAAATAACGAAAATACCCCTGGGTTAGAAACGGACAGTAATGCCTGAAGAGTGCATAGGTATGAAAGGTATAGGGAATGGATGTATTATTCTGTGTAAACCAAGATAGAAGACTTAAAACCTTGTTTGATCGAAAGAATCTCTATTAAACTCTTTTCATAAAATTTCTTCGCGGATAATCAAGTGAAACATGTACTAATTCATAAAAATTTCCTAATCAGATTAAAGCGCGATAGTTAGAATGAGCTTTAGAGGACGTGGCCGTCGTGGACGCGGAAGGGGAAGGATGGTCGTGATCGTAACACAGCGGTTCGGGTCAAGGATCTCGAGAATGAGATACCGCCACCACCACCCCCAACCTTTGGAGTGAAGAGCAGGATCGACACGGCGACGACGCCAGCGTGTCACAGCGATGCTACGGGTTCTGGAAAGGGTAGCTAGAATTGGTGGAAGTGGAGGAGCTCGGAAGTCGGTTCCTGAGAGACTTCGAGCTAACGGAGCTGAATTTTTCCGAGGTGTGTCTGGTGTAGCGCCCAATACGGCTGAGTATTGGCGGAATCGACCGAAAGAATCATGGACGAGATAGATTTGACAAATGAGGAGAAACTGAAAGGAGCGGTGTCGCTTCTCAAGGATGAGTCATATCGATGGTGGCTCACGGTCCGAGATGGTGCTACGGCAGATGATCTCACTTGGGAGTACTTCAAAGCTGCATATCAGAAGAAGTATGTTGGATCAAGCTACATTGACGCTCAAAGGAAAGCTTTTCAAGGGTTAGTGCAAGGGAATAAGTCCGTCTCGAGTATGAAGCGGAATTCCTAAGGCTGAGTCGTTATGCTCAGGGAATAGTGGCATCGGAACATGATCGTTGTGTTCGTTTTGAAGACGGACTTAGAGACGAGTTAAGGTCGCTGATTGCTCCACAAAGAAGAACGTGAGTTTGCCGTCTTGGTAGAGAAGGCCAAGGTAGCCGAAGGAATCAAGGAGTCCGCGAGGCAAAGTTATGATAGGAGCAAGTCAAGAGAGGCTATGGATCGTGCAGGTCGTCGTGGTAATGTTCGAGAAAGGTTTAGGCAGAGTGGGTCAAATCAGCAGGAGGTCCCACATTTGCTAATCAAAGACCGCCCAGTGTAAACAGTTGTGGAAAGTTTCATTGGGGTGAATGTTGGACCGGAGGGAAAGGATGTTTCGAGTGTGGTTCGCTAGAACATCGTGTGAGGGGACTGTCGCGTAAGCAAGCTAGGAATCGGTCCGAAGGTCAAGGTCGTGTCCGATTCGAGAAAGGAGGGACCAGCACCGCAGAGAGGTCGTGGTAATGGTAGAGGTGGTTATGGCTCTAGTGGAGGTCGCGGAGCGGTGGCGAGAGGTATTGGCAACACGGAGGCTAGGCGGCTGGTTTGGTGTATCTTTGCGGCGTCGTGAGGAAGGAGACGCACCGGATGTCATAACCGCACGTTTTAATTTTTGGTGTTCCATATACTGCCTTGATAGATGTGGGTTCGACGCACTCTTACGTTGCTAGTAGTATAGTTGAGACCATGAGTTTAGTTCCCGAGACTGCTTCTAAGAGGATGACTGTACTTAGTCCTTTAGGTCACTCTGTAGAAGTAGATAAGTCAGATAGAGATATACCCCTAGAACTCCAAGGGTAGTGTTTGTAGTCGATCTGATGGAACTGCCGTTCGAGGAGTTCGATCTGATTCTTGGGATGGACTGGTTGGTCAAGTACCAAGCAAGTTTGGATTGTGCCGCTAAACGCATGGTTTTGAAGACGGTTGAAGGTGAAGAAGTGGTCATGATAGGTAATAGGAGAGATTATCTATCCAACGTGGTATCTGCGTTGAAAGCGAAGAAAGATGGTCGAGAAAGGTGTGAGGCGTTCGTAGTTCATGTGTGTGCTTTGGAAGCTAAGGAGTCTTCTGTGGGAAATGTTCAAACCGTAAAAAATTTGCGACGTATTTCTGAAGAACTTCCGGGATTGCCTCGGATCGTGAAGTCGAATTTAGTATAGATCTGTTACACGAACAGCGCCAAAGTGTCTATAGCTCCATATAGGATGGCACCAAGGAATTGTTGGAATTGAAGGCTCGAGATACAAGAGTTGTTGGATCGAGGTTTCATTCGACCAAGTGTTTCACCTTGGGGAGCGCCGGGTACTTTTGTCAAGAAGAAGGATGGTGCGATGCGGATGTGTATAGACTACCGCTTGATTGAATAAGTCGACGATTAAAAACAAGTATCCTTTGCCGAGGATAGATGACTTGTTTGATCACCAAAAGGGGCTGCGGTTTTCTCTAAGATTGATTTAAGGTCCGGATATCATCAATCAAGGTGAAAGAGGTGATATCCATAAGACGGCATTTCGTGACTCGGTATGGACACTACGAGTTCCCGGTGATGCCGTTTGGTTTGACTAATGCACCAGCGAGCTTTCATGGACATGATGAATAGGGTATTTCAACGAGTTTTGGATCGGTTTGTTGTGGTCTTTATAGATGATATTTTGGTGTATTCAAGTCGAAGAGGAGCATGATGCGCATTTGCGAGTGGTGTTGCAGATTTTGAGGAAAAGCAAACAGTATGCGAAATTTAGTAAGTGCGACTCGCTTAAGGAGGTGACTTTCTTGGGTCACGTTGTTTCAGTAGGGATTAGAGTGGATCCTCGAAAGATTGAGGCGATGTTAGATTGGAAGCCGCCTAAATCTGTGGGGCTGAAATTCGAGTTTTCTAGGTCAGCGGGGTATTACCGAGATTTGTGGAAGGATTTTCTTTGATTGCCGCACCGATGACCAAGTTGTTGAGGAAAGGAGTTCCATTTGTATGGACCGAGAAGCGGCAAGAAAGTTTCGACAAATTGAAGAAGATTCGATCAAGCTCCGGTTTTGATTCAACTTTGAGGCGGGCAAGGAATTCACACGCTTTATTGCGATGCATCACATATTGGTTTGGGATGCGTCTTGATGCAAGAAGGGAAGGTAGTGGCTTATGCATCTCGGCGAGCTTGAGACCACATGAGGCTAATTATCCGACTCATGACTTGGAGTTAGCGGCTGTAGTCTTCGCTTTGAAGATATGGAGGCACTATTTGTACGGAGAGAAGTCGATAGTTTATACGGATCACAAGAGTCTTAAGTATCTCTTGACTCGTAAGGATTTGAATTTGAGGCGCGTAGAGATGGATTGAGCTGTTGAAGGACTACGACTGTTCGATCGAGTATCATCCTGGTAAGGCTAACGTGGTGGCAGACGCGTTGAGTCGTAAGGTTGTTTCGGATTTAAGATCGATGTTTGCTCGACTTAGTCTGTTCGATGATGGAAGTCTTTTGGCAGAATTGCAAGTCAAGCCGACTTGGTTAGATCAGATTAAGGAGAAGCAGTTAGAGGATGATGGTTTGAATGATCGGAGGTTGCAAGTCCAGAATGGTGGATTAGAGGATTTTAGTTTGTCCAGTGATGGAGTTTTGTGCTTTAAAGGAAGAGCTTGTATGCCGAAGGATGTGGAATTGAGACAAAGGATTCTTCGGGACGCACATAGCAGCCCATATGCTATGCATCCTGGAGGTAGCAAGATGTATCGGGATTTGAGAGAGCAATTTTGGTGGCAGTGTCCAAACGGGAAGTAATCGAAGTTCGTGGGTAAGTGTCCGACGTGTCAACAAGTCAAGGCTGAACATCGGTTGCCATCCGGTTTACTTCAAGGTGAAGATTCCTCGATGGAAGTGGGAGAGGATCACCATGGACTTTGTCGCGGGATTACCTCTTACGCCTAGCAAGAAGAATTCGGTTTGGGTGATTGTGGATCGTCGACCAAATCAGCGCATTTCATACCGTAAAGGTAGATTATTCGCTTCAAGAGGTTAGCTAAGTTATATGTAGCCGAGATAGTGAGATTGCATGGTGTGCCAAGATCGATTATCTCGAGATAGGGATCCGAGGTTTACATCGAGGTTTTGGAGAGCGTTGCATCAAGCTTTGGGTACGAGATTGGACTTCAAAGACACGACTTTTCATCCGCAATCCGACGGACAATCGGAGAGAGTGATTCAGATCTTAGAAGATATGCTCGAGGTTGTGTTCTCGATTTCAGTGGCGCTTGGGAGGAGTATCTACCATTACGGAATTCGCTTATAACAATAGTTATCAAGCGAGTATCCAAATGGCTCCATATGAAGCAATCAGATGGACGAAAATGCCGTACTCCTACGTGTTGGACGGAACTAGGTGAACGACATGTCTTGGGTCCGCAATGGTGACGGAAACCGAGGACAAAGTTAAGGTAATTCGGGCTCGTCTCAAGGAAGCATCGGATAGGCAAAAGTCTTACGCCGATCTCAAGCGCAAGGAGATGGAATACGAGGTAGGAGATAAAGTCTTTCTCAAGGTATCGCCTTGGAAAAAGGTGTTGCGCTTTGGGCAAAAAGGAAATTAAGTCCAAGGTTCATCGGCCCGTATCATCGTGTTGAAGCGAGTAGGACCGGTAGCTTATCACCGAATCGCCAAAGCAGAGTTGAGTCGATTCACGATGTCTTCCATGTGTCGATGCTTAGACGGTATAGGTCGATCCATCGCACATCGTGCGATGCAGAGATTGAGGTTAACTCCGACTTATCATTCGAGGAGGAACCAGTTCGATTTTAGATCGTGATGTCAAGATGTTGCGTAGAAAGTCGGTACTTTAGTGAAAGTGCTATGGCGAAACCATGGTACGGAGGAAGCGGCGTGGGAATCTGAGGAGGTGATGCGGCAAAGAATACCCCATCTTTTCGATCGTGTAATTTCGAGGTCGAAATTATTTTTAAGAGGGTAGAACTGTAACATCCCAAAATAGGGGTTATTTGTGATTGAATTATTTTTCTTGTATTTGAATTTCGTGATATTATTCGTGATGATATAAGGCTTAATTAGGGTCTTGAGTAAGCTCGGTTTAGTAGAATAATTCTTAGTATGGCTTATTTAAAGAAGAGGATTAAATGAGCTTAGCACTTAAGTTAATTTAAGTAGCAATAAGTGACACAAGATGAGTGCATGGCAAGTTGGTAATGGCGCATGGAGTTTAGCTTGAGGGGAGAGGTTCGAATCCCTTAAATAGCATTGGGACAACTTTTATTTTTGCTTTGGTATAGTAAGTGTCGGCCAAGGATAATTAAGATAAGGGTTGACCATGTTAATTTTTGGTTAGTAGACTATAGGTTTAAGGCAAGTGTTATCATATGGAAGGGAATCAAGTAATTAAGGAAAATATGGAGACATGGGGCTAGTATCAAGGATTTTGTTTTGGAAACATAATCATGGCCTTTATGCCATGAACTTGGACGGCAATGTGGCTAAGGGAGGGGATTTGGCCGAATATGCTAGTGTGGGTAAGGCTTAGGAATTCTTTTTGGTCATTTCTTTCATTTGGTGCAAAAGGTGCAAAACAATTTTTGCTCTCAAACTCTTTTCTTGTTAGCCGAATTTCACCATTTGCTAAGCTTAATATTTTTTGACCATTTGGTCATTTTTGGCTCATTTTCTATTTCTCCTTTTCATTCTCTCAAAACCAAAACACTCATCTCTTTTGTCCATTTTCTTCTTTCTTTCTTAGCCGAATCTCCTATACCATAATACTCTATCTAATTCTTTCTTTTCTCTTCTCAAAAGCACTTAGCCGAAACTATTGGTTCACTTTCTTACTTCATCTTTTTCCATACAAGTTGAACCTTGGTTGATTGTGTTGAACAAATCATAGCCGAATCCACTCTCTTGGGTTTACCGAATTTTCTTCTCCTATCTTGATCAACTTAGGCCGAATATTGAAGGTAAGATAGTTTTCATCGGGACTTCTCTAGGAATTGGTTTTGGTAAGGTGGTAAGGTTTATTTCAAAGGATTGCTCTTTTAAGTTTCGTTTAAGCCGAAGGCTAATAAACTTTATTGATGATGGTTGATTGTAGGGAAGGGAGGCCGATTCCTTTAGGAGTGTGTTGGATAAGTGTTCGAAGGCTTTGGGGGCAAGAATACTTGTGTGGCCGATTTGTCTATTCGGGATTTAGAATTCTTTTTGGTGCCAGGTGTGTATACATACACATCTTATAACTTTTTAATATGCTAAGTGTTATTTTATGCCTAACGTTTTGTGTAGACATGGATGAAATACCTTCATGGTATTAACAAGGATTTGGGTAAGTTCTTATTATTATGTGATTATTATTTGATGCTTTTGGGAAGCATGACACATTTGGTATGTGTATTATTTGATATATGGCTTATGATAAATCGATTGGATGTTGTTAAATAAATCTATCAACATGATTTGTGGTACATGCATATAAATGATTGTTATGGGTTGATGAGAGGAGGGGGCGTTGATATTCGTGTCGACGGACACCGTTGTTTTGGTAACACATCGTGACTACGGGTCACCAGAGGTTTGGTACCTCCAGAGGTTTGGCACCTCATAGCGACTTGTCCCCTGTGGTTAATACCACCGTGGGTTGGCCCCACTTTGAGATATGGGATTGTCTGCGCTGATTTGGTATCACACGATGGGTTGGCCCCATCATCTATTTGTGACTTCGGTCACCAAGTTTTTGGTAACACAATTGTGTCTTCTGACACCGAGATTTGGTATCTCCAAAGTGATTTGGTATCACATTTGTGACTATACGTCACAGGTGGTTTGGCACCACCAAAGGTTTTGGTACCACAAGGGGTAGAAAAGGCGTATGGATGGTTAGGTTGGGTGCATTTAAACTTATGCATGATAATTGGTTATAATTTGTGTATGTTATTACATTAAATCGGAGAAGGGTTACACATTGAGTCTTGGTGACTCACCTTCTCCTTTAATTTTTCAGTGACTCGTAGACCGCGGATGAGGAGCCGGATGGACTCGAGGTGGCCATGCAAAGGAGATTTTTAATAAATGAATTTTGAATTTTATCTATTTTTCTGTTGGGTTTATGTTGCTTAATTGTAATAAGGCCTCCTAGGATTATTTTATTATTGCTTGCATGTTTTATTTAAACTATTTGATGATGTTAAACGGATGCACATGTTTTCTCAAATTAAACGAAAAATGTTTTAAAGTACCATCGGGTACATTCAAATTTGTAAACAACTCGACTCAAAGAAATATATTAAGTTTGGTTTTTAACAAAGAAAATTTAAATTGAAAGGCATTTCGACTAATTTGGAAATCGGTTTTAAAATGGTTTTCAAAATCTTTTCTCTGTAGCAAACCAAATTCGGTCGTAATGTTTGGGCCGGGTTTGGGGTGTTACACATCTTGACAGTTGAGACCACATGAAGTTAACTATCCGACGCATGACTTGGAATTAGCTGTAGTGGTTTTTGCATTGAAGATATGGAGACACTATTTGTATGGAGAGAAGTCGACAGTCTACACGGATCACAAGAGTCTTAAGTATCTTTTGACTCAGAAGGATTTGAACTTGAGGCAGTGTAGATGGATAGAGTTGTTGAAGGACTACGACTGTTCGATTGAGTATCATCCGGGCAAGGCTAACGTGGTGGCAGACGCGTTGAGCTGTAAGGTTGTATCAGACTTAAGATCGATGTTTGCTCGTTTTAGCTTATATGACGATGGGAGTCTTTTGGCAGAATTGCAAGTCAAGCCGACTTGGTTAGAGCAGATCAAGGAGAAACAGTTAGAGGATGATGGTTTGAATGATCGAGGTTGCGAGTTTCGAATGGTGGTTTAGAGGATTATAGTTTGTCCAGGGATGGAGTATTGTGTTTTAAATGAAGAGCTTGTATGCCAAAGGATGTTGAGTTGAGGCAAAGGATTCTTCCGACGCATAGCATAGCAGCCATACGCTATGCATCCCGGAGGTAGCAAGATGTATCGGGATTTAAGAGAGCGCTTTTGGTGGCGGTGTCCGGCGGGAGGTAACTAAGTTTGTGGGTAAATGTCCGACGTGTCGCGGTCAAGGCGGAACATCGATTCTTTGTCGCAGGGGTTACTTGACCGGTGAAGATTCCACAGTGGAAGTGGGAAAGGATCACTATGGACTTTGTCGATGGATTACCCTTACGCCAAGTAAGAAGGACTCAGTTTGGGTGATTGTGGATCGTCTGAATAAGTCAGCTCATTTTATTCCGGTAAGGGTGGATTACTCGCCTTGAAGTTAGCTAAGTTGTATGTGGCGGAGATAGTAAGGTTGCACGGTGTACGATGTCGATCATCTCGAGCATGTGAGATCTAGATTTACGTCGAGGTTTTGGAGAGCGTTACATCAGGCCTAAGCTTTGGGTACGCGGTTAGATTTTAGTACCGCATTTCATCCATAGCCTGACGGGCAGTCGGAAAGAGTTATACAAATTTTAGAGGATATGTTGAGAGGTTGTGTATTGAACTTCAGAGGCAGCTGGGAAGAGTTTTTACCATTAGCAGAGTTCGCATACAACAATAGTTATCAGGCAAGCATTAAGATGGCACCATATGAGGCATTGTATGGTAGGAGGTGTCGCACACCTACATGCTGGACTGAGTTGAGTGAGCGTCAAATGTTAGGACCAGAGTTGGTTGCAAAAATTGAAGATAAGGTGAAGTTGATTCAAGCTCGGTTGAAGGAAGCTTCGGATAGGCAGAAGTCATATACCGATCTCAAGCGGAGGGATATAAAATTTTCCGTGGGTGACAAAGTTTTTCTGAAAGTCTCGCCATGGAAGAAAGTGTTAAGATTTGGGAGAAAAGGCAAGTTAAGTCCAAGGTTTATTGGGCCGTATAAGGTGTTGAGACGAGTGGGACCAGAGAGCCTATCAGCTCGAGTTGCCATCGAGTGAGTCGATTCACAATGTGTTCCATGTCTCCATGCTTAGACGCTATCATTCGATCCATCGCATGTTGTGGCGATGAGGAAATAGAGGTGAGTCCAGATCTCGGTGGTGAAGAAGAACCTGCAGATTCTAGACCGAGATGTGAAAGTTTTGCGTAGGAAGTCGGTTCCTTTAGTGAAGGTTTTATGGCGGAACCATGGCGTGAAGCGAAGCTACGTGGGAACCGGAGGATGTGATGAGGCAAGCAGTTTCCTCAACTTTTTGAGCAGTAATTTCGAGGACTAAATTTTCTTAAGAGGTAGAATTGTAATATCCTAAAAAAATTGAGTATCATCTTGTTACTTGTGTTAGCTCGAGTATGATTATTATTATGTGCTTAGTATAGTTTTATGAAGGCTTGGAATTATTAGCTAAACTAGAATGATTTTTAGTATTGAAAATATAGTGAAGTGGATTAGATGAACTTGACACTTAAGTTAATTTAAGTGTTAAATTCTAACACAAGAGGAGTTAGTGGCATAGTGGATAAGGCGCATGAAAGGTTGCTTGAGGAAGTGGTTCGAGTAGCATGGAAGGCATATTAAGGATTTTATTTTTTATGCATCCTAGCATTAAGTGTCGGTCAACTATTCATATGGATAAGATGGACAATTTTCTTTTTATGGCAAGAAGACTTAAGGTTATGGTAAGCATGAAATAAGGGATAGAATTGCTAGATTTTGGGGATAAAATTTCTTCAACTTTGGGAATGTAGAGGATTTCAAGGCTTGGCTTAAGGGTGTTGTTTTGGAAACTCTCCTATGGCCATTAGTGCATGAATGTGGACGGCATGTGTGGCTAGGGGGGGTGGCCGAATGTTGATAGGAAGTTTGGGGGGGGAATAGTTGGCCAACTTTAGCATTTTGTGCATCATTTGGCAATTTTCTCGTCCTCTCCAAAAACTCCCTCTTTGGCCGAATGTATCTTAGGCATTTTGGTGCAATTTTGCTTTTGATTTAGCTCTCATTTGTGTTTGAACCAAAATCTAATTTCTTCCTCTCATTTCCCTTTTGAAACCGAAACCACAATTTGTATTTTTGTGCACTTTTCTTTTCGGCAAACTAGGTGTTTGGCCGAACCTCTTTCTCCCATCTCTCTCTTTTCTTTCTTTTGATACTTGCTCAAAAACCACATTTCCTTTTTCACTTCCTCTTGGCCGAATCTTCCTCCTTCCCAAATCCCATCTCTTTCATTTTTTTCAAAGTTAAAAACATCCATTACCATTCTATTTTCATTTTCTATTTTCTTCTTTCTTCCATTTTCGAATCATCCTTCTCCTATTTCACTTTCACTTTTATTTTTCCTTTCTTTTTACTCCACCATAGCCGAATCTTCTTTCTCTCTTTTGGTGTTATATTGGCCGAATATCATCAAGGGTAGATAATCTTTGGGTTTTCTTCAATCGGTTTTGGAAGATAGGCAAGTGTTCATGGTCAGTATTTCCGTTATTTCCTTCTCCTTTCTAAGTCGTTTTCTTGTGGACAAAGGCCGAATCCTTGGGCATTTGTTTGCAAGGTTCTAACCATTATTTAGGAACCGATTTTTCCTTTAGGCTCTTTGGGACGTTGGAAGCAATCGATCTAAGCCATTCCATTAGCAATCGAAGTTGGTAAGTCAAGTGGTAAGATTCATGTCGATTCATTATTCTTTTGAGGATAAAGACTAAGGCTATTGGGATTAAGATATGATGTTGGCGAATGGATTTTTGCTTATAATTTTGTGGTATGGCCGAATGTAGGACAAGGTGATCTAGTGCGTAAATCGGATCTTGGAAGTTAGTATTTGCGTTAGTGAAAGGTGTGTACCTTACACACTTTATAACTCGGTATATATATATGTGTGTGTTAATAACTATTCATGTTGTTAAAGCCGAAAACTATGAGATCTTGAAATGATACCTTGATGGGTATGAGCAAGGATACGGGAGTCCGTTTTCGATATGATGTTGATATATGTTGTTAATATCACAATCTACGATATATATTGGTTATATGTTTATATCAAAGTATAATGACATGATTTGTTATCTATTGCATTGGTATGGGCGATATGAGAGGAGGGGGAAGATTGATATCCGTGTCTTTGGGACACCGGAGGTTTGGCACCTCCAAAGGTTTGGTACCACATATTTCGTGTCTTTGGGACACCAGAGGTTTGGCACCTCATAGCGACTTGTCCCAGGTGGTTTCACACCACCGTGGGTTGGCCCCACATTTGATGTATTGGGATTGTCGCCAAGTGATTTGGTATCACACGTGGGTTGGCCCCACAACTTGATTATTCGTGACTTTGGGTCACCATGATTTGGCATCACATTATTGGATATCGTGACTTTGGGTCACCGGTGGTTTGGCACCACCACAGGTGGTTTGGTACCACACGGGTAGAAAAGGAGTTTTGGATGGCTAGGTTGGGTGCATTATATATATATTGCTTGGTTATAATTTGTGTAAGTATGTGGCATTTACCCGGGAGAGGGATTATGCACTGAGTCTTGGTGACTCACCTTCTCCCTTATTTTTTTCAGGTGATTCGTAAAATCGCGGATGAGGAGCCGGATGAACTCGAGGAGGCCATGCAATAAAATTTGGTTTTACATGAACTTCCATTTGGGTACTTTATTCGTTTTCATCTTTTTATGGATTTGTAATAAGGCCTCTTTAATTATATTTTTGGATTATTTATATGCTTTGGATTTGTTTTAAATATGGCTTATAAATTACATGGTTGATATAATAATTTGAGCACCAAGTTTTCTAAACTACTAAACGCGATGGTTTTTTAAAACGTTACCATCGGGTAACATAAATCAATTGATAGTATTTAACAACTTAAGTATTTTTGATAACTCATACTATTTTCCAAAACTCCAATTTCCAAATTTCTATTAGATACGGTTTTCAACCTAATCGCTTTAGTTTCTTTTCAATTTATAAAAGGTTTACAAATCTAAGCTGCAACTAAGTTTTAAAGATTTATTTTCGGTATTTCAAAGTAAATTATCAGTTTTTAATTTATTATACACCTGATTTCTACGAACTTAGAACAACAATGAGTTTTTCACTAAAATTTAATCGGTAACTCGTTTTTCCTCAAAACGTTTTCCCCTGTGACATACCAAATTCGGTCGTGGCATATTGACCGGGTTTGGGGTGTTACAGCGAGTGTTTATGGTGTGCTTATTGGGTTACCAATGAAACCATCATTATTTTTAATATTTGGATACATGTGTCATGTTTTAGTGAGGCAACTTTACACGTATAAGTAATAGCGCGTGCTTGGGCACATGATAACTTAGTAAATTTCAAAGCAATTGAAAAGTTTCATTTTCACTTATAAATAGGGATGAGGATCAACTATTTCATCATCATCATCATCATCATCATCCATTTATTGAGTTTTCTGATATTTGCAACTTCTTTGTCCTCTGTGTTTCTGGTGCGATCTTTGTTGGTAAGTTTCTATTGTTTTTATTAATTTTTATACTATTCTTTACTTTCATTTTACCCTTAGTGAAACATGGCTGCGAGATCAATCAACATTCTCCCTGAGAGAATAATTCTTGTGTTCCACATCATTAGAGAATATGTGGAAACTGTTCACCTATAGGGGGATTACTTGTTTCGATAATTTCAAATACAAATTTGAGATTGTGACGGGGAAACACCGGCTGACTAAGATGAAAAATCGTAAGAAGGAGAATTGTTGGTTTCTACTACCTCTGTATGTATTTGAAGCAGGTTTTCACTTACCTTTGCACCTTTTTTTTGTCGAAATGTTGAATTTGTGTGGAGTGACTCCTGGGTAGTTGATGGTCACTTCTTGGTGGATCTTGATTGCATATTTTTTAGATTGTCATTTACATGGAGAAGAAGCCTCTGTAAATGTATTTAGGAGAATATATATAGTAACCCTTGCTAGTGAGATAAATCAAAAGGGATTCATGATGTTTACTACTCGAAGGGGAAAGAAAGCCATTGTTGATAATACCATTAGTAATTTGCGTTTGGCGAGGGACAAATACATGAAGATTGAGCAAATTTGTGATAGAGACTTCCCTTTCCCTTTAGCCTGGGTGGAACTTTCCACTAAAAGGAGTACACGGGAGTCCCATTTGTTGAGCGAAGCAAAGGAAGCTCAGTTAAAGGTTGCAATCAAGTCCGCCTATAAGATACGAGCAAGTTCATTGTAACACCCCTAGCCCGTATCCATCGTCAGGTTAGAGCTACGGAGTGTTACCGGAGCATAACATCATACAATGTACAATTAGTTAACGTTAATAATTCATCACATGAATCATAACAATATCAACCAAAGTCATACATACGGTCCCTTTTACGAGCCCTCGAGGCCTTAGAAAGACATTAGAAATAAACCAGGACTAAATCAGAAACATATGAATTTTTTTTTGAAAAAAGTTAAAATTTTTCAAACTGCAGGGGTCACACGGCCAAGAGACGCGCCCGTGTCTTAGGTCGTGTGGGCATTTGAAATAGGGACACAGGGCTGTGTCCTAGCCCGTGTCTGTACCCGTGTAACTCACTGACTTGGGCCACATGGCCAAGCCACACGCCTATGTGCCAGGCCGTGTACCCTTCGAAATAACCTCACACGCCCGTGTGCCAGGCCGTGTGCTAGGCCGTGTAACAGCCTGACTTGCAACCCTTTTGAAAGCGACAAGGAACACACAGTCGTGTTGCCTGTTCGTGTGTTACACATGGTTGAGACACACTCCCATGTCTCTGCCCGTGTGGACGAAAAATAGGCCATTTCCAAGCCATTTTCTCACCCAAACTCACACCTCGTGCACAAGCCAATTGCACCTAAAATAAAGCATTCAAAACATACTTTACATATCCATATCCAAGTTTACACAACATAGAAACTATCCGTTCAACCAATAAGCCAAAATGGCACCTCAATTTCAACAATCAAACTTACCTAAACACCTAACCAATTCCTTCACTAATTAAACTACCAATTGAACCATTTCGAAACCACATTTATCCATATGTTCATATACCCAAAATTCATGCACAACCAATACCAAATGTCCATTTCCACAACTAACATGTACCATACCAATTTGACCAAAATATGATCACTATCAAATTACCAAATCAATCCATTAGCAACATTTATGGATTATTTCTATTCATACCATTCACCATTCCATAAAATGCCATTACCATATCATTTCCCTACCATCATTTTTAACCATCACAACATCAAAATAACAACCACACCAAAATACCATATATTTATAATATCATACCCACTAGATCATCATCCATAATGTCATATATATACAAGCCACACGTAATGGCTAAATTTCATCAAACAAGACACTTATATATGCCATTATAACCATGACTTAAAATCATAAAAATATACCGATATAACCGATGGATAGTGTGATGGATCTCTGACAACTTCCAATCTGAATGAGCTTCCGATTAACTAGAAACACAAAGGAAAATAACACGAAGTAAGCATACAATCTTAGTAAGTTCGTAATTCATAAAGAAAGCTTACCATTTCAATTTATAAGCATAAAAACAATTTGAGAAAATCCAACATGACTTGGTATTAGCTTAAGCTACAACAACCTTTCGAGTTAGATAATCACATAGCTTAGCAAATCATCTCAAAACATCATAGCTTTTATACATACTACTTATAAGCATTCATATTTTCAAGCATATGGCTAAGCATATTTTTAAACATCATCAACTCATACCTTTTCATACTTTCATAGCATCACTTATTGAAGCATTTTCTGAATCTTCCCTTTTTCATACCCGTTGAACCACTAGAATAATATCAGATATGCAGCAATCTCGCACACTATGTGCCAACATGTGGTCGAAACCACTACTATCTCATATCTCGTATCAATGCTCTCTCTCGAGCTATAAATGGGTCTACTCACACAAGCTGTCAGTCAAGATGTAGTTACACGGTGCTGCTCACACAAGCTGTCAAGTAACTGCAACACATGCCAGAAACTCAGCCATCGGTAGGACGTACAAGACTAGCATTCGAAATACGGTAACCTCTAATGACATGTCATTTGTATCCTATATATTCCTAAGGTTCAAACGGGATTCAAAAGTTGTCAAAACTTCTTTGGATATTTCCGTAGAGTTGAAACATTGATATATAACATAATAGCATTTAATTTGAACATAATTCAATGCTATTTAAATTAACGAACTTACCTCAAACACGAACGGAGAAATACGATCGATTAATCCAATACTTTTTCTTTCCCCAATCTAAATCCATACGTTGCTTTTCTTGATCTATATAATCAAATTTAACTCATTCAACATTCATTCTATTCAATTTAATCCAAAAATCATGTTTTGGCAAAATTACACTTTTGCCCTTATGATTTTGGTTTCATTTCAATTTAGTCCTTAGCTCATAAAAATGAAAATTCATGCAATTTAGTACCAACCCACTATAGCCAAATATCATCTATGCCCTTAACAAGCCCTACATTTCATTTATTTCATATTTTCACCATGAACATTTTTCTATTTTTCGATTAAATCCTTAAATGACAAATTCATCAAAAAAATTCCTTTACAAAAGTGGTTCAACTATCATCAAACATTTATTTTCATCCATCAAACATAAAAAACAACTAACATACATTCATGGTAAAATCCTAGGCTTTTAACAGATTTGCATATTAGTCCCCGGGCTAGCTAGATTAAGCTACATCGACTCCAAAAACATAGAAATCATTAAAAACCAAGCAAAATTACACTTACATGCACAAAAGGACTATGGCAAAACCTTGGAAAGTCTTTAATGGCTTCCTTTGTTTGTAATTTCAGTTGGAGAAGAAGAAGAAAGACGGTAACTTTCTTTTGTTCATTTTATTATATTTTTTAAGTTATTTTATTAATCACTAATTTAACCTTACTTATATACCTTTAAAAGTACTAAAATAATGTCCAACTTTGTCCACTAATTATATTAGTGGTCTAATTACCATTTAAGGCCACTCATGTTTCCAATTCATAACAAATTGACACCTTCTCATAATAGAACACAAGTTTTGCACTTTATACGATTTAGTCATTTTTATCAAATATGCATACAAATGATAAAATTTCTTCACGAAAATTTTATACGATGCTACTATCATGCTGTAGACATTAAAATAATAATAAAATAAATTTTTTGATGTCGAATTTGTGGTCCCAAAACCACTATTCTGATTTCACTGAGAATAGCTGTTACATTCATAACTTGAGAAATGTGTGGCGATTTTGTTTGATGGAAAGAGCCATAATGGCTTTGGTGATGTTGACTTCAAAACTCTTAATGAAAATTAATTTGCCGGAGTGAGCCATGTACAAAAGCTTGGCTATGGAGATGACAGTGTAACGAAGAAGATTCTTTCAAGGTTGTGTGAAGAGCCCAAGGATTGGTTGTTTGTAACATTTCGCCCAGTGAAACCCAATATTCGAGTACTGTTTGTAGAAGTAAGGTCTATAGAATAAGCACTGAATGAATAAGGTGCTAGATATGACTAAGTGCTTAACGTCTATAGCATGTGCCCTTAGGCGAGGTCTCTGTTAAAGCGAGCTTGGTGGTCCAGCGGACTCTCTTGCATGGTATGCATGTAACACCCCTAACCCGTATTCATTATCGGAATAGGGTTACGAGGTATTATTGATCAATACATAACACATAGCTTACATTTATCAACCTCAAGCAATCATTCTTATACATCATTCAATACAATCACGTTGTCCCTTATGAGAGCCTACGAGGCCTTAAACATGCTTTAGAAGTGGATCGGGACTAAACTGATAACATACAAAATTTTTGAAAAACTTAGAAATTTTTCAATCATATAAGGGTCACACGCCCGTGTGAACAGGCCGTGTCCCTCACACGGCTAGTAGACACGCCCGCGTCTTAAGCCGTGTGAAAACAGGGCATACATACTGACTTGCATCACACGGCCGAGGACACGCCCGTGTGCCAGGCCGTTTGAAATCTAGAGAGTATACTGACTTGGGTCACAAAGCCAGCCACACGCCCGTGTGCCCTATGAAATGGCCACACACGCCCATGTACTAGGCCATGTGCCATATAGGGGGATACTGACTTATACCACACGGCCGATCACACGCCCATGTGTGAGACCGTGTGGAGCATACTGACTTCACTTCAATATCAACACTAGGGAACACACAACTGTGTAGCATGACTGTGTGTCACACACGACTGAGACACACACCCGTGTCTCTGCCCGTGTGGACAAAAATAGGCCATTTGCAAAGCCAATTTGCCACCCTTTTTGCACATACCTACAAAAGCTCAAATGGCATCATTTTAAGACACAAATATGCAGCCAAAAGTTCATCAATCAATACATAATCATACCATATTATTTTCAACTAAATTCAATACTCAATTCCATACCATTTACCTATTCAAATACCAATCAATTAATCTTGATTTACTAAGCATAATTCACATATATAATTCATCTAACTAAACCAATTCAAATATACATAATCGCTTCAACTCCATTCATTCAAGATAGGTCTATTACCAAACATTAAAAGTAGAACTATTTGCATATTCATAAGCATCATCAAGTTCATCATCTTATGCCAACTTAAATGGCCAAAATACACATCCATCAAATAAAACATTTTGACACAAGCCTATACATGCCATATACCATATATACATAGCTTCAAAAGTACCAAAATAGATGATCGATAGTGCAATGAAGTCTCTGACGATTTCTGGATCCGAGCTAGCTTCGTAGAACTATAAAACATGGAAACAATTAAACAAAGTAAGCTTTAAGCTTAGTAAGTTTGTATGTGAACATGAAATAATCTCAACATTCATTAACAATTCAAAATGGATTATATCATAAACATTTAAAGCATCAATTCATGAGCTATCATAAAATTTATCCATAACATCATTCATAAGTTCTCAACTTCATATATCTTGATACTTGAATAATCTTCCGTACGTACCTGTATCAATAAATATCTATTTCTCATCAATACTCTTATCAAACCCTTCCGGTTTACAAATGCTTTCGATAAAAATTCATCAATTTTTTCGATGCCATAATCCCACTATGGTCTTACACATACATTGCCAAGGCCCTGCCGTGGTCTTTCATTCACATGCCATAACCCGGTTATGGTCTTATTATTCGGTTGCCATAGCCCGGCTATGGTCTTATTCGGCAACTTGCCTTACTCAACTCATACATTTCATTTAATATCTCAACATTCATCCAATAGAATAAATACTATTTCAATTTCATCCATTCAATAAATAGATACACATTGAAGTTCAATTATACAAACTTACCTCGTATTCAGAATTGACGGATCGGATCGATTACTCGATAACCTTACTTTCCCCCCGATCTAAATCTGAATTCTTTCTTTCTTGATCTATATGTGTTCAAAATTAACCCATTTAATCACCTACTCATTCAATTTAGTCCAAAAATACACATTTAGGCATTTTTGCATATTAGCCCCTAAACTTTCACATTTACTCAATTTAATCCCTATTTCACAAACACACAAAATTCACAAATTTTCATTAAACCCAAGCTTGAAAAAATTTCCTATAGGTCCCTAGCAGCCCATAACTTTCATTTATTTCAAATTTAAACCCCTCAATTTGCACATTTCACAATTTAATCCCTATTTGACATTTTTGTCAAAAATCATTTTGCAAAACATGTAAAACTATCATCAAGCTTTCATTATCTATCATCAATCATCAATTTACTCAAGTATTCACCAATGGCAACATCTTAAATCTTTAACAATTTCAAAATTAAAGGTACGGGCTAGCTAGAACACGAAGCAACCATCACAAAAATATAGAAATCATCAAAAGTGGATCAAAACCATACTTTAATTGCTTGAATTTGTCTAGCCGAATGAAGAACCCTAGTTCTTCTTGTTCTTCTTTTTATTTTCGGTTATAAGATGATAAAATGAACAAAAATTTCCTTTTTGTTTTACTAATATTAACATGAGTTAATAAATACAAAATTAACCTTAACTTATAACATATATAAACATATAATGGATGACCATAATTGTCCACTTACACTACCAATGGTCTAATATCATCATAAGGACTTTTGGTTTAATAAATCATAGCAATTAAACACTTTTAACAAATAGAATGCAACTTTTGCATTTTACGCGATTTAATCCTGTTTGTCAAATTGAGCTATTAAACGATAAAATTAGCTCACGAAATTTTCACACATAACAAATAACATGCTATAAATACCAAAAATAATATTAAAAATAATTTTTTTGAAATTTAATTTGTGGTTCCGAAACCACTGTTCTGATTTAGCTAAAACATGGCTGTTACAATACACTGTACCAGCTGATAGACGTTAACGTTTATTCCCTATTATTAAGTCCTTAGCTTGAAAGAATTGTTGGTTATATTAATATTTAATAGTTCTAGTTACACCATTTAGTTGGCCTAGAAAATACTATTTAGAATGGGACAAGGTTTCTGAAATTGAAAGGACATGCATTTAAGATATGAGAGAAAGTTATTAGTCATAGGCACCAAAGGGAGGGTAGTGGATGACATAAAAGTTGGCCACTAAGTTTTCCTTTCGTGTGCACCTGTATAAAGCCAACATATGCTTCCCGAAGAATATTTATGCTTGGCAAACAATAATTTCTCTCCAAATCTTCTCTGAGTTTTTCCTTGAAAAACTCTAGCACTAAGATTTGCTTGAAGGATTAGGTTCACTGTATTCAGCTAACTCCTCCATCGTTAAGTGCTTTGTAAAAATTGATGAAACTCAAGTTATTTTCATAGTTATTTATAAGGCTCTAGGGTTTTGTGCTTTAGGGTCAGTTTATAGAGAGAGAGGAGAAAACTTTCAGATTTTGGGTTTCCTGTTAATGTTTTTGTTAAAACCTGTTTAGATTTTGGTAAAATTATCTGATAAGATAACTCTAGATATTATAGCTCAAGAAACTTTTGAAAGCTCCCGAGATAAGGGCAAGGGTCCTGCTGTTTAAAATTTTCTGCATCTATCTGATGAGTTCCTTCTTACTCCATGTGTGTATGTGTATGCTTTCGTTTATGTCTTACTTAAGATAAGTATACCTATCGTGCGAAAATGAAATTTTTGTGCAAGTGTAGCAGAAGTTGTTGTCAATTGTCTATTTTAGGTATGTCTGTGTGATAGATGTAATGGCATTTCTTTGTGTTAAGCCATCACCCCGCTATTGAAAATGAACCATATGGTCTGAAAGGAAAAATGAATGGATTCATGGCGATGCCTTTAGTGAAATGTACATTGAACTAGCAAATTGCGATACATGAAAATGGTTGTGTAGCCTCTCGTAGGGCCAGTGTTATTGCAAGCCAGATTGGCAAGGCATGACAAAGGAAAATAAACGAACTAATGATATGATTCTGAAAATGGAATAAGGTTTTGGCTAGCACGAAGAAGGTTGTTCGTATGACTGCATAGGTGTACTGTAATTGCCAAATGAATAGTGTTCGACGTATTGTCTGTTTGTGTTTGTATTTGTCAGTTGGCGAATTGTGTGACTGTGCTGATATGGAAAGGCTAATTTAAACTGTATAGGATTATTGAATTGTTTACCTCTAGAACTCGTTATGTTCTTTGAACTTACTTAATTACCGTTCCTTCTTAGGCCCGCTAACGAAGCAGAAGAACCTCTAATGACTATGCTAGAGGATAAATCCTCGCTGTGAGATTTTTAAGTATTTTGTATTATGTAAGGCATGGGAGGGTGCTGTCATGACGATGTCTTTTTGAAGAATGAACTTTGTATATTTGAGCTTATACTTTTGAAACTGTAGATCTGAAATTTGTTTTAGTAAGTCATTATGTTTCATAATAAGTCCAAATTTATACAACTTTGATTGATCAATGTTTCATGCCTCTTATATATATATATATATAGAGAGAGAGAGAGAGAGAGAGATATGTTCTTAAGTAATGGCGTAATTTACTTTGTGGTTTGTGCCCAACATGGTTTGAAGAAATAGTGATTTCAAAGCATTGATGTGCCATTCCTGGATCCTCCTTAAGGATCGGGTTTTGGGTGTTACATTGTTCCTATGCTTTTTGCCTCGAGCGAAAGTGGGTTATAGAAGCAATAAAAGAGAAACAATGGTACTACTGCGATGGTTTCTCAAGCTCCAAAAGTTACAAAGGAGTCAAAATTTGTGAAGGTTCTTAAGAATATTAAAGGAGTCAAAATTATTGATATTACTCATGTAACACCCCTAACCCATATCTGCTATCGAGTTAAGGTTATAGAGTGTTACCAAGCAAAATATGACATTTCACATCATTTCAGAATAATTATTCAAATAATTCAAAAACATACAACAAAAATCTAATATGTAAAACATCAATCACATGTAAACTAATATATATAATTTAATTTCAGAACTCTAAGAAGATCTAATTGTGAACTTCAAACATTTAATAATATTAAGTCTAAAAAACATTAAGTTTTAAAACCAAAATGAAAGTTTCGCAGTTGGTATCGATACCTAATCAATACCTTTTAGAAAAATCAATACCAAAATTCAATTCTATTTTCTTTGAAAAACAATGGTATCGATAATTAGTTGATGGTATCTATAACAGCACGATTTTGGGTCTAGTCAGAACAGTGGTTTTGGGACAACAAATCTGAAGCAGTAAAATTTATTTTTTTATTATACTTTTATGGTCTACAGTTTTATGGAATGATTTCGTGAAAATTTCGTTCGAAAATTTTGACGTTTGGGCACTCAATTTAGTTAAAAGGACTAAATTGAAAAAGGTGCAAAATGTGTGCTCTATAAGCTAGAGGTGTCTAATTGCTATGAGATCTTAAATTAGATGTCCTTAAATGGTAATTAGACCATTATACTTTAGTATGGACAAAAATGGACATGGTTAGGTGAAATTTCAAATTTTGGCATTAAGGGCATTTTGGTAAAGTGGTAAGTAAAGACAAATAAAACTAATAAAAAGATGTCATCTTCTCCAATTTAGTCCCCTAGTTCCGAATTTGAAGAGTCACCATAGCTAGGGTTTTTGTCCAAGCTTCGAAGCTCGATTGTAAGTCCGTCCTTGTCCCATTTTTAATGATTTTTACGTTTTTGTGAATGTTGTAACTTGATTTAGCTATTTCAAGGACTAATTTGAAAGAAAATCAAAGTCTAAAATTTTACCCATGTTAGATATTTGTGTATTTTGATGTCTAATGGTAGATTATACAAGTTTGATGTTGGATGAACAACATTTACTAAGTGATTTTTGATGAAAATGTTAAATAAGGACCTATTTGTAAAAAGTGTGTAAAATGTGAATAAATGAAAAATTTGGGCTGTTATGAGCATGAAATAGGTTTGGCTAGGCTTGGGTGTGAAGAAATTTGATATATTTCATTTTACGAGCCTAGGGACTAAATTGTAAAATGTCAAAAGTTTAGGGGAAAAAATGTAATTTTTGCCATAGTGTGTTTTTGGGTTGAATTGAATAATGTGATGATTAAATGAGATGAATTTGGTATTATAGATCAAGAAAAACGAGGTTCGAACCTAGATTGGGGGAAAACAAGGTGTTTGACGATTAGGTCTATTTTTGCTATTTTTGTATTGAGGTAAGTTCGTATGTTAATAATACAACGTTACAATGGTACTTAATATGTTTTGGTAATGCATGAGTTGTATGTTTGACTTTATGGATGTAATTGACGATGTTTCGGGAAGCGAGAAAATCCCGGTTGAACCTTAGGAATAGATTAGGATACATGTGACATGTCACTAGGAACCCATGTAAATATGTAATTATGTGATTTATGTGTCCCGGGTGCTGGTCCTGTACGTCCTACCGGTGGCTGGGTATACCTGCATATGTTGCGGATACCTGACAACTTGTGTGAGCAGCACCGAGTAGCTACGTCTTGACTGATTGCTTGTGTGAGCAGGCCCGTGGATAGCGCGAGAGCGAGCCTATGTGTGTGATGAGATTGGTAGTAGCTTTAGCTACATATGTGGCACTTATGTGCAAAGTTTTCCATGTATCCGATAGTATTCTAAGTGGTTCAACGGGTATGTTCAAGATGAAAAAGTATGTGATTATGTTATGAGTTGGTACAGGTATGTACGAAAAACTCAAAGAAAATGGATTCGATATATGATGAACTATTGGTAAGGATGTGATTGAATGAGTTATGCTTATAATGTTTTAATGACACTTATGTTAGCAGATGTTATGTTATTCATATGGCAATTGTATAATTAATGTTGTTTATTATTTGTAATGAACTTACTAAGCTGTATAGCTTACTCCCCTTTCTTTCCCTTATCTTATAGTGTCACCAAGCTAGCTCGGGAATTAGAGATCGTCGGAGATCCATTCACACTATCAACCATTCTTTTGGGTATCACTGAAATGTCAATATTTTGAGTTATGGCATGTATAGGGACTTGGTCATTTTTTTTATATGTGTCATTGGTAATGTGGCCAAATGTATTGGCTTATAATGAGTAATGATTTTATTTTGTACATGGCCATGAAAGTTGGCTAATGTTGGTTATGCGTATCATTATATGTTGATACCATTCATGAATGTGGAAACTTGCATGATTTGTGTTGATAAATTATGATATTAAAGCATGATAGATGTTAGCATGTGGATGTGATGTTAATACCTTGGTTGTGGATGTTTTGGTTGCCTAAGTATGCTTGAATATGTATTATATGATGTTGTGTAGGTATGTGCATGGAAGGGTAGCAAAAGGCTTGGTAAATAGCCTTATTTTGTCCACACAGGTAGACACACGGGCGTGTGTCTAGGCTGTGTACGACACACAGCTTGCCCCACGGGCGTGTGTATTGGCCGTGTGTCCCCTGCACCTTAAATTTGAGAAACAAAATGCTCATTATTGAGCACACATGCTTAGACATGGGCGTGTGTCTCGATCGTGTGAGGGACACAGCCTCAGGCACAGGTGTGTGTCCCGGGCGTGTGAAGTGTGCACCTATTTTATGAAAAATCATGAAAATTAAATCGACCACACGGCCTAGCACACTGGTGTGTGACTTGGTCGTGTGACTTCAATTTGTTCATGAGTTACAAACAGAGAGTTACACGGGTTAGGGACACGGGCGTGTGTGACCACACGACCTACCTACACGGGCGTGTCCCAAACGACACGGGCGTGTGACCCCTGTTGCTAACAAAAATTTTCTAAGTTTTTGTAAAATTTTCTAAGTGCTCGGTTTAGTCCCGAACCATTTCCAACGCATGTTTTGGGCCTCTTAGGCTCGTATTAGGGACTTTATGATTGAGTATGGATGGTTTTAATTTGGATGCAAATTTTATGATTCGATTTGTATGAATGGTTGTGTATTATGTCAGGTAATGCCTCGTACCTTGTTCCAGCGTTGAATACGCGCATACCAACCCTATTGGCATGCCAGTCGTATCCTACACGATTACTATGTTCAACTGGGCAATACACATAAATCCATTACTTTAATATATTATCATCATACTGTGGTACTTCATCATTTCCGTACGTATACTATATCCTTAATACGTTTTTATGTATATAAATATAGAACTCCAAACCAAATTACTATCATTTTTTTTCAATTTTCATATAAATAAATAATGGAATTTCTCATACATTCATTAACTAACTAGAAACAATAATATATTCACAAGCATTATATTTTATATTGTAACATCCCAAAAATTAGGGGTTTGTGTTTTTGCACTATTGCATGTGTTGAGCTTGTCTAGCTAGTTATTTGGGTGTGTTTGGGGGTTCTAGGGAGGCTCGGGTTCGAGTCAGAGCCTTGAGAAATTTTTAGTTTTTGGCCCTTTAGTGGAGAGGGCTATCAGAAGCAAGACTTAAGGGTAATTGCGTGTGTTTTATTGAAACAAATGAGCTAGTGGCAAGGTGGTGTGGCGTCACAAGGAAACCAGGGGGAGTGGAGTTTGATTCCCTTGGCAAGCAATTAAAGGTATTTATTTTATGCTTTGGGAGAGGAGGAAGCAGAGTTGGGATCAAACTCTTTTATGGGAGTTGGAGACTTGGTCAAACCTTTCAAACGGGTGAAGGAGAGGAATTGTAGGAGGAAATTGGGGAGGAAATCGTGGAAGTGATGGGTGTGGGAAGAGTTGGCCGAATGTGGGGAAGTGGAAGAGGGGAATTTCGGTCAAGGTGGTCACTTGTGTGTGCATATTCAATTTGGAGAGTGTTGCTTTTGCGTTTTGACGATAGCATTTCGGGTTCTTTTCCTCAATTTTCTTTTGCCGAATTCTCAGCTTCATTCTTCCTCTATTTCGCATCGTTTTCATACATTGTTTTCTTTGCTTGTTACCTAAGCACCTTTTGGCCGAAACTCTTCCTTAAATCTCTTTTCATCCGTTCTTTTCTACTTTCCTCTCATCTCTTTCTCTTGTGTTTCTCCATACCCGAAATTTCTACCCTTTTCCTTTTACTCTCCAATTGGCTTATCTCTTTTCTTTTCTCATCATTGGATTTTCAATTCGGTTTAACCCCCATAGCCGAATTTGGTTCTTTTGTTTTGCTGCTAAGTGCCGAATCATTCCATCACTAGTTCTCAGTTACTACGCTTGGTTGCCGAATCTCTTCTTCTCATTCTGCTCATCCCTGGTATAAGGTAATGTTTGCTCTTCCTCTATTTTCTTTCTTTCCTCTTTTTTCTCTCTACTAAAGCTGAAACTCTCACCTTGACTCTTATTGACTAGGCCGAATCTACTCACCCTCTTCCATCTTGAATCCCTCTTGTTCTCTGTTGTGAGGGCCGAATTCTGTGGTTAGCCACCTATCGATTGATTGTCGGGCATTGGTTGGTAAGTGTATCTAAAGCCGTATATGGGGTTGGTGTTCTTCTAGTTTCGTTGTGTTTTCTTTAGCCAAGAAAGCTCTCACTTCTGTTATCATGAAGAAGGTTCTCGCTAACACCCTCTTTTTGTCATGAAACGTTGCCAGGGGCTCGTCGTGCTTGACCAAGGAGCCGACTGAACATTCTTCTTTTGCAGCAGATCTCTTGGGTGTTGGTAAGTAGTGTAGATTGATTCATCGATTTCTATTCTTGAAGATGTCATGTCAAGGATTAAGACTAATGGTTTAGAATTTTCGATTTCATAGGTGCATAATCTCGGGAATTTCAACCTACGCTTGTAATAGGTGTGTAATCTCACACTACCGCTTATGCTATGAATGTTGTTCTATGAAACGGCCCAAAAATCGAAGCGCCGAAAAGCTAAAAAAATCGGCAGTCGTGATCACTCGAGCGTTCATGCGTTCGTAGTGATAAACCGAGCCACTAGTGATGGCAGTAGATCGTTGAGAGTGTCGCGAACACTCTCGTGAATCTAAGGTCGGAATGGGCCTTATTGAGCCGAAATGGGCTAAGTGGGCCCAATAGGCTAACCGACCCACACGGGCTAAATTGATGGAAAAGTGACCAAATAATTGGTACGATTGCGAAGTCTGCAAAACCGAGACCGAAAACATGCTAAATGGGCCACACGAGCGTGTGGGCCCGTTTGGGCCAAAATTGGGCTTTAGGCCCAACTACACTGTTTTGACTAAAAAGGGGTCCCGAGTCGCTCGAGGCGACAGAAAGGCCGTTAGATGGCTAAATTACCGAAATACCCTTAGTGGGTAAATTATCGAAATACCCTTAGTGGGTAAATTATCGAAATACCCTTAGTGGGTAAATTATCGAAGTACTCTCGATGGGTAAAATATCGAAACACCCCCAAAGGGGTGAAAATTACCGTTATACCCTTATGTGAGGAAATGACCGTTATACCCTCGATGGTGGTTAAATATCGTGTATGTGATTTTATTTATACTGTTTATACTTGTAATGCATTGCATTCATATCATGTTGCATGGGTTGGGTATGATGTTTTAGGGGAAGTGCAGCTCTGGTGGCTCTGCCACATACCGTATTAGTGGCTATGCCACATATCGTTTTGGTGGCTCAGCCACATATACCGTGATTAGCAGCTTGACTGCAATATTGGTGTGTTTGGCGGGGTGGGTTGACTTGATCCCCACATGGTGCGATTGGTTGGTACGGAAGGTGTGATGGTTGGATTGGGTTGGGCTGCATTCTTGTTTGCTTTATCATGTTTATAGGGCTTAGGCCCAAACCGACACCGCAGGGCTCAGGCCCAGATTATGACCGTTATAGGGGATTACACACTGAGTGCTTATAACACACCCCTTCTTTTTTTTACCGTGCAGGTAATCCCTAGTGTTAGAGGATTTGGAGCTGCGGAGGACTCGGAGGTGGCCATACATCGGAATTGCTTCTTACGAAACTTAGTAAATTCAGTTTTTTTAATTTATTTTACGTTATTATTTTGGGTTAATATTTTGTGTAATAAGGCCATTGGAGTTTTCTTCTAAATTTTCGTTTGGTAATTTTGCTAGATAATAATTATTAATCGGTTAATCACAGATTTTTAACCAATAACAACCGTTTTCAAAATAACACGTTTCCGCAAATCTTTGAGTCAGATTTCAACGATGAACAAAGTTTTCGAAAATAATAATAATATCTTTACAAGAAAACATTTTAAATGAATCTTGTTTTCACCAGCAACAAAGTTTGGAGTTTCAAGAGAAAGAAGATACAAAGTTTTTAACGAACGCACAGCTTTTAAACAACCTTTTGATGTGACATGCTAGATCCGGTCATAACGTCTAGGCCGAGTTTGGGGTGTTACATATATAATATGTCACCATGTACTTACCTACGATCAAATTTAGGTTAACATGCAGGAATTATTCCGTGATTTTCTCCTTTCCACGGTTAGTCTTTTTGGTTTGGTTCTTGATCTAAATAATAATTGAATACAATCTATTAATATCACATACATTTCACAATCAATTCAACACATATGACCCTTAAATTTTCATTATTTACACATTTTGTAACAACCCGTTTTTTAGTGGTGTCAGAATAGTGGTTTCGAGGCCACAAATCGAACGTGTGAGTCCAAAAATATTATTATTTAATATTTACAAATAATATACAGTATTTAAATAAATTTTGAATTGGCAATTTATGCTCTTTGAATGAATAATTTAGGTTCAAGTGGTATGATCCTAAAGTGAAGTGGTTTTAGAAAATGAGGTATCAGAACCTCGTTTCTATAAACCGAGCCGTAAATATTTTTATAAATATTTACGGAGTGTTATTAAGGTGGTATTAAAGTTTCGTTAGGAAATTTTAATGTTTAGATAGTTAATTAATTAAAAAGGACTAAATTATAAAAGCTACAAAAGTTGAATTTTATTAACTAAATGAGTCAAATAGAATTATTGAAGGGATTTAAATGGAAATTATGCCATGTTCTATTATGATGGACGGTGAATGAGTGATTTTAGTTATTTAAATTAAAAGTTTATATTTTAAAGTAATATTAATAATAAATTAAACATAAAATAAGGAAAGAAAACTTACCATCTTTTTCATTCTTCTCTCCCACCGAATAAGCCACCATGTAAGGAAAATTTGAAAGCTTCAAATATTTTTAACATTTGGCCTTTTTGCATGGTAAGAAATCTAAACACGTTTTAAGTAATTTTTATTTTTTTGAGATCGTTGCAATTAAGTCTAGCTAGTCCGTACCTTCGTTTTCGAAACTGTTAAAGATTTTGAAATTTTCAATTGATGAATCTTTGTGATTTTAGATGTTAAATGATGAATTTGAAGTATTAGTTGTTAATTATAAGTATTTTGTTAAGTGATTTTTGTTGAATATAACGATTAGGGATTAAATTATTGAAATAGTAAAAGTACAAGGATTTAATGTGTAATAACAGCAAATATGGGCTGAAGTAAGGTTCCAATAAATTCAGCTAAGCTTAAATTTGAGTAAAAATGGTTAATTTGTATGTTTCAGGCTCAAGGACTAAATTGAATAAAAGTAAAATATTGGGGGCAATTTTGTAAAAATGTCAAATAAGACTTAATTGCAGAAAATGAAATGGTTTTGCTGCCTGAATTAATAAATTGAATTAAATTATTAATTTAGATCAAGAACAAGTGGAAAATCGAGGAGTAGAGAAAATTACCAAATAGCCCCTATACTTAGTCATTGCTGCAATTTAGCCAGGTAAGTTCGTATGAACTATAATTGTATTCGAACATTGTATCATTAAAACCAAATAGCATCGACACATTCGGCCAAACTTAATATCTCCCATAAAACTAAATTCGAATATATATATATATATATTCATCATTTCTTTAACTTACAAATTATATCTAACATTTACAAATTCCAAATTCATAATCTAATCATAAAACTAAATATAATTGTATTACTAATAATCATCCATCGCCATTTCACAATATGGCCAAATACATACATACAATTTTAGCCTTGACATTCCAAATCCAAACCTTTTAAGACTTAAAAATGAATATAACCACATACTTTCTAATTGTATTCGAACATATATATATATATATATACCATCATAACCAATTCACAACTTACTAGCTCACATGCATATTAATACTTATTACATATACATTTCACTTAACTTCACTCAATTGATATATATACATATAAGTATACAAATACACATTTGATCATAGTTAGTTTAATAAATCAATCAAACATTACATAGTTAGTTTAATAAATCAATCAAACTTTACATAATACATAATAAGTACACCATTACATATCACCTAATCACTTTCAACATATCCATAGCTTCATCACTTAACTTAGCCAAAATATCCACATATACATTCAGTTCAGGTTCATATATCAACTAAATCAATCCATTAAACAAACATAACCAAAATACAAGTATCAACCACATAACCAAGTTCAATATGTCTAGTTTTAAAACATAACACAACTTACCTATTATGAAACATATACTTAACCAAATATGCATATGAATAAACCTATTCACAACAACTATCACAAACCATCATCAAAGATAGCAAACCAATCAAAAGAGGATAAGCCATTTTCGCATGGCTATTATTTACATACGTAAGTACTTAATTCATATTCAACCTTTTTCTATGCTATACATGCCATATATTCATAATTAACATAGCCAAAATACCAAAGAAAGCTGTCAATAGTGTGATAGTCCGGCTAACGATCCCCGAGCTCGTAACGTATCCAAAATCTATAAAACAGAAATAGACAAAGAAACACAAGGTAAGCTATTTAAGCTTAGTAAGTCCATAGCAAGGTAAAATTTATTAACTTAACAAAATCATATATACAAAGCTATATCAAGTAGTGAATTATACACAATCACAAGTAATTACTCAAATTTCAATATCAAATTCAGATAATGTACCCTTTCGCCGAATACACATAGTTAAAAATTTGTTCACGGTTCACATGTTTACACATTAACTTCTGTACAATGAAATAAACATATAACTTACCTTTCATTTCATAACACAGATTATATACGTACCTGAGTTCTTTTAGTTCAAATATCACATTAGCCTTCACTTATACACGCCCGTTGAACCATTCGGAATTAAAAAGGATACGCGGACAGTCGGAAGCTCGTACAATGCAAATGTACCAGACGTGGTCTTACATGTAATCACATATCGATGCCACTGTCCCAGACAGGGTCTTACACGAATCAAATACGATGCTAATGTCCCAGAAATGGTCTTACACGATAACACATATCGGATATCCTATGTCATGACATATGTATCCTATCTATTCCTAAGGTTCATACGGGGCTTACGGACGTCGAATCTCGGTCGAATCAAGCTCGAAAGTTTGCCAAATCACAATACCCACATTCGGCCATAGTATATATAAATTCAAATAATTCATTTTGATCCATAACAAGTACATATCCATGGTTACTTCAACATTTAAATGCTTATTGACTTACCTCGAATGTCGTCGACTGTTAAATCGGCTACTCGACCACTTTTGTCTTTCCCCGATCCAAATCCGATTTCTTTAATTCTTGATCTAAATATATTCAAATTAAGCTTATTTAAACACCATTCTATTCAATTTAGCCTAAAAACACATAAATGGGCAAATTACAATTTTGCCCCTAACATTTCACACTTTTTACAATTTAGTCCTTTTTGCTCAAAACACGAAATACACAAAATTTGACTACACTCCTTAAGGGCCAAATATTCCTAGTGTCCATACAAGCCTACACATTTAATTTTTTTCACATTTTAGTCCCTCAAAAATTTATTTTTGCAATTTAGTCCAAATTACTCAATTTCATCAAAAATTCAAAGACAAAACTTGTTAATCTAACACATATATTTCACATTTCATCATCAAACATCAAAAACCACAAGGTATCATCAATGGCAAAACACAAAATCATCATCAAAATCACAAATTGAGACATGGGTTTTGAAGTACACATAACAACGATCTCAAAAACATAAAAATTATCAAAAACCAAACAATTAACATACCTTAATTTGAAGAACACAAGGCCGAACCCTAGTTGCTTCTTATTTATTTTTCTTTTTCTTGGTTTCGTTTAGCTTAAAGAAAAAGATGAACATTGGTTTCTTTTATTTAATTATAACTTATATTATATTATTACCAAATTACCTAATTAACCTTTTAACTTAGATAATATTAACATATAAATTAAGGGTATTTATGACCTTAACTGTCCACTATCTCCTTAAATGGGCTAATTGCCCTTTAAGAACCTCATATTAAAAAGGCACTATCAAATAAGCACTTTACACTTTAATTTGTAACTTTTACATTTTACGCGATTAAGTCTTTTTATTTAATCGGGTACCTAAACGACAAAATTAAGTCACGAAAATTTAACACCAACAAATTCACACATAATAAACACGAAAAATAATTTTAAAATATTTTTCGGACTCAAATTTGTGGTCCCGAAACCACTTTTTCGATTAGGGTCAAAATCGAGCTGTTAAAACTCTCCCCCCTTAGGGATTTTCGTCCCCGAAAATCTTACCGGTGAATAGGTTTGGATAATGTTCTTTCATCGTATTCTCTGACTCCCAAGTTGCTTCCTCAACCTCGTGCTTTTTCCACAATACTTTGACCAACATAATTTTCTTATTTCTCAATTCTTTTATCTCACGAGCCAGAATACAAATCGGTTCCTCTTCATATGTCATATCAGGCTGAATCTCGACCTCTTTCGGACTAATCACATGTGAAGGACCAGATCGGTATCTACGAAGCACCGAAAAATGGAATACATTATTTATCTTTTCTAGCTCAGGTGGCAACTGCAATCTATAAGCAACCGGCCCAATACGCTCTATGATCTCATACGGCCCAATGAATCTCGGACTCAACTTGCCTTTACGATCGAATCTGAGTACTTTCTTCCACGGTTAAACTTTCAAAAACACTTGATCTCCGATCTGAAACTCAATATCTTTACGTTTCAAATCTGCATATGACTTTTGACGATCTGCTGCAGCTTTCAAGCTATCACGGATCACTGCCACTTTCTGTTCAGTTTCTTTGATGAAGTCAACCCCGTGTATCTTATTTTCACTGAACTCGGTCCAATACAATGGTGTACGACATTTACGACAATACAAAGCCTCGTAGGGTGCCATCTTAATACTAGATTGAAAGCTATTATTGTAAGCAAATTCAATTAGAGGTAAGTATCGTTCCCACGTACCTTCAAACGCAAGGATGCAACATTTCAACATATCTTCAAGTATCTGAATGATTCGTTCGGACTGACCATCTTTCTATGGATGAAAAGCTGTGCTAAAATGTAGTTTCATACCTAAAGCATCTTGTAATTTCTTCCAAAACCGCGATGTGAATCTCGGGTCTCTGTTTGGAACAATAGGAATAGGCACACCATGTAATCTCACTGTAACACCCCAAACCCGGTCAATACGCTACAACCGAATCCGGCATGTCACAAGAAAAATGTTTTTAAAGAAGACTGGAGGTTATTCTAATTTTGTAAAGAATCGTTATTGAAAACAAGTTGCCGTCTCTTATTTTATAAAAAAACTATTAATTTTCATGAAAACCCAAATTAGTTTAAGTAATAAAGCTAAAGGCCATTTCGCACTTGGTCTTAAAGTAAAACTCAGTCTTGAAAGAAATTGAGTTAGCTTGTTGTCACCACTTGTTTGTTGTTACCCGATGGTAAAGTTTAGAAAACCCGATACTTTGTAAAAAGTTTAGAAAACATTCATTAATAGATTTATTAGGCATGTCGTTTTGTTTAACTTAAGCAGGATATAAAATTCAAAGCAGATAAATAATTCCGAAATCAAAACCTAGTGGCCTTATTACAACCCGAAAACCAAACGTAAAGCAAAGTAAAACCAAGATAGAAATTTAAAACAAAACCTGAAAAAGAATGCGCATGGCCACCTCGAGTCAGCCCCGGCTCCGCATCTGCGATCTACGAATAATTTGCAAAATGTAAAGGAAGGGGTGAGTCACCGAGACTCAGTGTATAAATCCCCATCCCGATAATATCAGTGCCCTTACGCAATTTCATAAGCCAATATGCAAGTCATGCAACCTACAACCTAACCATCCGAACTCCTGTACCTACCTCATGTGGTACCAAACCACTGGTGGTCAAAACCACTGGTGACCGTAGTCACAAATAATATATAAATATATGTGGTCAAAACCACTGGTGACCGTAGTCGCAGATAATATGTGTGGGGCCAACCCACATTGTGGTCAAAACCACTGGTGACAATCCCGTATATCGTCATGTGGGGCCAACCCACCGTAGTACCAAACCACTGGGACGAGTCACAAAGATAGAAGTATGTGGTCAAAACCACTGGTGGTCAAAACCACCGAGACTTAGTCACAATAATATAGAAAGCGGGGCCAACCCAGCATGTGGTCAAAACCACTTTGGTGACAGATCTAGAATCGTGCCTTCCCCCTCTCTCATCATACCCAACTTTATGAACATACTTTTCATGGCATAACAAACATGCTTAACATACTAACATCACATGGCATGGCATATGCAAATATTGTAGAGGCATTTATCGTTAATCAATCAATAGTGGACTTACCCGAGTCCTTGCTCTTACCCACAAGAGTAACATAACGCTTCTCTGAGTAAATCGGCTTTTGACAACATACATGATAAACATATTAACTAATGAAGTGTGTAAGAGTTACACACACGATTACCCGTGTCTGACGCTCTCTCTGCCGACACACGCCGCTAACCGACACTCATCATTATCCGCCTATTGCTTTGCTCGATGCCGCCCACACCCCGGTGTGCCAATCGCGAAGTGACATCGCCCTCTTATTGAACTTAGGGGTGGGGTCTCGTAACCACCCCCTTCTAATGCTTGGCTAGCCTTCGAGTCCATGAACACACCTTATTCACTAACTCAGATTAAAGCAACGAAATTGAATCTAAGGGGTTAACGTAACTCGTAGAGCGAAAGCCCTTACCTAAATCGTCACACACCAAGCCTTCCTTAACACCCTTCAATCGGCGAAGATCTACAAGCTTTAGTTACTGCCTTCGGCATTCAACGCAATAAGAAATGTTGAAATGACAGCAACACTTACCACACACTAGCAGAACCGATTGGAAGTGATGGCAACCCAACGATAGTGATCTACTGCAACAAGAGTCAAACAAGAGAGTTTGAGTGCCAAGAGATTTCGGCTTCCCCTTTCAAAGAAAACGATAGAGAGAAGAGATAAGAGAACGAGAGAGAGTCAAGGAGATTCGGCCAAAGCTCCAAGATCTTACCCAAATGTCGAAAGTGTTTCCCTATGCAAAGAAAAAGATGGAAAAGAAGGGTACACTTTAACAGGTGGTATTCGACCTAAGTGCTTGAAAAGAAGAAGAGAAAGTGATAGAGGTTTCGGCAACCAGGGAATGAGAAAATAACGAGAAAGAATGAAATATGTGTTTTCGGCTATGGCTTTTGAGAGAGAAGAAAATGAAGAGTGATGTTTCGGCAGGCTACAGAGGGTTTTCGGCTTTTGAAGAAGATGGCAATTGGGACACAATTGATGAATGGTAACAAGGTAGATTCGGCCAACAACAAAATAGAAAAGAAAAAGAGGCCTAGGAGAGTATTCGATTTTGGAGTAGATGAGAGAAAAGAAGAAAATGCAAAATTGCCAATTGAGAGGAGTTTAATTTTGGCAACAAAAAGAAATGGAAAGAAAAAAACTCTAAGGTTCCCTAACTAGCCGAATTTACACACTCCACCAAGGCCTACACCCACATTCGGCCAACCCCCTTAGATTAGCACCCAAAACTGAAAATGGAAGGAACCCACACCCCAAATTTCGGCACACTCCTAACACACAAGAACGAATGCTCCAACACCTCTTAGCCACTACAAGATTCGGCTAACACTCACCCCAACTCAATCCCTTTATTCCCTCATCACTTTTCTCCTGACCACCCATTCAAACAAATTTGAATACTTCAAACTCCTAGTTTTTCTCTCTTCCACCCATCCAAATCTGTTGACTCCTTCAACCCTTATCCACCAAAGTCCTTCCTGAGCACAACTCTTTCTGGTCTTGGCGTCAAAAAGAATAAGCAAAAAGGGGATTCTTGCAGCTCGAACCAAGGGCCTCCAGCTTGTATGAGGCGTCACTCCCTTGTGCCTTAAGTGGCGGCTCCCTTGCCACTTTACCACTTGGATTCTTGTGTCAAATCATACCACTAATTTCCCTTAACTCCTGCCCTAATCGTCTCCCCCTTCTAAGTGCTCAAAAAGAAAATTTTTGCTATAGCTCTGGCCTACCCCCGGCTTATGCCAAGACCCTAAAATAGCCCAACCTACCATGACATCCATGCTATCTACATGCAAACAGATAAAATGCAAAGGCCCCGTTTTAGGGATGTTACAGTTCTACCCCCTTAAAAATAATTTCGGCCTCGAAATTACCTGGTCAAAAGAGTTGAGGGTATTGTTGCCGCATCACATCCTCTGGCTCCCACGTGGCCTCCTCTGTTCCATGATTCCGCCATAACACCTTCACCAAAGGAACTGATTTCCTACGTAAGACTTTGACATCCTGATCCAGAATCTGCACTGGTTCTTCCTCAAAAGACAAATTCGGACTCACTTCAATCTCCTCTTCTGGCACAACATGAGACGGATCCGAACGATAGCGTCTAAGCATGGAAACATGAAATACATTGTGAATCTGGCTCAACTCTGATGGTAACTCAAGCTGGTAAGCTACTGGTCCTACCCGCTTCAATACCTGATAAGGCCCTATAAACCTAGGGCTCAGCTTGCCCTTCCGACCAAATCTCAGCACTTTCTTCCATTGCGACACCTTCAAAAAGACCTTGTCACCCACTGCAAACTCTACATCCTTCCGCTTAAGATCGGCATAAGATTTCTGCCTGTCCGCAGCTTCCTTCAGACAAGCTCGAATCAGCTTAACTTTATCTTCTGTTTCAGCAACCAACTCTGGGCCCAATAATTGATGCTAGCCAAACTCCGTCCAACACGTAGGGGTACGACACTTCCGTCCATACAATGCTTCAGATGGTGCCATCTGAATACTTTCCTGATAACTATTGTTGTACGCGAACTCCGCCAATGGTAGAAATTCTTCCCAACTACCTCTGAAATCCAAAACACAACCCCTCAAAATATCTTCTAAAATCTGGATCACCCTTTCTGACTGCCCATCTGACTATGGATGAAATGCCGTGCTGAAATCCAACCTTGTACCTAACGCCTGATGCAACGCTTTCCAAAACCTTGACGTGAATCTAGGATCCCTATTTGAGATAATCGACACTGGCACTCCATGTAGTCTCACGATTTCTGCCACATACAACTTAGCCAACCTTTGAAGTGAGTAATCAACCCGAACCGGTATAAAATGAGCAGACTTTGTCAGACGATCAACAATCACCTAGACCGAATCCTTCTTGCTAGGCGTAAGGGGTAGCCCACTGACGAAATCCATCGTGATCCTTTCCCATTTCCATTGCGGAATCTTCACCAGCTGCAACAGACCCGAAGGTAACTGATGTTCAGCTTTGACTTGCTGACACGTCAGGCACTTACTTACCAATTCTGTTACCTCCCGCTTCAGACCCGGCCACCAAAACTGTTCCCGTAAATCTCGGTACATCTTACTACCTCCAGGATGCATAGTGTATGGGCTGCTATGAGCTTCCTGAAGAATCCTCTGCCTTAACTCAACGTCCTTTGGCATACAAACTTTCCCTTGGAAACATAACACTCCATCGCTGCTCAAACCATAACCCTCCAATCCACCATTCTGCACTTACAAACACCGGGCACTTAAAACTTCATCCACTAACTGTTTCTCCTTAACCTGGTTTACCCAAGACGGCTTCACTTGCAATTCCGTGCAAGCTCCCGTCATCATACGGACTAAGATAGGCAAACATTGCTCTTAAGTCAGCTACCACCTTGCGGCTCAACGCTTGACCACTCGTTAGCCTTACCCGGTTGGTATTCAATCGAGCAATCGTAGTCCTTCAACAACTCAATCCACCTCTTCGCCTCAAATTCAATTCCTTCCGAGTCAAGAGATACTTCAAACTCTTGTGATCTCTCAGAGACTATAGACTTCTCCCCATACAAGTAATGCCTCCAAATTTTGAGGCGAAAACCACTCAGCAGCCAACTCCGGATCATGTGTCGGGTAGTTCGCCGTGAGGTCTCAACTATCGAGACGCATACGCCACTACTTTCCTTCTTGCATCAGCACACATCCCAATCCGGTATCGACGCATCACAATACAATCGTAAACTCCTTCCCCGCTTCAGTGAATCAAACCGAGCTTCAGCCGAAATCCTTTTTAACTTGTCAAAACTTTCCTGCTTATCCGACCAAACAAATGAAACCCCTTTCTCAAAGAACTTGGTCAACGGCGCTGCAATCAAAGAAAACCCTTCCACAAATCTTCGTAATATCCCGCCAAACCTGAAAAACTCGAATCTCTCACTCATCGACTTAGGTAGTTTCCAGTCCAATACCGCCTCAATCTTCCGAGGGTCCACTCTAATCCCCTCAGCTGACACCACATGACCCAAGAAGGTTACTTCCTTAAGCCCGAACTCGCACTTACTAAACTTTGCGAACAGTTGCTTCTCCCTCAGAATCTGCAAAACCACACGTAGATGCGCATCATGCTCCTCCTCAGATTTTGAGTACACCAAAATGTCGTCTATAAACACTACAACGAACCGGTCTAAGTACGACTGAAACACCTGATTCATCATGTCCATGAACGCTGCCGGCGCATTGGTCAACCCAAACGGCATTACCAAGAACTCGTAGTGCCTATAACGAGTACGAAACACTGTCTTATGAATATCGGCCTCCTTTACCTTAAGCTGGTGATACCCCGACCTTAAATCAATCTTAGAGAAGACTGATGCACCATTAAGTTGATCAAACAGATCGTCTATCCCCGGCAACGGGTACTTGTTCTTGATCATCAACTTATTCAGCTGTCGATAATCTATACACATCCGCATTGTACCATTTTTCTTCTTAACAAAAAGCACAGGCACTCCCCAAGGTGATACACTCGGCCGGATAAAACCCCGGTCCAACAATTCCTGAATCTGTGCTTTCAGTTCCACCAACTCTTTCGGTGCCATCCTATATGGAGCAATAGACACTGGCGCGGTTTCGGGTAACAGGTCTATACCAAACTCAACTTCGCGGTCTGGAGGCAGACCCGGAAGTTCTTCTGGGAATACATCGGTAAATTCCTTCACCATTTGGACATTCCCTACAGTTGATTCCTTAGCCTCCAATACACAAACATGAACCGTGAACGCCTCACAACCCTTCCTCACCATTTTCAAGGCCTTCAGAGCAGATACTACGTTGGATAGATAATCCCTTCTATTACCTATCATCACCACCTCTTCACCCCCAACAGACCTCAACACCACGCGCTTGGCTGTACAATCCAAACTTGCTTGGTACTTCACTAGCCAGTCCATCCCAAGGATCAAATCGAACTCCCGAATGGAAGTTCCATCGAGATCGACCAAAAACTCTACCCCTTGAAGTTCTAGGGTACATCCCTATCTGATTTGTTTACTTCTACAGAGTGACCTAGAGGGCTAATTCATCATCATCTCCTAGAAGAAATCTCAAAAGCTAAGTTCATAGTTCCCACTATACTCATCGGCAACATAAGAGTGCGTCGAACCAACATCTATCAAAGCAGTATAAGGCAGTCCAAAAATTAAGAACGTACCGGTTATGACGTCTGGTGTGTCACCCTCCTCCCGACGCCTCACTGCATAGACCAACCCAGGCTGTCTTGCCTCTGTGCTCCCAGCACCTCTGCCCGGTGCTCCGCGGCCTCATCCAGAACCATTACCACCCTTGGCCGAATCGAGACCCCTCTATGGTAGTTGACCATCCCTCCTAAACTGTGTACGGCCTTGACCCTCAGACTGGATCTTGGCTGACCTCTGCGGACAATCCCTTACCCGGTGCCCCATTGACCCACACTCGAAGCACCCTCTGTTCTCGGTCCAACACTCCCTAGAATGAGACTTCCCACACCGAGCACACCGTGGCAGCCACTAAGTAGTAGCAGCAGGCCTTGCAGCTTGATTCGGCCCACCATATCTAGGCCTTTTCTGTAGATTCCCGGTAGACCCTGATGACCCAGAACTCCTCTTAGTCCAATTCTTATCCTGGTTCCGTCTCACCGACTGTTTCACTTCCTCAGCAATCTTGGCCTTATCTACCAAGACCGTAAATTCTCTCTCCTGCTGTGGAGCAATCAACATCTGCAGCTCATCTCTCAACCCGTCCTTAAACCTAACACAGCGCTTGTGTTCCGTAGCCACAATACCCCGAGCATAGCTACTTAACCGAAGAAACTCTGCCTCATACTCCGATACTAACTTACTCCCCCAGACCAAATTCAAGAACGCCTTGCGTTGTGCATCAACGTAACTAGCCCCGACGTACTTCCTCTGATAAGCTGCCTTAAAGAAATCCCAGGTGATGTCATCGGCTATTGCTCCTTCCCTGACCGTGAGCCACCACTAATAAGACTCATCTCGGAGAAGAGACACTATCCCCTTCAGCTTCTCCTCAGCTGTAAACTCCAAGTCGTCCATTATACGTTCTGTCGCCTCCAGCCAATACTCAGCTATATTGGGAGCGACACCGGATACACCCCTGAATACCTCTGCGCCATTAGCCCGGCGTCATTTGGACAAAGATTTCTGAGCTCCCGTTCCGACGCCTGCACCCGCGACTCTTTCCAAAACCCTCAGCATCGCCTGCGACACAGTGTCATCACCACCCGTTTGATCCTGAAATTCCGCGCCCACAGTTGGCGGCGGTGGTACCTCATTTTCTGACCCATGGCCAGACCCTACCGGTTCCGACACAGTCATCCTACCTCTACCACGACCACACGTATTACGCCCACGCCTTGAAATACCATGACTACCGTTCACGATTTAATCGATTTAAGAATTTTATGCGTTAGACTTATTCCATTGTTATTACAGGAAAGTATTATGAACAGGTTATTATAGGGATTGTTTTCGCAAGTTCACACAATCCTACAGGTTTCAGTCTCTAAAGTATTTTCCTATTACTATCAGTCATATCACCATCATCACAATCATATAAATAGCGATTAGGGTACTTACATGCGGATCGGTGCTTGAGACTTCGGTGCCATGCTTCTCTAAATCATGTATTTTCCATCAAAATCATTCCAGAACCCCTTTATTAAAACATTTTGGGCCTCGGGCCCACAGTCGAGCTTTTGAACCTGGCTCTGATACTAAAATTGTAACACCCCAAACCCGGTCAATACGCTACAACCGAATCCGGCATGTCACAGGAAAAACATTTTTAAAGAAGACAGGAGGTTGTTCTAATTTTGTAAAGAATCGTTATTGAAAACAAGTTGCCGTCTCTTATTTTAGGAAAACTATTGATTTTCATGAAAACCTGAATTAGTTTAAATAATAAAGCTAAAGGCCGTTTCGCACTTGGTCTTAAAGTAAAACTTAGTCTTCAAAGAAATTGAGTCAGCTTGTTGTTACCCGATGGTAAAGTTTAGAAAACCCGATACTTTGTAAAAAGTCTAGAAAACATTCATTAATAGATTTATTAGGCATGCCGTTTTGTTTAACTTAAGCAGGATATAATGGAAATTCAAAGCAGATAAATAATTTCGAAATCAAAACCTAGTGGCCTTATTACAACCCGAAAACCAAATGTAAAGCAAAGTAAAACCAAGGTAGAAATTTAAAAAAAAACCCGAAAAAGAATGTGCATGGCCACCTCGAGTCCGCCCCAGCTCTGCATCTGCGATCTACGAATCATCTGCAAAATGTAAAGGAAGGGGTGAGTCACCGAGAGTCAATGTATAAATCCCCATCCTGATAATATCCGTGCCCTTACGCAATTTCATAAGCCAATATACAAGTCATGCAACCCACAACCTAACCATCCGAACTCTTGTACCTACCCCGTGTGGTACCAAACCACTGGTGGTCAAAACCACTGGTGACCGTAGTCACAAATAATATATAAATATATGTGGTCAAAACCACTGGTGACCGTAGTCACAGATAATATGTGTGGGGCCAACCCATATTGTGGTCAAAACCACTGGTGACAATCCCGTATATCGTCAAGTGGGGCCAACCCACCGTGGTACCAAACCACTGGGACGAGTCACAAAGATAGAAGTATATGGTCAAAACCACTGGTGGTCAAAACCACTGAGACTTAGTCACAATAATATAGAAAGCGGGGCCAACCCACTGTATGGTCAAAACCACTGGTGACAGTCTAGAATCGTGCCTTCCCCCTCCTCTCATCATACCCAACTTTATGAACATACTTTTCATGGCATAACAAACATGCTTAACATACTAACGTCACATGGCATGGCATATGCAAATATTGTAGAGGCATTTATCGTTAATCAATCAATAGTGGACTTACCCGGTGTCCTCGCTCTTACCCACAAGAGTAACATAACAGTTTCTACGGTAAATCTGGCTTTTGACAACATACATGATAAACATATTAACTAATGAAGTGTGTAAGAGTTAAACACCTGATTACCCGTAATACGACGCTCTCTATGCCGACACTGTCGCTAACCGACACTACCGTTATCTGCCTATTGCTTTGCTCAGATGCCGGCCCACACCCCGGTGGCCAATCGCGAACAGTCGACACCGCCCTCTTCTTGAACTTAGGGGCTGGGGTCTCAGAACCACCCCTCCTAATGCTTGGCTAGCCTTGAGTCCATGAACACACCTTATTCACTAACTCAGTTAAAGCAACGAAATTGAATCTAAGGGGTTAACATAACTCGTAGAGCGAAAGCCCTTACCTAAATCGTCAAACACCAAGCCTTCCTTAACACCCTTCAATCGGCCAAGACCTACAAGCTTTAGTTACTGCCTTCGGCATTCAACGCAATAAGAAATGTTGAAATGACAGCAACACTTACCACACACTAGCAGAACCGATTGGAAGTGATGGTAACCCAACGATAGTGATCTACTGCAACATGAGTTAAACAAGAGAGTTTGAGTGCCAAGAGATTTCGGCTTCCCCTTTCAAAGAAAACGATAGAGAGAAGAGATAAGAGAACGAGAGAGAGTCAAGGAGATTCGGCCAAAGTTCCAAGATCTTACCCAAATGCCGAAAGTGTTTCCCTATGCAAAGAAAAAGATGGAAAAGAAGGGTACACTTTAACAGGTGATATTCGGCCTAAGTGCTTGAAAAGAAGAAGAGAAAGTGACAGAGGTTTCGACAATCAGGGAATGAGAAAATAACGAGAAAGAATGAAATATGTGATTTCGGCTATGGCTTTTGAGAGAGAAGAAAATAAAGAATGATGTTTCGGCAGGCTACAGAGGGTTTTCAGCTTTTGAAGAAGATGGCAATTGGGACACAATTGATGAATGGTAACAAGGTCGATTCGGCCAACAACAAAATAGAAAAGAAAAAGAGGCCTAGGAGAGTATTCGGTTTTGGAGTAGATGAGAGAAAAGAAGAAAATGCAAAAATGCCAATTGAGAGGAGTTTAATTTCGGCAACAAAAAGAAATGGAAAGAAAAAAAAAACTCTAAGGTTCCCTAACTAGCCGAATTTACACACTCCACCAAGGCCTACACCCACATTCGGCCAACCCCCTTAGATTAGCACCCAAAATCGAAAATGGAAGAAACCCACACCCCAAATTTAGGCACACTCCTAACACACAAGAACCGAATGCTCCAACACCTCTTAGCCACTACAAGATTCGGCTAACACTCACCCCAACTCAATCCCTTTATTCCCTCCCCACTTTTCTCCTGACCACCCATTCAAACAAATTTGAATACTTCAAACTCCTAGTTTTTCTCTCTTCCACCCATCCAAATCTGTTGACTCCTTCAACCCTTATCCATCAAAGCCCTTCCTGAGCACAACTCCTCCTGGTCTTGGCGTCAAAAGAATAAGCAAAAGGGAATTCTTACACTCAACCAAGGCCCTCCAAACTTGTATGAGGCGTCACTCCCTTGTGCCTTAAGTGGCGTCTCCCTTGCCACTTTACCACTTGGATTCTTGTGTCAAATCATACCACTAATTTCCCTTAACTCCTGCCCCAATCGTCTCCCCCTTCTAAGTGCTCAGAAAGAAAATTTTTGCTATAGCTCTGGCCTACCCCTGGCTTATGCCAAGACCCTAAAATAGCCCAACCTACCATGACATCCATACTATCTACATGCAAACAGATAAAATGCAAAGGCCCCGTTTTAGGGATGTTACACTCACAATCTGTGATACATATAATTCAACCAGTTTATCAAGTGAATAACCAGTGCGAACCGAAACAAAATGAGCAGATTTAGTCAATCTATCCACAATAACCTAGATTGCATCTTTCTTGCTCGGTGTCAATGGTAGACCGGATACAAAATCCATCGTGAATCTGTCCCACTTCCATTCAGGTATCATAATTGGCTGAAGTAACCTAGAAGGTACTTGATGCTTGGCTTTCAATTGCTGACAGACTAGGCATTTCGAAACAAAATCTGATATGTCTCGTTTCATACCCGACCACTAATAGAACTGTTTCAGACCATTATACATTTTCGTACTACCCGAATGAACAGATAACCGACTGCTGTGAGCTTCATTCAAAATCATCTGAATCAACTCTGAATTCCTCGGAACACATATTGGATTTTTGAACCTCAAACAACCATTTTTATCAACTCGGAATTCTGATTCAACATTAGTTTCACACTAAGCTTGCTTTGCTAACAAATCATTATCAACTTTCTGGGCATCACAAATTTGTTGAACAACCAACGGTCTTGCTTTTAATTAAGCCATTATCGAACCATCATCAGATATAACCATATGCGCGTTCATTGCATGCAGAGCAAATAATGACTTTTGACTTAAAGCATCAGCAACAACATTAGCCTTTCCCGGATGGTAGTAAATCACTAGCTCATAATCTTTCAACAGCTCTAACCATCGATGTTGTCTCAAATTCAAATCTTTCTGAGTCATCAAATACTTCAAGCTTTTTTGATCAGAATAAACATGACATTTCTCACCGAATAGATAATGACTCCAAACCTTCAACGCAAACACAATGGCTGCTAGTTCCAAATCATGTGTCGGATAGTTCTTTTCATGTGGCTTCAATTGTCTCGAGGCATAAGCAATGACTTTGCCTTCCTGCATCAAAACACAACCCAAACCATTCAAAGATGCATCACTATAAATGACAAATTCTTTAACCGATTCAGGCTGAACTAACACTATAGCTTCGATCAAAAGAGCTTTCAACTGATCAAAACTTTTCTAACACTTCTCTGACCACTCGAACTTAACATCTTTCTATAACAGCTTTGTCAACGGTGTAGCAATCATAGAGAAACCCTTCACGAACCGTCTGTAGTAACTAGCAAGTCCCGAAAAGCTTCGAACTTCAGAAATATTTTTCGGTGGTTTCCAGTCAAGTATAGCTGAAATTTTGCTCAGATCAAACCTGATACCTGATGCTGATACAACATGGCTCAGAAAACTGACTTCACGTAACCAGAACTCACACTTACTAAACTTTGCATACAACTATTTATCTCGCAAAGTCTATAGCACAAGTCTCAGATGCTCGGCATGCTCGATTTTATCTCGGGAGTAGATCAGAATATCATCTATAAACATTACCACAAATCGATCCAAATACTGTGTGAAAATTTGATTCATAAGATCCATGAAAATAGCAGGTGCATTAGTAAGTCCGAAAGGCATAACCAGAAACTCGTAGTGCCCGTACCTCGTCCGGAAAGCAGTCTTTGGCACATCAGAGTCTTTAACTCACAACTGATAGTACCCCGATTTGAGCTAATCAAACAGGTCATCAATTCTTGGTAACGGATACTTGTTCTTTATGGTCACTTTATTAAGTTGCATGTAGTCAATACACATTCTCATGGTTTCGTCTTTCTTTTTCACAAACAGAAATGGTGCACCCCAAGGAGAGAAACTCGGTCGTGCAAACCCCCTATCTGTCAACTCTTGCAACTGTGCTTTCAATTCTTTTAATTCTGTAGGTGCCATCCTGTATGGAGCTATAGAAATCAGAGTCGTCCCTGGCACTAATTCAATCCCAAACTCAACTTCTCGAATAGGTGGCAAACCCGTTAATTCTTCAGGGAACACATCTGGATGCTCACATACAACAGGTACTGATTCGATCTTCTTTTCTGTCACTTTAGAATCAAGCACATAAGAAAAATAAGCTTCACAACCCTTTCTCACATATTTCTGAGCTGTCATATAAGATATCACTACTGGTAAACCATTCAGATCATTAGATTCAATCCGAATAATCTCATCATTCTAGCATCGCAAATCAATAGTCTTCCGTTTACAGTTCACGATAGCATCATGCAGAGTTAACCAGTCCATACCCAAAATTATATCGAACTCATCAAATGGCAACAACATCAAATCAGCTGGAAAACATGAATCTCGAATCATCAACGGACAATTCTTGCATATTTTATCAACCAAGACACACCGACCTAAGGGGTTTGATACTTTAATTACAAACTCAGTAGACTCAACAGGTAAAGTCTTACTGAACACCAAAGTCTCACACATATAGGAATAAGTTGAACCAGGATCAATCAAAGCAATAACAATTGTATCATAAAGTGTAAAAGTACCAGTAATGACATCTGGGGATGAAGCCTCCTCACGTGCACGTATGGCATAAGCTCTGGCTGGTTCGCGAGCCTCAGATCTAACAGTTGAATCTTTAGTCCCTCTCTGGCTGCCACTCACAATACCCGTATTTCTCGGTGGTCTACCTCGAGCTGCAGTATTACCCGATCTAGTATTCTGAGCCAGATTTTGATCAACTATCTCTAGACACTCCCAAATAAAATGATCTCTGGATCCACATTTAAAACAGGCTCTATCATGCAATCTGCAACTGCCAGGATGTCGTTTACCACAATGTTCACACTCGGGTTGATTTGATCTGACATTACCCACACTAGCTACAGAGGTAGCTCTCGAACTCATAGGTGGTCTATCTCGATCTCGTCTGAAATGACCCACAGTATTCTTCGAACGGCTAGTGTTATCTCAGAATTTCTTTGAGGTCGACTGAAATGTCTTACTGAATGGTCTTTTGCGTGAATCTCTAGCTTTAGAATCAGCTTTTCTTTTCTCTTTCCCGAGCTCTTCAGTTTTGCAGGCTCGCTCAACAAGTACCATGAACTCTTTTATCTCTAGTATGCCAACTAACAATTTAATGTCTTCATTCAGTCCATCTTCAAATCTTTTACACATAATAGCTTCAGATGAAACACACTCTCTGGCATATCTGCTGAGTCTAACAAATTTCCGCTCATATTCTGTCACTGTAATCCGCCCCTGTTTCAGCTCAAGAAATTCTTTACGTTTCTGATCAATAAACCTCTGGTTGATATATTTCTTACGGAACTCTGTCTGAAAGAATTCCCAGGTCACTCGCTCCTTTGGAATCACCGATACTAGTGTATTCCACCAGTGATATACAGTGTCCCGTAGCAGAGATATAGCACATTTTAAACACTCATCAAGGGTGCAGGATAATTCATCAAATACTCGGATGGTATTATCAAGCCAGAACTCGGCTCGCTCAGCATCATCATCATCAGTGGATCTGAATTCCTCGGCTCCATGTTTTCTTATTTTATCAACAGGTGGCTTTGACAATCTCATCGGATCACTCACCGAAGGTATAATAGGCACTGCAGATGGATTAATCGGGGGTGGAGGTTGTTGTGCAGCCGGATTAGTCTGGATATACTGTGTAAACCAATCATTCATCATTTGGTAGAAAGCTTGTCTAGCCTCCCCCTCTAGATTACTCGAAGTAGGTCGAGAATCTATCGGTGCTATCCCTTGCGTGGGAGCAGGCGCTACACTATCGACATCATCAGGTACAGCTCGATCGGGATCCATTACTATATGAAAACACATTTTCAAATGTCAAAAGTCATCACACTATCGCAGTATAACATATGGCATGTATAGCTAGACTCTTACGCGCTACGTTAGTCCTAGAATCGACTAAACTATAGCTCTGATACCAATCAAATGTAACACCCCTGACCCGTATCCGTTGCCGGACTATGGTTACGAGGCATTACCAAAACAAACACAACTCAAAACAGGCGTATATATATATATATATATATTTTTTTTTAATTAACATTTCATGTACACATACATAGCATACAAATCAAAGCTAGCATATATGTTTTGAACCATTTAAACAGAGTAAATTGCATATTCTATCAATACAAATTTCATACCTCAATAACAAAACCAAAATCATTTACTTCACATCTAACACCTATCTCAAATTTATAACATAATCAGTCATTTATAATTAACATAATTAATCTAGTCATTTTATTAAAGTCTTAATAAATAAACATCACTTTAAAACATATATATGGTATTCGAACATTGTATCATTAAAACCAAATAGCATCAACCACATTATGTATAACATTCGGCCAAACTTAATATCTCCCATAAAACTAAATTCGAATATATATATTCATCATTTCTTTAACTTACAAATTGTATCTAACATTTACAAATTCCAAGTTCATAATCTAATCATAAAACTAAATATAATTGTATTACTAATAATCATCCATCGCCATTTCACAGTATGGCCGAATACATACATACAATTTTAACCTTGACATTCCAAATCCAAACCTTTTAAGACTTAAAAATGAATATAACCACATACTTTCTAAATGTATTCAAACATATATATATATACCATCATAACCAATTCACAACTTACTAGCTCACATGCATATTAATACTTATTACATATACATTTCACTTAACTTCACTCAATTGATATATATACATATAAGTATACAAATACACATTTGATTGTAGTTAGTTTAATAAATCAATCAAACTTTACATAATACATAATAAGTACACCATTACATATCACCTAATCACTTTCAACATATCCATAGCTTCATCACTTAACTTAGCCAAAATATCCACATATATATTCGGTTCAGGTTCATATATCAACTAAATCAATCCATTAAACAAACATAACCAAAATACAAATATCAACCACATAACCAAGTTCAATATGTCTAGTTTTAAAACATAACACAACTTACCTATTATGAAACATATACTTAACCAAATATGCATATGAATAAACCTATTCACAACAACTATTGCAAACCATAATCAAAGATAGCAAACCAATCAAAAGAGGATAAGCCATTTTCGCATGGCTATTATTTACATACCTAAGTACTTAATTCATATTCAACCTTTTTCTATGCTATACATGCCATATATTCATAATTAACATAGCCAAAATACCAAAGAAAGCTGTCGATAGTGTGATAGTCCTGTTGACGATCCCTAAGCTCATAACGTATCCAAAATCTATAAAACAGAAATAGACAAAGAAACACAAGGTAAGCTATTTAAGCTTAATAAGTCAATAGCAAGGTAAAATTTATTAACTTAACAAAATCATATATACAAAGCTATATCAAGTAGTGAATTATATGCAATCACAAGTAATTACTCAGATTTCAATATCAAATTCAAATAATGTACCCTTTGGCCGAATACACATAGTTAAAAACTTGTTCACGGTTCACATGTTTACACATTAACTTCTGTACAATGAAATAAACATATAACTTACCTTTCATTTCATAACACAGATTATATACGTACTTGAGTTCTTTTAGTTCAAATATCACATTAGCCTTCACTTATACATGCCCGTTGAACCATTCGAAAATAAAAAGGATACGCGGACAGTCTGAAGCTCGTACAATGCCAACGTCCCAGATGTGGTCTTACATGTAATCACATGTCGATGCCACTATCCTAGACAGGGTCTTACACGAATCAAATACGATGCCAATGTCCCAGACATGGTCTTACACGATAACACATATCGGATATCCTATGTCATGACATATGTATCCTATCTATTCCTAAGGTTCATACGGGGCTTACGAACGTCGAATCTCGGTCGAATCAAGCTCGAAAGTTAGCCAAATCACAATACCCACATTCGGCCATAGTATATATAAATTCAAATAATTCATTTTGATACATAACAAGTACATATCCATGGTTATTTCAACATTTAAATGCTTATTGACTTACCTCGGATGTCGTCGACTGTTAAATCGGCTACTCGACCACTTTTGTCTTTCCCCGATCCAAATCCAATTTCTTTAATTCTTGATCTAAATATATTCAAATTAAGCTTATTTAAACACCATTCTATTCAATTTAGCCTAAAAACACATAAATGGGCAAATTACAATTTTGCCCCTAACATTTCACACTTTTTACAAGTTAGTCTTTTTTGCTCAAAACACAAAATACACAAAATTTGACTACACTCCTTAAGGGCCGAATATTCCTAGTGTCCATACAAGCCTACACATTTCATTTATTTCACATTTTAGTCCCTCAAAAATTTATTTTTGCAATTTAGTCCAAATTACTCAATTTCATCAAAAATTCAAAGACAAAACTTGTTAATCTAACACATATATTTCACATTTCATCATCAAACATCAAAAACCACAAGGTATCATCAATGGGAAAACACAAAATCATCATCAAAATCACAAATTGAGACATGGGTTTTGAAGTACACTTAACAACGATCTAAAAAACGTAAAAATTATCAAAAACCGAACAATTAACATACCTTAATTTGAAGAACACAAGGCCGAACCCTAGTTGCTTCTTATTTTTTTTATTGGTTTCGGTCAGCTTAAAGAAAAAGATGAACATTGGTTTCCTTTATTTCATTATAACTTATATTATATTATTACCAAATTACCTAATTAACCTTTTAACTGAAATAATATTAACATATAAATTAAGGGTATTTATGACCTTAACTGTCCACTATCTCCTTAAATGGGCTAATTGCCCTTTAAGAACCTCATATTAAAAATCCACTATCACATAAGCACTTTGCACTTTAATTTGTAACTTTTACATTTTACGCGATTAAGTCCTTTTATTTAATCGGGTACCTAAACGACAAAATTAAGTCACAAAAATTTAACATCAACAAATTCACACATAATAAACATGAAAAATAATTTTAAAATATTTTTTGGACTCAAATTTGTGGTCTCGAAACCACTTTTCTGATTAGGGTCAAAATCGGGCTGTTACATTGGGTGCTAATCTTCAATGTCCTACCGATGGCTGAGGTCCTACATTTGTTGCGGATACTTAACAGCTTGTGTGAGCAGCATCGGGTAGCTTACATTTTGACCATCAGCTTGTGTGAACAGACCTATTTTATCGCTCGAGTGAGCAACGATGTAAAGGAAAAGGAAATAAAGGTTATATGTGTAACAACCCATTTTTCAGTGAAAACGGAATAGTAGTTTCGGGACCACAAATCCGATCCGAAAATAAAGTTTATTTTTTATTTTATTATATGGTCCGTATTATGATAGAAGTTTCGTGTGAAAATTTTGATACGAAAATTTTATCGATTAAATGTTTAATTACGAAAAGGACTAAATCGCATAAAATATGAAAGTTGAATTCTATTAGCTATAAGGATTAAATAGCTATGGAATTCAAAATTAGAAGTCCGTATATGGTAATTAGACCATTAAAGAAAAGTATGTAGATTTTTGGTGACTCACCCATGGAAAAATTAGAAAAGAGTAGGGACTAAATTGGAAATTGAAATAATTAATTAATTAAAAAGATGATAAAAGATATGTAATAGTCCGGTTTAGACCCTAGTCGGAACAGTGTTTTTGGGACCACAAATTTGAGTCTGAAAAATATTTTAATATTATTTTCTGTGTCTACTGGATGTGATTAAGCATGTGTGAAAGTCTCGTATGAAAATTTGTCTGTTTGTGTGCTTAATTTGAGCAAAGGAATAAATCGCGTAATTCGTAAATGTGACTTTCTATTTGATTAATGGCTAATTTGAATGTGGCTTTTAAATGAGGAGGCCTTATGAGGCAATTAAGCCATTAATGAGATAGTGGATGGTTGGTGGACAAAAATGGCCTTAATGTATAAAAGCCTATTATGATTATTAAAAGGTTAATTTTGTAAATGATTAATAATGTTAGAATAATAAAAATAAAACATAAAATAAGCTATCTATTTGGTGTTAATCTAGCCGAATATTGAAAGAAAGAATAGAAAGAAAACAAAGCTAGGTTCGGCCATGGTCCAAGCTTAATTAAGGTATGATTTTGACTTGGTTTTTGATAATTTCTACGTTTTCGTAATCGCTGCTTCAAGTACTTTGAAACCGATGCTTCAATTTTGTGAATTGATGAAAGTTTTGAAATGTGCAATTGATGAACACATGAGTTTTGTGATGATTGTTGATGCATTATGAAAGATATGTGTTTGATTAACATAGTTTGCTCTTGAGTTTTTGATGAATTTGAGTATTTTGGATGTAATTGAGAAAATAATATTTTGAGGGACTAAATTGTGAAATAAATGAAATGTATGGACTTGTATGAGATATATGAATTTTCAATTAAGCATGGGTATAAGCAAATTTGGTGTATTTTGTGATTTTGTGAAATAAGGACTAAATTGTAAAAATGTGAAAATTTGAGGGCTAATTTGTAAATTGCCCTAAATGTGTGTTCTTGGATTGAATTGAATGAGTTATTGAATAAATGGGTTAAATTTGAATATGTATAGATCAAGAACTGAAGAAAACAGACTTAGATCGTGGAAAGTCAAAAGTTGTCGAATAACCGAATCCGATCGAATATCCGAATCCGAGGTAAGTCGATATACAAATAAATGTATTTGAACTGAATTATTTGTGTATATATGAGATTCGAATTGCTATGAATACCCATTGAGATGGAATGTATGGGAAATCCGAGCTTACGTATATATATCGACAAGTTGTTAAAGTCTGAGAAGTCCCGTATGAACCTATGAATAGATAGGATAGCATATGTCATGACATAGGTGTCCTATATTTGATATCATGTAAGAAAACGTCTGGGACGTTGGCATTGGTTCGAGATTTCGTGTAAGACCACGTCTGGGACGTTGGGATCGATTTGAGATTTACGTGTAAGACCATGTGTAACACCCCAAACCTGGCCTAGACATTATGACCGGATATAACGTGTCACATCAAAGTGTTGTTTGAAAACTATGTGTTCTTTGAAAGCCCTTCTACAATTTAAAGTTTTCTACCACTTAAAAACCCCAGTCTCAGTTGCTTAAAAACAATACAAGATTTACTCAGAGTCATTCTCTTGTAAAATATTATTATTTTTAAAACCTCGTTTGTTGCGGAAGTTTGGTTCAAACAGTTGCGGAAACGTGATATTTTGAAAATAGTAGTTATTATTTTAAAAACCCATGTTTAATAGACTAGTAGGTTGTAATTAAAAGAAAAACCATATAAAAGTTAAAAATCCCAATGGCCTTATTACAAAATTATTAACCCAATAAAATAAAATAAAGTAACTAAATTTAACTTTAAAGCATATCGGACGTGTGGCCACCTCTGAGTCCCTCGCAGCTCCAAATCCTCTAAGGCTGGCGATTACCTGCACAGTTAAAGAAAAGGGTGAGTTACAAGAACTCAGTGTGTAATCCCCTATCACAGTCCACAGATGCAGGCCCCAAGCCCATACGGTATCGATGCGGGCCTAAGCCCTATCCAAGAATGATGCAGGCCTAAGCCCTATTCAAGAACAACACAGGCCTAAGCCTAAGATATACAAAACAGACATGTAACCCAACCCAGTCCTGCCAACACACCTCCCGTACCAACCAACACACCATGTAGGGACCAAGTCAACCCACCCAACCAGCACACCACAAACGCAGTCTAGCTGGCAATATCAACGCAGGAAAGCTGCTAGTAATAGTATACGTGGCTGAGCCACTAGAGTCAGTATACGTGGAAAAGCCACTAAATCAGTATAACGTGGCAGAGCCACCAGTACAGTGCTTCCTCCAAAATCCATAACCCAACCCAATGAAGTATGTTATGTCATAATTAACTCATGTATGCAGTGCATCAGAATCAAAATCAGTCATACAATTAATACTCATACATCAATGATACTACCACTAAGGGTATAACGGTCATTTGGTTGTTTGGGGTTAAATCAGTAATTCACCCCTCAGTAGTATTTCAGTAATTTTACCCATCGAGGGCAGTTCAGTAATTTCACCCAATAGGGGTATTTCAGTAATTTACCCATCGAGGGTATTACGGTAATTTACCCATCGAGGGTATTTCGATAATTCTAGTCATCTAACGGCCTTTCCAATGGCCTACTGTCGCCTCGAGCGACACAGGTTCCCTTTCTGGTCAAAACGGTGCAACTGGGCCTAAAACCCAATATCGACCCAAGCGGGCCCACACGCTCGTGTGGCCCATTCAACCATTTTCAATCACGATTCTGCGAATCTCGCAGCAGCATCTATTATCCGACACTTACCATGGATTTCGCCCCTGTGGGCCCATTAGCCCTTTTGGGCCCACTTGGCCCACTTTGGCCCAACAAGGCCCACTACGGCCTAAGCCCACGAGAAAGTTCGTGGCACTCCCAACGGTCTATCGCCAACAATTGTGGCTCGATTTATCTCTACGAGCGCTGGCACACTCGAGTGATCTCGGATGCCGAATTCTCGGCTTATAGGTTTTTTTACTGTTATCGGTATAAAGTAGCACAGAAGTGAGAACAACAATATTCTGTGTTTGAACAGTATGATAATAGGTGTACGATTACACACCTGCTTTGGTTTGCCGTTTGAGACACTTCCCGAGGCACCTAAGATAACAATGATCATTAGTTAGTCAAAACGCCCTTGGAGATTCATAATATTGAAATACCCTACTCAACTAGCTTTACTTACCACGAGACGCAATCCCCTATAGTGCAACGGTAATCGGCCCTATTCCTTGGCTAATGAAAACGGGTCCCTAGCAATATTTGATGAACAAGAGAGAGTTAGCAACCATCCCAACATTCGGCCTCCACAGAGAAAAGAGGAAGACCAAATTTTACTCATGAAGTCACAAGAATACTAACTAGCAACAATTAAGAAAGCATTTGAATTACTCCACCCTTACCAACACCAATGAACGACGACAATCGTCAGTTGTTTGACAATAGGATTCGGCCCCAACCACCCAGAACAAGAAGATTCAGGATGAAGAAAGTATGCGGCTTAGGCTTACAAGATTCGGCCAGCAGAAGGAGAACCAAAGCTTTTAGAAGAATTGATATTCGGCTAAAGAAGGAATCGAAAAGGGAGAAGTGTAACTATACAGCCAAGAGAAAAAGAAAAGAAATCGAATAAAGTGTGAGGAGAAATGGGAAATAGAGTAAGATTCGGCCAACCCAGAGAAAGCTAAAACGAGTGACAAAAGTTTATGAAAGGCTATTAGCAAGATGAGAAGAAGAAAAGAAAAATGCACGAAAGGTAAAGAAAAGTGCACGAAAGGCTTCAGAGAAGAAAACCCGAAAAGAAAAAAAAGAGAACTCCCAAAAGAAAAAAGGGTTTCGGTTTCTACTAACACTCAAGTCTACCGAAAATGCTCCCAAATGCCACCCCTCTAGCCGAATTTCTCACTTAGCCACACTCCCAAATTCGGCCAACACTCCCATACACATCACTTCCTTGATTTTCTCCACCAAAGTCTCCTAGAATAGCTCTCATCCATCCATTTGAAACTTTTGACCAAGTCTCTAACTTCCCTTGTAGAGTTTCATCCAAACTCTACTTCTTCCACTCTCAAGTCACAAAATAAAAGTCTCCAATTGCAATTCGTGGGATTCGAACCCCACTCTTCCTTGTTATCCCATTGATGCCACACCACTAAGCCACATGCTCATCTTGTGTCACAAAGCTCACATAAATATACTTAAATCCTACTGCTAACAGCCCTCTCCTCTTAAGGGCTAAAAACTAAAATTTTTCCAAAGCTCAGACTCGAACCCAGGCCTCCCTAGAACCCTCAAATACACTCAAATAGCTAGCCGTTCAAGCACAACATGAAATTAAGCAAAATTACCAACCCCTAACTTTTGGGGCGTTACAACTCTACCCCCCTTAAAGAAATTTCGGCCTCGAAATTTACCTGATCAGAAGAGATGAGGGTATTGTTGTCGCATTGCCTCTTCAGGCTCCCACGTGGCTTCCTCTGAACCGTGATTACGCCAAAGCTCCTTGACTAACGGGACAGATTTTCTTCTTAACACCTTCACATCTCGATCCAGTATCTGCACCGGTTCTTCTTCGAAGGTCAGATCAGGTCTAACCTCGATCTCCTCCACCGGCACTATATGCGAGGGATCTGAACGGTATCGCCTCAGCATAGAGACGTGAAACACGTTATGAATACGATTTAACTCAAAAGGCAGCTCCAGCTGATAGGCAATCGGTCCCACACGTTTTAATATCTGTTAAGGTCCAATGAATCTAGGGCTCGGCTTGCCTTTCCGCCCAAATCTCAGAATCTTCTTCCATGGTGAGACCTTTAGGAAAACATAATCTCCCACTGCGTACTCAATCTTTTTACGCTTTAAATTAGCGTACGACTTCTGCCTATCAGATGCTTCTTTTAACCGATCCCGTATCAGCTTTACTTTTTCCCCAGTTTCAGAAACTAGCTCTGGTCCCAACATTCGCCGTTCACCCAATTCTGTCCAACAAGTAGGGGTACGACACCTACGACCATATAACGCCTCGTACAGTGCCATCCGAATACTGGATTGATAGCTGTTGTTATAAGTGAATTCTGCTAATGGCAAATAATCTTCCCAACTGCCTTTGAAATCAATCACACAACTTCTTAGCATGTCTTCCAAAATCTGTATCACCCTCTCCGACTGACCATCAGTCTGAGGATGAAATGCCGTGCTAAAATCTAACCTTGTACCCAAAGCTTCGTGTAACACTCTCCAGAACCACGATGTGAATCTAGCGTCCCTGTCTTAGATGATAGACACTGGTACCCCATGCAACCTCACAATCTCAGCCACATACAACTTGGCCAACTTCTGCAAAGAGAAATCAGTGCGAACTGGTATAAAGTGGGTGGACTTAGTCAGCCGATCAACAATTACCCATACCAAATCTTTCTTAGTAGGCGTCAGGGGAAGCCCACTAACAAAATCCATGGTTACCCTTTCCCACTTCCAGATTGGAATTTTATCAGGTTGCAGCAATCCAAAAGGCAGTTGATGCTCAGCCTTCACTTGCTGGCATGTCAAACACTTACCTACAAAATCGGTAACCTCACGCTTAAGTCCTGGCCACCAGTATAGTTCACGTAGATCTCGGTATAACTTGCTTCCTCTAGGATGCATAGCGTATGGGCTACTATGCGCCTCCCGCAGTATAGATTGTCTTAACTCAAAATCCCTCGGTACACAGACTCTCCCACGGAAGCATAATACTCCCTCACTATTCAGCCCAAAATCCACAGTTTCTCCCTTCTTCACCAGTAGGAAACGAGGAACCAACGACTCATCCAGCAACTGCTTCTCTTTAATTTGATCAATCCAAGTCAGTTTCACCTGAAGCTCATCTAACCGACTACCATCCTCAAACAGGCTGAGACGAGCAAACATTGCTCTTAGATCAGATACAACCTTACGGCTCAATGCATCCGCTACTACGTTAGCTTTTCCCGAATGGTACTCAATCGAGCAATCATAATCGTTAAGCAACTCTATCCATCTTCGTTGCCTAAGGTTCAACTCCTTCTGAGTAAGGAGGTACTTGAGACTTTTATGGTCGGTATAATGTCTCCAAATCTTTAGTGCAAATACCACTGCAGCTAATTCCAAGTCATTAGTGGGGTAATTCACCTCGTGCGGCCTAAGCTGTCGCGACACGTAAGCCACCACCTTACCCTCTTGCATCAGCACACAACCCAAACCCGTGTGCGATGCATCACAGTAGACAATGAATTTGTTTCCAGCCTCTGGCTGTATTAATACCGGGGCTTCAGCCAGAATCTTCTTCAATTTCTCTCTTCAGCTTCTCTAACCAAATCAACCCCATGAATTTGGTTTTCCTTGAGTTCAGTCCAAAATAAAGGCGTTCTGCACTTTTGCCCATATAGAGCCTCATAAGGCGCCATTTTTAAACTCTACTAAAAACTATTATTGTAGGCAAACTCTACCAATGGAAGAAACTTTTCCCAACTGCCTCGGAATTCAAGAATACAACATCTGAGCATATCCTTGAGTACTTGAATTAATCTCTCCAACTGACCGTCAGTTTGAGGATAAAAAGCGGTACTAAAGTTCAACTTTGTCCCCAAGGCCTCTTGTAACTTCTTCCAAAATTTGGATGTAAACCTCGGATCTCTATCCGAGATGATTGACAACGGAACACCGTGAAGCCTTACTATTTCTAAAACGTACAAGTTTGCTAACTTGTCGAGTGAGTAATCAACTCGTACATGTACAAAATGGGCTGACTTCGTGAGTCTATCCACTACGACCCATATAGCATCCTTCTTGCTGGGTGACAACGATAAACCCGTGACAAAATCCATGGTGATATGGTCCCATTTCCACTCGGGAACCAAGATGGGCTGAAGTAAACCCGAAGGTACTTGGTGTTCACCTTTTTACTTGTTCGACAAATTATGCACTTGAAACGAACTCAAATATCTTTCTTCATTTTCTACCACCAATATCATTGCTTCAAATCATTATACATCTTTGTACTTCCCGGATGTACAGACAAACATCCGTTGTGTGCTTCATACAAAATTTTCTGAATAAGCTCCTCTTTTCTCTGTACACAAACTCTATCTTTAAACATCAAATATCCATCAGAATTAATTCGAAAGTCAGATCCAACATCGGAATCGCACTGAGCTCTCCTGGCTTGCAATTCGCTATCTTCTTTCTGAGCTTCCAAGATCTCGTGAAGAAACATTGGTCTAGCTCTCAGCTCAGCTAAAATAGAACCATTATCGGATAAAGATATCCTTGAATTCAATGCTCTTAATGCAAATAGGGACTTTCTGCTTAAAGCATCGGCGACCACATTCGCCTTTCCTGGATGGTAGTCAATGACCAATTCATAGTCTTTTAACAATTCTAACCATCTTCGTTGCCTTAAGTTCAACTCTTTCTGCGTCATCAAGTACTTCAGACTTTTGTGATCAGTAAAAATCTGACATTTTTCACCATATAAATGGTGTCTCCAAATCTTCAAAGCGAAGACTATGGCAGCCAACTCTAAATCATGCATCGGATAATTCTTCTCATGAGGCTTCAACTGTCTTGAGGCATAAGCAATCACCTTACCTTCTTGCATAAGTACACAGCCTAATCCATTTAAGGATGCATCGCTGTAAATTATAAACTCTTTCCACGACTCGGGTTGTACTAAACCGGAGCTTCACAACATTGCTTTCAACTTCTCGAAACTTTGTTGGCATCGTTCAGTCCACTCAAACTTCACATTTTTCTATAACAATTTAGTCATCGGGGTTGCAATCATGGAAAACCCCTTGACGAATCGTCTGTAATAGCCGACTAGGCCTAGAAAACTTCTAATCTGAGGGATGTTCTTCGGTGGCTTCCAGTCCATTATGGCTGAGATCTTACTTGGATATACTCGGACTCCATCTCTCGAGACAATATGTCCAAGAAATCCTACTTTCTTGAGCCAAAATTTGCTTTTACTGAATTTGGCATACAACTGACTTTCTCGAAGAGTCTGTAAAACTATCCGTAGATGTTCAGCATGTTCATTCTCATCTCCGGAATAAATCAGTATCTCGTCAATAAAAATGACTACAAACTTGTCGAGGTATGGTCTAAAGATGCGGTCATTAAGTCCATGAATACTGCAGGAGCATTGGTCAGACCAAAAGGCATGACTAAAAATTCATAATGCCCATACCTTGTTCGAAAAGCTGTCTTGGACACATCTGATTCTCTTACTCTCAGCTAGTAGTACCCTGATCTCAAGTCTATTTTGGAGAACACAGTGGCTCATTTCAATTGGTCGAACAAATCATCAATCCTAGGCAGTGGGTATTTGTTCTTTACTGTCACTTTATTAAGTTGACGGTAATCTATGCACAATCTCATGGTGCCATCTTTCTTTTTCACAAATAAAACCGGAGCACCCCATGGAGAACAACTTGATCTCGCAAAACCTTTATCTCATCAACTCTTGCAATCTGTGACTTCAACTCTCTCAACTCCGTTGGAGCTATTCTGTAAGGAGTAATAGATATCGATCATGCACTGGAGCTAGCTCAATCTTTGAACTCAACCTCCTAACCGGTGGTAGTCCCGTAATTCTTCGGAAAACCATCCACGTACTCACATACTATTGGTACTGTCTCAATCTTTAACTCTGTTTCTTTATCATTCATCACAAAGGCCAAATATGCTTTATACCCTTTTCTTATGTATCTCTGTACCGTCATATTAGAAATCATTACCGGTAATTTACCTTGCTCATCTGATTCTACATGAAGAGTATCCCCATTCTCGCATTTCATCTCAATGTATTTCTTCCCACAATTAACTATTACATCATGGACAGTCAACCAGTCCATACCAAGAATGAGGTCGAAATCATCGAATGGTAGCAACATAAGATTTGCTTTAAAGCAATGACCTCTAATCATTAATGGGCAATCTTTACATACTTTATCGACTAACACATTCTTGCCTAAAGGATTAGACACTTTATACTCAAACCGGACACTAATTTCATGCAAATATAAGAGTGTGTTGATCCGGGATCTATTAAAGCAATAACTTTGATATCAAAAAGAGAAAAGGTACCCGTAATAACATCATGAGAAGATGCCTCTTCGCGAGCGCGAATGGCATAAGTCCTTGCAAGCACTCTACCCTCGGGTCTCGCGACCTGCTCTACCCTCGGGTCTCACGACCTGCTCTCGAAGGTTACCTCTTCCACTTGCCCCACTTCCCGGGTTTCTCTGCGGTCTTTCTCGGACCATACTCCCGGATCTCGAGTTTTGAGTTCTCTCTTCTTTCATCATCTCTGGACAATCTTTTATATAGTGGTCTTGGGAACCACATCTAAAGCATGCATTTTCATGTGCTCGGCATTCTCTAAGATGACGTTTGCCACATTGTGGGCATTCGGGTCTGTCAAATCTAGTATTCCCAACACTTGCAACTGAAGTAGTCTGTGCTTTATTCCCTAAATATTGCTTACTCTTGTCTTTCCTTGAAAACCCAATGGAAGTAGCCGATCGGGTAGGGAAATCTCTTAACTTCTTGGATGAAGATTGGAATGACTTATTCCACTGTCTCTTTCTAGAGTCACGAGACTCCATTTCAGACTTTCTTTTCTCTTTTACAAATTCCTCGGTTTTACAAGCCCTCTCTACTAGCACAAAAAATTCCTTTAGTTCTAGGACAGCAACAAACAGTTTGATGTCCTCATTCAACCCGTCTTCAAATCTTTTACTCATGATGGCCTCAGTGGACACGCATTCGCGAGCGTACTTACTGAGTCGTACAAACTCACATTCATAGTCAGTCACTGACATCTTGCCTTGCTTCAGTTCTAAGAATTCCTTCCTTTTCTGGTCCACAAACCTTTGACTGACATACTTTTTCTTGAATTCTTCTTGGAAAAATTCCCATGTGATCCTTTCCTCGGTACCACCGACGCAAGGGTGTTCCACCATTGGTAAGCCAGAATCTCTTAAAAGAGAGACTACACACTTCATGCATTCCTCAGGTGTGCATGACAACTCATTAAATACCCTGATAGTATTTTCTATCTAGAACTCAGCCTTTTCCGGATCATCATCTTTTCTAGCCCGGAATTCTTCTGCCCCATGTTTCCTAATCCTATCAACCGGAGGCTTCTCTCCTCTTACCACCTCTACTACTTGAGGGGCTACTAGGATAGGTTGAGGAATAGGTGGGGGTAGAGGGGGTTGCGCATTCAGGTTCGTACGAACGAACTCCGTATACCATGTATTCATCATGTGGAGGAAGGCTTCTCTAGCCTCTTCTCCTCCTTCTTGACTCACCGTAGTGGGTCTATTCTCATGCTCGTTCGGCACCGTCCCTTCAGCGAGAGCCGGCGTGTTACTTTCTACGTCATCCGCCACAGATCTATCGGGATCCATTTACTAAACACATAAACATTATTTAAGTCATCAGGAGTTGTCACACTATCATTATAAAAACATTCTTACGTATGGCATGTATATCTAGACTCGTGCTCGTGCTACGTTAGTCCTAGAACCGACTAAATCGTAGCTCTGATACCACTAAATGTAACAACCCATACCCGAATCCGATACCAAGACTGGATACGAGACATTACCATGCTTGAACTCACTTAAACATGTACTTAGGGGCTATAAAATTTTGTTCCGAATTAAAAACTTCTCTTTCTTAGTCTATTCATACCTTTCATGGGCCTACAAGGCCTTAAACACTTGTCTAAAAACTTTCGAAACATATTCAGAAACTTTTCTTTAGAGTAGGGGTCACACGCGCATGTTGTATGGGACACGCCCGTGCACCCGTAAAACATGCCCGTGTCTTTCACCCGTGGTGGATACTGGCAAAATACACACGGACTGGACACACCCGTGGCCCCAAACCGTGCCTAAAACCCCAGCATTCTGCCAATGCCCCACGGCCAAGGCACAAACCCGTGCTTACCACCCGTGGTGCACACTGACTACCTTAACACGGCCTAGAGTCTAAACACATGCCCGTGTGACTAGTTCATGGTCTATTCTGACTTAAGATACAATGGTGCAGGGTGTACACGGCCTAGACACATGCCCGTGTGTCCATCCGTATGGGCACTTAGAGGCTATTTACCAAGCCAATTGCCACCCTGAAATCAAGACTAAACTCAAGCTCAATTCAGCAACTCAAGTATTACATCATTTATGAACAATACAACATGCTTCATTGATATTAATAACATACATACTTAGTCAATCTTGGCCAATCACTTAGCCATTTACAAAAGAATAATAAACTTGATAGCCCATACTTTTGCCCTTTCTACGACATATACTCAAAATGAAATGTTTCCTATACATGCCATACTTAATATAATTTCAACTTCGCTATACCAAAATAAGGATTGATAGTTTGCTTCGAGCTCTGACTTCAACGATCCACAAGTTAGTTTGGCGGGACTACATAGAAAGAAAGGATAAAAGACGTAAGCATTTAGCTTAGTAAGTTTGCATAATATTCATAGCAACATACTTGCTTAATATAAACCATTTGACATCAACAATGGTGTCATAATTTTCAGCTATAAAGCTTACTTACTCATGCTTGATTTTTTTTTCATATCTCATGAAACTTACTAGTCTCATACTTGGGAGGTAAACAAGGTACCTGTATCATTTGATCACATTGATCAGCGTACTTTAACATAATAATCATAATCTCTGATTCATCATTCATAACATGAATAATACTTATTTTCAACTAGTTAATAACTTTGCTTACTCAACTTTCTTGCTATCTCACTTTAACTTTACTCATTTGCCCGATGAATTTCTGTGAATAACCGATGATACTAAATCTCTTCACATGAACTTGATGCCAAAGCCATATCCTAGACACGGTCTTACATGGAATATCTCATCTTGGTTTCGAGGCCATGTCTTGACTTGGACTTATACAAAGTCTTTCTTGTTCTCACCAATGCCATGCCTTGGCTTGGACTTACATGGGATCTCTTTCTCTTGATAGCTTTTCAATGCCAAGCTTGCCTTGGACTTACATGATAACTTGTTTAATGCCAAGCTTGCCTTGGACTTACATGATAACTTGTTCAATGCCAAGCTTGCCTTGGACTTATCTTGGACTTACATGATAACTTGTTCAATGCCAAGCTTGCCTTGGACTTACATGATAACTTGCTTGATTGCCGATGCCATGCCTTGGCTTGGTCTTATACGGACTTTCTAATCTCATGTGGTAGATCGAGTATCTTGGGAAATTCTATCTTCAATCGGGACATGCTCGTATTTAATCTCATTGATTTCTTTGTTTAGAAGAACATTAAGCATTCCATGATAATAATGTACATTATACTAAGCAATTCAATGATAGAAATCATAAACCTTAGAAATCACACAACTTACCTCAATATGCAAAATGTATGTAGATATGCAATTTAGTCCTCGACTTTGTTCTTGCCTCGGTTTCGATCCGGGCTTCATTTTTCTTGATCTATAATCATAAATAGACCATTTAATACTCACATCGAATAAATTGACTCTTTAATCATATTTTGGAAAAATTACTATTTTGTCCCTAAACTTTCTCATATTTGCACTTTTGCCCCTAGGCTCGTAAAATGATTTTCATTTAACTTTCTTAAACTTCATGCTTAGCTAATTCATTTTCTATACTATAACAATCATCAATTCTCATTATTTCTAGTATGTATGACCAATTTTTATAACTATTACAAATTAGTCCATACTATCATTTTTCATGAAATTCATTAAGGAAAAGATGTTTATCTAACATCAAACTCTCATAATCTTCCATTAAACATCATTTAACAACCATGTCATTCATAGGTGAATTTTTGAACATGCATCCTAGCTCATTATATAGCTAAAAATAGCTAGTTCATAATACGAGAACTTCAAAAATACGAAGAATGTTAAAAACGGGGCTAAGATGAACTTACTAGCAAGCTTGAAAAAAAATGAAGAACCCTAGCTATGGAGTCTCCAAATTTTCGGCAATGAGAGGAAGAAGATGAATAGATTTTTATCATCTTTTTCCTATTTTAATCATTTATTAACCAAATGACCAAAATGCCCTTCTCTTTAAAATTTTCATAAATACTAACTCATGTCCAATTTTGTCCAAAAATTATATTTTGGGCAAATTTCTAATTAAGGACTTCTAATTGATATTCTAAATCTATTTCATACAAAAAGCTTCTAAAAACTCATATTTTCCAACTCCTGCAATTTAGTCCTTTTTGGACCAAACAACTTCAATTTAACGAAATTGCTTCATGAAACTTTCACACTAGCATGCAAACATGGCATAAACCTTAAAAATCATGAATTCACCTCGGACTCGTGGCCTCGCACCACTATTCCGACTAGGCCCTAAATCGGGCTGTTACATTCCACATCCAAGTTTTACAACCAGACTCTGATACCACTAAATGTAACACCCCAAACTTGGCCTAGACGTTATGGTCAAATCTGGCGTGTCACATCGAAGTGTCTTTTGTAAATTTGGACTTGTTGGTAAAAATTCATTTCTAAGTTTAAAACCCCTTTATTTTTATTTAACAACTCATCTGGTCAAAACATTTGCCTTATTATCTTCTATTGTTATACTAAGTTGATTTAAAATCGCGGAAGCCTTTGAAAACTCTACTGTTTAAATTTTGTGTCTTCGAAAACTGTAATTATTTTGAAAATTTGTCTTCTCCTAAACTAGCAGTTTAAAATAAGTAAACAAAGCCCAATTAAAATTTAAACAAACATAAATGGCCTTATTACAAAAAAAAAAACCTATCATAAACTTTAAACTTAAATGAAAGCAAAAATAGAACAGCTGCAGTTGTGTGGCCACCTCCGAGTCCCTCACAGCACCAAATCGCCTATGGCTGAGGATTACCTGTACACTAAAAAGGGAAGGGTGAGTTTACGAAAACTCAGTGTGTAATCCCCTATCAGTCAGTCAGTATATAACATGCAGTAACAGTCTAGACCTGAGCCCTATTTAGTAACAGTACAGTGTGGGTCTTAGCCCAACACAGTAACAGTGTGGGCCTTAGCCCAATACCATATCAGTACAGTGCAAAAATGCAACCCATCCCAATCCAGCCAACACACCACTCCGTACCACCAACACACAATGTGGGGATAAAATCGTCCCACCCAGCCAACACACCAATATCGAAGCAAAGCTGCCAGTAACAGTATTGCAGCAAAGCTGCCAGTAATAGTATATGTGGCAAAGTCACCAGTACAGTATACATCCTCTATAACAGTATCCTAACCCCATGCAGTATGTCATGTCATAAATCATACGTATATACAGAATGTCATACTCAGTAACAGTCATCTACAAATCATGAACACATCAGTCAACCTACCTTTAAGGGTATAACGGTCATTTCCATCTATTAGGGGTAGAATAGTCATTTCATCCTTTAGGGGTATTTTGGTCATTTTACCTACTTTGGGGTCTCGATGCAGATATCGACCTCTTGGAAGGTCCGCAGTCGCCCCGAGTGACTCCGGTAACCTAAATGGTCATAACAGTGTAAATGGGCCCAAGGCCTATTACTTGGCCCAAGTGGGCCCACACGCTCGTGCGGCCTGTTCAGCTCAAATTTTGCGACGGCTATGAGACCTACATAGCCCAGTCAAGTATATTCCACAAATCGTGGATTTCATTCGTGTGGGGCCCACGAGCCCATTGGGCCCACACGGCCCATTTCGGCCCAACGTGGCCCAATACGGCCTAAGCCCATGAAAATGCTCATGGAGGCCTCCACAATCATACGCCCGTAATTCATGGGCTCGATTCGACAACAGGAGCGTTCGCATGCCCATGTGACCTCAAAGCCCAATCTTCCAACTTTTCAGATTTTGCCGTACTACAGTCAAAACAGTGTGAATACACACCTGTTTAGGAAACCGCTCCAAGTTCCACTAGCACCCAACCTAGATTCAAACATGGCCCAATGTCAGTCCTTTAACCGTTTGGGTAAAACATCCTCTTATTGACACTTAATCCAAAACCACCATCCTTACCTTGCTTGAATGAGGCGACTTTAGTCCTCCAAAACCGCTAACCAGAAGTGATCACACGCCTTTATAGATTATCTGTACCACAACACCAATCTCATTAACCAAGGTAGGCCATATAAGTGGCCTCAATCCAAAATGATATCCTACAGAACATAATCAGTATACGGTGTAAACTCCAAAAGTGGGGTAACGTATTACCTTGATTGAACGCTGAGAACAAGGGTTGCGACTACTTCAAAACAATTTACACTCCACCACTCCTCGAGGAAAACCCTAGAATCGCAACGAGTAACACATCATGAAGAAGAAAAAACAGTCGGTAATCAAAAGATAAATAAGAGGGTATTCGGTTTTTAAAAAGAATAGAAGAGAATAGGTTTAATCCAAAAAGTGAGGAGTATAAACACTTTACCGATAATCAGAAACACTTGCAACACTGGAACAGCACGAAATAGCGAAGAGAAGATCGGCGCAGAGAGTGATAAAACAAAAGTGATATTCGGCTAAACTAGAAGGTAAAATGAGAATTATTCTGACAAGGTAAACCAATTAGAAGGCAAGGGATATTCAGCCAAAAGAGAATACAGCTTGATGAAGAGAAAAAGGGAGAAAAGAAAAGGAAGAGTTGCTCACAAAATCGACCTATTGACTGACCAAAAGTTGATGAATGGAAGGGAAGAAAAGTGAAATCGGTAGAAGAGAAGAAAGAAAAATGCAACAAGGAAAAGTGAGCAGAGAAAAAAATGCCAAAAGAACCTACCACATTCGGCCAAAGAGAGAAAAAAAACCCAAATGAGCAGTATACCTCTCTTGGCCGAAATCTTGAGTGCCAGAGCCCCAATTCGGCACAAACTCCCTCCCCTCGCATCTCCTTGATTTTCTCCTAAAATCTCTCCTCAAACCTCTCCATGACAAGTTCAAACTCCATTCAAATTCTATTCAAACTCCCCTTAGCTGTGTTTCTGTCCAACTCCACTACCTACACAGCTCAAGCAGCAAAATAAACACTCCATTGTGTAACCCAGGTCTTGAACCTCAGACCTCACAGTTACACAACACGCCACCTTGCCACTAGACCACAAGCTCTTTTTGTGTCATAAAACAAGCACTAATATTTTTAAGGCCTATATGCCAGTGTCCTGATTCATTTAAGAGCAAAACTAAAAATTCTGCTAAAGCCAAGACTTGAACCCAAGCTTCTTACACACCCCCATACACAATAAAATCACTTAGCCATTAAAGCAATCAAGCAACTTGTGTCATATCATGAAAAAATTAAAGACTTAAATTTTTGGGGCGTTATACATTTTACCTTATGGGGGTATTTCGGTCATTTTTTCCTATGGGGGTATTTCGATCATTTTACCCTATGGGGGTATTTCGGTCATTAAAATTATATAGTGTTGCCTAATAATCTCCACATGTTCGTATGGTTTACCTGTATGGGGCCCACAAGCTCATTTGGCCCACACAGCCCGTTTTGGCCCAACAGGGCCCAAAACGGCCCAAGACCAAGAGATCACTCATGGTGGCCTCAACAGTCGAACGCCCACATTTTATGTGTTCCGGTTACAACAAGAGCGAGCGCACGCTCGTGTAGTGCCAACGATCATATTTTTCGACTTTTGCCGATTCACGCTTTAGGCAGTGTTTACACACCTTGTTTCTGTTTGTTTAGAAAACCGCCCACACCTTTAAAACCTACACCTGATCAACAATTCCCAATTAACCATTTCAACATTTACTCAATCGAATACAACAAGATCCCAATCGATAAACTCACACCATGTTACCTATGATCTAGTAAAGAGGGAAGTTTCGCCTATCCAACCGTTGATTATAAACCTTCTACCCTTCGAAAGGTTCCAATAACGCGAGAATAGTACCCACTACGAAGTGTACAACTATCGGCAAATAAAGAATGATATCCAGAACAATAGAGAAGGGAAAGCAGTCGGCTGCAAGGGAAAGGCAAGAATTAAAAAAACGAAAGGAGAAGAATGAAAAGAAAGAGGGAGATTCGGCCAAGGGGAGAACAGTGTGGAAAACGTTTGCTCACTATACAGTAAGAGTAGAAGAACCAAACAGGTAATCGGAAATAAAGGAGGAAACGTTTTTGGTGAAGAAGGACAAAATCGAAAAGGACAAAGTTCAGCAAAAGATGAAAGAAGGAGAGATGATAGGCTTGAGAAGCAATCGCCAAAAGAGGGAAAAAGAAGAGAAATGAGGCACAAGAAGAATTTCGGCCAAAAGCGAAAGGGAGTTGCCGTCCAACTTGGGAAACAAATGAGGAGCATTTCTCTCTTAGTCGAATTCCTGAGTGCCAGAGTTCAATTTCGGCACAACACTCCCTCCCCTCTCTCTTCCCTTGATTTTCTCCTAAAATCTCTCCAAATATCCCTCCTCAAATCTCTCTATGACCAGTTCAAACTCCATTCAGCAGTATTTCAATCCAACTCAACCACCCACACGAATGTGGCAGCAAAATAAATACTCCCTTTTTGATGCGCCACCACTCGAACCTTAGACCCCATGTACACTCCACACGCCTCTTACCACTAGACCAACAACTCCTTTTTATCATATTTTAACCACAATAATTTAAGAACCTACTATCTAGATCCAAGGATTTTATTCACTTAAAATAAAAATTTTGCATAAGCCAAGGCTTGAACCCCTGACTTCTCAAACACTTCCAAACACTCCTAAATCACTTAACCATTGAAGCAGACATTCATTTATGTCACTTTCTTCCATAACTAAATATTTATGTGTAGTCTCCTAACTATTCCCTTGTTCAAAACCTATTTCTTCTAGGCCCAAAATTCGGGGCGTTACAATTCACCCCTTCTTAAAGAAATTTTGTCCTCGAAATTTCTAATTATCAGATCAGTCGCATAACACAGACTCCACCATTACGCTTCTGTTGCGCACTTTAGTTCCAAATTAGGTATATGGCCAAACGACGAGGACCCAACTCGAGCACCTCTACGGCTTCTACCATGGCCTCTTTGTCCATGTGTACCTCTTGTGCTTATTGTCTATTCACGTTTTATCTGAATTAACAATTTTATGCAGATCAGTTTAAAGTTCTAGTTGTTTATTAACAGATGTCTTATGAAAAGTAGTAATTTAGAGTTTGTTTTCGCACAACGCAGTGTCTATCGGTGTCTACTGGTTTACTACAGTTTCAGTATACCCTACTAAAGAGTTTACTGTACTACCTATAGTAGTCTCAGTACTCCTACCTATGGTAGTTTTAGTCAAAATCAAAGTACAGTTTTCAGAGAGAACTTACAGGATCGGCGCAGAGACTTGGTGTGCCACACAATTAGAAAATCCTTCTAGAACACTTCAAATTATTTAAAAACAACTTTTAGAAATTCAAAGTTTGAAAACCCATCCCACAGTCGAGTTTTGCAACCTGGCTCTGATACCACTAAATGTAACACCCTAAACTCAACCTAGACGTTATGGCTGAATCTGGCGGTGTCACATTGAAGTGTTTAGCGTAAAACTTGTTGCCGTTGAAATCCTCGAAATCAATTAATCATTTTGTTATTTAACGGTGATTCCAAAACGGGTTGTTCATTTCCAAAGCATGCATTATTAAAAGCTAATCAGTTTTAAAACGTTATTAATTTTCAAAATCTCATTTATTGCGGAAGTTTTTTTAGGAAATGTTGCAAAAACGTGGTGTCTTTGAAAACAATTACCTTTTTAAAACCCGTCTTTTTCTACAACTAGCAGTTTATATCAAACTAAATAAATAAAAACCCCAATTTAAAGTTTATAACTTTAAAGAGGCCTTGTTACATAAAAATACCCAAATTTAGTTACTTATAAATCGAAAGGTAAAAATGAAAGATGATGCGGTTGTGTGGCCATCATCGAGTCCCTCGCAAAGACCGACTACCTTCTGATTTGGGGATTACATGCAGATTAAATAGAGGGGTGAGTTTACGAAAACTCATTGTGTAATCCCCTAACAAGTAAACAGTCAATTAAACAGTAGATAAATGAAGTTTGGGCTTGAGCCCGTTACAATAACAGTCCAGTTCAGTGTGGGCCAAAGCCTTTTCCTGTAACAGTGGCTTCAGCCCATCATAATTCCAGTAATCAGTAGGGCCCTTGCCCAATTTCAATAATAGTATCAGTGGGGCCTTGGCCCATAACAGTAAAAGATATCAGTCATGTAGTGAACAGTATGTAATATCATTAATCGATGCAGTAACAGTACAGTATCATCAATCAGTGCAGATATGCAGTCATAAATCCTACCCAATCCAGCCTCTACACACCACTCCGTCCCACCAGACACACCATGTGGGGATAAAATCGACCCACCCAGCCAGACACACCAAGATAGCACCGGTTGCGGCACTAAACAATATTGCAGCAAAGCTACCAGTAAAATAAACGGCATATAGCCATCAGTAGGTCCAAAGTCATCTTGGGCGACCCGTGCGACCTTATCAGTACAGTACACTTCCTCCAAATATAACAACCCATCCCCATGCAATATGTCATGACATAATATTATACGTGTATGCAAATGTCATGCTCAATCATAGTCATATATATCATAGAGCAAATCAGTCATACATAACATAAGGCCATAACTGTCATTTCATCTCCTAGGGGTATAAAAGTCATTTTACCCTATGGGGGTATTTCGATCATTTTATCCTATGGGGGTATTTCGGTCATTTTACCCTATGGGGGTATTTCAGTCATTTTACCCTATAGGGGTATTTCGGTCATTAAAGTTATACAGTTTGGCCCAATAATCTCCACACGTTTGTGTGGTTTACCCGTATGGGGCCCACAAGCTCGTTGGACCCACACGGCCTATTTCAGCCCAATAGGGCCCAAAACGGCCCAAGACCATGAGATCGCTCATGGTGGCCTCAAAAGTCGGACGCCCACATTTTATGTGTTCCGGTTACCACATGAGCGAGCGCACGCTCATGTAGTGCCAACGATCATATTTTTTGGCTTTTGCCGATTCACGCTTTAGGCAGTGTTTACTCACCTTGTTTCTGTTTGTTGAGAAAACCTCCCACACCTTTAAAACCTACACTTGATCAACAATTCCCAATTAATCATTTAAACATTTACTCAATCGAATACAACAAGACCCCAATCGATAAACTCACACCACGTTACCTTTGATCTAGTAAAGAGGGAAGTTTCGCCTATCCAACCGTTAATTATAAACATTCTACCCTTCGACAGGTTCCAATAACGCGAGAATAGTACCCACTACGAAGTGTACAACTATCGGTAAATAAAGAATGATATCCAGAACAATAGAGAAGGGAAAGCAGTCAGCTGCAAGGGAAAGGCAGGAATAAACAAAAAGAAACGAAATGAGAAGGATGAAAAGAAAATGGGAGATTTGGCCAAGGGAGAACAATGTGGAAAATGTTTGCTCACTATCTGATGAAGTAGAAGAACCAAACAGGTAATCGGCAATGAAGGAGGAAACGTTTGTGGTGAAGAAGGACAAAACCGAAAAGGACAAAGTTCAGCAAAAGATGAAAGAAGGAGAGACGATAGGCTTGAGAAGCAATTGCCAAAAGAGGGAAAAAGAAGAGAAAGGAGGCACAAGAAGAATTTCGGCCAAAAGGGAATGGGAGTTTCCATCCAAATTGGGAAACAAATGAGGAGCGTTTCTCTCTTAGCCAAATTCCTGAGCACCAGAGTTTAATTTCAGCACAACACTCCCTCCCCTCTCTCTTCCCTTGATTTTCTCCTAAAATCTCTCCAAATATCCCTCCTCAAATCTCTTTATGACCAGTTCAAACTCCATTCAGCAGTATTTCAATCCAACTCAACCACCCACACGAATGTGGCAGCAAAATAAATACTCCCTTTTTGATGCGCCACCACTCGAACCTTAGACCCCATGTACACTCCACACGCCCCTTACCACTAGACCAACAACTCCTTTGTATCATATTTTAACCACAATAATTTAAGAACCTACTATCTAGATCCAAGGATTTTATTCACTTAAAATAAAAATTTTGCATAAGCCAAGGCTTGAACCCCTGACTTCTCAAACACTTCCAAACACTCCTAAATCACTTAACCACTGAAGCAGACATTCAATTATGTCACTTTCTTGCACAACTAAATATTTATGTGCAGTCTCCTAACTGTTCCCTTGTTCAAATCCTATTTCTTCTAGGCCCAAAATTCAGAGCGTTACAGTGACAAATTATTCTTGAAAGTATCGCCTTGGAAGAAAGTTCTCTAGTTTGTTTGTAAAGGAAAACTGAGTCCACGATTCATTGGACCATATGAGATTACAGAAAGAATTGGACCGGTTGCATATCGGTTAGCTTTACCACCAGAACTATCGAATTCATAATGTTTTTCATGTGTCTATGCCACAGCGGTATCGATCCAATCCTTCACATGTTATTTCTCTGACAGAGGTAGATATTTAGCCTGATATTACATATAGTGAAGAACCGATCAAAATCTTAGCTCGAGAAACAAAAGAGTTAAGAAATAAAAAGGTAGCATTAGTAAAAGTTCTTTGGCAACGACACGGTATAGAAGAGGCTACCTGGGAACCTGATTGTTGTTTTTGCGATGTCAAAGTCTTAAAATTTATAAAAAGAATGATCGAACCTGGAAACTAACTATGACAACGATTTGAGGCAAGCGCACCTATCGAACAAAGAGTATAGTTTAGTGGCAAGACCGAATGTCGAACCCAAAGGAACTAAAAGTACTAATACTAACTTTTTTTTTATTATCTAGCCTAAAATAAAGGGAATTTGTGTGTTTAATCTAAATTAGTTAACTACTAAACTAAAGACTCTAAGACAAAGAAGAATGAACTTGGGGAAAATAACTTGAGGAAAAACCAATAGATTAAGACGACACCCAAGGAAGAATCTGAAACACCCCAAACCCGGCCCACGAGCCCAGACCGGATCTGGTATGTTCCCCGAGTAAAATGTTTCAAATTCATGTTTAGTACTTTGGAAAATTTGGGGTGGTTTTATAAAAAATTGAGTTGTTTTGGAATTAATCTTTAATTCGTAAATCGTTTGTGTTTAGGTGTCTAATCATTTAAAATTTATTTTTAAGAAAAGTTGCTTAAACTTTAAGTGGATAAAATTCGTATTATACTAAATAATTAAAATGCATGCATAAACAGTTTCATACTAGTGACCTTATTACATCAACGGTAAAACCCGAAATGAAATTCAAACTTAAAGTTCAAAATAAAATAAAGTAGAATAAAAGCTGAGCTGAGCGTGGCCACCATTAAGCTCCTGCCGACCCGGTCCATCACTGAGTGTCACCTGAAAAGATATCCCACAACGGGGTGAGTCAAACAGACTTAGTGTGTACAGCCAACACTAAATCCCAACGATTTAGGCATAACAGTTCATACATATACAAATAGCAATTAAATATAATGATGCAATCCCGAAACCAAACCTAGATAACCATCCGCTACACATCACCCGTACCAACCATCACACCGTGGGGACTACTAAATCGACCCACCCATCCGCTACACATCATCGAAGGCAGTCACTGTAGACGACGTACTCATCGCCCTTATATGTTGTGGCATAGCCACCGGATAATATATTTTGTGACATAAGTCACCACATTCAGATTATGTGACCGAAGTCACCACATTCGGATTATGTGCCTGAAGTCACCACATTCAGATATTGTGGTATAAACCACCAGATCACTTCCCCCTTTCCATATAACCCATATGCCCCATGTCATACAAATCATGCAATTATCATGGCTTAGGCCTTATTTCACATTCTTATCAATGTTCACATACATGCCATATTCCACATGTTCATAACATTTATTAACATGATGTTAAGATTACGTACCTGAGTACTTTGTACCATTGCATGGTACCTTAGCCCACTTTTCATATTATTATTAACACATATATTAAAATAATACCGTAAATCAATTAAGATTCAGTGTGGGATACACATCTGGTTTACTTAACGAGTTCACTGAAATCCTGAAAATCCTGATCTAATACTCTAGATCCTCAGTTCCTACATTCGGCCATCCTTAAGCATGTTAGCAACAAGCCATTCGGCTAGATAATCAAATCCCAAGGATTATTGCAACCAAAATCGTTACCTTCTTTGCCGATTTGATTACTAATCAAATCCCGAAACTCTGTGATATTCCCTCTTGCAATCGGCTAGACACCAATTCCCTTAACTAGTTAGTTTTCGGCTTTTGAATAAATAAGAAACAGATCTAAGTCACTAAATAGGGCCTTGGCCGAATATCACATGCACTTACCTTGTGGATCTAAATCCCGAAGTATCACTTGTCCTTGGTCTCTGTCGAAATCCCTACAAGCACTATGTCAGATCTAATTCCAACATTTGAATACATAGCCTTCGGCCTAATCTCTCACCTTACTTACCTTAGATCTGAAATCCCGAATGATCTCCCTAGAAGTCGGCTACTATGGAAATCCCAAAAGATCTTTCCATGTTTCGGCCAAGAACAAAAATAGATTAATCTTTAAGTTTCGGCTAAAAGAAAAGAATTGAAAATCGAATAACAACCAATCTTACCCTTAATACTGTAGTCGACTGTACTCCTGCCTGACACCACCTGAGAGATTCGGCTATAGCTAGTTGTTGATCAGCAATTTTTCAGCTTTTGGGGTTTAATGGACAATCGGCTAGGGGTTATTGGTATATTCAGCTTTTGATTGAGTTTGCAAAAGAAGAAGAAGGTTGCTGATGGAGATTCGGCTAGAACACAGGGTATTTTGGCTTTGACAAAATAAAAGAGAAGAGAGGATATTTGCTAGAGAATTCGGCAGAGGAACAAAAGAGAAAAGAAAAGAATTAAGGATGGCCTCACTTCCCCCTTTTTGCCGAAATTACTCCACCTAGAGTCCCCTATTCGGCCAACTCCTCCTCTCACTATCAAATCCCTTGTTATTCTCCTATTTTTCCTCTTCCTTGCACAATCAAAATAATTTAAAATAAATCATCAATTACCCCTTACTTTAGCCTAAATTTTAAAAGGATTAGACCACATTTTAAACTCATCCCCTAGTGCCCCATTGCCGTCCACTACTGCTCAATCTTGCAGCAAAATAAAACTCTCATATTTGCTTCCCTTACAGCTCGAACCTAGGCCTCTCTGACACTCCTTGTGGCGTCACTTACAGAGGCTTTAAGTGGCGCCTCCAAGCCACTTAAACAAGCCCATTTTTGTGTCATATTTCCCCTACTAATTTTCTTAAGGCCTCATCTGCCTAGCTTCCTCTTTTAAACTTAAAATCGAATAATTTCTAAGGTATTCACCTACACTCTAAGGTTCACACAATTTATACAACACAATCAGAACACACATAGGCATACTACTTCATACAATTTAGCATTAATGCATAAGCTATAAATCCCGGATATTACAGTTCTACCCCCCTTAAAATAATTTCGTCCTCGAAATTACCTGGCTGAAATAAGTGAGGGTATTGCTGTCGCATTGTTTCTTTCGGCTCCCACGAAGCTTCTTCCGATCCATGATTGCGCCATAACACTTTGACTAAAGGAACTGACTTCCTTCGTAGCACTTTCACATCTCGTTCCAAAATCTGAATCGGCTCTTCCTCGTAGGACAAATCTGGTCTTAGCTCCACCTCCTCAACTAGAACTACATGAGATGGATCCGATCGATAACGACGTAACATAGAAACATGGAATACGTCGTGCATCTGCTTCAACTCCGGTGGCAACTCTAGCTGGTATGCCACTGGTCCAACTCGCTTCAATACCCGATAAGGTCCTATAAATCTTGGACTTAATTTCCCTTTGCGACCAAATCTCATAACCTTCTTCCAAGGCGATACCTTAAGAAACACTTGATCTCCCACATCAAAATCTATCTCCTTTCGCTTAAGATCTGCGTATGACTTCTGTCTGTCAGACGCTTCCTTTAACCGTGCCCGAATTACTTCAACTTTCTCTTCAGATTCTGCCACAATCTCTGGACCCAAAACTCGTCGTTCCCCTAATTTCGTCCAACACGTAGGAGTGCGACACTTTTGTCCATACAGCGCTTCATACGGTGCCATCCGAATACTGGCTTGGTAGCTGTTGTTGTATGCAAATTTCGCTAACGGCAAATATTCTTCCCAACTTCCTCTGAAGTCTATCACACAGCCCCTCAACATATCCTCTAACACTTGGATCACTCGCTCAGACTAGCCGTCCGACTGCGGATGAAATGCCGTAGTGAAATCCAATCTGGTGCCTAAAGCTTGATGTAGCGCTTTCCAGAATTGAGACGTAAACCTTGGATCCCTATCCGAGATAATCGACACCGGCACTCCATGCAACCTCACAATTTCCGCCACATACAACTTCGCCAACTTCTGCAAAGAATAATCAACCCGCACTGGAATGAAATGCGTGGACTTTGTCAACCGATCCACTATCACCCATACCGAGTCCTTCTTAGTAGGCGTAAGGGGAAGCCCACTGACGAAGTCCATGGTGGTTCTCTCCCACTTCCACTACGGAATCTTTATCGGCTGAAGCAATCCTGACGGAACTAGGTGCTCAGCCTTAACTTGCTGACACGTCAAGCATTTCCCTACAAATTCGGTAACTTCCCGCTTAAGACCAGGCCACAAAAACTGTTCTCTTAGGTCTCTATACAACTTACTACCTCCAGGATGCATAGCATAGGGGCTACTATGCGATTCCTGAAGAATTCTCCGTCTTAACTCCTCGTTCTTCGGCATACAGACCTTACCCTTGAAACACAATACTCCCTCTACATTAATACTATAATCTTCCAACTTTCCACTCTGCACTTGCCGTAGCTTAGCATTTAGATCCTCATCCATTAACTGACTTTCTTTCACCTCATTCAACCATGACGGCTTAACTTGTAATTCTGCCAGCAGACTTCCATCGTCATACAAGCTAAGATGTGCAAACATCGCCCTCAGATCCGACACTACTTTTCGACTTAGGGCATCTGCCACTACATTCACCTTGCCCGGATGATATTCAATAGAACAATCATAGTCTTTCAATAACTCCACTCACCTTCGCTGTCTCAAGTTCAGCTCCTTCTGAGTCAGCAGATACTTAAGACTCTTGTGGTCCGTGTAGATCACTAACTTTTCTCCATATAAATAATGCCTCCATACCTTAAGAGCAAAAACCACCGCCGCCAATTCCAAATCATGCGTCGGGTAGTTAACCTCGTGTGGCCTTAATTGCCGAGACGCATAAGCGACTACCTTTCCGTCTTGCATCAGAATACATCCCAATCCTGTGTGAGAAGCATCACAGTACACCACAAAGTCCTTCCCTGCCTTCGGCTGAATCAAAACTCGAGCTTCACAAAACCTCTTAAGCTTCTCAAAGCTCTCCTGCCTTATCGACTGCATTTAAAGGTACTTCCTTTCTCAACAACTTTGTCAAAGGTGCGGCTATTGATGAAAACCCTTCCACAAACCTTCAGTAGTAGCTTTGCCAATCCCAAGAAACTTGAATCTCACCACGACTTAGGTGGTTTCCAATCCAAAGATCGCCTCAATCTTCCTAGGGTCCACCCTTATTCCTTCAAAGGACACCACATGCCCTAAGAATGCAACCTCCTTAATCCAAAACTCGCACTTGCATGCCCTAAGAATGCAACCTCAATCTTCTCCCTTAAGACTTGCAACACTTTCCGGAGATGCTCATCATGTTCTTCCTCAGACTTTGAGTATACTAGGATATCGTCTATGAACACAACGACGAACCTATCCACGTAAGGTTGAAAAACCCGGTTCATCATATCCATGAACGCGGCTGGGGCGTTCGTCAACCCAAACGGCATTACTACGAACTCATAATGCCCGTACCTTGTCCGGAAAGCTGTCTTATGGATATCTGCTTCCTTCACCTTAAGCTGATGATATCCAGACCTTAGGTCTATCTTTGAGAATACCACTGCCCCCTTAAGCTGATCGAACAAGTCGTCTATCCTTGGCAAAGGGTACTTGTTCTTGATGGTCAGCTTATTCAGCTAACGATAATTTATGCACATGCGCATAATTCCGTCCTTCTTCTTCACGAACAAGACCGGTGCTCCCCATGAAGACACACTGGGTCGAATAAACCCACGATCAAGCAACTCTTGAATTTGAGCCTTGAGCTCAACCAATTCCTTCGGTGCCATTCTATACGGAGTGATAGATACTAGCGCCGTTCTAGGCAGCAAGTCAATTCCGAACTCCACCTCCCTATCAGGGGGTATTCCAGGTAATTCCTCCGAAAAGACATCCACAAATTCCCTTACTGTTCTAACCCCTTCAACACTTGTTTCCTTAGTGTCCAAGGCACTGACCCACATCAGAAAAGCCGGACATCTTTTCCTTACCATCTTCTCCGCCTTAAGAGCGGATACTACATTCGACAAATAGTTCCGTCTTTCGCCCATCACCACAACTTCCTTATCGTCGGGAGTTCTCAACGACATGCGTTTAGCGGCGCAATCCACATTCGCACGATACTTCACTAACCAATCCATGCCTAAGATTAGATCAAATTCCCCGAATGGTAGTTCCACTAAGTCACCGGGAAGCTGCGTCCCCCGAACTTCTAAAGGCACTTCCTTAAAGAGTTTATCTACTATCACAATCATCCTAAAGGACTAATTACAGTCATCTTCCTAGTTACTGATCTCAAAGTTCACATGCAAAGTTTCGAATACTTTACTAGCAACATAGGAATGAGTTCACCCTATGTCTATCAAAGCAATAAAGGGTAACTCAAAATAAGGAACGCATCTGTTATAACATTAGGTGCATCGCCGTCTTCCTCCAACGAATCGCATGTACCGATCCTGGCCATCTAGCCTCCGTATTACCAACACCTCTACCGGTGTTCCACGTCCTCTTCAAAGCACCATTTCTCTCGCCATTCGGACCACGACCCGGCGAGGTCAGCTGTCCCTCCTCTTCCACTGATTAGAACCTTGACTGTTGGTCGCCCCGCCTATTTTTATAGGATGGGTCCTTAATCATGTGGTCCTTGGACCCACATTTGAAACATCCCCTGTCTTCTTCCAACACTCTCCTAGGTGCCTCTTCCCACACTGATCACAAGTACGATACTGCCCTCCTGTCACAACTTGCTAACCTCGCGGCCCATCAACTCTAGGCCTCTTCTGCGCATTCCCAGATGACCCTGACGACCCAAAACCTCTCTTTTGCTTGTTCTGGTCCGTATTCTACCTTACAGATTCCTTAACTCCTTCGGCTACCTTAGCCTTTTCCACCAACACTGCAAACTCTCACTCCTGCTATGGAGCTATCAACAACCTCAGGTCATCCCTAAAGCCGTGCTCAAATCGGACACATCTCTCATGCTCCGTAGCCACGATACCTCGAGCATACTGGCCCAACCTTAAGAATTCAGCCTCGTACTCCGCTACGGACTTGTTCCCTTGAACCAGCCCCAGAAATGCCTTCCTCTGTGCATCAGTATAACTAACTCCAACATACTTCTTCTGGTACGCCACTTTAACATACTCCCAAGTGAGATCCTCAGCTATGGCACCATCCCGAACTGTGAGCCACCATTTATATGCCTCATCGCGAAGTAGCGAAACCATTCCTTTCAGTTTCTCATCAGTGGTCAGATCTAGCTCATCCATAATTTGTTCTGTAGCTTCCAATCAATACTCAGCCGTACTGGGTGCCACACCAGATATGCCACGGAATACTTCAGCTCTATTGGCTCGGAGTCACTCGGGTACAGATTTTCGAGCTCCCATACCTCCACCTGCTCCAGCCACCATCTCAAGAACTCCCAAGATTGCTCATGATCGCACCATCCCCGTCCCGATCTTGTTTCGCTCAACACCAACAGCTGGTGGTGGGGGTGGTGGTACCTCATTTTCATATCCTTGACCCGATCCAACGGGTTCTGATACGGCCATTCTGCCTCTACCACATCCTCGTACATTATGACCACGTCCCCTAGAACTCATTTCTACGATCGCGCTTTAATCTGATTACAAAGTTTTATGTATTAGCCCTTGTTCCACTGATTACCCGCGAAGAAATTTTATGAAAAGAAGTTTAATAGCAGTTCTTTCGATCATTTCAAAGTTTCAAGTCTTCTATCCTAATTTAGAGAAGCACATTCATTCAACACACATTCATCATTCAAACATTTCCGTCTTATTCCCATCCCAGGGGTATTTTCGTCATTTCACCTACAAGGGTATTTTGGTAATAAATCGGGGTCGATTTGAAAATTTTGTAAATTAGGGGTAATTTCGTAAATTTTCCAATTCAGGGTTCCTTGGTGATTTTATGAAATAAGGGTATTTCGGTAATTTTGAAATCCGAGGGTATTTCAGTAATTTTTTTTTAAACTAGGGTGGCTGGTCCCTTTCGGGTTTTAATTATAGGGTTTAGCCCATCAACGAGTCCTCATAACTAGGGTGAATAGTCACCACGCACTGTAGGAGGATTCCGTGGAAGAGGAGGTGAGTCGCTAGGGCTCGCTTAAATACCAAGCTCTCCCCAATCCACTCGTAGGCATGCGTCCGCCTATTGCCACACCCTAACTCGACTAAGGTGAACAAATCCTACTACGCACTGGTAGGATTCTAGCGAAGAGGAGGTGAGTCACTAGGGATCGCTTAAATACCGTGCTCTTCCGATCCAATCCTAGACATGCGTATGCCTGTTACCACACCCTAGTCTTGTGGCTCGTTCACGGGTTTGTTTAGTGAAATTAAGTCTTATGAAAATTTAAGAAGTGGTTTAAACTAAGCCTATAGTCCATCAGAGTCTATTTAAACTAGTCTACGTCCCATAAAGCCCATAAAGCCCACATGTATATCACACAATGGTTTAGGGTACTTACCTGGCGGACTTGGGCCGGAGACGCAGGTGCCATGCCGAGCTAACAGACCTGTTATCATTTAAAAACATGCATGTTTCAAAAGCCCATTTTTAGAAAATTTTTTGAGCCCAAAAACCCCAGAGCCGAGTTTTGAACCGGGCTCTGATACCAAATTGAAACACCCCAAACCCGGCCCACGAGCCCAGACCGGATCTGGTATGTTCCCCGAGTAAAACGTTTCAAATTCATGTTTAGTACTTTGGAAAATTTGGGGTGGTTTTATAAAAAACCGAGTTGTTTTGGAATTAATCTTTAATTCGTAAATCATTTGTGTTTAGGTGTCTAATCATTTAAAATTTATTTTTAAGAAAAGTTACTTAAACTTTAAGTGGATAAAATTCGTATTATACTAAATAATTAAAATGCATGCATAAACAGTTTCATACTAGTGGCCTTATTACATCAACGGTAAAACCCGAAATGAAATTCAAACTTAAAGTTCAAAATAAAATAAAGTAGAATAAAAGTCGAAATGTGAGCACAGCCACCATTAAGCTCCCCGCCGACCCGGTCCATCACTGAGTGTCACCTGAAAAGATATCCCACAACGGGGTGAGTCAAACAGACTCAATGTGTACAGCCAACACTAAACCCCAACGATTTAGGCATAACAGTTCATACATATACAAATAGCAATTAAATATAATGATGCAATCCCGAACCCAAACCTAGATAACCATCCGCTACACATCACCCGTACCAACCATCACACCGTGGGGACTACTAAATCGACCCACCCATCTGCTACACATCATCGAAGGCAGTCGCTGCAGACGACGTGCTCATCGCCTTTATATATTGTGGCATAGCCACCGGATAATATATTTTTTGACATAAGTCACCACATTCAGATTATGTGACCGAAGTCACCACATTCGGATTATGTGACCGAAGTCACCACATTCAGATATTGTGGTATAAACCACCAGATCACTTCCCCCTTTCAATATAACCCATATGCCCCATGTCATACATGTCATGCAATTATCATGGCTTAGGCCTTATTTCAAATTCTTATCAATGTTCACATACATGCCATATTCCACATGTTCATAACATTTATTAACATGATGTTAAGATTACGTACCTGAGTACTTTGTACCATTGCATGGTACCTTAGCCCACTTTTCATATTATTATTAACACATATATTAAAATAATACAGTAAATCAATCAAGATTCAGTGTGGGATACACACCTGGTTTACTTAACGAGTTCACTGAAATCCCAAAAATCCTGATCTAATACTCTAGATCCTCAGTTCCTACATTCGACCATCCTTAAGCATGTTAGCAACAAGCCATTCGGCTAGATAATCAAATCCCGAAGGATTATTGCAACCAAAATCCTTACCTTCCTGCCGATTTGATTACTAATCAAATCCTGAAACTCTGTGATATTCCCTCTTGCAATCGGCTAGACACCAATTCCCTTAACTAGTTAGTTTTCAGCTTTTGAATAAATAAGAAACAGATCTAAGTCACTAAATAGGGCCTTGGCCGAATATCACATGCACTTACCTTGTGGATCTAAATCCCGAAGTATCACTTGTCCTTGGTCTCTGTCGAAATCCCTACAAGCACTATGTCAGATCCAATTCCAACATTTGAATACATAGCCTTCGGCCTAATCTCTCACCTTACTTACCTTGGATCTGAAATCCTGAATGATCTCCCTAGAAGTCGGCTACTATGGAAATCCCGAAAGATCTTTCCATGTTTCGGCAAAGAACAAAAATAGATTAATCCTTAAGTTTCGACTAAAAGAAAAGAATTGAAAATCGAATAACAACCAATCTTACCCTTAATATCAGTAGTCGATCAGTACTCTGCCTCGACACCACCGAGAGATTCGGCTATAGCTAGTCAGTTGATCAACAATTTTTCGCTTTTGGGGTTTAATGGACAATCGGCTAGGGGTTATTGGTATATTCGGCTTTTGATTGAGTTTGCAAAAGAAGAAGAAGGTTGCTGATAGAGATTCGGCTAGAACACAGGGTATTTTGACTTTGACAAAATAAAAGAGAAGAGAGGATATTTGCTAGAGAATTCGGTAGAGGAACAAAAGAGAAAAGAAAAGAATTAAGAATGGCCTCACTTCCCCCTTTTTACCGAAATTACTCCACCTAGAGTCCCCTATTCGGCCAACTCCTCCTCTCACTATCAAATCCCTTGTTATTCTCCTATTTTTCCTCTTCCTTGCACAATCAAAATAATTTAAAATAAATCATCAATTATCCCTTACTTTAGCCGAAATTTTAAAAGGATTAGACCACATTTTAAACTCATCCCCTAGTGCCCCATTGCCGTCCACTACTGCTCAATCTTGCAGCAAAATAAAACTCTTCTATTTGTTTCCCTTGCAGCTCGAACCTAGGCCTCTCTGACACTCCTTGTGGCGTCACTTATAGAGGCTTTAAGTGGCACCTCCAAGCCACTTAAGCAAGCCCATTTTTGTGTCATATTTCCCTTACTAATTTTCTTAAGGCCTCCTCTGCCTAGCTTCCTCTTTTAAACTTAAAATCGAATAATTTCTAAGGTATTCACCTACACTCTAAGGTTCACACAATTCATACAACACAATCAGAACACACATAGGCATACTACTTCATACAATTTAGCATTAATGCATAAGCTATAAATCCCGGATATTACAGAATCCATCTAGACTTCACTTGTTATCTAACTCTGAACCAGACGATTTATTCATTTGACTTGATCCGTAAGATTCCCTTATGTATATTAAACCCTCTCTCGAAGCGAATAACGTCTAACCCTAGGTTGATTAATTGAAATCTCTTTCTAATTAAAACCACTAGAATTGCATTAACTCGATCTATGGAATCCCATATTAGGTTTCACCCTAATCTGTCAAAATCTCGTCACCCTATCTCTAGGCGCGCGATCAACTCCGCTTAACTATGCTAGATCTAATCTTAGGCAGGGACTTTTGCTCCTCCACCTAAGCACATCAAACTTGGATCAATATCCCAGAAATATCAACACAAGAATTAAGAACACATAATTAAGAATAAGGCAAATATTTATCATATAGTTCAGCAAACGATAACAAGATTCATCTAAGTTTCATCCCCCTCAGGTATCTAAGGGTTTAGTTCATAACAATAAAAGAAAACATCTCAGAAGAAAAGATAAAAAAAACATAAGAAATCCCTAAAACTCCCTGAAGGAATTGAAGGAGAGATCCTCTGTCTTGAGTATAATTTCGGCTTCTAGAGATGAATCAACTGGCTATCCTCGAGTGAATCCCCACAAATCTGCCTTCTCTGGCCTAGCAAGACGCCCCTAGGCGATAGCCTTGGGCTTCGGCTTCTACCGAACTCCCTTTCAAGTTGCCCCTTGGGTGTTTATATAGACTTTGAGATGCCTTACTTGGCCCCTAGGTATCCTAATTCAAATATGATTCTTATTTGGGTGTTTGAATAGGCTTTGGAATGTTTTTCTTTGCCTCCAAGTATCCAAATCCGAGAAAAAATCCTCTTGGCCGCGGCAGGGACACGCCCATAGCACACGCCCGTGTAAGTCGTGGCCAGGCCGTGTCGAGGCCGTGTGGTCTTGGGCCCAGGCCGTCTGGATTTCGTGATATGGCCCATTTACTCCTTTTTGGGCCCATTTTCTGTTCTTCTCATACTTGGGTGCTCTCTTGAGTATAAAACATGAAAACGAAGGATTAAGAGCACCAAATTACATAATTCAAGGCTTAATTCATCCAAAAGCATGCTAAATGGGGGCTTAAAATATGTTACTTTTACGGTTTATCAAATACCCCCACACTTAAGCTTTTGCTTGTCCTCAAGCAAAGTTCTCAAGTCACAATTAAAATAAACTTCCTTGATTCACAATATTCGTTAATAATGTTTCATCATAATTCAAGGATAATTCATACATGGATAATTCAACTTAAAGGGTTCTAAAGATTCAAACAGTCTAAGTCATACAATTGTAGCACAAAACATAGGTGTTTCCCCTCATCTAAAAAATTACCTCTGATTCAAAATCGACAGGGATTGACATCCTCACTAAAGATTCACTCAAATCACTCAAAGTGTTTAAGGTTCAGAATTAAGCACTCAAAAGTCAAACATGAAAAGTTAATCCCATAGGCTTGCATGAAAATCAAATCTCCACCACTATGATATGAAATGATACACAAATCAAAAGGTCTTTAACAGGGTTGTAATGGGGCTTGGGTTAAAGGTGTGGATAAAGGCTGAATTAGAGGGCTAGAATCAAGATTGGACTGACAAATTACCTAACCAGAAACAACGAACTGAATATAAATAATTACATCAATTGAAAACTAATAGTGCTAATAATTTGAGCTTCTTCTTCAATATTCAAACGTATAAGCTCATTTAATCACAAAACTAATAATGGATATACTTTGAATTTTTTTTAAGTACATACATAATAAAGGATAAATTACTGAAATAAAAATCATAGTTAGGTAACTAATCAAATCAAATCTCGATATAAGGGTAGTAAAAAAGGATGGTGATAACAAATAAAAAGGGTTTTGGGTTAATATTAGCGGGTAAGTCAATAAATGGGGTTGTTAGGATTAAAAAGGGTTCACTAGGGGTTAATTATGAAGGTAGGCTTTTAGTGGAGTAAGTGGGTTAAATCCTAGGTGCCTTCATCATCTCTGTATATCAAATCAAAGGTGTGGTCTCGGCATGTATAATCGATGCAAGTTCTAGAATAACAAATCAATGTTGACACACTCATAATCAATAAAGTGAGCAAGAAAAAGAATATATTCTCTATAAGGCTCAAAATCTCACAAAAAATTATGGGTATTTTGATTTCAACCTCGTAAATTTCAAACTTCAAGGTAATAATTAGATTCAGGTAGACAACCAAAAAATATTTTTAATTTCTGAAAAATAGACCTATCATGCTTGATTCTCTAGTATCCTTCAAATTTAATCATCAATGCAAAATTATCAATGACTTAATCCAAAACACATCAATAAAAATCATAAATCAAAGGGAATTTCATTCTAATCATAATATGAGAAGCTTACTTTAGAACAAGGCATAATTCAGGGATTTTTCAAATAATACTATAGTTAACCCCCCCACACTTAAGATGTACATTGCCCTCAATGTACAAAGATAGATAATAGCAAAATAATCATAAAATCATAAGATGTGGAGAGAAGTGAAACTTCCTGAATTTTGGATGAAGTTAATGAAAAGAATCCGGATAGGATTAGAGGTGAACGTGGGGAAGCGCCTCGAACCATTTGAACTTGAATTCTCAAAGTAGCCGGTCTGATTTTATTGTATCCTAATCTAAATCTAAATGGCATGAAGAATAAGAAGAAGATAATAAAGAAAATAAAAAAATAAAAAAAAAATAAAAATAAAAGTAAATAATGGAAAATGAAAGAAGAAAGACAACTGAAAAAGAAAAAGGAAGAATGGGGGTCTAAATAGAGATTTATGGATCTGGTGGTTGCCCCCGCCCTTGTACCTTCCTGTGGTGGCCACACGGCCACGGCCACGGCCGTGTGGTCTGAAAATCTGCACTTTGGTTAGTTTATAGTTAGGTGCTAAAAAGGAAAAATAAAAGTAAAAGAAGAATTAAAAATGTAAAAATTAATGGGGTTAGTGCTCGGGTTGCCTCCCGAGAAGTGCTCGTTTATAGTCTTAAGCTAGACTTTACCTCTCATTCGTATGGTCATGGTGGGTTGAGGAGGTGAAAATCCTTCCTCATGTGATCAGTTCGGTTTTTGATAAATAGTTTAAGTCGAGTAGTGTTTACCTTAAAAGTGCTGAATTTAGGATTGGTTACCTCGACTGTTCCATTTGAAAAGATTTTGAGTACCTGATCTCCTATCTTAAGCTGGGTTGTCCCATCATTAAGTTTCTCGTGGAGTTGCCTCATTTTTTCTTCGTGTATTTTTAGTGTCTCTTTGAAGTGTATCTTCCACTCGTCTAGTTCATCGATCCGAAGCTTTCGTTCCTCATGAATTTCTTCTTTATTAACACGAGGTCTAGGATCTGACATCTGCGAAAGAGCTTTAAGAAACGACAAGTTAATAAGAAATTTCTTTGGAGGTTTAAGAAATTTACCGAACTGTTTCTCTGTGCGGTCTTTCTTTATCGCATTGGGGTATGGCATATGAGCTTGGTACTCTGTAATTACCGGGTTTGGTAAATCCTGGCTTACCTCAACCTTACCTTCACTTACCACAGGTTCTTGCCTCGGTTCAGATTCCACTAACCTTTCACTGTCATGAGCTGTTACGGCTTGAATTTGCTCTTTTTGGTTAGTTTCAGTGTTGCTTGGCAAGCTTTCTTGCGGTTGTTCTAAGATCAGGTTAGCGAGTTGCCCGATTTTATCCTTGAACTCTTGTGTCAATGCCTCAAGTTTTGTTTCTATATTTTGGAAACGTGTTTCTGTGTCTTGGAAATGTACTTCTGAGGCTGCTATAAATTTTGTCAGCATCTCCTCGAGGTTTGACTCCTCTTCTTGTTGGTGAGGTGGTTGTTGAAAATTTGGAGGAAGTTCCGGTCTTTGGCTACTTTGATCATCCCACGAGAAATTAGGATGGTACCTCCAACCCGCATTATAAGTGTCACTATAAAAATTATTTTGAGGTCTAGAATAGTTACCCATATAGTGGACTTGTTCGTTCTCCCTGCCATATCCGTAGGGTGGGTACTCAGGATTCGCCACGCCTCCTAGATTCAAGTCATATTGCATTACTGGGTGTGTTGCTTTATTGGGAATTGTCCTCATGACTTGCCACTGATAATTATTCAGTGCCATCTTCTCTATAAGCTAAAATTATCTACCAAAAGCAATTAGAGTAAAAATTAGAAAAGTAAAAAAAAATAATAATGAAAATAAATTGCAATAAAATTTTTTTTGGCTAAAGTAATAAAAATTGAGCTTTCTTAATATTTTAGTTCCTCGACAACGGCGCCAAAAACTTGATCGTTGTTTTCGCGATTTCAAAGTCTTAAAATTTATAAAAAGAATGATCGAACCTGGAAACTAACTATGACAACGATTTGAGGCAAGCCCACCTATCGAATAGTAGTATAGTTTAGTGGAAAGACCGGAATGTCGAACCCAAAGGAACTAAAAGTACTAATACTAACTTTCTTTTTATTATCTAGCCTAAAATAAAGGGAATTTGTGTGTTTAATCTAAATTAATTAACTACTAAACTAAAGACTCTAAGACAAAGAAGAATGAACTTGGGGAAAATAACTTGAGGAAAAACCAATAGATTAAGACGACACCCAAGGAAGAATCCACCTAGACTTCACTTGTTATCTAACTCACAACTGCATTTATTTATTCATTTGACTTGATCCATAAGATTCCCTTATGTATATTAAACCCTCTCTCAAGTGAATAACGTCTAACCCTAGGTTGATTAATTGAAATCTATTTCTAATTAAAACCCCTAGAATTGCATTAACTCGATCTATGGAATCCCATATTAGGTTTCACCCTAATCCGGAAAAATCTCATCACCCTATCTCTAGGCGCACGATCAACTCCGCTTAACTATGCTAGATCTACTCTTAGGCAGGGACTTTTGGTCCTCCACCTAAGAACATCAAACTTGGATCAATATCCCAGAAATATCAACACAAGAATTAAGAACACATAATTAAGAACAAGGCAAATATTTATCATATAGTTCAGCATACGATAACAAGATTCATCTAAGTTTCATCCCCCTCAGGTATCTGAGGGTTTAGTTCATAACAATAAAAGAAAACATCTCAGAAGAAAAGATAAAACAAAACATAAGAAATCCCTAAAACTCCCTGAAGGAATTGAAGGAGAGATCCTCCGTCTTGAGTATAATTCCGGCTTCTAGAGATGAATCAACTGGCTATCCTCGAGTGAATCCCCACAAATATGCCTTCTCTGGCCTAGCAAGACGCCCCTAGACGATAGCCTTAGGCTCCGGCTTCTGCCGAACTCCCTTTCAAGTTGCCCCATTGGGTGTTTATATAGACTTTGAGATGCCTTACTTGGCCCCTAAGTATCCTAATTCAAATAGGATTCTTATTTGGGTGTTTGAATAGGCTTTGGAATGTGTTTCTTTGCCTCCAAGTATCCAAATCCGAGAAAAACTTCTCCTGGCCGCGGCAGGGACACGCCCATGGCACACGCCCGTGTAAGTCGTGGCCAGGCCGTGTCGAGGCTGTTAAGTGAGGCACGGCCGTGTGGTTTTGGGCCCAGGCCATGTGGCCCATTTACTCTGTTTTGGGCCCGTTTTCCATTCTTTTCGTCCTTGGGTGCCCTCATGAGTATAAAACATGAAAATGAAGGATTAAGAGCACCAAATTACATAATTCAAGGCTTAATTTATCCAAAAGCATGCTAAATGTGGGCTTAAAATATGTTACTTTTACGGTTTATCAGAACCGGAGGATATTATGAGGAGGCAATACCCGAATCTTTTTACTGGTAAGATTTTCGAGGACGAAAATCCTTGAGGGGGAGAGTTATAACAGCCCACTTTCAGTGAAGTCAGAATAAGGGTTTCGGGACCACAAATCCGAGCCAAAAATGAAATTTATTTTTATTTTATTGTATGGTCCGTATTATGATAGAGATGTCATGTGAAAATTCTGATAAGAAAATTTTACCGATTATGTGTTTAATTACGGGAAGGACTAAATCGCATAAAATGCAAAAGTTGACTCCTAGTAGCTATAAGGATTAAATAGCTATGGAATTCAAAACTAGAGGTCCTTATATGGTAATTAGACCATTAAAGAAAAGTATGTAGATATTTTGGTGATTCATCCATGGAAATTTAGAAAAAGGGCAATGACTAAATTGGAAATTGAAATAATTTAATTAATTAAAAGATGATAAAAGTATTATCATCTTATTTTATATCATCTTGAACCCCAAAATACATGGAAACCCTAGGAGAGAGAGAAGAAACTTTCTTGGCTTAATTGGGTAAGTTTTCTTGTCTCGTTTTTAGTAATTTTGGTATTTTTGAAACCGGGATAGCTTAATCTATCTATTTGGGGGATCAATTTGAAAAGTTATCAAAGTATGGAAATTAGGTCATGGATGAATATGCTGACAATTTGAAATTTAAGGTAGAAAATGAATGGTTGTTGATAGATAAACAACTTTTACTAAGTGATTTTTGATGGAAACATGATTTAGGGACTAAAATGTAAAGCTGTGAAAATTGAAGAAAATTTCTAAAATTTATAGAATATATGTACTGTAAATTCTATATTGAAATTTTGGTTAGGCTTGGAATAGGGAGTAAATTGCATAAATTTCATTTTTCGAGCCTAGGGAGGAAAATCGAATTTATGAAAAAGTTGGGGGCAAAATGGTAAATTTTCCTAAGATGTAAATTGAGTCCTCTTGAATATGAAATGTGATGAATTGATGAATAAATTCATTTATATAGATCCGGACAACACAAATTCGAGGTTAGACCGAGGAAAAGAAAAAGTTTCAGATTAGTAGATGTTTAAACGGGAACAAGTGTCAAGGTAAGTTCGTGTAACTTAATCGAGCAAGTAAATATGTTAAATTGAATGTTGTGTTTGTATGGAATGTGACTTATTTTGGAGCATCATCACACTATCCACTAGCTTATTTTGGGTATATATAGTAAAATCATTTTTGTATAATGGCATGTATAGGCTAATTTGGCCATTGTTGGCCTGAAAATGATGCTTGTAATCTAGCCATTAGAATGGCTAGTAACGGTTTATTTTGATATACTTATAATGTTATACTAGCTACATATATGTTAAGTAGTTGATCAAATTATGTCTAACATGTGGACTAAACTAAGGTAAGATTATAAACATGTATGCATGTGATGATATGCCATGTTGAATGATAGAATTTGCTTAATTTGAATGCTAGAATTGGTTGGTTTATGGATGTAAGTTTTAGTGCAGGTCATTGGTAAAAATTTTGGGTGAGAAATGAAGCTAGAAATGGCTTTATTTTGTCCACACGAGTAGACACACGGGCGTGTGTTTTGGTCGTGTGTGACACACGGCCTGGTAAATGGTCGTGTGGTTAGGCCGTGTGTCCCCTGCACCTTAAATTTGAGAAACAGAATGCTGAAAATTGAGCACACGGGTAGAGACACGGGCGTGTGTCTCAGCCGTGTGTGCTACACGGCCTAGAACACGGGCATGTGTCTTGGTCGTGTAAAACCTGAACTTAATTTCGAAAAATAAAATTAACCACACGGCCTAGTACACGGGCGTGTGGCCGGTCGTGTGGCACAAGTCAGAGAGTTACACGGGATCGAACACGGCTTGCAGCACGGGCGTGTCCTAGGGTTACATGGGCGTGTCCCTTAGACCACACAGGCGTGTGAACCCTGCACCTTGGAAAAAAATTGAAATTTCGCGAAATATTCTTAGAGTTTCTGATTGAGTCCCGACTCGATTCTAAAGCTCATATTGGGCCTCGAGGGTCCATTTAAGGGAAGTTATGAATAATATCAGAAAATGAACAATGATTGACATGATTTATCTGTAAATGTTCTGTAAACTCCGGTAATGCTCCGTGACCCTGTTTCGGTGACGGATACGGGTTAGGGGTGTTACAAGGAGGTTTGCTTGTTTCAAGGGAAATAGGTTGCTTGAATTATGGAGTGAGGTGGTGGGTCACCTTGATTTGTGGAGAGGGTGTAATAGCCCGGTTTAGACCCTAGACGAAACAGTGGTTTTAGGACCACAAATCCGAGTCAAAATGTAACATCCTAAAAATTTGAGTACCGTTATGATGCATGTTTTTGTGTTTAGCTTGTGTATGATTAAATTTTTGCATGCTTAATATAGTCTTGAGAAGGCTCGGGATTATTCGGAACTAGAATAAATTTTAGTAGTGAGTATTTTATTGAAGTGGATCAAGTGATTATGATGCTTAAGTTAATTTAAGTGACGAAAGCTAGCATAAGATGAGCTAGTAGCAAGGTGGTGTTGGCGCATGAGTGATTGCTTGAGGGGAGAGGTTCGAATCCCATGGATAGCATTTAGGTGACTTTTATTTTTGTACTTGTATGGCATGTGTCGGTCAAGCTTTACTTATGGGAAGGTTTGACAAATTATTTTATGGGAAGTAGACTAAGGGAAAAAGGCAAGCTTGAATTAAGGGATAGAATTAACTTGATTTTGGGGATAGGATTCTAAAGCTTTGGAAAGTGGAGGAACACAAGGCATGATACAAGGAAGTTGTCTTGGAAACTTTTGCATGGCCATTTTGACCATGTATTTGGACGGCATTATGGACAAAAGGGGGGAGCCGAAATTTGGTGGTTAGTTTGGGGTAGGATGGTAGCTTGTTAGAATTCTTTTGGTCATAATTTTTGCTCATCCAAAACATCTTTCCTATCATTTCCTTTCTCTCATAGCCGAATGTGTCTTTAGCTTGGAGAAAACAACTTTGTTGAGTTTCATTTAGGCATTTCTTTTTGACCATTTGGTCATTTTTGCTTATCACTCTAGTATCCCATTGTGTGTCTTTCTCCTAGTGCCGAAACTACCAACACAAAAAGCCATTCTTTTTTCCTTCTCCTTCCTCATTGCCGAATGCATATTGTTTCTAAACTCATCTCTTTTCTCCTTTTTGAAAACCGAATTATAACACCTTCTCTCCATTCTCTTTTCTTCCTCATTTTTATTTATCATTCAAATATTTTCTTCATTATTTTTCTCTCATGGCCGAATGATACTAATCCCATTTTCTTCAATTTTCCCTTCAAAGCCGAATCTTCTATTCATCTATATTGTCTTGTTGATTATTCTTTCAACCCTCGTTTAAACAATAGGTAAGAGCTTTCTTTTTGGTTCTTATGTTGGTTTATGGGTTGTTTTGGCCGAACCTTAAGTGTGGTAAAGGAGAGCCTTTTTGATCGAAACCATTGTTCATTTCTCTTAGATAATTTCTTTCGTTATTTTGTTATAGTGAGATAGTGGTGGGTCGAATCATCACATTTTCGAAGACTTCGTAAAGCCATTCGAGTTGGAACATATTTGTCAAGGAATCCTTTGGAAATCACTCGGGATTTTAAGGTAAGCCGAGTTCGCTCTTTTAAGCCATTAGTATTAAATTTCCGATATATGGTAGGACTAATAATCTTTTGTCAATAGAGACAAATAAGATAGGGATGAAAAGGGTTGTTAATAGTGTTCGGAAGAGGGGCGATTCCGTTATTCCCCCTAAATTCAAACGAAGGACTGTTTCAGCAATCCGAGATTTTCCACCGAGTTGTGGACCCTCATCCGGCGAAAATCAATTATTTGAAGTCATTCGTACTCTTGAGCCATTGTTTGTTCGTGGTTCTTCATCGGGTTATGAACCATCAATCGGGGAGAAAACGCAAATAGTTGTCATTCGAGATTCAGAGGGTAAGGATCTAGATCGTTAATCATTAGAATAGTTTTATATTAAATATTAGTGTTCTAATCAAGAGTGACATATATTTAGGTATCGACGAGCAGGAAAGTATAGTTCTCACCGTAATCATGTGTGTAACTTCACACGTATCTCATGGGTTATATTACTGTAAGCGATAGAATAAAAATCGTAAAGTCGGTAAAATTTGAAAATACGGCATATTAGCACTTTTTGTGTGAATGCATGAAACCGGTATTAAGATTGTGGAAAAATTACGATTTTACCCTCAATGGGCTATATCTTAGAAAAAAAATGATATTTTGGGCCACATGATTATTTTGATAAATCGGCCAAAGTGTGAAAATTGTGGAAAAAAGCCAGATGTGTATAATGGGCCAAGAAATCGCTAGATCGTAAATGGGCCAAGGTTGGCTAGTTCGTTAAAAAGGGCCAAATTACTGTTTTGGACTAATGGGCCAAATTGATAATTTGTAATATGGGCTTTTTGTTGAAATTTATTTCATGAATATATTGTTATGCATTATATATATACATGACTACATGGGTTGGGATAAATGACGAAGAGAAGAAAGGCCTGTTGCCAAATATCTAGTTCAGTGGCTCTGCCACAAATATTATAAATGGCCTGTTGCCAAATATCTAGTTCGGTGGCTCTGTCACAAATATTATAAATGGCCTGTTGCCACAAATATTATATCTGGCTTAATGCCTGCTATTGGTGTGTTGGCGGGGTGGGTTGACTTGATCCCCACAGGTGTGTTGGTTGGTACGGGGGTGTGTAGCGGATGGAAATTAGGCTTGGTTGGGAATTGTATAACACATGCATTAATTTTTATACTTGATTTATATATATGCATTGTACATTTGTAAATGGGCTCAAGCCCATCTAATTGCTTAAAAGGTATTGGCCCAAAGAACACAAATAAGTGGGTTACACATTGAGTTCTAAGTAACTCACCCCATTTTTTTACCCCTTCTCGTGTAATGATAATTGATGGAGGCTTGGGCCGGGGATGACTTTGTGTGGAGGCCATACTACGAATGATGAGTTACAAAAACTTTGAACTTCTTTTAAGTATTTTTATTTAAGTACTATTTCAATTGCGATGTAATAAGGCCTCTGTATTATTTTTATGGATTTTTATGCGTGGATGGATTTTAATATGTTTTAGCTACTTTAATGGGGTTGTTAATCTTTTATAAAATTTTTCTTAAACTTGCGTATAAAAAGAGGATTTTTATATCACTTACTCGTAAAATTTTATGAAAACTCTTTTATAAATTTATTTCAACCAATTATTAAAGTTTTTAACCAATTATTTCCACTGAAATCAATTTGTAAATTCTTATGTTTAAAAAAACATGGTGTTCAAATAAATCTCGATTTTTGATAAACTCCAACTTCAAATCGCTTTCAAGAATTATTTTCATTAAAAACATTGATGCTTAAGTGTAAGTTCATTTTATGTGGCATGCCAAGTCTAGTCTTAACGCGTAGGCCGGGGTTGGGGTGTTACACAAAAAATATTTTAATATTATTTTCTGTGTTTACAGCATGATATGTGATATGTGTGAAAATTTCGTGTGAAAATTTTATCGATTGGTTAGTTAATTTGATAAAAAGGACTAAATCGCATAAAATTAAAAGTGGCTTTCTAATTGTTAAAGGTGTTTAATGGCTATTAAATGGAAGTGTGGAGCACTTGCATGTTAATTATACCATTTATAATAGTGGTGGACAATATTGGACAAGGTTAGGTCAATTTTAATGTTATATTATTAATGGAAAAATGGTAAATTATGTGTTAATATGTAATAAATAAAATAAGTCATAAAACAACATGCATTTTCATCTTTTTCATGGCCGAATATTGAGAAGAAAATAAGCCATGGTTGTTGTTTTAGGTTCGGCACTTTGAAGCTTTAATTTAGGTATGTTCTTTGCTCGGTTTTTGATAATTTTTATGTTTTTTAGATCGTTGCTTCGTATTCTAGCTAGCCCATGCTTAAATTTTTTAATTTGTTGATGTATTCATGAAATGCCATTGATGAGTAATTAAGCTTTTTGTTGTTTGATGATGAAAAATAAATCCTTGTTGATAGATTATTATGTTTAATTAAGTGATTTTTTGGTAAAAATGTGTATTAAGGATTAAATTGTGAAATTTGAAAATTTAGGGGTCAAAATGTGAAATAAATTGAAGAAATGGGCTGCTAGGGACCTAGGGAGAATTCGGCCTAACATGGGTTTAGTGAAATTTTTTGTATTTTGTGTTATTTTGAAATAGGGACTAAATTGAGAAAATGTTAAATGTTAGGGGCTAAAGTGCAAAATGCCCAGATTATGTATTTTTGGACGAATTTGAGTGAATATGTTATTAAACAAGTCAAATTTGAATTAATTTAGATCAAGAGAGAAAGCAATCAGATTTGGATCGGGGGAAGTCGAAAGTTGTCGAATAGTCGTTCCGGTCCATTCATAAGTAAATAAATGTTATTAAATTTAAATGTATATATATTATATGTGCTGAATTGAATTGTAAATAAATATATATTTGTGCCGAATTGAATTGAGCATTGGAGGATTTGTTTCAAGCTTGAATCGATTGAATTACGACGTCCGAAATCCCCGTACGAACCATAGGAATAGTATAGGATACGTATGTCATGACATTAGGATTTTCGAAGTGTGATTTTGTGTAAGACCATGTCTGAGACATTGGCTTTGATATGAGATTACGTGTAAGACCATGTCTGGGACATTGGCATCGTATATGATTCGTGTAAGACCCTGTCTAGGACAGAGGCATCGATATGTGATAACATGTAAGACCATATCTGGGATATGGCATTGTATGTGATATATGTGTTTCCGAGTATCCTTTATGATTCCGAATGGTTCAACGGGCAATGTCAAAACGAGTCTGAAGGTGAATTTGAGCTAAATAATTCAGGTACGTACGAGTTTTATATGAACATTGAAAGAAAAAGGTAAGTGTGGATACTTAATGTGATCATATGAACTACATGAGAAATGTGATTATAGTTATGTGTATGGAACTAATTAGGTTCGGCTACTTCGAATTGAATTATGAATGTTCTTGTAATGATTTATTTGCTTATGGCTTACTAAGCTTTCCAAGCTTACCTTGTGTGTTTATTCGTTGTTTTATAGATTTGAAAGCTAGCTCGAGTTTGGGGATCGTCAAGGAACATCGTCACACTATCGATTGCTATTTCAAAATTTTTAAAGCTTGAACCTTTGACATATGGCATGTATAGGCTAGTTTTGATATGGTTGGTTTTGAATTGTGTATAAGTAGCCATGCGAAAATGGCTTGATGATGATGTTAATTATGATGTCTGATCAGCCATGTATTTAGCTTATTTTGAAAGTATGTTTTAAGGTATATATTGTGTGATGGATGGTCTTATAATTCAATCTAAGTAATGAGGTAAATGATGGATGCATTCTCGATTAATGGTATGTATATCTATAAGTTATGTGATGATCATGTCATTGTTTGTGGTTTGGATAATTAGGTACAGGTTGTGATGATAAAGAATGAATGTGGTTTATTTGTTAATTTGTTGGTTATTTTGGTACGCTTTATAATGGTAAATAATGACTATGATTTGGGTTATGTTTTGTTGGTCTTATGGATAGTTGAAAGGTGACAAGTTGATATTGATATTTGGTTTTGAAATGGTATAATTAGCTTAAGATTGAATGGTGGAGATGGTATGACTTTTGTGGTTAATTTGATAGCCGAATAGGTGAGAAATGATTTAGTTGTGTATATATATTTTTGATAAGATGCTAGCATATAAATTTTGGAATGTTTTGATTCGGTAACTATGCTTAGAAATGACTATGACTTTTATGGTGATTTGCACCTAAATTGGTAGTAGCAAAAATTATAATTGGTTATGTTGCAAAGTTAACTATTGTCTTACATGCTAATATATATTATGCCTTGTAAAATGGGTTGATATGGTTTAATATGCGATTGTGCATAGATGTGCAAAATGGTATGATTAGACTTTAGTCACAGGAATGAATTTGTACTAAAGGATGTCTCAAAGTATGTTCGACGTATGGAATCAAAAATGCCTGTTTATGATTTGGGAATTTAAATGCCATAAAGTTGATGGTCACGTGTTTCGAACTATGTATTTATGGAGTATGTGTAATATGGCTTAGTTATATGGTAGTTGGTTCGAAAGTTTGATTAAATAAATAATATTGGAATAGTTGAGTTTTGAAGCATGGTTTGTATTTGAAATATGAATATTAAAGCATGATTAATTTTAATTGGTTAAATGTTTTTTTAATGTGCGCATTTGAATTATATGAATTAGTAAACGGTTGCTATTCAAGTTTGAAAATTATTGGAAGGAAGTTGATATATTTATGTACATGTAATGTATTATATGAACGTGTTGAGCTGTGTTTTGTCCGGTAATGCCTCGTAACCCTATTCTGGCGACAGAAATGGGTTAGGGGTGTTACAGAGGGAGATATCTATGTTGATTTGGTGGTTGCATAAGGTGAATACCAAGTCACATGGATGGTTTGGGCACCTCTAGTGGACAGTTGGGCTCTTGTCTCCCTCAGCGGACGGTTTGGGCTCTTTCCTCCCTTAGTGGGCGTTAAACTCTAGGTGAGGTCCAGAACTCATGGCTCAGATGATTATTAATTTATTTTTAGTGTTGTGTGTTGGGCATTTTGGTTGAGTGTTGAGTAAATGATGCATCATCCTATGGCTGAATGTTGTGTAAATGATGAGTTACTCCATCACTAAATATTGATGTATTATGAGGTCTGTTGTTTTGATATGAAAATGCATGAAATGTTTGGCGTAATGTGTGTTGTGCATGAACAGTATTGTTGGTAGAATGCCTATGTATGAAATGCATGTGTATGAATTATGCAGAGTTGTGGAGGGTTGTGGAAAGTGATTGAGATGGAAGACAAAAAAGAGAATATGATATGTGATTTTCCTTCGGTATGGCATGTAAATGCAAACTGTGATTGGTTAATGCCTCGATCTTGCGGGGGAACACGTAAGTGTTCAAATTAACAAGGAGGATCTGCGAAGGTACGTGCATACTCTATCAAAAATGAATATAAGTGATATGTGGCTTTCTGGAGGTTCGAACTTACTATATGGAGAAAGGTGCGCACCAGTATAGAGCCCTTTGTGAGATGTAGTGGAGCCCTTTGTGGGATGTATGAGAGCCCTTTATGGGACATAAAGTACTCTATGGAGTCGGAGACTTTAATTCGTATGAATGAATATAGGTACATGGCCATGGTGTGAACCAGGGAAGTCTTCGAGACAGTTTAATTTATGAATTCTCTCGACTTGCCTTGGTGGCATAACATATTGGAGGTCCGTGAGGTAAAATCGCGCATTTGAAATTGTATATACATGTTCGCATCTATGTCTTTGCAAATAAAGGATCCCTTGATAAGTCCGCTAAGAAATAACTATTTGTTCATGCGAGTCCACATATGAAGGATACTGTAACACCCTTACCTAGTCCAATCGTCGAACCCGAGTAATAGGATGCTACAAACAAAAATAAAACAATTACATGCAAATTATCATATATATAATCAAGTTTAACATGTAATTCAATTAGTTTCGGGTTACTATCATGTAACACCCCAAACCCGGCCTAGACGTTATGACCGGATTTAGCGTGCCACATCAAGAGTTGTTCAAAAAAAATTTTGTGTTCATTGGAAAACTCATCAAAACTGCCTACTGTTAAAAATCTCGATTTTCGTTGCTTATTAACAAAACAAGTTTTACTCAAAATCATTCCCTTGCAAAAATATTTTTATACATTTATTGTTTTGTTTTAAAACCTTGTTTGTTACAGAAGTCTGGTTTAAACAGTTGTGGAAACGTGATATCTTGAAAACTATAGTTATTGTTTTTAAAAAAACTTGTGTTTAATAAACTAGCAGTTGTAATGAAGAGAAGCACCACATAAAAGTTAAAAAGAAAACTTAATGGCCTTATTACAAAAATTATTAACCCAAAAATTAAAATAAGATGAACTAAAATAAAGTAGCTAAATTTAACCCAAAACTTATTGGACGTGTGGCCACCCCCGAGTCCCTCGCAGCTCCAAATCCTCTAAGGCTGGGGTTTACCTGCACAGTTAAAGCGAACGGGTGAGTTACAAGAACTCAGTGTGTGATCCCCTTATTACAATCTCAGTTTGGGCCCAAGCCCATACAGTATCAATCTGGGCCCAAGCCCTATTCAGTAATGGTCTGGGCCGAAGCCCTATTCGATAACAGAATAGGCGAGGCCTATTCTATTCAAGATGCAGGGCGAAGCCCTATGATATGCAAAACAAATATGTACCCAACCCAGTCCAACCAACACACCACCCGTACCAACCAACACACCTGTGGGGACCAAGTCAACCCACCCGACCAGCACACCAATAACGCAGGCTAGCTGCCAATAACAGTATACGTGGCTGAGCCACTACATCAGCATAACGTGGCAAAAACCACTAAATCAGTATAACGTGGAAGAGCCACCAGTACAGTGCTTCCTCCAAAATCCATAACCCAACCCATGCAGTATGACATGTCATAATTAAACCATGTAAGCAGTGCATCACCATCAACATCAATCATACAATTACTACTCATACATCAATGATCCTACCACTAAGGGTAAAACGGTCATTTAAGGGTAAAACGGTAATTTTGCCCCTCGGGGGTATTTCGGTAATTTTACCCACCAAGGGTATTTCAGTACTTTACCCATCAAGGGTAATTCAGTAATTTACCCACCAAGGGTAATTTGATAATTTACCCACCAAGGGTAATTCGATAATTTACTCAACTACGGCCTTTCTGGAGGCCAACTGTTGCCTTGAGCGACACAGGTTCTATTTCTGGTCAAAACGGTGCAATTAGGCCTAAAATCCAATTTCGGCCCAAGAGGGCCCACATGCTCGTGTGGCCCAAACAACCCATTTTCGGTCTCAACTCTGCGGACTTCGTAGCCGCATCAATCGTCCGGCACTTACCACGGACTTCGCCCCTGTGGCCCCATTAACCCATTGGGCCCACTTAGCCCACTTCGGCTCAACAAGGCCCATCACAGCCTCAGTACCGCGAGAGAGTTCGCGGCACTCCTAACGATCTAACGCCAACACTATTGACTCAGTTTAACTCTACGAGCGCTCGAATGTTCGAGAGCTCTCAGTTGTCAATACCCCGGCTTTTTGGTATTTCAGCTTTTAGCCGATTCACAGAACATCGCATATCAGAATAAATCATGGTGTGAGATTACAAACCTGTTATGAGTTGCGGTTCGAGACACTATCCGAGGCACCTAAAATAATAATTGACCAATAGTTAGTCTCCACCCTTGGTAATCCAAAATATCGAAATACTTTACCTACTGACTTTACTTACCAGAGAATGAAAGACTCCTTGAAATGAGAGAGAGTTCGGCCTACACCTCATGATTAAGGAAACGAGTCCCTAGCGAAAAAGAACATGTTAGAACGTTACTCCAAGGTAACTAGAAAAACAACCTTTCTACCCCACAGAACCCAAATCGATAAGGAGAGAAAACCGATAAGCCTACATTCGGTTATAGCCACACTTACCAACCAGTTGCAGATGTTCAGAGACTGACAGAACGAAGAGGAGTATACGCTTAGACTCTACTAGATTCGGCTTACACCAAAAAGGGGGTCAAGGTTAAGTGTTTCGGCTTTAACTTGCAAAGAGAGGGAAAAATAAGAGGAAAAGAAGATGATACCTTCGGCCTGAGAAGAGCCGAATGAAGAAGAGAGGTTCGGCAGCAAAGAGTAACAACCGTGAAATAATGATGAAGAACAAAGAAAAGAGAGTGGAAGAGGAGAGGCTTATCAGTGCGATGAATGGCCAAAAGGAATGTGAAGAAAAGTTGAGGAATATGAGAAGAACTGAATTCGACAGGGTCAAAAAAAAGAAAAGAAGTAAAAGAAACGAACCCGAAATGTCCAAAAGTGCTAAAATGCAAACACTTCCCCAAGAAAATCAGAGAAAATTCGGCACTTCCCCTAACTCAAACCGAATATGCACTTCCCCAAAATGAAAAGCCTTTGGCTGAAATTCCCTATTCAACTTCCCCACATTCGGCCAACTCTCCCTCACTCATCCATCCCCTTGATTTTCTCCACCATTTTCTCCTACTATTGCTCTCCTCCATCCATTTGAATTATTTGACCAAGTCTCCACTCCCTTTGAAGAGTTTGATCTGAACTCTGCCTCCTCCCCTCTCAAGTCACAAAATAAAAGCCTCCAACAGCAATCTGTGGGATTCGAACCCCCTCCCTCCTTGCTCTCCCATTAACGCCACACCACTAAGCCACATGCTCATCTTGTGACTCCTAACTGCACACAAATATATATAAGCCTTACAACTGCCAACTCTCTTCACTTTAGGGTCAAAAACAAAAATTTTTCCAAGGCTCAAACTCGAACCCAGGCCTCCCTAGAACCCCCAAACACACCCAAATAGCTAGCCAATCAAGCCCAACATGAATTCAAGCAAAAATTACAGCCCCTAATTTGGGACGTTACGTATCAAGTTGAAAACCAACCCGGTAACAAACAAGGATCATTTTGGAACAAAAATAAAAAGCTAGGAAAAATTTGAAAACAGGGGTCACATGGTCGTGTCCCAGATCTTGTGGAAATGAAAAGGCCATGTGGGATGGGACAAAAGATCGTTTAGGCAAGCCATGCAATAGATTGATGCTATGTGGGGTTGTAGTCACACGGCCGTGCGAACAACTATGTATACTCATCAAGGCCGTGAGGGTCAAAAGTGTAAATATTCAAGAATATGTTACACGATAGTGGCATTGGGTTGTGTAATATATTGTGGCCATGTGCATCCTAAACAAACTAAAACCTACAGGCCACACAGTCGTGTCATATGCCGTGTACCAGGCCGTGTACTTGGAAATACCTTTCAATGCAAGCTTTATGACCCTCACTCACTTATACCACAAGCAACCAAATATAATAAGTCTCAATCAAATCCAAAAGCATCAAAGTCATGCCAAAGCATTACTTAGAACAACCATTCTAAGTGCCTAACCAATATGTTGTTGGGAAATGTTTCCATATTGTAGGAAACATGTAATTGTTTTCTCTTTATTTGGACGATGAATAAATAAATAAATTTAATTTCACTTTTCACTATTATGTCTTTTGTATTTCTATCTTTTATATTTTGCATGCATAGCGAAATTGTGACAAGCAAATATTAGCTCATTGATTGTCTAAGTTTAAACTGAAGATAAGTGGCATTGTAAGAATGTTTACATTGCGAGAAAGACAACTTACTTCACTAGATAATCTAAATGAGTTTGTAATCCCGTAAAAGAATTAAAGTGAACATTTGATTCAAATACTGAGAAGGATTATTATGTCGTCTACAATTCCAATTGGGGAGATGGATAGTCTTGGCTATCGTAGCAGTTGACTCCACGGATAGAGACATAGATGTATTCATTGGTAGAATGATACATTGGACTGGACCCAAGATAAATTAATGTTGAATCCGTTTGTGGATTAATTCACTTGTGACGTTCATGGTGTGATTTACCTAAATCTTAAGTTAGTCGCTGACCATGCGTATGCGACTCATGTGCTTTGATATAAGTGAAGGCTTATGCTCTAAAGATGATCAAGCCCATAGCCGGTATATTGGGTACATGACTTGTGCATGGCATGGCTTTACTGGCAATAGTGGAATTCATAATTAAATTAAAGAGTTAATGATATCCTCTCATTGGAATTGTATGGATTGATAAATGTGGAATGTGGCCACGAGTTGCTTGTTCTCAAACAAGCAATTTATCTGTCATTTGTTGACAATGATCATATTAATCATTGAGAAGACACAATGGTGACAATGAGATAAAATAGGATTGTAATGAGTGAAAGGATTTAACTCAAAGGAATCAAGGATATCATATGGGGTAAAACACACATGACGAGGTCACTGGACAAAACAATTGGATGAGTTGTTTTTGTAAATCGTATACATAAGGAGTTTTTAATCATTGTACTTGTTGTGGACTGACTCCATGATTAAGTAATTGCGAATTATCGAAATAATGGTTCTGGACATAATTTCAATTACTAGAGCCTAATTGTATATATGTAACACCCCGAACCCGGCTCAAACACTACGACCGGATCTGGCATGTCACTAGGAAAGATTGCTAAAAGAGTTACGAGTCTTAGAAGGTCTTTAATTTAAACTTTCTTAAAAGCCTCAAGTTCCATGGTTCCATTGCAAGCCCAAATATTTATTTAAGATAAAACTTTAATTAATCAAACCTTGTGTTTTAAGTGAAAGTTGAAAACACCTATCGTTTACTAGATTAAACCCAAAGTTGGTGGCAAAATCTCTTTTTGTTTTTAAAAGAAGTGTTGTTTGTCAGATTGAGAAGAAAATTCGGCACAAGTTACTATAACAGAGAAGATTCGGCAATGATCAAGAGTGGAAGAGAATGAAATGGAAGAACCAAAATAAGAGAAAGGGAGATTCAATAAAGGCTCAAGGGTTTTGGCAACACAATAAGAAGAGAGGAAAGTTTTGGAGAAAATAATGATGAGGGGAAAATAGGGAAAGAAGAACAAAGATGGAGTGCAACAGATTTCGATTTTAGAAGGTGAGTAGAGAAGAAGAAGGAGAAAACAAAAGATTGAAAGGGAAAGGTGTGGTGCTTTCGGTTGTGAAGTTTAAGAGGATGAGTAGGGAGAAAAAGAAGATGAAGAAAAGATGCACTAATGGTCTCCTCACCTTCGGCTATAGGTCAAAAGAAGAAAAAATGAAAATTGCCTAGGCAAATTCGGCATATAGGTACTAAGAACCCAAAGAGAACGAAGGAGCTTCAAGAGAACCTACCAACATCGGCACCATCTACTTCCTTAGTGACCGAATGCACTACAAAAGAACAAAGAAAATTCGGCACACCCGCCAACAAAACAAAACTGACCTTTTCTCCCCCTACATCAAGCATCCAAAAATTCGACAACCTACCTCACCAACACCAAATCCCCAAATTTTCTCCAAACTTCACTCTTGGTCACATATTTGAATCAATTTGAATTAGTCAAAATCCCCTTTTTACTCTTGTCCATCCTTTTGAAATATTTGATTAAGTCCACCTCCACTTTTCAAGGCTCCTAATCGAATCCATCATCCAAGCTCCTTATGCGCATAAGCAAAAATAAAATTCCACATTCTTGTTACACGAGTCGAACTGTTCCCTCACCGCTCCCCCGAGGCGCCACTTACAGACCTTAAGTGGCGCCTCCTTGCCACTTTACCATTTAAATTCTTGTGTCAACAACAACAAGCAATAACCCTTAAGTCCTACCCCAACTAGCTTTCCCCTAAAGTGCCCAAAATTGAAATTTTGGCCAAGGTTCCGACTTAACCCCGGGCCTTCCCGGGGACCCCAAACACACACAAACAATAGATAAGGCAAACCAAACACACATAAGCATAAAAGATGCATAGCCCCTAATCAAGGATGTTACAGCTCTACCCCCTTAAAGAAATTTCGGCCTCGAAATTACCTGGTCAGAAGAGGTGAGGGTATTGCTATCGCATTGCATCCTCTGGCTCCCACGTCGCCTCTTCCATACCGTGATTTTGCCACAAGACTTTAACCAATGGGACCGATTTCCTTCTTAGCACCTTGACATCTCGTTCCAAGATCTGGATCGGTTCCTTCTCATAAGACAAGTCTGACCTTACCTCAATCTCCTCTACTGGCACGACGTGAGACGGATCCGAACGGTAGCATCTTAACATTGAAACATGGAACACATCATGTATCTGTTTCAATTCTGAAGGTAACTCCACCTGATATGCCACTGGTCCCACACGTTTCAAAACCCGATAAGGCCCAATAAACCTGGGACTTAGCTTGCCCTTCCGTCCAAACCTCATCACCTTCTTCCACGGTGAAACTTTCAAGAAAACCTGATCACCTAATGAAAACTCTATCTCCTTTCGCTTCAGATCTGCATATGATTTTTGCCTGTCGGACGCTTCCTTCAATCGAGTCCGAATCAACTTAACCTTCTCCTTTGTCTCTGCAACCAATTCTGGACCCAACATCTGACGCTCACCCAATTCTGTCCAACAGGTAGGAGTACGACACCTCCGCCCATATAACACTTCATAGGGCGCCATCTGAATACTAGATTGGTAGCTATTGTTGTATGTGAATTCTGCCAACGGTAAGAACTCTTCCCAACTACCCCTGAAGTCGATGACACAACCTCTCAACATATCCTCCAAGATCTGAATTACTCTCTCAGAATGACCATCAGTCTGCGGATGAAAAGTTGTGCTAAAGTCCAATCTTGTACCCAATGCCTGATGCAATGCCCTTCAGAACCGCGACGTAAACCTAGGGTCTCTATCTGATATGATCGATACTGGTACCCCATGCAACCTCACAATTTCTGCCACATACAGCTTAGCCAACCTCTGAAGAGAATAGTCGACACGAACAGCTATGAAATGAGCGGACTTCGTCAACCGATCCACGACAACCTATACCGAATCTTTCTTTGTAGGCATAAGCGGTAGCCCACTAACAAAGTCCACAGTAATCCTTTCCCATTTCCACTGTGGAATCTTCACTGGCTGTAATAACCCCGAAGGCAAATGATGCTCCGCTTTTACTTGCTGACACGTTAAACACTTTCCCACAACCTCCGTAACTTCCATCTTTAATCCGTGCCACCGAGAATCGCTTCACGCAGATCCCAAAGACATCTTATTCCTCCAGATGCATAGCGTAAGGGCTACTATGCGCTTCCTGAAGAATCATCTGCCTCAACCCGACATCCTTCGGCATGCAAACCTTCTCACGAAAACACAAAACCCCATCACCGTTCAAATTATAATCTTCTACCCCATCATTCTGAACTTGCAGAAGTCGAGCACTCAAGACATCATCCGATAACTGCTTCTCTTTAATCTGATTTACCCACGTCGGTTTCACTTGAAGTTCAGCTAACAAACTTCCATCATCAAACAAACTGAGATGAGCAAACATTGCCCTTAAATCTGTTATTGCCTTCCGACTTAACGCATCTGCCACCACGTTAGCTTTTCCCGGATGGTATTCTATTGAGCAATCATAGTCCTTCAACCACTCCACCCACCTTCGGCGCCTTAAGTTCAACTCCTGCTGAGTTAGAAGATATTTCAAACTCTTGTGGTCGGTGTAGATAACGGACTTCTCTCCATACAGATAATGTCTCCAGATCTTCAAAGTGAAAACTACCGCAGCCAACTCCAAATCATGCGTGGGATAGTTCATCTCATGCGGTCTTAACTGCCGAGACGCATACGCAACAACCTTCACATCCTGCATTAAAACACACCCTAACCCCGTGTGTGAAGCGTCACAATAAACTACAAACTCTTTTCCGGCCTCAGGCTGAATCAAAACCGGAGCCTCTGTCAAAATCCTCTTCAGCTTCTCGAAGCTTTCCTGTTGCTTGCCAGTCCAAACAAATGGTACCCTTTCTCAAAGAACTTAGTTAAGGGTGCCGCAATTAAGGAGAAACCTCAACAAATCTTACAGAGTAACTCCGCCAATCCCAAGAAACTTCGGATCTCCGCCACAGACTTAGGCGATTTCCAACCTCACACAGCTTCAATCTTCCGGGGATCAACCCTAATCCCTTCTATCGATACCACATGTCCCAGAAAAGTAACTTCCTTCAACCAAAACTCGCACTTCCTAAATTTGGCGTACAGCTGCTTCTCCCTCATAATCTGCAAAACCACCCGAAGATGTGAATCGTGCTCCTCTTCTGTCTTGGAATATACCAGAATGTCATCTATGAACACTACAACAAATCGGTCCAGATAGGGTTGGATAACCTGGTTCATCATATCCATGAACGCAGCTGGTGCATTTGTTAACCCAAACGGCATCACCAGGAACTCATAGTGACCATAACGAGTTTGGAAAGCCGTCTTGTGAACATCCGCTTCCCTGACCTTAAGTTGATGATATCCTGACCTCAAATCTATCTTTGAAAATACCAAAGCCCCTTTGAGCTGATCAAAGAGGTCGTCTATCCTCGGCAGCGGGTACTTGTTCTTAATTGTCAACTTATTCAACTGGCGGTAATCAATGCACATTCGCATGGACCCGTCTTTCTTCTTCACAAATAGCACCGACACTCCCCACGGAGATACACTGGGTCAGATAAAACCACGATCCAATAGCTCCTGGATTTGAGCTTTAAGTTCAACCAGTTCCTTCAGCACCATCCTATAAGGGGCGATGGACACTAGAGCCGTCCCTGGAAGTAGCTCAATTCTGAACTCCACCTCACGATCCGGAGGCAACCCTGGAAGCTCTTCATGAAAGACATCCACAAATTCTTTTACTGTTCTAACCTCATTCACGGTCACCTCCTTTACATCCAATACACTGACAAAAGTTAAGAAAGCCATGCACCCTTTTCTCACCATTCGTTCCGCCTTTAGAGCAGACACTACATTGGACAAGTAGTCTCTCCTATCGCCTATCACCAAAACTTCATTATCCTCAGGAGTCCTTAACACCATGCGCTTAGCAGCACATTCCAAGTTTGCTCGATACCTTACCAACCAATCCATGCCTAAAATCAAATCGAACTCCCCGAACGGTAGTTCCATCAAATCAACTGGGAAAACCGACCCTTGTACTTCTAGAGGCACACTTCTAAAAAGTTTGTTTACCACTACAGATTGTCCTAAAGGACTAAGTACAGTCATCTCCCTAGAAGCAGTTTCAGAGTTCATGCTTAAAGTTCCAGACACCACCCTAGCAACATAGGAATGCGTCGACCCAACATCTATTAATGCAGTAAAGGGCAAACCGGAAATGAGGAACGTAGCCGTTATAACGTCTGGTGCATCACCCTCTTCTCGACGTCTGGCTGCATAAACTAACCCGGGCTGTCTTGCCTCCATATTTCCAGCACCTCTGCCCGGTGCTCCACGACCCCGACCAAAACCATTCCCTCCTCTAGCTGGACCACGACCCCTCTGTGGTTGCTGACCACCCCTCCTGAACCGATCAAAACTCTGTCCCACTGGCCGCTCCTACTCTACTTGTGGAAAATCCTTAATCATATGATCCATAGATCCACACCTGAAACATCCACCGGTTCTCCTTCTACACTCCCCCGAATGCCTGCTCCCACACAGAGCACATGATCGAAACTGACCCATCGCCTTAGGCCTCACAACTCGAGCTGGCCCATCAAACCTAGCCCTCTTTTGGAAACCTCCCGATGACCCAAAGCTTCTCTTATTCTTACCCTTGTCTTTCTCCCTATTCTGGATCTCGGTCCGCTTCACCTCTTCAGCTATTTTTACTTTTTCAACTAAGACAACAAAGTCTGTCTCTCACTACAGAGCTATCAACACTCTCAACTCAACCCGCAACCCATCCTCAAACCGCACGCAATGCTCATAGTCAGTCGCCACTACGCCTCGGGCGTAGCGGCTCAAACACAAAAATTTCGCCTCATATCCAGCTACCGATTTACCCCCTTGTACCAAATTTAAGAATGCTTTTCTCTGAGAATCCACATGACTGGCCCCAACATATTTTCCTTGAAATGACATCTTAAAGAAATCCCAATCAATTCGGTCCGCCGGAGTACTCTCTCTTACGGTGAGCCACCACTGATATGCCTCATCCCGAAGTAGAGACACCGTACCTTTCAGCTTCTCCTCTACCGTGCAGTCCAGATCATCCATAATCCTCTCGACTACCTCTAGCCAATACTCGGCCACATTTTGAGCCACCCCAGAAATACCCCTAAACATTTCAGCTCCATTAGCTCGGAGTCGCTCAGGGATGGACTTCCGAGTTACTATTCCAGTGCTTGCCCCAGCCACTCTCTCCAACACACATAGCATTGCTTGAGACAGGGCATCATCTCCACCAGTTCTGTCTTGCGATCCTGCTTCTACCACAGGTGCTGCGGGTGCTTCGCCCTCAGGCTCATTTCTCGCTTCCGAGAGTTCAACCTCGGTACCCTGGCCTCTCCCACGGTCGTGCAACACGCCCACGTCCTTTACCACTCATGTATATCTCTCCGTCTTACTCTGATTATAAATTTTATGCATCAGCATTTCTTTTCACTATTTATTAACGAGTAGTTTTATGAGGATAATGTTTATAAGTAGTTCTTTCGTAAGGCACATGCATACCTAAGGGTTTTCATCTCTACAATAGAGTTTCTAAATTCCAACATCCATGACGAGATATCTATATCATACAACTACCTCCTGCAATTCACGTAACAATCAGAAAACTTACCTGGCAGACTTGGGCCGGAGACTCGGGTGCCATACTTCCAGAAAATAGGTCCATATGTACCTTTCTTTTTAAACCGTCTTAGATGCAAAATTTGGAAAACGTTTTGAACCCAAAACCCAAGGCCGAGCTTTTAAACCTGGCTCTGATACCAAAATGTAACACCCCGAACCCGGCTCAAACACTACGACCGGATCTGGCTTGTCACTAGGAAAGACTGCTAAAAGAGTTACGAGTCTTAGAAGGTCTTTAATTTAAACTTTCTTAAAAGCCTCAAGTTCCATGGTTCCATTGCAAGCCAAATATTTATTTAAGATAAAACTTTAATTAATCAAACCTTGTGTTTTAAGTGAAAGTTGAAAACACCTATCGTTTACTAGATTAAACCCAAAGTTGGTGGCAAAATCTCTTTTAGTTTTTAAAAGAAGTGTTGTTTGTCAGATTGAGAAGAAAACTTTCGTTCGTATTTTATAAAAATAGTTTGTCGAGTAATTTATATTAAATACGTCCAAAGATTAAAATTAAAATTTACCCAAATTAGAAGTGGCCTTATTACATTTCCAAAATCCCGAAAAAGTAAAGAAAATAACGGTCTATTTAAAAAGAAAGAAACCGTGCATGGCCACCTCGTAGTCCCCTCCGGCCCGGTCTGCTGAATTAAGTGTTACCTGTACAGATGTTAAACAAACAGAGTGAGTCAAAAGACTTAGTGTGCAATAACCTAACACCCCTTATTGGGCTCAAGCCCGTTAGAACAGATTGGCCTTAGCCCCCACAGTACAGAATAGCACAATAACATATGCATGATGATGCACAACCCATTCCAACCTAAACTTCCATCCGCTATACACCATTGATGGCGGTCATGCGCTCACCGTCGTAAATTGTGACGGTCACACCAGCCGAAATGGCACAAGCCACCAGATTATCAGAGTTGTGACATAGTCACCAGGCTAAAATGGCACAAGCCACCAGATTATCAGAATTGTGACATAGTCACCAGGCTGAAATGGCACAAGCCACCAAATACACTTCCCCTTCTATTCATGGCATATTTTCCCCCATGCAACATGAAATCATGGTGCGAGCATGCAACATATCTCAACATGTATCAAATGCAACATAAAATCATGTCAAAATAATCACATAATTATCACAAATACAAATCACTAACCTGATGTCTCGCTTTTACTTACCATATATAAAAGAACAACTAATGCCGTTATTTCGGCATCTCACCGTACATACACATACTTAAAAGTAACAACAAAGAGGTGTAAATATTACACACCTGAACACGAGGAGGACTAAGCTCTCAACACTATCGACACTCTCTGAAGAGGGAACGACTGCGATCCGCCTATTCTTCGCTCGGCGTCGATCCACAACCGGTGGCGGTCTCGTCATCGCCGATCATCGCACGCCGCTTAAACTTAGGGTGGGACTCATCGGTCCAACCTCTCCTTTGATTGGATCGCACTTGATTCCATGTAAGAGATCTTGGTCGAAGATATTATAGTAAAAAAACGATTGTTTACCAACAACGTTGGGTTAAGGCAGTGAATAACGAAAGGAGAAACCAATCTCATAACAAGAGGAAAATCCCTTACCTTAAGATCCCGAAAAAGAGAGATAGGATTCGGAGATTGGCTGTTCCTCAAACTTGGAAATTAAATGGTTCAGCTTCACAACCAAATCGATGAAAGATCTGAAGCAGATGCCTAGCACCTGTCCCACAGTATTCATCTTAACACAGAGGGCCCGAACTACACCCAAGAAAATTCGGCACAAGTTACTATAACAGAGAAGATTTGGCAATGATCAAGAGTGGAAGAGAATGAAATGGAAGAACCAAAATAAGAGAAAGGGAGATTCAATAAAGGCTCAAGGGTTTCGGCAACACAATAAGAAGAGAGGAAAGTTTTGGAGAAAAAAATGATGAGGGGAAAATAGGGAAAGAAGACTAAAGATGAAGTGCAACAGATTTTGGTTTTAGAAGGTGAGTAGAGAAGAAGGAGAAAACAAAAGATTGCAAGGGAAAGGTGTGGCGCTTTCGGTTGTGAAGTTTAAGAGGATGAGTAGGGAGATAAAGAAGATGAAGAAAAGATGCACTAATGGTCTCCTCACCTTCGGCTATAGGTCAAAAGAAGAAAAAAATGAAAATTGGCTAGGTACATTCGACATATAGGTACTAAGAACCCAAAGAGAACGAAGGAGCTTCAAGAGAACCTACCAACATCGGCACCATCTACTTCCTTAGTGACCGAATGCACTACAAAAGAACAAAGAAAATTCGGCACACCCGCTAACAAAACAAAACCGACCTTTTCTCCCCCTACATCAAGCATCCAAAAATTCGGCAACCTACCTCACCAACACCAAATCCCCAAATTTTCTCCTAACTTCACTCTTGGTCACATATTTGAATCAATTTGAATTATTCAAAATCCCCTTTTTACTCTTGTCCATCCTTTTGAAATATTTGATTAAGTCCACCTCCACTTTTCAAGGCTCCTAACCGAATCCATCATCCAAGCTCCTTAGGCGTATAAGCAAAAATAAAATTCCACATTGCTGACGACGCGAGTCAAACCTGTTCCCTCACTACTCCCCTTGAGGCGTCACTTACCTGAACCTTAAGTGGTGCCTCCTTGCCACTTTACCATTTAAATTCTTGTGTCAACAACCACAAGCAATAACCCTTAAGTCCTGCCCCAACTAGCTTTCCTCTAAAGTGCCCAAAATTGAAATTTTGGCCAAGGTTCCGACTTAACCCCGGGCCTTCCCGGGGACCCCAAACACACACAAACAATAGATAAGGCAAACCAAACACATAGAAGTGTAAAAGATGCATAGCCCCTAATCCAGGATGTTACAATATATCTAATTGGTCCCTCTGCTAGCTCAACAAAAGCTTTATCGGACTGCATTTGAATCAGAAGTAAATTCTACGACTTTGGAAAATATTTAATTGAGTCGATTTACTTGATGTTGAATTAAATTAGGTGGTCGTGAGAATTGTTCAACTAGAGAATTTGATTAAATAATTTTCTTGAAAAATCAATTTAGAAAATCTAATTATTTTTTGAAAAAATTAATTTTAATCAAGTAAAATTAAATTAATCAATTTAATTGAAATTATTATGATATTTTTTGGAAATTAATTTTCAAGCCAGACAATTGACCCAATGGGTAATTGAACTTGAAAATTGTATCTGAGATTGTAAATTGGCCCCACGAGCCCAAAACCGAGAGCAAGACCCAAAAACTGGTTGAACCAGGCCCGGTATGTGAAACTGGGCTGATGGTCTAATCGGTGGCTAGACTGAACCGGTCGGGTCGTCACTGACCTGAACCAAATCAACAGTAGCCGAATCTGCTCGGGGTGCCGTAAGGGTTTCGCACCTACATCACCGGACACGATGGTGCCGATGGCTACGACAGCGGTGTTTCGGTGAGCGGCGGTGGTTGGTCTTTGGTGGTTGAGCAGTGGAAGAGTTACACTCCTACTAGGACTCTACCAGAGAATTTGATTTCAGATTAACAATTCCAAAAATAATATTATTTTAATAGTTTAATATTAAATTAAATTAAATATTTATCTTAATAGTATTTTATTAATTTAATTTTAAATTGATTATCTTAATATTAAATTTAATTTAATGACTATCTTGTATATAAGCATTCTATTATCTAAATAAGATTTAATATTAAATTTAATCATAGTTGAACTCTTTAAGACGTTAAAACTAATCCAACATTAACATTATACATGATATATCATCACATGTATTCATGTAACAGCTCGATTTTAGCTAAATCAGAAAAGTGGTTTCGGAACCACAAATCTGATGTCAAAAAATTATTTTAATATTATTTTATGTGTTTACAGCATGACAGCATGTATGTGTGAAAATTTCGTGAGCTAATTTTATCATTTAATTATCCAATTTGAGAAAAAGGACTTAATCACGTAAAATGAAAAAAGTTGCAATCTACTTGCTAAAGGTGTTTAATTGCTATGGCTTATTAATGTTAGGGTCCTTATGTTGTAAATAGACCATTAAAAGGGTGAGTGGACAAAGATGGGCATGCATAAATGATTTTTAATGGTTTATATTAAAGGATATTATGGTAAATTAGTTATTAAGTTATAATAAATAAAACAAAGTTAGAATAAGCCTAAATATCATCCTTAACCGAAATTAGAAGAAGAATAAGCCATGGGAGAACATTTAGGGTTCGGCACACATTTAGCTTGATTAAGGTATGTTTTGAGATCGATTTTTGATGATTTATATGTTTTTGTAATCGTTGCTTTGTAATCTAGCTAGCCCATACCTTAGGTTTTGAAACTGTTAAAGATTTTGAGAGTTTCCATTGCTGAATCTATGAGTTCTTTTATGTTTAATGTTGAAATATGAAAGCTTGATGATAGTTTTACATGTTTTGTAAAGTGATTTTTGAGAAAAATGTCAAAAAGGGATTAAATTATGAAATTTGTAAATTGAGGGGTTGAAATTTGAAATAAATGAAAGTTTTGGGCTGCTAGGGACTTATAGATAATTCGGCCAAGCTTGGGTTTGATGAAATTATGTGAATTTTGTGTATTTGTGAAATAAGGACTAAATTGAATAAATGTGAAAGTTTAGGAGCTAAAGTGCAAATATGCCTAAATGTATGTTTTGGACTAAATTGAAAGAGTATGTAATTGAATAAGTCAATTTTGAATTCATATAGATCAAGAAAGAAAGAATTCAGATTTAGATCGGGGGAAAAGTAAGATTATCGAGTAGTCGACCCGATCCGTCAATTCCTTATACGAGGTAAGTTCGTATAATTGAACTTAAATGTGTACATATCTATTGATGGATGAAATTGAGATAGCAATTATTCTATTGAATAAATGTTGTGGTATTAAATGAAATGTACGAATTTAGTAAGGCAAGTTACCGAATAAGACCATAGCTGGGCTATGGCAATCGAATAATAAGACCATAACCGGGTTATGGCATGTGAACGAAAGACCACGGCAGGGCCTTGGCAATGTATTTGTAAGACCATAGTTGGAATATGGCATCAGAAAAATCGATGAAATGGTATCGAAAACATTTGTAAACCGGAGTGGTTGGATAAGAGTATTGATGAGAAATAGAAATGTATCAATACAGGTATGTACGAAAAACTATTCAAGTATTGAGATAGATGAAGTTGAGAACTCATGAATGAGGACATGGATAAGTTTTATGTTAATTCCTGAATTGATGCTTTAAATGTTAATGATATTATCTATTTTGAATTGATATATGAATGTTGTGATTATTCCATGTTCACATACGAACTTACTAAGCTGTAAAGCTTACTTTGTTTAATTTTCAATGTTTTATAGTTCTACGAAGCTAGCTCGAATTCGGGAATCGTTAGAGACTTCATTGCACTATCGATCATCTATTTTGGTACTTTTGAAGCTATGTATATATGGTATATGGCATGTATAGGTTTGTGTCAAAATGGTTTATTTGATGGATGTGCATTTTGGCCAATTGTGTTGGCATAAAATGATGAACTTGATGATGTTTATGAATATGCAAATAGTTCTACTTTTAATGTTTGGTAATAGATCTATATTGAATGAATGGAGTTGAAGTGTTTATGTATATGTGAATTATGCTTAGTAAAGCAAGTTAAATTGCTTGGTATTTTAATAGGTAAATGATATGATATTGAGTATTGACATGGTTGAAATGGATTAGGTATGTTTGTGTATTGCTTGATGAGTTTTGGCTGTATATTTGTGTCTTAAAATGACGCCATTTGAGCTTGTGTAGGTATGTGCAAAAAGGGTGGCAAATTGGCTTTGCAAATGGCTTATTTTTGTCCACACGGGCAGAGACACAGGCGTGTGTCTCAGCCGTGTGCGACACATGGTCATGCTACACGGCCGTGTGTCCCCTGGTGTTGATATTGAAGTGAAGTCAGTATGCTCCACACGGTCTCACACACGGGCGTGTGACTGGCCGTGTGGTATAAGTCAGTATACCCCCTAAATGTCACACGGCCTAGCACATGGGCGTGTGTGGCCATTTCAAAGGGCACACGGGATGGACACACGGGTGTGTGGTTGGCCGTGTGACCCAAGTCAGTATACCCTCCAGTTCTCACATGGTCTGGCACACGGGCGTGTCCTCGGCCATGTGATGTAAGTTAGTATGTATGCCCTGTTTCCACACTGCCTAAGACACGGGCGTGTCTACTAGCCGTGTGAGGCACACGGCCTGTTCACATGGGCGTGTGACCCTTGTATGTTTGAAAAGTTTCTAAGTTTTCCGAGAATTTTATATGTTATCGGTTTAGTCTCGAACCCCTTCTAAAGCATGTTTAAGGCCTTGTAGGCCCTCATAAGGGACAATATGAATATGATTGAATGGCATTTGAGTATGAATGCATAAATGTATGAATTATGTATGTTAATGATGTTGATTGATCAGTAATACTTCGTAACCCTATTCGGACTGTGAATACGGGTGAGGGGTGTTACAATTCAAACTTACCTTTTGTAAGACATATATGTTTACCATAATTCAATCTAACCATATCAAGCACACATATATTAACCATATTATAACTTAATATATATATTCACTAAACATACCATCACTAGCCATTCTAATGGATATATTACAATTAACCATTTAAATGCCAATACTGACTAAATTAGCCAATATATGCCATTATACCAAAATAAGTTTGCTATTTATAACAAAACGAGCTGAAGGATAGTATGATGGTGCTCCGACTGATTCCAACCTTTACGAGCTTCCAAGCACTATAAAACAGAGGAAAATAAGACAAAGTAAGCATTTAATGCTTAGTAAGTTCGCATAACGGAAATTTAACTTACCATTCATTTACATTTTAGTTTAGTATACAAAAATGCATCCAAGCAATTTAGTTAATAGCCTAAATACACAACCTCATCAAACTTGTTAGTCATTATTCCACATAAATTTCAAGAATCAAAGATGGGCTCATCGTATAGTAACTTTCATATTACATGTACGTTTCCATGATAGGTCATTTCAATTTCAATTTAGCCATCTCAAAACTTTACCCGTTGAATTTATTTGAAATATCGATGGATACACTCATGTAGTACACTTAAAGTGTACAAAATTGAAAATCCGTCAATTCATATCCTGGTGTACCCAAGTAGGGCATATAATCAGGAAGCACTCTCTCGAGCCATATAACAGGAAGCTCATGTGAGCCATGTAACAGGAAGCTTATCCGGGCTATAACAGGAAACTCATAAGAGTTTAAAACAGGAAGCTCATTGAGCTTAACAGGTAACTTCGAAGAGCTATTATCAGGAAGCTCCAGATAGCCACATAACAGGAAGTTCAAGCGGTAGTCAGATCGTGAAGCTCAAAAGAGCCTATATCGGGACGCCATAAAGAGTCTGCGTTTGTGTTCGCAATATATACAGAGATCACAACCGATCATATAACAGAAGCTCACAAAGAGCTGCGGTAGTCCGCAACACATGCAGGGTCACTACCGATCAGGATGCTCGCAGGAACCATGTAACAGGAAACTCGAGAGTGCTTATAACCGGATGCTCTTTCAAGTTATGGTGTGTTTGCAACATATGCAAAACTACAACCAATTTAGGAAATCATGTATCCATCAAATTTCATTATTCAAACGGGATTTAACATTTATCAGGCATTTCTGAATTTATGATTAATTTCATCAACATATCAATTTCAGAATTCAACATTCACATATATAACGTTTCATTCAAACATGTAAATATGTAGAATTTAGTTACACGAACTTACCTCGACACTTGTTCGTATTCGAGAATCAACTAATCCGATACTTTTTCGTTTCCTCGATCTAACTCCTTATTTGATCTTTTCGAATCTATATAAATGAATTTAACATAAATTTAACACATTTCATATTCAATTCAATCCAACTTACATCCTAGCCAAAAGTACCATTTTGCCCCTATACTTTCCATAAATGACGATTTCATCCCTAGGCTTGGAAAATGAAATTCGTGCAATTTAATCCTTATTCCAAGCCTAATCAATTTTTACGTATAACATTTATAGCACATATATTTCATAAAAATAAGAAATTCTCCATTAATTTTACATCTTTAGAATTTAGTCCCTAAATCACAATTTCATGAAAATTCACTTTACAAAAGTTGTTTATCTATCAACAACCTTTCAATTTCTACCATAAATTTCAAATTTCAGCATATTCATGCATGGAAAAATTTCAATACTTTAATATCTTTACAAATTGATCCCAAAATAGATAGATTAAGTTATTACGATCTCGAAAATATGAAAATTACTAAAAATGGGACATGATTACTTACCTAATTAAGCTTGTTTGATTTTCTTTCTCTTTCCTAGGGTTTCCATAAAATTTGGGGAAGAAGATGATATAAAATGATGATATTTTCTACTTAATTAAGATATCATCTTTTATTTTTTTTTCTTTTTTCAATTTAGTCCATTTCTTTTTCTAATTTTCCATGGATGAATCATCAAAAATATCTACTATAACAGCCCAATTTAGGGCCTAGTCAGAATAGTGGTTGCGAGACCACAAATCTGAAGTATAAATATGTGTTTTATGGCTTTTATGAGGTCTATGACATGGTTGCATGATTTTGTGAAAATTTCATGAAGAAATTTTATTATTTAGTGATCAATTTATTCATTAGGAAAAATTGCAAAGATTGAAAAATATGAGATTCTAGAAGATTGAAGTCTGAGATAGCATTAGAAAATTTATTAGAGGTCCTTATTTAGCAATTAGACCATTATATTTTATGGTGGACAAAAATAGACATGGGAAGGAAAAATCTCAAGAAAGGGCCTTAAGGGCATTTTGGTCATTTGGTTAATAAGTTAATAAAAAGGGAAAAAGAAGTCAAAAATGGTGTCCATCTTCTCCATGCTTGGCCGAAAATTTCAAGAACACCATAGCTAGGGTTTCTTCAACTTTCAAGCTTGATTATCAAGAAACACGAAGTCCAGACCGAAACCGAGGAAAGAACAAGGTGGTAGACTAAATCGAACAACTATACATATTTTGGTACCGAGGTAAGTTTGTGTGTAATAAATCAACGAAATGTTATTATGTTTTAATATGCTTGATATCATGAGAAATGTATATTATTTTTATGAAATTGATTAATGAGGTCTCGATGAAAGTATGATGAAACTATATTATGTGAAAGTCCCGGTTGAACATTAGGAATAGAAAGGATACTATTGTCACGACATGAGACTATTAAGGTCCCGTGTAAGACCATGTCTGGGACATGGCTTCGGCACCTAACTGAGATCCCGTCTAAGACCATATCTGGGATATGGCATCGGCATTGAACAAAGATTTCGTGTAAGACCACGTCCGGTACCTGGCTTCAGTATGGAATCGTATAAGACCATGTCTGGGAAATGGTGTTGATATATGATCCCGTGTAAGACCATATCTGGGATATGGCATCGGTATCGAGATGTGATCCCATGTAAGACTATATCTGGGATATGGCATCGGTATCGAGATGTGATCCCATGTAAGACCATATTTGGGATATGGCATTGGCATCGCATTATGTGAATGACGAGTTCGGGTATCCTTCGATATTCGAAGTGGTTCAACGGGATAAAGAGTTAAGTTTATGCTAAAGATGGAATTAGTGCTAAAGTTATGTGATAAAGTGATACAGGTACATATGAGTAATTTACGAGAAATAAGTCTTATATGTGATATGAGATTGGTAAGAGTGAGCATGAGTAAGTTATGTCAATGTGCTTGAGATTTTGAGTTATTACTCAATGTAATGTATGAATGTTATCATAAGCTTTTATGTTGCTATTTATTTCATGCAAACTTACTAAGCTTTACGCTTACCCCTCTCTTTTCCCTTTCCTTGAAGTATAGCCAATCTAGCTTGGGGATCGTAGGACGTCGGAGCTCGGTTCACACTATCAAGCTATTCTTTTGGTATAGTAAAGTTTGATTATTTTGGGTATGGCATGTATAGGAACTTGGCCATTTGTTTATATGTCATATTGGTTAGGCAAGGTGTTGGCTATTAATGTTACTCAATTCATTTTGTAAATGGCCATCGGAATTGGCTGATACTAGTTATGTTACATCCATTCAATGATGATGAAATTCATGAAGAGTAAGCTTGTGTAATTGAATGAGTTATGTGTGAAGTATATGCATGATGAACAAGATGTGAATTAAGGTGTGGATGTCTTAATTGTAGATATTAGAAGTATATCATTGTTATGCTATGTAATGCTTGGAATGGTATAAGTGTGGTTACTTTTCAGGGTGGCAAAGGGCTTGGTATATAGCCTTATATATGTCCACACGGGTAGACACACGGGCGTGTGTCTAGGCCGTGTGTGACACACGGTCTGCCACATGGGCGTGTAGCCTGGCCGTGTGTCCCCTGCATCTAATTTTCAAAAAAATCAGTACGTCACACGGGCTAGCACACGGGCGTGTGACTCGGCCTTGTGACCCTAAGTGTGTGCTGACGTCATAATCAGAATGCCAAGGTTTTCACACACGGGCTAAGACACGGGCCTGTCATGAACGTGTGAGGGACACGGGCGTGTGCTAGGCAATGTGAAAACCCCTGTAGGTTCGAAATGAAAAATAAAAATCCACACGGGCTAGGTACATGGGCGTGTGTGATCACACGGCCTGCCAACACGGGCGTGTGGCCCTGTTTTGAGTAAAAAAAATTCAAGTGTTTGTAAGTTTTCGGTTCCGTCCCGATTCATTTTATTTGTATGTTTCGGGTCTCGTAGGCCCGTAATAGAGACTATATGACTATGAATGAAGAGTTTTTAAAGTTCAAAAGAAATTTATGGTCAATTTTGTATGTTCTAAGTAAGTTAAGTCCGGTAATACCTCGTACCCGATTCTGGCGTCGAATACGGGTATGGGGTGTTACATTTAGTTGTATCAGAGCTACGATTTAGTCGATTCTCGGACTAACGTAGCATATGCATGGGTCAAGCTATACATGCCATACGTATGAGAATTTACATAATGATAGTGTGACGACTCCTGATATTTTAAATTATGTTTTTATATAGTAAATGGATCCCGACAGAGCAGTGGCAGACGATGTAGAAAGTAACGCGCCGGCTCCCGCCCAAGGGACGGTGCCAACTGAAAATGAGAATAGACCAATGACTGTAAATCAGAGAGGAAGAGAAGAGGCTAGGGAAGCCTTTCTCCACATGTTGAATGCCTGGTATACGGAGTTCTTTTGAATGAACCCAAATGCTCAACCCCTTCCACCTCAACCTATTCCTCAGCCTACCCATGTAGCTCCCCAAGTCATAGAAGTGGTAAAAAGAGAAAAGCCCCTGGTTGATAGAATCTGGAAATAAGGAGCTGAGGAATTTTGAGCTAATAAGGATGATTATCCGGAAAGAGCAGAATTCTGGCTTGAAAATACCATCAGGGTATTTGATGAATTCTCTTGCACACCCGAAGAGTGTATAAAATGTGTGGTGTCTCTCTTAAGAGATTCGCCTTACCAGTGGTGGAATACCCTTGTGTCGGTTGTGCCAAGGGAGAAAGTTAATTGGGAGTTTTTCCAAGAAGAGTTCCGAAAGAAGTATATTAGCCAAAGGTTTATTGACCAGAAAAGAAAAGAATTCTTTGAGCTAAAACAAGGCAGAATGACGGTAACCGAATATGAACGTGAGTTTGTAAGGTTTTGTAAATACGCCTGGGAGTGCGTACCCACCGAAGCCATCATGTGTAAAAGGTTTGAGGATGGACTAAATGAGGATATCCGATTGTTTGTCGGCATTCTGGAACTAAAAGAATTTGTTGTGTTAGTAGAGAGAGCTTACAAGGTCGAGGAATTGGCCAAAGAGAAAAAAAAAGGCTGAAATTGAGTCTCGTGACTCAAGAAAGAGACAATTGGGTAAGTCATTCCAATCCTCATCCAAGAAATCAAGAGAGTTCACTACTCGATCAGCTGCTTCAGTGGGATTTTCAAACCGAAGTAAATTTAAACAGTACTCGGGTTCTAAAGCTCAGACCACTTAGATTGCTAGTGTCGGTAATGCTCGAGCAAGTAGACTGAAATGTTCACAGTGTGGCAGACGTCACCCCAGTGAGTGCCGAGCAAATGAGAGAGCTTGTTTTAAGTGTGGTTCCCAAGATCACTTCATTAGAGATTGTCCCGAGATGGTTGAAAAAGAGAAAATTCGGAGTGCAAGATCGGGAAGTACTACTAGAGGGAGGCCACAGAGAAATTCGGTAAATAGAACGAGTAGTAAGAATACACCGAGAGAGCAGACTGCAAGACCTGAAGCTAGAGTGCCTGCAAGGACTTACGCCATTCGCGCTCGCGAAGAGGCGTCCTTCCCAGATGTAATTACGGGTACATTCTCTCTCTATGATACTCATGTTGTTGCTTTAATTGATCCGAGATCTACCCACTTGTATGTTTGTATGAAATTTGCATCTAGTATGAACATGTCTGTAGAGTTTACAGAATTTGTGATAAAAGTGTCAAATGCCCTAGGCAAATGTGTGTTAGTTGACAAAGTATGCAAAGATTGCCCTTTGATGATTAGAGGTCATTATTTTCTGGCTAATCTCATGTTATTGCCGTTTGATGAATTCAATGTAATTCTTGGTATGGATTGGTTAATTGCTCATGATGTGATAGTAAATTGTGGAAGGAAATTTATTGAATTGAAATGTGAAAATGGGGACACTCTTCGTGTTGAATCAGATGAACAGGATAGATTGCCTATAGTAATTTCTTTCATGTCTGCTCAGAGATACATAAGAAAGGGAAATGAAGCTTATCTTGCTTTTGTGATGAATTCAAAAGAATCAGAGTTAAGAATTGAATCAGTGCCCATAGTATGTGAGTATCCAGATGTATTTCTAGAAGAATTACCAGGGTTGCCCCCGGTTAGAGAGATTGAATTTGGCATTGAGTTAGCCCCTGGTACTGCCCCCATTTCGATTGCTTCATATAGGATGGCTCCAACCGAGTTGAAAGAATTGAAGGCACAGTTACAAGCGTTGACGGATAAAGATTTCGTAAGACCAAGTTATTCTTCGTGGGGTGCTTTCGTATTATTTGTGAAAAAGAAAGAAGGTTCTATGAGGTTATGTATAGATTATTGGCAACTTAATAAGGTAACTGTAAAGAACAGGTACTTATTGCCAAGGATCGATGATTTGTTTGACCAATTGAAGGGAGCCACTGTGTTTTCCAAGATAGACTTAAGGTCTGGTTATTACCAGTTGAGAGTCAAAGACGCGGATGTGCCGAAAACCACATTTCGGACAAGGTATGGTCACTATGAATTTTTAGTGATGCCTTTTGGTTTAACAAACGCCCCTGCTGTATTTATGGACTTGATGAACCGCATCTTTCGGCCATATTTGGATAAATTTGTTGTAGTTTTTATTGATGATATATTGATTTACTCTCGTGATTAAAACGAGCATGCTGAACACTTGAGAAAGGTCTTACAAATTTTACGAGATAATCAGTTTTATGCCAAGTTTAGTAAAAGTGAATTTTGGCTTAAAGAAGTCAGATTTTTGGGGCACATCATTTCGGGAGATGGAATTCGAGTTGACCCGAGTAAGATTTTAGCTATTGTAGATTGGAAACCGCCGAGGAATGTATCAGAGGTTAGAAGTTTTCTAGGCTTGGTTGGCTATTACAGGCGGTTTGTCAAGAGATTTTCCATGATAGCTACTCTGATGACGAGGTTATTACAAAAAGATTTAAAGTTTGAATGGACAGAAAAATGCCAACAGATTTTTGAGAAACGAAAGACATTGTTGATTGAGGCTTCGGTTTTAATGCAACCTGAACCGAGAAAAGAATTTGTGGTATATAGTGATGCATCCCTGAATGGATTGGGTTGTGTACTCATGCAAGAGGGCAAGGTGATAGCTTATGCCTCTAGACAGTTAAAATCGCATGAGAAGAATTACCCGACACATGATTTTGAGTTAGGTGCCATTGTGTTTGCGTTGAAGATTTGGAGACACTATTTGTATGGCGAGAAATGTCGGGTATTCACTGATCATGAAAGTCTAAAGTACTTGATGACTCAAAAGGAATTGAACCTAAGGTAGCGAAGATGGTTGGAGTTGATAAAGGATTACGAGCTAGTGATTGACTATCACCCGGGAAAGGTGAACGTGGTCACCGATGCTTTGAGTAGGAAATCTTTGTTTGCATTGAGAGCTATGAATATGTGGTTGGCCTTATCGGATGATGGCTCTATTCTAGCTGAGCTGAGAGCTAGACCGATGTTTCTCCAAGAGATTTGTGAAGCTCAGAAAGGTGACAATGATTTGCAAGCCAAAATAGTTCAGTGTGAGTCGGGTGTTGAGTCAGATTTCCGTATTAGTTCGGATGGATTTTTAATGTTACGAGATAGGGTCTGTGTACCAAGAGATGATGAACTTATTCGAAAAATTTTACATGAAGCACATAGTGGATGTTTATCTGTACATCCAGACAGTACAAAGATGTATAATGACTTGAAGAAATGGTATTGGTGGACGAGAATGAAGAAAGATATTTTTGAATTTGTATCGAGATGCTTGATTTGTCAGCAACTGAAAGCTGAACATCAAGTACCTTCGGGTCTACTTCAGCCTATTATGGTTCTCGAGTGGAAATGGGACCGTATTACTATGGATTTTGTGATAGGCTTTCCTTTGACACCAAAAAAGAAGGATGTCGTGTGGGTCGTGGTTGATAGGCTCACAAAGTCGGCTCATTTTATACCGGTTCGCATTGACTATTTTCTTGATAAGTTGGCAGATTTGTATGTTTCAGAAATCATGAGATTACACGGAGTGCCTTTGTCGATTATATCGGATAGAGATCTGAGATTTACATCAATTTTGGAAAAAGTTGTAAGAAGCCTCGGGCACAAAGTTGAACTTTAGTACAGCTTTCCATCCACAAACCAACGGACAGTCGGAGAGGGTAATACAGATACTTGAAGACATGCTCTGATGCTGTGTTTTAGAATTTCAAGGCAATTGGGAGAAGTACTTATCGTTAGTGGAATTTGCCTATAATAACAGTTTTCAGTCGAGTTTGAGAATGGTGCCTTATGAGGCATTGTATGGGCGTAAGTGCCGAACACCTTTGTATTGGACCGAACTCAAAGAGAATCAGATTCATGGGATCGATCTGGTCAAAGAAACCAAAGAGAAAGTAGAAGTGATTCGTGATTGTTTAAAAGCTACTTCAGATAGACATAAGTCCTACGCGGATTTGAAACAGAAAGAGATTGAGTTTCAAGTTGGCGATAAGGTATTTTTGAATGTATCACCATGGAAGAAAATTCTCAGATTTGGCCAGAAAGGAAAATTGAGTCCACACTTTATCGGACCGTATGAGATTATCGAGAGGATAGGGCCAGTAGCCTATTGTTTGGATTTGTCGTCTGAGTTGGAAAAGATTCATGATGTGTTTCACGTGTCTATGTTGCACAGTTACCGATCAGATCCTTCGCATGTGATTATACCAGCAAAAGTTGAAATTCAACCCGACATGACTTATGGCAAAGAACCGATTAAGATTTTGGCACAGGAAGTCAAATAATTAAGAAATAAAAGTATAGCTCTTGTGAAAGTATTGTGGCAAAGACATGGGGTAGAAGAGGCTACATGGGATTGGTAGGATTTTCGGGGACGAAATCCCTAAGGGAGGGGAATTGTAATAGCCCGATTTAGGGCATAGTCAGAATAGTGGTTGTGAGACCACAAATCCAAAGTAGAAATATGTGTTTTATGGCTTTTATGAGGTCTATGACATGGTTGCATGATTTTTTGAAAATTTCATGAAGAAATTTTATTATTTATTGATCAAATTATTCATTAGGACTAAATTGCAAAGATTGAAAAATATGAGATTCTAGAAGATTCAAGTATGAGATAGCATTAGAAAATTTATTAGAGGTCCTTATTTAGCAATTAGACCATTATATTTTATGATGGACAAAAATAGACATGGGAAGGAAAAATCTCAAGAAAGGGCCTTAAGGGCATTTTGTTCATTTGGTTAATATGTTAATAAAAAGGGAAAAAAGAAGTCAAAAATGGTGCCCATCTTCTCCATGCTTGGCCGAAAATTTCAAGAACACCATAGCTAGGGTTTCTTCAACTTTCAAGCTTGATTATCAAGAAACACGAAGTCCGGACCGAAACTGAGGAAAGAACAAGGTGGTAGACTAAATCGAACAACTATACATATTTTGGTACCATGGTAAGTTTGTGTGTAATAAATCAACGTAATGTTATTATGCTTTAATATGCTTGATATCATGAGAAATGTATATTATTTTTATGAAATTTATTAATGAGGTCTCGATGAAAGTATGATGAAACTATATTATGTGAAAGTCTCGGTTGAACCTTAGGAATAGAAAGGATACCATTGTCACGACATGAGACTATTAAGGTGCCGTGTAAGACCATGTCTGGGACATGGCTTCGACACCTAATTAAGATCCTGTATAAGACCATATCTGGGATATGGCATCGGTATCGAATAAAGATTCTGAGTAAGACCACGTCGGGGACCTGGCTTCGGTATGAAATCGTGTAAGACCATGTCTGGGACATGGCATCGATATACGATCTGGTGTAAGACCATATCTGGGATATGGCATCGACATCGATATGAGATCTCGTATAAGACCATATCTGGGATATGGCATCGGCATCGAGATTTGATCCCATGTAAGACCATATCTTGGATATGGCATTAGCATCGTATTATGTGAATGACGAGTTCGGTTATCCTTCGATATTCCAAGTGGTTCAACGAGATAAAGAGTTAAGTTTATGTTAAATATGGAATTAGTGCTAAAGTTATGTGATGAAGTGATACAGGTACATATGAGTAACTTACGAGAAATAAGTCCGATATGTGATATGAGATTGGTAAGAGTAAGCATGAGTAGGTTATGTCAATGTGCTTGAGAATTTGAGTTATTATTCAATGTAATGTATGAATGCTATCATAAGCTTTTATGTTACTACTTATTCCATGCAAACTTACTAAGCTTTACACTTATCCCTCTCTTTTCCCTTTCCTTGAAGTATCGCCAAGCTAGCTCGGGGATCGTAGGACGTCGCAGCTCGGTTCACACTATCAAGCTATTCTTTTGGTATAGTCAAGTTTGATTATTTTGGGTATGGCATGTATAGGAACTTGGTCATTTTGTTATATGTCATATTGGTTAGCCAAGGTGTTTGTAACATCCTGAATTATTGGGTCTGTGAATTTTATGTGATGTATGCTTAATATGTTAATTTGAGAATTTGAGGTGCAAATTGGGTTCAAGAATGGGCTGAGGCCTTGACTAAATCTCTGCGTAGACACTCTAGCATTTTAAAAGGAAGTTATCTGTGGTTTAAATGACAAAATGGGCTTGTGGCCCAAAAGTAAGTGCCGCTATAGGGAGTTAGAAGTGGCGTCGTGAGTAAGGAAGAGAGAGGCCTAGTTTTGTCGCTTGAAGCCCAAGTAATTGGGCCAAGTTCGGCGCTTAAAAGGGAGCCATAGGGGGGACGGTAACAAGGCTATTTTTTGGGAATTTTAATGTTTAATTTATAAGGATAAAAGGCAGATAAAGGAGGGAGGAGTTGGTGCTAATTAGGGCTATTTTTGAGGAGTAATATATTAAGATAAGGGAAAGGATACGAGCTATCTTGTGGAAGCTAGTGTTGGCTGAAAATCAAACTCAGTAAGGGGGAGGAACCAGTTTAGTATAGGGAAGGGATGTGCCGAAATTTCAAAGGCCACCCTAAGCAATTAATCTTTTTTTTTCTTTCTTTCCTCATCTTCATTCTCTAAAAAGCCGAAATCACCACTTCCCTCTCCTCTTGTCTTCTTCTTTGAAACCTCCTTCTAGCCGAATCTTCTGACCTTTATTATTTCTCATCTCTCATACTCTAAAAGCCGAAACTACGCCCCTATTCCCTTCCATAGCCAAAATCTCCAAAAGTTCAGTCTCTATTTCTCGAAGTCTCATCATAGCCGAATCCTCTCCGTGGTATCTGCTTGTGCTGAATCTCGAAGGAAACTGAAGGTAAGTATCGATTCATAAGGCTTCAATCATTTCTGGTATTTTTTTTAGAGACTCTAGCCGAATGGCTATAGGGAAACTGACCTTGAGTTTTTCTCTTATTTTTGGCATTCCGGGATTTGAAGAGGAGTCAATCGCATATATCTCTAAGTTAGAGTTTAGTAACAAACGAATCGTGTTACTTTCGGGATTTCAAAGTAAGGAGATCGATTAATTTTTAAACGTGTAAATTCGGGTATTTATTAACCCTTGGCCGAATGTAGGGGAGCCCAAATCTTCGTGTTCTTCCGGCTTTTGAGCAAGGTTTCAGACTAAGGGTTGTAGATCCAGATAGTAAGGATATTGACTAAGGGTGTAAAACTACGCGATATCAGGTGTGCAACACTTCCACACCATTTAGATTGCCTGTTTAAAAAAAATATGTTTATTAATCTGAAATATTACGTAAAATGCCAAAATCCCTAAGATAACGGTTGAAACCCAAGGAGGGTAAAAGCGAATCACCGTGTTAGTGATCTCTGCTATTCCTAAGTGAATGTTCCTATTAAGATGACATACGTGATAAGTATCCCGATTTACGTGATTGCATGGGGTTGGGTTTGAAGAAAGGGGAAGTATTCTTCGCTGTAGCGGCTTTTGCCGTGACACTGCTGTAGCGGCTTTTGCCGTGACTGCTTGTAGTGGCTTTTGCCATGACTTGTTGTAGTGGCTACGCCATGATCCGACGATGAGCGCATGACCGCCATCGATGGTGTGTAGCGGTGTGGGTTGATTGTAGAAATCCCCAATGGTGTGACCGCGTAAGGGTGGTGTGTAGCGGATGGAGACCTAGGATTTGGGTTGGGCTTGCATAATTTTTGTTATATACTAAATTGTTATTCTGTTCTGTGGGGCTAAGGCCCAAATCTAATGGTGCATGAGGGTTGCACACTGAGTCTCGCGACTCAACCTATTATTTAACATTTTTAGGTAGCACCCAGTACATCGGACCGGGCTGGAGAGGAGCGAAAGGTGGCCATGCGAGAGAGTATTTGGATTCAGCAAAGGACTTTTCATTATTTAGTTATTTTAATATTTTTTTATTAGAGGATTTTAAGTTTCAATGTAATAAGGCCATGGGCCACTAGACTCATATTTATTTTGGGTTTCATGTTGGGTTTTTATTATTAGACTTTTAAATTTCATGTTAAAATTAAGCTAAGGCATGTAACAACTTAGTTTTTTTTTCCCTAATTCACCAAAGTATCATTTGAATTTACATGTTATACAGAATATTAAATTACTAAGTCTTTCCGGTTAAAATGATTAAACATGATACTCGTTTCCAAAGTGTGACAATTTTATAAAATTCCTTAGTGACATACCGGATCCGGTAGTAGTGTTTGGGCCGGGTTTGGGGTGTTACAAATTGGTATCAGAGCCAGGTTCAAGACTCGGCTTTGGGGGTTTTGGGCTCAAAACATTTTCTAAAAATAGTTTTTTTAAAACATGTATATTTATAAATCATACAGTGGGTTTTCTCAAAGATGGCACTGTGTCTCTACCCAAGTCCGCTGTAAGTATTCTCAACTCATTGTGTGTTATATATATATATATGTGGGCTTGATGGGCTTTATGGGACGTAGACTATCTAGATTAGAACTTGATGGACTCTAGGATTAGCTAAAACAACTCCTTCCATCTCATAAGACTTAATATCACTAAACAAACTCAGTGAACGCAGTCGCAAGACTAGGGTGTGGCAACAGCAGCATGCGCATGTCTAGGATTGGATCCTAAGAGCACAGTACTTAAGCAGATCCTAGTGACTCACCTCCTCTTCACCGAATCCTACCTGTGCGTAGTATTTGCTCACCCTAGCCACGAGGATTTGTTGACGGCCAAAATTAATAATTTAAAACCCCGAAAGGAGCAAATGATCATCCTATTTTGTAAAATTACCAAATTACCCCTACTTTATAAGTGACCCAAAATATCCTTGATTTGTAAAATTACCAAAATACCCCCAGATTATAAAATTACCGAAATACCCCCGGATTGTAAAATTACCAAAATACCCTTCTTTTACAAAATCACCAAGGAACCTTATTTCAAAAAATTACGAAAAAAACCCCTGTAGGATAAATTACGAAAATATCCCTAGGTAGTGAAATGACAAAAATACCCCTAGGTGATAAATGTAAGTTCGTGAATGCTACCTGTATGTTGATGTGTAATGATTGAATGTATGTGTTTCCTAAAACTAGAAGATGTGAACTTGAGACTAAATAGTAGTTATAGTTACGAATTCGAAAGAACTACTCTTAAAACTACTATTCATAAGACTGTTCGTGGATAATCAGTTGAAGAAATTAATGATTCATAAAATTTTTAATCAGAGAAACGTCAATCGGAAGAATGAGTATAAGGGATCGAGGACGTCCGCCGCGTGGTCGTGGTAGGGGTAGGATGACCGCGTCAGAGCTAGTAGGGTCTGGCCACGGGTCAAGAAACGAGATGCTGAATCTGCCGGCTGTAGTGGGAGAATTTCGGGATCAGGCGCTCGGAGATGATGTAGTATCTCAGGCGATGTTGCGGGTCCTCAAAAGAGTTCCTGGGGCAGGCACGGGTTCAGGAGCTCAAAAATCTGTGTCGGAACGACTCCGAGCCAACGGAGCAGAGATGTTTAGGGGTGTTTCTGGCGTAGCCCCTAATACAACTGAGTATTGGTTAGAGGAAAGTGAGCGTATGATAGATGACCTTGACTTCACTGTAGAGGAGAAGCTGAAGGGGGTCGTGTCTCTTCTTCGAGACAAGGCTTATCAGTGGTGGCTCACGGAAAAGGAGGGTACTACCGCAGACCGGATAGACTGGGATTTCTTTAAGGAACCATTTCAGGGAAAATACATTGGGGCCAGCTATGTGGATGCACAGAGGAAGGCATTCCTGAATTTGGTGCAAGGAAGTAAGTCTGTATCTGAATACGAGGCGTAGAGTTTTGCAGGTTGAGCCGTTACGCTCGAGGATTGTAGCGATCGACTATGAGCGTTGCGTGCACGTTCGAGAGATGGACTAAGGGATGAGCTAAGGGTATTAGTAGCACCGCAGCGGGAGAGGGACTTTGCAGTTTTGGTTGAGAAAGCTAAGATATCTGAGGAGGTGAAGCGGACTGAGAAGCAAAATAAGGATAAGGATTGGAATAGGAATGTGAGAAATTTTGGGCCGTCGGGATCATCTGGAAATTTTCAGAAAAGGCTTAGGGCCCGATGGGCTACTCGTGCTCAACAGTCGAGAATCGGTCATGTCCCTCATGTGGAAAGGTACATTATGGGGAGTGCAGAAGGAGAACCGGTGGATGCTTCAGGTGTGGATCCATGGAGCATATGATTAGGGACTATCCACAGAAGGATCAGGTGCAGCCAACTGGACAAGGTTCTGATCAGGTTAGGAAGGGTGGACAAAGAACCACCAAGGGGCCGTGGTCAAGCCAATGGTGGCAATGGCACAGGACATGGTTGCAGAGCACCAGGTGGAGGTTCAGGTTATGATGAGGCGAGGCAGCAAGCTTTGGTCTATGCAGCACGTGGCCAAGGGGACGAGGACGCTCCAGATTCGAATACCGGTGCGTACTCTATCATATTATCCTAAGTGTTTCTTTTGGCTTTAGAATTAGAGTTCGCAGCGGAAGCATAGTGGTGAGACTTGGGTAGTATGATTGATAGTTAGTTGGAAATTTCGAGGACGAAATTTCTTTAAGAAATAGAACTGTAACATCCCGAATTATTGGGTCAGTGCATTTTATGTGATGTATGCTTAATATGTTAATTTGAGAATTTGAGGTGCAAATTGGGTTCAAGAATGGGCTGAGGCCTTGACTAAATCTCTGCGTAGACACTCTAGCATTTTAAAAGGAGGTTATCTGTGGTTTAAATGACAAAATGGGCTTGTGGCCCAAAAGTAAGTGGCACTATAGGGGAGTTAGAAGTGGCGTCAGTAGTAAGGAAGAGAGGAGGCCTAGTTTTGGCTACATGAAGCCCAAGTAATTGGGCCAAGTTCGGCACTTAAAAGGGAGCCATAGGGGGGACGGCAACAAGGCTATTTTTTTTGAGACTTTTAATGTTTAATTTATGAGGATAAAAGGCAGATAAAGGAGGGAGGAGTTGGTGCTAATTAGGGATATTTTTGAGGAGTAATAGATTAAGATAAGGGAAAGGATAGGAGCTATCTTGTGGAAGCTAGTGTTGGCCGAAAATCAAACTCAGTAAGGGGGAGGAATCGGTTTAGTATAGGGAAGGGATGTGCCAAAATTTCAAAGGCCACCCTAAGCAATTAATCTTTTTTTTCTTTCTTTCCTCATCTTCATTCTCTAAAAAGCCGAAATCACCACTTCCCTCTCCTCTTGTCTTCTTCTTTGAAACCTCCTTCTAGCTGAATCTTTTGACCTTTATTATTGCTCATCTCTCATACTCTAAAAGCCGAAACTACACCCCTATTCCCTTCTATAGCCGAAATCTCCAAAAGTTCAGTCTCTATTTCCCGAAGTCTCATCATAGCCGAATCCTCTCTGTGGTATCTGCTTGTAATGAATCTCGAAGGAAACTGAAGGTAAGTATCGATTCATAAGGCTTCAATCCTTTCCGGTATTTTTTAGAGACTCTAGCCGAATGGCTATAGGAAACCGACCTTGAGTTTTCTCTTATTTTCGGCGTTCAGGATTTGAAGAGGAGTCAATCGCATAGATCTCTAAGTCAGAGTTCAGTAACACACGAATCGTGTTACTTTCGGGATTTCAAAGTAAGGAGATCGATTAATTTTTAAACGTGTAAATTCGGGTATTTATTAACCCTTGGCCGAATGTAGAAGAGCCCAAATCTTCGTGTTCTTCCGGCTTTTGAGCAAGGTTTCAGGCTAAGGGTTGTAGATCCAGATAGTAATGATATTGACTAAGGGTGTAAAACTACGCGATATCAGGTGTGCAACACTTCCACACCATTTAGATTGCCTGTTTAAAAAAAAATATGTTTATTAATCTGAAATATTTTGTAAAATGCCAAAATCCTGGCATAACGGTTGAAACCCAAGGAGGGTAAAAGCGAATCACCAGGTTAGTGATCTTTGTCATTCCTAAGTGAATGTTCCTATTAAGATGACATACGTGATAAGTATGCCGATTTCTGTGATTGCATGGGGTTGGGTTTGAAGAAAGGGGAAGTGTTCTGTTGTAGCGGCTTTTGCCGTGACCTGTTGTAGTGGCTACGGCCATGATCTGACGATGAGCAGCATGACTACCATCGATGGTGTGTAGCGGTGTGGGTTGATTGTAGAAATCCCCAATGGTGTGACTGGCAGGTAAGGGTGGTGTGTAGCGGATAGAGACCTAGGATTTGGGTTGGGCTTGCATAATTTTTGTTATATACTAAACTGTTATTCTGTTCTGTGGGGCTAAGGCCCAAATCTAATGGTGCATGAGGTTGCTGCACCGAGTCTCACGACTCAACCTATTATTTAACATTTTCAGTAGCACCTAGTGCATTGGACCTAGCCGAGAGGAGCGCAAGGTGGCCATGTGAGAGAGCATTTGGATTCAGCAAAGGACTTTTAATTATTTAGTTATTTTAATTTTTTTTATTAGAGGATTTTAAGTTTCAATGTAATAAGGCCATGGGCCACTAGACTCATATTTATTTTGGGTTTCATGTTGGGTTTTTATTATTAGACTTTTAAATTTCATGTTAAAATTAAGCTAAGGCATGTAACAACTTAGTTTTTTTCCCCTAATTCACCAAGGTATCATTTGAATTTAAATTTTATACAGAATATTAAATTACTAAGTCTTTCCGGTTAAAATGATTAAACATGATACTCGTTTCCAAAGTGTGACAATTTTATAAAATTCCTTAGTGACATACCGGATCCGGTAGTAGTGTTTGGGCCAGGTTTGGGGTGTTACAGTGTTGCTACTAATGTTACTCAATTCATTTTGTAAATGGCCATCGGAATTGGCCGATAATAGTTATGTTACATCCATTCAATGATGATGAAATTCATGAAGAGTAAGCTTGTGCAATTGAATGAGTTATGTGTGAAGTATATGCATGATGAACAAGATGTGAATTAAGGTGTGGATGTCTTAATTGTAGATATTAGAAGTATATCATTGTTATGATATGTAATGCTTGGAATGGTATAAGTGTGGTTACTTTTCAGGGTGGCAAAGGGCTTGGTATATAGCCTTATATATGTCCACACGGGTAGACACACGGGCGTGTGTCTAGGCCGTGTGTGACACACGGTCTGCCACATGGGCGTGTAGCCTGGCCGTGTGTCCCTTGCATCTAATTTGCAAAAAATTCAGTACGTCACACAGGCTTGCACACGGGCGTGTGACTCGGCCGTTTGGCCCTAAGTGTTTGCTGACGTCATAAACAGAATGCCAAGGTTTTCTCACATGGGCTAAGACACGGGCGTGTCATGGCCGTGTGAGGTACACGGGCCATAGACACGGGCGTGTGCCAGGCTGTGTGAAAACCCCTGTAGGTTTGAAATGAAAAATATAAATCCACACGGGCTAGGGACATGGGCGTGTGTGATCACACGGCCTGCCCACACGGGCGTATTCCTTTCGACACGGGCGTGTGGCCCTATTTTGAGTAAAAAAATATTTTTAAGTGTTTGTAAGTTTCTGGTTTCATCCCGATTCGTTTTATTTGTATGTTTCGGGTCTCGTAGGCCCGTAATAGAGACTATAATATTATGAATGAAGAGTTTTTAAAGTTTAAAAGAAATTTATGGTCGATTTTGTATGTTATAAGTAAGTTAAGTCCGGTAATACGTCGTACCCGGTTCCGACGTCGAATACGGGTAAGGGGTGTTACATCTACTAACTTCTTTTTCTTATCTAAATTTTCATACGTCTTTGATCGCTGTAAATCAGAGTTTTAAAAATTATAAAAAATGATCGAACCTGGAAACTAACTCTGACAACCATTAAAGGCAAGTGCACCTATCGAACAGTAGTATAGTTTAGGCAAGACCGGATTATCGAACCCAAAGGAACTAAAAGTACTAATACTAACTTTCTTTTTATTAGTTGGCCTAAAATAAGTGAAGTTGTTTATTAATCTAAATTAATTAACTACTAAACTAAAGACTCTAAGACAAAGAAGAATGAATTTAGAAAATAACTTGGGAAAAACGCAGTTGATTTAGACGATACCCTAGGAAGAATCCACCTAGACTTCACTTGTTATCTAACACTGAACCATACGATTTATTCACTTAGTTTGATCTGTAAGACTCCCTAACGTATATCAAACCCTCTCTCGAGGTGAATAACGTCTAACGATAGGTTAATTAGTGGAACTCTCGTTCTCTTATAATAACCCCCTAGAATAGCAGTAAATCGATCCGTGGACTCCCATATTAGGTTTCACCCTAATTCGGCAAAATCTCGTCACCCTATCTCTAGGTGTGCGATCAACTCCGCTTAATTATGTTGGATCTACTCTTAGGCAGGGTCTATTCCTCCTCCACCTAAGCACATTAGATTTGGATGAAGCTCACATAATTAAGAACAAACTAAGTATTTCTAGTTAGACTAGGAGTTCGTTTTTGTATTGAAATAAACTTCTACAATTCAACAAGGGTTTCTCCTCTTCTCCCTATAAATAGATGAAACCAGTAGGGCTAAATACATAACTTTAAGATATTGATATTCTGCTCGGATATAGTGAGAATTTGTTTTCTAAATCTAAATTTTATTTTCAGAAATAACAATCTGCCAGTTTCTATTGGGAGATTTTGCTTTCACACTAGAAGTAAAGAAAACTATTTTTGGTTCTGTGATTGATTCGAATTGTTTGAGCCCACACTCGAAGTAGTCCGTGGTACGAGAATAGCGAAAAAGACCGTTCGGTTGAAAGTTGAGAATGACACGGAACAGTCTAGCAAAAAAACACAGGTGTAATTTTGATAAAGGGTTTATTACTATTTTTGGTAAAGGATCCGTTTGCCTTCCATGGAGAATTTTCCAACCCAAATTCACTCAACTTGAAAATCAATTTAATCATCCTTCTGGAGATGTCAACTTTTCCCAAGATATCTTTAAGTGGTTGATATGATCAAACAATAATGGGATGGGCTTGGAAATAAGGTGGACATTTCTTACAACCACAATCAAAGGGAAAACAACTTTTTCCACTCTGGAGTAATTCAGTTGTCCATCTTGCAAAATCCTATCGATGTAGTAAACCGGATGTTGTTGCCTTTCAATTTCTTTGACCAATACTTCTGTAACTGTTTCATCGGATGCAACGAGGAAGAAATATAATAAGCTTCCAGGTGAGGGAGATGTTAGGAGCAAAATGAGGCTTAAGTATTACTTCAGCTACTCAAAAGATTTTCGACATCTTTCTATCCACTAGAAGGGACCCTTTAAAGCCTTGAAAATGGAAGGCACTTGTCTGCCATCTTTGAGACAAATCTAATCAGTGCTAGAATCTAACCAGATAGCTATTGAATTTTAGTTGGCTTTTGGGAGGATTCATTTCCAAAATTTCCTTGATTTCTCTAGCTTGGCCTCAATTCCCTTGGTGGATGTCATAAAACACAAGAAAGTGCACTTACTTTGATTAAGTTTCATGTCATATATGCGTAGCATTGTGAACACCTTTCAAAGGTCATTTATATGTTGTTCCATGGTAGTACTGTTGACCAGCATATCATCCACGTACATTTCCCTACATCTCCCTGTCTAGTTCTAAAATAGCTTGTTCACCAACTGTTGTTATGTAGCTCTCACATTTTTTAGATCGAAGGGCATCATTTTGTAACAAAACAACCTACCTTTAGTGATGAAAGTTATTGTAACTAACCGATTTTCAGTGGTACCAAAAAAGGCAGTTTTAGAACCCCAATTCAATAAAATGGGTTCATAAATATTAAATATAAATATTTACGAAGTTGGTATAAAAATATAATAAAGTTTAGCCCTTCAAATTTTTCTACTAATTGTTTAATTTAGGTGTAAGGACTAAATTGTAAAAGTCTTATTGCTATAGGTTTTTGATTGGATAAAGACTTAGGGACTTAAATTACAATTAGCCAATGGTCCAAAATAGAAATTAAACCATTTTGGAGTAAAGGTTAGGGGACAATGATGATTGTTCCACTAAATAAGTTTAATGAATTAGCTTTTGTTAATTAAACATACTTAAGTTAAATTAATTAAGTTAATTAAGCACTAATCATGCTATATAAAACAAATTTAGTGGATGAAAAAGTCATCTTCACTCTTCTTCTTCATGCCATGAGTAAAGAAAGAAAAGCATAAGAAATTTCTCAAGCATTCGGTCCTTGATTGGTAAGTGTTTTCAAGTCCTTTTCTTATAAATTTTGTTTTTGAGGTCATGGGAGCTTGATTTATGTAGTTCATGTACCAATTTGTAAAACTGTTAAAGTTTTTGAAAGTTACCATTGTTGATTTCTTGAATAAATTGGTGTTAAATTGATAGATTTTAAGCTTAGATGTGAAAAAAGATTAGATTGTAATGTTTAATTGTTAGCTTTGTACAAAAGGACTAAAGTGAATAAAATGTTAAATTAATGTAAAATTTTGGTAATAATAGATAGTAGAGGGTCTATAAAGAATGTAATTGAGGTTGGTTTTGAAACTGAAGCTGAATATTGAAAGTTATAGCTATTTCGGTTTCAGGGATGAAATTGAATAAAATGTAAAACTTTAAGGGTATCAAAAAATAAAGTTTCATAGGTTCATTCATACCATGATAAAATGTATAAATTCTTGGTATTGATGAATTGAATGAAATAATTGTATGATTGAGAATTGGATCAAATCAGAGATAATCGAGGACAATCAAAAATTATAGATTAGTCTCTAAAATTTCAGCTTGTTTGATGTTTTGGCAAGGTAAGTTCAATGGTATTTTCTTATATAGGTTGTTGATTATTTGATTTACTGTATATGTGTTTGGTTGTGAATTGACTTAAAAAGGTTAGAAATGGACTAAATTTTAAAGAAATGTTAAATGTGTAAAAAGATGCATGTGTGAACTTAATAAAGGTTAGGATATCATTGGCATGCCAATAGGGTCTTGTGCACACTTGTACCATATTGAATACAGATATTACCTAGGTCCTATATTTGTTACGGATACTCAAATACATATGACACAGTTTTATCTTGGACGAGTAACTTGATGTCATTTTTAAGGTTTTTGTCGAATGGGTAACCTAACATGTATATATGTACTCAGCTTGGACAAGCAATCAAATATATCGTTATAAAGGTTTAGATAAGATGAGTAAATTGACACGGACATATTTAGCTCAGATGAGAAACCGATGTAATGGAGATACATGTGTTCATTTTTTAGAGTTCATCGGATGATACAGTTAATATGAAATGAGAAATTAAAATGAGATAAAATGATCTTGATGTTGACTTAGAGAAATGTTCAATTGAGCTTGTATAATGTATTGGAGTAATGTCCTGAACATATATGTGATTACTTTATCCTTTCATTGAATGAGATTGAAAATTTGTTGTAAAAAAATGACATGAATTAGTATCATAAGTGATTCAGATGTTATATGGTTTGGTTACATGTTAAAGCTCACCCTGTTGTCATTGTGACTTGCCATGTCTAGCCAATTTATGTCAAGCTAAGTAGCTTATTGTTCTTATTTAAAACATAAGGTAAGTTGTGTTTAATGCATATGAACTTACTAAGCGTTTTAATATACTCCCTCGTTTGTTTTCCTTTTTTCTTATAGATCGTCACATTGTGGAACTCGTCAAGTCAGATCATCACGAAGCTGACACTATCCCTAATTTAGTAGCTATTTAGTCATATTTAGTCAAGGATTGTTGTAACACTCTAAACCCAATCTTAAGGAGGAGCCAGGAATGACTTGTCACTGCCTTAAAATCATTATCTTTAAAACCGTATATGGCGTAAACCATTTTAAACTACAATTTAAATTAATATAAAGTATAAACTACTTATCATTCAAGAATAAATAAGATAGTACCCTTTGAAAACCATAAATACTTGACTGAAATTTCATTAGAACCATAGGTTCATGATAATGAGTTTAGATACAAAATACATTCTTCAAGATGGAAATGTCTTCACACCACCCCCATGTCATGCATAATACAAAATATAAGAAGTCTCACATCGACAATAATCCTCTGGCATAGTCTACGGAGATTCCTTTACTTCGTCAGCAAGCCTGGGAGGGAAAGGTAACTAAGTAAGTTCAAAGAACTTAGTGAGTTCTAGAGGAAAACATTACAACAGTCAAATATAATGTAAGTAAATCTTTCAAACTTAGTACAGTAACACAGTTCGCCAGTTGGTGAATACCAAACATAGACTGATTATAAACCAAACACTATTCCTTTGGCGTGTACTCTATGCCCATGCAATCATACAGATCACCACCTTCGTGTTAGCCATAAATTCTAGTCCATATTCAAAGCCATATCACTCGTTCATTTGTACCCAAGGGATTGCAGATTGGAGAAAATCACTATTAAATAAATTACCCAAAATAATTACTAATCTAATTATGTTACGAATTAGTAGTGTTGGTTTAGAATAAAAGAAATATAATAGTTAAATTAAACTAAAAACTACTCCTAGGTTAAGTTAACATATTTTCCTATTCCTAGTTTTGACAATGCGAGCTCCCCAACCTAGAATCTATTAAAACCCTAATTAAGAGCCGAGTCAATGATCACCTTTGATTTAAGTATTTACAACCCTTATTTACGAATACCCTCTTGGTCTCATCTTCACTAAGGATTACCACCTAAGAATCCCTCTCGGTCTCACATACGCATACAGATGGCACAAGTTTTACACAACAGGATACCCTCTTAGTCTCACCTCTCTAGATCTTTTACTAGTGGTGTCACTTCCTAGTATACTAAGTTATCTTGAATAAATACTTAATCTTAGATGATTATTTACTTAGCCAATTAATCAGTTTAATAATTTAATCACACAAGATATTGATGAAGCACAAGTTATTCTAATATTTACATAAACATTTGATCAATAATATCAATGAAAGAGATATGGATAAAAGACTAAAGAAAAGAGAATTCTCATTAATAGATTGATAGATGCGCGATTCAAGAACAATCTTTTCCCACAATTGTCTCCACGTCGGAATAGAAATCTTTGATTAAGCGAACATAAAATAAACTAAGTAAAAGTTGAAAACTAATAAAAGCCTAAAAATAATTTGTCTCTCTAAATCTGTATGTCTGATGTGCTGTTCTGAGCTATTATTTATAGATTACATGTATTATGACCTAACTAGGTCAAGTAATGACGACTAAGTATGTGAATTTAGGTTGTGCAAATAAAACACTCTCAGATGATATTTGGCCTCGTCGTAGAGATGTCGCGACACCCTTAAGCCCGTGTCACGACATCGAAGGCAATATACTCTTTTTGACATATTCAGGCCGGTGTCGTGACATCCCATAGTGTGTGCCGTGACATAGCAAGTAATATGTTCCTTAGGCAGTCTAGAGGTGGTGTTGCGACATCCAAGTTGGGTGTTACAGCATTGGAGGTAGTCCACTAACTCCTTGGCCTGAATTGATGTCCTGCACACCTAATCAACATGTTAGTCTTCCCTTAGGTCCAGATTGGCCTAGAAAGTCATAAAACACATAAAAATGCTCATTTTATTAAGTTTAACTAGAAAAGTATTGAAATGGAAAACTAACCTAAAACAATGCTAAATTACTTGAAAACAAGCTTATTAACTGTTAGAAAGAACCTAATGTGCCACCATGAATTTGGGCAGATCAAACTCCCCCACACTTAACTCGTTGCTTGCCCTCAAGCAACCAAAACACATACAAGCAATAATGATGTCCCATGGATTATATTACTACTAAGAACATAGTTGGAAAATATTAATTCTGAAAAAATTTAAGTAGTACTTCAAGTATAAAACATAAATAATTACAAAAATGACTTGAATTTCTCTTTTGAAACAAGCTATAGTTAGTAAAAATGGATGTAAATAAGTACCTAGATCATGACAAATCACACCCCCACAATTAATTTTTTACTTGTCCTCAAGCAAACCAATTTTAGACATTTAGCATGCAAAAAGACATCCCTTGGATTATCTTAGTTACTATGAACATGGTTGGAAAATATTAAAGCTATAATGCTTATTATCTCACATACAACTTAATTTTGATAACACGATAACCTGAAATTTTTAAAGTAAATTTTGATTATTTTACATAGTTATATAACGAACAATTTTAGAAGTAATTCCCATGACCAAATATGTAACTCCATTACCATCAATTTAATGCATACAAATATACAATCATGCAAATAAAAATATACAATAGGTCTTCTAGGCTTGTAACATTCTGAGGCTTAGGACGGTATGAGTTCAACGAAAAATATGGCTCAAGACGGTTCAAACACTAGAAATAGTTAGGCACATGAGATTGTTCCCTTTCTTCACCGATTTTACCTTTTCAGTTCTCACCCCCTTATTTCTTCTTTTTTTCACCTTCATTATTTCTCCTAATATTAAATATGAAGACACGATATAATATTCATGAATACAACAACTTAGCAAGTTTTAGTGCAATATAAATCAAAAAAAATGTCCTAATCATATTTTTATTTGATCAAATTCTAATTATTTCTTCTTTTCCACTCACACTGCTTATAGCCCGTTCTGTGCTTTTATTTCACTTGCTTTGCTTTTAACCTTCACAATGCTTTTGTTCACTTAGCTAATTTTTCATTTAAGCACATACTTGTAAGAGTCCTATATTTGTTATATTGTACTGTTTCTTACTTTTTCTTCTCAATTTTATTTTGAAACCTCTGAGATGTTTCTACCTAAACCCGTAATATCTAAGCCCCAACATCTATTTCTTAATGTAGTAAATGACCAAATATAGGGAAAAGTTCAAGTTCTCAATTTAATTTTAGCTTATGGTTTCAATGTATTTGGTTCATCAATGAGGAGTTATTAGGCTCAAAATGGGGAGATTAGGGATTCATAGCATTAAGGCACGGTCATTTGAGAACGGACTATTAGAACAATGCCTTAGGTCATCCCAAAGTATCCTACAATACATAATTTCTTCCATGCTTCGAATTAAACGAAATAATATTAATCAATTCAATCATTAATGTATATTTCTCATATAAGATAAAATAATCATTCTTATATAGATTATTCTAATCTATTATGCAATTTAACTAAGTAACCTAATTATTTTTTCTTAAAAATAATCAATTTACCTCATATCAATCAAAAGTTTCATTCTCGACAAAAACCATTATATACTTTATTATTTTCAACCATTATTCATAGTATTAATAGCATCCAAGCACCATGCAATAAAAACAATTTTTTTTTGCATATTAAATAATTACAAAAAAACGCAATAAAGCACACATACTAAATATGAAATCCTATGTACTCCCCAACACATTAGAACAAACATTAACCCCAATGTTAAACATAGAAGTGTAAACTAGAAACTTCCCTGAAGGGTTGATTCTTTGTTTTTGTGGTAATCTCGGAATTTGTGTGCTCCAAGCGTGTAACATCCTTACCCGACCGATCGTCAAATCCAAGTATGGGGTGCCACATATGGATCGGATTAGACTGATCACAAATCTTAAACTTAATCGTTTGAAGACTAACTTTATTGAGTAACAATAACACTTTTTACATTAGAAATTTTAAATTAACATAAAACTATTTACTATCCTAAAATTAAAAGTATGAGGGAACTGTTTAATACAATATATATTTTTGACCTCGAAGCGTAGCCTCTAAAGTTACCCCTTTTTTCGTATGTGCATGACACCTTACTGATAATGATTCTTGATCTAACACAGTGTAGCTTAGTCCCTCATTAAGTACTTTATTTCGCGAATCCTGCTACCATAGGTCAAAATTTTGTAAGTTTGAAAAGAACTTAATTAGGTATTAAATGGATTAGTCATACATAGACCTCGTCTCGAAAGGGTAGTGAAAGAAAAGAAGCTAATAGAAATTAACTCCTTACTCATTTTGGGGAAATTTCTCTCCACCTAATACAACGGTCTGTAATTTTTTCTAATATTATCTATCGCCTATTTGATCGTTAAGCGATCTTTCTAGAACCGTCCTTTCACCTTTCAACTAGTTTCAATTGTTCCTCGAATGACTTGCCATATTTGTGGACTCTACCCTACTTTTACTTGTATTCTTTCTTCATCTATACCCTACGATGGATTCTTTCTTCCACCACACACTTATAGGGTAGTCCTTCTGCCTACCCTCCCAATGAACCTTTGGTTATGTCCTCCTTGATGGTCATTCAAAATCTAAATAGTCCTTGGCAGACTCCTTTTCCTTACTGTAGTCCTGAAGAATTTGCTGACATTCCATTCATTGGGTTAACTAATGATTACTCACAACACTCTAGCGGACTAAATCTCATTTCACCCTACACTCGAGTTGAAATGTTTTTTTGGATTACTTCTTCATAATATTCCATATTTGCGATAGGTTGGTTTTATAATGTAATATGCCCACTCGCAATTAGATCGTTTAGACTTCTAGCTTTCAGCAAACTGTTATTTGGTTTACCATTCTAGTAATCGATCTCCATTTTATGACATTTCCCATGGAACTACTTCCCTAGCGGATATACTCGCAAAAGATTTTCCTCTATGAGGAATAGTCTTGAAAGATTTATATGTTACTTGGACTAACCTTCTTAATGCCTTCTGTTGCTGATGGGTTCTAACTAACCCCTCTTTGCAAATTAGTCTACCCAGAGAGTAGAAGATTAACTCTCCCCGTGCAAACCACAGTTCAACGGACCTTACATCAGGAGCGTACCTCCCAACAACCTTCCAAGGTTATCTTGACATGCCGTGTAACACCCCAAAATAGGGCCTAGGAGTTTTAGGGGTATTTTAGGAATTTTAGCTCTAGAGTGCTTGGAATTTTTTAGCATGGTAAATCGAGATTATATTCGACTATGGCATCTTAGCTGTTAAATTAATTTTTAAAAAAGTGCTCTAGGAATCTTTAATTTTAGGAAAAGGACTAAATTGAAATAGAGTCAAAACTATGAGTTTTTAATAGGCAATTTTAAAATTTAGCCTATTTCTTCCCCCACCAATGTGATTTCACGATAGGTTTTTCCCTAACACAAGCTTTGCCGTCCCTTACTATTCCCTTGCCCCTTTCATTGGTTTTTTGCTTCCCAAACTATAGCACTTTGATTTCTTAACATTCTCAAGCTAATGACCTTCATAAATCCCTAGGAAAAACACCCAAAATATCCATAGATTTCATCATCTTCTCCAAATGTGGGTTTCCTTGATTTGTGTCAAAAATCAAAAAATCTTCCATCAAAGGTAACCATTCATCTATTCATTGGTTTTTAATGTTATTTGGTCTTTAAAATTGAAGTATTAGCCATTGAATCACAAGTTATCAATAAAAGCCCAAAATGGAGTCATTAATGGTGGATTTCGAGATTTTGGGTAATATTGTGATTTTAAAGTGTTTTTCTATTAGTTTCAATGTGTTTAAGAGGTTTTTAAACTTACATTGAAGTTTCGTTGATGATTTCTCATGTTTTAATGAATTTTGTGAAAATTGCCTAAAAGATGTCGAAAAATATCGATACCATAAAATGAGAATTTTAGTGTTACTTAAAGGTTGGGAACTAGGCGTAGATGATTAATAAGATGAATGGAATTTATTTTAGGTGAAAAGGTTAAGCGTAGACCGAGTTATGAGCATTTTAATTGTGTTATGTTAATTGTTTTGAGCTACTTGGGAACTCAACTTCGGCTTGTGTTTTGGTTGGTTTAAGTGAATCCTTGGTCACTATTTGACTGTGTTTATTGTATAATTGTTGTGTGTGAAGCCTTGGACTCATTAGGGCTTTCAACCGGTTAAAGAAAGAGCTAGATTGAACTTTCGGCTTCTCGACAAAAGCATTATGGGTGAGTGTTTGGAATCATTGCTTGTAGACACGAGTCATGTGTCATTTGGGAATTTAGTAGTAGCCTAAACCCCTACTCTAAATTCCAAGTATAAGTTTCCTTGTGTCTATACTTATTTTGTGCTTTTGTGCTTATATGATTATGAAGCTGTGCTTAGTGATGAGAAGCTCATAAATGTGATATGTTAATATAGTAACCGTTGTGAAAAGTGAAAATGTATACATGATATATATGTTAAATGACAGTGATACTGTTTTGCAAAAAGATGCTAACTTGCAGTAATAGTGTACGAATAATCGGTAAGTATTATGTGTTTGATTTCGGATATTTTGACATTTTGATCTTGAAACCATTGGATATAGTTTGCATGCCATAAGATTGTGAGTACTCACCTATATGTATAGTGATTTTGGGCGTTGAGGCCCTAGGACATGTTTGGAGGGATAAGGGAATGTGAGCTAAGCTCCATTCAACGGGACAAGTAATGGGAAATAATGAGACTGTTAGTTATACGCTTCACTTCTAGGATATGTTTGACTCAATAAGTCTAGTTTGGTGTGTTGGAGATCCGTATACTCGATGAGTGGTGATAGAGCTCACTATAAGTTTCATAAATCAAGTGCCAAATTATCTTATAAAGTTATGGAAATGAACTGTTAGATGATGCATGTTAAAGTGTTACGCGTTACTAAACATGAGACTCTAGTATCATGTATGTATATGGTTATTGTGGATGCATGATGGAATGTTTGCATTATGGTTGTTTCACTCACTCATTGAGCTTGTTTAAGCTCACCCATTCTTTTTAACATTCGCAGATTAGTAATGGTTTGGTGTTGGCGGTGTGGTTGTCCAAGGGAGTGATCCAAGGAAGACTCGTTTATTCTCGTAGGTGTTCTTTTAGTTATATTCATATTGGGAAATAATTTAATGTGGTAGACTTGTTTAGTGCCATGATATGTTTGGATTATTTACCGACTTTATTTATTTTAGCTCTAGAAGTTTTTGAGTTTATATGTTTGTTTATTTTCATGAGCTTTAATGATGGCTTGATGTATCTTGCTTGGACGTGCCTTAACGATTTGAACCCTTAAATTTAGCCGTTGGATGATAATTTATCTAAGTGATACATGATGCTTAGAATCTGTTTTGGAAAGAGTTAATTGCATATGTATGTTGCATTTTTATGTCCAAGGGCAGATGTATCAATATTCAGTATTTAAAAGCGATACCTCTGTGTTTTAAAATGTGCAGGGAATCAGAATAGAGATTTGGTATCAATACCTTTTCTCGAGTATCGATACTTAGGGTCAAAGTATCAATATTTTGAGATAGGTACCAATAATTCTCGAGACTTTAGGATTTACTCGAGAAACAGAATACAAGTTTGGTATCGTTTTTCTAGGTGGTATCGATACTACACAGAAAATATTGATACCCTAGTGTTAGTATCGATACCTACGGACACATTTTGAGAATTTTTCTAAATGGACCTTATGCATATTAATGCTCATTTTTAGGATTAATTTTGATATAATTTGCACGTAACATTGATACCTAACAAGTATAATTGACTTAAACCTATACGAATACTAAAATAGAGGACACTTCGTTTAAAATGAACCTTTACTTATTGTACATGACATCAGATGGTGGTGTGGCATCCTGTATTCGGGCTTGGTGACCATGCTGGGTATAGGGTGTTACATGCCGAGCTTCTTTGAATCACTACTTGTTGATACTTATTGGAAAATCCTTTCCTGCGATCTACGGACAATTCCTTTTCCATTGCCTATGTGATAGGCATTGCTGGCACATCATTACCCCAACAAACCTTAGCTAGGACCTTTACTTGTTGTACATGACATGAGATGGTGGTGTGGCATCCCGTATTCAGGCTTGGTGACCATGTCGGGTATAGGGTGTTACATGACGAGCTTCTTTGAATCACTACTTTTTGATACTTATTGGAAAATACTTTCCTGCTATCTACGGACAATTCCTTTTCCGTTGCCTATGTGATAGGCATTGCTGGCACATCATTAGCCCAACAGATCTTAGCTAGGATGTCACCATACACTCTACCGGCTTCCAAAATCACTATTTTGGCAGATTGTTTGCCTTTTTCTACTACTTTTGCCTTGTTTGCCGGATCCGCTTGCCAACACTTGCATTAATCTTCTAACTCTTTTTCCCTATGCGGTTCACCTTAGTTATCATCTTGACGGACCACCTTATGTTGAATGTCCTAGTCTACTACCCATGTTTATTGTCCCGACAGACTACCCTGGTTTCCATAGCCGAGCTATGGTCTTACACATTAGAAATATTTTGAGGTGTCGTCCCATAGGACCTTATTGTCATCACGGTGTCGCCCCCACAAGGCCCATAGCTTCATGGTACTGCTTATTATCGTGGTACTGCTCGATGAAACCTTATAACTATCGACATCGATTCATCTCATATCTACCTTCATGCTTGAACACTAAAGTGTCACCCCCACAAGGTCCATAGCTTCACACATCACGGTCCCCATGTTTATTGTCCCGACAGACTACCTTGGTTTCCATAGCCGAGGTGTTGTCTTACACATTAGACCTCTTTTCAGGTGTCACCCCGTAGGACCTTAACATTGTCGTGGTGTCACCCCATAGAGCCTACTGACTACTATCGTGATATTTCTCTATAGAAATTTATAACTATCGACATTGATTCATCTCATATCTACCTTGATGCTTAAACATCAAAGTGTCTCCCCCACAAGGCCAGGAGTTTCAAAAATCATGGTTTACACTTATCAACACCGTATGGTGGTATCTAACAAAATTTCATTTTCACTATTCCTCCATCATTTCCTCCATTTCATTGTTCCTAACCTTGTTGGTCAAAAACCATTGTCTCCTCTCCACAAGACTCAAAGCTTCACACATCACAGTTTGCACACAACAATACCGTATAGCGGTATTTGTAACACCCTATACTCGATCCGATTTACTAGATCCGAATATAAGATGGCACAATACTTACATGTTAACAAACAATTTTAAACTAGTGAAGACCCTAATGAACACACCTCTTATTTATTTATTATTCTAAGTCCAAATATTTTGACTGAAATGTTTAATAATTACAAAATATTCTCAAATACTAGTATAAGACTCCTCGAATCTTTATTAAAACGTAATCAATCGTGGCATAATACTATTCTTCATTTGAAAGCATATTCCAAAAAGTGTCCCTCTGTATGCATAATATGACTTCTCGAATGGCCACATTGGCGCATTCCTTGCTTGGTCCCTCCAGACGCACTAGTTCAACCCAAGAACATGCATTACAAATAGACGTCCATAAGTTCAAGAGAACATAGTGAATCTCAACCATCATTACCATTAAGTGATGTTGTTGAAATCCTCATCGAATTTTGGACTTCCTTTTTTACTTTTATTGATACTTTTCTAATTCATGGCAGATAACCATACGCCAATCTCTATAACTGTCCACCTTATACACATTCCGCTTGGTTGGCGGATTACAAACTTCACTCTTTATTTTGGACCTTATCTCACAAATTCTTTTTAAGATAGAAGATGAGTATATTTTTCAGAATAATGTGCATACAGATAATATCCTTATCGGATTCTTATATCGGCTCTAGCATATTGTAAGGTCGCTAGTCACACCATACCTCTGATTCTTCCCAGGTAAATGAACTTGGTCTGATAATTACCATTTTTCTGATCATAATATGAGAATTTAAAAAACGAACGGACACGTATACCACCCAGAATTTCGGATAGGCCAAGGTCTCTATCATGAAAGTTCACTAGAGCGGATTCATCAGTTGAGTACACTCCGAGATCTCTTTCAAAAAATGCCTCAAAGGCATTCCCAAATCTTGCCAAAAATTCTTCCCAAGCAATTCCCCCATAAAGGCTTTACAGATGATTCGCCAAAAATTCGTTCCAAATAATTCACCACAAAGGATTGGTTCGTTTGCCACCAAGGCACCACATAAACTAACGTGCTTGATGATATGAATTTTCCTAAACTTAGCATCATTTGAGGTTTTCCCATCATCACCCCCGGGACACGCAAAAACCCTAATAGAGAAATGCAACTCATCCGCCATTCCTAGAACGTGCCATGGTCGTGGTCTTTTCATATATCTACCACATTGGCTCTTTCGAATGTCTACTACCCCAATGGACGTCACCAAAGTACCCCTGCGGGGTCTGTTTTCGTACCACATACTTTCCTGACATTCCTCCCAAACCCCCTGCTCGCCAACCATACTTGGTCGTGCATCACTCAAATAACATAATGGATGTATTTACACGAATTTCACGCATACTCTTAACAGAATCTGTAACGCCCCAAAAATATAGGGTCTTTAATTTTGCATGATCTGACACAAATTGCTTGTTTTCTTTAATGGCTAAGTGATTTGGGTGTGTATGGGAGTGTTTGAGAAGCCTGGGTTCAAGTCTTGGCTTTTGCAGAATTTTTAAAATTTGCTCTTAAAAGAATCTGGACACTGGCATATAGGGCTTATTAATTATTGTGCTTGTTTTAAGTCACAAAAAGCCTGTTGGTGCAGTGGTTGTGGCATTACAAGTGTGGCAAAGGGGTCTGAGGTTCGAATGTTGGCATAGCATGAGGGGGTATTTATTTTGCTGAGGGTTCGGCTAGTAGTTGAGTTGCAGTAAAATTCTGATAGATGAAAGATTGGAAATATTTGAGGAGTGGATTGTGGTGCAAATCGTGGAGAGGATTGGAGAGAGATTTTAGGAGGAAATCAAGGAGTTTGGTTGTGGGGAGAGTAGTGCCAAATTTGGTGTCTAGCTACTCAGAATTTTGACAAAGACTTCTTTTACTATAGTCCTTGTTCGGTTTTTCTTTCTTTTGGAATTTTTTTTCCTTTTTTGTTTCTCCCTGGCCGAATTGGTTGTTATGTCTTGGCATCGTAAATCACTTTGGTCGATACCTGGTAAGTCAAGTGCCTCTCGGTACCTTTCAGGTTCCTTTTTCTCTGCTATTTTCCTTTTGCCGAATTCATTCTTCTCCCCTTATTTCTCATTCACCTCTCCTCAACATTGGTCGAATATACTATCTCTGGATCATTTCTGCTTTCGCCTCTCTTCCTCTTTCCTTAAAGAAATAGCCGAACCTTTCTCCATAACACTTTGGTAAGCCAAATACTACATTTTTTCTTTTCCCTATCTTTTGTTTCTCTGCTTTTTCAATATTGACTGAACATCATAAATCTTGTCTTGTTATTTCGAAACCATTTGGATGATAGTCTCTGACAATCAGTGGAGCATCGACTGCCTTGCTTCTCTGCACATCTCTACTTTCTTCTTCAAATACTTCTTTGGCTGAATACTGTGGGGTAAGTAGGTTTGTTTTGTAGTATTGGCCAAATACTCAATCTGCTCTAACTCTAATTCTTTGGACTATGTGTATCAATTCAAGCCTTGTATTAAACGATTATTGCTAATGAAATCCGTTGTATGCGCAGAAAATCGAGAAGAAGGGTACGATCGTTTTCAACCAGCGATCTAAGAGTAATAATCGCATAACTTTTGGTCAAGGTAAGTGGTGATATCGGTTTGGGGATTTAGTGTTAATGATCATGAAAGGGTGAAAGATTGATTGTTTTGGGATGAATGTAGGTTGATCGCGCATGGGGTAATCTGTTCGTTGCGCAAACTGGTGTGTAGTCACACCCCCTCTACTGTGAATCAGCGAAAGCTGAAAAGCTGAAAAGCTGAAACTTCAGAATTTAAGGCCTCACGAGCGTTATAACCATTTAGGAAAATACTAGACTGGGCTATGTAGATCGCATAGCCGTGACTGAATTTGGCTAAATGGACCACTTGGGTCGAATAATGGGCCTTAGGCCCATTTACACCGTTATGACCATTTAGGTTATCTGTGTCGCTCGAGGTGACTGTAGACCTTTAGAGAGGTCGTTATCTGCACCGAGACCCCAAAATAAGTAAAGTGACCAAAATACCCCTAAAGGGTAAAATTACTATTTTACCCCTAATAGATGGAAATGACCATTTTACCCTTAGATGTAAGTTGACTAATGAGTGTATGTTATTTGTAAGACTGTACTGAGTAGGACACTTTGCATACACGAATTATTTATGACATGACATACTGCATGGGGTTGGGATTTTGATATGGAGAAAGTACTGTACTGGTGGCTCTGCCACATTCAATGTTACTAGTGGTGTTGCCACGTATATTGCTACTGCCCCTAATTGGGCTTTGATTTCATATTTTAAACTGCCAAACTAATATAAATTAGTTTTCAAAATAACAACTATTTTTTAAGAAAAACACGAATTTTAAACTTCAAGTTTTTTTTTTTTTTAGAGAAGCTTCCGCGGTTTTATTCAGTTTAAGAAACCAACAGTAACAATTATGGCAATTGTTTTGATAAGCTATTTTCAGATTGTAATAACTTAATTTGCCAAAATTTCTCAAGCAATAAAAACTAAATGAGTTTTAACTTAAATACAGATTTTTTATCAACAAGTCTTCGATGTGACACGTCAGATTCGATCGTAACGTCTAGGCCGGGTTTGAGGTGTTACATTTAGTTGTATCAGAGCCAGGTTGCAAAACTCGGCTGTGGAATGGGTTTTTGAAAAGTTTTTCTGAAAGTGGATTTTAAAAATTGGAAATGTTTTGGAATATTCACAAGTGTGGCACACCGAGTCTCTGGCACCAAATCTGTAAGTTCTCTAATACTGTTTACTGTTATAGACTGAGACGTTATACTAAGAAACTACTATGGATAGTAGGACTATACTGTGAAACTCTAGATAGAGGAAACTGAGACCGTAGAAGATTAAAAACTGTAGTGAGATCTCGATCTGCGAAAACAAACCCCTGATGACTGTCTTCATAACTCATTTGTTAATAATTACTAAAATTATAATCTGATGCATAAGATTTTTAAAACAGATAAAGCGAATATCGAAATGAGCACAAGAGGTACTCGCGGAAGGGGTACACGGGGCCGCGGTAGAGGCCGAGGAAGTGCTCGGGCTAGGTCTTCGACATCGGGTCACATGCCTGCTAGGGAGGCACCAGCTTCACCGGTGATCGAGACGAGGTCTTACGATCGAGCGACTGGGGATGATACCCTGTCCTAAGCTATGCTCCACATTTTAGAGAGGGTTGTTGGATCTAGTACTGGTGCAGTGGGCCGAGGGTCAATTTCAGAGCGACTCCGGTCTAATAGAGCGGAAATTTTTAGGGATATTTCTAGAGTAGCCCCAAATGTGGCAGAATATTGGCTGAAGGCCACTGAAAAAATAATGGATGACCTCGACTGTACTGCGGAATAAAAGTTAAAAGGAGCAGTGTCCTTACTGTGAGACGAGGCCTACCAGTGGTGGCTCACCATGAGAAAGGGTACGCAGGCCGACCGATTGACATGGGATTTCTTTAAGGCGACCTTTCAAGGGAAGTATGTAGGTGCAAGTTACGTGGACGCCTGAAGAAGGGAATTTCTGAGCCTGACCCAAGGGGATAAGACAGTGGCAGAATATGAGGCAAAGTTCTTGCGGTTGAGTCGATATGCTCGTGAGATAGTAGCAACTGAGTATGAACACTGTGTGCATATTGAGGACGACCTTCGAGATGAGTTACGAGTATTGATAGCTCCACAGAGGGAGCGAGACTTTGCTGCCCTTGTAGAAAAGCCAAAAATTGCTGAGGATGTGAAGCGCTCGAGCGCGAACCGCGAAAAAGATAGGGGCGAGAAATAAGAGGATTACGGGCCTCGTTCTTCTTCTGGAAGGCCTATAAAGAAGGCCAGGTTTGATGGGCCAGTTCGAGCTGGAGTTCCTGTTGCTGTTGCTAGACCGCAGCCTTGCGCTGATTGTGGGAGATCTCACCAGTGTGAGTGCTAGAAGAGGATTGGGGCATGCTTCAGATGCGGGTCCATGGATCATTAGGTTAAGAATTGTCCTCAGAGGCCTGTTCAGATGCAAGCTGCAGGACAAGGTCATGTTCAGCCATTGAGAGGTGGTCAGAAGCCACCGAGAGGCCGTGGGCAGGCTAGAGGTGGAAACGGTATGGGACGAGGTCGTGGAGCACCAGACAGAGGTGCTAGTAACACTTAGGCGAGGCAGCCAGCTCTTGTTTATGCTGCTCGTCGCCGAGAGGATAGTGACGCTCCAGATGTTATAACCGGTACGTTCCTAATTCGTAATGTACCTTACACTGCTCTGATTGATATAGTGTCTACGCATTCATACATTGCGTGTACTGTGTTTCGCACCTTGGGGATCATGTGTTAGAGTATTGTTAATGAGATGACTGTGTTAAGTCCACTAGGACAGTCAGTAAGAGTAGACAAGTTGTTCAGAGATGTGCCCCTAGAGGTTCAAAGAGTTATATTTCCAGCGGATTTGATAGAGCTACCGTTTGGTGAATTCGACCTAATCTTGGGGATGGATTGGCTGGTAAAACACTGTGCAAGGTTGGATTGTGCTGCTAAGCGTATGGTGTTGAAGACTTCGGAGGATGAGGAGGTGGTTGTAATTGGGGAGCGAAGAGACTTTTTGTCTAATGTGATCTCTGCATTAAGGGCCGAAAAACTGGTTCGCAAAGGTTGTGAGGCGTTTCTAGCCTATATTGGTGTATTTGAATCTGAGGGTCCTTCTGTCGGAGATATCAGAATAGTTAAGGATTTTTTTAACGTATTTCCTGATGAGATCCCTGGGTTGCCTCCGAATCGTGAGGTCAAATTTGGTATTGAGCTCCTACCTGGAACAGCTCCAGTGTCCATCGCTCCTTATAGGATGGCACCGAAGGAACTGGTGGAGTTAAAATCCCAAATCCAAGAGCTACTGGATCGACAATTCATTCGACCGAGTGTGTCTCCATGGGGAGCACAAGTGTTGTTTGTGAAGAAGAAGGATGGATCCATGCGCATGTGCATCGATTATCAGCAGTTGAGTAAACTAACTATCAATAATAAGTATCCCTTATCGAGGATTGACGATCTGTTTGATCAGCTGCGAGGGGCTTCGATTTTCTCCAAGATAGATCTCCATTCTGGGTACTATCAGCTTAGGGTTAAAGAGGCTGATGTGTATAAGACTGCATTTCAGACTCGTTATGGTCATTACGAGTTCCTAGTGATGCCGTTTGGGCTGACGAATGCACCAGCTGCTTTCATGGATCTGATGAACCGAGTGTTCCAGCCCTATCTGGATCGGTTCGTAGTAGTGTTTATATACAATATCCTAGTGTATTCGAGAATCGAGGAGGATCATGATGCACATCTTCGAATTATTCTGCAGGTTTTGAGGGAGAAGCAGCTATACGTGAAGTTCAGTAAGTGTGAGTTCTGGCTGCAAGAGATGACATTTCTGGGTCACGTGGTGTCTACTGAAGGGATTAGGGTTGATCCTCAGAAAATTGAAGCCATACTGGATTGGAAACCACCGAAGACTGTATTTGAGATTTGAAGCTTTCTGGGTCTGGCTGGATATTATAGATGTTTTGTCGTGGGGTTTTTGGTGATTGCTGCACCTCTGACTAAGTTACTGCGTAAAGGGGTACCGTTCAATTGGACTGATAAGCAACAAGAGAGTTTTGAGAAACTGAAGAAAGTTCTAACTGGGGCCCTGTTTTATCTACACCCAGTGCAGGAAGGAATTTATCGTCTCGATTATGCATCACACATTGGATTGGGTTGTGTGCTGATGCAGGAGGGTAAGGTGGTTGCATATGCGTCTCGCCAGCTTAAGCCTCACGAGGCGAATTACCCAACTCATGACTTGGAGTTAGCAGTAGTGGTTTTTGCACTGAAAATTTGGAGGCACCACTTATACGGTAAGAAGTGTATTATTTACACAGATCACAAGAGCCTCAAATATCTCCTTACTCAGAAGAAGCTGAATCTTAGGCAGCGAAGATGGATAGAGCTGCTTAAGGATTATGACTACTCGATTGAGTATCACCCCGGTAAGGCTAACGTGGTAGCTGACGCACTGACCCGTAGCGCTGTATCTGATTTGAGAGCAATGTTTGTGTAACACCCCCAAACCCGGCCCATTCACTACGACCGAATCTGGTTATGTCACTGGGAAAGACGGTTGGAAATCTTTGACTTTAGAATTAAACTTGAAAACTTATTATCTCTGAAAATCATGTCCATTTAACATTTAATAAATAATATAAGCTTGTTGAAAAACTTCCGAATTAAAATGTTATTGTAAGTTGCTATAATATGAATCTCTTGCGAAAATATTACTAAGTGTAGAGTAAACTTCAACCTTAATAAATAGAGTACTTTAAATCAAAGAGGCCCTTATTACATCAAATAAAATTCCAAAATACTGATCATATAAAATACTTAAATAAAGTAAAACATCTTCTGTATGAAAATCTCCTTCTGCATGGGCCACCTTGTATCCACTCCAACCCGTCCACTAACCATGACTCACCTGCGATGATTAAAAAGTTGGGTGAGTCATACAGACTCAGTGTGTAAGTTAACCACTGAAATCCACCCACATGCTAGCCACATAATATCCCAATTATCAAATGCAACAAGTAATATATATATATATATATATATTTAAACATTTACCACAATCTGGGCTTGGCCCACATTCAAGGCATACTCAAATACTGGGCTAGGCCCATTTCTCAATAAACCACATATCAACTGGGCTTGGCCCATGTCCACGTATGTTCCCAAAACATACCTATCCATATGTCATATTGGGCTCGGCCCATTTCCATATTATTACAAAAATAATGCAACATGATTCCCAACCCAACCTAGGGTCCATCCGCTACACACCCCCTTATCCAGCCTACCACACACCAGGGGACCATTGAGTCACCCTCTCCTTTTCCCTCCATAAAGGCAACCAATGCCATCCACGATGTAGCGTATAGCTAACATCAAACCACGATGGAGCACACAGCAATCCATCAAGCCACGATATGGCATAAAGCCCATATCAATCAAGGTAACCACGCGAACCAAATCGCAAAGATCCACAACGCGACCTCAGTCAGCGCCAATCCACGATGTAGCACAAAGCTGACATCAACCACGTACTCGAAGTACACCCGTACCTTCTTTTCATAACCCACCCATGCACATGCCACATAAAATATAATCGTGATAATGCATGCACATGCTTATTAATATCCATAAACATACTCATATACAAGCAAGTAATCACATTGCAACAAAGTTCGATACTAACTCGATCATCGCTATACCCTTTAGGGGTATACATGGCACACTCATTACTGCACTTGTTAGTAAACATATAACACATAAAACCCGGAAACAGTGGGTTAGTTACACACCTTATTACTAGGAGTTCTAGACTCTCGATCCTCGACGCTATCGTCTAGCGAAACTACGGCTATTTGCTTAACGTTTTCTGTTGCACGTCCACACCCCGTGGCGGTCTCGCATGCAGAAACGGATCTCTTCTTGAACTTTGGGATGGGGACTTTCCCTTGCCCACCTTGACTGGTACTCGAATCCACGTCCATCGTAATCACTTAATTAGAACCCTTGATGAGTCCAAACAATTCGAGACCTTCCTTTAGACTCCTTGGCGCTAGCTACAAGCTCTAAATGTCGACAAAGACTACTCCTCACAAAGTTCGGCACCAAGCTTGGCTAAATAAAAGAGAAAAGGTTTCGGCTTCACTACCAAATGAAGTTGGAGCATTCGGCCAACACAAGGTCTTTGTTGCGAGTTTTGAAAAGAGCTTGAGAAAGGAATGGGAGTTCGGTCAAAGCGCAAATAGGGAAGGGAAAGAAGAAAACAAAAGAAATATTGACTACAGAGGCCAAAGGAGAAATCGGCACACCAAGAGGGAGAGGCAAAAGACTTGATGAATAACTAGCACTCTACCCTCCCCTATTTATACTATACGGCCTAGCTCCAACCTCCCACAAAAAATCCCATTATTTGCTCCTACAATTCCTCCCCAACACTCATTCAAAAAGTTTGAATGAGTCAAACCTCTTCCTAGCAAAAATTTAAAAAAATGACCAAGTCTTCTCCACCTTTTAAGCCTCCAAAAGCCACCCAACTTCTTACCTCTCGGCGCAAAAATAGAGGCCAAAGTCTTTTGCCTTCGCACTCGAACACCGCCCCATCCCTTGCACTGAGGCGTCACTTCCCCAAGCTCTTAGTGGCGTCTCCTTGCCACTTTACTAGCTCAATTCTTATGTCTATTTCCCCAAATAATTCTCTTAAGACACCCATCGCCAAGCTCCTTTTTTTACAAAAAAAAATCCAAAGTTTTCTAAAGCATTCTTTTGCCTTCTAGGGTTCTCCAAACCCCTAAAAATTCCTCCAACATGACCATAAGCCTACCAACTGCTCGAGTTATGCTCCAAGCGCATAACCCCTAAACCAGGGTGTTACAATTCTACCCTCCTTAGAAATAATTTCGTCCTCGAAATTACTTTGCTAACAAACGTCCATACAACCTATCTTACCACCTTACGCTTATGCTGCGCAACTCTGATCTTACTAAGGCTATCGTGCCTACACAATCTCTAAGTTCATGCTCAAAATTCGAAACACCTCCCTTAGCAACACAGAAAAGGCTAACTCATAGGCAACAAAGTAATTAAAGCATGTACCCAAAGCAAAGAAGCTTACCTAATATCACATCCTTGGTTGACTCCGACTAGAACCATTCCTTCCATGACTTGAACCACGACCCCTCGTCGCTCGAGGACAATCCTTAACCAGATGTGCCTTAGATCCGCACCGAAAACATTCTTTACTATTTCCCCAACACTCTCCTGTGTGAGGTCTTCCACATCGAACACAAGAACGATTCCGATCCACTGGGGCAAGTATACGCACAGGATTCTCGATCCTAGGTCTTTTCTGGGCATTACCCAACGATGCTGACGGTCCAATATTTCTCTTATTCTCGTTCCTATTCTTCTCTCGGTTTTCTCTTATAGTCTTTTTAACCTCCTCGGCAATCCGAGCTTTCTCTACCAGAATGGCAAAATCCCTTTCTCTTTGTGGCGCGATCGGCTCCCGCAACTCATCTCGCAGCCCATCTTCGAATCGAACACTCCTTTCATAATCAGTAGCCACGATTCCCTTGGCGTACTGACTTAGTCGCACAAACTCAGCTTCATACTCTGCTATCGACTTATTCCCTTGTACTAGGTTAAGAAACGCTTTCCTTTGCGCGTCTAAGTAACTTGCTCCAACGTACTTTCCTTCAAACTTTTCCTTAAAGTACTCCCAATCCAATCGATCTGCCGGTACACCTTGTTTGACAGTGAGCCACCAACGATAAGCTTCATCCCGAAGAAGCGAAACAGCACCTTTTAGCTTTTCTTCGTTGGTACAGTCCAAATCGTCCATAATTCTTTCAACTCCTTCTAGCCAATATTCTGCTATATTCGGAGCCACTCCAGATACTCCTCTAAATATCTCAGCTCCGTTCAATCTAAGCCTTTCCGATACTGACTTTCGAGCTCCGCTTCCTACACTAGCTCCTGCTACTCGCTCGAGCACTCGCAACATGGCCCGCGATACTGCGTCATCTTCCCCTGTCTGATCTTGCCCCTCTACGTCCACTGCTGGTGGCGGCACTTCACTTTCTGACCCATGGCCAGACCCTACTGGTTCCGATGCGGCCATTCTACCTCTACCGCGTCCCCTAGAGTTCATCTCTATCGTCGCAATTTAATCTGATTAACAAGTTTTATGCATTAGAAATTGTTCCACTATTTAACCACGAGCAAATTTTATGGAATGAAAGATATTTAGAAGTAGTTCTTTCGATCACACAAAGTTTCAGTTCGAGTTTACTACTCTAGTTCAAGAATCACATTCACACACACACATCCGTTCATCAACAAGGACACATTCCTTCCTCAATAGAGGCACATTCAGTGGTATCTACCACCCACATTCACTATTCTGGACATTTCGCCTTTTCTACCCTGTGGGTATTTCCGTCATTTTGTCCTACAGGGACATTTTCGTCATAAACCAAAGCGATTCAAAACTTTAATAGGTCAGGATCTTTTTGAAATTCCCAAAATTGAAGAGTATTTTCGAAAATTTCGCAAATTGAAGGTATAACAAGATTTTGGTAACTGTGGGTATTTTGGTAATTTTGTCAATCGTAATTTCGTAAATTTCCAAAGTCGTGTTATTACTTTGAAATACAGAAAAATTGGATACTTTTGCAAAGTAAGAAAATTTTATTAAGCTTGGGGTTAAACCGTAAATTTTGAAAGTCGTGGGCATTTTAGTAATTTTCAACATAGGGGTAAATTTTGGAAGTTTTAAAACTAGGGTTTTAAAACAAAGTGAGGCAAATTCCTTTCGGGTTTTAATAATTGGTTTAGCCTATGAACAAGTCCTCTTGGTTAAGATGAACCGTAGCTACGCACTGTAGGTAGGATTCAATGAAGAGGAGGTGAGTCGCTAGGGACCGCTTAAATACCAAGCTCTTCATCGAATACCACTCCTAGACATGCGTCTGATGGTTGCCACACCTTAACTCTCGACTTAATCACAGTTTGTTTAGTAATTTTTTTAAGTCTTATGCATATGTTTGAGTAGACTAGTCCTAGGGTTCAACAGATCCTAGTTCACTAATCTACGAGCCCAACTAAGCCCATAACAGTTCATATATCAAATTACTTCACAAGTCTGAAGTACTTACCTGGTGGACTCGGGTCGGAGGTACAGGTGCCATGCCAGAATAACCTGAAAATATTTCATAAAAACCCATATTTTTTGAAAAGCCCATTTTGAAACGTTTTTGGGCCCAAAACCCTCAAAGCCGAGTTTTGAACCGGGCTCTGATACCAAACTGTAACACCCCCAAACCCGGCCCATTCACTACGACCGAATCTGGTTATGTCACTGGGAAAGACGGTTGGAAATCTTTGACTTTAGAATTAAACTTGAAAACTTATTATCTCTGAAAATCATGTCCATTTAACATTTAATAAATAATATAAGCTTGTTGAAAAACTTCCGAATTAAAATGTTATTGTAAGTTGCTATAATATGAATCTCTTGCGAAAATATTACTAAGTGTAGAGTAAACTTCAACCTTAATAAATAGAGTACTTTAAATCAAAGAGGCCCTTATTACATCAAATAAAATTCCAAAATACTGATCATATAAAATACTTAAATAAAGTAAAACATCTTACGTATGAAAATCTCCTTCTCGCATGGGCCACCTTGTATCCACTCCAACCCGTCCACTAACCATGACTCACTGCGATGATTAAAAAGTTGGGTGAGTCATACTGACTCAATGTGTAAGTTAACCACCAAATCCACCCACATGCTAGCCACATAATATCCCAATTATCAAATGCAACAAGTAATATATATATATTTAAACATTTACCACAATCTGGGCTTGGCCCACATTCAAGTCATACTCAAATACTGGGCTAGGCCCATTTCTCAATAAACCACATATCAACTGGCTTGGCCCATGTCCACGTATGTTCCCAAAACATACCTATCCACATGTCATATTGGGCTCGGCCCATTTCCATATTATTACAAAAATAATGCAACATGATTCCCAACCCAACCTAGGGTCCATCCGCTACACACCCCCTTATCCAGCCTACCACACACCAGGGGATTATTGAGTCACCCTCTCCTTTTCCCTCCATAAAGGCAACCAATGCCATCCACGATGTAGCGTATAGCTAACATCAAACCACGATGGAGCACACAAAGAATCCATCAAGCCACGATATGGCATAAAGCCCATATCAATCAAGGTAACCACGCGAACCAAATCGCAAAGATCCACAACGCGACCTCGGTCGGCGCCAATCCACGATGTAGCACAAAGTCGACATCAACCACGTACTCAAGTACACCCGCACCTTCTTTTCATAACCCACCCATGCACATGCCACATAAAATATAATCGTGATAATGCATGCACATGCTTATTAATATCCATAAACATACTCATATACAAGCAAGTAATCACATTGCAACAGGTTCGATACTAACCTGATCATCGCTATACCCTTTAGGGGTATACATGGCACACTCATTACTGCACTTGTTAGTAAACATATAACACATAAAACCCGGAAACAGTGGGTTAGTTACACACCTTATTACTAGGAGTTCTAGACTCTCGATCCTCGACGCTATCGTCTAGCGAAACTCGGCTATTTGCTTAACGCTTTTACGTTGCACGTCCACACCCCGGTGCCCAGCCTCGCATGCCAGAAAACGGATCTCTTCTTGAACTTTGGGATGGGGACTTTCCCTTGCCCACCTTGACTGGTACTCGAATCCACGTCCATCGTAATCACTTAATTAGAACCCTTGATGAGTCCAAACAATTCGAGACCTTCCTTTAGACTCCTTGGCGCTGGCTACAAGCTCTAAATGTCGACAAAGACTACTCCTCACAAAGTTCGGCACCAAGCTTGGCTAAATAAAAGAGAAAAGGTTTCGCTTCACTACCAAATGAAGTTGGAGCATTCGGCCAACACAAGGTGCTGTTATGGAGTTTTGAAAAGAGTTTGAGAAAGGAATGGGAGTTCGGCCAAAGCGCAAATAAGGAAGGGAAAGAAGAAAACAAAAGAAATATTGACTACAGAGGCCAAAGGAGAAATCGGCACACCAAGAGGGAGAGGCAAAAGACTTGATGAATAACTAGCACTCTACCCTCCCCTATTTATACTATACGGCCTAGCTCCAACCTCCCACAAAAAATCCCATTATTTGCTCCTACAATTCCTCCCCAACACTCATTCAAAAAGTTTGAATGAGTCAAACCTCTTCCTAGCAAAAATTTAAAAAAAAATGACCAAGTCTTCTCCACCTTTTAAGCCTCCAAAAGCCACCCAACTTCTTACCTCTCTGACGCCAAAAATAGAGGCCAAAGTGCTGCCTTCGCAGCTCAAACACTGGCCCCATCCCTTGCACCTGAGGCGTCACTTCCCCAAGCTCTTAGTAGCGTCTCCCTTGCCACTTTACTAGCTCAATTCTTATGTCTATTTCCCCCAAATAATTCTCTTAAGACACCCATCGCCAAGCTCCCCTTTTTTACAAAAAAAAATCCAAAAATTTTCTAAAGCATTCTTTTGCCTTCTAGGGTTCTCCAAACCCCTAAAAATTCCTCCAACATGACCATAAGCCTACCAACTGCTCGAGTTATGCTCCAAGCGCATAACCCCTAAACCAGGGTGTTACAGTTTGCTCGTCTCAGCCTGTTTGATGATGGTAGCTTGTTGGCTGAGCTTCAAGTGAGACCGACATGGACTGAGCAAATTAAGGGGAAACAGTTGTTGGATGAGTCATTGGTTCCTCGTTTTTGACAAGTTGAGAAGGGAGAGACTGCAGATTTTGGGTTGAACGGTGGGGGAGTACTGTGTTTCCGTGGGAGAGTTTGTGTACCGAGGGATACTGAGCTAAGGCAGTCTATACTGCGAGAGTTGCATAGTATTCCATATGCTATGCATCCTGGCGGAAACAAGTTATATCGAGATCTTCGTGAGTTTTACTTGTGGCCAGGCCTGAAGCGCGAAGTCACTGAGTTTGTGGGTAAGTGTCTGACATGCCAGCAAGTTAAGGCTGAGCATCAACTACCTTCTGGGTACCTGCAACCAGTTAAGATTCCACTCTGGAAGTGGGAAAAGGTAACCATGGATTTTGCGAGTGGGCTACCCTTGACGCCTACTAAGAAGGATTCGATATGGGTTATTGTAGACCGATTAACTAAATCTGCCCACTTTATACCGGTCCGCATTGATTATTCGCTGTAGAAGTTGGCTAAATTGTATGTAGCTGAGATTCTGAGACTGCATGGGGTACCGGTTTCTATCATATCTCACAGAGATCCTAGATTCACATATCGGTTCTGGAAGAAGTTACATGAGGCTTTGGGTACAAGGTTGAACTTGATCGTTGCGTTCCATCCTCGAATGGATGGTCACGAGAGGGTGATTCGAGATCTTTGGAGGACATGTTAAGAAGTTGTGTAATTGATTTTCGAGGCAGTTGGGAAGACTATTTGCCGCTAGTAGAGTTCGCGTATAATAATAACTATCAGTCGAGTATTCAAATGGCACCGTAAGAGGTGTTATATGGTCGTAGGTGTCGTACTCCTACCTGTTGGACTGAGCTAGGCGAGCGGCAAGTCTGGGGCTAGAGTTAGTTTCTGATATCGAGGAAAAGGTAAATTTGATTTGAGATCGATTAAAAGAAGCGTCTTATAGGCAGAAGTCATATGCAGACTTGAAGCGTAAGGAGATTGAGTACTCTGTGGGGGATTATGTTTTCCTTAAGGTCTCACCATGGAAGAAAATTCTGAGATTTGGACGGAAGGGCAAGCTGAGCCCTTGATTTATTGGGCCTTACCGAATACTGAAGCGTGTGGGGCCAGTTGCCTATCAGCTTGAGTTGCCTCCAGAATTAGACAGGATTCATGATGTGTTCCACGTCTCCATGCTGAGATGTTTTCGCTCTGATCCTACACATGTAGTGCCTGTTGAGAAGATCGAGGTTAGGCCAGATCTGGCCTTCGAGGAAGAACCAGTACATATATTAGACCGTGAGGTTAAGGTACTAAGGAAGAAATCTATTCCACTTGTTAAACTGCTTCGGCATAATCACGGTACAGAGGAAGCCACGTGGGAACCTAAGGAGGCGATGCGACAACAATACCCTCACCTATTCTGACCAGGTAAATTTCGAGGCTGAAATTTCTTTTAGGGGGTAGAGTTCTAACGCCCCAAAAATATAGGGTCTTTAGTTTTGCATGATCTGACACAAATTGCTTGTTTTCTTTAATGGCTAAGTGATTTGGGTGTGTATGGGAGTGTTTGAGAAGCCTGGGTTCAAGTCTTGGCTTTTGCAGAATTTTTAAAATTTGCTCTTAAAAGAATCTGGACACTGGCACATAGGGCTTATTAATTATTGTGCTTGTTTTAAGTCACAAGAAGCCTGTTGGTGCAGTGGTTGTGGCGTTACAAGTGTGGAAAAAGGGTCTGAGGTTTGAATGTTGGCATAGCATGAGGGGGTACTTATTTTGCTGAGGGTTCGGCTAGTAGTTGAGTTGGAGTAAAATTCTGATAGATGAGAGATTGGAGAAATTTGAGGAGTGGATTGTGGTGCAAATCATGGAGAGGATTGGGGAGAGATTTTAGGAGGAAATCAAGGAGTTTGGTTGTGGGGAGAGTAGTGCCGAATTTGGTGTCTAGCTACTCAGAAATTCGGCAGAGACTTCTTTTGCTATAGTCCTTGTTCGATTTTTCTTTCTTCTGGAATTTTTTTTCCTTTTTTGTTTCTCCCTGGCAGAATTGGTTGTTGTGTCTTGGCATCGTAAATCACTTTGGTCGATACCTGGTAAGTCAAGTGCCTCTCGGTACCTTTTGGGTTCCTTTTTCTCTGCTATTTTCCTTTTGCCGAATTCATTCTTCTCCCCTTATTTCTCCTTCACCTCTCCTCAACATTTTTCGAATATACTATCTCAGGATCATTTCTGCTTTCGCCTCTCTTCCTCTTTTCTTAAAGAAATAGCTGAACCTTTCTTCATAACACTTTGGTAAGCCAAATACTACATTTTCTCTTTTCCCTCTCTTTTGTTTCTCTGCTTTTTCAATATTGACTGAACATCATAAATCTTGTCTTGTTATTTCAAAACCATTTGGATGATAATCTCTAACAATCGGTGGAGCATCGACTGCCTTGCTTCTCTGCACATCTCTACTTTCTTCTTCAAATACTTCTTTGGCCGAATACTATGGGGTAAGTAGGTTTGTTTTGTAGTATTGGCCGAATACTCAATCTGCTCTAACTCTAATTCTTTGGACTATGGGTATCAATTAAAGCCTTGTATTAAATGATTATTGCTAACGAAATCTGTTGTATGCGCATAAAATCGAGAAGAAGGGTGCGATCGTTTTCAACCAGCGATCTAAGAGTAATAATCGCATGACTTTTTGTCAAGGTAAGTGGTGATATCGGTTTGGGGCTTTAGTTTTAATGATCATGAAAGGATGAAAGATTGATTGTTTTGGGATGAATGTAGGTTGATCGCGCGTGGGGTAATCTGTTTGTTGCTCAAACATGTGTGTAGTCACACCCTCTCTCTCGTGAATCGTGGCCGGCGGCCTAAGGCGAAACTTTGGCATTTGAGGCCTCACGAGCGTGCGATCGCTCATGTGGTAAACCGAGCCCACAAATTATGGGCGATAGACTGTAGAGGCCGCCACGATTATCCTCATGCTCTTGGACCGATATGGGCCTCGGTTGGCTGAAATGGGCCGTGTGGGCCCAATGGGCTCGTGGGCCCCACACGGATAAAATCCATGATAAGTGGAAAATACTGGACTGGGCTATGTAGATCGCATAGCCGTGACTAAATTTGGCTAAATGGGCCACACGAGCGTGTGGGCCCACTTGGGCTAAATAATGGGCCTTGGGCCCATTTACACCGTTATGACCATTTAGGTTATCTGTGTCGCTCGAGGCGACTGTAGACCTTCAGAGAGGTCGTTATCTGCACCGAGACCCCAAAATCAATAAAGTGACCAAAATACCCCTAAAGGGTAAAATTACTATTTTACCCTTAATAGATGGAAATGACCATTTTACCCCTATAGGTAGGTTGACTGATGAGTGTATGTTATTTGTAAGACTGTACTGAGTAGGACACTTTGCATACACGAACTATTTATGACATGACATACTGCATGGGGTTGGGATTCTGATATGGAGGAAGTCTCAGATCGGGTGGCTCGCCACATTCATCGTTATCGTGGTATTGCCACATATCGCATCGTGGTGTTGCCACGTATCTCATATCGCGGCTCTGCTGCGTTATTATCTTGGCGGCTATGCTCACGATCTTGTGTCTTTGGCTAGGGAGTCGATTTTTATCCCCACATGGTGTGTTGGTTGGTACGGGTGGTGTGTTGGCTGGATTGGGGTGGGTTGCATATTTGCACCGTCTCGATATCATTGGGCTTAGGCCCATCATCATTCTTGTAATGGGCTAAGGCCCGCACCTTATTCATCGAATAGGGCTCGTGCCCGCATCATTCTCGCATGTATTGTTACTGACTGACTAATAGGGGATTACACACTGAGTTTTCATAAACTCAACCTTTCTTTTAATTATACATGTAATCCCCTGCCTTAGACGATTTGGAGCCGCGAGGGACTTGGAGGTGGCCACACGATCGTTGATGTTCTGCTTTAGACTTACTTATTTAAATTTCATATTGGGCTATTGATTATGTAATAAGGCCATTGGTGGATTTAATTTTTAATTGGGCTTTGATTTCGTATTTTAAACTGCCAAATTGATATAAATGAGTTTTCAAAATAACAACTATTTTTAAGAAAAACACGCATTTTAAACTTCAAGGTTTTTTTTTTATTAGAGAAGCTTCCGCGGTTTTATTCAATTTAAGAAACGAACAGTAACAATTATGGCAATTGTTTTGATAAGCTGTTTTCAGATTGTAATAACTTAATTTGCTGAAATTTCTCAAGTAATAAAAACTAAATGGGTTTTACCTTAAATATGGATTTTTTATCAACAAGTCTTCGATGTGACACATCAGATTCGGTCGTAACGTCTAGGCCAGGTTTGGGGTGTTACAGAATCATACTTCCTAACACATAATTTCCCAGGCATGCTTACCACACATCGTCATAATTATGCATCACATTATATACTTGAGTACATACATACAAATTTTGCAGAGAAAATAGACAAACTTACATACATACTGCAACTCCTCAAGGAGATATGCTTATCTATATGGATGTCAATCATACAGAGAATCATTATAATATAAGGTGCATGTGACAGGTCTAGAGAGTTACCAAAGACCTACTTTTACCTTGACCTAAAGCTTTTATTTTGATTGTCCTTCCCAATCCAGTAGCGAAAACTTCTTAAAAGATCATAAAATTTCCATTAGAATATCCATTACAGATAGCTTACAATTGTTTCAACCGCATACGACCCCCGAGCAGGGCTTCCACTCATACCTTATTGTCCCTACATCTGTTAACATCCTTCATCTGCTATAATCGTAATGTACAAAGCTATAAGACTTACCAGAAGGTTGAATCATCCACTGATTAAACAAAATCTTAGCTCTTGCTTAACGAATAAGGAAAGAACATTTAGGTTAGAAAGAAGAAGCAGAACGTAAAGTAGAAAGTAATATCATCTGGAATGTCTTCCCCCTCACTAGATATAAACTTCCTATCCCCTCTACTGGGGACTTTGACAAGTGACGATGCTTACCTAACCCAATCTCCTAATTTTCCCACAAAAATCTAGGGGAAGTTAATGAGAGTAAAACAAATATCTTCGTTATTGTTTTACTAGTCATGGGAGGGTCAAATCAATCCAATTGACTCCAAACTAATCTCCTTATAAGAACCAAATAGAACAATGTTTTTGTAAACCGAGCGTACTATACATTGGTGATGACTCACGTATGGTGTGGCCTTAAAGATAATTAAGTTTCCTACAACATTTTCATGCTCTTGGTAAGCTCTTTGTTCCCAACCAAAACTCTGAGGCGTACTCTTCTTGTGCATATTCATTCTTTACTAGAAAATACCCTGTAATTAAATCCTTAGATATTGCCATTAGGTAGATACTTTAATGCTAATATGCATCAATACTCTAACTCACTAGTAGGTCAGTAAGGTGGCAGATTTTACTACTATAGTGCGCCAAAATAGTTTACATACATGCCTTAATCACCTTTTTGGATCCATTGCTTTTAGGGTGTGACAGTATCTAAAAAAATTCCCTTTCCCAAATCCTAGCTTCATCTATCCTGCAATAATTTCCCTCCATACCGTACAATTTATAAACACGCATGCACATGCATATGAGCACAAAACCTTAATAACATGGAGTACGCCAGACTTAGATATGTGTGACCACAACTATTCTAGGCATACTGACATACTTGCAAATACCCAATTACCTATTCGACCATGTGCAAACATAGCACTCACAAACAAGGGAGATCATGCATCATAATAGAATTCATTCTAGACTAAAATTAAATTCATACCAACCATACCGCATCATAGGTACGAAGCATAGAAACTCACCTGATGTTTTTTCCTCCTCAACTTAGCCTCTCCAAATGCCAGAGATTCCATTTTTCCTAGTAGCTAAGCATTCTAACCAAAACCATAAGTTAAACTCAGCATTTTCAGCTTAGGCTCAGTTTTCCAAAAATAAGAAAAATGCTTAAAATGGTTCTGAAACTCTTAAATTTGTTTTCTTAACCTTAAATACTCTAAAGGATTTAGAACCTTACTAGCTTACTGGATTCTCTACTTTTTTGTCTCAAACTTCAGGATCATCGCTCCATTCAAAGCTTACTGTAACTATTTCTTCTTCGGAGCAACCAAGAAGAAGATGAAGAAGAGAGGAAAATAAAACAGAATTGAGATGAATCCTCTCTTAGAAGTCATTTCTCAATTATTTATAGCTCTCCTTGCACTGTCTTCAACCGTATAAAATCCACCCATTGACAATAATTGTGTCTCCCACTAGGGAATCAGCTGGTTTGAATCTAACTGAACCAACAATGGATTTTAACCATGTCCAAATCAATTACCAACTTTTCCTAATTTTTCTGTGGAGGTCGCCAACTTATGGCTTCTTTCAATTTAACACCCAAATATTCCTAATTTTCAGATTTAAAGGAAACCAGGTGTGACAAAACGAACGGGAAAATACCTACAAAAAATACTATGACAAAAAAATATGAAATATAATACTATATATAAATATAACAAAATAAATAAAAATAAGAAAAATAGGTATTGACAATGGTTAAAAAATCATCTAAATAAAGAATTTCGAATGAAACTTGGCTCTTTTTGCAAATGTAATGTCCTTGCTTGGATGTTGTGACAATGGGGTGTAATGTTGCAACATTGGGTCTAGTTTCCGACTTCTTTGCTTTTTCAGTTCTCTCACTCCACGATTTCAACACCTGTTGTGTAAACAACTCAAAAAAAACTAAGATTAATTCTAAAATTAAAATAGAAAGAAATGAACAAAAAATAGAAGTCCTTTAAAACCGGGACGATTCGTGACACCACCATAGAAAAATTTCAAGCTAGTTCTCGACACTTTGATTCGTCCTTTGTGTCCATTTTCGATTTATATGATCCAACACCTTCGATCGATTCCATTGATATTGCCTTATTTTTTAGCGACATGAAATCCACATTACGAGCCCCTTGACACCAAATCCAAGCTAACCCCAGATATTTTTTGGGGTATTATTATCGCAAGCTTCCTCATTCCCATGTCATGTGAGGCTTTGATTGCGCAAGTTTTGCCTCTATCATCGAATGAGAATAATACGAACTCATCGACTTCTTCAGTTGGCATCTTCTCAGTTATGGCCAGAAAATGTATTGGCTCTTGTACACATTCATTCAGAAATGGTTGAAGCTCAATGTTAGTTAGTACTGTTAAATCTATGTCTACTATTACGTCAATTGGATTGTAGTTTTCTTTGGCCATATTCAATTCATCCCTATGATCTCTGATTCCAAACTCTTGTTGACTTTTATAATCTAATTAAGGGTGGTTGATGATAGTACGATGGTCCTCGTGATCAAAGTTGGGAACATCATGCAAAATATCTTCCCATGGAGGCAGCGCCTCGGACATTTGTTGGAGTGTTTTCATCATTTGCGCTGTCGAAACTATTTTTTTTTGGAAAAAAATAGGGATCGACTTTAAAAAAAGAAAACGGGAGTCGCCACCAATCCCTTTTTGCTTAGGTGTGATTGGATCACCTTATAAAACGTTTTATTTCAAAACATTGATTTTGGCCTACGAAATTCAAGAAAACGGGTTCGGGATTCAGTTACGTACGAGGAAGGATTAGCACCCTCGTAACGCCCAAAATTGGTACCGGATTGATTAGTTATTGTCCTAATGTCGAAAATTTGAAAAGATTTGAAAACATGATTTCTTTAAAAACTTGAACAATTTGAGTTGGAACTTGAGATTACTTTGTTCGAAGAATACAAACATCACATCCAAAGACGTCGGACATGATGTTTTAAACCCTCGTAACCAAAATCATCTCATGATTTACAAAATTCATTAAAAGGATATTTAGTTATTTAGTCATACGGAAAATCGAAACCCAGCACGTTAGGGCACTATTTCTCAAATTTCTAAACACAAAACATTGCCTTATTTAAGAAAAACTTTTGGATAAAATGTAGTAATTAAAGAAGATAGATATTTTTAAACAAAGATTTGAAAAAAGTAACATTAAGTTATTACAAAAAAGTGCAATTTACTAAAGTTACAGATTATATTAACAATTAGCACTAACATAAACAATTAAGTAAAAGAATGACAAGCAATAATAATAATGTTAAGGTAAACAAAGATAATGGATTCAAAATTTTTTTAAAAAAATGAACAATCAAAATAAAAAATATAGAGTAGATAATAGCAATTTTAAAAGAATCTATGAAAAAATTAAGGAAAAAAAATTATTCACAAGATTAAATTCAAATAAAATAATAATAATATAAGGTAAATAATATACTCAAAACAATTAATGAATATTATAACAATTTTTAGAAAAATGAAATAAAAAAATTAAGAAACGATATGGCAAAATCTAAAATAGTTAATATATACATAATAAAATAAATATATATATTTTAAATAAATAATATAAAAACTTTGAATAAAAATGTATAAGGGATAACTTATAATAAGTATATAATATACCATTTAAAAATAGATAATATACATATTTTAAATAAACAATATATGGAAAAATTTGCCTTAATAATAAAACAATTTAGATGATGTACAACATACAAATTTTCAAATAATACATAATATGATTAAAGTTAAATAATATATAATATATAGATAATATATAACAAATAAATATAATAATATATATGATAAAACAATTTAACGTAAATAGGGAAAAGCAAAAAAGAAAAACAAGTTTAAAATAATTAAAATAAATGAATAAATAATGATTAAGCAATTAAATGGATAAATAAAAAAAAAGTTTAAAAAAACACATAAGTCAACCTAACTCCCGCAATATGTGGACTCAACGAAATTCCTCCACCAAAATCTAACTCGAACGGAAGCAACTCAAAAAGAAACGAAGTTGAGCGAAGAACAAAATAGGAACAAGCCACAGAAAATAAGAACGTAAAAGAGAGAGAAATTTGAGTGAATGCTCTTAAGAATTTTTTATTACTCAAAATTCCAGTCCCAAGTGCTTTACAATAAAGGGAGAGGCCTCTATTTATAGTTGAGCCTCCCCAAATCAAACGGTACAGATCAATTACATCAACGGCTAAGATTAAAAGGTATCTCCAAATTAAATCTCTAAGATTACAAAATCATATCTTCTAAGATTGCATACCATATCTTCTAGGATTGCATATCATATTTAAGATTTTCATATCATATCTAAGATTGCATATCATATCTTCTAGGATTGCATATCATATCTAAGATTTGCATATCATATCTAAGATTGTATATCCTTGAAGATTGTGTTTCCATATACATCAAGCTTGTAGATGGACCTTCAATCTTTTTAAGTAATGGGCCATTCCGATCGGGCCAAATGATATATTTTGGACTGGACTTGAACTTTGTTTTATTATTTTGGGTTTATTATTTTTTTGTATGGGTCTGGGCTAAATTGGCCTATTACAGCTGCCCCTCTTTGCTCATTGTCATGTAACGAGAATGGAACAAAGACTATAAAAGGACCAATTTTGCCCGGTCTTGTCGAGCCTTAACTTCTTGATCCTCATCTTCTTCAAGTAGTCTCTAACCCAACTGCAACTTCAAGGAGATTGAATATGTAGCTTTAATCTTATTTTACTGACTCTTCAGGGAGATAAGACATGCTCTTGTAGATTTAATCCATCCTACTGTAACTTCAGGAAAGTGAGACTAGTATCTTTGATCTTGCTTCACTGCAATATTCAGGAAGACAAGATCTACTATTTTCAGTCTGCTCCACTGCAAACTCAGGGAGGCAAGCTAGTATCTTCGATATGCTTCCTGCAACTTCAGGAAGATAAGATCTGCTGACTTCATTCTGCTCCACTGCAACTTCAGGGAGGCAGGCTAATATCTTTGATTTGCTTCCTGCAACTTCAGAAAGATAAGATCTGCATTGCCTTGATGCGCTCTCACGCAACTTCAGGGAGGCAGGCTAATATCTTCGATCTGCTTCCTGCAACTTCAGGAAGATAAGATCTACTGTCTTCAGTCTACTCCACTGCAACTTCAGGGAGGCAGGCTAATATCTTCGATCTGCTTCCTACAACTTCAGGAAGATAAGATCTGCTTTCTTCAGTCTGCTCCACTGCAACTTCAGGGAGGCAGGCTAATATCTTCGATCTGCTTCCTATAACTTAAGGAAGATAAGATTTACTATCTTCAGTCTGCTCCACTGCAAACTCAGGGATGCCAGACTGATGTTTTCGATCCGCTTCACTGCAACCTCAGGAAGGCAGGATCTGCTATCTTTTAGCCTACTCCACTCGCAACCTCGTGAAGGCCGATCGCTATTTTAGTCTCGCTCACCACGCAACTTCGGGAGAGTCGGTGAAAGCGTCAATCTACCCTACTACATTGTCCTATAGAGGACATGACCTGTAGAATGGGTGTATGCTTATGCCGAATGATTAGGATGCCCTGATCGAAATGAATCAAATGCTCCTAATTAGACGCGCTATGATATATGAATGTAGAAATGTTATGAGCATGATTCCTACTTAAGGTGTCATCACTCATTTGTTCTTCATCCTTATTCCTCTCGAAGTATCAATCATATTCTGCTCAAATAATTTGCCCCATGGTAATTCTGAGTCCACTCCACTTGAACCTTGGGACATAAAGTTTGTACCTCCCACTGCAACTTTAGGGGAACAACATTTGGTTTCTTCCATCCATCCTACTGCCACTCAGAGGTATAGAATTTGTATCATTTTCAATTAATTTGATCTGATACACCATTCCCTGGGTGTAATGACCAGATGTATATACCTGAAATTTGCATGAATGCAGAGTATCATTTTTCTTTTCCCAGAAATGATGCACGTTTACACTTGGGTTGACATTGCTCGTTATTTGTCGAGAAGGTATCACTGACGAAATGTCTTATCTTTTTGTTCAACCAATAAAAATCCAAAGATATAATCATCTTTCAATATTTCCAACCCTTTGGCTTGGTGAGTTCTAAACAATAGTCCTGTTTCAGATTCTCATATTATTTAGAAGCTTCCAGAGTAATATGCGAAACTCCTTTTATGAAAGTATTATTAGTCCATTAATCGTTATTTCAATATAAAATGCTTGGAAAAGATCACAACAATGGATGAGAAAGAAATTAATCAAGAGCATAGCTCGAAACAAATAAGTTAATCAAAGATAACCAAGGCAATAAAAGAAAATTGATTAAGGTGTATCTTGAAAAGAATAAAGTAATCAAAGATAGCCAAGGCCATAAAAGAAAATTGATTGGGGTGTATCTTGAAAGTAATCAAAGATAGAAAATTCAAAATGGGTAAGATAGAAGCTAGGTGCCCCAGATATCGCAGCCTGAGCTTCTCTGTACAAACTTCTTGAGGACCATTTTGAGCTCAATATGTGTTTAGAGAATCCAGAGTACTTTGACAATGCCCCAAGATGTAGCATACTTCCTCATTGTTAATTCAAGCATAGCAAGACTACCACATGCCCTATCTTTGATCAAAATTTGAGCCGCCCTTTTCGGGTTTTCGGCTCAAAACCCCTTTGGTCTCAAACCGCACTTTGCGGGTTTTCGCCTTGGCCTCTCCTTTTTTTTTTGAATTTGATCTCAAGGCGCCCTTTGCGGGTTTTCACCTTGGCCTTTCCCCTTTCAGGTAAAATACTTCTTGACTGAACCTGAATTTGCCGAATTGGGCAAGCCTTCGCCATCCGTCTCGGTCAATATCAATGCTCCTCTAGAACAGGCCCTTTTTACTACATAAGGTCCTTCCCAGTTTGGCATCTGCTTTCCTCTGAAATCCTTTTGTATAAGAAAGATCTTTTTCAACATCAGGTTCCCCTCGTGGAATTCTCTAGGATGAACCTCTTTTGTCGTAAGCTTGCATCATCTGGCCGTGACAGATAGCTTTTAACCTTTTTTCCTTCGATTAGGTTCAATTGGCAAAACTATTTCTATTCCGATGAGAAATGTGTTGCCCCAACGAAGGTTCTAGCCGACGTTCGATAAGACAGAGGGTAAATGGTAACTTCTTTATGTCAATCTTTACAAGTCTCAGTCCTCTTTCCCATGATCTTTTTTTTTTGCCTTTACTGCACTGTGATATGCTGCCTGATCTTTGAACAAACTTCCAAACTTTTGACATTATCCTTTTTAGCACTCTTTGTCGGTACCTGATCTCTTTTTTCTTTTTTCTTTTTTTTTTTTTGAAATTTGATGACTGTCGTCTTTGTAATATTGGCATATGAAGCAACATTCACCCTCTTAATGTAGTAATCGATGACCACATAGATAATTCGATGTCAACTAGAAGCTTTTGACGAGATCAGCCCCATAACATCCATGCCCTACATATAGTAAAGTCTGTGAAAAAAATGGAGGAGTCACATAAATCTCGTCTTCTTCAATTCAGTATTTGCGGTATAACTGATGCAATCCCCTTCCATGGTAGACCAACAGTGCCCGATCCTCATGTTTAGCCCGCGTCTTAGTAGCCCAGGCATGTCCTGATATGATCGTGTGAAAACATCTTTGAATTCTTAAAAATAACTCAATGATGTCTCGCTAGGCTACAATCTTTACCTCTTTTCTAGGTTTATCCACTGACCCTTTGTAGAGTAGGGTCTGTTTTTCATCTTGTTCTACCATTCTTAACAAATCAGAAGATAGGTTACAATCTCTGTCATCTTCAAAGTCCTAAGATCCCTCTAGACACATATCTTACTCGAAAGGAGACTCTGAGTCAGTAACAGCGTTGCTCACATCATTGATATCTGTAGACCTATTGTAGGTTTGAAGGAAGATTCTAAAGAATAAATGATTCAAAGAATTATTATTTGTATGGTCATGAATGAATAATGAAAGAATACTTGAAAGAAAATCCAAAGAACAAAAAAAAATTAAATACAATTGTTTGTACAGTATGAAATGAAAAAATAAAAGAATATTTGCTCAAAAAGATGCATTTTATTGAAATAAAAATTCTGGACACAAGCTTATTTCATAAAAGGGCTCTTATTGCCTCTAGGCTTAAGGCAACAAGTGTGTTTTGAATATTACTCTAGATTAGCTCTAAAAATACAGGGATCTCTTCCACAGTCCTATTATTCAAAACACTCCCAAGTATGCAAGGGCTTGGAAACTTCGTTCCCCGGTTCCCTCTTCACTTTTGACTTCTTCAAGGAGTCGTAACTTTCTTGTCTCCTCCTTCAATTATCGCATTTACTGCCTCGTCAAAGTGATCAGGTTCTGATGAAAAGTCGAACTTTACAATTTTCATTTTAATGAACCTTTCGACCAACTTTTTAAATGTAGTAAAGTTTTCAATTGAGTAACCCGTTATTCCCGCGTGGTACTCGCATTGGGCATTCTCATTATACCATCTTGGGAACAGAGGTTGCACGGGTTCCGAGTAGGAAGGAGACACCACATGCACATCAAAAAGATTCTGATACAGCTCATTATATGTCATTGGGATGGGTGTGAACTAGAGCTTTTCTGTATTTGGCCTCGAATTGGATTCCTACCTTGAAGAGCCTTGATAGCTAGTGGTTACTTTTGGTTGACTGACAGTAATTGACTTCGAGTAGCATTTGTTATATGTACTCGTATTATTCACCTCGTTCTCATTTTTCCTTGGAGCTGACCTTTTGGTGTTTTCCCCTGTTTCTATCTTGCCACCCCTTATGGCATTTTCAATCATTTCTCCCACCATTACTATATCTGCAAAGCTCTTTGTGGTACTTTCTATCAAGTGAGTAATGAATGGGGCCTTTAAAGTATTGATAAAAAGCATTGTTATTTCCTTTTCTAGGAGCGGTGGCTAAACTTGCATGGCAACTTCCCTCCATCTTTGTGCATACTGCCTGAAGCTTTTATTTGATTTCTTCTCCATTTTTTGCAAGGTGATTCTGTCAGGCGTCATGTCTGCCACATGATTGTATTGTTTCATAAATGCTTGTGCTAGGTCTCTCCAGGAATTAATCCTAGCATCGCTCAATTGGTTGTACCACCTGGACGCTGCCCCCACCAAGCTATCTTGGAAACAATGGATCAACAGTTGATCGTAATTAACATACCCAGTCATCCGTCTACAGAACATGGTAATATGGGCTTCAGGACAGCTAGTCCCATTGTACTTCTCAAATTCTGGCATTTTGAACTTGTGAGGAAGCACCAAATATGGAACCAAGCTCAAGTCTTTAGCATCAATTCCATGGTGATTATCAGCATTTTCCAAGGCCTTGAACTTTTCTTCTAACCATCTACAACGGTCCTCTAACTACCTCGGTAATTCAATTTTCATCTCTTCCCTCTCCTTTATATCTAAATCAGGGATAACAGGACTAGCAAGGTTATCTCCTGGGTTAGGTCCTGAGCCAACTTGGACATTCATGGGCACCCCAGTATCAGCTTGACCTTGTTGAAGCCTAATTGTAACAGATGGCCTTTGAGGATATGCTTCAGGTTGTGTTTGTGTATGCGGTGGGGTAAAACCCGGAGGATAATCCTCATTATCTTCTCCAGTATTAGTCATGGGACCTTCTCCCTTGTCCATTTCCCCATTCAGTAGCTGAGTCATTTGAGCCACCATATTCCTTTGGGCTTCCATCATTTGTTCCCTCATATCTCGTTGGATCTTTGCCAACTGCTCTTGCAGCTGGTCTTGCATGTCTCTTTGGAACTGTTCAAGTCTTTGATCCATATCTTTCGTCTTAGCGCGAGTACCGTAACGATGTTTAGTTTCCATATTAACTTTCTTTCTTTCTCTCTTTTTCTAAAATAACTTCAACTAATTAGGATCTTTTTGTAAAATTCTAATGCAAATGATGCAATGCAATGCAGATGCATGGAATGAATGCAAAATAAAGAGAGGTGTTGATTCTGAATTCAATTTCATTAGAACAACTTTTCTAGAAAGCAAATTTATTTACATAAAACGGATTACATATGCGGCCTTTCCCTCATATTCCAAGCAAAAACATCAATCCCCTTCTTCACAAAGGTCAAATCTTGCAAACTTCTAATAGATGCCTCCAATAGCTCCTTTTTGCTTGGGTTGCGACTCATTACTCACTTATCCTCGCAATGCTTGTTAGAAAATCGAGACATGATGGATCTCGAATAGTCTTCGTCAACTTGAATCCTTGGGCAATAAAGTATTGTATTCCTTCACGGACTATCAGTCTTCTCTCATTGTGTTTACTTGGACCATATTCGGACGACCATATTATAATCCACTTTATCAAGAAATCTATTTTCTCATGACAAACTTTTCTATTTAGCAATCGAATTTGAATCAACACCTCTTTTCTATGATGTGAATGCAATGCAATCAAAAAAAAAGAGAACATGTTAGCACAAGAGAAATAAACAACAAAATAGGGCACCTATCTGGGTGACCACTAGGGTTTGGCATAGTTCTACCTAGGGTAAGCCCTTAGGTTTTCTACATGTGGTTTAGATCTAAAGTTGAGGTACCTGAACCAGCAGATTCCTCGATCCTCACCCATTATAGGCTCATACGGATCGAGTTCAGTTTAGGGGAATACATTTTCCTATGGCTGCACGAAGATGAAAATCTTACGAAGACATAGGTACGGATGTATCCCGAAAGCTGTGACATCCTGGAAAGGGCCTATGCATTTTTGGTTTAATTGTACGAAGTAACATGTTTTATGTACTAAGAATAAATTTTGAACAATTTTGGAAACACGAAAATGTATGGAAATGTTAAGTTAAAAAAATGGAAAGTGAACATTTTTGGAAACTTGAAATGGATGGAAATGATTTGGAAATGATTCAAAATAGGAAAGTGCACATTTCTCTGAAACTTGGAAATGTAAGAAAATGTCAAGTTTATAGAGCCGAACGAAATTTTTGGAAACTTAGAAATGACTTAGAAATGTCGAGTTTTAAAGTTTAAAAGAGGAAATTAAGGCAAGGTGGCCTTAAAAGAAAAAGTTTGTGAAATTTGACACACAAACAGGCTTGGAAAAGTGGCACAGAAAGATGCCACTTAGGGCCTCTGGAAATGGCGCCACATGCAAGGTGTTGGGCACTGGTTCGAGTCACTTGGGAAGCAAATAAAAGAAGTTTTATTTTTGCTTCCGAAAGCTCTGAGGTGGACGGCACAAGCCTTCTAGAAAGGAGGAGTTTTATTCTCTTTAATATTCGATTAATAAGGTGATAAATAAGGGATTTAATTTGGATTGAAGAGATAATAAAGGATTATTCTCTAATTATTTTAAATTAAGAGATAAAGCTATCAAATAAAGAAGAGTGGTGGCCAAGTAAGGGATTCTGAGGAGTAGTTTCGGCTATAAAAGGAAGGAAATAGGGCCACTCATCAATTTTTCTTCCTCCTCCTCTCTCTGCCGAATTTCTGAGTGCTTTCCTCTCTTCTCTTCTCTTTTTCTTTTGTCAAGCCGAATCTATAGTCCACCATTGCCAAAATTCTCAAGTTTCTTTTCCTTATTTTCGTGGAAACCAAATATCCCAAGAGAACCTCTAGTCGACTTCTCCATTAAATCCCAAAAGCCGAAACTTTATCATCTAGTCATCAAGGCCGATTCTTTAAGGGGCTTTTAACAAGGGTGCTACCGATTTCTTAAAAAGGGTAAGATCCAAAGTTTGGTTTCAATTCTTTTATATTTTAAACCTATCTAAAATTTAGGGACTAATCTCTATTATGGATTTTGGCCGAGTTATGGAAGGGTGTTTTCGGAAATTAAGAAATTGTCAACTACAAGAAGGTATCTTTCGAAACTTCTAAGATCTAAGGTAAGTTATGAATACCATTCGGCCATAAGCTATATTATTATAATTTAATGTTAGATTGGATCTAACATGGGTACATAGGGATTTCGACAGCAATAAAGAAGCAAGGATCCAATTCGGGATTTAAGATTTGGAAGGTAAGAACAAAGGTAAATTCGGCCAAGGCGTATTTTAGTAGTAGATCTATTATTATGTGTTTTAAGCCGAAAACTAGCCAATTCAAGAGATTTAGTGACTAGCTGATTTCAAAGGGGAAAAATACGAGTTTCTGGGATTTGATTAAATCATCAAATCGACACCAAGGTAAGCTTTAAGAATACAAATCCTACTAGGATTTGGTTTTCTAGCCGAATAGGCTTTGTGCTAAATAGTAAGTGATTAATCAATTGTAGGAACTTGAGATCTAAGGCGATGGATCGATTTCAGGATTTCAGATGAAGTGGTTAAGCAAATCAGTGTGTACCCCACACTACTTCTTAATATGTTTCATGGCCTGTTTTATTACAATATGTGATATTAAGAATATGAAAGTGGCTAGGGTACCATGTTATGGTACTAAGTACTCGTGTATGTTTCCTACTTCTACAAAGAATATGAAAAAGGTCATTAGTAACATGAGAATATGATAAGAATGTGAACTCGGCATATTTATGCATATCATCATTATATGGGGCATATGGGTTTGTTTGAAAGGAGAAGTGAATGTGGTGACTTAAGACCACGAACACGGTGACCTAAGACCGTGATATCCGAAAGTGGTGACCTAAGACCACGATGTCTGAAAGTGGTGACCTAAGACCACGATGTCTGAGCGTGGTGACCTAAGACCACGATGTCGGAACGTGGTGACCTAAGACCACAAATCACGGTGACCTAAGACCGCGATATTGAGTGTAGCGGAAGGAGGGTCGACTTAGTAGTCCCCACGGTGTACGAGGTTGGTGCGGGGAGTGTGTAGGATGGCTTATTAGGTTTGGGTTTGGGAATGCATCATAATTTGTATGCTATGATATGAATGCGTAACATTTGTATGCCCGATTCTATTTTGATTTAGTGTTTGTGTACACATTGAGTCTGTTTGACTCACCCGTTGGGGAATATTTTTCGGTGATGATCGGTGATGGACCGGACGGCGAACTTGTGGTGGCCATGCTCAACATGAAGTTTTTATTTTATGAACTACTATTTCTATTTAAGTACTTGAATAATTTGGAAATTATTTGATGTAATAAGGCCATAAGGCCATAGTTGGATTGTTTTCCATTTATTTCTATTTATTATGATTATGAGTTTTACCTATTAAAGTTTAAGTAAAATTTTTAATATAAAGAATTGAATTCGTTTTCAACACAAGCCCAACCCAAAACAATTTTTTTCAAAATCGCACAAGTTTTCTCTAGGTAACGAAAGAATTTTAAAACCGGTTTACTTGAGGAACATACCAAATCTGGGCAAATCTCGTGGACCGGGTTTGGGGTATTTCAGTTTGGTATCAGAGCCAGGTTTTAAAACTCTCAGCCTATGGGCCAAGGCCCAAAACATTTTCAAAGCGAGCCCAAATGAGTTTTTTTTTAAAATATTTTATGAAACAAGCAAGTTTTCTAGCATGGCACCTAAAGTCTCCGACCCGCAGTCCACCAGGTAAGTACCCCTAACTATTTGTGTGATTATGTGTAATGAATATTAGAAGGGTAGAAAAGGAATGGAACGTAGAATAGCATGATAGGAACTTGAACCCTAGGACTAGTCTACTCAAACACAAACACATAAGACTTAAGGAACGTTAAACAAACCCATGGCTAAGTCACTAAGTTAGGGTGTGGTAACCCCTGTGCACATGTCTAGGATTGGATCCGGAAGAGCCTGGTATTTAAGAAGTCCTAGTGACTCACCTCCTCTTCGCAGGAATGCTACCTGGTGCGTAGCTTCGGTTCACCCTAACCCAGAGGGCTCAATAGGTGTGGCAACTTCTGTGCGCATGTCTAGGAATGGTTTCGGTGGGAGCTTGGTATTTAAGCAGTCCGCATGACTCACCTCCTCTCCACTCGAATCCTGCCTGGTGCGTAGCTTTGGTTCACCCTGACCAAGAGGACTCGGTCAGAGGCTAAACACAATAACTAAAACCTGAAAGGGAATTAGCCGTGTTTTTATAAAAACAACAAAACCGTAGTTTTAGAACTCTTAAAACTTTCTTCTAAATTCATGAAAACCATCTTTACAAAATTTTCCGAAAGATTTCCGATTTATACAAAAATGCCCCTAGTGGTAAAATTACCAAAATACCCTTGGTTTATAAAATGACCAACTACCCAACAGTTTTGCCAAAATTTCATTATTTTATCAATGTTCAAAAACCCTAATTTGTAAATTATCAAAAATACCTTGAATTTTGGAAATTTCAAAATTGCCCCTAACTTATAAAATTACCAAAATGACCCTAATTTCCAAAATTTTTGCAACATCACCGTTTTGAAAAGTACAATTCTCAAAAAGAACCCTCAAAGTTTTGCAACCTTTGAAATATCCCCGATTTATAAGATTTTACAAATTTACCCAACTTGGAAAAAATCACCAAAATACCCCGAGGTCCAAAATCACCGAAATACCCCTAGATTTCAAAATTTTTCAAAATACCCCTAATTTAAAAATACCAAAATACTTTGTGACAAAATCACCAAGGAACTTTTTCCTTTTGAAAATTACGAAAATACCCACAGAGGACAGAATTACGAAAAATACCCTGGGTAGTGGAAGGAAAAAAACAATAACAATGAAAACTACAACCTTTCTCTGAATGAGCGAGAGTTCATGATTGTTTGATGGATGTATGGATGAATGAATGGAAAGATCGTGTGTGCATACGAAAGAACCACTCCTAAAACTCTTTTCATAAAATTTCTTCATGGGTAATCAAGTGAAACAAAGACTAATTCATAAAACTTCTTAATCGGATCACGGCGTTAGAAATGAGCTCTAGAGGGCGTGGTCATCGTGGGCGAGGTAGAGGAAAGATGACGGTGTCGAACCCGTTAGATCGGGTCAAGGGTCCGACAATGAGATACCACCGCCACCACCACCCCCACCGTTGGTGTTGAGCGACAAGCTCGAGACGGGGGATGATCTTTGTGTCGCAGTCGTGTCTTTGCGAGTTTTGGAGTTGGTGGTGGTGCGGGAGGAAATTCGGGAACCCGTAAATGCATACTGGCGGCTCCGAGCTAATGGAGCCGAAATGTTTCGTGGGGTATCGGGTGTGCACCCAGTTCACCGAGTCTTTGGTTGGAAGCAACAGAGCGCATCATGGATGAGCTTGACTTGACCCACGAGGAAAAGTTAAAAGGAATGGTGGCACCGTTACGCAATGAAGCGTGTCGGTGGTGGTTGGCTCGTTCGGGATGGTGCCACGGTGAGGATCGACACGGGAATATGTTAATGAAGCATTTGGAAAGAAGTATGTAGGGAACCGGTATCTTGAAGAGCAAAGAAAAGCATTTAAAAGGTGGTTCAAGGAACAAGTCCGTGGCGGAGTATGAGGTCGAATTCACGAGGTTGAGCCGATATGCTCGAGGAGTAGTGGCAATCGAGCATGGCCGCTGTGTCTGCTTTTGAGGACGGCCTAAGGGATGATCTGAGATCATTGATAGCACCGCATCGGGAGCGGGAGTTTTACTGCTTTGGTAGAAAAGGCCAAGGTGGCTGAGGGAATCAAGGATTCTACAAAGTAGGCTATGGATAGGAATAGGCCCAAAAGAGGTTTTGGAACATCTGGAAAGGTTCATAAGAGGCCTAGAGTTAATGGGCCGCGAGGTCAGCAAGTTGGTTCAGAAGGGCGATATCGACCTTGTGATGTGTGTAGAAAGAAGCACTTAGGAGAGTGCTTTGGAAGAAAAAAGCAGTGGATGTTTTAGATATGGGTCCAAGGACCATGTGATCAAGGATTGTCCTAAGCAATCGGATGAAAGCCACCAACACATTTCGGAATGTTAGTCGATTGGTAGAGGAGGACCGCAGCCTCAACGAGGTCGTGGTTCGAGTAACAGAGGTAATGGTGCTTTGGCAGAGGCCGTGGAACGCAAGGTAGAGGTGCTTTGCTAATGCCGAGGCAAGGCAACCAGTTTGGTTTATGCGGTTCACCGGAGGAAGATGGAGACGCGCGGACGTTATAACCGATGCGTTTTTATTTTTGACAAGCCCTATTTTTCTCTAATTGATGTGGGCTCGACCCATTCCTATGTTGCATGTAGTGTAGTGGAAACACTAGGCCTAGACTCAACCTTCCGATAGGCGGATGACCGTAGTAAGCCCATTACGCCTAAGCGTAGTGGTGGATAAGATCTTTCGGAATGTACCCCAGAGATTCAGGGAGTGAACTTTCTGGTGACTTAATGGAACTACCTTTCGGGAGTTTGAACTTATACTTGGAATGGACTGGCTAGTAGAGCACCGAGCCGTGTTGGATTGTGCGGCTAAACGAATGGAACTAAGGACCTCGGAGGATAAAGTAGTAGTAATGATCGGAGAGAGAAGAAACTATCTATCCAACGTAGTTTCGGCGTTGAAGGCTGAGAAAATGGTTAAGAAAGGGTGCAATGCGTTCTTAGCCTTCGTAAGTGCGTTAGGTGGAAAGGAAGAAGGTGTTAGTGGAGTTAGAATGGTGAAAGACTTTGAAGATGTATTTCCGGAGGAATTACCAGGAATACCCCCAGATAGGGAGGTGGAGTTTGGAATAGACTTACTACCGGGAACAGCTCCTGTGTCAATCGCTCCATACCGAATGGCGCCAAAGGAGTTAGTTGAGCTCAAGGCTCAAATCCAAGAGTTGTTGGATCGTGGGTTCATACGACCCGAGTGTGTCTCCATGGGAGCACCAGTTCTGCTTTGTAAAAGAAGAAGGGCGGAACTATGCGTATGTGCATAGATTACCGTCGATTGAATAAGTGACCATCAAGAACAAGTATCCTTTGCCAAGGATCGATGACTTATTCGATCGGTGAAGGGGGCGATATTCTCAAAGATAGACTTAAGGTCGGGATATCACCATTGAAGGTGAAGGAGGCGGATATCCATAAGACCGCTTTCGGGACAAGATCACGGCCATTTTGAGTTTGTGGTGATGCCGTTTGGATTGACAAACGCTCCAGCCAGCGTTCATGGATATGATGAACCGAGTTTTTCAACCCTACTTGGATAGGTTCGTCGTTGTGTTCATCGACGATATTTTGGTGTATTCTAAGTCGAAGAGGAGCATGATGAACATCTCCGAGTGGTGCTACAAGTGTTAAGGAGAAGAAGCTCTATGCCAAATTTAGCAAGTGTGGATTTTGGCTTAAGGAGGTGGCATTCTTAGGGCATGTGGTATCCGCGAGAAGGAATAAGAGTGGATCCTAGGAAGATTGAAGCGGTGTTGGATTGGAAACCACCTAGGTCCGTGGTGAGATTCGAAGTTTCTTAGGTTTGGCGAGGCTATTACGAAGGTTCGTAGAAGGATTCTCGTCAATAGCCGCGCTTTGAAAAAGTTACTAAGGAAGGAAGTACCCTTTGAATGGTCTGTTAAGCAACAGAAGAGCTTTGACAACCTTAAGAAGGTGTTGACGGAGGCTCCAGTGTTAATCAGTAGGAGGCTGGGAAGGATTTTGTGGTGTCTTGTGGCGCTTAGCATGCGGGATTAGGATGTGTGCTAATGCAAGAAGGAAAAGTAGTCGCTTATGCGTCTCGGCAACTAAGGCTTCATGAGGTTAACTACCCAACTCATGACTTGGAACTGGCAGCAGTGGTTTTCGCCCTTAAGGTTTGGAGGCACTACCTCTATGGAGAAAGGTCAGTGATCTACACAGACCACAAGAGCCTTAAGTATCTGTTGACTCAGAAGGAGTTGAACTTGAGGCAACGGAGGTGGGTGGAGTTGTTGAAGAACTACGACTGTTCGATAGAATATCATCCGGGCAAGGCGAATGTGGTAGCTGATGCCCTAAGTCGAAAGGTTGTGTCGGATCTAAGGGCTATGTTCGCTCACTTAAGTTTGTACGATGATGGAAGCTTTGTTGGCGAGTTGCAAGTCAAGCCCACATGGTGAAGGGAGGTGAAAGAGGGACAGTTGGTTGATAAGGATCTAAGTGCTAAGTTACAACAAGTGCGAGCGGAGAGTTAGAGGATTATAGTGTTAATGATGAGGGAGTATTGTGCTTCAAGGAAAGGCATGTATGCCTAAGGACAAGGAGTTAAGACAAAGGATTCTTCGGAGGCGCATAGTAGCCCTTATGCTATGCATCCCGGAGGCATTAAAAATTTGTCTCTGAGATCTCTAGGGAACAATTTTGGTGGTCTGACCTTAAGCAAAAAGTGACTGAATTTTTGGGGAAATGTTTGGCGTGTCGACAAGTTAAAAATTTGAACACCAAGTTCCATCAGATTGCTTCAACCAATCGAGATTCCGCAATGGAAGTGGGAGAGAATTACCATGGATTTCGTTAGTGGGCTTCCCTTACGCCTACTAAGAAGGACTCGGTATGGGTGATAGTGGACCGTTTGACTAAGTCCGCGCATTTCATCCCTGTAGAGTTGACTATTCTCTTGAAGTGGCTAAGTTATATGTGGCGAAAATTGTGAGGTTACATGGTGTACCAAAGATGTCGATCATCTCGACGAAACCCAAGGTTTACGTCTCGGTTACGGAGGGCACTTCATCAAGCTTTAGGCACTAAGTTGGACTTCACTACAACTTTTCATCCACAATCGACAGGCGATCCGAACGAGTTATACAAGTGTTGGAGGATATGTTGAGAGGCCGTGTGATGGATTTTCGAGGAAGTTGGGAAGACTATTTGCCTTTAGCCGAGTTCGCCTACAACAACGACTATCGGGCTAGCATTCGGATGGCACCATATGAAGCATTGTATGGTCGGAAGTGTAGAACTCCTACTTGTTGGGTGAGTTAGGAGAACGTCGAGTTTTGGGTCCAGAGTTAGTGGCCAAAATCTGAAGAGAAGGTTGAGATGATTCGAGCACGATTAAAGGAAGCCTCGATAGGCGTAAGTCGTCACGCAGACCTTAAGCGGAAGGAAATAGAGTTTGAAGTGGGAGACCAAGTGTTTTACGAAAGTCTCGCCTTGGAAAAAGGTAATGAGGTTCGGTCCACAAGGGAAGTTAAGCCCAAGGTTTATAGGGCCCTATCGAGTCTTGAAGCGAGTTGGAGCGATGGCATACCAATTGGAGTTGCCACGAGTTGCAGCGAGATGCACGCGTATTCCATGTATCCATGCTACGTCATTATCGATCGGATCCGTCTCATGTGGTACCGTCGAAGAAGTAGAGCTAAGGCGGACTTATCCTACGAGGAAGAGCCGATTCGGATATTGGAACGTGATGTGAAAGTGCTACGGAGGAAGTCGGTTCCTCTAGTCAAGGTGTTATGGCGCAATCATGGATCGGAAGAAGCTTCATGGGAACCCGGAAGAGGCAATGCGACAACAATACCCTCAATTATTTTAGTTAGAAAATTTCAAGAACGAAATTATTTTAAGGGGGTAGAATTGTAACATCCTGGAAAGGGCCTATGCATTTTCGTTTTAATTGTGCGAAGTAACATGTTTTATGTACTAAGAATAAATTTTGAACAATTTTGGAAACACTGAAAATGTATGGAAATGTTAAGTTAAAAAAATGGAAAGTGAACATTTTTGAAATTTGGAAATGGATGGAAATGATTTGGAAATGATTCAAAATAGGAAAGTGCACATTTGGAAACTTGGAAATGTAAGAAAATGTCAAGTTTACTGAGCCGAACGAAAATTTTTACAAACTTAGAAATGACTTAGAAATGTCGAGTTTTAAATTTTAAAAGATGAAATTAAGGCAATGTGGCCTTAAAAGAAAAAGTTTGTGAAATTTGACACACAAACAGGCTTGGAAAAGTGGCCTGAAGATGCCACTTAGGGCCTCTGGAAATGGCGCCACATGCAAGGTGTTGGGCACAGGTTCGAGTCACTTGGGAAGCAAATAAAAGAAGTTTTATTTTTGCTTCCGGAAGCTCAGGTGGACGGCACAAGCCTTCTAGAAAGGAGGAGTTTTATTCTCTTTAATATTTGATTAATAAGGTGATAAATAAGGGATTCAATTTGGATTATTTTTGAAGAGATAATAAAGGATTATTCTCTAATTATTTTAAATTAAGAGATAAAGCTATCAAATAAAGAAGAGTGGTGGCCAAGTAAGGGATTCGAGGAGTAGTTTCGGCTATAAAAGGAAGGAAATAGGGCTACTCATCAATTTTTCTTCCCCCTCCTCTCTCTGCCGAATTTACAGTGCTCTCCTCTCTTCTCTTCTCTTTTTCTTTTGTCAAGCCGAATCTATAGTCCACCATAGCCAAAATTCTCAAGTTTCTTTTCCTTATTTTCGTGGAAACCAAATACCCCAAGAGAACCTCTAGTCGACTTCTCCATTAAATCCCAAAAGCCGAAACTTTATCATCTAGTCATCATGGCCGATTCTTTAAGGGGCTTTTAACAAGGGTGCTACCGATTTCTTAAAAAGGGTAAGATCCAAAGTTTGGTTTTAATTCTTTTATATTTTAAACCTATCTAAAATTTAGGGACTAATCTCTATTATGGATTTTGGCCGAGTTTTGGAAGGGTGTTTTCGGGATTTAAGAAATTGTCAACTACAAGAAGGTATCTTTCGGAACTTCTAAGATCTAAGGTAAGTTATGAATATCATTCAGCCATAAGCTATATTATTATGATTTAATGTTAGATTGGACCTAACATGGGTACATAGGGATTTCGACAGCAATAAATAAGCAAAGATCCAATTCGGGATTTAAGATTTGGAAGGTAAGAACAAAGGTAAATTCGGCCAAGGCCTATTTTAGTAGTAGATCTATTATTATGTGTTTTAAGCCGAAAACTAACCAATTCAAGGGATTTAGTGACTAGCCTATTTCAAAGGGGAAAAATACGAGTTTCTGGGATTTGATTAAATCATCAAATCGACACCAAGGTAAGCTTTAAGAATACAAATCCTACTAGGATTTGGTTTTCTAGCCGAATAGGCTTTGTTGTAACATCCTGAAATTGGGCCTAGTAGGATTGGGCCTTGAGCTTTAGGAAAAATTTGAGTATTATTTTTGTGTTGGCTCGGGTAGGAATTTTGTGTGTTAGCATAGTCTTGTGAAGGCTTGATTTTATTTAGGAAGTTAGATAATTTTTAGTATGGTTTATTTAATGAAGTGGATTAAGTGAGCTTAGCATTTAAGTTAATTTAAGTGTTAAATTCTAACACATGAGGAGTTAGTGGCATAGTGGATAAGGAGCTTGAAAGGTTACTTGAGGGAAGTGGTTCGAGTTGCTTGGAAAGCATTTTGAAGACTTTATATTTGTATCCTAGCATTGATGGACGGTCAAACTCTAATTATGATAGGTTGGACCTTAAGTTTTTGGTAAGTTGAATATTGGTTTAAGGAAAGCTTGAAATAGGGGATAAGAATCTTAAAGTTATGGAAGGTTGGGGAGACAAAGGGCTTGGCTTAAGGAAGATGTTTTGGAAACTCTTTCAAGGCTTTTAGTGCATGTATGTGGACGGCAAGTGTGGCTAGGGGGGGTGGCCGAATGTTGTTAGGTGGTTTGGGGAGGATATTTGGTCAACCTTTGGCATTTGTGCATCTTTTGGCATTGTTTTCTTTCTCTCCAAAACTCCCTCTTTGGCCGAATGTTTTTGTGCATTTTGTGCAAATTTTGCTTTTAGTTTAGCCTTCATTTTGTTTGAACCAAAAATGTTATTTCCTTTCTCTCATCTTTGCTCTTGAAACTGAAACCTCACTTGGCTTTTGTGCATTTTCTTTTTGGCAAATAAGTGTTTGGCCGAATCTTTCTCACACATATCTCACTTTTCTTCTTTTGATATTGATTCATAATCACATTTTCTTTTATACTCTCTCTTGGCTGAATCCTTCTCCTTCTCAAGTTCCATTTCTTTTTCATCCATTTCCATTCTATTTCTCTTTCTCCACTCTAGTCAAATCCTTTTGTTATTACAAATCAACCATAGCCAAAATTCCCTTCACCATTTAACCATATTGCTAAAACTTCCCACTCTCTTTTTGAATTGTCTTGGCCGAATATCAACAAGTGTAGGTCTTCATTTGGTTTTCTTCAATCGGTCTTGAAAGATAGACTCTTTGGGACTTTGGAAGCAATCGTTCTAAGCCTCAATTCTTTGACAACCGTTTTGGGGTAAGTCAAGTAGTAAGGATCTTTATACTTGTTATATCGTTTTAGATGGACTACTAATCGATTACATTCTTTTGGGGACTCTATCTCTCGTTTATTATATTTTTCCGTGAACGTTAGATTTTTGGGGCAATCAAGAATGGGTTCGAAAAGAGCAGTTAATAGTGTTTGGAAGAAGGGTGGATCTGCTATACCCTCAAATTTCAAACGAAGAAATCATGTCGGCGATTCGAGACTTTCCATCGGGATGTGGACCCTCTGCCGGCGATAATCGTTTATTTGAAGTCGTTCGTACCCCCGAGCCATTGTTCGTTCGTGGTTCTTCATCGGGTTATGAACCATCAATCGGAGAGAAATCGCCTATAGTTATTGTTCGAGATTCCGAGGTATCGTGACGAGGAAAGTTTAGTTATCACTATTATCGTGTGTGTAAATTATGCTAAACTTCTAATAGATCAATAGCTTTATTGATAAAAATGTGTTTATAAAGAAATATAAATGTTTATGGCTTGGTACCATTCAATGGTACAGTGAATTGAGTATGTTATTCCTTCAGACTATGTATGATTCTAATATGAAACATATTCGATATTTGATTATGATTTTGATATAATGTACAAGGCATAATATTTACATCGCTAATAATGCTATATGCATAATATGAAATGTGTCCGATTCCGATATGATAATGGGGCATATGGCATGATAATGAAATAATATGTTATTGCATAGGCATATGGGTAATATTGAAAGGGAAGTGTTCCGGTGGTTTTACCACATTATCCGGTGACTTTGGTCACGATATTATGAATCTGGTGACTTCGGTCACGATATTATGAATCCGGTGACTCTGTCATAATTATCGGTGGCTATGCCACGATTATAAGGGCGATGTGCATGTTGATCGCAAAGAATCGCCTTCGATGGTGTGTAGCGAATGGAGGGTCGATTTAGTAATCCCACGGTGTGATTGGTAGATACGGGTGGTGTGTAGCGGATGGATATCTAAGTTGGGTTTGGGATTGCATTTCATTTTATATGTACATGTGATTATCTCGATTTGCTATATTATGGGCTTATGGCTAAATGTGATTTGAATGGGCTTTATTGCTATGATCGATTGGGTTTTAGTGTCTTTGTTACACATTGAGTCTGTTGACTCACCCTTCAGTGGGATATCTTTTCAAGTGATTCGTGAGATCGCGGATGTGGAGCCGGATGAACTCGAGGAGGCCATGCAATAAAATTTGATTTTACAAGAACTTCCATTTGGGTACCTTATTATATTTTAATTTGGGTTTTCATATTTTATAGATTTGTAATAAGGCCTCTTTAATTATGGTTTTGGATTATTTATATGCTTTGGGATTTATTCTAAACATGTTTAAGTATATCACTTGATTAATTTAATAATTGAGCTAAAGTTTTCTAAACTATAAAAACGCTATGGTATTTTATCTTACCATCAGGTAATCTAAATTGTTGATAATAAAATTATAAATTAAGTGTTTTCTACATCTTAAATGATTTCCAAAATTTTAAGTTTCTACATTCAAATGCAAACGGTTTCAAAGTATTAATTCGAGTTTTCTTAAAATGAAACAAATGTTTTCTAACCTATGATTTATCCACTTAGTTTAAAAGTTTTATTTATGGAATTTCAAAGTAAATTTCCAGTTTTTAACTTATTAAACATCTGATTTCTACAAATATAGAATTACAAAGAATTTTTCACTAAAATTTAATCGCTATCTCAATTTTCTTCGAAACGTTTTTCTTCGTAGCATGCCAAATTCGGTCGTGGCGTATTGACCGGGCTTGGGGTGTTACATTTGTGCTAAATAGTAAGTGATTAATCAATTGTAGGAACTTGAGATCTAAGGCAGTAGATCAGATTTCGGGATTTCAGTGAAGTGGTTAAGCAAATCAGTGTGTACCCACACTACTTCTTAATATGTTTCATGGCCTGCTTTATTAAAATATGTGATATTAAGAATATGAAAGTGGCTAGGGTACCATGTTATGGTACTAAGTACTCAGGTACGTTTCCTACTTCTACAAAGAATATGAAAAATGTCATTAGTAACATGAGAACATGATAAGAATGTGAACTCTGGCATATTTATGCATATCATCATTATATGGGGCATATGGGTTTGTTTGAAAGGGGAAGTGAATGTGGTGACTTAAGACCACGAACACGGTGACCTAAGACCGTGATATCTGAAAGTGGTGACCTAAGACCACGATGAATCTGAAAGTGGTGACCTAAGACCACGATGTCTGAGCGTGGTGACCTAAGACCACAAATGCGGTGACCTAAGACCGCGATATTGAGTGTAGCGGAAGGAGGGTCAACTTAGTAGTCCCCACGGTGTACAAAGTTGGTACGGGGTGTGTAGCGGATGGCTTATTAGGTTTGGGTTTGGGAATGCATCATAATTTGTATGCTATGATATGAATGCGTAACATTTGTATGCCCGATTCTATTTTGATTTAGTGTTTGTGTACACATTGAGTCTGCTTTGACTCACCTGTTGGGGAATATTTTTCAGGTGATGATCGGTGATGGACCGGACGAGCGAACTTGTGGTGGCCATGCTTAACATGAAGTTTTTATTTTATGAACTACTATTTCTATTTAAGTACTTGAATTATTTGGAAATTATTTGATGTAATAAGGCCATAAGGCCATAGTTGGATTGTTTTCCATTTATTTCTATTTATTATGATTATGAGTTTTACCTATTAAAGTTTAAGTAAAATTTTTAATATAAAGAATTGAATTCGTTTTCAACACAAGCCCAACCCAAAACAATTTTTTTCAAAATCGCACAAGTTTTCTCTAGGTAACGAAAGAATTTTGAAACCGGTTTACTTGAGGAACATACCAAATCTGGGCAAATCTCGTGGGCCGGGTTTGGGGTGTTTCAAAAGCGATTCACTATCCTGCACGGAGGTGAAAACCTCACGAAGGAGTAGCTTCTCACTCCCACTTAAAAGGGTGTGACGACAACGGTCATGGAATGCAATGCAGAAATACTTTACAAGATTAGAACAACATGAAATAAAAAGGATCATAATTTTTTAAATCGGATTTTCAAATTTAGACAAAAGGACAAGAAATAATCAATTTTACGGCTTGACTCTCTTATTATGTCCCCAGTGGAGTCGCCAAGCTGTCGAAACCATTTTTTTTTTGAAAAAAACAGGGATAGACTTTAAAAAAAATGAAAACGGGAGTCGCCACCAATCCCTTTTTGCTTAGGTGTGATTGGATCACCTTATAAAACGTTTTATTTCAAAACATTAATTTTGGCCTACGAAATTCAAGAAAACGGGTTCGAGAGTCGGTTACGTACGAGGAAGGATTAGCACCCTCGTAACGCCCAAAATTGGTACCGGATTGATTAGTTATTGTCCTAATGTCGAAAATTCGAAAAGATTTGAAAACATGATTTCTTTAAAAACTTGAACAACTTGAGTTGGAACTTGAGATTCCTTTGTTTCGAAAGAATACAAACATCACATCCAGCACGTTAGGACATGATGTTTTAAACCCTCGTAACCAAAATCATCTCATGATTTACAAAATTCATTAAAATGATATTTAGTTATTTAGTCAAACGGAAAATCGAAATCCAGCACGTTAGGGCACTATTTCCCAAATTTCTAAACACAAAACATTGCCTTATTTAAGAAAAACTTTTGGATAATATGTGGTAATTAAAGAAGATAGATATTTAAAAAAAAGATTTGAAAAAAGTAACATTAAGTTATTACAAAAAAGTGCAATTTACTAAAGTTACAGATTATATTAACAATTAGCACTAACATAAACAATTAAGTAAAAGAATGACAAGCAATAATAATAATGTTAAGGTAAACAAAGATAATGGATTCAAATTTTTTTTAAAAAAATGAACAATCAAAATTAAAAATATAGATTAGATAATAGCAATTTTAAAAGAATCTATGAAAAAATTAAGGAAAAAAATTTATTCACAAGATTAAATTCAAATAAAAAAATAATAATATAAGGTAAATAATATACTCAAAACAATTAATGAATATTATAACATTTTTTAGAAAAATAAAATAAAAAAATAAGAAATGATATGGCAAAATCTAAAATAGTTAATATATACATAATAATATATATATATATTTTAAATAAATAATATAAAAACTTTGAATAAAAATGTATAAGGGATAACTTATAATAAGTATATAATATACCATTTAAAAATAGATAATATACATATTTTAAATAAACAATATATGGAAAATTTTGCCTTAATGATAAAACAATTTAGATGATGTACAACATACAAATTTTCAAGTAATACATAATATGATTAAAGTTAAATAATATATAATATATAGATAATATATAACAAATAAAAAATAATATATATGATAAAACAATTTAACGTAAATAGGGAAAAGCAAAAAAGAAAAACAAGTTTAAAATAATTAAAATAAATGAATAAATAATGATTAAGAAATTAAATGGATAAAAAAAAGTTAAAAAAACGCATAAGTCAACCTAACTCCCGCAATATGTGGACTCAACGAAATTCCTCCACCAAAATCTAACTCGAACGGAAGCAACTCAAAAAGAAACAAAGATGAGCGAAGAACAAAATAGGAACAAGCCACAGAAAATAAGAACGTAAAAGAGAGAGAAATTTGAGTGAATGCTCTCAAGAATTTTTTATTACTTAAAATTCCAGTCCCAAGTGCTTTACAATGAAGGGAGAGGCCTCTGTTTATAGTTGAGCCTCCCCAAATCCAACGGTACAGATCAATTACATCAACGGCTAAGATTAAAAGGTATCTACAAATTAAATCTCTAAGATTACAAAATCATATCTTCTAAGATTGCATACCATATCTTCTAGGATTGCATATCATATCTAAGATTTGCATATCATATCTAAGATTGCATATCAGATCTTCTAGGATTGCATATCATATCTAAGATTTGCATATCATATCTAAGATTGTATATCCTTGAAGATTGTGTTTCCATATACGTCAAGCTTGTAGATGGACCTTCAATCTTTTCAAGTAATGGGCCATTCCGGTCGGGCCCAATGATATATTTTGGACTGGACTTGGACTTTATTTTATTATTTTTTTGTATGGGCCCGGGCTAAATCGGCCTATTACATGCGCCATCATGTCTAACATGTCCAGTAGCAGCTCTGTAACCCTCTAGACCCGACCCAAACGTTATGGCCAAATCTTGAAGATTACATTGGCCATGATGATGGCCCAATAAAACATTTTAGAAATTTGATCTTATGTTCAAATAAAAAAATTTCAAAATTCAAAAAAAAAAACAAAAAAAAACATCGTAGCGAAAAATGTCATTTTGAAAAATCATAAGATTGATATTGATACTTTGGAAATCATCGATTTTGCAAACATGTTGTGATGGGTTTTTAAAATCAAGTATTGAGTTTAAAATCGTTTCTTAGAGTCTAATAAATTTTGTTATAAAAATAGTTCGTCGTTTTAGTTTTATTTCTTTAAATTATTTAAATTATAATTTAACATAACAAATCATGTAGAAAAGAAAAACCCCAAAACATTATCCAAAGTTCCCAAATAAAAAATCCAAACCAAAGTCCAAAAATTAAAGTCCATAAAGCATGAACACAAACCAAAATGTCCAATACCAGTACTTGCAAGGTTTTCTGAAAAATAACCAATAGTACCTCCGTAGCCAAGCCCATCCTAGCCTTGATTATCTGGAATCAAAGTTTGAAGGGGTGAGCTAAAAACAACTCAGTGTAAGTCTTAAATAACAATTATTTCACAAAATAATTCATCACAACATCATATTAATCAGTCCATAACATATATAAATTACTCAACTATAAATCAGATATGGCAGATTGTGTAATGACATAATCAATGCAACATTTTCAGAATACAATACAGATATTAGAACTTAAATCCTACCCAACTTCGCTACAAACCATACAGAGTTCCCCAGAACTCATCCAACCAATAACACACCAAAATGTGGTCAAACCACCAGAAATTGCAGCTTTACTTCCAGATACATAATATTGTGGACAAGCCACCAGAAATGCAGATCTACTGCCAGATACTTCATTCGTACATTTTTCCCACCCCATGCATGTGTTATGGCAACAGAACAGATTTTTCAGTAGCATGTTTTACATGCGAATTGGATTATCAGAGTATGACATGCTTAACATGTGAGTCAGATCTCATATTTTTACACATATTTTCACAATAGCATGCTTTATCAAGAAAATCAGAGCATCATAGTAGGACATAATTAACATACAAATCCTTAGATCAAAATTTAGTAACATATATTATTTTCATATAGATAAATAGACCATATTTTTATAAGCCATAAATCACATGACATGAGTGATGGAAATCATATATTATCATACATCTTAGAATCATCCAATAAACCAATCACACGACAAAATCACAGAATTTCGGGATTTACTTACTTGTTATCCTCGCTTATCGATTTTACTGATTTTTATGAATATACTTGTATTCACATAATCACAATATTAAATATCAATATCCATAAGAAATACACTTACTATATATATATATATATATATATATATATAATATTATTCATCATTATTTATTTAATCGTAATAACAAATAATATCACTTAAATCCCCACACCTTAGATTTGATGGATTAGACCATGATTCCACTTCGAAAGAGATGAATCCAATTTTCCTTGAGTCAGAAAAAAGATCGTCAACTATCACCCCTTTCTATAGTTGATGCACATATTCCGGGATTAACGAGTATTTATTAAACAGAGAGAAAAAGGGCTTGGCAACAAAATCCCGAAAAATCGATCAAAAAGAGGGATTAGCCCCTATAATCAAAAAATAAAAAAGTTTAAATAAAATAATAATTTGAAAGATAATTTTTAATAATGAAAAAAAATCAGATTCATGAGTTTACAAGAGGATTTTTTGAAAGAGGAGAAGAAAAGAAGAAAAATGGGAAAAAAACCAACAGTGGCCGACAGCGGGGACGCGGCGACGGTGGTAGTAGGAAGAAATGAAACAGCCCGTTTTTAGTCAAATTGAAACAATGGTTTTAAGACCACAAATCCGACGTTGGAATAATTACTTTATTATTATTTTGAGATCTTTAGCGTGATAAAATGATTGTGTGAAAATTTCGTTAAGAAATTTTATCGTTTGAATGGCTAATTTGATAAAAAGGACTTAATCGCGTAAAATGTAAAAGTGATGTTCTAATAGTTAAAGGTATCAAATGATGAAGTAATTAACCCATTTGAGAGTTGGTGGATGATAGTGACTTTGTTTTTGGTGTAAATATTAAGTATTTTAAAGATTAAATATGTAAATTGATTATTAATGGTTAATTAAATTAAAACAAAACCATTTTATCATCTTTTATCATCCTTCTGAACCGAAATTAGAAGAGAAGAAACACCATAGGTTTTTCATTCGGTCAAAGTTGTATAGCTCATTAAGGTACGATTTTTCTCCCGTTTTTAATGATTTCTATGTTTTTTAGATTGTTGCATCTTAATCTAGCTAGCCCAGGGACTATTTTGTAAAACTATTAAAGGTTTAGGGTTTTGCCATTGATGAATCTATGTGTTTTTTGATGTTTGATGATATAAAATGCATGTTTGTTGTTAGATTAACAACATTTGTTAAGTGATTTTTAGTAAAATGTCCAAATAAGGATTAATTTGTGAAATGTTGAAATTTTGTGGTTAAATTGTGAAATAAATGGAAAATATGGACTTCTAGGGACCTAATTGAAATTCGATTAGCATGGGTTTTGGTTGAATTGCATAAATTTTTGATTTTATGAAATAAGGACTAAATTGTAAAAATGTGAAATATTAGGGGCAAATGTGTAAAATTGCCTTAACGTATAATTTGGACTAAATTGATAAGAGAGATTATTAGATAAGCTAAATTTGATATTATTTAGATCAAGAAAGGTGAAATACAGGCTTAGATCGGGGAAAGAACAAGGTTTTTGATTAATCGACTTAATTCATCGTTTTCGCATTCGAGGTAAGTTCGTATGTAATAAGCATTGTTATAATTGTATTTTAAATGCTTTGATATTGCATAAATTGTAAATACGATCTTGCGGACAAATTCGACGGCGATTTAGCAACGAGAAATCTCGGTTGAACCTTAGGAATAGATTAGGATACGAATGACATGTCATTAGGGGTTATTATTGTTTGAGTGTTAGTCCGTACGTACTACCAGTGGCTGAGTTATCCAGCATGTGTTGCGAATTCTCATCAGCTTGTGTGAGCAGCACCGTGTAGCTTCGTCATGACCGTCAGCTTGTGTGAGTAGACCCGTTGATAGCTCGAGAGTGAGCATTATTGAGATAGCTTCAGCTATGTATTGGCACTTCAGTGCAAGATTTATTGAGATAGCTTCGGCTATATATATTGGCACTTAGGGTGCGAGATTCTCGAGTATCCTGTATTATTCCAAATGGTTCAATGGATATATCGAAGTTTTGAAATGGTGAGAAATAGATACGTATCAATACAGGTATGTACGGAAACTGTATTTATATCGAACATATGAAAGAATTGAGTTCATGGTTGAATAGGTGATTGATTACTTGTTAACATTGTGGTTAAATATTTTGTAGTATGTTATATACATATTTTGAATAGTGGTTCAAATGGTGAGTTTTGCTTATTATTTTCATACGAGCTTACTAAGCTTTATAGCTTACATCGTTTTTTTTCTGTGTTTTATAGTGAACTCAAAGCTAGCTTGGATTCTGGGATCGTCGGAGACTTCATCACACTATCCTACTATCTCTTGGGTACTTTTGAACTTAAGTGTTTTAATTATATGGCATGTATAGAAATTTTAGTCTTTTTGGTATATAGTTAGGTAATGAATTTAGCTACTTGGATTTGGCTTGTAAATGTGTAATGTTTGGTTTTGTATATAGCCATGAGAGTTGGTTCATTTTGGTTGATTTAGTTATGTTTATATATGCAAATGACTTTTGTTTTGTGTTGATAATTGCTATGCAAATGATTGTGTTAAATGGTTGAGAGTTGAAGTTGATATGTTTGTGAGATTAGGCTAAATGATGTATAGTTGAAAGTGATCATATTGATGATTTGAGTTTATGTGTTGTAGTATGAAATTGAATGGCATATTGTGGTATTATTGAGATATGTATTGGTTGGATTTGAAATGGTATATTTAGGCTTGGTTGAGAGTAGATGAATGCCAATATATGCCATGTTTTGGTGCCAAATCGATTGTTTTAAGTATGTGCAAAGTTGGGTGGCAAAATGGCTTGGTAAATAGCCTATTTTTGTCCACACGCAGCGCAGAGACACGCGCTGGCGTGTGTCTCGTGGAGTGTGTGACCTGCAGTCGGAGTTACACTACCGTGTGTCCACTGGTGTTGAATTAAAAATTAAGTCAGTATGCTCCACATGACTCAGCACACGGCGTGTGTGGCCATTTTTAGGGCACACGGGCTAGCAACACGAGCGTGTGTGTTGGCCGTGTGACCCAAGTCAGAGAGTTACACGGGGTCAGACACGGGCTGGGACACGACCATGTGCTTTCATTTCGAATGTCCACGCGGCCTGTGACACGGGCGTGTCTTTGGCCGTGTGAGACGCACGGCCGGGCCACACGGGCGTGTGTCCCCTGTATATTAAAAAATTTTCTAAGTCTCGTAAAAGTTTCCTAAGTTATCAGTTTAGTCTCGAACCACTTCTAAAGCATGTTTAGGGCCTTGTAGGTTCGTATTAGGGACAATGTTATTGAGTTTAAATGATGATTATATGAAATTTGAAAATGTATGTGAAATTATTATTTAATTGTTTTATAAGTCCAGTAATGCTCTGTAACCCTATTTCGGTATTGAATACGGGTGAGGGGTGTTATATTTATTGGTATCAGAGCTACGGTTTAGTCTATTCTCAGACTAACATAGTGTGTGTGAGAGTCTAGCTATACATGCCATATATAACCTGTGATAGTGTGATATCTCCTGACAGTTTAAATCGTGTTTTCGTATAGAAAATTGTTCCCAATCGAGCTGTAGCTGATGATGTCAAAAGTAATGCGCTTGCCTCCATTCACGAAGTAGCACAATCAGAGTCGAGACCTGTATCGGGTATCCAGGGAGGAGAGGCTAAGGAAGCCTTCTTCTAGATGATGAATAAGTGGTTTACAGAGTTTTTCCGAACAACTCTGGCTGCTCAACAACCTCCACCCCCACCTAATCCCCAACCGGTTCCTGTAGCTACTCAAGGTGTGGAACTTTTAAGATTGAGCAAGCCACCTGTTGATAAGATCCGAAAATATGGGGTCGAAGAATTCAGAGCTACTATTGATGACGATCCTGAGAGAGCTGAGTTTTGGCTTGAAAACACTATCAGAGTATTTGACGAGCTTTCTTGCACACTGACTGAGTGTTTAAAATGTGCCGTATCACTACTGAGTGACTCAGCGTATCAGTGGTGGAATACTCTAGTATCTGTAGTGCCAATAGAAAGGGTCACCTAGGATTTCTTTCAAGCCGAGTTCAGAAAGAAATACATTAGTCAAATGTTCATTGTTCAAAAAAGCAAAGAGTTTTTGGAGTTGAAACAGGGTCGTATGTCTGTGACTAAATTTGAGCGAGAGTTTGTTAGACTCAGTAAGTATGCTCGAGAATATGTTTCAACCGAAGCAATTATGTGTAAAAGGTTCGAAGATGGATAAAACGAAGACATTAGACTGTTGGTCGGGATTCTAGAATTGAAAGAATTTGTTGTTTTAGTCGATCGAGCTTGCAAAACTGAAGAATTGGGCAAAGAAAAAAGAAAAGCTGAATTCGAAGTTAGGGATATGAGAAAGAGATCGATGAGTAAACCATATCAATCCTCATCAAAAAATCAAGAGATTCGTATACTCGTTCGAATGCTTCAATCGGGTATCCAAACAGAGATCGTGGAAAGCAATACTCAAGTCCTAAAGTTCAAGCTACATCAGTATCGAGTGTTGGCAGCATGAGAAACAATAAGCCCGAGTCTCAACAGTGTGGTCGACGACATTTTGGAGATTGTTGGATGAATAATAATGGTAAAGCCTGTTTCAGATGTGGTTCACAAGAACACTTTATTCGTGATTGTCCTTAGTTATCCAGGAAAGATAATCTTCAGACTTTAAGGCCGAGTAATATAGCTGCCAGGGGTAGACCACCTCGAAGTGCTGGAAATGTAAATAGCAGCAAAGGAACAACCAAAGACTCCGTTGTGAGATCTGAGGCGAGAGCACCTGCTAGATCTTACGCTATTTGCGCTCGCGAAGATGCATCGTCACCCAATGTTATCACCGGTACATTTTCTCTCTATGACACTAATATAGTTACATTGATTGATCTTGGATCGACTCATTCATATATTTGTATGAATTTGGTGTTTAGTAAGAATTTTCCTGTTGATTCTACTGAGTTTGTGATTAAAGTATCGAACCCCCTAGGCAAATATGTTGTAGTTGATAAAGTTTGCAAGAATTGTCCTTTAACGACTCGGGGTTACTTTTTTCTTGCTGATTTGGTGTTTTTTCCATTTGATGAATTCGATGTGATACTAGGTATGGATTGGTTATTTTTGCATGATGCTGTTGTGAATTGTAGACGAAAGGCTATTGAATTGAAATTTTAGAATAGTGAAATCATTCAGATTGAATCAGATGAGTCGAGTGAATTGCCTGTTGTGATTTCGTCTATGTCAGCTCAGAAATGTGTGAGAAAAGGTTGCAAAGCTTATCTTGCTTATGCATTGGATACAAAATTGTTTGAATTGAAGATTGAATCAATGCCAAAAGTCTGTGAGTATCCGGATGTGTTTCCAGAAGAATTACCGAGGTTACCACTGATCAAAGAAGTTGAGTTTGCTATTGAATTAATACCGGGAACATCACCGATATCTATAGCTCCATATAGAATGGCTCCGACAGAGTTGAAAGAGTTGAAATCTCAATTGCAAGAGTTAACGGATAGAGGTTTTGCACGACCTAGTTTTTCACCCTGGGGTGCACCAGTGTTTTTCGTAAAGAAGAAAGATGGATCAATGAGACTTTTTATTGATTATCGTCAGCTCAACAAGGTTACAATAAAGAACAAGTATCTTCTGCCACGAATCGATGATTTGTTCGATCAGTTGAAAGGAGCAACAGTGTTTTCGAAGATTGATTTGAGATCTGGTTATTATCAGTTACGAGTGAAAGATTCGGATGTGCCGAAAACTGCGTTCAGAACGAGGTACAGGCATTATAAATTTATTGTTATGCCTTTTAGATTAACTAATGCTTATGTAGTTTTTATGGATTTGATTAATCAAATTTTTAGACCGTATTTAGACAGATTTATGGTTGTATTTATTAACGACATTCTGATCTATTCACGAGATGAGTCTGAGCATGCCGAGCATTTGAGAATTGTACTACAAACCTTGAGAAATAAGCAATTGTTCACTAAATTCAACAAATGTGAGTTTTGGCTTCGAGAAGTCAGATTTTTGGGACATATTGTTTCAGCTGAAGGCATACGAGTTGATCCGAGCAAGATTTCAACAGTTGTGGACTGGAAACCACCAAGAAACGTGTCTGAAGTCAGAAGTTTTCTGGGTTAGCGGGCTATTATCGGTGTTTTGTAAAAGGATTCTCAATGATTGCTACACCGATGACTCGATTGCTACAGAAAGATGTGAAGTTTGAATGGTCTGAGAAATGCCAACAGAGTTTTGAACAGTTGAAAGCATTGTTAACTGAGGCACCAGTGTTGGTTCAACCTGAGTCGGGTAAAGAGTTTGTGATTTTCAGCGACGCATCATTGAACAGTTTGGGTTGTGTTTTGATGCAAGAGGGTAAAGTGATAGCTTATGCCTCCAAATAGTTAAAGCTGCATGAAAAGAATTATCCGATGCACGATTTAGAGTTAGCCACTATTATTTTTGCATTAAAAATTTGGCGACAACATTTGTACGGTGAAAAGTGCCATATCTTTACAGATCACAAGAGCTTGAAATATACCATGACTCAAAAAGATTTGAATTTGCGACAACGGAGATGGCTCGAGCTGTTGAAAGACTATGAGTTAGTGATTGATTATCATCCAGCGAAAGCGAACGTAGTCGCGGATGCTCTGAGTAGAAAATCTTTATATGCTTTGCGAGCAATGAGTACACAGTTAACTTTGTCTGATGATGGTTTGATTTTAGCATAATTAAAAGCTAGATTGGTATTTCTTCAACGAATTTGTGAAGCTCAAAAGTGCGACAACGAGTTGCAAGCTAAAAGAGTGCAATGTGAGTCGACTAATGATTCAGACTATCAGATCGGATCCGATGATTATTTAATGTTTCGAGATAGAATTTGCGTACTAAAAAATTTCGAGCTCATTCAGAAAATTCTGCACAAAGCACACAGTAGTTGTTTGTTTGTTCACCCGAGGAGTACTAAAATTTACAATGATTTGAAACAGTTGTATTGGTGGTCGGGTATGAAACAAGACATTTCAGATTTTGTGTCGAGATGTTTAGTTTTCAGCAAGTTAAAGCTGAACATCAGGTGCCTTTGGGATTACTACAGCCTGTAATGATACAAGAGTGGAAATGGGATAGAATTACGATGGATTTTGTATCAGGATTACCCCTGTCTCCCAAGAAGAAAGATGCTATTTGGGTTTTCGTTGATCGATTGACGAAATCTGTACATTTCATTCCGGTACGTATTGATTATTCGCTTGATAAATTGGCTGAATTGTACATTTCAAAGATCGTTAGATTGCATGGGGTGCCCGTTTTGATTATTTCAGATAAAAATCTGAGGTTTACGTCGCGATTTTGGAAGAAATTACAAGAAGCTCTGGGTACGCGGTTGAACTTTAGCACCGCATTTCATCGGCAAACCGATGGTCAGTCTGAGAGAGTGATTCAAATTCTCGAAGATATGCTTCGTTGTTGTGTTTTAGAATTAGAAGGCAACTAGGAGAAATATTTGTCATTGGTTGAATTCGCTTATAACAACAGTTTTCAATCGAGCATTAAAATGGCACCGTACAAAGCTTTGTATGGTCGTAAATGCCGAACTCTATTGTACTAGACCGAACTTAGTGAGAAAAAGATTCACGGGGTCGATTTGATTAGAGAGACTGAAGATAAAGTGAAAGTAGTTCGCGACAGTTTGAAAGCAGCTTCAGATCAACAGAAATCGTATGCGGATTTGAAACGTAAAGACATTGAATTTCAAATCGGTGATAGAGTATTCTTGAAAGTATCTCAGTGGAAAAAGATCCTTCATTTTGGTCATAAAGGCAAATTGAGTCCGCGATTCATCGGGTCGTATGAGATCATCGAAAGAATAAGACTAGTGGCATATCGGTTAGCGTTACCGTCAGAGTTAGAAAAGGTCCACAATGTATTTCATGTGTCGATGTTACGACAATATCGATCAGATCCATCGCATATCATTTCTCCGACTGAGATAGAAATTCAACCTGATATGACGTATAACAAAACTCGATCATAATTTTAGCTCGAGAGATTAAGGAATTGAGAAATAAGAGCATAGCTTAGGTGAAAGTTTTGTGGCAACGTTACGGGGTCGAAGAAGCTACGTGGGAACCCGAGGAAGCTATGAGAAAATAGTACCCTAACTTCTTTTCTGGTAAGATTTTTGGGGACGAAAATTCCTAAGTGGGAGAGATGTAACAGCCCATTTTTAGTCAAATCAGAACAGTGGTTTCGGGACCACAAATCCGAACTCGAAATAATTATTTTCTTATTATTTTGATATTTATAGCATGGTAGAATGATTGTGTGAAAATTTCGTTAAGAAATTTTATCATTTGAACGGTTAATTTGATAAAAATGACTTAACCGCATAAAATGTAAAAGTGATATTCTAATAGTTAAAGGTATCAAATGGCTATAGAATCTTAAAGTAGAGGTCCTTATGTAGTAATTAAACCATTTGAGAGTTGGTGGATGATAGTGACTTGGTTTTTGGTGTAAATATTAAGTATTTTAAAGGTTAAATATGTAAATTGATTATTAATGGTTAATTAAATTAAAACAAAACCATTTTATCATCTTTTATCATCCTTCTCAACCGAAATTAGAAGAGAAGAAATACCATAGTTAGGTTTTTCATTCGGCCAAATTTATATAGCTAATTAAGGTACGATTTTTGTCCCGTTTTTAATGATTTCTATGTTTTTGAGATTGTTGCAGCTTAATCTAGCTAGCCCAGGGACTATTTTGTAAAACTTTTAAAGGTTTAGGGTTTTTCCATTGATGAATCTATGTGTGTTTTGATGTTTGATGATAGAAAATGCATGTTTGTTGTTAGATAAACAACATTTGTTAAGTGATTTTTAGTAAAATGTCCAAATAGGGATTAATTTGTGAAATGTTGAAATTTGGTGGTTAAATTGTGAAATAAATGGAAAATATGGACTGCTAGGGACCTAATTAAAATTCAGCTAGCATGGGTTTTGGTTGAATTACATAAATTTGTGATTTTATGAAATAAGGACTAAATTGTAAAAAATTAAAATATTAAGGGCAAATGTGTAAAATTGCCTTAATGTATCATTTGGATTAAATTGAATAGAGAGATTATTAAATAAGCTAAATTTCTTATTATTTAGATCAAGAAAGGCGAAATACAAACTTAGATCGGGGAAAGTTAGATCAGGGAAAGAACAAGGTTTTGGATTAATCGACTTAATTCGTCGTTTTCACATTCGAGGTAAGTTTGCATGTAATAAGTATTCTTATAATTGTATTTTAAATTCTTTGATAATGCATAAATTGTAAATATGATCTTGCAGACACATTCGACAACAATTTGGCAACGAGAAATCCCGGTTGAACCTTAGGAATAGATTAGGATACGAATGACATATCCTTAGGGGTTATTATTGTTTGGATGCTAGTCCAGATGCGTCCCATCGTGGTCGTGAGTTATCCAAAGATGTGTTGTGGATTCTCGTCGACTTTGTGTGAGCAAAGACCATGTAGCTTTTTCATGATCATCAGCTTGTGTGAGCAGACCCGTTGATAGCTCGAGAGTGAGCATTATTGAGATATCTTCGGCTATGTATTGGCACTTCGGTGCAAGACTTATTGAGATACCTTCGGCTATATATATTGGCACTTAGGGTGCGAGATTCTCGAGTATCCTGTATTATTCCAAATGGTTCAACAGGTATATCGAAGTTGTGAAATGGTGAGAAATATATATGTATCAATACAGGTATGTACATAAACTGTATTTATATCGAACATATGAAAGAATTGAGTCCGTGGTTGAATAGGTGATTGATTACATGTTAACATTGTGGTTAAATATTTTGTAGTAAGTTATATACATATTTTGAATAGTGGTTCAAATGGTGAGTTTTGCTTATTATTTTCATACGAGCTTATTAAGCTTTATAGCTTACATCGTTTTTTTTCCCTGTGTTTTATAGTGAATTCAAAGCTAGCTCAGATTCTGGGATCGTCGGAGATTTCATCACACTATCCTACTATCTCTTGGGTACTTTTGAACTTAAGTGTTTTAATTATATGGCATGTATAGGAATTTTAGTATTTTTGGTATATAGTTAGGTAATGAATTTAGCTACTTGGATTTGTCTTGTAAATGTGTAATGTTTGGTTTTGTATATAGCCATGAGAGTTGGTTCATTTTGGTTGATTTGGTTATGTTTATATATGCAAATGACTTTTGTTTTGTGTTGATAATTGCTATGCAAATGATTGTGTTAAATGGTTGAGAGTTGAAGTTGATATGTAACACCCTTCACCCATGTTCAATGTCGAAATAGAGTTACGAAGCATCACCGGACTAATAACACATATAACCATATTTTTCTCATGAATTCAATCATTTCATAAAATCATCATTCAATTTGTCCCTTACAATAGCCTATGAGGCCTTAAACATGCTTTAAAAGTGGTTCGGGACTAAACCGATAACTTATAAAACTTCTACGAAAGTTTGAAAACTTTTCTCAATACAGAGGACACATGCCCGTGTGACCAGGTCGTGTGTCTCACACGGCCACTAGACACACCCGTGTCTCCAGCCATGTGAAAATAGGGAGTACATATTGACTTGGGTCACACGCCCAACCACACACCCGTGTGTCTAGCCCGTGTACCCTTCGAAGTGGCCACACACGCCCGTGCACCAGGCCGTGTGCTAGGCTGTGCCAAAACTGTAGGGTATACTAACTTATGCAACACGGCCAAGTCACACGCCCGTGTGCGAGGCCGTGTGCCAATTAGGGGGTATACTGACTTGTACCACACGGCCAGTCACACGCCTGTGTGTGAGACCATGTGCAGCATACTGACTTGGTTCTAATATAAACACTAGGGGACACACGGCTGTGTAACATGACCGTGTGTCACACACGGCTGAGACACACGCCCGTGTCTCTGCCCGTGTGGACAAAAATAGGCTATTTGCAAAGCCATCTTGCAACCCTTTTTATACATGCATGCACAAGCATAAATTGCAATATTTTATAATCCAATAGGCAGCCAATCCACAAAATTTCATACACATTTTATACCAATTTGACATAGTATTCAAATACCTAATTAATATCATGCATTTTCCATTCATATGCCTATTACAAATCAAGACAACATTTGCATATTTCCATTCCATCTACTACTTGCCAAAACATACCATATTTGAACACTTATACACAACCAAAACTTTACACCAAGATAAGCCAAATCACATGGCTTAAACTTATACCACACATGTACCAAAATCTCTATCTCAAGTAATGTAACACCCCAAACCCGGGCTAGACGTTACGACTGAATCTGGCGTGTCACATCGAATGTTTTTCGAAATCAAAGTCTGATGGGAGAAAACGTTTGAGTAAAAATCCATTTAGTTCTTTTTTGTTAGGAAACAATTGGTAAGTTATAAAAACCACCACTTAGTAAAACGGTTAGCATGTTTGTTACCGTGGGTTTAAATTCGCGGAAGCTACTCCATTTACGGTTATCTTGAAGTTGAAAATATGTGTTTGCCTTGTAAAACAGTTATTAGTTGTGAAAACTTATTTGTATCCGTTTAGCAGTTCAAAATAAGAAATTAAAAACCCAATGAAAAGAAATTAAAAATTACCGGAGGCCTTATTACAAAAATATCAACCCAATATAAAATATTTAATTAACTACGTTTAAACAGACATCCTCGCTCGTGTGGCCCCCTTCGAGTCCCTCGTAGCTCCTAATCCACTAAGTCTAGGGATCACCTATACAGTTAAAAGAAAAGGGTGAGTTACGAGAACTCAGTGTGTAATCCCCTATCACTCAATCAGTAGTACATGCAGTAATAGTCTGGGCCTGAGCCCTGTTCAGTAACAGTGCAGTGTGGGCCTTAGCCCAATATAGAAACAGTGTGGGCCTAAGCCCGATACAGTATCAGTATGGTGCAAGTATGTAAACCCACCCCAATCCAGCCAGCACACCACCCGTACCAACCCAACGCACCACGTGGGGACAAAGTCGACCCACCCAGCCCTCACACCAATATTGCAACATAGCTGCCAGTAATAATAACGCAGCAGAGCTACCAGTACAGTATATGTGGCAAGGCCACCGGTAATAGTAATTGTGGCAGAGCCACCAGTATCAGTATGTGTGGCAGAGCCACCAGTAACAGTACTTCCTCCATAACAGAATCCCAACCTCATGCAGTATGCCATGTCATCAATATTTCATGAATGCAACATGTCCTACTCAGTACAGTCATACAGTACATATTTTCATCTGTCAATCTATCTCTAGGGGTAAAATAGTCATTTTCATGTATTAGGGGTAAAACGGTAATTTTGCCCTTTAATGGTATTTTGGTCATTTTACTCACTAGGGGTATTTCAGTCATTTTACTCCCTAGAGGTCTCGGTACAGTTAACGACCTTTCCGAAGGCCTACAGTCGCCTCGAGCGACACTGATAATCCATTTGGTCGAAATAGTATAAATGGGCCCAAAGCCCAATATTCGGCCCAAATGGGCCCACACGCTCGTGTGGCCCATTTGGCCCAAATTCAATCATGGCTATGTGCTCTACATAGCCCAATCCAGTTTTTGCCACTTTTCGTAAATTTTATCCGTGTGGGGCCCACGAGCCCATTGGGCCCACACGGCCTATTTTGGCCCAACGAGGCCCATGACGGCCCAAGTGAACGAGAAAACCCGTGGTGGCCTCTACAGTCTACCGCCCACGGTTGTGGGCTCAATTTTTCCACACGAGCGTTCGCACGCTCGTGAGGCCTCAAATGCTGACGTTTCGGCTTTTCGGCTTTTCGACTTTTGCCGACTCATAGCGGAGATAGTGTTTTACGGTGTCATTCCAAGATCTACGAGCACCCAACCTAGAATCATCGAGATCCGATGTTAGTCCTTAATCGTTAGGGTAACACCCTCTTAATAGCACTTAATCTGAGATATCTTTCTTACCTTGTTTGAATGAGGGTGATCTTAATCCCTCAGCGATCGCTGTCCAAAAACGATCACACGCCTTCGCTGCCTTCCTAAAGTACAGTCAAGAACCGATTAGTAAGTGGTAGGGCATATTCAGCCAACCCCAAAAACATGAGGTAATCTTTATTACCTTACCGGACGTTTTGAGAACGAAAGTGTGACTCCTCCAAGCCGTTCACACTTCACCACTCCTTGCAGAAGACCCTGGAATCGCAAAGGATGCAGTACAAGAAGAATGAAATAAGAATCGGTTAATAGGGTTATTCGGTTTTGGAAAAGAAAGGAAGAGCATAGATGCATTCAGTTTTAAAAGTAAAACAGAGGATGGATTTTGAACACTTACAGACTGTCAGAGCCGTTGCAAAATCAAAATAGAGAGGGACAGCATTTGGGTTTCAGCCCAAGTAAGAAGAGAAGCCAATCAATAAGGGAGGAGAGGGACTTTCGGTCACCACCTACCAACTGTAGAAAAAGAAAAGAAACACAAGGGAGAGGCAAAGGTGGGGTTTGGCTGAAACAAAATAAGCCAGAGAAATGAAAAGGCAGTAGACCGAAACTTGAAAGGAGAGTTTCGGTAGAGGTTGATCTAAGAGAGAAAGGAATGGTCACTTGCAAAAGAAAGAACAGCCGGGACTGAAAAGCAAAAATGCACGAGTGGTAAGTTGCAAATTCGACACTAGAGAGAAAAGGGAGAAAAGTCCAAAAACTGGTGACAAAACTGACCAAAAATAAGGAAAAACTCCTCAGCCGAATTTCCTATCCCCCAATTCGGCACCCACACTCCTACACACTTCCACTTCCTTGATTATCTCTACAATACTCTCCATTAATCCTCTCCATGATTTGCTCCTACAATCTCTCCATGACCAATTCAAACACCTCATCAGCAGTGTTTCAGTCCAACTCTTCTACCTTCCCAACTCAAGCAGCAAAATAAACACTCCATTGCTTCTCCCAGGATTTAAACCTCGGACCTCATAGTTACACAACACGCCACTTGCCACTAGGCCACAAGCTCTTCTTGTGTCATTAAACAAGCATTATTATTAATAAATCCTAAGTGCCAGTGTCCAGGTTCATTTAAGGGAAAATTTTAAAATTTTGTAAGAGCCAAGACTTGAACCCAGGCTTCTCAAATACCCTCATACACACCCAAATCACTTAGCCATTAAAGAAAACAAGCAATTTTGTGATAACATGAAAAATTAAAGACCCTATATTTTTTAGGCGTTACAATTCTACCCGCTAAAAGAAATTTCGGCCTCGAAATTTACCTGGTCAGAATAGGTGAGGGTATTGTTTTTGTATTACCTCATCAGGCTCCCATGTGGCTTCCTCAGTACCGTGATTCTGCCAAAGTACTTTAACCAGTGGGATTGATTTCTTCCTTAGTACCTTAACCTCACGGTCCAATATTTGCACTGGCTCCTCCTCGAAAGTCAGATCTGGCCTAACCTCAATCTCCTCGTCTGGTACTATATGTGTGGGATCGGAGCGGTAACGCCTCAGCATAGAACATGGAACACATCGTGAATCCTATCTAATTTCGGAGGCAACTCAAGTTGATAGGCGACCGGTCCCACACGTTTCAGTATACGGTAAGGCCCAATAATCGTTACAAGTGACTATGCCGTTGGAGCTGTGATGGGTCAAAGAAGAAACAAAGTGTTTCACCCTATTTACTATGCAAGTAGAACTTTGACGGGATCCCAACGCAATTATACGGTAACCGAAAAGGAACTCTTCACTATAGTTTTTGCTTTTGAAAAATTTCGCTCATATCTTATAGGTACCAAAGTTACAGTATTTACTGACCATGCAGCCATTAAATACTTGCTCACTAAGAAAGATGCAAAACCAAGGCTAATTCGTTTTTACTCCAAGAATTTGACCTTGAGATCCAAGACAGAAAAGGTGTCGAAAATCAAATAGCTGATCATCTGTCGAGGTTGGAGCAAGATGAGGTAACTTAGTCATGTGTGCCTATTAACTAGAATTTCCCAGATGAACACTTATTTGAGGTAAATCGAATTCATGAAATACCCTGGTTTGCTGATTTTTTCTATTATCTTGCATGTGGAATAATTCCTCGATAAATGACATACCAACAAAGGAAAAAATTCCTTCATGATAGTCGATATTATCTTTGGGAGGATCCATTTTTGTTTAAACAATGTGCAGATAATATAATCTGAAAGTGTGTAGCTGAAAGCGAGATTGCTGAGATCTTGTATCATTTCCATTCATCTCCAAGTGGGGGACACTTTGGTGGTTCACGTACTGCAGCAAATATTTTGCAAGCAGGTTTCTTTTGGCCTACACTATTTAACGATGCTTATGCTTATGTGAAGAACTGTGATGAATGCCAAAGGACCGGAAATATATCAATGAGGAATGAGATGCCCTTGAAAAACATTTTGGAGATTGAATTATTCGACGTATGGCACATTGACTTCTTAGGCTCATTTCCTTCTTCGTATGGGAACAAATATATCTTAGTTGCTGTGGACTATGTATCCAAGTGGGTTGAAGCTGAAGCATACCCTACAAATGATGCTAAGGTAGTCATGTGATTCCTACATAAGCATGTGTTTACACGGTTTGGGACACCTAGAGCTATTATTAGTGATGAAGGTTCTCACTTTTTGAACAAATGGCTTAAGTGGTTGCTTGAAAAATATGATGTGAAGCACAAGATTGCTACTACCTATCACCCCAGTCTAATGGGCAAGTTGAAAGAGTGAATCGCAAAATCAAAGGTATCCTTGAAAAGGTAGTACGCCCTAGCAGAAAAGATTGGTCTCGAAGGCTCGATGATGCATTATGGGCCTATCGAACAGCATTTAAGACACCGTTAGGAATGACTCCTTATCGGTTAGTCTTTGGAAAGGCATGTCATTTGCCATTAGAGTTGGAGAATAAAGCTCACTGGGCTTTTAAGCAGTTGAACTTTGATCTTAAGCAAGACGGTGAGAGAAGGATGTTACAACTTGATGAGTTGGAAGAGTTGAGGTTGTTTTCCTATGAGAATGCCAAAATGTGTAAAGAAAGATCAAAGAGATGGCATGATAGTCATATACAACCTCGCGAGTTTAAAGAAGCTTAGAAGGTTTTGTTGTTTAATTCAAGGTTGAAGTTATTTCCTAGGAAGCTTAAATCCCGATGGAAAGGACCTTATACCATCTATCGAGTTTATCCTTATGGAGCTATTGAATTATACAACAATTACGGAGGTACGTTTAAAAAGTTAATGGTCAACGTCTCAAACACTACTGGGATGGTGAAGTTGAGCGAGTTGAATCCTCGTTCAAATTAACAGACCCTTAATTTTTCATGAACTCATTTTGTAAATAAATAAATAATTAGAACTTTCTTAACTTATTACATTTAATTATGTCTGTCTAAGGAGATTGGAACTTAAGCGGGACCACTGTGACCCCTCCAACCTTTCCTGGGAATTAATTTAATGTAATTTGTTAAGAAGAAATTTTCTAATTAAGATTTAAAATTTTTAAGTTTCATTTGTTTTGTTTAAATTTTAAATTTTTATGTTAATAAAGGGGGTCAAATTTGGCCCAAGTACTAATAAGTTTTTTTTAGTAAGAAACAGTCTGAGTTTGAGGCCCAAGACAGCAAAAAGGAGGGAAAAATCCATGCCTTGCCGTCACACCCATTGCTTCCCGCCCAAGTAACTCTAATGTAGCTAAATTTTTGCCAGATGTTGCCCTAATTTTTTCCTATATAAACCCCTCTCTATTCTACTAATTTTCATATCCCTCAAAGCAATTTGCTTACACCCTAAAAATCCTTAAATCTCCCTTTTGTGCCGTCAACCTCAAATCCCGAAAGAAACCCTAGTTCTCTTCCCTTTTTGCCAAAATTTGCTATTTCTGCCGCAAAGAGATTACCGAAGCATCGCCATTGCAGTCGCACACCATTGTCGCTACTGCCTCTCGCCGTTGCTGTCGCACGTCATCGTCGCTACCGCACTATCCTTGCCGTCGTAAGATTTTTGCCGTAGCAAGTTCTACCCACTTTGCCGATTTCTCTTTTCTCTCTTGTGCAGAAACTTTGCCAAATTTTCGGGAAAAGATACCATGTCTCGCAAAAGAACTAGATCTTTAAAGACTACTCTTGAAAACTCGATTTTGATCGATAAAGAAGTGAAAAAGAGATTTGATTCAATCTTCAAGCATCAACCTATGATGCCAAAAAAAGGTTTTGACTTGAAGAGTAATGATTTGATCGTTGTTCCTATACCGATTAGAAAGAAAATCAATGCTCTCAAGTGGGAACGATTTTGTGATGCTCGTTCACTTCCCGATGATGAACTAGTTCGAGAATTCTATACTAGTTTGACTACGCAAGATGCTACTGAAGTCATCATTCGAAAGAAAAAGGTACCTTTTACTTCTAAGTCCATCAATGATTTGTTTAATTTACCTGATATTGAAGAAGAAGAGTACTACCCTATGATGAACAATATCAATTGGGATTTTCTTCAACAATTGCTTGATGTTGTGACAAATCTGGGATCCCAATGGATTATAAGAAAGTATGGGAGCCATTCTTGTCGAAGAGAATACTTAAAACCAGTAGCAAAGGTATGGTTTTATTTCATTCGCTACAGTTTTATGCCTATCTCACATAGTTCCACCATCTCGATGGAACGGATGCTTTTGTTATATGCAATTTTGACAGAAAAGTCCATTAATGTTGGGAAAATTATCCTCAAGGAGATTCACGATTGTGCTAAAAAGAAGGCAGGAAGTGCTTATTTCCCATCATTAATCACTTCACTTTGCTTAAAGGCCCGTGTTAAAACACAAGCAAATCTGAAGGGGCGATATGTTCAAGGATGCATCACAAATTATGATCTTGAAAGATTAATAAAGAGGGTGCATGAGCTGAATCAAGGCGAGCAAGAAGAGCCAACTGAGCCGGATACCGAAGAGTCAACAGATGGAATTAAAACTGAAGCTAATTCAGTTACAGACACTGAAGAGGAAGAATCTGATAAGGAACCAAACATTCCTGAACCAAGGGTTGAGCCAGAAGAAGAACCAGTCAAGCTAAGTGTTGAACCTGAATATACAACTCCCATGCCGACTTCTGCAAGTACTTCAAGGAAATCGGAGTTGTCAATTTTGATGGATATGTGCAAGTTCATGCACACTCAACAACAAACTTACTAAAAATATGCAAAAATTAGAGATGACTCAATTCGAAATACTTTTAAGAATATCTCTAATACTTTTGTTCCTGAGTTCCCAGATGCTATCTTTGAGACATGGACGAAAGATACTGACTATGCAAGCACAGATGGAGCTAAAGAAGACAATGGGAATGAGTCAGAAAAATAAGAAAGGGGATTCTTGTCTTATTATTTATTTAATTATTTTTAGGTCCTTAGGAATTTATTTCTTTCATAATTAGGATTTAATTTCTGCAGAATAAAACATAGCAAGCATGAACAAACTTAACACTTCTTTAGAAAGAATAGGACTAAGTGATGTGGTAATGGGAATGAACATGTCTAGGAGTGGGTTATTAGGGAAGACTTGGTATTTAAGCAGTCTTAATGACTCACTCTCTTGCATTACAACCCTACCTGGTGTTCAGTTTTCATTCATTACTTTGTTCTTGCAATGAGGACATTGTTTCTTTTTAAAGGGGGATAAGGCAAATAAATTGCTCAAACTTTTAAATTTTTTCAAGTATGTTTCAATCATTTCTTTTATAAGTATGTTTTAATAAATAAATGTTTAGAGATATTTTTTGTTAATGAGATAGTTTGTATGCAAGTATGAATGATGATTTTATCTGAGTGACAGTATGTTATCATGAAGAATGGAATGCTTGTATGATCTTAGCTTTAGTAATGTTTGCCATGAAAACTTAGTTTCTTTTGAGATTAGACATGCATGAAGGTTTATATCTTTAGAACTGACTTAGTAACTTTCTTGAGGCGAAATCCTAGGGTACATAAAAATCTAAAATGATATAGGCACTATTTCTTTGGACCGTTTGAGTCTTTTCAAGCCAACCCTATGATATTAGACCCTTGAAACTGTAATTTTGAGCTTAAAGGCCTGTTTATTGCAATGAACCCATATTATAAGCCAATTACCATCTTTTTAAGTTATCCTAATTTTGTGCATCCATCTTAACTAAAGTTGTCTTGGTAATCAACATTTAAGGAAATTTTCAAAAAGATGTATGTGCTCATGCTTAAAAAAAAAAGAGCGAAGAAAAGTTTGCTAAGTCTTAAAAAATGTATGAGCTTGAGTTCAAAATAAGTTTGGGGGTGCTCCAAAGGTTCAGTTAAAGAAAAAGGTTGTATTACGAGAAAACCAAGACAAAGTTAAAGGTTAAGATTTTTAAAATCGAAATGTCCCATCTCTTAAAATCCCTACCTTTAACCGAGCCCCATTACAACCTTACAAAAGACCTATTGATTTGATGATTATGTCACCTACATTAGTGGAGAAGAAGTCCTGAGTTCAACATATGAAGATCATAAATAAGCCTTGTGATTGTTTGCTTGATTGATAGGAAATTATGTTGAATGAAGAATGTTATCTTTGGCTGTGACATACATGCAAACTATGATTCATGTTGTGTAACACCCCAAACCCGGCCCAGAAGTTAGGCCCGAATCTGGCATGTCACATTGAAGTGTTTTTCGAAAACCATGTTTTCATTGAAAACCCTCCTGAATATCTAAAAACTAAAGTCTCAGTTTGTGTTCGTTCAATTTCAAACGTGGTTCATTGAACGTTATTAACTTCGTTAAAAATCTCTTTTAGTTGCGGAAGCTAATTTAAGGTAAAGAAGTTTAAAACGTATGTTTTTTAAAAAAATAGTAATTGGGTTAACAACTCGTCTACATCTAACAGATATAAAACGTAACAAAATCCCAAATTCAGAATTAAATCCAGAGAGGCCTTATTACAGAAATTAAAACCCAAAATAGAATTTAAAACATATATAAAGTCCAAAGCATAACAGTCGCAGTCGTGTGGTCACCTCCGAGTCCCTAGCAGCACCGATCCTCCTAACGCTGGGGATTACCTGCACAGTTAAAAAATGGGGTGAGTTTACGAAAACTCAGTGTGTAATCCCCTTACTAGAGTAACAATCAGTATACAAAAACAGAAACTAAAATAGTCTGGGCCAAAGCCCTACAACAGTAGCAGTACAGTCTAGTTCAAAGCATACGTGGGCCAAAGCCCACTACAATATCATTTCGGTCACAGCCCATAACAGAATCAATTGGGCTTAGCCCAAACCAATAAAAGAACATGTGGGCCTAAGCCCAGTTCAATGACAGATCTCATAAACAGATATGCAACAGTAGGAGGATGCATCCCACCCCGATCCAGCCAACACACCACCCTTTACCAACCCTACACTTACGTGGGGATAAAATCGACCCACCCAGCCAACACACCAAGCTTAGTACCGAATGCGGCACTAAGTCAACAGAACGGCTCGGCGCCGTGGACAGAACGGCTAAAAGCCATAAACAGAATGGTTATAAACCAAAATCAGGATGGCACAGAGCCATAATCAGGATGGCACAAAGCTATCGGTAACTGTAATGAGTTTGACACATAGCTATCAGTGACGATAATATAATCGGCACACAGCCACGGGTAATTATGATCGACACAGAGTCATCAATATATATGTTAGGCACATAGCCACGGGTAAATATGATTGGCACAAAGCCATAATCAAGATGGCACAAAGCCATATTTAGGTTGGCACAGAGCCATAATCAGATTACGCGGCTTTAAGCCGTCCATCGATCCACAGTCGTCTCATGCGACCCGTGCGACCTTAACAGATCAATACTAGATCCACAATCATCTCATGCGACCCGTGCGACCCTATCAGAACTTCCTCCGTATCAATGTCCTAACCCCATGCAACATGTCGTGTATGTCATGCTCAATCATTACACGTGTATGCAAAATGGCCATACTCAGTAAAGTCATTTAAACATATATTAAAAGCATCTCAGTCAAACGACCACAGTCAAGTCAGTTAAAACACAGTCATACGATCACACTCACATCAGTCAAATTCATAGTCTAAGTTAGTCATTTACCCACAAGGGCAAAATAGTCATTTTACCCTATAAGGTTATTTCGGTCATTTTACCCTACAGGGGCATTACAGTCATTTTGCAAACTGGGGGTATTTCGGTAATTTTGGCAACTGAGGGTATTTCAGTAATTTTGCAAATTGGGGGTATTTTGGTGATTTTGCAAATCGGGAGTATTTCGGTAATTTTACAAATCGAGGGTATTTCGGTAATTTTGCAAATTAGAGGTATTTTGGTAATTTTGCAAATCAGGGGTATTTTAGTAATTTTACAAATCGAGGGTATTTCAGTAATTTTGTAAATCGGGGGTATTTCAGTAATTTTGCAAATCGGGGTCTCAGCGACCCAACAGAAGGTCCACCGTCACCTTGAGCGACTTAAGTAACCTAAATAGTCACAACGGTGTAAATGGGCCTAAGACCCATTACTCGGCCCAAGTGGGCCTACACACTCGTGTGGCCCATTTAGCCCAGAAACAACCATAGTTATGCAAACGTCACAGTCCAAACAACACTTACCACATCACATACATTTTATCCGCGTGGGCCCATACAGCCCATTTCGACCCAGCGAGGCCCAGAATAGCCCAAGACCACGAGAGCGCTCGTGGTGGCCTCTACAGACTAACGCCCATGTTTGTGGGCTCGGTTCACCACACGCATGCACGCTCGTGTGGTATCATATGCCATATTCCCGGTTTTTCGGTATTTTGCCGATCTCAAATCATAGCGATGTAAGTAAATAAAGACATACTTTTGGCTTTTCAAATTGGTTATCAAACATAGCATACAGTTACTCACACTCTATCGGCTTTCTTGCCGACTATCAAATACAGGGTACTGTTACACACCTGATCACGTAGAGTACTAAAAATTCCTGATCGTCAGAACCTATATTCAAACATAACATTCAGTTAATCACTTATCAAATAGTGTTAGAAAAACTCTTAACAACCACTTAACCGAGAGGTCGACTACCACTTGCCTTGACTAGATCAGTCGACTGTGATTAGCCGACTCGAACCAGAGTTTGGTGCAGCCACCCTTCCGCATCCTGGCGAAAAGTCCCGAATAACCGACACCGCATGCCTCTTAAACTTGGGAGTAGAGGCTACGCGCTCAATCTCAGCCGGCACCGTTGCCATCACTTAATCACTAGCACCCTCTTTATAGCACCTACCTTGAATAGCAACCAGTTCCTCTCTTTAACCACCGATCAAAGCCGCCTTCCAAAACTTGACAAAATCACTACTTAGGAGTATTTGGCCTCCTAAGGTACACTCTAGGCTTGAGTCCCATGAAGAACAGTCACACTCATATCAGAAACGGTGGATAAAGATAGTGTTAAGGAGGAAGCTTATATCGACAAAGAGAGAAAGAGGGAGAAGAGACCAAAAGGTATTCGGTCACGCAAAACAAATGAGAAAGGGAGAGGGTGGAGAAGTTCAGTTCAGAGATGGAAGAAAAGAATAGCCACAAACATGTAAGAACAACTCCTATAGTCGGCCTTTCAATTCCATACTAAAACGACAAAGAGGTAGAAAGGTTGCATGAACGATAAAATTCCAAAATATGCACGACAATATAGAGAAAAGAGGAAAAGAAACTGAAAACAAGGGAAACTCGAAATGGCACAAAAGAATTCGGCACTATGGAAAAAAAAAGGTCATATGACCGAATTGCACAATGGGGAGTTCAAATTTTGGCAAACAACCCTTCCCATTTCAAATTCCCTGATTTCCTCCTTGAATTTAGCCACCAACCGAGTTTGAATTACAATCAAACTCCTTCATCCAATCTTCTTCCCTTGAAACACTCCCCTAAATCACGCAACCTTCAATTCAAATTTCCTTGAAACACTCATGACCAAGTCATCCACAGTGTCTCAGTCCAACTCCACCTCCTTTCATGGCAATCAGTAAAAATAATCCCTATTTGCACAAGCGGGGATTCGAACCTCCAACCACTAGCTCACTTGTAACGCCACCTCCACTAGACCACATTGCTCCTTGTGATATAAATTCATCCAAAAATATTCTTAAAGCCTACCCACTAACATCAAGGCTCCTTTAAGAGAAAACATAAATTTTTGCTAAAGCCCAGGTTTGAACCCAGGAATTCTCCAACACTCCCAAACACTCCTAATCACTTAACAATTAAAGAAACAACCAATTTGTGATATTTCTTGCACACATAAACTTTTATGTGCAGACTCCTAGCGGCTCCCACGTACAAGGCCCAATCCTACTAGGCCCAACTTCAGGGCGTTACATGTTGGCATATTTTGAAGCTTAGTATAATATTAAGGAATGTTTGCATATGAATTACTTGTTAATAAAGAAGATCGATAAGCGTGAAGTTATTAATGCGTGATTATGGGACAAAGATTGATGCTGCTTACACAATTAGCAATTTTGCCTTAGCAAGACCTTTTGCTGTGCATAAACATTACTCGGGATGAGCAATGATTTAAGTTTGGGGGTGTGTAAACGGAAAAATATATAGGATTTTTCCTATGTAATTTATCACCTTTTTACTTAAATCCGTTGTTAAAACTAAGTAATTGTTTAATAAATTAATGAAATATGTGAAAATATGAAATTAGGACATAGAAATTATTAAAATGTGATTTTATGCTTTATTATATAGTTTTCATGCAATAAATGGCTTATTTTATATTAATTTGAATATATTATATTTTTTAAGACATAAAGTGGGCCATACATGATTAAATTAAATAATAAAATATAAAATTATATTTAATAATTCATTTTAAAATATTTCATTAATAATTTGGGTTTTAATTAATTAATTAAATTGGATAAATTTTATTCTTTGGTCCTCTAACTTGTTGATTTATTCTGGACAGGTATGATAGCTTTGTTGGATTACAAAACCGTCCAAATTGGAGACCAAGCCAACCCAATATTCGGCTACACATGGCTGTCCATTTAAACCATTCTTTGGTTTAATTACACAAGGTCCTTACAGTGTTAAAGAAATTAGAGATTTGCCCGAAGATTTACGATTGACCGAGTCTCAGTCTTGAGTTGTGTGGCATCCAAAATTGCTTAAAAATCAAGCAAAAATCAAGTCAAAAGCCACTAAGCATGGCCGACCACAATTTGAGGAGATTTGAAGAGGTTAACATCCACTATTTTTAGCAAACTATCCCCCTCTCCTCACCTATAAATAAGACCCTCTAATTCCCTCATTCATCATCCCTCAATCATCCTTCAAACATTCCTCATTCATTCTCATCATTCATCATTCTCTCTTTTCTCCAAATTCTCTTAGCCTTTTTTCTATTCCCACGCCTAGCATCATCTCTTCATAGAGATTTTAGCAATTAAGCATTTTAAAGAACCCTTGGTCGGCCACCTTGGAGAGCCATCAGCAAAGGAGCAAAGCAAAGGAACAAAAGAGCCTCATCAGTCAGATTCTTGGGTGACAGCCACTCTGAATTGGGTTTAATCTTTCTTTTCTTTAATTTAATCTAAAGATGTTTGCTATGTGTTCTTTGTTCTTGTTTACAACAATCTTAGCTTAATTTTATTTAAGCTAGGATGATTGCTTTGATTAACTAATATTTATTTGATTCATGCTTATAATGTTTGTGCCTCAATCGATCATGTTTTCAATTAAAATCAAGTCTGTATTTCGTTCATACGTGATTGAAATGCACCTGAATTAGCTGAGAGATCCTGACCAGACGACGGCTAATGGACACATAATTGAAATGTGCATGCTCAATTTATATCCTGACCCAATTAAATTGTAGGTTTCATAACAACTCTGACCAAGCTCTGTTATCTGCATAGTTTTTAGATTTGTGTGATTAAACTGTTTCAAACCTGACACGTCCCTGTTACCTCACACGAATGCTAAGAAACCCTTAGTAAATAAAGATCAGTAAAATGCGTATTTACTAAGTAAAGGATTTCGAGAGGACCTAATGTGGTTTCCAAACTCATGAAAGATCGAGTTGCCATGGAATGTTTTTCTGAATGTTATTAAGAATGTTGATAATAAATTGAGTTTAATTAAAGTAATTGTCCTAGTTTATTTATGTTATAATTGTTGCAAATTGTGTTTAATTTTACTAAAATCTATTTCATTCATATAGTTTACATACATAGGATAATTTGCATTAGGGATCATTGCATTTAGTTTAATATATTTTAATCACCACTTCTCAACTATATTGTGTTTTTATTTACCAAATTGTTAATATAATTTTACAAATTAAATGACTTAGCACAAATACAATCCCTGTAGAGACGATAGCTCGATACTTACTTATTACTTGATAACGACTGTGTACACTTGCACAGACCTATGCATTACACCTAGCGATTATATTTGGTTGTAGGATTTACATTCTAGACATTAGTACGTTCGGAGGTGATTAGGGTCATGGAGAAAAATCTACATTTTACTTCACTAGATGCCCTTAATATGTTCATGTGATTGTTGTACCTGGCTAGATTATCATCTGGGTCTCACTATCTGTTATACACAAACATCGGGAATTTAAAGGATGTCGAGATATGGCTGTTGAGGATTTTTTAGGCTAGCGACTTGTTGGAGTAATTCTAAATAGATTCGTCTGTTTTCCCCGTTTTACTTTTTGCATCAATTCGGCCTTGACTTTGAGTTGCTCTTCCACAGATATATTTTTTTTTGCCCTAAGAATGCTAAGATGTTGCTGGGAGGTTGGTATTATTTTTGCGGAGGCCTTCCAAAATTGTCACGCTCATTGGTACTTTGAAGTGCACACTGAGCTTCCTCCTCCTGATGTTCAGGATTTTCTCATCTTGAGTTTCCCGTGCGGCTTTCAACTTCGCAATAAGCTACTCATTTTGAGTGTTCCTTTGGTCAAATATACATTGTTTCTTCTGTAAGTGATGTTCTTGCTGAGAAAATTACTCTTCCAAACATCACAACTTCTCCTAGGTTTCAAAGATATGAGGTTGAGGACCTGACACCTATTGGTGAGAACCCTGGTCTAAGGGAATGGGGATCATGGTTAGTGGAGTAGGTTTGGCTGTGAGACAACTTATAGCCTCAAACAAGTTATATAGTCCAAGCGCCTAAGAGGGGACACACCAGGTTACAGTGAGGCACTATAGTAATTGGTGGAGTTGGAGAATCTAGGGAAATGGTTCTTGTTGGCACAGTAGGAGTGACAGGGTTGGTGGTCAAATGATGCATCAAAGCCTTTTTCTAGCTACTTTAAGGTGGGAAGAAGGGTACTTGGATATAGTAGAGGGGTTCTTGCAAGGGTAGAAGGAGTCTGAGTAGATTACATGCTAGCGGTAGTTCTTGAGGCAGGTGAAATGGGAATAATGAGTGGGGCAGAGTTGACTTGGTTGGCTGGGTCGTTAGTTTGGTCAGCGGGGGTGTCACTTTGAGATTGTGAATCCATGTTGTCCACATTCATCGCACCAATTTTGGATACAGTGATACAACAAATGAGAGAAAATGGAGGAGAAAGTAGTGGTTGTTGTGGAGGTTGATTTACCCAGTCAGGACGGAGAGTTGGAGGTTATACAAAGTGGAGAAAGGAAAGTATGAAAGATAAAGGTTGAAGGTGAGCTAGCAGAGTGTAAGCCTAGTATTTTGAAGAGTTTATCCCTTCTTCCTCATTCTTGGAGCTTTTTATAGGCAAGAATTTTCTGTAAGGTCATGTTAACGTGTTGGACTTGTCATTAAGCCATCATTTTGGGATGCAATGGGTGGATGTCTTCGATGGAATGGGGACGCCTGTGATGGGACAAATCCTGTCATTTATTCTGACTTGATGGTATGGGGTAGTTGAGTCTACGTGGTATTTGGTGATCAACAACTTCATGTTCATGATGAAGACTCTGAGACCCAGGTACCAGATGACCTGCACTTATCCAGATGGTCATCTCGAAAGGGAAAACTTGTAGGTGACCTTTTGGTTCGCTAGTGGCAAGCTTACTGCTTGGGTGCCTTTTTGACTTGGCACATGTCTTAACGCGGTGAGGGTATGAAGTTTATCCCTTTGTGTTTTTTGAATTTATATATAAACTTTATTATTTATGTTTTTTTTTTGTTTTTTTAAATAATTGAAGAGGAAGACATGTGTCATTCCCCTGTATGTTGTCACTTCCATGTTTGGCCACATCACCCAACTGTTCAAAACCTAATGGTGTTAAACATAAGAACCAATTTGTGTAACAGATGTGAACCTTGAGGACCAATGTGATAAAGGAAAAAACTAGGGGGCAATTTGAGAAAACTTATCAAGTTTAGAGGTGAATCTGTATATTAAGCCAAATTTATATAATACTTTAAATACAATCATAATATATACAAATTATTATTTGATGCACTAGAAATGGAAGCTTTTTTCTGAGTAAATATATGATACTCTATTAGTTGAGTTTCTAAACTCTACAAATACAATTCTAGAGGTGACACATACCTTTCCAAGTAACAATAAGAAAATAAAAATTTATATATTTTTTTAGAAATATAAAAAAAATGAGGCATTAAAATATTTGAATTCTATTTGTGGAATTGAAATTTTATATTGACCATGTGCCAAATACAATATGACACATCGTTATTAAATAAAACATAAATTAGTGAAGGGCTTATAAATAAATATTAATAATTTTTTTGAAATATAATTAAATAATAAAAAATTATAAATAAATGTTAAAATTCTAAATTCTAAATCTTAAATCTTAAATCTAAGACCCAAAACTCTAAAAGTCTAAACTCAACATCATAAATTCGAGAGTTATTAATATTTATATATAATAATTATATTTAATATTTAATTATGTTTAAATAATTTTTTTAATATTTACTTAGAAATTGTTTATATTTTTTTGTTTTATGCACTAATGATATAAGCATGGATTAAAAAATAATTATTTTAAAAAAATACCCAAATAATATTGCGGAATGAAAGTAATGGCAGTGCAGGGGGAAAAATGAAGAGACAACACTGATAAATATGGATAGAAGATTATGAGAAGTATGAATTAAACTAATGGAAAGAACAATGACCCCTAAGAAGAAGTAGTCTCCACAGAAAAGTGAAAGTTCTTAAATGTAAAAATAAATGCGAATTTGTTAATACTGTCTGTTGATCTTCAGAGTTAATTATTATGTAAGAACAGTGTACACACATTACAGACAAATAATGAACCGACAGTTATAAAGCTTTGTGTGGTAGCTTTCATGGAGGGGGGGGGTTTATTTATTTAATATTCATAAATAGTATATAGAAAAGAAAGAGGGAAAAACCATTAAATGTTTGTCCCCCATTCTCTTGTTTTTAGTTCCTGTTTATTATTTCATTTATTTGTCGCATACAGGCGTTTACAATCATATACTCAGCAAATTGCAGTGGTCAATGACTGATTGAAATGTCGTTTCATTCTACAGTTTAATGACTGTCCGAGTATGTATAAATATGTTTGCCCGCTGCGTTGCCCAACCAAAAGCTCCAAATTGTTTGCCCATCCGTTCCTCTAATCTCATGAGAATTCCATGGGAAATTAAATTAATTAAGGTTGTTTTTGGATGAATAATGTATTTATTTATAGTTAGTATACAAATAAATATAGCGGTGAAATTAAATATTATATTGATATTATAACTTGAAATAAAAAGAAAGTTAAATGAACCGTATTGAAAATAAATACCCATCCAAAAAGATTCTAAATCGTTGTTTTATAATTTCTTCAGTTGAATAATAATTAAATCAAATCAAATTAAATCAATAAACATAAAATTATTTAAAAAATATAACATTTTGATTTAATTGAAATACTCTATTTTTTTATATACAATTGATTAGACCATTCAAACTGTTTTTTATCCCAATAATATAAAAAAATAAAATAAAAATAAAAATAATACAAGTTTTTACATAATAATCAAAATAGAACGTATTTTGTTTGCGTCAGGTAAAATTAATTTGGGTGAACCGATTTTCATTTTAAATATCAGAAACTTTTATACGAGTGAAAATGAGGAGGAAAAAAATTTATTTTGTAATATGATTAGTTTTTTGACTTGTCAAATAAAAAAATAATAATCAGTCACATCGATCCAGGGCTTGTCTACCTGTCAAAACTAGTTAGAAGGACTGTTTGCATTGTGCATGTAACAGCCCGTTTTTGGTCAAATCGGAATAGTGATTTGGGGACAACAAATCCGAGGTCAAAATATTTATTTTATTATTATTTTAATGTTTACAGCATGATTGAATGTTGGTGTGAAAATTTCGTTAGAAAATTTTATCGTTAGACTGATAAATTTGATAAAAAGGACTAAATCGCGTAAAGCGTAAAGCGTAAAACTTGAGTTCTAATAGCTAAAGCTGTTTAATAGCTATAGAACCTTAAAGTTAAGGTCCTTAAGTGGTAATTAGACCATTTTAATTGTGGGTGGACAAAGATGGACAAGCATTAAGTGATTTATATGTTTATTAATTAAGGTTAAAAATGTAATTTATTAAATAAAGGTTAATAAAATAAAACAAAGTCAAAATTTGCTTCATCTTTATGCTTATGGCCAAATTTGAGGGAGGAAGAAAACTATCTTAGGGTTTGAAACATTCGGCTACTTCAAGGTTCAATTATCAAGAAAGGAGAAATACAGACTTAGATCGGGGAAAGAACAAAGTTACGGAATAGTTGACTCGATTCGCCGTTTTAGCAACCGAGGTAAGTTCGTATGTTATAATTTCATTTCAAATGTATTTTATATGCTTTGATATAGCATAAATTGCGATTATGTGACTACAGACAAGTTTGGAAATGATTCGACGATAATTCGACAGTTCAAAATCTCGGTTGAACCTTAGGAATAGTTTAGGATACTAGTGACATGTCATTAGGGGATATAGTGAGTTGGCTTCGGGCCATACATATCGGCTGATTTGGCTTCGGGCCATGCATATCGGCTGATTTGGCTTCGGGCCATGATATTAGTATTTCGGATAAGTTACCTTGATTTGGCTTCGGGCCATGGTATAGGTACTTATCGTGTGAGGACCTTGAGTATCCGACTTCTATTCTGAATGGTTCAACGGGTAAATGAAAGTTGAGAATGTGTATGAGATTTGTACGAAATGGTACACGTATGTACATAAACTACTTTATAATTGAATTGAAGAAATGATGATGAAATTATATAGTCTTGTGAATGAGCATTTGAATGGTTTGTTAGTTATTATAAGTTAAATGTTGATGTATTCAAATTATAAGTTAAATGTTGATGTATTCAAATTATTGAATTATATTTATGTGATTGCATTAAGTTTATTTCATACGAGCTTACTAAGCTTTATAGCTTACTTTGTGTATTTTCCCGTGTTTTATAGTGATATCGAAGCTAGCTCGAATTCGGGGATCATCGGAGATCGTTTCACACTACCACCTATCATTTGGTACCTTTGAACTTTGGTATTTTAAGTATATGGCATGTATAGGTATTTTGAGTCATTTTGATTATGGGTTGATAGTGATTTTGGTTATTTGTAATGACTTGTAATGGTATATGTTTTGGTTTGTAAATATGGCCATGAGTGTTGGCTTAATTTAGTGGATTTGGTTATGTGCATATATGTGCATATATGGTTGATATCTTGAGTTCATGGATAGATAAGTGAATGGCTTATGTTATAAGGCTTATGGATATTGACATAGTAAATGTTAAATGGTTGATATTAGATTTGAATTGTGTTTGTGAATTAGTGTAAAATGATGTATGTTAGGTAAAGGTTTAACTAGTTGATTTGTATATGTATTTTGGTATGTTTTGATTTAGTAAAATTTGAGGTATAAGCATGTTGGTTGCTAGTATTGGAAATAGTATGAATTAGCCTTGATTGTGGCTAAATTAGATGTTCATTTGTACTATGGATTGGTGCCATTTGGGTTGTTTAGGTGAGCATAAGTGTGGGTGGCAAATTGACTTGGTAAATAGCCTATTTTTGTCCACATGGGTAGAGACACGAGCGTGTGTCTCAGCTGTGTGTGACACACGGTCATGTTACACGGCCGTGTGTCCCCTGGTGTTGAAATTGAAATGAAGTCAGTATACTCCACACAGTCTCACACACGGGCGTGTGACTTGGCTGTGTTGCATAAGTCAGTATACCCTACAGGTTTGGCACGGCCTAGTACACGGCCTAGCACACGGGCGTGTGTAGCCACTTCGAAGGGCACACGGGCTAGACACACGGGTGTGTAACACCCCATATCTGAGTCCGAGGCTTAGACCGGATACGAGAAGTTACTATGCTTGAACTTGCTTAATCAAGTACTTACGGGCAATAAAATTTCGTTCCAAATTAAGAACTTATCTTTCTTAATCGACTTGTACTTTTCATGGGCCTACGAGGCCTTAAACTCATGTCCGTAAACTTTCGGAACTCAATCAAAAACTTTTCATTGAAACAGAGGTCACACGCCCATGTGAGTTGGGACACGCCAGTGTAAACCTGAGACACGTCCATGTCTCCTAACCGTGCTTAAAACTCGAGCTTACTGCCAAACTTCACACGGCTATGGCACGCCCGTGGTCCTGGCCAGTGTGAAAAACCTTAGCATTCTGACTTATAATACACGGCCATGGCACGCCCGTGGACTTAGACCGTGTATTACAACTTGATATTCTGACTTAAGGTGCAATGGTGCAGGGTACACACGGCTTAGACACACGCCCGTGTGTCCGACCGTGTGGGCACTTATAGGCTATTTACCAAGCCAATTGCCACCCTCAAATCAAGAGCATTTTCATACTATCTCAACAACTCAAATCACTACAACTTTAATGAACAATATAAAGTGCTCCATTGATATCAATAACATACATACTTAGTCAATCTTGGCCAATCATTTAGCCAATTACAAAAGAATAATAATAAACTTGATAGCCCATGCTTTTCCCCTTTCTAAGACATATACTCAAAATGAAATGTTTCCTATACATGCCATACTTAAATAAACAACTTGGCTATACCAAAATAGCGGTTGATAGTGTGATTTGAGCTCCGACTTCAACGATCCACAAGTTAGCTTGGCGGGACTACATAGAAAGAAATAATAAAAGACGTAAGCATTTAGCTTAGTAAGTTTGCATAATGCACATAGCAACATACTTGCTTAATATAAACCATTTGACATAAACAATTGCATCATAAATTTCAGCTATAAAGCTTACTTACTCATACTTGATTCTTACATAACTCATGAAACTTACTAGCCTCATACTTGATAGGCAAACAAAGTACATGTATCACTAGATCACATTGATCAGCATACTTGAACATAATACTCATAATTTCTAATTCATCATTCATAACATGAATAATATTCTTTATCACTTGATAATAACCTTACTTACTTAGATTTCTTGTTATCTCTTTGGAGCTTAACTCGTTTGCCCGATGAATTTATATGAATAACCGAGGATACTAAATCTCATCTAAATTTCGAGGCCATGACTTAACATGGACTTATACGAAGTCTTTCTTGTTCTCACCAATGCCATGCCTTAACTTGGACTTATATGGGATCTCTTTCTCTTGATAACTTTTTAATGCCAAGCTTACCTTGGTCTTACATGATAACTTGTTCAATGCCAAGATTGCCTTGGACTTACATGATAACTTACTCAATGCCAAGCTTGCCTTGGACTTACATGATATCTTATTCAATGCCAAGCTTGCCTTGGACTTACATGATAACTTATTCAATGCCAAGCTTGCCTTGGACTTACATGATATCTTATTCAATGCCAAGCTTGCCTTGGACTTACATGATATCTTGCTTGCTTGCCGATGCCATGCCTCGGCTTGGTCTTATATGGACTTTCTTATTTCATGTGGTAGATCGAGTATCCTACGTTATTCAACTTCAATCGGGGCTTTCTCATGCTTGATCTCATTAATTTCTTTGTTTAACATAACATTAAACGTTTTTCATAATAACATTGTACATTATACTAAGCAATTCAATGATATAAATCATAAAGCTTAGAAATCATACAAACTTACCTCAATATACAAAATGTAGCTAGGTATGCAATTTAGTCCTCGACCTTGTTCTTGCCTCGGTTTCGATCCGGGCTTCGTTTTTCTTGATCTATAGTCATAAATAGATCATTTAATATTCACATTGACTAAATTGACCCTTTACTCATACTTGGGCAAAATTACTATTTTGCCCCTATACTTTCTCATATTTGCACTTTTGCCCTAAGGCTCGTAAAATAATTTTCATTCAACTTTCTTAGACTACATGCTTAGTTGATTCATTTTCTCTACTATAGCAATTATCAATTCTCATTATTTCTAGTAGGTATGACTAATTTCATAACTAGTACAAACTAGTCCATACTATCATATTTCATGAAATTCATTAAGGAAAAGATGTTTATCTAACATCAAACTCTCATAATCTTCCATAAAAAATCATTTAACAAGCATGTCATTCATAGATGAAATTTTTGAACATGCATCTTAGCTTATTTTATAGCTAAAAATTGCTAATTCATAATACGAGGACTTCAAAAACACGAAGAATATTAAAAACGGGGCTAAGATGAACTTACTAGCAAGATTGAAAAAATGAAGAACCCTAGCTATGGAGTCTTCAAATTTTTAAGCAATGGAAGGAAGAAGATGAATGAAATTTTATCATCTTTTTCCTATTTTAATCACTTATTAGACAAATGACCAAAATACCCTTCTCTTTAAAAATTTCTATTTTACTAACTCATGTCCATTTTTGTCCAAAATTTATAATTTGGGCAAATTGCTATTTAAGGACTCATAATTAATATTCTAAAGCTATTTCATACAAAATGCTTCTAGAAACTCACATTTTACAACTTTTGCAATTTGGTCCTTTTTGACCATTCAACTTCATTTTTGCAAAATTGCTTCATGAAAATTTCACACTAACATGCAAACATGGCATGAACCCTAAAAACTCATAAATTCACCTCGGATTCGTGGTCTCGGACCACTATTCCGACTAGGACCTAAATCGGGCTATTACAATTCTCCCCCCTTAGGGATTTTCGTCCTCGAAAATCTTACCAGTGAAAAGGTTTGGGTACTGGTTTCTCATACTCTCTTCTGGTTCCCATGTGGCTTCTTCTATTCCATATCTTTGCCACAATACTTTCACTAAGGAAATACTTTTCTTTCTTAGCTGCTTCACTTCCCGAGCTAATATCTTGACTGATTCTTCACCATAAGTCATGTCGGGATGAATCTCTACCTCTGACTGGGGAATTACATGCGAAGGGTCTGATCGATAGTGTCTTAACATTGACACGTGAAACACATCATGTATATTTTCTAACTCGATGGCAAAACCAATCAGTAAGCTCACAGCGCAACTTTCTCGATAAATCTCATACGGTCCAATAAAACATGGACTCAACTTGCCTTTTCGGCCAAATCTGAGAACTTTTATCCAAGGTGACACTTTCAAGAAAACTTTATCTCCAACTTGATACTCTATCTCTTTTCTTTTAAATCCGAGTAGGATTTACATCTTCTGTCAAGCGACTTTTAAGCACTCTCGTATCACTCTTACTTTCTCTTCAGCTTCTCTAACCAAATCAACCCCGTGAATTTGGTTTTCTTTGAGTTCAGTCCAAAATGAAGGCGTTCTGCATTTACGCCCATATAAAGCCTCATAAGGCTCCATCCTCAAGCTCGACTGAAAACTATTATTGTAGGAAAATTCTACCAATGGGAGAAACCTTTCCTAATTGCCTCGGAACTCTAGAATACAACATCTGAGCGTATCCTCGAGCACTTGAATTAACCTCTCTGATTGACCGTCAGTTTGAGGATGAAAAGCGGTACTAAAGTTCAACTTTGTACCCAAGGCCTCTTGTAACTTCTTCCAAAACCTGGATGTGAATCTCGGATCTCTATCCAATATGATTGATAAGGGAACTCCATGCGGTCTTACTACTTCTGAAACATACAAGTTTGCCAACTTGTCTAGTGAGTAATCAACTCGTACAAGTATAAAATGGGCTGACTTCGTAAGTCTATCAACCACAACCCATACAGTATCTTTCTTACTCGGAGACAACGGTAAACCCGTTACAAAATCCATAGTAATACGGTCCCATTTCCACTCCGGAACTAAAATGGGTTGAAGCAAGCTGAAGGTACTTGGTGTTCACTTTTACTTGGCGACAAATCATACATTTGAAACAAATTAAAAATGTCTCTCTTCATTTTCGCCACCAATACAAGTTGCTTCAAATCATTATACATTTTAGTACTACCCGGATGTACAGACAAACACCCGTTATGTGCCTCATGCAAAATTCTCCGAATAAGCTCCTCTTTTCTCGGTACACAAATTCTACCTTTAAACATCAAATATCCTTCAAAACTAATCCGAAAGTCAGATTCAACATCTGACTCGCACTAAGCTCTTTTGACTTGTAATTCGTAATCTTCTTTCTGAACCTTAGAAATCTCTTGGAGGAATACTGGTCTAGCTCTCAACTCAGCTATAATGGAACCATCATCAGATAAAATCATTCGTGAATTCATTGCTCTTAATTCAAATAAGGACTTTCTGCTTAAAGCATCGGCGACAACATTCGCCTTTCTTGGATGGTAGTCAATGACTAACTCATAGTCTTTTATCAACTCTAACCATCTCATTTGCCTTAAATTCAACTCTTTCTGCGTCATCAAGTACTTCAGACTTTTGTGATCGGTGAAGATCCGACATCTCTCACCATATAGATGATGTCTCCATATCTTCAATGCGAAGACTATGGCAGCTAACTCTAGGTCGTGCATCGGATAATTCTTCTCATAAGGCTTTAACTATCTTGAGGCATAAGCAATCACTTTGCCTTCTTGCATAAGTACACAGCCTAATCCATTTAAGGATGCATCGCTGTAAACTATGAACTCTTTCCCCATCTCAGGTTGTACTAAAACTGGAGCTTCTGTCAATAACACTTTCAATTTTTGAAACTTTGTTAGCATATTTCTGTCCACTCGAACTTCACATTTTTCTGTAACAACTTTGTCATCGGGGTTGCAATCATGGAAAACCCCTTGACAAATCGTCTATAATAGCCGGCTAGGCCTAGGAAACTTCTAACCTCAGAGATATTCCTCGGTGGTTTCCAATCTGTAATAGCTAAGATCTTACTTGGGTCTACTCGAACCCCTTCTCCTGAGACAATATGCCCCAGAAATCCTACTTCATTGAGCCAAAACTCACTTTTACTGAACTTGGCATACAACTGATTTTCTCAAAGAATCTGTAAAACTATCCGTAGGTGCTCAGCATGCTCATTCTCATCTCGGAATAAACCAAAGATGTCGCCAATAAAAACGACTACAAACTTGTCAAGGTATGGTCCGAAGATGCGGTTCATTAAGTCCATGAATACCGCAGAGCATTGGTCAAACCAAAAGGCATGACTAAAAATTCATAATGCCCATACCTTGTTCGGCGCAGCTTGGATACATCGACTCCTTTACTCTTAATCGGTAATACCCGATCTCAAGTCTATCTTAGAGAACACGGTGGCTCCTTTAAATTGGTCGAACAAATCATCGATCCTTGGAAATGGGTACTTGTTCTTTACTATCGCTTTATTAAGTCGACGGTAATCTATGCACAATCTCATAGTGCCATCCTTCTTTTCATAAATAAAACCGAGCACCCGGGGAGAACAACTTGACCTTGCAAAGCCTTTGTCATTAACTCTTGCAATCTGTATCTTCAACTCTTTCAACTCTGTTGGAGCCATTCTGTAAGGAGTAATAGATATTGGTACAAGATGTCGGGAGCTAGCTCAATGCTGAACTTAACTTCTACGATTGGAGGTAATCCCGTAATTCTTCTGAAAAACATCCATGTGCTCACATACTACCAGTGCGGACTCAATCTTTAACTCTGTTTCTTTATCATTCATCACAAAGGCCAAATATGCCTCATACCCCTTTCTTATAAATCTCTGTACCGTCATATGAGAAATCAATACCGGCAATCCACTTTGTTCATCTGATTCTATATGGAGGATATCCCCATTCTCACATCTCATTTCAATGTATTTTTCCCACAATTAACTATCACATTATGGGCAGTTAACCAGCCCATACCGAGAATAAGATCAAACTCGTCAAATGGTAACAACATAAGGTTTGCTTTAAAACAATGATCTCTAATCATTAATGGACATTCTCTACATACTTCATTCACTAACACACTCTTGCCTAAAGGATTAGACACTCTAATCACAAATTCTGTAAACTCTATAGGCATACTCAAATCGGATACCAATTTCATGCAAATGTAAGAGTGTGTAGATCCGGGATCTATTAAAGCAATAACTTTAACATCATGAAGAGAAAAGGTACCCGTGATAACATCATGGGAAGATGCCTCTTCACGAGCGTGAATGGCATAAGTCCGTGCCACACTGTGGGCATTCTTGTGCGCTCGGCATTCTCCAAGATGACGTCTGCCACACTGTGGGCATTCGGGTCTTTCAGATTGAAAGCTCCCCACACTAGCGACCGAAGTAGTCTGTACTTTATTTCCCGAATACTGTTTACTCTTTGTCTTTCTTTGAAAACCCAATGGAAGTAGCCGATCGGGTAGGTAAATATCTTGACTTCTTGGATGAGGATTGGAATGACTTATTCCACTGTCTCTTTCTAGAGTCACGAGACTCAATTTCAAATTTTCTCTTCTCTTTTACTAGCTCTTCGGCTTTACAAGCTCTCTCCACTAGCACAACAAATTCTTTCAATTCTAGTACAGCAACAAACAGTTTGATGTCCTCATTTAGCCCTTCTTCAAATATTTTACTCATGATGGCCTCGGTGGACACGCATTCTCGAGCGTATTTGCTGAGTCGCACAAACTCACGCTCATAATCGGTCACCGACATCTTGCCTTGCTTTAACTCTAAAAATTCTTTTCTTTTCTGATCTACAAATCTTTGACTGATATACTTTTTCTTGAACTCTTCTTGGAAGAATTCCCATGTGATCTTCTCCCTTGGTACCACTGATACAAGGGTGTTCCACTATTGATAGGCAGAATCTCTTAAAAGGGAGACTACACACTTCATGCTTTCCTCAGGTGTGCATGATAGCTCATTAAATACCCTGATGGTATTTTCTAACCAAAACTCGGCTTTTTTCGGATCATCTTCTCTTTTCGTCCGGAATTCTTCTGCCCCATGTTTCCTGATCCTATCAACTGGAGGTTTGTCTCCTCTTACCACCTCTACTACTTGAGGGGCTACTAGAATAGGTTGTGGAACAGGTGGGGGTGGAGGGGGTTGTACATTTGGGTTCATACGAACGAACTCTAAATACCACGTATTCATCATGTGGAGGAAGGCTTCTCTAGCCCCTTCTCCTCCTTCTTGACTCATCGTAGTGGGTCTATTCTCATTCTCGTTCGGCACCGTCCCTTCAGCGGGAGTCAGTGCATTACTTTCTAGGTCATCCGCCATATCTCTTTCAGGATCCATTTACTATATATATAAACATAATTTAAGTCGTCAGGAGTCGTCACACTATCATTATAAAAACATTCTTACGTATGGCATGTATAGCTAGACTCGTGGTCATGCTACATTAGTCCTAAAACTGACTAAACTGTAGCTCTGATACCACTAAATGTAACACCCCATATCCGAGTCCGAGGCTTAGACCGGATACGAGAAGTTACTATGCTTGAACTTGCTTAATCAAGTACTTACGAGCTATAAAATTTCGTTCCAAATTAAGAACTTATCTTTCTTAATCGACTTGTACTTTTCATGGGCCTACGAGGCCTTAAACTCATGTCCGTAAACTTTCAGAACTCAATCAAAAACTTTTCATTGAAACAGGGGTCACACGCCCATGTGAGTTGGGATACGCCCGTGTAAACCTAAGACACGCCCATGTCTCCTAACCGTGCTTAAAACTCGAGCTTACTGCCAAACTTCACACGGCCATGGCAAGCCCGTGGTCCTGGCCCGTGTGAAAAAACTTAGCATTCTGACTTATAACACACGGCCATGGCACGCCCGTGGACTTAGACCGTGTACTACAACTTGATATTCTGACTTAAGGTGCAATGGTGCAGGGTACACACAGCTTAGACACACGCCCGTGTGTCCGACCGTGTGGGCACTTATAGGCTATTTACCAAGCCAATTGCCACCCTCAAATCAAGAGCATTTTCATACTATCTCAACAACTCAAATCACTACAACTTTAATGAACAATATAACGTGCTCCATTGATATCAATAACATACATACTTAGTCAATCTTGACCAATCATTTAGCCATTTACAAAAGAATAATAATAAACTTGATAGCCCATGCTTTTCCCCTTTCTAAGACATATACTCAAAATGAAATGTTTTCTATACATGCCATACTTAAATAAACAACTTGGCTATACCAAAATAGCGATTGATAGTATGATTCGAGCTCCGACTTCAACGATCCACAAGTTAGCTTGGCGGGACTACATAGAAAGAAGTAATAAAAGACGTAAGCATTTAGCTTAGTAAGTTTGCATAATGCACATAGCAACATACTTCCTTAATATAAACCATTTGACATAAACAATTGCATCATAAATTTCAGCTATAAAGCTTACTTACTCATACTTGATTCTTACATAACTCATGAAACTTACTAGTCTCATACTTGATAGGCAAACAAAGTACCTGCATCACTAGATCACATTGATCAGCATACTTGAACATAATACTCATAATTTCTAATTCATCATTCATAACATGAATAATATTCTTTATCACTTGATAATAACCTTACTTACTTAGCTTTCTTGTTATCTCTTTGGAGCTTAACTCGTTTGCCCGATGAATTTATATGAATAACCGAGGATACTAAATCTCATCTAAATTTTGAGGCCATGACTTAACATGGACTTATACGAAGTCTTTCTTGTTCTCACAATGCCATGCCTTAACTTGGACTTATATGGGATCTCTTTCTCTTGATAACTTTTCAATGCCAAGCTTGCCTTGGTTCTACATGATAACTTGTTCAATGCTAAGCTTACCTTGGACTTACATGATAACTTACTCAATGCCAAGCTTGCCTTGGACTTACATGATATCTTATTCAATGCCAAGCTTGCCTTGGACTTACATGATAACTTATTCAATGCCAAGCTTGCCTTGGACTTACATGATATCTTATTCAATGCCAAGCTTGCCTTGGACTTACATGATATCTTGCTTGCTTGCCGATGCCATGCCTCGGCTTGGTCTTATACGGACTTTCTTGTTTCATATGGTAGATCGAGTATCCTAAGTTATTCAACTTCAATCGGGGCTTTCTCATGCTTGATCTCATTAATTTCTTTGTTTAACATAACATTAAACATTTTTCATAATAACATTGTACATTATACTAAGCAATTCAATGATATAAATCATAAAGCTTAGAAATCATACAAACTTACCTCAATATACAAAATGTAGCTAGGTATGCAATTTAGTCTTTGACCTTGTTCTTGCCTCAGTTTCGATCCGGGCTTTATTTTTCTTGATCTATAGTCATAAATAGATCATTTAATATTCACATTGACTAAATTGACCCTTTACTCATACTTGGGAAAAATTACTATTTTGCCCCTATACTTTCTCATATTTGCACTTTTGCCCTAAGGCTCGTAAAATAATTTTCATTCAACTTTCTTAGACTACATGCTTAGCTGATTCATTTTCTCGACTATAACAATTATCAATTCTCATTATTTCTAGTAGGTATGACTAATTTCATAACTATTACAAACTAGTCCATACTATCATATTTTATGAAATTCATTAAGGAAAAGATTTTATCTAACATCAAACTCTCATAATCTTCCATAAAACATCATTTAACAAGTATGTCATTCATAGATGAAATTTTTGAACATGCATCTTAGCTTATTTTATAGCTAAAAATAGCTAATTCATAATACGAGGACTTCAAAAACACGAAGAATATTAAAAACGGGGCTAAGATGAACTTACTAGCAAGCTTGAAAAAAAATGAAGAACCCTAGCTATGGAGTCTTCAAATTTTCGGCAATGGAAGGAAGAAGATTAATGAAATTTTATCATCTTTTTCCTATTTTAATCACTTATTAGACAAATGACCAAAATGCCCTTCTCTTTAAAAATTTCTATTTTACTAACTCATGTCCATTTTTGTCCAAAATTTATAATTTGGGCAAATTGCTATTTAAGGACTCATAATTAATATTCTAAAGCTATTTCATACAAAATGCTTCTAGAAACTCACATTTTACAACTTTTGCAATTTGGTCCTTTTTGACCATTCAACTTCATTTTTGCAAAATTGCTTCATGAAACTTTCACACTAACATGCAAACATGGCATGAACCTTAAAAACTCATAAATTCGCCCCGAATTTGTGGTCTCGCATCACTATTTCGAATAGGCCCTAAATCAGGCTGTTACAGGGCGTGTGGTTGGCCGTGTGACCCAAGTCAGTAAGCTCACTTGTTTGGACACGGTCTGGGACATGGCCATGTGCTCTCATTTCGAATGTGCATACGGCCTATGACACGGGCGTGTCTTTTGGCCGTGTGAGACACACGGACTGGTCACATGGGCGTGTGTCCCCCGTTTTGAATAAAATTTTCAAAGTTCGTAAAAGTTTCTTAAGTTATCGGTTTAGTCCTGAACCACTCCCAATGCATGTTTAGGGCCTCGTAGGCTCGTATTAGGGACAAATTGATTGAGATTGAATGATGATTGCATGTATTGATTAAATGTATGAGAAAAGTATGTTTAAATGTGTTGTAAGTCTGGTAATGCTCTGTAACCCTATTCCAGTGTTGAATACGGGTGAGGGGTGTTACATTTATTGGTATCAGAGCTACGGTTTAGTCGATTTTAGGACTAACGTAGCGTGTGTGATAGTCTTGCTATACATGCCATATATAATCTGTGATAGTGTGATGACTCTTGACATTTTAAAATGTATTTTTATATAGTAAATGGATCCCAATTGAGATGAGGTTGAAAGTAATGCACCCGCTCCCGCTCAAGGGACAGCACTGTCTGATTCTAGACCCATAACGGACAGCCAGGGAGGAGAGGCTAAAGAAGCCTTCTTCCAAATGATGAACGAGTAGTTCACACAAGATATTCGAATGAACCCAGCTGCTCAACAACCTCCACCCCCTCCTAATCCCCAACTTGTTCCCGCAACTCTTCAAGGATTCAAGCTTTTAAGATTGAGTAAGCCTCCAGTTAATAAGATCCGTAAACACGGGGCTGAAGTGTAACAGCCCGATTTTGGGGCTAGTCGGAACAGTGGTTTCTGGACCACAAATCCAATATAGAAAAATTTACTTTTATTACATTTCTATGGTCTACAGTTTTACGAAATGATTTCGCGAAAATTTCATTCGAAAATTTTGACGTTTGGGCACTTAATTTAGTAAAAAGGACTAAATTGTAAAAAGGGCAAAAGTTAAGTTCTACATGCTAGAGGTTTCTAATTTCTATGAAATTTTAAATTGAAGGTCCTTAGATGGTAATTAGACCATTTGTTAAGTTAGTAGACAAAAATGGACATGGTGAGATAAAATTTCAAAGTTTTAAGTGAAGGGTATTTTGGACAATTGGTAAATAAAAGAATAAAAAGGGAAAATAAAGCCAAAATTTGCCCATCTTTCTTCAACCTTGGCCGAAACTTGGGAGAGCACCATAGCTAGGGTTTTGTCATCTTTAAACTTGATTGTAAGTACATCCTAGCCCCGTTTTTAATGCTCTTTATGTTTTTGAAGTCGTTATCACTCGATCTACCTGTTTCTACCATTAATTTAAGAAAAGATCAAGGTCTAGGGTTTGACCCATGTTGGATATTTGTGTATTTTGACGTCTAATGGTAGATTATGCATGTTTGATGTGTGATAAACAACTTTGCTAGGTGGTTTTTGATGAAAATGTCAAAAGGACCTATTTGTAAAAAGATTACAAAATGTGTAGAAGTGTGATTAAATGAAAAATATGGACTGCTATAAGTATAAAAGAGGATCATCTAGGCTTGGGAATCAAAGAAATTTGATGGATTTCATTTTGCGAGCCTAGGGACCAAAATGTAAATATGTCAAAGTTTAGGGGCAAAAATATAATTTTGCCATAATATGATTTTTGGACTGAATTGAATAATGTGAATAATAAATAAGTTAAATTTTCTATTATAGATCAAGAGAAACGAGGTTCAGACCTAGATTGGGAAAAAACAAAGTATTTGACAATTAGGTCCCACTCATACTATTTTTGTACCGAGGTAAGTTCGTATGTAAATAATGTAATGTTATATTTGTATTTTAATGTTTTGATATTGCATGAAATGTTTGATTGATTCTATGAGCATAATCGACAAAGTTCGACAAACGAGAAATCCTGGTTGAACCTTAGGAATCGGTAGGATACAAATGTCATGACATCAGGGTTATTTAAGATTTCGTGTAAGACCATATCTGGGATATGGCATCGATATGAGATTTCGTGTAAGACCATAGCTGGGCTATTGGCTTCGTTATGAGATCCCGTGTAAGACTATATTTGGGATATGGCATTGGTATGGTACTATGTGTGTGAGACTCCCCGAGTATCTTTTAGTATTCCAAGTGGTTCAACGGGAAACGTAATGGAAAGGTTAACGTTGCAAAAGACCATGGTGTGTTGCAAATTGGTACAGGTATGTACGTAGAACTTATGCCTAATGAGCTCGATATATGAAGAATCTCTCGGTAAAGTTATGATTTTGCAAGATATGATATTAAGGTTTGTAATAATATCCATGCCAAGTTGGACTATGAGATTTTTAATGACATCTATGTTAGTTCATTTCATGTTAGTTGCATGATAAATGTGTGTTTATGATGCTTATTATTTGCATAGGAACTTACTAAGCTTTAAAGCTTACTCATTTTTCTTTTCTTTTGTCTTATAGTGTCGCCAAGCCAGCTCAGGGATCGGAGACTATCGAAGATCCATTCACACTATCAAATTATCATTTTTGGTACTTATGGTTACAATATTTTGAGTTATGGCATGTATAGGGACTTGGTCTTTTTGTTATGTGTCATAATTGAATTGGCCATATGTGTTGGCTTCAATAGTTGATAAATCATTTTTTAAATGGCCATTTGATATTGGTTAATATTGGTTAAGTATATATACATATGATGATGTTTTCATGAATGTGGGAAATTGCATGGTTTGAGATGCTAAGTATGTAATGTTTGTATGTGATAAATGATAGCATGCAAATGATATGTGGATGCCTTGAGTATGGCTGATTAGGTTGAAAGTATATGCTTGGATTGGTACTATGTGTTGTTGTGTAGGTTGGTGCATGGAAGGGTGGAAAAAAGGCTTGGTAAATAGCCTTATATTTTTCCACACGGGTAGACACACGGGCGTGTGTCTAGGCCGTGTGTGACACACGGTCTGCCCCACGGACATGTGTTTCGGCCGTGTGTCCCCTGCACCTTAATTGTTGCAAAATAGAATGCTCAGTAATGAGCAGATGGGCAGAGACATGGGCGTGTGTCTCAGCCGTGTGGACGGCATGGCCTCGAACACGGGCGTGAGCCCTGGCCGTGTGAAGTCTGCACTTATTTTATGAAAAATTATAAAAATTTAATTGATCACACAGCCTAAGCACACGGTCGTGTGACTTGACCGTGTGACCTTAATGTGATGATGATGTCATCAACAGAAAGCTCCCTAATTTGAACACAGCCTGAAACACGGGCGTGTTTTAGGGTCACACGGGCGTGTCCCGAACCCACAAGGGTGTGTGACTCCTTTTTCATGAAAAAAATTTTAAGTTTTCCAAAAGTTTCCAAAGTTCTCAGTTTAGTCCTGAACCAATTTTGATGCATGTTTTGGTCCTCGTAGGCTCGGTTTAGGGACGATATGAATGTTTTTGAAAAGTTTTAAATTTGAATGGAAATTCCTATCTAGGTTTTGAATGTTTGCTTGTGAATAAGTCCGGTAATGCTTCGTACCCTATTCCGGCATCGGATACGGGTAAGGGGTGTTACATTTAGTGGTATCAAAGCTACGGTTTAGTCAATTCTCAGACTAACGTAGCGTGTGTAAGAGTCTAGCTATACATGCCATAAATGAACTGTGATAGTGTGATGACTCCTGACAACTTTAAATTGTGTTTTCATATAGTAATGGATCCCAATTGAGCTGAGGCTGATGAAGTCGAAAGTAATGCGCCGGCTCCCGCTCAAGGGGCAGCGTCGTCTGATAGTAGACCTCCTACGGTTAGTCAAGGAGAAGGAGGCAGGGAAGCCTTCCTCCATATGATGAATGAGTGGTATACGGAATTTGTTCGAACAAATCCGAATGCCCAACCTCCTCCACCCCACCCATTCCTCGACCGGTTCCCATAGCCCCACAAGATATGTACTTTGTAAGAATGAATAAGCCCCCTGTTGATAAGATCTGAAAGCATGGGGCTGAAGATTTTAGAGCTAATATGGATGCTGATCCCGAGAGAGCCGAGTTTTGGCTCGAAAACTCCATCAGGGTATTCGATGAGTTATCCTGCACACCAGATGAGTGTTTAAAGTGTGCTATCTTGCTTCTAAGAGATTCTGCATACCATTGGTGGAATACACTAGTATTGGTGGTACCGAGAGAAAGGGTTACATGGGAATTCTTTCAAGAAGGGTTCCAAAAGAAATATATTAGTCAACGGTTCATCGATCAGAAACGTAAGGAATTTCTTAAGCTGAAACAAGGTCGTCTGACAGTGGCCGAGTATGAGCGAGAATTTGTCAAACTTAGTAAATATGCTCGGGAGTGTGTTTCCATCGAGGCTATCATGTGCAAGAGATTTGAGTATGGATTGAATGAGGATATTCATGTGTTAGTTGGGATTTTAGAGCTAAAAGAATTTGTGGTATTGGTTGAACGGGCTTGTAAGGCCGAATAGTTAAACAAAGAGAAGAGAAAAGTTGATCTCGAAGCTAGAGATTCAAAGAAAAGACAGGTAAGTAAGCCGTTTCCATCTTAGTCCAAGAAGTCTAAAGAAATGTATTCCCGTTCAAATTTTTTAGCAGGGTATCCACGCAGAGATCGCAAGAAGCAACATTTAAGTTTTAAATCTCAAGCCACCTCAATGGCGAGTGTGGGCAATGTAAAGTCTAACAGACCCAAATGTCAACAATGTGGAAGAAGACATCCCGGTGAGTGTAGGGTGAATGACCGGACTTGTTTCAAGTGTGGCTCTCAAGAGCACTTTATCCGAGATTGTCTTGAAATGGCTAAGAAGGAAAAATTTCAGAGTGTGAGGCTGAGTAATACTGCTAATAGAGGTAGGCCATCGAGAAATACCGAAAATGGAGCTAGTAGTAAAGGTGTGACGAAAGATACAGCTGTGAGATTCGAAGCTCGAGCACTTGCTAGAGCCTATGCCATCCATGCTCGCGAAGAAGCGACATCTCCCGATGTTATCACAGGTACTTTTTCTCTCTATAATACTAATGTAGTTGCATTGATTGATCCTGGATCGACTCATTCTTATGTTTTTGTGAAATTGGTAACTAGCAAGAACTTGCCTGTTGAATTTACTGAGTTTGTGATTAGAGTGTCAAACCCCTTAGGCAAACATGTAGTAGTTGATAGAGTTTGCAAGTATTGTCTATTAATGATTCGAGGTCACTGTTTTTCGGTAGATTTAATGTTATTGCCATTTGATGAATTCGATGTTATTCTGGGCATGGATTGGTTGACATTGCATGATGTCGTAGTGAACTGTAAAAGAAAGATTATTGAACTGAAATGTGAAAATGGTGAAATTCTTCGGATTGATTCAGATAAGTCGGGTGAGTTACCTGTTATGATTTCTTCGATGACTGCCCAAAGATATGTAAGAAAAGGTTGTGAAGCTTACCTTGCTTATGTGTTGAATACAAAAGAATCTGAATTGAAAGTTGAATCGATGCCGATAGTTTGTGAATATTCGAATATGTTCCCAGAAGAGTTACTTGGGTTACCTCCAGTTAGAGAAATTGAGTTTGGTATTGATATAGTCCGAGGGACCTCGCCGATATCTATTACTCCGTATAGAATGGCTCTAACTGAATTGAAAGAATTGAAAGCTTAGTTGCAAGAGTTGACAGATAAGGGTTTTGTGAGACTGAGTTATTCTCCTTGGGGTGCTCTGGTATTGTTTGTAAAGAAGAAAAATGGATCCATGAGACTTTGTATCGATTATAGACAGCTCAACAAGGTGATTATTGTAACATCCCGGTTTAGGGCCTAGTCGGAATAGTGGTTCGAGACCACAAATCCGAAGGTCATGAATGAGTTTTTGAGGCTTATATTATGTATGCATGCTAGTGTGAAAGTTTCAGGAAGCAATTTTGTGAAATTGTGGTTGAATTGCCCAAAAGGACTAAATTACAAAAGTTGCAAAATGTGTGTTTCTAGAAGCTATATGTGTGAAATAGCTTTAGATTATTAATTAGAGGTCCTTAAATAGCAATTTATCCAAATTCTAATTTTTGGACAAAAATGGGCATGGATGAGTTAAAATTGAAAGTTTATCAAAAAGGGCATTTTGGTCATTTATCAATTAAGTGATTAAAATAGGTGAAAAGATGATAGAAATTCATTCATCTTCTTCCCATAGCTGCCGAAAATTTGAGAAGCTATTGTTAGGGTTCTTTCAATTTTTCAAGCTTGCTAGTAAGTGCTCCTAAGCCCGGTTTTTGATATTCTTCGTATTTTTGAAGTCCTAGTAGCATGAGTAAGCTATTTATAGCTATTTGGTGAGCTATTATGGATGTTCAAAAATATACATATGTATGACATGCATGTATTTTGATGTTTTATGGAAGAATATGAAAGCTTGATGTAGTAGAAACATCTTTTGCTAAGTGATTTTCCATGAAAATGCATATAGGGACTTAGTTGTGAAAATCTTAAGTTTGGTCATACATGGGTGATTTAGTGAGAATTGTTGAATGCTTTAGTTGAGTAAGTGGTTCGGCTAAGCATGAAAGGCTAGAAAGTTGAATAAAAATCACTTTACAAGCCTTTGGGACTAAAGTGTAAATATGAGAAAGTTTAGGGGCAAAATAGTGATTTTGCTAAAGTATGAGATGTGGTCAATTTAGTCAATGTGTGTATTGAATAAGCTGATTTATTCATTATAGATCAAGAAAGACGAAGCCCGAATCAAAACCGAGGCAAAAGCAAGGTGGTGGACTAAATTGCACATTTCAATACTTTTGAGTATCGAGGTAAGTCTATACATAAACAATACATTCATACTTACAATTTGTAAATGCTAGCTAGGGTGTAGCATGAATGAGAATGAATGAGAATGATTGGGAACCTATGTGGTTCAAGTAGAATGAATGTAATATAGATGTGAATGGATGAATAATTGGGTAAATAGACTTGTGCATGTGTTGTGATAATGCTAGATGGTGGGCTAAGTGCGATACCATCCAAATGCATATTGACGATGAGTGGCTATTGTGCGATGCTATCGTTAGGTATATCACTTAGTGGCTATGTGCGAGATCATGATGATTACCTTTGTGGTAGGCTAAGTGCGATACCACCTTATAAATTGATTGTGGTGTGCTAAATGCGAAACCACCGAAATATTGGCTGTGTGGATTAATTGTGTATATTAGTATTGTGTGTAATAGCCAGTGTGGATAAGATATGTGGATTAGCTGTGTGGATTAGCTATGTGAGTTAGCTATGTGGATGCATTATTGAGCAATAATGACGTGTTGTATATTGTGTAAATGTGATATTGAATGCAGGGGTGCATTTCAATAATTATGAGCATGTGACTCATGATGCGTTGGTAATATGGTAAGGGATAGAAAGAGTAAGCATATTTGTATATTATATGTTGGTATAACGCTAATTGTGGTTGGGCTTATACTTTGATGCTTAATTGTTTATGTGTAAACTTACTAAGCTCAAAGCTTACTCTCTTTCTTTTCCCTTGTCTTATAGATTAAAAGCGTTGAATCGAGATACGAGGATCATCAGAAGATAGCCCACATATCAGCACACTTTGGTACATGAAACTTAATGTTTTGTATATGGCATGTATAGGGGCTAGATAAGTTAGTAAATTTTGTTGTAAATGGCTAAGATGTGTTGGCCTATAGATGGATAGCTTATTTTGTATAATGCCATGGTTGTTGGCTATTACATTATATGAAAGAAAGATGTAGTTTTCTATGTGAGAATGCACTTCAATTTGAGTTAATTATGATGGTGTTAGATGAGTATATGTTGTGTATGTTAGAATGGTGAAAAGAACTTGACACTTAGTCTTGTTCTTGACCATGTGGGTAGACACACCACAGGCGTGTGTCTAGACCATGTGTGACACACGGTCACCCACAGGGCGTGTGCTATGGCCGTCGTCCCCCCGTGCATGTTAATATTTGAAAACAAAATAGACCACGGACTAGTCACACGGGCGTGTGCCTAGGGCGTGTGGGATTCATCAGTGTTGGCCATGGGCTAGCCACACGAGCGTGTGTCTAGACTCTAGGCCGTGCGAGGGAAGTCAGTGTTCACCACGGTTGGGGAGCACGGGCGTGCCATGGCCGTGGGGCATTTGGCGAGAATGCTTGGGTTTTTAGGCACGATGCAGGGACATGGGCGTGTGTGCTCATGCACGGCGTGTCTAATCTTGCACGCGTGTGAGACTGTATAAAAGAGAAAAATTTTAAGGATCGTAAAAGTTCTAGATTAGTCTCGAGAGCCCTCGTGTGTATGAGTGAGGCCTCGTAAGTCGAGAATGAGGTTATAGCGAGTAATATCGTTGAGCCTAAGTGGCGATTAAGCAATTTGAGTTCGATAACGCCTCGGGCCCAGCCTCCGCGTGAGAACCCGGTAAGGGTGTTACATTTAGTGGTATCGAGCTATGGTTTAGTCGGTTCTAGGACTACCGTGGCGGTGTAAGAGTCTAGCTATACATGCCATAAGTGTACGATGATAGTGTGGTGGTTTCTGATGATTTTAAATCTTGTTTTATATAGAATATGGATTCCGATCCATTGACTGCTGATGAAACAGCTAGTAATGCACCGGCTCCTGCGCAAGGAACCGTGTCAGTGCAAAGTGGACCCGGGGCGAGGGGTCAAGGAGAAGAGGCACGAGAAGCCTTTCTCCATATGATGAGTAATTGGTACTCGAATTATGTCCGAGCGAACCATAATGCTCAACCTCCTCCACCTCCCCCTATACCTCAGCCAAATCCTATGGCTCCTCAAGGTATGGATGTAGTGAGGATATCGAAACCCCCGGTGGATAAGATTAGGAAACACGGGGCTGAGGAGTTTAGAGCTAAGGTAGATGACGACCCTGAGAGGGCGGAGTTCTGGTTGGAGAACTTGATGAGGGTGTTCGATGAGCTCTCATGTACACCTGAGGAAAGTTTGAAGTGTGCCGTATCTTTGCTGAGAGACTCGGCATACCATTGGTGGAAAACGCTGACATTAGTGGTACCGAGAGAGCGGGTAACGTGGGACTTCTTTCTGGAAGAGTTCCAGAAGAAGTACATAAGCCAGAGGTTTACTGACCGAAAAAGGAAAGAATTCCTTGAGCTGAAGCAAGGAAGGATGACAGTAGCTGAATACGAGCGTGAGTTTGTTAGGCTTAGCAAATATGCTCAAGAATGTGTGTCGACAGAGACCATCTTGTGCAAGAGGTTCGAAGATGGGCTGAATGAGGATATCAAACTTCTAGTTGGCATTATGGAGTTGAAAGAATTCGTGGTATTAGTTGAGAGGGCAAGTAAGGCCGAAGAGTTGAGTTCAGATAAGAGGAGGGCTATGAGTGAAGCCCGAGATGCGAGAAAGAGACCGATGGGCAAGTCGTATCAAGCCCAGTCAAAAAGATCCAAGGAAGTGAATCCTCAGACGTCAGCCTCAGTGGGATATTCGCATCGAGACTTGGACAATACTCGTCAGGGTTCGAGAGTCCGAGCCCCCTGGATGGAAAGTGTGGGCAATACAAAGAGTAAACTGGAGTGTCCAAGTTGTGGTAGGTATCACACCGGAGAGTGTTGAGGAAACAGTCGGAAATGTCACAAATGTGGTTCCCTTGACCACTTTATCCGTAACTGTCCCGAGAGGGATGATAAGGAAGAGACGCAAGAAGTGAGACCTAGTGATGTGTCTACGAGGGGTAGACCACCAAGGAACCCAAGAGGTGGGGCTAGTGGTAGAGGTGCGTCCAAGGACTCTGCTGTGAGACCAGAGGGTCGGTCACCTGCGAGGACGTACGCCATTCGCACTCGCGAAAAGGCATCCTCCCCTGATGTGATAACGGGTACTTTTTCTCTCTTTGACACCTCTGTTATTGCTTTAACAGATCCAGGGTCTACTCACTCTTATATTTGCATGAGATTAGCATCTAGTTTGAGTATGACCGTTGAGTCTACGGACATTGTGATTAAGGTGTCAAACCCGTTAGGAAAGCATGTGTTAGTGGACAAAGTGTGTAAGAATTTTCCTTTGTTGATTGAGAATCTTTATTTTCTGACAAACCTGATGTTGTTGCCGTTTGATGAGTTCGATTTAATCCTAGGCATGGATTGGTTGACTACCCATAGTGTATTAGTGAACTGTGGTAGTAAGTTTATTGAACTGAAATGTGAGAGTGGAGATGTAGTTCGGGTTGAATCAGGTGGATCGAACAGTCTACTCGTGATGATTTCTTCCTTAGTGGCAGAGATAGTGAGATTGCATGGTGTACCTGTGTCTATTATATCGGATAGAGATCCGAGGTATACTCTGAGATTTTGGAAGAAGTTGCAAGAGGCCATGGGTACGAGATTGAATTTCAGTACTGCGTTCCATCCGTAATCCGATGGTCAGTCTGAAAGAATAATTCAAGTTCTTGAAGATATGCTTCGATGTTGTGTGTTAGAATTCGAAGGTAGTTGGGAGAGATATCTACCTTTGGTCGAATTCGCCTATAACAATAGTTATCAGTCGAGTATACGATGGCACCGTATGAGGCTTTGTATGGCCGTAAGTGTCGGACTCCTTTGTATTGGACCGAGCTTAGCGAGAAACGGATCCATGGGTCGATCTAGTAAAAGAGACCGAAGAGAAAGTAAAAGTAATCCGTAATAGTCTGAAAGCTGCTTCGGACCGACAGAAGTTGTATGCAGATTTGAAAAGAAAAGAAATTGAGTTTGAGGTAGGCGACAAAGCATTTTTGAAAGTATCGCCGTGGAAGAAGATTATGAGATTTGGACAAAAAGGGAAATTGAGTCCAATGTTCATAGGGCCGTATGAGATTACAGACAGAATTGGGCCTGTAGCTTACCGGTTGGATTTGCCGGTAGAGTTAAAAAAGATTCATAACGTGTTCCATGTGTCGATGTTGCGATGGTATCGCTCCGATCCTTCACATGTGATTCCTTCAACAGAAATTGAGATAAGACCGGATATGTCTTATGAAGAGGAGCCGATTAAGATCTTGGCTCGAGAAGTGAAACAGTTGAGAAATAAGAGCATAGCACTAGTGAAAGTGTTATGGCAGAAACATGGTGTGGAAGAGGCTACGTGGGAAACGGAAGAAGCTATGAGAGAGCAACATCCAAATCTCTTTACTGGTAAGATTTTCGGGGACGAAAATCTCTAAAGGGGGGAGTTGTAACATCTCGATTTAGGGCCTAGTCGGAATAGTGGTTTGAGACCACAAATACGAGGGTCATGAATGAGTTTTTGAGGCTTATATTATGTATGCATGCTATTGTGAAAGTTTCATGAAGCAATTTTGTGAAATTGTGGTTGAATTGTCCAAAAGGACTAAATTGCAAAAGTTGCAAAATGTGCATTTCTAGAAGCTATATGTGTGAAATAGCTTTAGATTATTAACTAGAGGTCCTTAAATAGCAATTTATCCAAATTCTAATTTTTGGACAAAAATGGGCATGGATGAGTTAAAATTGAAAGTTTATCAAAAAGGGCATTTTGGTCATTTATCAATTAAGTGAGTAAAATAGGTGAAAAGATGATAGAAATTCATTCATCTTCTTCCCATAGTTGCCGAAAATTTGAGAAGCCATTGTTAGGGTTCTTTCAATTTTTCAAGCTTGTTAGTAAGTGCTCCTAAGCTCGATTTTTGATATTCTTCGTATTTTTGAAGTCCTAGTAGCATGAGTAAGCTATTTATAGCTATTTGGTGAGCTATTATGGATGTTCAAAAATGTACATATGTATGACATGCATGTATTTTGATGTTTTATAGAAGAATATGAAAGCTTGATGTAGTAGAAACATCTTTTGCTAAGTGATTTTCCATGAAAATGCATGTAGGGACTTAGTTGTGAAAAACTTAAGTTTGGTCATACATGGGTGATTTAGTGAGAATTGTTGAATGCTTTAGTTGAGTAAGTGGTTCGGCTAAGCATGAAAGGCTAGAAAGTTGAATAAAAATCACTTTACGAGCCTTTGGGACTAAAGTGTAAATATGAGAAAGTTTAGGGGCAAAATAGTAATTTTGCTAAAGTATGAGATGTGGGTCAATTTAGTCAATGTGTGTATTCATTATAGATCAAGAAAGACGAAGCCCGGATCGAAACCGAGGCAAAAGCAAGGTGGTGGACTAAATTGCACATTTCAATACTTTTGAGTATCGAGGTAAGTCTATGCATAAACAATGCATTCATACTTACAATTTGTAAATGCTAGCTAGGGTGTAGCATGAATTAGAATGAATGAGAATGATTGGGAACCTATGTGGTTCAAGTAGAATGAATGTAATATAGATGTGAATGGATGAATAATTGGGTAAATAGACTTGTGCATGTGTTGTGATAATGCTAGATGGTGGGCTAAGTGTGATACCATCCAAATGCATATTGACGATGAGCTGGCTATGTGCGATGCTATCGTTAGGTATATCATTTAGTGGCTATGTGCGAGATCACGATGATTACCTTTGTGGTAGGCTAAGTGCGATACCACCTTATAAATTGATTATGGTGTGCTAAGTGCGAAACCACCAAGATATTGGTTGTGTGGATTAATTGTGTATATTAGCTGTGTGTAATAGCTATGTGAATAAGATATGTGGATTAGCTGTGTGGATTAGCTATGTGAGTTAGCTATGTGGATGCATTATTGAGCAATAATGACGTGTTGTATATTGTGTAAATGTGATATTGAATGCAGGGGTGCATTTCAATAATTATGAGCATGTGACTCATGATGTGTTGGTAATATGGTAAGGGATAGAAAGAGTAAGCATAGTTGTATATTATATGTTGGTATAACCCTAATTGTGGTTGGGCTTATACTATGATGCTTAATTGTTTATGTGTAAACTTACTAAGCTCAAAGCTTACTCTCTTTCTTTTCCCTTGTCTTATAGATTAAAAGCGTTGAATCGAGATACGAGGATCATCAGAAGATAGCCCACATATCAGCACACTTTGGTACATGAAACTTAATGTTTTGTATATGGCATGTATAGGGGCTAGATAAGTTAGTAAATTTTGTTGTAAATGGCTAAGATGTGTTTGCCTATAGATGGATAGCTTATTTTGTATAATGCCATGGTTGTTGGCTATTACATTATATGAAAGAATGATGTAGTTTTCTATGTGAGAATGCACTTCAATTTGAGTTGATTATGATGGTGTTAGATGAGTATATGTTGTGTATGTTAGAAAGGTGAAAAGAACTTGACACTTAGTCTTGTTTTTGACCATGTGGGTAGACACACGGGCATGTGTCTAGACCATGTGTGACACACTGTCAGCCCACGGGCGTGTCTTTGTGGCAAGTCCCCCTGCATGTTAATATTTGAAAAGAATAGACCACGGACTAGTCACACGGCGCGTGCCTAGGGCGTGTGGGATTCATCGGTGTTGGCCATGGGCTAGCCACACGAGCGCGTGTCTAGACTCTAGGCCGCGGCGAGGAAGTCGCGTGTTCACCACGGTTGGGGAGCACGGCGTGCCATGGCCGTGGGGCATTTGGCGAATGCTTGGGTTTTTAGGCACGATGCAGGGACATGGGCGTGTGTGCTCATGCACGCAGGCGTGTCTAATCTTGCACGGGCGTGTGAGACCTGTATAAAAGAGAAAAATTTTAAGGATCGTAAAAGCTCTGGATTAGTCTCGAGAGCCCTTGTGTGTATGAGTGAGGCCTCTTAAGTCGAGAATGAGGTTATAGCGAGTAATGACATTGAGCCTAAGTGGCGATTAAGCGGTTTGAGTTCAGTAACGCCTCGGGCCCGGTTCCCGGTGTAGAATCCGGGTAAGGGGTGTTACAATTATAAAGAACAAGTATCCGTTACTGAGAATAGATGACTTGTTTGATCATTTGAAAGGAGAAACGGTATTCTCGAAGATTGATTTGAGATTTGGCTACTACTAGTTGAGAGTTAAAGAGTCAGATTAACTGAAAATCACTTTCAGAACAAGGTACGGGCACTATGAATTCCTTGTTATGCCTTTTGGGTTAACGAATGCTCCTGCAGTTTTTATGGACCTAATGAATCAAATCTTTAGACCATATTTGGACAAGTTTGTAGTTGTTTTTATTGATGACATACTGATTTATTCTCGTAATGAGTCCGAGCATGCCGAACACTTGAAAACTGTTTTTCAGACTTTGAGAGATAAGAAATTGTATGCTAAGTTCAGTAAAAGTGAGTTTTGGCTCCGATAAGTCGGATTTTTAGGACATATTGTCTCAGGTGATGGTATTCGGGTTGATCCAAGTAAGATTTCGACAATTGTTGATTGGAAACTGCCAAGGAATGTATCTAAAGTTAGAAGCTTTTTGGGCTTAGCCGGTTACTACCGACGTTTTGTCAATGGATTTTTAATGATTGCTACTCCAATGACCAAGTTTTTGCAAAAATATGTTAAATTTGTATGGTCCGAAAAATGTCAGCAAAGTTTTGAGAAGTTGAAGACTTTATTGACTGAGGCACCGGTTTTAGTGCAACCTGAACCAGGAAAGGAGTTTGTGATTTATAGCGACGTGTCACTGAATGGATTGGGATGTAGCAGCCTGAATTAGGGCCTAAACGAAACAGTGGTTTTGAAACCATGAATTCGAGGTCAAAATATTTATTCCGATTGAGTTTTAGTGTTTATTGAGTGATTGTATGTTTGTGTGAAATTTTGGTTGAGAAATTTTATTGTTGAATGCTCAATTTGATAAGTTAGACTAAATTGCAATGGGTGAAAAGTGTGTATTATAATCCATAAAGGTACTTGATTGAGATGGGTTTTTAAATTGATAGTCCTTAGTTGGTAATTAGACCATTATATTGTAGTTTGGACACAAAATACCCATAGATGGATAAAATAACTAAAGGATTAATGAAGGGCAATTTGGTCATTTAGTTAATAAAAGAAATAAAAGGGAAAATAAGGCTAAAATGTTGTCCATCTTCATCCTCCATAGCCGAAATTTGCAAGGAGCCATAGCTAGGGTTTCGCTTCACTTTCAAGCTTGATTGTAAGTACCTCCTAGCCCCGTTTTTTATATTCTTCGTATTTTTGAAATCCCCGTAGCTCGATCTAGCTATTTCTACCACTATTTTGAGCTAGAGCTTGTGTTTAAAATTTTACCCATGGATGGCATACATGTATTTTGATGTCTACAGGTAGAATATGAAAGTTTGAAGTGTGATAAACAACTTTTGCTAGATGATTTTTGGTGAAATTGATAAAAAGGACTTATTTGCAAAAGATGAAATAATATGTGTATAAAATGTAAAATAGTTAAAATTGTGGGCTGCTATAAGAGAGAATATGAATCGGCTAGGCTTGGGTGTGTGAAAAATGAAGACATTTCATTTTACGAACCTAGGGACTAAAGTGTAAAAATTGAGAAAGTTAGGGGCTATATTGTAAATTTTGCTATAGGAAGATTTTGGACTGATTTGAATAGTGTGTATATTAAATAAGCTAAATCTGTCATTATAGATCAAGAAGAACGCAGAATCGACCTTGACCGAAGAAAAGGCAAGGTTTCGGACTAAATTGTAATTTTTCACATTTTGTATCGAGGTAAGTTTATATGTAAACGATACGTCCTTTTTATTTATGTTTTTACATATTAATGTCTTATGTGAAATGTGAGTTAATATTAATGATATTTATTGAAACATTAAAAAGTGGGGAAATTCCCGGTTGAACCTTCGGAATAGAAAAAGGATATGAATGAACACTGTATTTACTATTATTGGTGGGCTGTGTGCGATACCATCGTATTTACTATTATTGGTGGGTTGTGTGCGATACCACCGTATTTACTATTATTGGTGGGTTGTGTGCGTTACCACTGTATTTACTATTATTGGTGGGCTATGTGCGATACCACCGTATTTACTATTATTAGTGGGCTGTGTGCGATACCACCGTGTGTATATGTATCCGGTATTATTCCGAAGTGTTCATCGGGAAAATTTGATTAAGCGATATTACGTGTGACAATATGGTGACAAGTGCAGGGTTATAGATGCATGTAATTGTGAGCAATATTTATGATATGTATTTGGAATGTGGTAAGGTTTGAAATGAGTAAGTGCAACTACAAGGATCTGAATTGTTTTTGATTAGTATGTAATGTTCTTGATTCATAATTATGTGGTGATGTTTCATTGTTTACGTATAGACTTACTAAGCTTAAAGCTTACTTCTTTCTCTTTTCCCTTGTTTTATAGTGTCGCCAAGCTGGCTCAGGATACAGAGATCGTCGGAGGATCATCCACACTATCTACACATTTTGGTATATTGAGATTTACATTGAATTATGGCATGTATAGGAATTTGGTTATTTTGTAAGTGTCATAATTGATTGGCCAAGAACGTGGTCTATGTCATTTGATATATCATTTTGTATAAGGCTATATGATATGGTTAATATTGGTTGTGTGATAAGTCTATGATGAGGCTTTTCATGAATGAGTTTGCTAGCCTAAGTGGGACTGAATGGTAGAATGAAATTTAAGTGTGGAAGATGGATATGTGAATGGATGTGTAGGTGCATGTGTGATGGCTAAGTATAAGTGTGGTTATACATGATGAGTATGGTTTTAAATGGTGCATGAATGCTCTTAATATGGATAAATAGATGTTTAATAATAGTATGCTAAGTTTGGTTGGAAATGGTATAAGTGTGGATGCTTATCAAGGTGGCAAGAGGCTTGGTAAATAGCCTTATAATTGTCCACACGGGTAGACACACGGGCGTGTGTCTAGATCGTGTGTGACACACGGTCTGCCTCATGGGCGTGTAGCCTGGCCGTGTGTCCTCTGCACCTAATTTACGAAAAATTAAGTTCATCACACGGGCTAACACACGGGCGTGTGCCATGGCCGTGTGACCTAAAATGTGTGTTGACGTCATAAACATAATACCTAGGTTATTGCACATGGGCAGAGACACGGGCGTGTGTCTCGGCCATGTGAAGAACACGGTCTAGAACACGGGCGTGTGCTCGGCCATGTGAAAACCCCTGTAGGTTCAAAACGAAAAATAAAACCACACGGGCTGGGGACATGGGCGTGTGCGACCACACGACCTTCCCACACGGGCGTGTGCCCAGTTTTTATGTAATTTTTCTAAATGTTTCTAAAGTTCTCGGTTTGGTCCCGGACCGTTCCCAAAGTATGTTTTGAGCCTCGTAGGCCCATTTTAGGGACTTTATGATTGAATATGAAAATTTTAAATTGAAGGAAATTTTATGGCCCGGTTTTGCATGAATGTTTGTGTTATTGTCTGGTAATGCCTCATACCCTGTTCCGGCGTTGAACAAGGGTAAGGGGTGTTACATTTAAGTTGTATCAGAGCTATGGTTTAGTCGGTTCTCGGACTACTGTAGCGTGTGTGAGAGTGTAGCTATACATGCCATAAATATATTATGATAGTGTGGTGACTCCTGATAATTTCAAACTGTATTTTCATATAGTAAATGGATCCCAACCGAGCTGCTCCTGATGATGCTGCAAGTAATGCGCCGGCTCCCGCGCAAGGGACCGCGCCAGTAGAAAGTAGACCTGAGACCTTGGGTCAGGGAGAGGAGGCTCGGGAAGCCTTTCTCCATATGATGGGTAATTGGTATACTGAATTTGTTCGAGCAAATCCTAATGCTCAACCTCCTCCACCCCCTTCCATTCCTCAGCCGGTCCCCGTAGCTCCTCAAGGTATTGATTTGGTAAGATTGACTAAACCCCCGGTTGATAAGATTTAAAAACAAGGGGTCGAAGAATTTAGAGCTAACATAGATGATGATCCCGAGAAGACAGCGTTTTGGCTTGAGAATTCTATGCGGGTATTTGACGAACTTTCTTGCACGCCCGAAGAATGCTTAAAATGTGCTGTATCATTATTGAGGGACTCGTCGTATCGCTGGTGGAAGATGCTGATATTTGTAGTTCTGAAAGAGAGAGTGACATGGGATTTCTTCCTAGAGGAGTTCCAAAAGAAATATATAAGTCAGCGGTTCATCGATCAGAAATGGAAAGAGTTCCTCAAATTGAAGCAAGGTAAAATGTCTGTGGGAGAGTATGACGTGAATTTGTCAGACTCAGTAAGTATGCTCAATAGTGTGTGTCTACCGAAGCTATTATGTGCAAGAGATTCGAAGATGGGTTGAATGAGGATATTAGATTGTTAGTTGGGATCTTAGAGTTGAAAGAATTCGTGGTATTGGTCGATAGAGCTTGTAAGGCTGAAGAGTTGAATAAAGAAAGGAGAAAAGCCATGATTGAGGCCCGAGATGCAAGAAAGAGGCCGATGAGTAAGTCGTTCCAATCCTAATCAAAGAGGTCCAAAGAAATGAATCATCAGATGACAGTTTCAGCTGGGTATTCACACCGAAACCGTGGTAAAACATATTCGGGCTTTAGAGTTCAAGCTACTTCAATGGCAAGTGCGGGTAATGTGAAGTCTAATAAACCCAAGTGTCAGAATTGTGGTAGACAACATATCGGAGAGTGTTGGGGAAACAACTGAGCTTGCTTCAAGTGTGGTTCTCGAGAACATTTTATCAGAGATTGTCCTAAAAAAGTTGAAGAAGAGTGATAAACCGTAATAATAACATATTTTAAACCCACATTTAGCATACTTTTGGATGATTTATCCCTTGAATTGTGTAATTTGGTGCTCTTAATCCTTTAATTTCATGTTTTATACTTAGAAGAGCACCGGAGGATGAAAAGAACGAGAAACGGGCCTAAAATAGAGTAAATGGGCCATATCACGAAATCGACACGGCCTGGGCCCAAGACCGCACGACCGTGCTCCTTCAGCAGGTTCGAACACGGCCTGGCCACGATTCACACGGGCGTGTCCCTGACGTGACAAAGAAGAATTCTATTCGGATTAGGGTACTTAGAGGCAAAGAAAGCCATTCCAAAAGCCTATATAAACACCCTAGAGGCCAACCTTCAAGAGGGCGTCCAGCTAGGCCAAGGAGCCGAGCCAGAGAGGTCAGAATTGTGGAATTTACTCGAAGAAAGCCAGTTGATTCATCTCAAGAAGCCGAAGTCATACTAAAGACGAAGGATCTTCTCTTTAATTCCTTCAGGGGGTTTTAGGGTTTTTCTTATGTTTTGTTTTATCTTTTCTTCTGAGATGTATTCTTTTATACTTATGAACTAAACCCTCAGATACCTGAGAGGGATGAAACCTAAAACGGATCTTGTTATCATTTGCTGAACTATATGATAAATACTTGATTTGTTCTTAATTATGTGTTCTTAATTCTTGCTTTGATATTCCAGGATATTGATTCAAGTACTGATGTGCTTAGGTGGTGGAGCAAAAGTCCCTGCCTAAGAGTAGATCTAGCATAGTTAAGCGGAGTTGCTCGCGTACCTAGACATAGGGTGACGAAATTTTGTCGGATTAGGGTGAAACCTAATATGGGAGTCCATAGTTCGAGTTAATGCAATTCTAGGGGTTTTAATTAGAAAGAGATTTCAATTAATCAACCTAGGGCTAGACGTTAGTCGCCTCGAGAGAAGGATTAATATACATTAGGGAATCCTACGGATCAAGTCAAGTGAATAAATCGTCTGGTTCAGAGTTAGATAACAAGTGAAGTCAAGGTGGATTCTTCCTCGGGTATTGTCTTAGTTAATTGGTTTTTCTCACGAGTATTTTTCCAAATTTGTTCTCTTTGTCTTAGCATCTTTAGCTTAGTAGTTAGTTAATTTTAGATTAAACAACAAATTCCCTTGTTTCTTAGGCTAAATAATAGAAAGAGAGTCAGTATTAGTAATTCTGGTTCCTTTTGGTTCGACAATCCGGTCTTGTATTAGTACTTCTGGTTCCTTTGGGTTCGACAATCCGGTCTTGCCACTAAGCTATACTACTGTTCGATAGGTGCACTTGCCTCAATCGTCTTCACAGTTAGTTTCCAGGCTCGATCATTCTTTTTATAAATTTTTAAGACTCTGATGTACACGATCAAGTTTTTGGCTCCGTTGCCGGGGAACCAAAATATTAAGAACGCTCAATTTTTATTACTTTAGCCATTTTTTTTTAATTTTTCAATTTACTTTTGACTTTGATAATTTTTCTTCTTTTATTCCTTGCAGGTACCTCTTGTTTATGACTAGGAGGAACCCGACAGGACCCTTAATTTACGACAGTGATATTGAAGGTACCGTTCGTAGAAATCGTAGAGAGATAAGGCGAAGCTTATCTTACATAGAGGAAGAGCAAGAAGACGAAACTAATACCACCGAAGAGATGGCTGAGAATAATCTACTACCTCCAGAGATGGTCGAAAATCATGCCCCTCGAACTATGTATGATTATGCTAAACCTAATTTAACAGGAACTGAATCGAGTATTGTTAGACCTACTATTGCTGCAAATAATTTCAAATTGAAACCTAACACTATACAGATGATACAACAGTTTGTTTAGTTTGATGGTTTCAAGGATGAGGATCCTAACACACATTTAGCGAATTTTCTAGAATTCTGTGATACCTTCAAAATAAATGGCATTTCTGATGATGCCAAACGTCTTCGGTTATTTCCCTTTTCTCCGAGGAATAAAGCTAAACAGTGGTTACATTCTCTTCCACGAGGGTCAATCACTACATGGGATCAAATGACCGAAAAGGTTTTATTAAAATATTTTTCGCCGGCCAAAACGACCAAGTTGAGGAATGATATCTCTTCTTTTGTGCAGATGGATCTAGAAACTCTTTACGACACGTGGGAGAGATACAAAGACCTATTGAGAAGGTGCCCACACCATGGATTACCCTTGTGGCTACAGGTTCAAACCTTTTATAACGGTGTAAACCCTTCAACCAGGTAGTTGATTGATTCAAACCGACTGGAACCACGAATAATAAAACACCAGGCGACTACGAATTTATAGAGGAAATGTCACTGAATAACTATCAGTGGCAAGTCACGAGTACAAAGCCCACGAAAGCTGCCAGTGTTTTCAACCTCGACGCAGTAACCATGATATCAAACCAGGTAGAGATGTTAAATAAGAAGGTTGATGGTCTATGTGGTTCTTTGCAGGTACAACCCGTTATGCAGTGCGAAGCAAGTGGAGGTATGGCGAATCCTTAGTACCCACCCTACGGACATGGCATAGAAAGCGAACAAATGAACTATGTAAGTAATAATTTTAGATCTCAAAATAATCCTTATAGCAATACTTACAACCTAGGTTGGAAGAACCACCCCAATTTCTCATGGGGTGGTCAAGGAAATCAAAGACAACAACCCCTCCAAACTTCCAACAACATGACCCTACCCACGGGAAAAAAGCAAAACCTTGAGGAGATCTTGACAAAATTCATAAGCGGTGATGTAAACACGTTTCCAAAACACCAAACAACACTCAAAAAGCAAGAAGCATCGATTCAAGAGATCCGAATCGGTAGGTCAACTTACCAAGACCATGTCAGAACGACCACAAGGTAGATTGCCAAGCAACACTGAAACTAACCCAAAGGAGCAACTTCAAGCCATAACAGTTCAGGAAAGTGTAGGGTTAGATAAGCCTAAGGTAAGCCAAGAGAATGTAGTAGAGGAATGTAAGAACGAGGTAAGTCATGATAAGTCGAAATCGATAATTAAAGAGTACCAACCTCGTATACCATACCCCGATGCGTTGAAGAAAGACAACACAGAAGAACAGTTCGGTAAGTTTCTTAAACTTTTAAAGAAACTACATATTAACTTACCGTTTCTTAAAGCTCTCTCGCAGATGCCTGATTCCAGGAGATTTTTAAAGGAGCTGTTGACAAACAAATGAAGGTTAGACGAGGCATCGCACGTGGAACTAAACGCAATGTGCTCGGAAATTCTACAAAATAAACTACCACAAAAATTAAACGATCCAGGGAGTTTTACAATTCCATGCTTAATTGGTAGTCTATCTATTGATAACGCGTTAGCTAATTTAGGGGCAAGCATTAATGTTATGCCTTATAAATTGTTTAAACAACTAGGTCTAGGGAAACCTAAACAAACTAGGATGAGCATTCAATTAGCTGATAAAACTATTCGAATTCCTAGGGGTATAATCAAAGATGTGCTAGTAAAGATTGATAAATTCGTATTCCCAGTAGACTTTGTAGTTTTAGACATGGATGAGGACAATAGTATCCCTTTAATTTTAGGGAGACCCTTTTTAGCAACTGCCAGAACTAAAATTGATGTGGGTATAGGTGAACTCATACTCCGTGTAGGTGACGAATCAATCAGTCTTCAGGCTCTCGACTCGGCTAGGACATCAAGCAATCAAGGTGAGAAAATAAATTCTATTGATAACCAATTAGTTAAACCTTCTTTTCAGGAAGCACCACGGAACAACACAACTGAGCCAGATCCTATATCTCATGCCAACAAGGAAATAATTCATGAGGATCGAAGGCTTCATATTGATGAACTAGACGAGTAGAAGACACACTTCAAGGAGAAACTAGGGATACACGAAGCAGAACCCAAGCCACTCTATGGGACTAACAAATTCAAAATCGGAGATCAGGTATTATTAGATAAAGCAGACCCTCGAATATCTCCTCCTGACCCTAATACAAACAAAGAAATCCCTTATAGGGTAATCAAGGTTTTCCCATACGGAACAGTCAAGGTAAGTAATCCTATATTTGGCACTTTCAAAATAAACGCTACTCGACTTGAACTATACACGGATAATAGGACATATAGCATGAGGAAAGATGTTCAACTCTTCAAACCACCCTGATTATGCGAATGAGAGGTAAGTCTAGCTTAAGACTATAAACGAGCGCTTCTCGGGAGCCAACCCGAGCACCAACTCTATTAATTTTTACATTCTTTTATTTTTATTTTTTATTTTTTTATTTTTATTTTATTTTTATTTTTACTTCAGCATCTAATTATAAACTAACCAAAGTGCAGATTTCCATACCACACGGCCTTGCACACAGCCGTGGCCGTGGTCGTGTGAATACTACGGACTCCCGTACTGACATAGCAGGGGTAGTACGAGCCAATGATGAAAGATTCCCAGATCACGGACGACTATAAATTGCCACGGCTGTGCGATATGGCCGTGACTGACACTGAGGGAAGTCACATGGGCTCCGACTGAACACCACGGCCGTGCGATACAGCCGTGGTCAACACTGTTTCATCAAACATGGGCGTGGTGACCACGAAACGAGCATGGGAGAAACGAACGAAGCACAACACGGCCGTGCGATACGGCCGTGTGACTCAACACGCCCATGGTACACGGGCGTGGGGGTGTACCAGACCTGAAAATTCTATTTAAACCCCCCTTCTTCTTCTTACCTACTCTCCACCTCCTTTCTCCCATCCTATTCTTCAGACCCCTACCCTTCCATACTTTTCATCTTTAGTCCTTCCCCAAACCCTTGACCTCCACCACATCTATGTCGAAGAAGCGGAAGGATCCAAGCACAATCTCCCTGTGGGAGATCGATCTACATAAGTTCATGCCGGCCGCTTAAATTATTCGACAAGCCAAGGGTCTTTGAGGCCATTTAACTCTTATTTTTCTTTTCTCTTCTCCTGTATTTTTCTTACCTTAACTTCTCTTCCACTAAATTTAGTGTATCTTATTTTAGTTCCTTGTTTTTAGGTTCTTCAGGCTACTTAGGAATCATACACCACGGCCTTAGAAATCACACCCACCTCAGGAACCATCTAACAATAAGGACTTTTCAGTCCATTTATCTATTCTTTTAATTTTATTTTACTTTCTATTTTCTTTTTCTTTATCTTTCTTGTCTTTAAATACATAATTAGTTTATTTTAAATATGTCTTACTATTTCCTGGCTATTTCTTCACGGGCTACCCAATTTCTTCATCTAGCACAATAATAGTGGGCGGCCACCACACCACGACCACTCCCAACTCAAGGAAGCCATCCAGAATTCAGGGAGTTTCACTTCTATCCCTAACTTTTGATTGTTTACTATAATGTTTTTATCTATCTTTGTACATTGAGGGCAATGTACATCTTAAGTATGGGGGGGTGAATATTAAAAGTGCCTAACTTTTTTCATTATTCTCAAATCCTGAATTATATCTTGTCTCTTAAGTAATTTTCTCATATTACGATTAGAATGAAATTTCCTTTGATTTATGATTTTCATTGATATGTTTTGGATTAAGTCATAGTTAATTGTGCATTGATAATTTAAACTTTAAGATAATAGAGAATCAAGCATGATAAGTCTATTTTTCAGAAATAGAAAATTTTTTAGGTTGTCTACCGAAATTTGAATATTACTTTGAAGTTTGAAATTTACGAGGTTGACGTCAAAAGCCATATTTTTTGTGAGATTTTGAGCCTTTTAGAGCATATATTCTTTTCCTTGCTCACTTTATTGATTATGAGTGTGTCAACATTGATTTGTTATTCTAGAACTTGCATCGATTATACATGTCGAGACCACACCTTTGATTTGATATACTGAGATAATAAAGGCACCTAGGTTTTAACCCACTTACCCCACTAAGAGCCTACCTCCATAATTAACCCCTAGTGAACCCCTTTAATCTTAACAACCCATTTTATTGACTCACCCACTAATCTTAACCCAAAACCCTTTGTATTCGTTATCACCATTCTTCTTGACTACCCCTATATCGAGATTTGATTTGATCGATTACTTAACTATTTTCTTTATCAGTTGTTAAATTCTATCTTACTATTATTACTTGATTTGTTCTTAAAAAAAATGAAGTAATTCATTATTAGTCTATGTTCTATGAGTTTAAAACAGTTAAATCCACACCTTTAGAAGAAGCTTGTGTTATTATTAGTATTATGAGTTTTCAATTGATGTAATTATGTACTATTAGTTTGTTGTTTCTAGTTAGGTAATTTGTTAGGTCAGTCTCGATTCTAAACCACTAATTCAGCCTTTATCCACACCTTTAACCCAAGCCCCGTTACAACCCTGTTAAAGACCTTTTGATTTGTGTATCGTCTCATATTACAGTGGTGGAGATTTGATTTTTATGCAAGCCTATGGGGTTTGTAACATCCTGGAATTAGGGGCTCTACATTATTTTGTGTTGATGTGTGTTTGGCATGTCTTGTTGTTATTTTGGTGTGTTTGGGGGTCCCGGGAAGGCTCGGGGTAAAGCTTGAGCCTTGGTGAAAATTCTATTTTTAGGCACTTTAGGGGGGAGCTAGCAGAGGCAGGTCTTAAGAATAAATACTTGTGTTTGATGACATAAGAAAAGAGGTGGTAAGGTGGCAAGGAGACGCCACTTAGAGTGCATGGAAGTGGCGTCACAAAGGAGCAGCAGGGAGAAGGAGTTCAAGTCGCACTAACAGCATTCAGAAGCTCTATTTTTTTGTGCCTAGGGAGCTAGAGTGGTGGATTCGGCAAGGGCTCTTTAAGGATGAGTGTTGAAGGAGTCAAAGTGTTTGAATGGGTGGCCATGAGAAGGTGGTGGAGTTTGAATTGGTCAAACTGATTCAAATTGTTGGAGGGGAGTGACTGTAGGAGAAAAATATGGGATTTGGTGTTGGTGAAGTGGTGGCCGAATGTGGGAAGCTTGAATGGGGGGAGAGGATTCGATTTAGTGCTAGCTTGAGGTGTGCCGAATGTTAGGAGAGAGTCTTTGGTTTTTATTTTTTCGGGTTGCCTGGTTCTAGTGTGTGCCGATTTTCTCTAGTGCATCTAAGAGTTCCACACATTTTATTTTGGTGTTTTTTTTTCAACTCTTCTCTAATCTTTTCTCTTAAGTACAAACCTCCTCATTCGTGTCTTCTTTCTCTTTTCTTCAAGGTTACCAAACACCCATTGGCCGAATCTTCCAGTATCATCCACCCTTCACATTTTGGTTTCATTTTCTTTTGCTACCTTCTTCACAAGCCGAAACCCTCTGAAGTCATCTGTCTTGCTGAAACTTTGTCACCTTCTTTGCTCTTCTCTTAAACACCATAGCCGAAACATCTTGTGTGTTAATCGGTATCTCTGCTTTAAGGTAAGGATCTCTCTTTTATTTTTCTCATGATCAATCCCTCTGTTCTTTCTTTTCATGGTGAAGCCGAACCTATTTTGTAAACAACTGAATTTGTTTCTTACATTCTTTGCTCCAAGCTGAACATCACATAGCAATGTGCTAGGAATCGTTGGTCAGGGGGATCTTTGCAATCAGTTCTGTTGTTAAGGTAAGGAAGACTCTGTTACCCATTTTTTTCACTTCTTTCAATTTTTGTAGCCAAAGCCGAAAGGCAAATTGGCTTGGCGGTTACAGCTTGGGCTAACCCTTCTTCCTTTCTTTTTTTCTCTGTTGGGGATGCTTACTACGGGAAACACCTTTAGTCAAGCGATTTGTAGTCCAAAGCCAAGGGGTTGCTATTTGTCGATTTAAACCACTCTATTTGGATTCTTAAGGTCAAGAGTTCTTTAGTCTTGCGTTTTTGGACTCTTTTCTGATTATAGTCTATCTTAACCGAATCTCTTGATTAGAGGTTCTCTTTGATCTCTGATCGAGTCCATTTCATGGATACAACGAACGATCAAGCTAGGGAGGGGAGCGTATTTGTAACCCCTATTCCTAAGTTTAAGAAGCGTGCTGTGTCGGTGGTTTGGGATTTTCCGCTGGGCTGTGGTAGAGAGCCGACGTCTGCCTGGGATAGACAGATAGTCGTCGTCCCTGCTAACGAAAGTGTCGACGTAGAAAGCTTAGTGTTACACATCAGGTGTGTATTACTCACACGTATCTTGTGGTTGTATTATTAACTGTAATGGCTGAAAGCCAAAATAGCTAATCTGATAGTCGAGATACCCTTATGGGTAAGGTTGGAGACACCGGGTAAGTCTTCGATGATGATATTTTTGATTGTATGCATGTATGTTGTTATTAACTGTTTCCCATTAAGAGTATGTTGCATTCATATTTGGCATGATGAAGAGAGCATGGGCTCGGGAATTAAATGGAGGAAGAGGTGATAATCAAGTGACTAATTGTCACGAGTGGTCTAAGTACCACGGTGGTTAAAACCACGTATGCTTATATCAGTGACTTGTCTCGGTGGTCTAAGACCACAGTGGGTTGGCCCCACGTAATCATAATTATATCAGAGATCGTCACGGTGGTTTAAGACCACAGTGGGTTGGCCCTACGATTATATGTATTAGTAACTTTGTCACGAGTGACTGCTGTCACGAGTGGTCTGGGACCACGGTGGTCATGAACCACAGTGGCATAATACCACGGGTGTTTGGATGGAGAGCTAGACTGGGTTGGGCTGCATTGCATACATGAGACATATGTCGTACTGAGCGGGCTAAGGCCCAGTTTGAGTTTTACGGGGATTTACACACTGAGTCTCGATGACTCACCCCTTTGTAATCTTGCAGGTAATCGGTAGGTGGCAGGTTTTGGAGCCGGGACTGACTCGAGGTGGCAATGCATTGCGAGTTCTCTAGTAAACTCAAACTTTATTTTAAACTTATTTCTATCTCGGGATTTTATTTTTTAATAAGGCAGCTTTAACTTTATTTTTGGGGTTCTGTTTACATGCTAGTTTTATATATGTTATGAATTATCGAAAAGCGGGGTTTTCTTAAAAACATAAAAAGAGGTTTTCAAAAAGTTCAACGATTGGATAACAAGCCATAAATAATTTAAAATTGGAATTTTTCTTACCATTACAAATATTATTTCCAAAGATCACGCACCTGAACATTCATTTCGATTAACACCTTTCAAAATGTTCTAAGTTTGGTTTTGGTAAAATAAACCCGTTTCCAGCTCCTAATTAACTTAATGAGAAAATGGTAGAGTATATGTAGTCAAACAGATTCCTTTTAAAATAGCCTTAACATGGATTCTCCAAACAAAAATAATTTCTCAAATCACGATGTTTTGTCAATTTTTTTTTAAAATCTAATATTCCTGAGACAACCCAGATTTGGTCGTAACATTTTGACCGGGTTTGGGGTGTTACAATTTTGGTATCAGAGCCAGGTTTCAAAACTCGACTGTGGGTATGAGGTTCAAACACGTTTCAAAAGATGGTTTAGAAAATAGTTTAGAAATATACATGTTTTCTGGAAGCATGGCACCTGAGTCTCCGGCACCAAATCCGCATAGTAAGTCTCCTGACTATTGATTGTTTATATGCAGTAAGTATAATATGCTATGATTACTTATACTGAGAAATGCAACTCTAGAGACTGAAACCTTAGGTATGTATGAATTGGCGAGAATTACTCATAATGCTATTCTCATAAGACTGCTCTGTAATAAAACGGTGGAAGAAAACACTAACTCATAAAACTTTTAATCAGATTAAATCGCGTTAGTAGTAATGAGTACTAAAGGATGTGGATGCGGTATTCGAGGCCGTGGAAGAGGCTGAGATGTTGGGGCTGAGCCTTCGGAATCTGGGCATGGGCCGGAAGATGAGATGCCAACATCACCAATGGCGGAAGCAGAATTTTAGGACCAAACTGGTGGAGACGATGCAGTGTCTCAGGCTATGTTGCGCGTCTTGGAAAGAGTTACTGGAGCGAGCACGGGATCAGTGGCTTAGAAATCTGTGTCAGAGTGACTTCGAGCCAATGGGGCTGAGGTGTTTAGGGGTATTTCTTGTGTGTCTCCTAATGTAGCCGAGTACTGGTTAGAAACGGTGGAACGGATTATGGATGATCTTGACTGCATCGCTGAAGAGAAACTGAAAGGAGTTGTGTCTCTTCTCCGAGATGAGGCTTACCAATGGTGGCTCACGGTTAGAGATGCTACAGCAGCGAACCGCATTAACTGAGATTTCTTTAAGTCTGCGTTCCAGGGGAAATACATTGGGTCGAGCTATATGGACGCTCAGCGGAAAGCATTCCTTAATTTGGTTTAGGGGAGTAAGACAGTAGCCGAGTATGAGGCGGAATTCCTACGTCTTAGCCGGTATGCCCGGGGAATTGTGTCCACAGATCATGAGCATTGTGTTTGATTTGAAGATGGTCTGAGGGATGAGTTGCGAGTACTGATAGCTCTGCAACGGGAAAGGGAATTCGCCATTTTGGTTGAGAAGGTTAAGATAGCCGAAGAGGCAAAGCGATCTGAAAGGCAGAATCAGGATAGGGACAAGGGTAGGAATAAGAGAAGCTTTGGACCGTCAAGGTCTGCTGGGAATTTTCAGAAGAGGCCTAGGTTGGATGGGCCGGGTCGAGTTACGAGGTTCATTGTTGCCGGTCGGCCACAGTAATGTGCTACATGTGGGAAGTTTCATTTAGGAGAGTGCTGGGTAAGAAGTAATGGATCCTACAGATATGGATCAGTGGATCATCGGGTAAGGTATTGTCCACAAGAGCCAAACAGAACGCGGCCAGTGGGCCAGAATTATGTTCAGCCTGGTAGAGGTGGTCAGCAGCCACAAAGAGGTCGTGGTCCGGCCAGAGGTGGAAATGGTTTTGGTCATGGACGTGGAGCACCGGGCAGAGGTGCTAGGAACACGGATGCAAGACAGCCTGGATTGGTCTATGCAGCTAGACGCCGAGAGGAGGGCGATGCACCGGACGTCATAACCGGTACGTTCCTTATTTACGGATTTCCTTTTATTACACTGATTGATGTTGGGTCAACACATTCCTATGTTGCTAGTACTGTGTCTGGAACTCTGAACATAGACTCTGAGATTGCTTCTAGGGAGATGACTGTACTTAGCCCTTTAGGGCAATCTGTAGTGGTGAACAAACACTTTAGGAGTGTGCCTCTAGAAGTACAAGGGATGGTTTTCCCGGCTGATTTGATGGAACTGCCGTTCGGCGAGTTCGATTTGATTTTAGGTATGGACTGGTTAGTGAGATATCGAGCAAACTTGGATTCTGCTGCTAAGCGCATGGTGTTAAGGACTCCTGAGGATAACGAAGTCTTAGTGATAGGCGAAAGGAGGAACTACTTGTCCAATGTAGTGTCTGCTTTAAAAGGTGAAAGAATGGTGAGAAAGGATGAGAGGCGTTCTTAACTTTTGTGTCAAGATTTGGAGGCAAATGAGTTGATCAGAAAGGATGTTAGGACAGTGGGGGAATTCTCTGATGTTTTTCCAGAAGAACTTCCAGGGTTACCTCCGAATCGCGAGGTGGAATTCGGTATTGATCTTCTTCCGGGGACAGCGCTAGTGTCTATTGCCCCATATAGAATGGCGCCGAAGGAGTTGGTGGAACTGAAAGCCCAAATTCAGGAACTGTTGGACCAGGGTTTTATTCGACCCAGTGTGTCACCTTGGGGAGCGCCGGTGCTTTTTGTTAAGAAGAAGGACGGGTCGATGCGGATGTGCGTTGATTATAGGCAACTAAATAAGCTAACGATTAAGAACAAGTACCCGTTGCCTAGGATAGACGATCTGTTCGATCAGTTACGAGGCGCTTCGGTCTTCTCAAAGATAGATTTGAGGTCAGGTTATCACCAGCTTAAGGTCAAGGAGGTAGATATTCATAAGACAGCTTTCTGAACTCGTTATGGTCACTACGAGTTCTTGGTGATGTCGTTTGGGTTGACGAATGCACCAGCTGCGTTCATGGACATGATGAACCGAGTATTCCAACCCTATCTGGACCGGTTTATTGTGGTGTTCATAGACGATATTTTGGTCTATTCAATTTCGAAAGAGGAACATGATTCGTATCTTCGGGTGGTTCTGCAGATTCTAAGAGAAAAACAGCTGTACGCCAAATTCAGTAAGTGTGAATTCTGGCTAAGGGAAGTTACCTTTCTAGGACATGTTGTGTCTGCTGAGGGAATTAGGGTTGATCCCCAGAAAATTGAGGCCGTGTTGGACTAGAAACCGCCTAAGTTTGTGGTAGAAATTTGAAGTTTTCTTGGGTTAGCTGGGTACTATAGAAGGTTTGTTGAGGGGTTCTCACTAATAGCTGCACCGTTAACCAAGTTGTTACGGAAAGGGGTACCGTTTGTCTGGTCAGATAAGCAGCAGAAAAGTTTTGAGAAGTTAAAGAGGATCTTGACTGAGGCTCCACTGTTGATTCAGCCTGAGGATGGGAATGAGTTTGTTGTTTACTGCGATGCGTCGCACACGGGGTTAAGATGTGTGTTGATGCAAGAGGGGAAGGTGGTAGCATATGCATCTCAGCAGTTGAGACCGCATGAAGTGAATTATCCCATGCATGATCTGGAGTTAGCCGCGGTGGTGTTTACTCTGAAGATTTGGAGACATTACCTATATGGAGAGAAGTCCATTATCTACACCGACCATAAGAGCCTGAAATATCTCCTTACCCAGAAGGAGTTGAATTTAAGGCAGCGAAGGTGGGTTGAATTGCTAAAGGACTATGATTATTCGATTGAGTACCACCCGGGTAAAGCTAACATTGTGGCAGACGTGTTGAGTCGTAAAGTGATATCCGACTTGAGGGCAATGTTCGCCCACCTCAGCTTGTATGATGATGGAAGTGTGCTAGCTAAACTGCAAGCGAAGCCTTCTTGGGTCAGTCGGATAAAGGAGAAACAGTTATTAGATGAATCGCTAAGCCCTAAATTTCAGCTAGTGGCAGGTGGTGAGACAGAAGATTTCAGTGTGAACAGTGATGTGGTATTATGCTTTCGAGGAAAGGCTTGTATGCCGAGGGATTCCGAATTGAGGCAGAAGATTCTTCAGGAAGCACATAGTAGCCCATATGCTATGCCTCCTGGTGGGAGTAAGATGTATCGGGATTTGCGTGAATAGTTTTGGTGGCCGGGTCTGAAGCAAGAGGTTACCGAGTTTGTGGGTAGGTGCCTGACGTGTCAGCAGGTAAAGGCAGAACATCAGTTACCTTCAAGGTTGCTACATCCAGTAAAGATTCCACTTTGGAAGTGGGAGAGGATAACGATGGACTTTGTGAGTGGGCTACCCCTTACGCCTACAAAGAAAGATTCAGTGTGGGTAATTGTGGAGCGGTTGATGAAGTCCGCGTACTTCATACCAGTTCGGGTTGATTATTCACTACAGAAGTTAGCCAAGCTTTATGTAGCAGAAATTGTGTGGTTGTATGGGGTACCTGTGTCTATCATATCAGACAGAGACCCTAAGTTTACGTCGAGGTTCTGGAAGGCGTTGCATCAAGCGTTGGGTACAAGATCGGATTTCAAAGACAAATTTTATCCATGCATCGATGGTCGATCCGAGAGGGTAATTCGGATCTTGGAAGACATGTTTAGGGGTTATGTTATTGACTTGGGGTAGTTGGGAGGAGTTCCTGCGGCGAGAATCGCGTAATAAACAACTATCAATCCAAAGATTCGGATGGCACCCTATGAAGCGTTATATGGTTGGAAGTGTCGCACTCCTACTTGCTGGACAGAGTTGGGTGAGCGACAGTTGTTGGGTCCGGAATTGGTTGCGGAAATAGAGGAAAAGGTTAAGTTGATTCGGACTCGATTAAAGGAAGCTTCGATAGGTAAAAATCTTATGCAGATCTGAAGCATAAGGATATAGAATTTGCAGTGGGTGATCGGGTTTTCCTAAAAGTTTTACCGTGGAAGAAAGTCCTAAGGTTTGACGGAAGGGCAAGTTGAACCCTAGGTTCATCGGGCCTTATCGTGTGTTGAAGCGTGTGGGACCAGTAGCTTATCAGCTTGAGTTACCTACGGAATTGGGGCAGATTCATGATGTATTCCATGTCTCGATGTTAAGGCGCTACCGTTCGGATCCATCTCATATAGTGCCAGTGGAGGAAATCGAAGTAAGACCTGATTTATTCTTTGAGGAGGAACCAGTTCAAATCCTAGACCGAGATGTTAAGGTGTTGCGGAGAAAGACGGTTCCATTGGTTAAAGTGTTGTGGTGGAATCACGGTTCAGAGGAAGCCACGTGAGAGCCAAAGGATGTGATGCGACAGCAATACCCTCATCTCTTTTGACCAGGTAAATTTTGAGGCCGAAGTTTCTTTAAGGGGGGTAGAACTGTAACATCCTGGAATTAGGGGCTTTGCATTATTTTGTGTTGATGTGTGTTTGGCATGTTTTGTTGTTATTTTGGTGTGTTTGGGGGTCCCGGGAAGGCTCGGGGTAAAGCTTGAGCCTTGGTGAAAATTCTATTTTTAGGCACTTTAGGGGAGAGCTAGCAGAGGCAGGTCTTAAGAATAAATACTTGTGTTTGATGACACAAGAAAAGAGGTGGTAAGGTGGCAAGGAGACGCCACTTAGAGTGCATGGAAGTGGCGTCACAAAGGAGCAGTAGGGAGAAGGAGTCGCACTAACAAAGATTCGAAGCTCTATTTTTTTTCACCGAGGGAGCTAGAGTGGTGGATTCGGCAAGGGCTCTTCAAGGATGAGTGTTGAAGGAGTCAAAGTGTTTGAATGGGTGGCCATGAGAAGGTGGTGGAGTTTGAATTGGTCAAACCGATTCCAATTGTTGGAGGGGAGTGAAGGTAGGAGAAAAATATGGGATTTGGTGTTGGTGGAGTGGTGGCCGAATGTGGGAAGCTTGAAGTGGGGGGAGAGGATTCGGTTTAGTGCTAGCTTGAGGTGTGCCGAATGTTAGGAGAGAGTCTTTGGTTTTTATTTTTTTCGGGTTGCCTGGTTCTAGCGTGTGCCGATTTTCTCTAGTGTATCTAAGAGTTCCCCTCATTTCATTTTGGTGTTTTTTTTCAACTCTTTTCTAATCTTTTCTCTTAAGTACAAACCTCCACATTCGTGTCTTCTTTCTCTTTTCTTCAAGGTTACCAAACACCCATTGGCCGAATCTTCCATTATCATCCACCCTTCACATTTTGGTTTCATTTTCTTTTGCTACCTTCCTCACAAGCCGAAACCCTCTGAAGTCATCTCTCTTGCCGAAACTTTGTCACCTTCTTTACTCTTCTCTTAAACACCATAGCTGAAACATCTTGTGTTTTAATCGGTATCTCTGCTTTAAGGTAAGGATCTCTCTTTTATTTTTCTCATGATCAATCCCTCTGTTCTTTCTTTTCATGGTGAAGCCGAACCTATTTTGTAAACAACTGAATTTGTTTCTTACATTCTTTGCTCCAAGCCGAACATCACATAGGAAGGTGCTAGGAATCGTTGGTCAGGGGGGATCTTTGCAATCGGTTCTGTTTTTAAGGTAAGGAAGACTCTGTTGCCCATTTCTTTAACTTCTTTCGGTTTTTTTAGCCAAAGCCGAATGGCTAATTGGCTTGGCGGTTACAGCTTGGGCTAACCCTTCTTCCTTTCTTCTTTTATTTGTTGGGGATGCTTACTCCGGGAAACACCTTTAGTCAAGCGATTTGTAGTCCAAAGCCAAGGGGTTGCTGTTTGTCAAATTAAATCACTCTATTCGGGTTCTTAAGGTCAAGAGTTCTTTAGTCTTGCGTTTTTGGACTCTTTTCTGATTATAGTCTATCTTAACCGAATCTCTTGATTAGAGGTTCTCTTTGATCTCTGATCGAGTCCATTTCATGGATACAAGGAACGATCAAGCCAGGGAGGGGAGCGTATCTGTAACCCCTATTCCTAAGTTTAAGAAGCGTGCTGTGTCGGCGGTTCGGGATTTTTCACCGGGCTGTGGTAGAGAGTCGACGTCTGCCTCGGATAGACAGATAGCCGTCGTCCCTTCTAACGAAAGTGTCGACGTAGAAAGCTTAGTGTTACACGTTATCAGGTGTGTATTACTCACACGTATCTTGTGGTTGTATTATTAATCGTAATGGTGAAAAGTTGAAATAGCTAATCGATAGTCGAGATACCCTTATGGGTAAGGTTGGAGACACCGGGTAAGTCTTCGATGATGATATTTTTGATTGTATGCATGTATGTTGTTATTAACTGTTTCCCATTAAGAGCATGTTGCATTCATATTTGGCATGATGAAGAGAGCATGGGCTCGGGAATTGAATGGAGGAAGAGGTGATAATCAAGTGACTAATTATCACGAGTGGTCTAAGTACCATGGTGGTTGAAAACATGTATGCTTATATTAGTGACTTGTCTCGGTGGTCTAAGACTACAGTGGGTTGGCCCCACGTAATCATAATTATATCAGAGATCGTCACGGTGGTCTAAGACCACAGTGGGTTGGCCCCACGATTATATGTATTAGTGACTATGACACGAGTGGCTCATCCACGAGTGGTGCTGGACTCGGTGGTCATGAACCACAGTGGCATAATGCCACGGGTGTTTGGATGAAGAGCTAGACTGGGTTGGGCTGCATTGCATACATGAGACATATGTCGTACTGAGCGGGCTAAGGCCCAGTTTGTGTTTCACGGGGATTTACACATTGAGTCTTGATGACTCACCCCTTTGTTAATCTTGCAGGTAATCAGTAGGTGGCGGGTTTTGGAGCCGGGACTGACTCGAGGTGGCCATGCATTGCGAGTTCTCTAGTAAACTCGAACTTTATTTTAAACTTATTTCTATCTCGGATTTTATTTGGTAATAAGGTTTGCTTTAACTTTATTTTTGGGGTTTTGTTTACATGTTTGGTTTTATATATGTTATGAATTATCAAAAGCGGGGTTTTCTTAAAAACATAAAAAGAGGTTTTCCAAAAGTTCAACGATTGGATAACAAGCCATAAATAATTTAAAATTGGAATTTTTCTTACCATTACAAATATTATTTCCAAAGATCACGCACCTGAACATTCATTTCGATTAACACCTTTCGAAATGTTCCAAGTTCGGTTTTGGTAAAATAAACCCGTTTTCAACTCCTAATTAACTTAATGAGAAAATGGTAGAGTACATGTAGTCAAACAGATTCCTTTGAAAATGGCCTTAACATGGATTCTCCAAACAAAAATAATTTCTCAAATCACGATGTTTTGTCAATTTTTTTTTTAAAATCTAATATTCCTGTGACAACCCAGATTTGGTCGTAACGTTTTGACCGGGTTTGGGGTGTTACAGGGTTAACTTTTCATTTTTGACTTATGAGTGCTTTTTCCTGAACCTTAAACACTTCGAGTGATTTGAGTGAATCTTTAGTGAGGATGTCAATCCTTGTCGATTTTGAATCAGAGGTAATTATTTAGATGAGGGGAAACACCTATGTTTTCATGCTACAAAATGTATGACTTAGATTGTTTGAATCTTTAGGACTCTTTGAGTTGAATTATCAATGTATAAATTATCTATGAATTATGACAAAACATTATTATGAATATTATGAATCGAGGAAGTTTGTTTTAATTGTGAGTTGAGAATTTTGCTTGAGGACAAGCAAAAGCTTAAGTGTGGGGGTATTTGATAAACCGTAATAATAACATATTTTAAACCCACATTTAGCATACTTTTGGATGATTTATCCCTTGAATTGTGTAATTTGGTGCTCTTAATCCTTTAATTTCATGTTTTATACTCAGGAGAGCACCGGAGGATGAAAAGAACGAGAAACGGGCCTAAAACGGAGTAAATGGGCCATATCACGAAATCGACATGGCCTGGGCCCAAGACCACACGACCGTGCTCCTTCAGCAGGTTCGAACATGGCCTAGCCACGATTCACACGGGCGTGTCCCTGACGTGACAAAGAAGAATTCTATTCGGATTAGGGTACTTAGAGGCAAAGAAAGCCATTCCAAAAGCCTATATAAACACCCTAGAGGCCAAACTTCAGGGGGCGTCCAGCTAGGCCAAGGAGCCGAGCCAGAGAGGTCAGAATTGTGGAATTTACTCGAAGAAAGCCAGTTGATTCATCTCAAGAAGCCGGAGTCATACTCAAGATGGAGGATCTTCTCTTTAATTCCTTCAGGGGGTTTTAGGGTTTTTCTTATGTTTTGTTTTATCTTTTCTTCTGAGATGTATTCTTTTATAATTATGAACTAAACCCTCAGATACCTGAGGGGGATGAAACCTAAAATGGATCTTGTTATCGCTTGCTGAACTATATGATAAATACTTGATTTGTTCTTAATTATGTGTTCTTAATTCTTGCTTTGATATTCCAGGATATTGATTCAAGTACTGATGTGCTTAGGTGGTGGAGCAAAAGTCCTTGCCTAAGAGTAGATCTAGCATAGTTAAGCGGAGTTGCTCGCGTGCCTAGACATAGGGTGAGGAAATTTTGCCGGATTAGGGTGAAACCTGATATGGGAGTCCATAGTTCGAGTTAATGCAATTCTAGGGATTATAATTGGAAAGAGATTTTAATTAATCAACCTAGGGCTAGACGTTATTCGCCTCAAGAGAGGGATTAATATACATTAGGGAATCCTATGGATCAAGTCAAGTGAATAAATTGTCTGGTTCAGATTTAGATAACAAGTGAAGTCTAGGTGGATTCTTCCTCGGGTATTGTCTTAGTTAATTGGTTTTTCTCACGAGTATTTTCCCAAATTCGTTCTCTTTGTCTTAGCATCTTTAGCTTAGTAGTTAGTTAATTTTAGATTAAACAACAAATTCCCTTGTTTCTTAGGCTAAATAATAGAAAGAGAGTCGGTATTAGTACTTCTGGTTCCTTTGGGTTCGACAATCCAGTCTTTCCACTAAGCTATACTACTATTCGATAGGTGCACTTGCCTCAATCATCGTCACAGTTAGTTTCCAGGCTCGATCATTCTTTATATAAATTTTTAAGACTCTGACGTACACAATCAAAGAGAAATTTCAGAGTGTTAGACCGAGTAACACTGCTAGCAGAGGTAGACCTCCGCGAAATACCGGAAATAGAGCTAGTAGTAAAAGTATAATGAAGGATTCAGCTGTAAGGTTAGAAACGAGAGCGCCTGTTAGAGCTTATGCCATACGTGCTCATGAGGATGCGTCATCTCCCGATGTGATTACTGGTACATTCTCTCTTTATGATACTAATGTTATTGCATTAATTGACCCCGAGTCCACTCATTCTTATATCTTTGTGAATTTGGTAAATAGTAAGAAAGTGCCTATTGAATTGAATGAACTTGTGATTAAAATGTCAAACCCTTTAGGTAAGTATGTGTTAGTAGATAAGGTTTGCAAGAATTGTCCTTTGATAATTCAAGGTCACTGTTTTCCGGCTAATTTGATGTTGTTTCCATTTGACGAGTTTGATGTTATTTTGGGAATGGATTGGTTGACATTACATGATGCCAAGGTAAATTGTAGACAGAAAACTCTTGAGTTGAAATGTGAAAATGGTGAGATTCTTTGGGTTGAAACAGTTTACTCAAATAAGATGCCTGTGGTGATTTCACACATGTCTGCTCAGAAATACATGAGAAAAGGGTGTGAAGCTTATCTTGCTTATGTGTTGAATACTGAGACGTCCGGGTCGAAGCTTGAATCAGTGCCAGTAGTCTGTGAATTTCTAGATGTGTTTCCAGAAGAGTTGCCTGGGTTACCTCCGATTAGAGAGATTGAATTTGCCATTGATTTATTGCCTGGGACTGCACCAATCTCGATTGCTCCGTATAGAATGGCTCCGACTGAATTGAAAGAATTAAAAGCTCAGTTGTAAGAGTTGACAGATAAGGGATTTGTGAGACTGATTTTTTCTCCTTGGGGTGTTCTCGTATTGTTTGTGAAGAAAAAAGACAGATCTATGAGACTTTGTATTGACTACCGACAGCTCAACAAGGTGACCATAAAGAACAAGTATCCATTGTCGAGAATTGATGATTTGTTTGATCAATTGAAGGGAACAACAGTGTTCTCAAAGATAGATTTGAGATCCGGCTACTATCAGTTGAGAGTCAAAGAATCCAATGTACCGAAAACTTCTTTTAGAACGAGGTATGGACAATATGAATTTCTTGTGATGCCTTTCGGTTTAACTAATGCACCAGCAATGTTTATGGATATGATGAACTAAATTTTTCGGCTATATTTGGATAAGTTTGTGGTAGTGTTCATAGATGATATATTGATTTACTCCCGATATGAGTCCGAGCATGCCGAACACTTAAGAACGATATTGCAAATTCTACGAGAGGAGAAATTATTCTCTAAGTTCAGTAAAAGTGAGTTTTGGCTTCGTGAAGTCAGATTTCTAGGACATATAGTTTCAGGTGATGGTATTCGGGTTGATCCGAGCAAAATTTCAGCAATTGTTGATTGGAAATCGCCAAATAACGTATCTGAGGTTAGAAGCTTTTTGGGCTTAGCCGGGTATTATAGATGTTTTGTCGAGGGATTCTCGATGATTGCTTCTCCTATGACTAAGTTTCTTCAAAATAGTGTTAAGTTCGAGTGGACTGAAAAATGCCAGCAAAGTTTTAAGAAGTTGAAAGCGAGATTGACTGAAGCACCAGTGCTAGTGCAACCTGAGTCGGGGAAAGAGTTTGTGATCTATAGTGACGCGTCATTAAATGGTCTTGGGTGTGTATTTATGGAAGAAGGCAAGGTAGTAGCGTATGCCTCGAGACAGTTAAAACCGCATGAAAAGAATTATCCGACGCATGATTTGGAGTTGGCCGCCATCGTCTTTGCTTTGAAGATTTGGCGTCATTATTTGTATGGTGAAAAATGCCGAATCTTTACCGATCACATGAGTTTGAAATATTTGATGAATCAAAAGGAATTGAATTTGCGAAAACGGAGATGGCTCGAATTGTTAAAGGATTATGAGCTAGTGATTGAATATCATCCCGTAAAGGCAAATGTGGTTGCGGATGCTTTGAGCAGAAAATCCTTGTATGCTTTAAGAGCTATGAGTACGAGTTTGACATTGTTTGATGACGGTTCTATATCGGCCGAGTTGAAGGCTAGACTGTTGTTTCTTCAGCAGATTTGTGAAGCTCAAAAGAATGATAGTGGAATGCAAGCTAAGAGAGCTCAGTGTGAATCGGGATGTAACTCTGATTTTCGGGTTGGTTCATATGATTATTTGATGTTTCGTGATAGAGTTTATGTACCGAAAGATGATGAGTTGATTTGAAAAACTTTACATGAGGCACACAGTGGTTGTTTGTCAGTACATCCGGGCAGTACAAAAATGTATAATGATTTGAAGAAGTTGTATTGGTGGCCGGGTATGAAAAGAGACATATCTGAGTTTGTGACAAAGTGTTTAATCTGCCAACAAGTGAAAGCTGAGCATCAGGTGCCTTCGGGTTTACTTCAGCCAGTGATGGTTACCGAGTGGAAATGGGACAGAATCTGTAACAGTCTGAATTTGACCCTAATCGGAACGGTGATTTCGGGACCACGAATCCGAGTCCGAAAAATTTTTAAATATTATATTCTGTGCTAATTATATGTGATTTATAATGTGTGAAAGTTTCGTATGAAAATTTGATTGTTTGTGTGCTTAATTAGACAAAAGGACTTAATCGCGTAAATTGTAAAAGTTACAAACTATAGTGAAAGGTGCTAATGTGATGAAGTGGCTTGTTAATATGGGGTATTAAAAGGAAAATAGCCCATTATTAAGGTGAGTGGACGGCATATGTCTAAAATAACCTTATATATATGATAATTTTTATTATAATGAAGGTTATTTTTGTACTTTGGTAATTAGTTAATTATAATAAGAATAAAGCTTAAAATAAGCCATGTTCATCATCTTCCTATCACCGAAAATAAGAAAGAAAGAAAAGGGTGTGAGCTTGTTACATTCGGCCATATTTCAAGCTTAAATCGGGTATGTGTTTTTGGTCGGTTTTCGATAATTTTTACATTTTTGTGATCGTTGCTTCGAATACTATCCGACCCATGCTAGAATTTTTGAGATTAGTGTATATGTGATGTTCGGCCATGATAGAAGCTTATGCTTTGTGATGTTTGATGAATATATGTTAAAGTTATGTTAAGGATTAGCATGTTTTGTGTTGGAAATTTTAGTGAATTTGAGTATTTTGGACTAAATTACAAAGAATAAATTTTTCAGGGGCTAAAATGCAAAATAAATGAAAGAAATAGACTTTTATAGTCCCTATGAATATTCGGCCCTTGAGTGGTATAGTAGAATTTTGTGTATTTTGTGTATTATGCAAATTGGACTAAATTGTAAAAATGTGAAACGTTAGGGGTAAAATGGTAATTTGCCCATTTATGTGTTTTGAGACTAAATTGATATGAAATGTGCTTGAATGAGCTTAATTTTAATGTGTCTAGATCAAGAACAAATAAAAACGAACTTGGATCGGGGGAAAGCAAAAATTATCGAATAGTCGATCTTTGTTGTTCGTCAATAGTCGAGGTAAGTTTTTAAGCAAATATATGTCGAAATTTATTTAAGTAATCTAATAAATGCTGAAATTGGAAAATTATGGGGAATATATATGAAATTGCCGAAAGTTGGTTAAGTATAAAATGTGAATTGATTTTTATTAATGTAATGTGGTTAAGTTTATTCGAATGTGATATGTGATAGTAATACGAAACATATGTGATATATGTGATCTAGGTATTATGAAATATGTATGAAATGATTTAAATTATATTGATACTCGGGCTTGAGCCTAGCGGTGCCTTGTGCTTGATGATCTATATCGAGCTTAATGCCTAGCGGCCTTGTCTTGGTGAATTGTATCGAGCTTAATGCTTAGCGAGCCTTGTGCTTGAATGAATTGTATCGGGCTTAATGCCTAGCAGGCCTTGTGCCGGTGAAATTGTATCGGGCTTATTGCCTAGTAGGCTACATGCCGGTGTGTCTGATTCGGGCTAATGCTTAGCAGGTTCTATACCGGTGAGCTGAAATTTCGAGCTTAGATTAAGAAATAATTAAAGTCATGAAACAAATCGAGTAAACCTAAGCTTTTGAAAATGAATTTGTTAGTTCAGCTACAAGGTATGTGTTTCTCATACTCATATGATATATATATATATGCGATGCTAATAAGCAAATAAAGAGACGAAAGAAATGTATTATGCATTTGGTTGTTGGAATTTGGTTATAAACCATGCCATGTGAATATTAGTTATTTGAAAGCATGGGAGTAGTTAAAGGTGTTCATGTAGGTATATTTATATACATAAATATGTGTTTATATATTCGGTAAATGATGTACTTTAGTAAGGAAATGAAAGTTGTTAGGTTAAGTGAGGTAATGGTATTCGGCTATGGTTAATTTATAAGTTAAGTCATGTATATTCAATGTCATGAATCGATTGTTTAAAATGTTTGGATGACTGAATGTTATAATATAGTTGCTTAAGACTTACTAAGCTAGTAAGCTTACTTTGTGTGTGTTCATTGTTTCGTTTTATAGATTTCGATCAAGCTACGAGCTCAGGGGATCGTCATTGAAGTCATTCACACTATCGGCTCACGTTGGTACCTAAAATGTTTAGACTTTTGATCTTAAGGCATGTATAGGCTAGCTAAATATTCGAATGATATAGTTAATGTATAAAAGCCATGCGAAATTGGCTTGTTTTTAAATGTTTATGTTCGATAATATAAATCTATCCTTGATGTATTATGCGTGTATGTTTTGCTTGGAAGACGAATGAGGATGTGATATATATATGTTTTTCATGCCGAATAGGTATGTTTGTGTTTGAATGTTTGCCGTGAGGTCATTTGGTATAAATTTTGTTAACCTGTTAGAAGGTGGACATAGGTAGTGATTTATCAAGACTGGTTGAATCTTGGTATGTATGACTTTTGAATGTATATTATAAAATGTCATTAGGTTTAGGCATAGAAGTTAATAATAGATAATTGTTTAAGACATGACGAGTAATATGTGAATTAAGCATCACTTAGAGTTTATGTGTTTGTTTTATCAATTCGGCTATGGTTTAATTATAGGTAATATATGGTTGCTATGTTTCTTAAATAAGGTGGTGAACGAGTTGATTCATGTATATGATAGGTGTGGTGTATGTGTAAGTGGCAACTTACTGAAGTGATTATGTACTTGTGTGTTTAATGAAATATTGTCTATGTTTCAATGTTTAAAATATGGCTTTTGAATTTATGGGAAATGTGCGTACCATACATATATATTTGTATAAGCTACAATAGTATGTTCGAACATGTATATGTTATTATAATTACATATGTGATTAAATAATTATTATAAGAGGAAATTTTGTGTAGTTGGCTTTGTTATATGCAAACATAGATTGAATCATTGATATGTGAATATTCAGCAATAGAAATAGTATGTCTTGTCTATGCAATGTATTTATATATTTGTTATAAGTTATGGAGTGTTATAAGATTGTAACAAATATAATTATTGACATGTGATTAATTTAAACCTAGGAATATTAATGTTCGAAATGGTTGATAAGATAAGTGTATTAATGTATTTTATTTTGAAGCATGGAAGTTTGAATGTCTGTTTTTGAGTGAATATTATTTGGTAATACCTCATAACCCAAATCTAGCGACTGATACGGGTGAGTGGTGTTACATTTGATTGGTATCAGAGCTTACGGTTTAGTCGATTCTAGGACTACCGTAGCGCGTGAGAGTCTAGCTATACATGCCTTCATAGTATATAGGATAGTGTGGTGACTTCTGACATTTCCAACTGTGTTTTATATAGTAAATGGATTCTGATCCTGACAGAGCCGTAGCAGATGATGTAGAGAGTGTAGCGCCTGATCGTGCATGCGGATCGGTGCGATGAGACTCGACCGATTCACGAGTAGCCATGAGGGGGAGGCTAAACAAGCCTTCTACCAGATGATGAATGAATGGTTTACCCAGTTTGTTCAAAATAACCCGGCTGTACACCCACCCCCACCCCTGAATAATCCAACTCCGGTACCTTCAGCACCCTCGATGGTAGATCCGATGAGATCTAGTAGGCCTCCCGTTGATAAAATCAAGAAATATGGGGCCGAAGAATTCAAAGCCAATGATGATGATGACGCAGAGCGAGCCGAGATGTGGCTTGATAACACTATTCGGGTACTTGATGAGCTATCCTGTACTCCAGATGAATGCCTAAAGTGTGCTATATCTCTACTTCGGGACACTGCATATCACTGGTGGAATACATTAGTATCAGTGGTTCCGAAAGAAAAAGTGACTTGGGACTTCTTCCAGATCGAGTTCTGTAAGAAATATATCAGTCAGAGATTCATCGATCAGAAATGAAAAGAATTTCTAGAATTAAAACAGGGTCGTATGACTGTGACGGAATATGAGCGGAAGTTTGTTAGATTGAGCCGTCATGCCCGAGAGTGTATATCAACTGAAGCCATTATGTGCAAAAGATTTGAAGACGGTCTGAATGAAGACATAAAGTTGCTTGTTGGCATTCTTGAAATCAAAGAGTTCGTGGTACTAGTCGAGCGAGCTTGCAAAGCTGAAGAGCTCGGAAAAGAGAAAAGAAAGGCTGAAATAGAAGCTAGAGACACTCGTAAAAGATCATCGTGTAAGACTTTCCATTCAGTGCATAAGAAGTTTAGAGATGACTTCAGCTGACATAAAGCTACTTCAGACTTGCCTAGACGTGATCGACCTCCAGTGAGTTTCCGAGCCACTTCGATGGCTAGTGTTGGTAATGTTTCGCAGAACCGGGCTGAGTGCAAACATTGTGGGAAGTGGCATGCTGGGAGTTGTAGATTTCATGATCGGTCCTACTTTAAATGTGGATCGTCGGACTATTTCATTCGAGAATGCCCGATGCTAGTCGAGCAAAATACGGCTCAGAACACTAAACCGAGCAGCGCGCCAGCACGGGGCAAACCACCCAGACATTCAGGGAATGTAGGTGGTAGTCAAAGAAGAACGAAGGACACTGCAGTTCGATCAGAGGCTCGAGCACCAGCTAGAGCTTATGCTATACGTACCAGAGAAGATGCTTCTTCCCCAGATGTCATTACCGGTACTTTCACACTTTATGATACTATTGTGATTGCATTGATTGATCCTGGTTCGACTCATTCGTATGTGTGTGAAACTCTAGTATCCAGTAAGACTCTGCCTGTGGAGTCTACTGAGTTTGTGATTCGCGTGTCCAACCCCTTGGGTCGATGTGTACTCGTTGATAAAGTGTGTAAAGGTTGCCCGTTGATGATTCGGGATTCCTGCTTTCCAGCCGATTTAATGTTGCTACCCTTCGACGAGTTCGATATAATTTTGGGAATGGACTGGTTAGCTTTTCATGATGCAGTGGTGAATTGCAAAAGAAAGATTATTGATTTGAGATGTCAGAACGGCGAGATCATCCGAGTTGAATCTAGTGATTTAAATGGGTTACCTACAGTAATATCCTCGATGCTAGCCCGAAAGTATGTGAGAAAAGGATGCGGTTTATTTGGCCTATGTATTGGATAATAAAGTGTCTCGAAAAATAGATTGAATCAGATCTGCGATTGTGTGTGAATAACCGGATGTGTTTCTGAAGAATTACCGGTTTACCACCAAGATGCGAGAAATTGAGTTTGGCATTGAATTAGTACCGGGGACGACTCCGATTTCGATAGCTCCATATCGGATGGCACATACTGAGCTGAAAGAGTTGAAAGCACAGTTGCAAGAGTTGACAGATAGGGGCTTTGAACGACCGAGTTTCTCTCCTTGGGGTGCACCAGTTCTATTTGTGAAAAAGGAAGATGGAACGATGCGAATGTGTATTGATTATCGGCAGCTGAATAAGGTGACTATAAAGAATAAATACCCGTTACCTTGAATTGATGACTTGTTTGACCAGTTAAAAGGGGCTTCAGTGTTCTCAAAGATAGATCTGAGATCGGGTTACTATCAGTTGTGAGTTAGAGATTCAGATGTGCCAAAGACTACATTCCGAACGAGGTACGAACATTTTGAGTTCCAAGTCATGCATTTTGGACTTACTAATGCACCTGCTATTTTTATGGATCTGATGAATCGGGTTTTCAGACGGTATTTGGATCGGTTTGTGGTAGTGTTTATAGATGATATCCTAATCTACTCTAGAGATGAAATCGAGCATGCCGAGCATTTGAGAATGGTGCTACAAACTTTGCGAGATCAACAGTTGTATGCAAAGTTGAGAAAGTGTGAATTTTGGATGAAGGAAGTCAGCTTTTTGGGTCACGTCATTTCAGCATCAGGTGTTCGAGTTGATCCGAACAAAATATCAGCTATACTTGATTGGAAGCCACCAAAGAATGTTTTCAAAATCCAAAGCTTTCTGGGACTTGCAGGATACTACAGACGATTTGTCAAAGGTTTTTCCATGATAGCTACACCTTTGACAAAGCTACTACAGAAAGATGTCAAATTCGAGTGGTCGAAAAAGTGTCAGAAAAGCTTCGATCAGTTGAAAGCCCTTTTGACCGAAGCTCCAGTGTTAGCTCAGCCTGAATCGGGTAAATAATTTATTGTTTATAGTGATGCTTTTTTTGAATGGTTTGGGTTGCGTTTTGATGCAGGAAGGAAAAGTCATAGCCTACGTTTCGAGACAATTGAAGCCTCATGAAAGAAATTATCCGACTCACGATCTGGAATTAGCAGCCATCGTTTTCGCATTGAAAATTTGGCGTCATTACTTATTTGGTGAGAAATGTCATGTTTACTCGGATCACAAAAGTCTGAAGTATTTGATGACTCAGAAAGATCTGAACTTGAGACAACGCAGATGGTTAGAGCTGCTGAAGGACTATGAATTGGTGATTGACTACCATCCGGGAAAAGCTAACATTGTCGCAGATGCATTAAGTCGAAAATCATTGTTTGCTCTTCGTACGTTGAACGCACATATGGTTATGTCTAGTGACGGTTCAATCTTAGCCGAGTTAAAAGCAAGATCGATGTTTATTCAGCAAATTTGTGATGCACAGAAAATTGACAAAAATATGATTGCTAGACGAGTTCAGTGTGAAAATGATGCAGAGTCAGAGTTACAAATTGATGCAAATGATTGTTTGAACTTCAAAGGCCGAATTTGTGTTCCGAAGAAGGTGGGCTTGATTCAGATGATTTTGAACAAGGCTCATAATAGTCGGTTATCGATACATCCGGGTAGCACAAAAATGTATAATGATTTGAAACAGTCGTATTGGTGGTCAGGCATGAAACGGGATATATCTGAATTTGTTTCAAAGTGCTTAATTTGTCAGCAAGTAAAAGCAGAGCATCAAGTGCCTTCTGGGTTACTTCAGCCGATCATGATACCTGAATGGAAATGGGATAGAGTCACTATGGATTTTCTATCCGGTTTGCCTCACGACACCGAAAGCAAGAAAGACGCGATGCAGGTTATAGTGGATAGACTGACCAAATCACTCACTTTGTACCGGTTCGGTACGGACTATTCGCTCGATAAACTTGCTGAGTTGTATGTATCTCAAATTGTGAGATTACATGGTGTGCCGAGTTCCATTGTTTCAGACAGAGACCCGAGATTCACATCACGGTTTTGGAAGAAGTTGCAAGATGCTTTAGGTACTAAACTCCACTTTAGTACAGCCTTTCATCTGCAGACAGACGGTCAGTCTGAACGAACCATTCAGATACTTGAGGACATGTTGAGATGTTGCGTCCTCGAGTTTGAAGGTACGTGGGAAAGATACTTACCTTTGGTTGAATTTGCTTATAATAACAGTTTTCAATCTAGTATCAAAATGGCACCTTACGAAGCTCTATATGGCCGCAAGTGTCGTACACCGTTGTACTGGATCGAGCTCAGTGAAAATAAGTTACACGGGGTTGATTTGATCAAAGAAACAGAACAGAAAGTGGCTATAATCAGAGATAGTTTGAAAGCTGCCTCAGATCGTCAAAAGTCCTACGCTGATTTGAAACGTAAAGACATTGAGTTTCAGGTCAAAGATCAGGTATTCTTGAAAGTTTCTCCATGGAAAAAGGTACTCCGATTTGGTCGGAAAGGCAAACTAAGTCCGAGATTCATCGGACCGTACGAGATCATCGAACGTATTGGGCTTGTTGCTTATAGATTGAAGTTGCCCTATGAATTAGAAAAGATACACAATGTATTTCATGTTTCGATGCTTCGTAGATATAGATCAAATCCGTCACATGTGATCATTCTGTCTGAGATTGAAATCCGATCCGATATGACGTACGAGGATGAACCGATCCGTATTTTAGCCCGTGAAATGAAAGAGTTGAGAAATAAGAAAATTTTGTTAGTAAAAGTACTATGGAATCGACACGAAGTAGAAGAGGCTACGTGGGAGCCTGAGGATTCAATGAGGCAACAATATCCGACTTTGTTTAACGGTAAGATTTTCGGGGACGAAAATCCCTAAGGGGGGAGAGTTGTAACAGTCCGAATTTGACCCTAATCGGAACGGTGATTTTGGGACCACGAATCCGAGTCCAAAAAATTTTTAAATATTATATTCTGTGCTAATTATATGTGATTTATAATGTGTGAAAGTTTTGTATGAAAATTTGATTGTTTGTGTGCTTAATTAGACAAAAGGACTTAATCGCGTAAATTGTAAAAGTTACAAACTATAGTGAAAGGTGCTAATGTGAATGGCTTGTTAATATGGGGTATTAAAAGGAAAATAGCCCATTATTAAGGTGAGTGGACGACATATGTCTAAAATAACCTTATATATATGATATTTTTATTATAATGAAAGGTTATTTTTGTACTTTGGTAATTAGTTAATTATAATAAGAATAAAGCTTAAAATAAGCCATGTTCATCATCTTCCTATCACCAAAAATAAGAAAGAAAGAAAAGGGTGTGAGCTTGTTACATTCGGCCATATTTCAAGCTTAAATCGGGTATGTGTTTTTGGTCTGTTTTTCGATAATTTTTACGTTTTTGTGATCGTTTCTTCGAATACTATCCGACCCATGCTAGAATTTTTGAGATTAGTGTATATGTGATGTTCGGCCATGATAGAAGCTTATGCTTTGTGATGTTTGATGAATATATGTTAAAGTTATGTTAAGGATTAGCATGTTTTGTGTTGGAAATTTTAGTGAATTTGAGTATTTTGGACTAAATTACAAAGAATAAATTTTTGAGGGGCTAAAATGAAAAATAAATGAAATAAATAGACTTTTATAGTCCCTATGAATATTCGGCCCTTGAGTGGTATAGTAGAATTTTGTGTATTTTGTGTATTATGCAAATTGGACTAAATTGTAAAAATGTGAAACATTAGGGGTAAAATGGTATTTTGTCCATTTATGTGTTTTGAGACTAAATTGATATGAAATGTGCTTGAATGAGCTTAATTTTAATGTTTCTAGATCAAGAACAAAGAAAAACGGACTTGGATCGGGGGAAAGCAAAAATTATCGAATAGTCGGTCTTTGTTGTTCGTCAATAGTCGAGGTAAGTTTTTAAGCAAATATATGTCGAAATTTATTTAAGTAATCTAATAAATGCTGAAATTGGAAAATTATGGGGAATATATATGAAATTGCCGAAAGTTGGTTAAGTATAAAATGTGAATTGATTTTTATTAATGTAATATGGTTAAGTTTATTCGAATGTGATATGTGATAGTAATACGAAACATATGTGATATATGTGATCTAGGTATTATGAAATATGTATGAAATGATTTAAATTATATTGATACTCGGGCTTGAGCCTAGCGGGCCTTGCTTGGGTGATCTATATCGAGCTTAGTGCCTAGCGGCCTTGTCTTGCCTGAATTGTATCGAGCTTAATGCTTAGCGAGCCTTGTGTCTTGGGTGAATTGTATCGGGCTTAATGCCTAGCAGGCCTTGTGCCGGTGAAATTGTATCGGGCTTATTGCCTAGCAGGCTACATGCCGGTGTGTCTGATTCGGGCTAATGCTTAGTAGGTTCTATACCGGTGAGCTGAAATTCCGAGCTTAGATTAAGAAATAATTAAAGTCATGAAACAAATCGAGTAAACCTAAGCTTTTGAAAATGAATTTGTTAGTTCGGCTACAAGGTATGTGTTTCTCATACTCATATGATATATATATATATATATATATGCGATGCTAATAAGCAAATAAAGAGACGAAAGAAATGTATTATGCATTTGGTTGTTGGAATTTGGTTATAAACCATGCCATGTGAATATTAGTTATTTGAAAGCATGGGAGTAGTTAAAGGTGTTCATGTAGGTATATTTATATACATAAATATGTGTTTATATATTCGGTAAATGATGTACTTTAGTAAGGAAATGAAAGTTGTTAGGTTAAGTGAGGTAATGGTATTCGGCTATGGTTAATTTATAAGTTAAGTCATGTATATTCAATGTCATGAATCGATTGTTTAAAATGTTTGGATGATGAATGTTATAATATAGTTGCTTAAGACTTACTAAGCTAGTAAGCTTACTTTGTGTGTGTTCATTGTTTCGTTTTATAGATTTCGATCAAGCTACGAGCTCAGGGGATCGTCATTGAAGTCATTCACACTATCGGCTCACGTTGGTACCTAAAATGTTTAGACTTTTGATCTTAAGGCATGTATAGGCTAGCTAAATATTCGAATGATATAGTTAATGTATAAAAGCCATGCGAAATTGGCTTGTTTTTAAATGTTTATGTTCGATAATATAAAGCTATCCTTGATGTATTATGCGTGTATGTTTTGCTTGGAAGACGAATGAGGATGTGATATATATATGTTTTTCATGCCGAATAGGTATGTTTGTGTTTGAATGTTTGCCGTGAGGTCATTTGGTATAAATTTTGTTAACTGTTAGAAGGTGGACATAGGTAGTGATTTATCAAGAATGGGTTGAATCTTGGTATGTATGACTTTTGAATGTATATTATAAAATGTCATTAGGTTTAGGCATAGAAGTTAATAATAGATAATTGTTTAAGACATGACGAGTAATATGTGAATTAAGCATCACTTAGAGTTTATGTGTTTGTTTTATCAATTCGGCTATGGTTTAATTATAGGTAATATATGGTTGCTATGTTTCTTAAATAAGGTGGTGAACGAGTTGATTCATGTATATGATAGGTGTGGTGTATGCGTAAGTGGCAACTTCTTCAAGTGATTATGTACTTGTGTGTTTAATGAAATATTGTCTATGTTTCAATGTTTAAAATATGGCTTTTGAATTTATGGGAAATGTGCGTACCATACATATATATTTGTATAAGCTACAATAGTATGTTCGAACATGTATATGTTATTATAATTACATATGTGATTAAATAATTATTATAAGAGGAAATTTTGTGTAGTTGGCTTTGTTATATGCGAACATAGATTGAATCATTGATATGTGAATATTCAGCAATAGAAATAGTATGTCTTGTCTATGTAATGTATTTATATATTTGTTATAAGTTATGGAGTGTTATAAGATTGTAACAAATATAATTATTGACATGTGATTAATTTAAACCTAGGAATATTAAGGTTCGAAATGGTTGATAAGATAAGTGTATTAATGCATTTTATTTTGAAGCATGGAAGTTTGAATGTCTGTTTTTGAGTGAATATTATTTGGTAATACCTCATAACCCAAATCTGGCGACTAATACGGGTGAGAGGTGTTACAGAATCACGATGGATTTTGTGACAGGTTTGCCTTTAACTCTGAAAAAGAGAGATGCGACTTGGGTTGTGGTTGATAGATTGACGAAATCGGCTCACTTTATACCGGCAAGTACTGACTACTCACTTGATAAGTTGGCTGAGTTGTATATTGATGAAATTGTGAGATTGCACGGAGTACCTATGTCTATTATTTCGGATAGAGATCTGAGATTTACTTTGAGGTTTTGGAAAAAGATGCAAGAAGCCTTGGGTACGAAATTGAATTTTAGTACCGCGTTTCATCCGCAAACTGACGGTCAATCTGAAAGAGTAATTCAGGTTCTTGAAGACATGCTCCGATGTTGTGTTTTAGATTTCAAAGGTAGTTGGGAGAAATATCTACCTTTAGTTGAGTTTGCCTACAACAACAGTTATCAATCGAGTATACATATGGCACTGTACGAAGCATTATATGGTAGCAAGTGTCAAACTTCTTTGTATTGGACTGAGCTCAGTGAGAAACAGATTCACGAGGTTGATTTAGTTAGAGAAATCGAGGAGAAAGTGAAAATAATCCGTGATTGTCTGAAAGTTGCTTCAGATCTACAAAAGTCATACACGAATTTGAAAAGAAAAGAAATTGAGTTTCAGGAGGGTAATAAAGTGTTTCTGAAAGTATCTCCGTGGAAGAAGATTTTGAGATTTGGTCGAAAGGGCAAGTTGAGTCCGCGTTTCATTGGGCTGTATGAGATTATTGAGAGGATTGGACCAGTAGCTTACCGGTTAGCCTTGCCAGCGGAGTTGGAGAGAATACACAATGTGTTCCATGTGTCAATGTTGCAATGATATCGTTCCGATCCTTCACATGTAATTCCTCAAATGGAAATTGAGATACTACCAGATATGACATATGTTGAGGAACCAATTAAGATTTTGGCTCGAGAGGTTAAGCAATTGAGGAATAAAAGTATAGCCTTAGTGAAAGTGTTGTAGCAAAAGCATTGTGTAGAAGAGGCTACGTGGGAACCAGAAGAAGCCATGAGAAAACAGTACCCAAACCTCTTTACTGGTAAGATTTTCTAGGATGAAAATCCCTAAAAGGGGGAGAGTTGTAGCAGCCCAAATTAGGGCCTAAATGGAATAGTGGTTTCAAAACCATGAATTTGAAGTCAAAATATTTATTCCGATTGAGTTTTAGTGTTTATTGAGTGATTGAATGTTTGTGTGAACTTTTGGTTGAGAAATTTTATTGTTGAATGTTCAATTTGATACGTTGGACTAAATTGCAATGGGTGAAAAGTGTGTATTATAATCCATAAAGGTACTTGATTGAGATGGGTTTTTAAATTGAGAGTCCTTAGTTGGTAATTAGACCATAATATTGTAGTTTGGATACAAAATGCCCATAGAGGGATAAAATAACTAAAGGATTAATAAAGGGAAATTTGGCCATTTAGTTAATAAAAGAAATAAAAGGGAAAATAAGGCTAAAATGTTGTCCATCTTCATCCTCTATAGCCCAAATTTGCAAGGAGCCATAGCTAGGGTTTTGCTTCACTTTCAAGCTTGATTGTAAGTACCTCCTAGCCCCGTTTTTTTATATTCTTCGTAATTTTGAAATCCCCATAGCTCGATCTAGCTATTTCTACCACTATTTTGAGCTAGAGCTTGTGTTTAAAATTTTACCCATAGATGACATACATGTATTTTGATGTCTAGAGGTAGAATATGAAAGTTTGAAGTGTGATAAATAACTTTTGCTAGATGATTTTTGGTGAAATTGATAAAAAGGACTTATTTGCAAAAGATGAAATAATATGTGTATAAAATGTAAAATAGTTAAAATTGTGGGCTGCTATACGAGAGAATATGAATCGGCTAGGCTTGGGTGTGTGAAAAATGAACACATTTCATTTTACGAGCCTAGGAACTAAAGTGTAAAAATTGAGAAAGTTAGGGGCTAAATTGTAAATTTTGCTATAGGAAGATTTTTGACTGGTTTGAATAATGTGTATATTAAATAAGCTAAATGTGTCATTATAGATCAAGAAGAACACGGAATCGACCTTGACCGAGGAAAAGGCAAGGTTTCGGACTAAATTGCAAATTTACACATTTTGTATTGAGGTAAGTTTATATGTAAACGATACGTTCTTTTTATTTATGTTTTTACATATTAATATCTTATGTGAAATGTGAGTTAATATTATTTATATTTATTAAAATGTTGAAAAGTGGGGAAATTCCAGGCTGAACCTTCGGAATAGAAAAAGGATACGAATGAACACCATATTTACTATTATTGGTGGGCTGTGTGCGATACCACCGTGTGTATATGTATCCGGTATTATTTCGAAGTGTTCATTCGGAAAATTTGATTAAGTGAAATTACGTGTGACAATGTGGTGACAAGTGCAGGGTTATAGATGCATGTAATTGTGAGCAATATTTATGATATGTATTTGGAATGTGGTAAGGTTTGAAATGAGTAAGTGCAACTACAAGGATCTGAATTGTTTTTGATTAGTATGTAATGTTCTTGATTGATAATTATGTGGTGATATTTCATTGTTTACGTATAGACTTACTAAGCTTAAAGCTTCCTTCTGTTTTCCCTTGTTTTATAGTGTCGCCAAGCCAGCTCGAGATACAGAGATCGTCGGAGGATCATCCACACTATCTACACATTTTGGTATATTGAGATTTACTTTGAATTATGGCATGTATAGGAATTTGGTTATTTTGTAAGTGTCATAATTGATTGGTCAAGAATGTGGTCTATGTCATTTGATATATCATTTTTTATAAGGCCATATGATGTGGTTAATATTGGTTGTGTGATAAGTCTATGATGATGCTTTTCATGAATGAGTTTGCTAGCCTACGCGGGAATGAATGGTAGCATGAAATTTAAGTGTGGAAGAGGGATATGTGAATGGATGCGTAGGTGCATGTGTGATGGCTAAGTATAAGTGTGGTTATACATGATTAGTATGGTTATTAAATGGTGCATGAATGCTCTTAATGTGGACAAATAGATTTTTAATAATAGTATGCTAAGTTTGGTTGGAAATGGTATAAGTGTGGATGCTTATCAGGGTGGCAAGAGGCTTGGTAAATAGCCTTATAATTGTCCACACGGTCTGCCTCATGGGCATGTAGCCTAGCCGTGTGTCCCCTGCACCTAATTTGCGAAAAATTAAGTTCGTCACACGGGCTAACACACGGGCGTGTGCTGATGTCATAAATAGAATTCCCAGGTTATTGCACACGGGCAGAGACACAGGCGTGTTAAGGACACGGACATGTGCTCAGCCGTGTGAAAAACCCTGTAGGTTCGAAATGAAAAATAAAACAACACGGGCTGGGGACATGGGCGTGTACGACCACACGGCCTTCCCTCACGGGCGTGTCCCTGTGCCACATGGGCGTGTGCCCAGTTTTTATGTAAATTTTCTAAATATTTTTAAAGTTCTCGGTTTGGTCCCGGACCGTTCCCAAAGTATGTTTTGAGCCTCGTAGGCCCATTTTAGGGACTTTATGATTGAATATGAAAATTTTAAATTGAAGGAAATTTTATGAACCGGTTTTGCATGAATGTCTGTGTTATTGTCCGGTAATGCCTCATACCCTGTTCTGGTGTTGAACAAGGGTAAGGGGTGTTACATGGGATGTGTGTTGATGCAAGGGGGCAAAGTGATAGCCTATGCCTCGAGACAATTGAAGCCACATGAAAAGAATTACCCGACGCATGATTTGGAATTAGCAACTATTGTGTTTGCTCTAAAAATTTGGAGACATCATTTGTACGGTGAGAAGTGTCATGTCTTTTTTGATCACAAGAGTTTGAAGTATTTGATGACTCAAAAAGATTTAAATTTGCGGCAACGAAGATGGCTTGAGTTACTGAAAGACTATGAGTTGGTGATTGATTATCACCCGAGTAAGGCGAATGTAGTTGCAGATGCCCTGAATAGGATATCCTTGTCTGCCTTGAGAGAAATGAACACGAGGTTGACTTGGTCCGATAATGGTTCCATCCTAGCTAAGTTGAGAGCTAGACCGCTATTTTTTCAACAAATTTGTGAAGCTCAGAAATGTGACAGTGATTTGCAAGCTAAGAGAACTCAGTGTGAATCGGGCAATGATTCAAATTTTCATATCGGATCTGATGGTTGTTTGTTGTTCTGAGGTAGAATATGTATACCGAAAAATGATGAACTTATTCTGAAAATTCTTCGTGAGGAACATAATGGTTGCTTGTCTGTGCATCCGGGTAGTACGAAAATGTATAACAATTTGAAGGCATTGTACTGGTGGCCAGGTATGAAACGAGATATTTCAGAGTTTGTTTCGAGATGTTTGATTTGTCAACAAGTGAAAGTCGAACACCAAGTACCTTCGGGTTTACTTCAGCCAGTGATGGTACCCGAATGGAAATGGGACAGAATTACGATGGATTTCGTAACGGGTTTACCTTTGACTTTGAAAAAGAAAGATGTCGTCTGGGTTGTTGTCGATAGATTGACGAAATCAGCTCATTTTATTCCGGTACGTTCCGATTATTCGCTTGATAAGCTAGCTGAGTTGTACATTTCTGAGATTGTAAGATTGCATGGGGTGCCTACTTCGATTATTTTGGATAGAGATCCGAGGTTTACGTCGCGATTTCGGAAGAAGTTGCAAGAAGCTTTGGGTATGAAATTGAATTTTAGTACCGCTTTCCACCCGTAAACCAGCGGTCAATCCGAGAGAGTAATTCAAATTCTTGAAGACATGCTCAGATGTTGTGTTCTGGAATTCGAAGGTAGTTGGGAGAAATATCTACCATTGATTGAATTTGCATATAACAACAGTTTTCAGTCGAGTATAAAGATGGCGCCTTATGAGGCATTGTATGGCCGCAAGTGCCGAACACCTTTGTGTTGGACTGAGCTCAGTGAAAAATAGATTCACGGGGTTAACTTGGTTAGGGAAACTGAAGAAAAAGTAAAGGGAATCCGAGATTGCTTGAAAGCCACTTCAGATCGACAAAAGTCGTATGTAGACTTGAAAAGAAAAGAGATCGAATTTTAGGTCGGTGACAAAGTCTTTCTGAAAGTATCTCCGTGGAAGAAGATTCTAAGATTTGGCCGTAAAGGCAAGTTGAGTCCACGTTTCATTGGGCCTTATGAAGTTATTGAAAGAATAGGGCCAGTGGCATATCAGTTAGCTTTACCGACAGAGTTGGAAAGGATCCACAACGTGTTTCACGTGTCTATGTTACGCCGTTACAGATTAGACCCTTCACATGTGATTTCCCCGACAGAGGTCGAGATTTGACCTGATATGACTTATGGTGAAGAACCGATCAAGATTTTAGCTCGGGAAGTTAAACAGTTGAGAAATAAGAGTATAGCCCTAGTGAAAGTTTTATGGCAACGACACGGAGTCGAAGAGGCTACGTGGGAACCTGAGGAAGCTATGCAAAAATAGTACCCAAACCTATTCTCTGGTAAGATTTTCGGGGATGAAAATCCCTAAGGGGGGAGAGTTGTAACAACCCGATTTTGGGGCTAGTCGGAATAGTGGTTTCAGGACCACAAATCTGATATAGAAAAATTTATTTTTATTACATTTCTATGGTCTACATTTTTACAAAATGATTTCGCGAAAATTTCGTTCGAAAATTTTGACGTCTGGGCACTCAATTTAGTAAAAAGGACTAAATTGTAAAAAGGGAAAAAGTTGAGTTCTACATGCTAGAGGTGTCTAATTTCTATGAAATTTTAAATTGAATGTCCTTAGATGGTAATTATACCATTTGATAAGTTAGTGGACAAAAATGGACATGGTGAGATAAAATTTCAAAGTTTTAAGTGAAGGGTATTTTGGTCATTTGGTAAATAAAAGAATAAAAAGCGAAATTAAAGTCAAAATTTGCTCATCTTTCTTCAACCTTGGCCGAAACTTGGGAGAGCACCATAGCTAGGGTTTTTTCATCTTTCAAACTTGATTGTAAGTACATCCTAGCCCCATTTTTAATGCTCTTTATGTTTTTGAAATCGTTATCACTCGATCTACCTATTTCTACTATTAATTTAAGAAACGATCAAGGTCTAGGGTTTGACCCATGTTGGATATTTGTGTATTTTGATGTCTAATGGTAGATTATGCATGTTTGATGTGTTATAAACAACTTTTGCTAGGTGGTTTTTGATGAAAATGTCAGAAGGACCTATTTGTAAAAAGATTATAAAATGTGTGTAGAAGTGTGATTAAATGAAAAATATGGACTTCTATAAGTATAAAAGAGGATCGGCTAGGTTTGGGAATCGAATAAATTGGATGGATTTCATTTTACGAGCCTAGGGACCAAAATGTAAATATGTTAAAGTTTAGGGGTAAAAATGTAATTTTTCCATAATGTGATTTTTAGACTGAATTGAATAATGTGAATAATAAATGAGTTAAATTTGCTATTATAGATCAAGAGAAACGAGGTTCGGACCTAGATCGGGGGAAAAACAAAGTATTTGACGATTAGGTCCTATTCCTACTATTTTTGCACCGAGGTAAGTTCATATGTAAATAATGCAATGTTATATTTGTATTTTAATGTTTTGATATTGCATGAAATGTATGATTGATTCTATAAGCATAATCGACAAAGTTCGACAAACGAGAAATCCCGGTTGAACCTTAGGAATAGGTAGGATACAAATGTCATGGCATTAGGGTTATTTAAGATTTCGTGTAAGACCATATCTGGGATATGAAATCGATATGAGATTTTGTGTAAGACCATAGCTGGGCTATTGGCTTCGATATGAGATCCCATGTAGGACCATATCTGGGATATGGCCTTGGTATAGTACTATGTGTATGAGACTCCCCGAGTATCCTTTAGTATTCCAAGTGGTTCAACGGGAAATGTAACGGAAAGGTTAACGTTGCGAAAGACTATGGTGTGTTGCCAATTGGTACAGGTATGTACATAGAACTTATGCCTAATGAGCTCAATATGTGAAGAATCTCTCGATAAAATTATGATTGTGCAAGATATGATATTAAGGTTTCTAATAATATCCATGGCAAGTTGGACTATGAAATTTTTAATGACATCTATGTTAATTCATTTCATGTTAGTTGCATGATAAATGTGTGTTTATGATGCTTATTATTTGCATAGGAACTTACTAAGATTTAAAGCTTACTCTTTTTTCTTTTCGTTTGTCTTATAGTGTCACGAAGCCAGCTCGGGGATCGGAGATTGTCGGAGATCCATTCACACTATCAAATTATCATTTTTGGTGCTTATGGTTACAATATTTTGAGTTATGGCATGTATAGGGACTTGGTCTTTTTGTTATGTGTCATAATGGAATTGGCCATATGTGTTAGCTTCAATAGTTGATAATTCATTTTGTAAATGGCCATTTGATATTGGTTAATATTGGTTAAGTATATATACATATGATGATGTTTTCATGAATGTGGGAAATTGCATGGTTTGAGATGCTAAGTATGTGATGTTTGTATGTGATAAATGATAGCATACAAATGATATGTGGTTGCCTTGAGTATGGCTGATTGGGTTGAAAGTATATGCTTGGATTGGTACTATGTGTTGTTGTGTAGGTTGGTGCATGGAAGGGTGGCACAAAGGCTTGGTAAATAGCCTTATATTTGTCCACATGGGTAGACACACGGGCATGTGTTTTGGTCGTGTGTCCCCTGCACCTTAATTATTGCAAAACAGAATGCTCAGTAATGAGCACACGGGCAGAGACACGGGCGTGTGTCTCAGCCGTACGGATGGCACGGCCTCGAACACGGGTGTGTGCCCTAGCTGTGTGAAGTCTGCACTTATTTTATGAAAAATTAAAAAATTTAATCGATCACATGGCCTAAGCACACGGGCGTGTGACTTGACCGTGTGACCTCAATGTGATGATGGTGTCATCAACAGAAAGCTCCCTAATTTGAACACGGCCTGAAACACAGGCATGTTTTAGGGTCAAACGGGCGTGTCCCGAACCCACAAGGGTGTGTGACCCCCTTTTCATGAAAAATTTTCTAAGTTTTCCAAAAGTTTCTAAAGTTCTCAGTTTAGTCCTGAACCACTTTCGATGCATGTTTTTGGCCTCGTAGGCTCGTTTTAGAGACTAAATGAATGTTTTTGAAAATTTTTAAATTTGAGTGAAAATTTGTGTCTCGGTTTTGAATGTTTGCTTGTGAATAAGTTTGGTAATGCCTCGTACCCTATCGCGGCGTCGGATACGGGTAATGGTTGTTACATGAAGAGTTCAGAGCTACTGTTGATGATGATCTCGAGAGAGTTGAGTTTTGGCTTGAAAATACGATTCAAGTGTTTGATGAGCTTTCTTGCACACCAGTTCAATGTTTAAAATGTGCTATATCACTTCTGAGAGACACTACATATCAGTGGTGGAATACATTAGTATCAGTGGTGCCGAGAGAGAGAGTCACCTGGGAGTTCTTTCAGACCGAGTTCCGGAAGGAATATATAAGCCAATAGTTTCTGGATCAAAAGCACAAAGAGTTTTCAGAATTGAAACAGGGCCGTATGACCGTAATCGAGTACGAGAGAGAATTTGTGCGGTTGAGTAAATATGCTCGGGAGTATGTTTCTACTGAGGAGATTATGTGTAAGAGGTTTATTGATGGGTTGAACGAGGATATTAAACTTCTGGTCGGTATATTAGATTTAAAATAATTCGTTGTGTTAGTTGACCGGGCTTGCAAAGCCGAAAACTTTAGTCGAGAAAAGAGGAAAGCTGACTCAGAGGCTAGAGATTCGAAAAAAAGACCGATGAATAAATCTTATAATTATTCATCAAAGAAATCTCGAGATTCGTATAGTTGATCAAAGGCATCAGTGGGATATCAGAACAGAGATCGTGGAAATCAATATGTGAATCCTAAAGCTCAAGCTACTTCAGTCTCAAGCGTTGGCAGCATGAGAAATAGAAAACCCGAGTGTCAACAGTATGGGAGACGACATTTTAGAGAATGCTGGAATAAGAGTAGCAAAGCTTGCTTCAAATGTGGTTCGCCAGATCACTTTATTCGATATTGCCCAGAGTTATCCGAGAAAGAAAAAGTTCAGAATGCAAGATCGAGCAGCAAGGCTGTGAGAAGGAGACCACCGAGAAATACGGGGAATGTATCTAGTGGTAGAGGTGTGATTAGGGACTCAACTATGAGATCAAAGGCCATAGCACCGGCTAGAGCCTACACTATTCGCGCTTGCAAAGAAGCATCGTCCCCAGATGTTATTACCGATACATTCTCTCTTTACGATACTAATGTGATTGCTTTAATTGATCCTAGATCGACACATTCGTATGTTTGTGAGAAATTAGTGTATAGTAAGAAATTGCCTGTGGAGTATACAGAATTTGTAATTAAAGTATCAAACCCCTTAGGCAAGTATGTTCTAATTGATAAAGTATGCAAGAACTGTCCTTTAATGATTCGGGGTTACTATTTTCTGGCTAACTTGATGCTTTTACCATTTGATGAGTTCGATGTGATTCTGGGTATGGATTGGTTGACTTTACATGATGCCGTTGTGAACTGTAGATGAAAGATTATAGAATTGAAGTGTCAGAATAATGAAATTCTTCAGATTGAATGTGATGAGTCGGGTGGATTACTTATAGTGATTTCGTCGATGTCGGCTCAGAGATATGTGAGAAAAGGTTATGAAACATACCTAGCATACGTTTTGGATACCAAAGTGTCTGAAAAGAAGACTGAATCAGTGCCTGTAGTTTGTGAATATTTCGACGTATTTCCAGAAGAATTGCCTGGGTTGCCACCAGTCAAAGAGGTTGAGTTTACTATTGAGTTAGTACCGGGAACTTCACCGATATCTATAGCTCCGTATAGAATGGCTCTGACAGAGTTGAAAGAGTTGAAAGCTCAGTTGCAAGAGTTAACAGATAGAGGTTTTGCACGACCGAATTTTTTGCCCTGGGGTGCGCCAGTATTGTTTGTTAAGAAGAAAGACGGGTCAATGAGAATGTGTATTGATTATCGTCAGCTCAACAAAGTTACAATAAAGAGCAAATATCCTTTGCCGAGAATAGATGATTTGTTTGATCAGTTGAAAGGTGCAACAGTGTTTTCAAAGATTGATTTGAGATCTGGCTACTATCAATTACGAGTTAAAGACTCAGATGTGCCGAAAACTGCGTTCAGAACGAGGTACGGACATTATGAATTCCTTGTTATGCCTTTTGGACTAACTAATGCTCCTGCCATTTTTATGGATTTAATGAATCAGATCTTTAGACCATATTTAGAAAGATTTTTTGTTGTGTTCATTGACGACGTTCTGATCTATTCTCAAGATGAGTCTGAACATGCCGAGCATTTGAGGATTGTGTTGCAGACCTTGAGAGATAAGCAACTGTATGCTAAATTCAGCAAATGTGAGTTCTGTAACAGCCCGATTTAGACCCTAGTCGAAACAGTGGTTTTGAGACCACAAATCCATGGTCGGAAAAATATTTTAATATTACTTTCTATGTTCATTATATGTGAATTAGCATGTGTGAAAATTTGGTGTGAAAATTTTATCGTTTGTGTGTTGAATTATGAGAAAGGACTTAATCGCATAAAATGCAAAAGCTGTGTTCTGATTGTTAAAGTGCTTAAATGTCACGTCTTATTGAAGGAGAGGTCCTTATGTTGATATTACACCATTTGTTAGTGAATGGATGATAATAGCATGGCATAAGGTGTTATTATTAAAGTTCATTAAGGTTAAAAGTGTAAAATAGATATTAATGTTAATATTAATTAAACAAAACAAAAATCAAAGCCATTTTATCATCTTTTCTTGCCGAAAGTTGAAGAAAAAGAAAGAAAGGAAGCTTGTTAGGTTTCGGCTAGCAAATTGGTTTAATCAAGACCAAGAAAGGACAGGCTCGGATCGAGAACGAGGCAAAGATAAAGTGCTCGATTAATCGACTGTTTCGGTATTTCGACATCCGAGGTAAGTTCGGACATAATATGTGTATTTAACTATGTTTAATGTTATGAAATGAATAGTATGGTATTATTGAATTGTAAATGCTATGTGAGGAATCGAGTAATTTGGCACTAAGTGTGCACAATTGGAAATGTGACTGAGATGATTAGCACTGTGTGTACGAAATAATATAGGCTTCAGCTTTGTTGTTGGCACTGTGTGTGCGATATTGATTTAAGATCGGTTTGTTATAGATGCACTAAGTGTGCGATGTTAATTAAGCTTCAGCTATGATTGGGCACTAAGTGTGCGAATGAATCGAGGAAATGACGAAAGTTAATCGAAATGAAATATTGAGCATTGAGTATTATATTTGATCGATAATTAGGTGTTGGCTAAGGTACGTTCGGAACCTATGTGGTTGATGAAATTATAGATGAGTTCATGGAAGATTAATTTAGCATATTAGCTTGGATGGTATGATAAATGTGATTGTGAATTAATCTATGTGATGGATTGTTTTTGGTATAATGTAATGGCATTAATGAGCTATATGTATTATGTTACGAACTTACTAAGCTTTGAAAGCTTACTGTGTGATTTGTTTCTCTGTTTTACAGTGTCAGTAAAGCTAGCTCGGATCCGGGGATCGTCAGCGGCTCTATCACACTATCGGCTATCTATTTCGATACTTTTAAAAGATGTACATATAGATGGTATATGGCATGTATAGGCTAGTAGTTATGGTACATTTTGTGGTGTTGGAACCTTGCCATGTGATTTGGCTTGGAAGTTGAATAATGTTGATACTTATATGAGCTATGGAAATGATGAATATGGCATGAGATAGCAAGAATGGATATGGTATGTTATATATATGTGATTTGTTTAATAAGAATAATGGATAAAATGTGAACTTGTAGTAAGAATTACATGATGCTTGGCTTATATGAATTGGGTTGTAATCATGGTGCTTGAATGGATTTATTTGAGTAGGAATTGAGAACATGAATAGATGGTATTGTTGAGGATTAATTAAAGTATAAAATGGTATGTTTTGGTTGCAAATTGGGGTATAAATGCATGAGATTTGAAGCTTTTAGGTGAATTAATGTATGGGAGGCAAATTTGGCCTTGAAAATGGCCTATAATTGCCCACACGGTTGAGCACACGGGCGTGTGGCTCGATCGTGTCGTTTAAGTTTGCCAAGTGAAACAAGTCAGTAGCGACCACGGGCTGGACACATGGGCGTGTGACTGGCCGTGTGGTGCAAGTACGAGTCCACCACGGGTGAGGCACACGGGCGTGTCTCAGGCTGTGTGGACAAGTTAGTATGTATGCCCTGTTTTGACACGGCTTAGGCACACGGGCATGTCGAGGCCGTGGGAGGCACACGGCCTTCCCACACAGGTGTGTGACCACTGCAGTTTTGAAATGGATGTGAAATGTTCCAATTGTTCGGTAATGCCTCTTAACCCTATTTTGACGATAGTTTCGGGTTAGGGGTGTTACATTTTATTGGTATCAGAGCTACGGTCTAGTCAATTCTCAGGCTAACGTAGCTCGTGTGAGGCTAGCTATACATGCCATATATATATAATTGCGATAGTGTGATGAATCCTGACAGTTGAAAATGTGTTTTCATATAGTAATGGATCTCGATCGAGAAGTTGCTGACGATGTAGAGAGTAAAACGCCTGCTCCCGCTCAAGGGACAGCGCCAGCCACATCTAGGCCGAATGTTAGTAGTGAGGGAGGAGAGGCTAAGCAAGCCTTCTTCTGAATGATGAGTGAGTGGTTTTCGGAGTTCGTTCGAACGAATCCGGCTGCTCCACAACCTCTACCCCCATAAGTACCTGTTGTGCCACAAGTGATAGATCCGATCTGATTGAATAAACCTCCTGTGGATAAGATTTGAAAGCACGAAGCCGAAGAGTTTAGGGCCATAGCTGATGACGATGCTGAGCGAGCCGAGTTTTGGCTCGAGAATACCATTCGAGTATTTGACGAGATGTCGTTAACTCCTGACGAATGTATAAAATGTGTAGTTTCTTTGTTGAGGGATACGACTTATAACTGGTGGAAAATGTTGATTTCAGTGGTTCCGAGAGAGAGAATCACCTGGGATCTCTTTCAAGCTAAATTTCGGAAGAAATATATTAGTCAACGATTCATAGATAAAAAAAGTAAAGAGTTTTTGGAGCTGAAATAGGGTCGTATGTCTATTACTGAGTATGAACGAGAGTTTATAAGATTGAGCCAATATGCACGGGAATGTGTTTCGACCGAAGCCACTATGTGTAAACGCTTCATTGAAGGGTTGAACGAGGATATTAAGTTGTTGTTTGGGATACTTGACATAAATGAATTTGTTGTGTTAGTTGAGAGAGCTTGCAAAGCCGAGGAGCTCAGTATAGAAAAGAAGAAAGCTGATTCTGAGGCTAGAGATGAAAGAAAAAGATTTATGAGTAAGTCATCTCAACCTTCGACGAAGAGATTTAGAGATGCAAACAACCGATCAAATGCTTCGTTTGGACATCCGAGTAGAGATCGTGAGAGACAAAGTGTTGGTCCGAGAACTCAAGCTCTAATAGAATCGAGTGTTGGAAGTGTTTAAAGTAACAAGCCTAGGTGTGGGCAGTGTGGAAGGAGACATGTGGGAGAATGCTGGGGCAAGTATAATAATCAAACTTGTTATAAGTGTGGATCATGGGATCACTTCATTAGAGATTGTCCAAAGTTAGCTGAAGAAGAAAATGTTCAGAGTGTGAGGCCGAGTAACACGACGGCTAGGGGTAGACCACCCAAAAACGTCGGGAATGTGAGTGGAAGCCAAAAAGGGACTACTGATACAGCTGTGAGATCAGAGGCGAGAGCACCTGCCCCAGCCTATGCTATACGTGCGCGAGAGGAAGCGTCATCTCCAGATGTCATCACTAGGACTCTTACTCTATTTGATACTGATGTGATTGCATTAATAGATCCAGGTTCTACCCATTCTTATGTATGTGTGAATCTAGTATCAAGTAAGACTCTACCTGTTGAGTCTACTGAATTTGTGATTAGAGTATCAAACCCCTTAGGCAAGTGTGCTTGGTGGATAAGGTGTGCAAGAACTGTCCTTTGATGTTTCGAGATATTTATTTTCTGGCTAACTTGATGTTGCTACCCTTTGATGAATTTGATATAATTTTGGGTATGGATTGGCTCACTTTGCATAATGCCATTGTGAATTGTAAAAGAAAGAGTATTGAATTGATAAGTTAGAACGGTGAGATAGTTCAAATTGAATCAAGTGATATGAAAGGGTTACCAGCTATTGTATCTGCGATGAAAGCTTTGAACTATGTGAGAAAGGGTCGCGAAGCTTATTTGGCATATGTGATTGATATGAAAGTGTCAGAAAAGAAAGTTGAATCTGTGTCTGTAGTTAGTGAGTTTTTAGATGTGTTTCCTGAAGAGTTACTAGGATTACCTCCGATTCGAGAAGTTGAATTTGGCATTGATTTGGTACCGGGGACTACTCCTATCTCAATAGCTCCGTATAGAATGGCACCAACGGAATTGAAAGAGTTGTGGTCTCAGTTGCAAGAGTTGATTGCTAGAGGATTTGCACGACCAAGTTTCTCGCCCTGGGGTGCTCCTGTGTTGTTCGTGAAAACGAAAGATGGCACTATGAGGATGTGTATTGATTACCGACAGTTGAACAAAGTGATGATAAAGAATAAATATCCTTTGCCACATATTGATGATTTGTTTTATCAGCTTAAAGGAGCTACCGTATTTTCAAAGATAGATCTGAGATTGGGATACTACCAGTTGCGAGTAAAAGACTCAGACATTTCGAAAACTGCTTTCAGAACGAGGTACGGGCATTATGAGTTTTTAGTTATGCCTTTCGGACTAACGAATGCTCCTGAAGTGTTTATGGATTTGATGAATCAGATATTCAGACCGTATTTGGATCGTTTTGTTGTGGTATTCATTGATGATATTCTGATTTATTCACGTGATGAGACTCAACATGCCGAGCATTTGAGAATTGTATTACAAACTCTGCGTGAGAAGCCATTGCATGCAAAATTCAGCAAATGTGAGTTTTGGTTGCGTGAAGTTGGTTTTCTGGGGCATATTGTGTCAGCAGCAAGCATACGAGTTGATCCGAGTAAGATCTCAGCTATTTTAGAATGGAAACCTCCGAGAAATGTGTCTAAAGTCCGTACTTTTCTAGGACTAGCGGGATACTATAGGCGGTTTGTGAAAGGTTTCTCGATGATTGCGACTCTGTTGATGTAGTTGCTACAGAAAGATGTTAAATTCGAGTTGTCGAAAAAGTGCCAGAAGAGTTTTGAACAGTTGAAAGCATTATTGACAGAAGTACCAGTGTTAGTTCAACCTGAATCGGGCAAAGAATTCATAGTTTACAGTGATGCATCATTGAATGGTTTGGGCTGTGTGTTGATGCAAGAAGGCAAAGTTGTCGCTTATGCTTCGAGGCAGTTAAAGCCGCATGAAAAGAACTATCCGATGCATGACCTTGAATTTACCGCGATTGTGTTTGCATTGAAGATTTGGCGTCACTACCTATTTGGTGAGAAATGTCATATTTATACTGACCACAAGAGTTTGAAGTACTTGATGACTCAGAAAGAATTGAATTTGTGACAGAGAAGATGGTTAGAATTGTTAAAAGATTACGAACTTGTGATTGATTATCATCCGGGCAAAGCTAATGCTTTTGCCGATGCCTTGAGTAGAAAGTCTGTATGTGCTTTGCGAGCTATGAGTACTCAGATAGATCTGTGTGATGATTATTCAGTTTTGGCTAAGTTGAAAGTGAGGCCGATGTTAGTAAGTCAGATTTGCGATGCTCAGAAAAGTGATGATGAGATAATAGCAAAACAAGCTCAATGTGATTTGAATTTCGATTCAAAATTTCGAATTGATAGTGATTATTGTCTGAGATTCAGAGATCAGATTTGTGTTCTAAAGAATTCAGAGTTGATTAGGTTGATTTTAAACGAAGCTCACAATAGTCGCTTGACTGTTCATCCGGGGAGTACGAAAATGTATAACGATCTGAAACAATTTTATTGGTGGCATAGTATGAAAAGAGATATTTCTGACTTTGTGTCGAAATGTTTAGTTTGTCAGCAAGTTAAAGGTGAACATCAGGTTCCATCCGATTTGTTACAACCGATTATGATTCCTTAGTGGAAATGGGAGAGAATCACAATGGACTTTGTGTCGGGATTGCCGTTATCTCCGGGAAACAAAGATGCAATCTGGATGATAGTTGATAGGTTGACGAAATCAGCTCATTTTGTTTCGGTGGGAACAAATTATTCACTCGATAAGTTAGCCGAACTGTATATCGCTGAGATTGTGAGATTGCACGGGGTGCCACTATCTATCGTATCTGACAGAGATTCGAGATTTACCTCACGATTTTGGAGGAAATTGCAAGAAGCTTTAAGTACAAGATTGCATTTCAGCACTGCATTTCATCCACAAACGGATGGACAATCAGAGCGGATCATTCAGGTTCTCGAAGATATGTTGAGATGTTGTATTTTGGATTTCAAAAATACGTAGGAAAAGCATTTGCCATTGATTGAATTTGCATACAATAATAGTTTTTAATCTAGCATTAAAATGGCACCGTATGAAGCTCTTTACGGACGAAAATGTCGAACTCCATTGTATTGGACTGAGCTGAGTGAAAATAAGATTCACGGAGTTGATTTGATAAAAGAGACTGAGCAGAAAGTGAAAGTGATTCGTGACGGTTTGAAAGCGGCTTCAGATCATCAGAAGTCTTATGCAGACTTGAAACGAAAAGATATTGAATTTGAAGTTGGTGACAAAGTGTTTTTGAAAGTATCTCCGTGGAAGAAAATACTTTGATTTGGTCGGAAAGGCAAGCTGAGTCCGAGGTTCATCGGGCCGTATGAATTCATTGAATGAGTTGGACCAGTTGCTTATAGATTGTTGTTGCCACCTGAGTTAGAAAAGATTCATAATGTGTTTCATGTGTCAATGCTTCGACGGTACAGATCCGATCCGTCTCATGTGATTGCTCCTACTGAGATTGAAATTCAGTCAGATTTGTCGCATAGTGAAGAACCGGTCCAAATTTTGGCACGTGAGATCAAAGAGTTGAGAAATAAAAGAATTTCCTTAGTGAAAGTGTTGTGGCATAAACACGGAGTTGAGGAGGCTACGTGGGAGCCTGAGAGCATTATGAGAGAGCAATATCCACACCTATTCACTGGTAAGATTTTGGGGACGAAAATCCCTAAGGGGGGAGAGTTATAACAGCCCGATTTAGACCCTAGTCAGAATAGTGGTTTCGAGACCACAAATTCGAGGTCGGAAAAATATTTTAATATAATTTTCTGTGTTCATTATATGTGAATTAGCATGTGTGAAAATTTGGTGTGAAAATTTTATCGTTTGTGTGTCGAATTATGAGAAAGGACTTAATCGCATAAAATGAAAAAGCTGTGTGCTGATTGTTAAAGTGCTTAAATGTCATGTCTTATTAAAGGAGAGGTCCTTATGTTGATATTACACCATTTGTTAGTGAATGGATGATAATAGCATGGCATAAGGTGTTATTATTAAAGTTCATTAAGGTTAAAAGTGTAAAATAGATATTAATGTTAATATTAATTAAACAAAACAAAAATCAAAGCCATTTTATCATCTTTTCTTGCCGAAAGTTGAAGAAAAAGAAAGAAAGGAAGCTTGTTAGGTTTCGGCTAGATAAATGGTTTAATCAAGAACAAGAAAGGATAGGCTCGGATCGAGATCGAGGCAAAGATAAAGTGCTCGATTAATCGAAAGTTTCGGTATTTCGACATCCGAGGTAAGTTCGGACATAATATGTGTATTTAACTATGTTTAATGTTATGAAATGAATAGTATGGTATTATTGAATTGTAAATGCTATGTGAGGAATCGAGTAATTTGGCACTAAGTGTGCGTAATTGGAAATGTGACTGAGATGATTAGCACTGTGTGTGCGAAATAATATAAACTTCAGCTTTGTTGTTGGCACTGTGTATGCGATACCGATTTAAGATCGGTTTGTTATAGATGCACTAAGTGTGTGATGTTAATTAAGCTTCAGCTATGATTTGGGCACTAAGTGTGCAAATGAATCGAGGAAATGACGAAAGTTGATCGAAATGAAATATTGAGCATTGAGTATTATATGTGATCGATAATTAGGTGTTGGCTAAGGTACGTTCGGAACCTATGTTGTTTATGAAATTATAGATGAGTTCATGGAAGGTTAATTGAGCATATTAGCTTGGATGGTATGATAAATGTGATTGTGAATTAATCTATGTGATGGATTGTTTTTGGTATAATGTAATGGTATTAATGAGCTATATGTATTATGTTACGAACTTACTAAGCTTTGAAAGCTTACTGTGTGATTTGTTTCTCTATTTTACAGTGTCAGTAAAGCTAGCTCGGATCCAGGTATTGTCAATGGCTCTATCACACTATCGGCTATCTATTTCGGTACTTTTGAAAGATGTACATATAGATGGTATATGGCATGTATAGGCTAGTAGTTATGGTATATTTTGTGGTGTTGGAACCTTGCCATGTGATTTGGCTTGGAAGTTGAATAATGTTGATACTTATATGAGCTATGGAAATGATGAATATGGCGTGAGATAGCAAGAATGGAAATGGTATGTTATATATATGTGATTTGTTTAATAAGAATGATGGATAAAATGTGAACTTGTAGTAAGAATTACATGACGCTTGGCTTATATGAATTGGGTTGTAATCATGGTGCTTGAATGGATTTATTTGAGTAGGAATTGAGAACATGAATAGATGGTATTGTTGAGGATTAATTGAAGTATAAAATGGTATGTTTTGGTTGCCAATTGGGGTATAAATGCATGAGATTTGAATCTTGTAGGTGAATCAATGTATGGGAGGCAAATTTGGCCTTGAAAATGGCCTATAATTGCCCACACGGTTGAGCACACGGGCGTGTGGCTCGATCGTGTTGTTTAAGTTTGCCAAGTGAAACAAGTCAGTAGCGACCACGGGCTGGACACATGGGCGTGTGACTGGTCGTGTGGTGCAAGTACAAGTCCAACACGAGTGAGGCAAACGGGCGTGTCTCAGGCCATGTGGACAAGTCAGTATGTATGCCTTGTTTTGACACGGCTTAGGCACACGGGCGTGTCGAGGCCGTAGGAGGCACACGGCCTTCCCACACGGGCGTGTGACCTCTGCAGTTTTTAAAAATGTTCAAATTTCTGAGAATTTTCGTATGTGTTCGGTTTAGTCGCGACCTCTTTCTAACACGTGTTTAAGGTTTCGTAGACCGTAATAAGGGACTATATGTTTATATTTGAATATGTTTGATTGATGATTGACTTAGTGTTGTGAAATGGATGTGAAATGTTCTGATTGTTCGATAATGCCTCTTAACCCTATTCCAGCGATGGTTTTGGGTTAGGGGTGTTACAATTTCTGGCTCCATGAAGTTGGATTTTTGGGGCACATTGTTTCTGCGGAAGGTATAAGAGTTGATCTGAGCAAGATTTCTGCAGTTATTGAATGGAAACCACCTAGAAATGTATTCGAGGTCAGAAGCTTTCTGGGATTGGCTGGTTACTATCGACATTTTGTAAAAGGGTTTTCGATGATTGCTACACCGATGACCAGACTGCTACAGAAATATGTAAAGTTTGAATGGCCTGAAAAATGTCAACAGAGTTTCGATCAATTGAAAGCATTGTTAATTGAGGCACCAGTGTTGGTTCTTGTGATTTACAGCGACGCGTCATTGAACGGTTTGGGTTACGTGTTGATGCAAGAGGGAAAAGTGATAGCTTATGCTTCCAGATAGTTAAAGCCGCATGAAAAGAACTATTCGACGCATTATTTAGAGTTGGCTGCTGTTGTATTTTCATTGAAAATTTGGCGTCATCATTTGTACGGTGAAAAATGCCACATCTTTACCGATCATAAAAGCTTAAAGTTTGTAATGACTTAAATGGATTTGAATTTGCGACAACGGAGATGGCTCGAGCTACTAAAAGATTATGAGTTAGTGATTGATTATCACCCGGGGAAAGTGAATGTATTCGCGGATGCTTTAAGTAGAAAATCGTTGTTTGCCTTGAGAGCAATGAATACACAGTTGACATTATCTGATGATGGTTCGATTTTAGCTGAGTTAAAAGCTAAACCAGTATTTATTCAGCAAATTTGCAAAGCTCAGAAATGTGATAGTGAATTGCAAGCTAAAAGAGTGCAATGCGAGTCAACTAGTGATTCAGAGTACCAAGTTGGATCCGATGATTGTTTGATGTTGCAAGATATAATCTGCGTACCGAAAAATTCAGAGTTGATTCAAAAAATTTTACACGAGGCACATAGTGGTTGTTTATCCGTTCATCCTGGAAGTACTAAAATGTACAATGATTTGAAACAACTATATTGGTGGTCGGGTATGAAATGAGACATTTCTGAATTTGTAGCGAAATGTTTAATGTGTCAGCAAATTAAAACTGAACATCAAATGCCATCGGGTTTACCTTAGCCTGTGATGATACCAGAGTGGAAATGGGGCAGAGTTACAATGGATTTTGTATCGGGATTGCCTTTGACTTTGAAAATGAAAGATGGTATTTTGGTTGTCGTTGATCGATTAACGAAATAATCACATTTTATTCTGGTACGTACTGACTATTCACTTGATAAATTAGCTGAATTGTACATGGTTGAGATCATTAGATTGCACGGGGTTCCAGTTTTGATTATTTCGGATAGAGATTCGAGGTTTACATCGCGGTTATGGAAGAAATTACAAGAAGCTCTGGGTACGAAGTTGAATTTCAGTACAGCTTTTCATCCGCAAACCGACGGTCAGTCTGAGAGAGTAATTAAGATTCTCGAAGATATGCTCTGATGTTGTGTTTTAGAGTTTGAAGGCAATTGGGAGAAATATTTACCACTGGTTGAATTTGCTTATAATAACAATTTTCAATCAAGCATAAAGATGGCACCGTACGAAGCATTGTATGGTCGTAAATGCCGAACTCCATTATGTTGGATCGAGCTTAGCGAGAAACATATTCACATGATTGATTTGGCTAGAGAAACCGAAGAGAAAGTGAAAGTAATTTGCGACTGTTTGAAAGCAGCTTCAGATCGACAGAAATCTTATGGAGATTTGAAACGAAAAGACATTGAATTTCAGATTGGGGATAAAGTGTTTTTGAAAGTATCTTCGTGGAAGAAAATTCTTAGATTTGGTCACAAAGGCAAATTGAGTCCTCGTTTCATCGGGCCATACGAGATCATTGAAGGAATAGGTCCAGTGGCTTATCGGCTAGCTTTACCGATTGAGTTAGAGAAAATCCATAATGTTTTTCATGTTTCGATGTTGCGTCGATATCGATCGGATCCCTCACATGTGATTTATCCGTCAGAGATTGAGATTCAGCCCGATATGACGTACAATGAAGATCCGATCAGAATTTTGGCTCGAGAGATCAAAGAGTTAAGAAATAAATGCATAGCTTTAGTGAAAGTCTTGTGGCAACATCACGAAGTTGAAGAGGCTACGTGGGATCCCGAGGAAGCTATGAGAAAACAATATCCTAACCTATTCACTGGTAAGATTTTCGGGGACGAAAATCCCTAAGGGGGAAGAGTTGTAACAGCCCGTTTTTGGTCAAATCAGAACAGTGGTTTCGGGACCACAAATCCAAGGTCAAAATATTTATTTTATTATTATTTTAATGTTTACAGCATGATTGAATGTTGGTGTGAAAATTTCGTTAGAAAATTTTATCGTTAGACTGGTCAATTTGATAAAAAGGACTAAATCGCGTAAAGCGTAAAACTTGAGTTCTAATATCTAAAGGTGTTTAATAGCTATAGAACCTTAAAGTTAAGGTCCTTAAGTGGTAATTAGGCCATTTTAATTGTGGGTGGACAAAGATGGACAAGCATTAAGTGATTTATATGTTTACTAATTAAGGTTAAAAATGTAATTTATTAAATAAAAGTTAATAAAATAAAACAAAGTCAAAATTTGCTTCATCTTTATGCTTATGGCCGAATTTTAGGGAGGAAGAAAACTATCTTAGGGCTTGAAACATTCGGCTACTTCAAGGTTCAATTATCAAGAAAGGAGAAATACAGACTTAGATCGGGGAAAGAACAAAGTTACAGAATAGTTGACTCGATTCGCCGTTTTAGCAACCGAGGTAAGTTCGTATGTTATAATTTCATTTCAAATGTATTTTATATGCTTTGATATAGCATAAATTGTGATTATGTGACTACGGACAAGTTTGGAAATGATTCGACAATAATTTGATAGTTCGAAATCCTGTTAGAACCTTAGGAATAGTTTAGGATACTGGTGACATGTCATTAGGGGATACAGTGAGTTGGCTTCGAGGCATGATATAGCACTTTGTGTGCGAGATAAACTGATTTGGCTTGGGGCCATGCATATCGGCTGATTTGGCTTCGGGCCATGATATTAGTATTTTGGATAAATTACCTTGATTTGGCTTCGGGCCATGGTATAGGTACTTATCATGTGAGGTCCTTGAGTATCCGGCTTCTATTCTGAATGGTTCAACGGGTAAATGAAAGTTGAGAATGTGTATGAGATTTGTACGAAATGGTACAGGTATGTACATAAACTACTTTATCATTGAATTGAAGAAATGATGATGAAATTATATAGTCTTGTGAATGAGCATTTGAAAGGTTTGTTAGTTATTATAAGTTACATGTTGATTTATTCAAATTATTGAATTATATTTAAGTGATTGTATTAAGTTTATTTCATACGAGCTTACTAAGCTTTATAGCTTACTTTGTGTATTTTCCTGTGTTTTATAGTGATATCGAAGCTAGCTCGGATTCGGGGATCGTCGGAGATCATTTCACACTACCACCTATCATTTGGTACCTTTGAACTTTGGTATTTTAAGTATATGGCATGTATAGGTATTTTGAGTCGTTTTGATTATGGGTTGATAATGATTTTGGTTATTTGTAATGACTTGTAATGGTATATGTTTTGGTTTGTAAATATGACCATGAGTGTTGGCTTAATTTAGTGGATTTGGTTATGTGCATATATGTGCATATATGGTTGATATCTTGAGTTCATGGATAGTTATGTGAATGGCTTATGTTATAAGGCTTATGGATATTGACATAGTAAATGTTAAATGGTTGATATTAGATTTGAATTGTGTTTGTTAATTGGTGTAAAATGATGTATGTTAGGTAAAGGTTTAACTAGTTGATTGGTATATGTATTTTGGTATGTTTTGATTGAGTAAAATTTGAGGTATAAGCATGTTGGTTGCTAGTATTGGAAATGGTATGAATTAGCCTTGTTTGTGGCTAAGTTAGATGTTCATTTGTACTATAGATTGGTGCCATTTTGGTTGTTTAGGTGAGCATAAGCGTGGGTGGCAAATTGACTTGGTAAATAGCATATTTTTGTCCACTCGGGCAGAGACACGGACGTGTGTCTCACCCGTGTGTGACACACGGTCATGTTACACGACCGTGTGTCCCCTGGTGTTGAAATTGAAATGAAGTGTAACGCCCTGATTTAGGGGCTAGTCGGAACAGTGATCTCAGAATTAGTAAATCGAGGTTAGAGAAAATTATTTTCATGTTATGTTATGTGTTATAACATGTTTTTAAGGATGCATGAAAATTTTGATGCCTTAATTTTAGCGATTTCTAGCTAAATTGTGAAAAAGGACTAAATCGCATAAAGTGCGAAAGTTCTATTTTATTTCCTAGAGGTGTCAAATAGCTATGGATCATTAATTAGAGGCCCCAAATGTGCAATTTGGCCATGTTTTAAGTGAGTTGGCCATCCATGTGACTTAGGGGACAAGAGCATTTAATTTTGGTCCAAATTGGTGGAAATTAGGTGGAAAAATGAATAAAATAAGATGAATAAGCAAAAAGCTATCATCTTTTTATTTTCTCCTCTTCTTCCACCGAAAAACACAAGCAAGAAAAGGGGTTCTTGAAGCTAAAAATTTCAGCAAGCTTCTCTTCACTCAAGTAAGTGATTTTGTTGGTTTTAGTTGATAATTTTTGTACTTTTGGAGTCCCCAAAGCTTAAGCTTTCTAAAGAGGGGACTATTTTGCATTATGGTAAAAAGTTTAGAGATTTTCCATGTGAGATTTTATGTTGTTTGCTGAGTTTTTATGGAAGAAAATGAATGTTAGGGAGATGAGAAACAGCTTTTGTGAAAGGTGTTGTGATGAAAACACCTATTCGGGACTAAAATGCAAAAGTTATAATTTGTTCATTAAGGCATGAAATTGATGGAATTGTAATTAGTTGTAAGAGGATTTAATGTTCATCTAGGCTTATTTATCGAGAAAATGTGATGAAAATTTATTTACGAGCCTAGGGGCAAAATCGTAATTTTGCCAAACTATAAGGTAAAATAGTCATTTTTGCCCAGAGTGTAGATTATGATATATTATGATTTGTAAGTGATTAAATCAATAAATTCCATTGTTCTAGATTGAAGAAATCGAGTTTCGGACCTAGAACGGATGAAAAGAGAAATGTGGGCAAAAAGGTCCTTTTCGGCTCTTTCGACATCGAGGTAAGTTCGTATGCGATTGTTGCAACTATGTACGAGTTAATTTAATATTCCAATGTTGTATAGAAAGTAGATTTACACTATGAAACGTATGAAATATCCTTAAAGAGATGTCAAGAGAATTGGATCTAAGAGTAATGGAAAATGTATATAGAATGACACGATGATGGTTAAAGTCTCGAGTAAGACCATATTTGATTATGGCCTTGGTGTAAGAGTTCGTATAAGACCAAGTCAAGGACATGGCATCGATATGTTATTATGTGTGAGACCCTATTGGGGTATGATGTCAATGGGAACTATGTGTATGAGACTCGAGAGAGTTAGTTAACAATTTGAAGGTAGGTGGTTGTACCACGAGAAGTACAAGTAAATGTTAGAACTAAATTGAGATGAAATCATTATCTGATGAACCCCTAGGGGAATATGTGTTATTATTGCACCTTAGTTGCATGAGATGGATTTGTTGATGTATTGTGTGGATGCTAATGAGAATCGTAGAAAGTTAAGTGAGAATGATAATGAGTGAAGATGTTTACAGATGAACGTTTGAATTAGAGAAAAGGTGTGTGGATAAGTATTTGCTAATGTATATTATAGGTGGGCTGTGTGCGTTACCACCTGATATGTTATTAATTGATGGGCTGTGTGCGATACCATCAACTATATTATTATCGGTGGGTTGTGTGCGTTACCACCTAATATGTTATTATTGATGGGCTGTGTGCGATACCATCAACTATATTATTATCGGTGGTGTGTGTGTTACCACCGATATGTTATTAATTGATGGGCGTATACGATACCATCAACTATATTTATTATCGGTGAAGGCGTAATGCGTTACCACACGATTAATTAGTAATCGATGGGGCGTAATGCGATACCATCGCTTATAAATGATTGGTGAGCTAAGTGCGAAATCACCATTAGTATAACTGATTGGTGGGGTGAAAAGCGATACCACCCTATAAGAGATTTAATGGTGGGCTAAGTGTGTAGCCACCGAGAGATTGGTAGTATGAATGGTTTATTGAGAATGCATGATGCGTTGTTTTATATGATCTTGTGATGATCAGTGTAGGATGTATGCTAATTAAACGAGCGAATTGGCTTGTGGCATGGTAAGTTAATAAATGCGAGCATTAAGCCCTAGATATGGTTAGAATGTGGTAAGAGATGAAATGAGTAAGCATTATGAATGATTGAATAGGTAACTGTGAGTTCAACAGTAAAACTCATTCTAATACCTTGTGATTGAGTATAAGCATATGAATATTGATAGTTGATTCTTATTTGCATATGAACTTACTAAGCTTTATTGCTTACTCCTTTTCTTTTTCCCATCTCTTATAGGATATTTTATCTAGCTCGGGTTGGAGGTCGTCGGAGATGTTTTCACACTATCGAGGAGACACTTGGTATGAGGTATCAAGTCATTATGAGTCATGGCATGTATAGGGCTAGTACATGAGGTTGATTAAGTCATTGTTATTGTGCCAAATGTGTTGGCCTAAATGAGTTATGGGATAATTGTATAATGCCATAGTAGTTGGCTATTATGTTATATGAAAAGATGTATTTATCTATGTGGCGATCAAGTGGTTTGAGTTTGGTAACGCCTCAGGCCCGGTTCCTGGCGTAGAACCTGGGTAAGGGGTGTTACAAGAAGTCAGTATCTCCACACAGACTCACACACGGGCATCTGATCGGTCGTGTGGTATAAGTCATTATACCCCTAATTTGCAGACGGCTTAGCACACGGGCGTGTGACATGGCCATGTTGCATAAGTCAGTATACCCTATAGGTTTGGCACAGCCTAGCACACGGCCTGGCACACGGGCGTGTGTGGCGACTTTGAAGGGCACACGGGCTAGACACACGGGCGTATGGTTGGCCGTGTAACCCAAGTCAGTAAGCTCACTTATTTGGACACGGGGTAGGACACGAGCTGGGACACGACCATGTGCTCCCATTTCGAATGTCCACACGGTCTGTGACACGGGCGTGTCTTGTGGCCGTGTGAGACACACAGCCTGGTCACACGGGCGTGTGTCCCCTATTTTGAATAAAATTTTCAAAGTTCTTGAAAGTTTTTTAAGTTATCAGTTTAGTCCCGAACCACTCCCAATGCATGTTTAGGGCCTCGTAGGCTCGTATTAGGGACAAATTGATTGAGATTGAATGATGATTGCATGTATTGATTAAATGTATGAGAAAAGTATGTTTAAATGTGTTGTAAGTCCGGTAATGCTTTGTAACCCTATTTCGGCGTTGAATACGAGTGAGGAGTGTTACAGTGCAGTTGGAAATCAATACAGTGAAACTGATTTTTAGGCGCTAGAAATGAAAATGACAAGCTTGTGACCTATGTTGTCAAATCAAAGCAAACTAAGAATCTTGAAATTAGTTTGGACATACCGACTTCTAGGTTCATTTTAGGCCCACCAGACATTTGAAGGGACCATTTGAGTTGACTAAAGTTGAAATCGGTTCATTCAAATCGATTTTGATCTCAAGAATCAAATTCTCCTACTTTTAAAAGAATTTGTTTCTCTCCAATTTAATTTATTTAATTATTTATAAAATGACTTAAACCACCTCTTACAAGTTAAACAAAAGTGAATCAGTTAGGAAATAAAAATTTGAATTTGAAGAGATAAAAGTCTGTGTTTGAAGAATTGTTGGTGATCCTTGTGATTAAGGTAATGAAAATTTTATGTTTTTAATTCATTATATGAAAACTATATGATGACTTATTAACTAATAATTTAGTTTATTTTGTAGGTTAATTGTACAAGGTGAATAACTAGTTTGTAGTAGTGGTTTATTACAATGGACAAATTCTTGAAACTGAAATTAGCATTGTATTTGAATCGAAGTACAAAATTAGTGGGAGAATTAAACGAAGTATTAATCTTGATGCATTTGAAATTGAAGATTAGTAATAAAAGAGCACCACATTGTAGGAGGACAATATCTACAATCTTCTATAGATTTTTGACGTAATTAAATCCAGTAATATTTAGTCAACTTTAGCTTATTGATGATGGAGATGTCGAGACAACGATAGTAGTTCATTGCAGCTCTGGAAATCATGTGGTAAAATTATATGTGGAATCGAATGATAATGAGTGAGTGAATACGGTTGCTGAAAATCCTAGTTCATCTAATCAGACTATGAATATTTCCCTCAACCCTATGGGTTAACAATATGAATTGCAAGAGTCATACGTGGAGGTGCCATCAACGTCTTAAGAGAGATGTCCCCAGTATGCTGGCTGGATTTCGATCTTAATATCACATTGGATGGTCAATATGACTCTATATGACCACCAAATGTTGGCGACATTCAAAGTCCCACATTCAACCTTAATGAAAATGTTGTTGAGCCAGATGTGGAAGATGTTCCAATTGATGCTGCATACAATGATGCAAATAATTTTGAATTTAGTGATCCTTATGTGGACGATGCATCGAAGGAAAAGAATGTTCAAGAAGATGGTAGTGGAATTGCAAACTCTCGATGTATATGATTCATCAAGTCAGATAGTGAAAGGTAAAAGAAATACTCCATCGATTGCTCTAGACATTTGAAATTTGTTTTGGGCATTTCTTTACTGCAAGCCCACTGTGCAAATAGACGTGACTTGAATGTATGGTAAATATACCCAGATACTGTTGATAACGGTTATTTAAGATGGGAATCGAAACATCTTGCTAACAACATTTGCCATCATAGAAAAGGACATGGGATCGTGGGGATTTTTTCTTAGAAAATTTTGTCTGCATATAATTAAACAGACTGGCATATGTTTGATGTCCAATCAAGGTAAAGACATACTAGAGGCAGTGAGGCAATGTGGTGGTATATAGGATCAACCAAATGCTTATCAAATGCACTACATCCGACACATTGTCTACAAGTTTATAAAAGAGTTCCATAATACTAAACAATGCGAAGAAGTTGTTAACATGGGTACATACTCGATTATTAGATCTATAGCTAGTGTTTAGTGTTTTATCCGTACTATTAATGATTATAACCATAATTAGTTCCACAGGGTACAAACTCAAAAGATCTCGATTCCATCAAAGGTTGGAGAAGTTACGAGCAAAAACAGACTTAGCTGGGGAATGGCTCGACAAAATCCCACTTGAGGCTTGGGAGCAGTCATAAAATGAAGGGTGCTAATACAACCATATGACGACCAACACGGCGGAGGCCATGAATTTAGTTATAAAAGGGACCTATTTGCCCATAAAGTTTGTGTTCAATTCGACTTATTGGAGATCTCCTAGTTGTTTGTGACAATGGGAGACAAACAAGCCACCATGATGCGTGCATGTCACATGTTCTTCGAGGAACTAAAATGAGCCATGGACACCAATTGTAGAAAATCACACTCAATGAGGGTTGAATGCTTATCCTATGAATATGAAACTTTCCAAGTGTATGGGTTTACAAGTGATAACTCTTGAAAAGAGTTATATTTCGAGCCTCTAAACTTGATTAAATGCATGTACTTAAGTAAATATATTTGCATTTTGAGGTTATTTTTAGAACATTGCATAATAACGCTTGGATTGTGCCTTGAATGTCATTTTATGATACTTTTCCTATTGCGAGAAAGAGAATTGGTTGTTGTATGCAGCAGGTGCAGACAAGATGAAGAAAAAGGAGGAAGAGAATGAAAGAAGTGAAATATTTCCATGGAAAAAGGTTAGAAGGATTGCCAACATAAATGCCATGGAAATTCCAAGATAATGCTGACATAGCACTCAGTCCTCGTCATACTTAGCTAGTTGTCTGTGTAAACCTGAAAAAGAGGGAGAAAAGTGTGTGATGAGAGAGGGAGCCTACCCTATAAAAGAGGAAAGAGAAAAAAAAGGAGACGAAGATGTTTCAGAGAGGAGGAATTAGAGACGATTTAGGGATTAGTTTTCTCTCCAAAAAAATCTAGTGGAAAATTCCAGAGAAAAGGGAAGAGGGTTGCAGTTTAAGAGGAGACCAGAGACACAAGGGAAGGGATAAGCAATCAACCCTGGGTCTTGTACGATTCAGTAGCATCGAAGTGAAAGCTAAAGTGGAAAAAGCTTCCTGCAGTTCTACCTTCATTTTGTTAGTTAATTTCTATGATTTCTAAACTATTGATGATGATGTTGAATGATATTCTGATTTTTTATTTTAAATCCCAACCCATGAGCTAATCTCATTTGAGTTGGAGTTATTTGGGTGAATGTTTTATTATGTTGAATGCTCGTGATTTGAGATTGTCTATGCCACTGTTTCATTCGATTTATGCTTATTTTAAATACATGTATGCAAGCTCTAGACATAGTTGATTGTGTGATGTGTTCTTAGATGTATTTTTAATTCTGAAAAGGGTAAATGTACTGGATCTTGAATTGTTTGATGCAAATGAATACTCGACAAAATATTCGTAGCATTCTAGACATAGATGATGCGAGTTGTGCAGAGAAGATCGTTCATTGTAGTTGTTCATCTAGAGTTCTGTTGACATATAGTAACTTAGTTTTTTAGCTTAAGATCTAGCTATCGAAAGAGGCAGGTTACAGTAGTGACTCTCTGAGCAGTTGATTAGACAATATTTTGCCATGGCATTATTTTGATATGAGCATTTCACCTGAATCATTCCATCCCTATTTATTCAACAACATAATTACTCTTGCTTTTATTTGTAATTTGCCACTACATTTGATTTGTTATATCAATTCTTTGTTTTTAGCATTTGATTTTATTGATTCATTATACAAACATCCTATTCAACCTAAGAGTATTTCTTGCTATTTAGTATAGTTAATAGGAATATAATAACTTACTCAATTTCTTACCAATTTCTGATCCTTGTGGAGAGAATACTTACTTATCACTTTACTACTTGAATGACGTGTACATTTTCACAATTGCATTAGTTATTTAAACGCAACAACAAGACAACACCATGTCACCCTGCAACATTATACGAGGTAAACCTTCCACAAAGGGGTTGCGGTTGTGAGATGTTTCAAGCACTCTAGTATCCATATTCTCAAGTGGAAGTGGTATGTGCCATTTTTTGATGTAGACTATATACAATACAATGAAGACTTGTACATTCTTTAACACATTTTAAATGTTTGGAAACATAAGTTCCCACTGATGAAAAATGGCACATATTGGGATATTTTGTCTCCGCCTATGTTTGAATCCAGGACTACATCACAAGTCACATGGTCGACCACAATCAAGTCAAATTCGAATCCTAAGGGATTGAAAGAACAAAGTGATAGCACTATTGCAAGCTTTATACATGGACAAGATATTGAGTGTTATGCAATGACCGCTTCGAAGAAGGGAAATCAACCTTCTATATTGGGATTTCATTTCTCTTTGGAGGACTATCCTAAGAAAATGAAAGAAAGAGAGAACATGAGAAAGGTTCCTTATGCTTTGATAATAGGAAGTCTCATGTACACTATGTAGTGCATACGCCCAGATATCTCCTTCGTAGCGGGTTTGGTGAGTTGATATGAGGCAGATCTAGGACCAAGACATTGGCAAGCAGTTAAGCATGTACACAAGTATTTATGGAGAACAAAGGATTATATGCTTGCATATTCCGGAAGAGATCTTACTCCTATCAGTTATACTAATTCTAACTCTCAAACATGTTGGAATCTGTAGAAATCGACATCGGGCTATGTTTTTGTCTTAGGTGGCGAGTCCATTGAGTGGAGAACTTTAAGAAAGAGTTGTACTGCTGAATCTAGTATGGAGGCAAAATATATGGTTGCTTCTAAGGCTACCAAATAAGAAATATGGCTTCAAAAGTTTCTTACGGATCTTGAAGTCGTTCTTGGTATGGGGAAAGATATCACACTATATTGTGACAACAGTGCTGCAATAACTAATACCAAGGATACGAGAAACCAGAAGATGACAAAACATATTGATCGAAAGTATCATATTATAAGAGAGGTAGTTGCAGACGAAATCATGGATGTAGTCAAGGTCGCATCTGAGGACAACCTTGCGGACTCGTTTACCAAGACTCTACTAGCTAGGAGTTTTGAGAAACATGTGGAGAGCATGGGAAAGAAGAACATGACTCATCTACTTTACTAAGGAAAGTGGGGGACTATTGGATCTGATGCCCTGAGTGTAGTATATTCATTTGTAAACTTGTAATTTTTTTGAATAGATTGGTTAATAAAACAAATTCATGTATTACATTAATACAGTCTGTATAATTGTCCTCATGTGGTTTTTTCATACAAAGCAAAATAGAAGCAAATGTTGACTCACTGGTTGTCTAATGTTTAAACTAATACTAAATGGTATTACATGGTCGGATCGTAATACTGAAAGACAACTTGTATTAGTAGATGAACCTAAACAAGTCCTTTGTCTAATAAGAAATAAGCAAACCAATTAAAAGACTAATATGTCATCTATTAATTCCAATTGGTGAGATGTTTTATCTTGGGCATCGAAGCAGATGACTCCTAAAAGTTAGAGACATAGATATGACTAACTGGACTTACAGTACATCAGACTAGACCTAAATAGAATAGATCTTAAATCCATTTATGGATTTCTTCACATGTGACATTCATAGTGTGACATACCTAAATCCTGAGTGGATGACAGACTATGTATGCGTGATTCGTATACTGTAATGTAAGTAAACGCTTGAGTTCAAATAAATAAGGAACTGAAAATGTGGGCAAAGGTTCTCACCTTTGTGATGAATGTCTTGATTACTATTTGATAGTAATTGACTTTCCATGAAGGAAAATGTAATGGTTACTAAAAACTCTTGCAAATAGTTATATTTCAGGCCTCTAGACTTGGTTAATTGTTTGTACTTAAGTAGATGTATTTGCATTTTAGGATACTATATTAGTATTTTTAGAACATTGTATCATGAAGCTTGGATTGTGCTTAAATGTTATTATGTTACTTTTACTTTTGGGTGGAAAGGATTTGTTTGTGTTTGAATGGAAGGTGTAAAATGAGGAAAAGAAATGAAGGAGTGAAGTTTTGTCATGGCAAAAAGGTTGGACGGATTGCCAACATTAATGCCATGGAAATTCTAAGAAGACACTGAGTCAAAAATCAATTTGTGCCACTCTCAGCCAGCTGTACTTATACCAGAAAGATCTACGTGAAAAACATGGAGCAAAATTTGTGTGCTAAGAGGGGGATCTACCCCATAAAAAGTGATGAGAGGAGAGAGAAAAAAAAGCCTTTTTCGGGGGAAAATTATGAGGAAAAGAATGAGGGTACCAATAGAGGCTGAGCAGTAGAGTAGAACACAAGGGAGAAGAAGAAAGTAGTCAACCTGGTCTTTGTAAGACATTGTGCCACTGGAATTGAGGGCTGTATCGGCGAAAGCTTCCTGAAGTTCTTCCTTTATTTTCTTAAATTGCTTCTTTGCGAAATTAATTGTTGAAGATGTTGAATGATATTTTGAATTCTGATTTGATTAACCAACCCATGAGTTAAATCTCATCGGGTTGGGGTTACTGGATGATACTTGAATTTTCCATTAATGTTGAAGCTTAGATCTGATCTATTTTACTATTTCATTCAAATTGTTCTTTCGAGTTGCATGCATGCAATCTCTAGACATAGATGAATGCACGATATGCTTATAAACATAATCTAATTTTGAAAAGGTTAGGTTAGTTAGACCACAATTGATTGATACGAGTGGGTGTTCAATAGAATGCCTATAACAGTCTCTAGACATAGACCAATATTCGTACAAAGTGAAGAGTAATCAGTGCTGGGAATCACATCTGAGGTCTATAGACATATATTTTCTTAGGTTAGGTATCATAAGGTCTTGCTCTCAAAAGAAGTAGACCATTTTAAATTCATTCTGAGTAGTAAGTTGATTAAGAATTTGTCGAGGCATTATTTGTTTATAAGGGTAGATTCCATAAATTTTTGATTGTTTACATACTGTGCACATCATCATTATTTTGATTAGCATTGCATTTCTATCATTGTTTTGCCTTAGCATAATTCACATACTTCATAACAGCAACTTAACCAAGTTAATCCTATCTGATCCCTGTGGAGACGATCTTACTTATCATTATATTATTTGATTCGACGTGTATACTTGCACGATTCACATATCATTTCAGACGCAATAAGTTTTTGGCGTTGTTGCTGGGGATCGACAATTTGGTGAAATTTGGTTTTGTACTGCTTATCTAATTCTATTACTTCTATCTAACTTAGTTGTCTTTAATTTTTCAAGGATTGCCATCAGTGTATGAGAAGAGGCATTCCTGTTAATGAAGAATATCCTCTTGACCCAAAGATTGAGAGAACTTTGCGAAGAAAGAGAAGAGAACTATGGGATATGGCTAGGATCGGAGATGATCTAGGTATGGAAGATCCATTGCATCCAAATGGCCAAGATGTTAATCTGCCTATTCGTTTTGTGATAGATGACCGAGACAGGCCTATTCGTGAGCAGGTAGTACCATTTCTGGATTACTTGAACCTAGGGATAGTTAGACCAACCATTCAAGCTCAACATTTTGAGTTGAAACCAGTAATGTTTCAGATGTTGCAAAAAGTAGGACAGTTCAGTAGGTTTTCTACTGAAGATCCACAATTGCATTTAAGACTTTTCCTAGAAGCCTGTGACTCATTCAGGCAACAGGGTGGTCCTGAAGACGCCCTGAGACTTAAATTGTTTCCATATTCATTGAGAGATCATGCCAGAGCATGGTTGAATGCTTTATCGTCAGGGACGGTGGCATCTTCAAATGAACTTTTGATACGGGACTGAAGCGGAGGAAGTGAAACAGGATCATATTCAAGTTGTTTGACTCAAGGAGGAAAGATTTGGATCTGATCTGAAAACAAGAAATTAATTTAATTTAATAATAAAGAAGTTGAAAATAGTAAAAGAAGAACATTGCCAAAGGTTTTTGCTACGGTATAATCCGTCTAATATGAATGCCAAGCTTAGAAATGACATCATATCTTCTCGGCAATCAAAGGATGAGACATTGTATAAAGCTTGGGAAAGATTTAAGGAATTGCTTCAGAAATCTATGATGAATGGACTCTACCACTGGACACATATGTAAATGTTTTATAATGGGTTAAACATGCATACAAGGATGGCAGTTAATGCTTCAGCCAATGGGACCTTGTTGTATAAATCCTATAATGAAGCATATGGAATTTTGGAAAGGATAGCCAAAAATGATTACCAATATCCTACCACAAGAGTTGGGACTGGTAGGAGAGTTGCTGGCACTATGGAGCTCGATGCAATCACTTCGTTGAAAGCCCAGGTATTACCTCTAACTAACATGATCAAAACAATGAAGAGACCAACTACAGTTTAGGAGATGAAATCAATCGAACTATCGTGTATCTATTGTGGGTAAGATCATGTGTTTGATGAATGTCTATCAAACCCAGCCTCTGTGTATTAGATGAGCAATTTCAACCGTAATAATAATCTCTATTCCAACACCTACATTCCAGGGTGGAAGGAACACCCAAACTTTAGTTGAAATAATCAAGGAGTGGGATATTCCAACAATGTTATTATATAGAATTTCACAAGTGCACCGCCTGGTTATAATCAGCCTATGCTGCGACAGAATGTTCAACAAAATTCAACATCATCTTCTTCATCTATTGGACTTTGTTGAAAGAATACATGGCCAAGAATGACACCATGATCTAGAGTCAAGCTGCATCCCTAAGAGCCTTGAAAAATCAAGTAGGACAGATCATAAATGGTCTAAATTCGAAACCTCTAGGAGCATTGCCAAGTGATACAAAGAATGCCAGATCATAAGGGAAGGAGCATTGCAAGGCCATCACTCTCAGAAGTGGTACTCAGCTAAATGAAGTTGTTAGAGATGCCACTGCTGAAGAGGAAGATTCCAGTCTCAATCGAGGACAGATCGCAAAACCATCTAAAAAAGCCAAACAAAAGAATGTTGCAGCAAAATCGGATCATATGGTCAAACTGAATGCCATAGTAAAACAATATCAGTAGTCTTAAGGAAGGACACCACCACCTTTTCCTCAGCAATTCCAGAATTCCAAGCAAGATTTTCAGTTCAAGAGATTTTTGGATGTCCTAAAGCAACTCCATATCAACATATCGTTGGTGGAAGCTTTGGAGCAAATGCCCAATTATGTAAAATTCATGAAGGATATATTGTCAAAGAAGTGACAATTGGGGCAATTTGAAACGGTTGCTTTCACTGAAGGGTGCACAGCGATGCTGATGAACAAATTGCCTCCAAAGTTGAAGGACCCAGAGAGTTTTGTTCAATGTGGAAATTATTATGTTGCTACGGAATTATGTGATTTAGGAGCAAGTATAAATTTACTGCCTATGTCTATCTTTAAGAAGTTGGGAATTGGGAAGGCAAGACCCACCACAGTCACGCTGCAACTAGTTGGTCGATCTTATGCACATCCGGAAGGTAAAATTGAAGATGTCTACTAGTAAGAGTATATAAATTTATTTTTTCAGTCGATTTTAGTATTTTAAAATGTAAGGCTGACAAAGATGTGTCGATTATTCTTGGAAAACCTTTTCTTATTACATGTAGAATGTTAATTGATGTGCAAAAAACGTGAGTTAACAATGAGGGTAAATGATCAACAAATTACTTTCAATCTCTTTGATGCTTTGAAATGTGCCGAAGAAAATGAGGAGTGTCACACCATTGGGTTGATTGAAACAGTAGTGGAGGAGGAGTTTGCAAAATTTTGTCACAGAAATTTTGATGATGATGAAGATCTATCTGAGCTAAGTGAAGTAGAAAAACTTGTAGAACTCGGTGAAATCATGGAGACCAAGCAATTGATGGAAAGACCAGGGAAGTAGTTTGAATCCTTGGATTTATCATATCGTTCTTTTAAACCTCTTAAATTTTCTATAGAAGAACCTCCCATACTGGAGTTAAAGCTTTTGCCGTTGCATCTAAAGTATGCCTACTTTGGAGACAACAACACTCTGCCAGTAGTTATATTTGCAGAATGGACACCTGATCAAGAGGTCAAGTTGCTAGATGTTCTGAGGAGATCTGAGAAGGCGTTGGGACAGACAATTGCCGACATCAAGAGAATCAGCCTTGCTATCAGCATGCATAAGATTTTTTTGGAAGATTGCCATAACAAATATATCGAACAGCAGAGAAGGTTGAAACCAATCATGAAGGAAGTTTTCAAGATGGTAATCCTCAAGTGGCTCGATGCTAGAACTATATACCCTATTTCAGATAGTTCGTGGGTGAGCCCTGTACAATGTGTACCCAAGAAAGGAGGTGTCATAATAGTTAGAAATGATAACAATGAGTTCATACCAACTCGTACTGTCCCAAGATGGATAGTATGCATGGACTATCGCAAGCTTAACAAGGCAACTAGGAAGGACCATTTTCCATTTTCATTCATCGATCAAATGTTGAATAGATTAGCTGGGAAAGCCTTTTACTATTTCTTGGATGGGTATTTAGGGTATAACCAGATTGCCATAGCTCCTAGTGACCAAGAAAAGACCACTTTCACATGTCCATATGGAATTTTTTCGTTTAGACGAATGCCATTTGGGTTGTGTAATGCCCCAGCAACATTTTAGTGTTGCATGATGGCAATATTCTCGGACATGGTGGAAACCTTTCTGGAAGTTTTCATGGAAGATTTCTCTGTGTTTGGTAGTACCTACGAGAGCTGTTTGAAGAACTTAGAATTGGTTCTTTGTCGCTGTGAAGAAACTAATCTTGTTTTAAATTAGTAAAAATGCCGCTTCATGGTTCGTGAAGGGATTATTCCGGGACATAAAATATCACAACAAGGGCTTGTAGTGGAAAATTGAAATGATCAAAAAGTTGCCGCCTCCCACCACTATAAAAGGTATCAGGAGTTTCTTAGGCCACGCGGGATTTTATAGAAGATTTATTAAGGATTCCTTGAAGATAACCAAACCATTATATGCTTTTTTAGAGTATAATAGACCCTTCAATTTTGATGAACCTTGCTTGCGAGCATTTGAAGAATTGAAGAAGCAATTGGTGACAGCATCGATTATAATACCACTGGAGTGGACACTGCCATTTGAACTTATGTGTGATGCCAGTGACTTTGTTGTAGGTGTTGTGTTAGGGAAAAGGAAAAACAAAGTATTTCATGCTATATATTACGCAAGCAGGACCCTGACATATGTGCAACTCAACTACACCACCACTTAAAAATAGTTATTGGCTATGGTATTCACATTTGATAAATTCATATCTTATTTAGTTGGTACCAATGTCACAGTTTATACAGACCACTCTGCTATCAAGTACTTGGTGACCAAGAAAGATGCCAAGCCAAGGTTGATCCGGTGGATACTTTTGCTGTAGGAATTTGATCTAGAAATTAGAGATAGAAAAGGGACTCAGAATCAAGTGGCTGATCACTTGTCAAGATTGGAAGTTAGACTTAAAGATGACAATATTCAAATCATTAAGGAAGACTACCCAGACGAGAAATTGTTAGTTGCCATGGTATTACCTCGGTATGCCAATATTTTGAACTTCTTAGTGAGTGGGTTGATGCCCCCTGATCTTAATAGCCAAAGAAGAAGGAAATTTCTTCACAATGCCAGACACTATTATTGGGATGAGCCTTTCTTATTCAAACATTGTGCTGATCAAATAATTAGGATATGTGTCACTGATAACGAAATTCAAAGCATTTTGCAACATTGTCATTCAATTCCTCACGAAGGACATTTTGGAGGCATGAGAACTGCTGCCAAAGTTCTCCAATGTAGCTTTTATTGGCCGAGCATGTTCAAGGATGCTCATGACTTTTACCAGGCATGTGACCATTGTCAAAGGACGGGCAACCTCTCTAGGAGACATGAAATGCCACTGCAAAATATCCTGGAGATTGAGTTGTTTGATGTGTGGGGACTAGACTTTATGGGTCCATTTCCATCATTTTGTGAAATTTATACATACTTGTGGCAGTTGACTACATATCAAAGTGGGTTGAAGTTGTAGCTCTCCCTACTAATGATGCCAAATCGATGATGAAGTTCTTGCACAGAGGTATCTTCACAAGATATAGTACACCTCGTGCACTTATCAGTGATGAAGGCTCTCATTTTGATTGCAAATTCGTTGCTAATGCCTTGCATAGGTATGGGGTGAAACATAAGATTGACACGACATATCATCCCGAAACAAACGACCAAGCTAAAGTTTCTAATAGAGAAATTAAGCAGATTTCGGAGATAATGGTGAACCCAAATCGCTAGGATTGGTCATCCAGATTGGATAAAGCTTTGTGGGCTTACTGTACTGCATTCAAAACACCATTGAGGATGTCACCTTTTAAGCTGGTTTATGGGAAGCCTTGCCATCTCTACTCGTCGAGCTGGAGCATAAAGCATTTTGGGCTATTAAAAAGCTAAACATGGATTGGATCACTACTGGACATAAACAATTATTAGAGTTGAATGAAATGGATGAATTCTGAGCTCAGGCATACAAGAATGCTCAACTGTATAAAGAAAAGACCAAGAGATGGCATGACAAAATGATTATGCCACAACAATTTGAACCCGGATAGCAGGTGTTGTTATTCAACTCTAGGCTCAAAATGTTTCTAGGAAAATTAAAATCTTACTGGTCAGGACCTTTTGAAGTAACCCACATATATCTTCATGGATCTATGGATGTTAAAGATATTAAGACTGGGCTCACATTTAAAATCAAAGGGCAACGCTTGGAGCATTACTAGGGTGCTCCTGTGACTCGAGATAAATAGTGCATTAATCTCTGAGATATTTAATTTAACACCCGATACCTGAGTCCGAGGCTAAGACCGGATACGAGATATTATTATGCTTGAACTTTCTTAAACATGTACTTACGGGCTATAAAATTTCGTTCCGAATTAAAAACTTCTCTTAGTCAAATCAGACATTTCATGGGCCTACGAGGCCTCAGACTTACGTCCCGAAACTTTCAAAAATCATCTGGAAACTTTCTCTCGAAACAGGGGTCACACGTCCGTGTGACTTTGGACACGCCCGTGCACCCCTAAAACATGCCCGTGTCTTTCACCCGTGGAGGATACTGGCAAAATCCACACGGCCTGGACACGCCCGTGGCCCTGGCCTATGTGCCAAACCTTGGCATTCTGGCTTATCCACACGGTCTGTACACATGCCCGTGTGCGTCAGCCGTGTGACAATTGAATTTCTAAGTGTCAAGTGTAGACTTCACACGGCCTTGGCACACGCCCATGTGCCAATCGTGTGTATCACACGGCCTGAACAAACGGCCGTGTGACCAGCTCGTGGTCTAATCTGACTTAAGATACTAAGGTGTAGAGACACGCGGCCTGACACACGCCCGCGTGTCTATCCGTGTGGGCACTTAGAGGCTATCTTACCAAGCCTATTACCACTCTCGTTTGCATACATTCATATACTACTTCAAAACATTCTCAAATCATCAATTAAAACACCAAATTGACTTACTTGAATGGAGTAAAGCTTGCTGAAATTTTAAGCTTTCAAACCCCTCCCATGGCTGATATTTTCGGTTGGAGAAGAAAGATAAATAAAAAGATGATAACTTTTTCTTATATCATCTTATTTTATTTATTTTTCCAACTAATATCATCAACTTTCAATCATAATAATTGCTCTTGTCCCTTTTTGCATATTATGGCCAAGCCAAAGACACTTAAACAAGGCCAAATTGCACATTTGGTACCCCCAATTTATAATCTATAGGTTTTTGGCACTTCTAGCAATTAAAATAGAACTTTCGCACTTTATACAATTTAGTCCTTTTTTACAATTTAGCTAGAAATCGCTAGAATTAAGGCACCAAAATTTTCATGCATCCTTAGAAACATGTTATAACATATAACATAACATGGAAATAATTTTCTCTAACCTCGAATTAGTGATTCCGAGATCACTTTTCCGACTAGCCCCTAAATCGGGATGTTACAATTCTCCCCCCTTAGGAATTTTCGTCCCCAAAAATTTTATCAGGAGGAGTTGCTATCAACATTCTTAAAACGTTTCCATCTACTCTTCAAAATCACGAATCCACTTATCCTCAAGTTTCTCTTGCCAACAACTATCAAGCTGTGATACATAAGGTCGAAACATAACTTGAGACCTAAGTTATTCTTCCTCTGGGTATATACTATATTCAATAATCCACCAATTTGGAACTCTGTACATGTCCAAATGATCGTCCGGATCTTTACTGGTTGATTCACTACAATTCGAATGACATCCCCCTCTTTGGGAATCTTGTCAAACTAAATTTGAAATCTATAAGGTTTTATCTCACTTTCTCATTAAAGCATTCACCGACTGTAATGGTTTTGACTTGTACACTTTGAAAACTCAGCTTTTAGTGGTTAACTACTTCTGACCATAACTCCATCATATCGTGAAATGTACTCTCTGTCAAAACATTTATCCACATAACTGTACTTCCTTATTCTTACTTTATTAGATATGCTGCTACTAAATCTCATACCAAAACTCTGTATAAGTTCTAGATTCATCATCATTCCAATTCTATTTCGAGAAATCATCAACAACGGAAAACTTATACAACCTATATTTACCATCTCAACTAAACTCATTCGGAGCTTATTTAAAATACCATTTACTATATCTCTTCTGAACCCTTTTTGTTCTGAAAAGAAAACTCACTCTAGTCATTAACCTTGTTGAAACTAAGATGTTACCAATTAGGGTCAACCGAGTAACTAACTCGCATTGCTTAACATGGATCTTTTCATAACATCGAACTCATTACACAGACACCAAGGTGATTGCCTCTGGATCACCAATCTGGTAACTCTTTTTCTCGATTCAGACTGAACTCAGTACTAGAACTTTCAATTAATAGTTCATTCTATAGCTTTCAACTCAACCATCGTGGTTTAAATGTTTCAACGAGCATATCTCTGTAATATGCTCCCTACTCACATACACACATAATTTTATTCTCCTTATTGTTTTATGTGTAAATATACACAAAACTTGAATCATAATTCAAGCACACTCTCATTTGAGTTTCTCTTGCTATGCTAATCTAAAACCTTTACCATCATTACAACTCACGATAGTAGGGACATCTTGATCAAATTCATTAACTCTATTCAGCTTGCCCGAAAATCCATCACACCACGTGAAACTCATGATTTCACTCCTTATACTAGAATCATTTCCAACTTCTCCCTCAAAGAACCCAAATAGGGTTACGAGGAGATAAAGGAATGTCGATTTCAAATAACTAAATTGACAACCATTTTATCTGATTTTTACTATCTGCCAACATTCTCACACAATCACTGTTTATGAAAAGAACAACCACACCAGCCCTGAAAGGCAACAGATATTTGTACATAATACTCAAGGGGATTATTATTATTATAATCCATCCATGGTATCAACTAACCATGCACAAACTACAGGCTTCGAGCCAACTTACTCATACTTGCCATTTATTTACCACATATCGTGCCATACGTCGTACTAGTTTCTTCGTGATTCATTCACGAATATCTGCATTCACTCCTTCACATGACTTTAGTACTAATCTCATTTATACTTTTAGACTCTTCTATTTGTCCCATTGATCACTAGGGATAATCAAAGATGCAAATTCATCGTCATTCATGTAGGCACGAAACCAATGCCACACCCCCGGGGTGGTCTTATATGGGGTCACCTCTAAATGCCAATGCCATATCCTGGATAAGGTCTTATATGGACTTCCACATCAAGGATCGATGCCATATTCTGAATATGGTCTTACACGATTCTCATATTCATTATCGATGCCATATTCTGGATATGGTCTTATACGGAATCATAACTTGGTGTCGAGGCCATGCCTCGAACATGATCTTATATGGGACCTTATCTATTTCATGTCTCAATGATAGCCTTTTCATTATAGTCCCCCAGGACTTCAACCTCATGTTCAACAACAATTACTCTATCTAGTAGAGTATCATGTATCAATGTGGTACAAAGCATTCTCAAAATGCTAACATAAATACTGCATTAATCACATATAAACTTACTCAATTTGACTCTCATAACATCTCATCATAATTCAACAGTGGTAAGAAGGGTGAGGTTGCAAAGTCCCTTAGCCTAACTCTCGTGACTACATACATATGATTTACTATTAATTGTCAATGAAATATCATCATAGTCACACAACTCGCCTCAAGTGAGTTTTCACATTAAGGTCTACTTGAGTACTCAACATTTAACTCTAATTCCTCTTACTATTTCTTATTAATCTAGAGAATGTCTTACAGGTTTTGAGAACGTCGTTTACTTGATTGCCATAGTCCAACTATGGTCTTACTCGTATCACAACATCATAGCCCAGCTATTGTTTTACATGTCGTCACGATGCCATAGCCTCGCTATGGTCTTACACGAAATCTCATATCAACACCAATGCCATATCCCAGATACGATCTTACATGGAAACTCATATCGATGTCGATGCCATATCCCAGATATGGTCTTACACGAAATCTTATATCGATGTCGACGCCATATCCCAGATATGGTCTTACACGATCTTATACCGAAGCCAGGTCCCAGACGTGGTCTCACACGGGATTACTATTTGATGTCGATGCCATATTCCAGATATGGTCTTATACGGGATCTCACAACAATTATCGATGCCATATCCCAGATATGGTCTTATCCGATTATCTTATTCAATACCGAAGCCATATCCCTGATATGGTCTTATATGGGATCATGTATCGATGCTAATGCCATTCCCTAGACATGGTCTTATATGGGATCACATATACCGCCATGGTCTTATTCATCATTTTATCATTGAATGACCGTACTCATTTCGTGCATTCTACTTAGTCAAACTTTTCAGTTTTAACTCACACACTATAATATGTGTGACTTTGTAACAGGGTCATAAGACGGAACATTATATCTTCTCTATTTTAACAATCACACGTGATTTTTTAACCATGTGGACATATTTATCATAAACAATAGCATCACAAATCTCAAATGCTTACTTACTCTTACTAATCCTTACATATATCATGGAACTTACTAATCTCATGCTTGCAAGGTAAACAAGATAACTGTATCACTTGATCACATAGATCAGCATACTTTACTATGATAATTATAATCTCTAATTCATCATTCATAACATGAATAATACTCATAATCAACTTGATAATAGCTTTACTTACTCATCTTTCTTGTTATCTCATTTAAGCTTTACTTGTTTGCCCGATGAATTACTATGAATGACCGAGGATCTTTGAATCTCATTTCACATGTATCTTGATGCCAATGCTATATCCTTGATATAGTCTTACATGGGATCTCTTACTTGGTATCGATGCCATGTCTTGACATGGACTTACACGTCTTGCTTGTGGGTTCCCTTGGGAACTTACCATTGCCATGTCTTGACATGGTCTTATTGGTAACTTTACTCATGAACTGGTCAATGCCGAGCCTTGGCTTGGACTTACATGAAATCTTCCTTGTTACTCACCAATGCCATGCCTTGGCTTGGACTTACATGGGATCTCTATCTCTTGATTGCTTTTCAATGCCAAGACTTGTCTTGGACTTACATGACATCTTTGCTTGGAGACTCGCCAATGCCATGCCTTGGCTTGGGCTTGTATGGGTCTTCATCTCATAGTAACTCTTCAATGCCAAGACTTGTCTTGGTCTTACATGATAACTTGCTTAATTGCTGATGCCATGCCTCGTCTTGGTCTTATACGGACTTTCTTGTCTCATGTGGTAGATTGAGTATCCCAAGTAATTCATCTTCAATCGGGACTTTCATATACTTAATCTCATTGATTTCTTTTTTAAACAAGGCCTTAAGCATTTCCATGGTAAAAATGTACATTATATTAAGCAATTCAATGATAGTAATCATAAAGCTTAGAAATCATACAAACTTACTGAAATTAGCTCGGTTGGGAATCATCTCTGTTTTAACAAAATAATTTCGTTAGAGCCGGGAGACATCACACTATCACTGTCCACATATGGCATGTATAGCTAGACTCTTACTCATGCTAGGTTAGTCCGAGAACTGACTAAACCATGCTCTGATACCACTAAATGTAACACCCGATACCCGAGTCTGAGGCTAAGACCGGATACGAGACATTACTATGCTTGAACTTTCTTAAACATGTACTTACGAGCTATAAAATTTTGTTCCGAATTAAAAACTTCTCTTTCTTTGTCAAATCAGACATTTCATGGGCCTATGAGGCCTCAGACTTACGTCTCGAAACTTTCGAAACTCATCTAGAAACTTCCTCTCGAAACAGGGGTCACACATCTGTGTGACTTGGGACACGCTCGTGCACCCCTAAAACATGCCAGTGTCTTTCACCCGTGGAGGATACTGGCAAAATCCACATGGCCTGGACACGCTCGTGGCCCTGGCCCGTGTGCCAAACCTTGGCATTCTGACTTATCCACATGGTCTGTACACATGCCCGTGTGCGTCAGCCGTCTGACAATTGAATTTCTAAGTGTCAAGTGCAGACTTCACACGGCCTTGGCACACGCCCATGTGCCAACCGTGTGTATCACACGGCCTAAACAAACGGCCGTGTGACCAGCTCGTGGTCTATTCTGACTTAAGATACTAAGGTGCAGGAGACACATGGCCTAGACATACGCCCGCGTGTCTATCCGTGTGGGCACTTAGAGGCTATCTTACCAAGCCTTTTACCACTCCCGTTTGCATACATTCATATACTACTTCAAAACATTCTCAAATCATCAATTAAAACACCAAATTGACTTACTTGAATGGAGTAAAGCTTGCTGAAATTTTAAGCTTTCAAACCCCTCCCATGGCTGATATTTTCGGTTGGAGAAGAAAGATAAATAAAAAGATGATAACTTTTGCTTATATCATCTTATTTTATTTATTTTTCCAACTAATATCATCAACTTTCAATCATAATAAATGCTCTTGTCCCCTTTGCATATTATGGCCGGCCAACACACTTAAACAAGGCCAAATTGCACATTTGGTACCCCCAATTTATAATCTATAGGTATTTCGCACTTCTAGCAATTAAAATAGAACTTTCGCACTTTATGTGATTTAGTCCTTTTTTACAATTTAGCTAGAAATCGCTAGAATTAAGGCACCAAAATTTTCATGCATCCTTAGAAACATGTTATAACATATAACATAACATGAAAATATTTTTCTCTAACCTCGAATTAGTGATTCTGAGATCACTGTTCCGACTAGCCCCTAAATCGGGCTGTTACATTTAACTTTAGCATCTCGATGATTTATATTTATTTTTTATTTTTGTCGATTTTTAATTTCTCATAGTTATTTCAGTTACTTGGTTTAATAAATTTTATTTTGTACAGCAGGTATTTGCATTTTTTATGGTAATAGAAGGTTCAGGCCCTACATTGTTCTTTGGCCCATCGGTGGTCGTTTCCCAAATATATGGCCTTCTAAATATATTTTTTTATCTTTTTCCTTTTCCCTCCAATTTCAATCACACCATAATCAAGCCATCATTACCGTTCATCCACTCGTCCACGTCACCCCATTACTTTATCGCCGTGTTATTTTTTTACCCTAATCATTTCATCTTCTTTTACAGTTAACCTTAGTTTTTTTTTGTCCAAACTTGTATTTCTTTTACTCCGACAAGTTTTCACCTTTTTCGCCTACCAATTTCTCTACCATCTCCTAATGGCCAGATGTTTTACTCCACAACCATCTGCTCTGCCACCATGCATATTTTTCAACCAAACAGTAGAAGATCGGTACACGCACAATATCTCCAAGCGTCTTTTTTTCTCGGAAAAAGGCTTTATTTTTCAAGACAAGCCATTTATGCGACATGATGAGTCTATTTATTCTACGGGAAAACAACATGGATGGCATATTTTCAGTTTGCATCCAGAAGATGTTTTGACAAAGGTGGTTTGTGAGTTCTATGCTCATCTTACTTCTCCCAACAATGGTTTTATTTATGTGTGGGGAGCATCAGTGCTCTTTGATGAATATTCCATCAATGCTCAGTACGGCCTATCTGATGTTCAAGATGACCACACTTAGTTTATCGCTACAATCACTAAGGATGGTCTGAATCAAGTTCTTCTAGACCTATGTGTCATAGGTATTAAGTGGACAGTGTCAAGACAGGACTGTTACACCATGGAGAGGGCCTCTTTGAAATCGAACTGTAGGGTTTTGTACCACCTTCATGAAAACACACCTAATTCCTTCCACTCATAACTCCACGATTTCTAAGGAGCGGATGTTGCTGCTCCATTCATCATAAAAGGAAGGAAGATAAATGTGGGAAAAAAGCATATTCAAAGAAATCCACCGGTGCGCCCAGAAGAATGCAGGGAGCCTTAATTTTCCTTCTTTCTATAACAGTCCGATTTAGACCCTAATCAGAATAGTGATTTTGAGACCACAAATCTGAGTCAAAAAAAATATTTAAATATTATTTTCTGTGTTTATAATGTGTGAATTGATATCTGTGAAATTTTTTTGATTTAATTTTATCGTTTGAGTGTCCGATTTAATAAAATGACTTAATCGCGTTAAATGCAAAAGTGACTTGCTATTTGCTAAAGTGCTTATTTGCTATGGCTTCTTAATTTTAAAGCCCTTAAAATGGAATTAGACCATTGAATATTGGGATGGACGACATTAGGCTTATAGTATAAAATTTTCATATTATTTCATTAAGGTTATATTAGTAATTGTATAATAAATGTTAATTATAATAAAACATATAATAAAAAAAAGCAATGCATTTTGTGTTCATCTTAGCCGAAAGTTGAAAGAAAAAGAAAAGTGATCGTTGTTTTATGCGATGTCAAAGTCTTCAAATTTATAATGAGAATGATCAAACCTGGAAACTAACTATGACAACGATTTGAGGCAAGCGCACCTATCGAACAGTAGTATAGTTAAGGCAAGATCGGATTGTCGAACCCAAAGGAACTAAAAGTACTAATACTAACTTTCTTTTTATTATATAGCCTAAAGTAAAGGAAATTGGTTGTTTAATCTAATTTAACTAACTACTAAACTAAAAACTCTAAGACAAAAAAGAATGAATTTTGGGAAAATACTTGTGGGAAAAACCAATTGATTAAGACGATACCCAAGGAAGAATCTACCTAGACTTCACTTGTTATCTAACTCACGAACTGATTTGATTTATTCACTTGACTTGATCCGTAGGATTCCCTAATGTATATTAGACCCTCTCTCGAGGCGAATAACGTCTAACCCTAGGTTGATTAATTGAAATCTCTTTCTAATTAAAACCCCTAGAATTGCATTAACTCGATCTATGGACTCCCATATTAGGTTTCACCCTAATTCGACAAAATCTCGTCACCCTATCTCTAGGCATGCGATCAACTCCGCTTAACTATGCTAGATCTACTCTTAGGCAGGGACTTTTTATCCACCACCTAAGCACATCAAACTTGAATTAATACCCCGGAAATATTAACACAAGAATTAAGAACACATAATTAAGAACAAATCAAGTATTTATCATATAGTTCAGCAAACGATAACAAGATTCATCTTAGGTTTCATTGTAACATCCAGGTCTAGGGGTTATGCATTTAGTGCATAACTCAGGGGATGGAAGGCTTAGGGTGAGGTTGGATGAATTTTAAGGGGTTTGGAGAACCCTAGAAGGCAATGGATGACTTAGGAAATTTTTGAATTTTAGTGTAAGAAGGGGAGCTTGGCTTTGGAGGTCTTAAGAGAAAAATTTGGAAGGTTAAGACGCAAGAATGGCTTTGGTGAAGTGGCATGGGGCGCCACTTAGAGCATGGGGAAGGTGACGCCTCATGGTGCTTAGGGGTCTCATGTTCGAGCCGCAAAGCGACATTTTGGTTTTATTTTGCGTCAATTAGGGGCTGGCTGGGCTAGGTATGCCTTAAAAATAAACGGCGGGGTTAATGGACATGAAAGTCCGGTTGGCAAAGTGGCCCCATGCGCTGCTTAAAGGCTTGGTGGTGACGCTAATGAGGGCCTGGTTCGAATCCGAGCAGTGACAAGGGTGTTTTATTTTCTTCTTTGGCGTGACAAAGTGAATTGGTCTGCGCACATGGTTTCCTTGTTGTTTTGCATTCTATTGGAAGGAAGTTGATGAACACATGGCTTCTTTGTTTTTTTTTCATTATTTATTTGATGAGATAATAAGGAATAATAAGGATTAAATTAGATTCTAATTAGATTATTATTTGATTAATCCTTAATAGTTGGCAAGAGATAATTTAGGCATGTGAGCATTCAAATTATTTTGAATAGTTTAAATTTAGTGGCCAAGAGAAAATATAGGAGATAGAGTGTTCAAATTATTTTGAACATCTTTAAACTTCTGGTCAAGAGCAATTCAAGTAATTGGCCGAATTTCAAACTCTTCATGAGAAGAGTGGACGGCAAACATGGGGAGGGGATAATGCCGAATTCTTTTGGTCTTTTTTTTTATAATCTCGGCTAAACCTCCATCTATTGATTTTTCTTTTTCATTCTCTCTCAAACCGAAACACTATTGCAATCTACTTTTTCTTTTTCTTGGCCGAATCCTATACACCTCACCTTCAATTTATTTTCTTTTCTTTCCTTCTCAAAACCGAACCCCTATCTCCCCTTTTCTCACTATTTTCTTTCCATTCAAGCCGAACCTTATTTCTTGTGGAGGCCGATTATTGGTTGGGCAAAGGTTGGAGTGTTGGCGCTGACTGAGGTCGCGTTGTGGATTATTGTGCTTAATTGCACGTGGACGGCATTTGTTTCCATATTGGAGTAAAAAGGAGAGGGTGATTTAATAATCCCCTGGTGTGTGGTAGGTGGATAAGGGGTGTGTAGAGGATGGACCCTAGGTGGGTTGGGCTTCATAATTGCATAACTTTGCATGTGAATATATGTGGAAATGGGCCAAGCCCATTATGTGATGTGGATTAATGTGAAATGGGCCAAGCCCAGTATGTGAAGTGGATTCAATGTGGTAATGGGCCAAGCCCAGTATGTGGAAACATGTGGTTAAATACAAATTTGTTATAAGAATGTGGTTAACATGTAAATAATGTTGCATTAATATCTGACATGTGGGTAATTAGGTGGTTAACATGTGGGTGGAAGTCAGTGGTTAATTACACACTGAGTCTGTGTGACTCACCCAACTTTTTAACCATCGCAGTGATTCGTGATTAATGGACCGGGTTGGAGTGGATACAAAGGTGGCCATGCGAAGCGATTTTTATACGTGGTTGTTTTTCTTTATTTAATAGTATTTATCATTTTCGATTACTCTAAGTATTTGAATAAGTTTTGTTGTAATAAGGCCCAATTAAATTATTTGAGCATTTATATTGTGCTAAAGAAAAAGGACGATTAAATGGTTATTTTGAAATTAGTTTATTTTCGGCAAACTTCATCTTAAAACATGTAATAAAGTTTTAATTAGGATATTTTATATCGAGCTTATATTATTTAATAATTTTTAAATGGACATAGTTTTCAAAAGTTAACAAATTTTCACGGGTTATTCTAAAATAAAAAATATTTTCAAATGTTTTCCGCAGTGGCATGCCAAATCCGGTCAGGGCTTGTGGGCCGGGTTTGGGGTGTTACAGTTTGGTATCAGAGCCCGGTTCAAAACTCGGCTTTGTGGATTTTGGGTCCAAAAACGTTTTCAAAAATGGGCTTTTCAAAATATGGGCTTTTATTTAAGGATATTCTGGCATGGCACTTTGTACCTCTACTCAAGTCCACCAGGTAAGTACTTGGACTTCAAGTGAATTGTGTATATGAGCTATATGGGCTTTTTATGGGCTCGTAGATTAGAACATTAGGGCTATTGAACCCTAGGACTAGTCTACTCAAACACATGCATAAGACTTAAGGTTACTAAACAAACTCAGTGAAGTAAGTCGCCGAGTTAAGGTGTGGCAACCAGCATGCGCATGTCGAGGATTGGTATTCGATGAAGAGCTTGGTACTTAAGCAGCCCCTAGCGACTCACCTCCTCTTTACTCGAATCCTACAGTGCGTAGCTACGGTTCACCTAACCAAGAGGACTCGTTCATAGGCTAAACCGATTATTAAAACCCGAAAGGGATTAGCCTTATTATTTTAAAACCCTTAGTTTTAAAATTTCCAAAATTTACCCTTTGGTTTGTAAACTCTAAATCTGATTTTGAAAGATGTTTTCTCGATTTACAAAATTACCAAAATGCCCCTAGTGGCAAAATTACAAAAATGCCCTGCATTTGTAAAATTACCGTATTACCCTCAACTTTTGTTAAAATGATTTTACTTTGTAAAATACCAAAATCTCGAGTTTCAAAATATTAAGATACCCTGATTTGGGGAAATTTACAAAAAAATACCCTGTGTTGAAAATTACTAAAATGCCCCTGGCTTTCAAAATTTCTGGGTTAACCCTAATTTTAATAAAGTTTCCCTACTTTGCAAAAGTATTCAAAAACTTTATTTTGTGAACATTTGAGATACCCTGATTTGAAAAATTTACAAAATTACCCCTGATCGACAAAATTACCAAAATACCCCTAGTTTCCAAAATTCTACCGTGCCTTTAATTTGGCAAATTTTCAGAAATACCCTCCAGTTTTGGGAATTTTAAAAATGTATTGATTTATTAAAAGCTCTCAAAATTTCTTTTATTACCAAAAATACCCCTGGGGAAAAAACGGGCAGGAATGTCTGGATAGTGAATGTGGGTGGTAGATACCACCGAATGTGCCTCTACTGAGGAAGGAATGTGGCTTCATTGGGAAATGAAGGTGTCGCTAGTGATGAATGTGTTCTTGTTGATGAATGGATGTGTCCTTATGGATGAATGTGATATTCGAAATAGAATAGGAACTTGAACTGAAACTTTGTGTGATCGAAAGAACTACCTCTAGAAATTCTTTTCATAAAATTGTTCGCGGTAAACAAAGGAACAAATACTAATGCATAAAACTCCTTAATCGTAGTTAAATCGCGACGATAGAGATGAGTTCTAGGGGCGCGCGTAGAGGTAGAATGGCGACATCGGGACCGGTAGGAGTCCGCCATGGGTCGAGAAAGTGAAGTGCCGCCACCAAAGAAAGGGCGCGAGGAGCAAGATCGGATAGGTGAAGATGACGCATGACGCGGGCCATGTTACGAGTGCTAGAACGAGTAGCGAGAGCTAGTAGGGGAATGAAACTTCGGAGTCGATGATCGGAAAGGCTTAGATTGAACGAAGCTAAGATCTTTAGAGGGGTATCTGGAGTAGCTCCGAACGTAGCAGAGTATTGGCTAGAAGCAGTCGAAAGAATCATGGACGATTTGGACTGCACCAATGAAAAAAAGCTAAAGGGTGCTGTTTCGTTGCTTCGTGGACGGCTTATCGTTGGTGGCTCACCACAAACAAGGTGTCTTACGGATCGATCGGATTGGGATTACTTTAAGGCCAAGTTTGAAGGGAAGTATGTAGGAGCCAGTTATTTGGACTCGCAAAGGAAAGCGTTTCTAAATCTAGTACAAGGGAATAAGTCGGTAGCGGAGTATGAAGCTGAATTTGTGCGGCTAAGTCAGTACGCCAAAGGAATCGTGGCTACTGATTATGAAAGGTGTGTTCAATTCGAAGATGGGCTGCGAGATGAGTTGCGGGAGTTGATCGCTCATGAGAGAAAAGAGACTTCGCCATTTTGGTGGAAAAAGCTCGGATCATTGAAGAGGTTAAGAAGACTATAAGAGAAAACCGAGAGAAGAATAGGAACGAGAATAAGAGAAGTTTTGGACCATCGGCGATCGCTTGGTAATGTCCGTAAAAAGACCAAGGATCGAGAATCTCAGATGCGTGCACTTGTACCACCGATCGGAACCGTTCATGTGTTGAGTGTGGGAGAGCTCATTTAGGAGAATGTTGGGGAAATAGTAAGAAATGTTTCCGGTGTGGTCGAAGGCCCATTTGGTTAAGCGCACTCGACTCAGCAACGAGGGCCGAGGTTCGAGCCATGGAGGAAATGGTACCGCGAGAGGTGTTACAGGATCGGATGCAAGTCAGCCAAGGACTTGATATCAGGTACGTTCCTTATTTTGGGACACCATTTATTGTCTTGTTGATGTGAAGTTAGCTCATGCTTGTGTGGCTAGTTAAGTGTAGGAACTTTGGATGTGAACCTTAAGACTGTGTCTAGAAGGCAGGATAGATTTACTAAGATTAGAGTGCACAGCTGAGGCGTGGAGTAGCGAGTTAGGATTATTTGGTAGCAAGTAATTTTGAGGACGAAATTATTTTTAAGGAGGGTAGAATTGTAACATCCCGGTCTAGGGGTTATGCATTTAGTGCATAACTCAGGGGATGGAAGGCTTAGGGTGAGGTTGGATGAATTTTAAGGGGTTTGGAGAACCCTAGAAGGCAAGGGATGACTTAGGAAATTTTTAAATTTTAGAGTAAGAAGGGGAGCTTGGCTTTGGAGGTCTTAAGAGAAAAATTTGGAAGGTTAAGACGCAAGAATGGCTTTGGTGAAGTGGCATGGGGCGCCACTTAGAGCATGGGGAAGGTGACGCCTCATGGTGCTTAGGGGTCTCATGTTCGAGCTGCAAAGGCAGCATTTTGGTTTTATTTTGCGTCAATTAGGGGAACTGGGCTAGGTATGCCTTAAAAATAAACGAGCAGGGTTAATGGACATGAAAGTCCAGTTGGCAAAGTGGCCCCATGCGCTGCTTAAAGGCTTGGTGGTGACGCTAATGAGGGCCTGGGTTCGAATCTAGGCGGCAGCAAGGGTGTTTTATTTTTGCTGCTGGCGTGACAAAGTGAATTGGTCTGCACATGGTTTCCTTGTTGTTTTTGCATTCGGCTGGAAGGAAGTTGATGAACACATGGCTTCTTTGTTTTTTTTTCATTATTTATTTGATGAGATAATAAGGAATAATAAGGATTAAATTAGATTCTAATTAGATTATTATTTGATTAATCCTTAATAGTTGGCAAGAGAGAATTTAGGCATGTGAGCATTCAAATTATTTTGAATAGTTTAAATTTAGTGGCCAAGAGAAAATATAGGAGATGGAGTGTTCAAATTATTTTGAACATCTTTAAACTTCTGGTCAAGAGCAATTCAAGTAATTGGCCGAATTTCAAACTCTTCATGAGAAGAGTGGACGGCAAACATGGGGAGGGGATAATGCCGAATTCTTTTGGTCTTTTTTTTTATAATCTCGGCTAAACCTCCATCTATTGATTTTTCTTTTTCATTCTCTCTCAAACCGAAACACTATTACAATCTACTTTTTCTTTTTCTTGGCCGAATCCTATACACCTCACCATCAATTTATTTTCTTTTCTTTCCTTCTCAAAACCGAACCCCTATCTCCCCTTTTCTCACTATTTTCTTTCCATTCAAGCCGAACCTTATTTCTTGTGGAGGCCGATTATTGGTTGGGCAAAGTTTGGAGCATTGGGTCTTTTCTTTAGTCGTTGTGAAAGCGTGAGGGAGCACCTAGGGGCTATTCAAGTTCGGCTACTCAAGGGATTACGACAACTCAAGGGCAAGTGCAGCTTTCGGGATTTCGATAAGTAAGGTAAGGGGCTTGTGGTATTCGGCCATAGGCCATTTTATGGGTTTTTAGGTGCTAACCGATTTTGATTTTGGAGGTTTAGGGGCTAGTCGATGTAAAACAAGCCTTGGATTTAAGATCTTTCGGTAAGGATGTAAAGTTATGGTTCTTTTTTTGTTTAAGATCTCGTACTTGTCGATTAACGAAGTGTTCTGATTAAGCATTTTGATGGAGGCCAATACCAGTCAAGAAGAGCAAGGGAAGGTTCCTATCCGAAGTTTAAGAAAAGAGCTGTCTCGTGTTCGGGATTGGCCACCGGGTGTGGGCAAACAATGAAAGCTATAGGCGGATAGTCGTAGTCTCGCTTAGCGATAGCGTCGGGGATCGAGAGTCTAGAACTCCAAGTAATAAGGTGTGTAGTTAGCCATTGTTTCCGGGATTTGCGTGATATTGGTATGTGTAATGTGTTTACTAACAAGTGCAGTGATAATCGTGATATTGAGACCCTTCAAGGGTATGACGAGGATCAGGTTAGTAACTAAGTGGTTGAAATATGATTATTGTTTGTATGTGTGAATATGCCTATGATTACGAATAAAACATGTGCATGCATTATCATGACTCTATTTTATGTTGCATGTGCATGGGTGGGCTATGAAAGAAGGTACGGGTGTACTTCGAGTACGTGGTTGATGAGTAGCTGTGTGCCTCATCGTGATTGATATAGGCTATGTGCCATATCGTGGTTGATGAGTGACTATGTGTCCCATCGTGGTTTTGGTGTTAGCTACGGCTACATCGTGGATTGGCGCTGACTGAGGTCGCGTTGTGGATTATTGTGCTTAATTGCACGTGGGCGGCATTTGTTGCCATATTGGAGTAAAAGGAGAGGTGATTTAATAATCCCACGGTGTGTGTAAATTTGGATAAGGGGTGTGTAGAGGATGGACCCTAGGTGGGTTGGGCTTCATAATTGCATAACTTTGCATGTGAATATATATGGAAATGGGCCAAGCCCATTATGTGATGTGGATTAATGTGAAATGGGCCAAGCCCAGTATGTGAAGTGGATTCAATGTGGTAATGGGCCAAGCCCGGTATGTGGAAACATGTGGTTAAATACATTTATTATAAGAATGTGGTTAACATGTAAATAATGTTGCATTAATATCTCGACATGTGGGTAATTAGGTGGTTAACATGTGGGTGGAATTCGGTGGTTAATTACACACGAGTGCATGTGACTCACCCAACTTTTTAACCATCGCAGTGATTCGTGATTAATGGACCTGGTTGGAGTGGATACAAAGGTGGCCATGCGTATGATTTTTATACGTGAAGTTATTTTTCTTTATTTAATAGTATTTATCATTTTCAGTACTCTAAGTATTTGAATAAGTTTTGTTGTAATAAGGCCCAATTAAATTATTTGAGCATTTATATTGTGCTAAAGAAAAAGGACGATTAAATGGTTATTTTGAAATCAGTTTATTTTCGGCAAACTTCATCTTAAAACATGTAATAAAGTTTTAATTAGGATATTTTATATCGAGCTTATATTATTTAATAATTTTTAAATGGACATAGTTTTCAAAAGTTAACAAATTTTCACGGGTTATTCTAAAATCAAAAATATTTTCAAACGTTTTCCGCAGTGACATGGCAGATCCGGTCAGGGCTTGTGGGCCGGGTTTGGGGTGTTACATTCATCCCCCTCAGGTATCTGAGGGTTTAGTTCATAATAATAAAAGAAAACATCTCAGAAGAAAAGATAAAACAAAACATAAGAAATCCCTAAAACCCCCTGAAGGAATTGAAGGAGAGATCCTTCATCTTGAGTATGATTCCGGCTTCTTGAGATGAATCAACTAGCTATCTTCGAGTAAATCCCCCACAAATCTTTCTCCTTCAGCCTAGCTGGACACCCCCTGACTAAAGTCCTGGGTCTCCCCCTTTTAGGTCATACTTAGAGTGTTTATATAGGCTTCGGAATGTGTTACTTCGCCTCTAAGTATCCTAATCCGAGTGAAATTTCTCTTTGTCACGGCAGGGGCACGGCCATGGCACACGCCTATGTGAATCGTGGCCATGCCGTGTTCGAGGCTGCTAAAGGAGCACGGCCGTGTGGTCTCAGGCCCAGGCTGTGTCGATTTTGTGATATGGCCCATTTACTCTGTTTTAGGCCCGTTTCTCGTTCTTTTCATCCTCCGGTGCTCTCCTAAGTATAAAACATGAAAACAAAGGTTTAAGAGCACCAAATTACATAATTCAAGGCTGAAATCATCCAAAAGCATGCTAAATGTGGGCTTAAAACATGTTACTATTACGGTTTATCAAAAAGAAAAGAGAGTTCTTAGGTTCGACTTTGTCCAAGTCCAATTAAGATCAAGAAAAGAGGAAATCAGAATTGGATTGGGGGAAATCTAAAGTTGTTGAATAGTCGTTCCAGTTCGTCCGTCTTCGTCTGAGGTAAGTTTATCAGCAAATAAATGTTATTAATTTTGAATATATATGAAATATAAGTGACAAATTGGATTTCATTGAAAATATATGTGATAAACCGAAATAGTAACATATTTTGGGCCCACATTTAGTATGCTTTTGGATGAATTATCCCTTGATTTATGTAAAAAGGTGCTCTTAATCCTTTCTTTTCATGTCTTATACTCAGGAAAGCACCCAAGGATAAAAAGAACGAGAAACGGGCTCAAAACGGACCAATGAGGAAATCGACACGGCCTGGACTTGGACTCGCACGGTCGTGCCAAGTCAATCATCTAGAACACGGTCTAACCCCGACTCACACGGCCGTGTCTCATTAAAGAAATCCGAACACGGCTTGACCACGATTTACACGGGCGTGTGCCATGGCCGTGCCTCTGCCGTGGAAAAGAGCAATTTCATTCGGGAAAGGATACTTAGGGAGAAAGAAACGTGTTTCAAAAGCCTATAAATACACCCTAAGTATGACCTGAAAGGGGGAGCCTAAAGCCATTGTCTAGGGGCGTCGTGCTAGGCAGCCGCAGAAGCGATTCGTGGGGATTCGCTCGAGGATAGCCGCTTGATTCATCTCAAGAAGCCAGAATTATACTCAAGACGGAGGATCTCCTCTTCAATTCCTTCAGGGGGTTTTAGGGATTTCTTATGTTTTGTTTTATCTTTTCTCTTGAGATGTTTTCCTTTATTATTATGAACTAAACCTTCGGATACCCGAAGGGGATGAAACCTATGATGAATCTTGTTATTTGATTATTTGAATTATATGATAATAACTTAGTTTGTTCTTAATTATGTGATCTTAATCCAAATTTAATGTGCTTAGGTGGAGGAGGAATAGACCCTGCCTAAGAGTAGATCCAACATAAGTAAGCGGAGTTGATCGCACGCCTAGAGATAGGGTGACGAGATTTTGCTAGATTAGGGTGAAACCTAATATGGGAATCCACAGATCGATTTACTGCTATTCTAGGGGGTTATTATAAGAGAACAAGAGTTCCACTAATTAACCTAGGGTTAGACGTTATTCGCCTCGAGAGAGGGTTTAATATACGTTAGGGAGTCTTACGGATCAAACTAAGTGAATAAATCGTATGGTTCAGTGTTAGATAACAAGTGAAGTCTAGGTGAATTCTTCCTAGTGTATCGTCTAAATCAACTGAGTTTTTCCCAAGTTATTTTCCAAATTTATTCTTCTTTGTCTTAGAGTCTTTAGTTTAGTAGTTAATTAATTTAGATTAATAACAAACTTCACTTATTTTAGGCTAAATAGTAAAAAGAAAGTTAGTATTAGTACTTTTAGTTCCTTTGGGTTCGATAATCCGGTCTTGCCTAAGCTATACTACTGTTCGATAGGTGCACTTGCCTATAATCGTTGTTAGAGTTAGTTTCCAGGTTCGATCATTCTTTTATAAATATTAAAACTCTGATTTACAGCGACCAAGTTTTTGGCGCCGTTGTCGGGGAACTAAAATATTAAGAAAGCTCTATTTTTATTACTTTAACCATTCTTTTTATTTTTCACAATTTACTTTTATTTTTAGTTTAAATTTTTACTTTGCTAATTTTTTATTTTATTTTTTTTGTCAGATAATTTTAGTTTATAGAGAAAATGGCACTAAATAACTATCAGTGGCGAGTTATGAGGACAACACCAACAGAAGCCGCCAGTGTCTTCAACCTCGACGCAATAACCAGGCTATCAAACCAGTTAGAGATGATGAATAAAAAGATTGATGGTTTGTGTAGTCTCTCGCAGGTACATCCAGTTATGCAATATGACTCGAATCTAGGAGGCGTGGCGAATCCTTAGTACCCACCCTACAGATATGGCATGAAGAACAAACAAGTCCACTATATGGGTAACTATTCTAGACCTCAAAATAATTTTTGTAGTGACACTTATAATACAGATTGAAGGTACCATCCCAATTTCTCATGGGATGATCAAGGCAGCCAAAGAGAGGAACTTCCTCCAAATTTTCAACAACCACCTCACCAACAGGAAGATGAGTCGAACCGTGAAGAGACGCTGGCAAAATTCATAGCAAACACAGAAGCACGTCTCCAAAATTTAGAAACGAAATAAGAAACATCGATTCAAGGGATCGAGGATCATTTAGGTCAGCCTGTTAAGCTGATCTTAGAACAACCACAAGAAAGCTTGCCAAGCAACACTGAAACTAACCCAAAAGAGCAAATTCAAGCTGTAACAACTCATGACAGTGAAAGATTAGTGGAATCTGACCCAAGGCAAGATCCTGTGGTAAGTGAATGTAAGGTTGATGTGAGCCATGAAATACCAAAATCGGCAATTACAGAGTACCATCCTCGTGTACCATATCCCGAAGCAATGAAGAAGGACAACACAGAGGAACAATTTGGTAAGTTTCTTAAACTTTTAAAGAAATTACATATTAACTTACCATTTCTCAAAGCTCTTTCATGAATGCGATTATAGAAAATTTTTAAAAGAGCAGTTGACAAACAAACGGAAGCTAGATGAGGAATCACATGTGGAGCTAAACGCAATGTGCTCAGCAATTCTACAAAATAAACTACCACGGAAATTAAAAGATCCAGGGAGTTTTACAATTCCATGTTTAATTTGTAGTTTATCTATTGATAATGCTTTAGCTGATTTAGGGGCAAGCATCAATGTTATGCCTTATAAAATGTTTAAACAACTAGGTCTAGGGAAACCGAGACAAACCAGGATGAGCATTCAATTAACTGATAAAACTATCAGAATTCCTAGGGGTATAATTGAAAATGTTCTAATCAAAATTGATAAATTCGTATTCCCAGTAGACTTTGTCGTTTTAGACATGGATAAGGATAATTCGATTCCTTTAATTTTAGGAAGACCCTTTCTAGCAACTGCCAGGACTAAAATTGATGTTGGTACAGGAGAACTCATTCTTCGTATAGGTGACGAATCAATCGGTTTACAAGCTCTTGACTCGGCGAACATCGATGATGAAGGTGAGAAAGTAAAATCGGTTGATAATCAATCTGCTCAAATTTCACTTGCGAAACAACCACGAACTACGAACTGAGCGAAACAGAACCTTGTGTCAACAAAGAAGAAGCATATGAGGAACGAATCCTTGAGATCAACAAACTAAAAGAGGGGAAGACACACTTTAAAGAGGAGCCGAAACCGCACGAAGAGAAACCGAAGGTACCCCAGACGAGCCAATAGGAACAACAAATCACTTCAAAATAGGGGATCAGGTATTGTTGAATAAGGAAGACCCTCGAATCGCCAATTCAGACCTCAAGACAAACGAATAAATCACTTTTGAGGTACTTGATGTCTTCCTATACGGGCCAGTCGAGGTAAGCAATCCTAAATTCAGTACTTTTGAGGTAAACACTACTCGACTTAAATTTTATATCAAAAATCGAGTTGATCGCATGAGGAAGGATTTTTACCTCCTCAAACCACCTTGACCATATGAATGAGAGGTAAAGTCTAGCTTAAGACTATAAACAAGCGCTTCTCGGGAGGCAACCCGAGCACTAACCTACTAACATTTTATTTTCATTTTTTTAGCACCACACTAAAATTAGTCCAATAAAAATGCAGGTTTTGAAACACGGCCTTTAACACGGGTGTGTTAATGGCCGTGTCCAAGACAAGGGCCAAAACACGGGCGTGCCAGGAGCCGTACACAAACAGGGAAAAATTTCTTTCGACAACACGGGCTACGACATCGGACCACGCCCGTGCCTCCTAATCGTGTGAAGCTACTGACTTATCAAACACAGGTAACACACGCCCGTGCGATCTCACCGTGCCAACATACTGACTATTAAAACACGAGCGTGCTAATTTACCCACGGTCGTGCCAAGAACCCTGAAACGTGCCCAAATTTTGGAAATAGCGAAAAGCACGGGCATTTTCAAATGAACACGGGCGTGGCGATGGACCGTGCCACCTCCCCTATATATAAAATCTAATCGTCTTTCCCCCCCAAAACCTAACCCTAAAATCAGTTTTAACCCATTTTCCCCCAAATCCGGCAGCATAACCATTCCCCTCCACCTAAAACCACCTCCTCTCGCCGTTTTCTCCAAAAACCACCCAAAACCCATCCACACGCCCATCACCACCACCAAAGACACAATCTCCTCTCAAGGAGTCCATCCATAAATCAGGAAGTTTCACTTTTCCCCATATCTTATGATTTTAATATTATTGTGTTATTATCTAACCTTGTACGTTGAGGGCAATGTACATATTAAGTGTGGAGGGGTGAACAACTTAAAAAGGTGGCCTGACTTTTTTCATTATTCTGAAATTAGGTACCAAACTTTTTGCATTGTTCTCAAAAATCCTGAATTTAGTCTTATTTTTAAGTAAATTTCTCATATTACTAATTAGGATGAAATTTCTGATGATTTATAATTTTTTGATATGTTTTAGATTAAATCATTGATAATTGTGCATTAATAATTAAATTTGAAGAATACTAGAGAATCAAGCATGATAAGTCTACTTTTCAGAAATTAAAAATTTTCTAGGTTGTCGAACTAAGTTTAAATATTACTTTGAAGTTTGAAATTTACGAGGTTGACGTCAAAATACCCATAATTTTTGTGAGACTTTGAGCCTTATAGAGCATATACTCTTTTTCTTGCTCACTTTATTGATTATGAGTATGTCAACACTGATTTGTTATTCTAGAACTTGCATCGATTATACATGTCGAGACCACATTTTTTTGATTTGATACACAGAGATGATAAAGGCACCTAGGTTTTAACCCACTTACTCCATAAAAAGCCTACCTTCATAATTAACCCCTAGTGAACCCTTTTAATCCTAACAACCCTATTTATTGACATAACCGCTAATATTAACCCAGAACCCCTTTGTTTTTGTTTTCAACATTCCTTTTGACTACCCTTATATCGAGATTTGATCTGATTAGTTGCCTAATTATGAATTTTAGTAGTTTATCCTTTATTATGTATTTAGTTTGTTCTTAAAAAAAAAGTATATTCATTAGTTATGTGATTAAACGAGCTTATAAAATCCAAATATCAAAAAAAGAAGCTCGTATTATTTGTATTATTAGTTTTCAATTGATGTAATTATTATTATTAGTTCATTAGTTCTTAGTTAGGTAATTTGTCAATTCAATCTCGATTCTAACCCTCTAATTCAGCCTTATTCCACACCTTAACTCTAGCCCCCTTTAAAACCTGTTAAAGACCTTTTGATTTGTGTTTCATCTCATATTTCAGTGGTGGAGATTTGATTTTCATGCAAGCCTATGGGATTAACTCTTCATGTTTGACTTTTGAGTGCCTAAATTCTGAACCTTAAACATTTTGAGTGATTTGAGTGAATCTTTTGTGAGGATGTCAATCCTTGTCGATTTCAAATTAAAGGTAATTATTTAGATAAGGGGAGACGCCTATGTTTTCGAGCTACAAAATCTATGACTTATAATGTTTGAATTTTTAGGACACTTTGAATTGAATTATCCATGTATAAATTATCTATGAACTATGATGAGACACTATCAATGACTAATATGAATTGAGGGAAGTTCGTTTTAATTGTAAGTTGAGAATTTTGCTTGAGGACAAGCAAAAGCTTAAGTGTGGGGGTATTTGATAAACTGAAATAGTAACATATTTTAGGCCCACATTTAGTATGCTTTTGGATGAATTATCCCTTGATTTATGTAAAAAGGTGCTCTTAATCCTTTCTTTTCATTTCTTATACTCAGGAAAGCACCCAAGGATAAAAAGAACGAGAAACGGGCTCAAAACGGACCAATGAGGAAATTGACACGGCCTGGACTTGGACTCACACGGCCGTGCCAAGTCAATCATCTAGAACACGGTCTAACCCCGACTCACACGACCGTGTCTCATTAAAGAAATCCGAACACGCCTTGACCACGATTTACACGGCGTGTGCCATGGCCGTGCCTCTCCGCTGTGGAAAGAGCAATTTCATTCGGGAAAAGATACTTAGGAGAAAGAAACGTGTTTCAAAAGCCTATAAATACACCCTAAGTATGACACTGAAAGGGGGAGCCCAAAGCCATCGTCTAGGGGCGCGTGCTAGGCCAAAAAGCGGTTCGTGGGGATTCGCTCATGGATAGCCGCTGATTCATCTCAAGAAGCCCAATTATACTCAAGACGAAGGATCTCCTCTTCAATTCCTTCAGGGGGTTTTAGGGATTTCTTATGTTTTGTTTTATCTTTTCTCTTGAGATGTTTTCCTTTATTATTATGAACTAAACCTTCGGATACCCGAAGGGGATGAAACCTATGATGAATCTTGTTATTTGATTTTTTGAATTATATGATAATAACTTAGTTTGTTCTTAATTATGTTAGATTAATCCAAATTTAATGTGCTTAGGTGGAGGAGGAATAGACCCTGCCTAAGAGTAGATCCAACATAATTAAGCGGAGTTGATCGCACGCCTAGAGATAGGGTGACGAGATTTTGTCGGATTAGGGTGAAACCTAATATGGGAATCCACAGATCGATTTACTGCTATTCTAGGGGGTTAGTATAAGAGAGCGAGAGTTCCACTAATTAACCTAAGGTTAGACGTTATTCACCTCGAGATAGGGTTTAATATACGTTAGGGAGTCTTACGGATCAAACTAAGTGAATAAATTCTATGGTTCAGTGTTAGATAACAAGTGAAGTCTAGGTGGATTCTTCCTAAGGTATCGTCTAAATCAACTGAGTTTTTCCCAAGTTATTTTCCAAATTCATTCTTCTTTGTCTTAGAGTCTTTAGTTTAGTAGTTAATTAATTTAGATTAATAACAAACTTCACTTATTTTAGGCTAAATAGTAAAAAGAAAGTTAGTATTAGTACTTTTAGTTCCTTTGGGTTCGATAATCCGGTCTTGCCTAAGCTATACTACTGTTCGATAGGTGCACTTGCCTATAATCGTTGTTAGAGTTAGTTTCCAGGTTCGATCATTCTTTTATAAATATTAAAACTCTGATTTACAGCGATCAATATGTGTATGCCGAATTGATACAAGCATGAGGGACTTATTTACGAGCCTGAATCGATCGAGTTACGACATCCAAAAGCCCTGTACGAACCTTAGGAATAGTTAGGATACATATCTCATGACATAGGATTCCGATATGTGATTTCGTGTAATATCACGTCTGGGACGTTGGCACCGACTTGTGATTTACGTGTAAGACCCTGTCTGGGACAGTGGCATCGTAATGTGATTACATGTAAGACCACGTCTGGGACGTTGGCAATGTACGAGCTTTTCGACTATCCAAGTATCCTTTCCAATTTTGAATGGTTCAACGGGCATTATCAAGATATGATTGAATGTGAAATCGAGCTAAAAGGGTCAGGTATGTGCTAAGTTTAATGTTAATGAAAATAAGGTAAGCTTGGTATTTGAAATGGTGATATAAATTATACATGATATAACGTGAATTATATGTATATATATATATGAATGCTCATATTCGGCCAAATGATGTATTTGTGATATTAAAAGTAAGAGTTATATGTGCTTATGAATATATGTGCATTCGGTCAAATGATGTTAAAATGCTAATATTTATGTGATGTTATATGAATTCGCTAGTATGATAAATGTATATGTGATTAAGAGTTGCTTGATTCGGCCTAGTTAAATTATATTATAAATGTCATTGAAATGATTTATTTGCCTATGACTTACTAAGCTATTCAAGCTTACTCTGTGTGTGTGTTTGTTCGTTATTTTATAGATTTGGGAAACAAGTTACGAGCTCGGGGATCGTCAGAGTAATCAGTCATACTATCGATCGCTATTTCGGTATTTTCAAAAGTTGAACTTTACACCTATGGCATGTATAGGCTAGCTTGTGTTTTGGGTTAGTTTTGAATTTGTAAATATTAAGCCATGCGAAAATGGCTAGATTTGATGCTTAAGTTTATGCAAATTTCAGTCATGGTATATATATATGTGTGTGATGTGTTTGGCATATTTGTTAATGGTTGTGTAATTTAGTTATGGTTTAAGCCTATTTCGAAAACAATATGTATATTATAGATATATGATGTATTTGGTATATGCATGATGATATAGTCTTGAAAGTTGGTATGATTTGCAGTTATGGTTTGATATAATTTGATTCAATTGAATTAGGTATGGTTGATGAATGAGTTTTAATTGATGATTATAAATTACCTTGTGATTTGGTAGTGGTGTTTTAAATCATGGAGCGAAACGTCTAGTTATATGTTAACGTTAAATTTTGTTATATTTGTTAAGTGTGGATTATGCTATGTTATGAGAATTTCACTTTTGGAAATGGTGAATAATGAATATATGAATATTCGACTAGGGTATTATACTTATACTGATATGTATATGATGTTGTATTTGGTATGTTTTGCATTTATGGAATGTTTTAATTTGGCTTAGGTGATGAGCTTGATAATCGATTAAAGGTAGGTAAAATAAATTTATATGGAAGTTTTATTAAATGACCGAATATGAAATAAATTAGCTTAGTTGTGTGAATAAAATTTTGGCATGGTTTAAAGCATATGGAATTGGTATGTTTTGATTCGGCTAAAGTACATATAAAATGGCCAATGTTAGTCAAGTGAACATTGTAAGAATTTGGTTATGTTACAAGTTGAGAACTAATATGGTCTTATGCACATTGTCTTGTGATGAGTTAAAATGGATAGGCATATTTTGTTTGGATTATTTATTGAGCATACAGATTAGGTACGTTATGAAATATCTAGGATGTTCGAAAATGATTAAAGATATTATAGTGGATTGCGCATGAATTAGTAATGCACATGATTATTTTTGTAATATGATTAATAATGTATGTTCGATTTATTACTGTCTTGTGCTTTGTATATGCAGACTTGACTTATATGGATGTGTGAATGGTTGCAAATTGAGTTGAAATTTTTTATAAAGGAGTCGATATAACTTTGTGCATGATTTGTAATATGCGAATGTTCGGAAGATGTGTTATGTCCGGTAATGCCTCTAATCCCTAGTTCGGCGACGGATACGGGTTAGGGGTGTTACATTTGATTGGTATTAGAGCTACGGTTTAGTTGATTCTAGAACTAACGTAGCGTGTGTGAGTCTAGCTATACATGCCATATTTATAAATTGTGATAGTGTGATGATTCCTGACAATTGAAATGTGTTTTCGTATAGTAAATAGATCTCAATCGAGCTGTAGTTGATGATGTAGAAAGTATAGCGCCTGCTCTGTAACAGTCCGGTTTATACCCTAGTCAGAACAGTGGTTTTGGGGCCACAAATCTGAGTCTGTATAATATTTTAATATTATTTTTTGTGTCGTTGATAAATGATTAAGCATGTGCTAAATTTCCGTAAGTTAAATTGCTCGTTTGTGTGTTTAATTTGATGAAAAGGATTGAATTGCATTGAAATGCAAATTTGTATGTTTTATGAAAAGATGATTATTTGTTATGTCTTTATAAGTGTGAGGACTTATATGGCAATTAAGCCAAAAATATGGTTAGTGGACGGCAACATGTATATATATTATATGTTTTCATAAGTTTATAATATATGTTAAATTAGTATATTATTTTATAAGTTATTATATTATTATAATAAAAGAAACAAGTGGAAGTGGCCTTATTTTATCATCTTCTTGCCGAATTCATAAAAGAAAGAAAAGAAAAACACAAGCAAGGTTTCGACCATGGTTTTGGGTTAATTTAATGTATGTTTTTGATCGGTTTTCGATAATTTCTACGTTTTTTGCAATCGTTGCTTTGCCTACTATCAAGCCCATGTATTAATTTTGTGTATTGGTGATGTTCAAGAGATATGCCATGGTTGATATGTTGAGCTTTGAGATGATTTAAGGTGTTAAATGAAAGATTTGAGCTAGATGAACATACTTTGTTCTTGAAATTTTGATGAATTTAGCTAATTAGGGCTAAATTAAGAAAATAATAATTTAAAGGATTAAATTGAAAATTTGATGGAAATTGTGGGCTTGTATGAGATGTATGAACATTCGGCTAAGCATGGTTAAAAGATGATTTTGTGAATTTGTTGTTTTGAGAAATATGGACTAAATTGATAAATTCTGCAAATGTGAGGGTTAATTTGCAAATAACCCTAAATGTGTGTCCTTGGATTGAATTGAATGAGTTAGTGAATAAAAGAGTTAATTCTAAATATGTATAGATCAAGAACTGAGGAAAACGGACTTAGATTGCGGGAAAGCGAAAGTAACCGAGTAGCCATTTCTATTTCCGATAAATTGAATCCGAGGTAAGTCATATTGCAAATAAATGTAATTTATTGAGTTGAGCATATTCATATGCCTATCGTTGATAATGAATGCTTATGAACTGTTATGCAAATGAATTTTGAGATAAGATCGACTTAGCGACAATGTCCGAGAAGTCCCGTACGAACCTAGGAATACATAGGTATCTATTCTGTTTTATCATGTAAGACCACGTCTGGGACGTTGGCGTTGATTTGAGACTTCGTGTAAGACCACGTCTGGGACGTTGGCATCGATATTATCTTTACGTGTAAGACCACGTCTGGGACGTCGGCATCGATATTATCTTTATGTGTAAGACCATGTCTGGGACATCGACATCGTATTGATTTGTGTAAGACCATGTCTGGGACAGTGGCATCAATATCTGTGTGCATGTAAGACCTCGTCTGGGACGTTGGCATTGTATAACTATTCCGAGCTTTCTGAGTATCCTATTAGGTTCCTATCGGTTCAACGGGCAAGTCTGTGAAAAGAATGGTTAAGTGATTTGTATATCCGTTTCAGGTACGTTGATTTATACACTAAGTGTGTATATAAGGTAAGTACCTATGTGATCTCACTACAATGATTACGTATATTGGAATAACAATATGATATGTGAAAGTAAGCATGAATGAGTTATGTTTATATAAGACTTTTGAATTGACGAATGTGACAAATATGGCTAAGTACATGGATCAAAGCATATATGTGATAATTTGCTAAGTCATTAAGTTGTGTCAATGTACCTATGTGCATATATGCCTTTCATGCTAAGTTTGTTTGTATTATTACTTATTATGCTTTTGGAAAGCTTACTATGTGTGTGTGTTTTCTCTGTTTTATAGGTGGTTAAAGCTACTGAAGGCTCGGGACCATCAAGGATCGTCATCACACTACTAAACTCATTTTTGGTACACTTTGGAAATGTATATAGTTAGATATGGCATGTATAGGCTAGTATTTGATATGAGTTTGTTATATGAACTTAGCCATGTGATTTGGCTAGATATGAGTTGGGAATTTGCTTTAACGAATGTGATGTGTGAAACATGTTTTTGGCATGGTTGGATGTCACATGAAATGGTCAAGTTTTGAGTAAGTAATGGATGAATTATGCTTGTGATGAGATTGGTTTTGAACGTATAGATTGAATGGTTATTTTGGCATGTTATGGTTTTTAATTATGCATGAAATGTGTTGGTAGATTTCTTATAGAATTGACACTAAGTGAGTGGCATTTTGGTCTTGCAAATGGCCTATAATGTCACACGGTTGTGGCACACAGGCGCGTCTAGTAGCAGTGTGAAAAAGTCAGTATATGGCCTAAGAGTACACGGCCTTAGCACACGGGGTGCTGGGTGGCCGTGGGTGTAAAGTCAGATTCAACCACGACCAAGGTACACGGGCGTGCTTGGTGGCCGTGGATGTAAAGTCAGATTCGACCACGGCCAAGGTACACGGGCGTGCTTGGTGGTCGTGGAGTTAAGTCAGATTCGACCACGGGAAGGACACACGAGTGTGTCCAGCAGCCGTGGGAGGCACACGGCCTGCCTACACGGGCATGTAACCCTTGAAACTTAGAAAAGTTTTAAATTTACGTAAAATTTTGTATGTGTTCCAGTTTAGTCTCGACCCGGTTTATAAGCATGTTTTAGGTCTCGATGACCTACTAAGGGGACACTATGTTTGAGGTTGATATACAGTTGTATGACATTTCTGTAAATGTTTTCTATCTATCTGGTAACACCATTAACCCTAGTCCGGTGACGGATACGGGTTAGGGGTGTTACATTTGGTTGGGATCAGAGCTACGGTTTAGTCGATTCTCGGACTAACGCGTGTCAGAGTCTAGCTATACATGCCATATTTCTGAACTGTGATAGTGTGATGAATCCTGACGTATAAATGTGATTTTTGTATAGTAATGGATCCCGAAAGAGCCATAGCTGATGGCGTAGAAAGTAATGCGCCTGCTTCCGCGCAAGGGACAGCGCCCTCTGATCCGAGACCGGTTACTAGCAGTCAAGAGGGAGAAGCTAAACAAGCTTTCTTCCATATGATGAGTGAATGGTTCACTCAATTCGTAAAGAATAACCCGACTGTTTCACAACCCCCGCCCCTGGTTAATCCCCCTCAGACTACAATTGTGCCACCGGTTATGTATCCGAGTATGTTGAATAAGCCTTCGGTTGACAAAATTTGTAAGTATGGGGCTGAAGAGTTCCGGGCTACTAATGATGATTATGCCGAGAAGGTAGAGTTTTGGTTAGAAAACACGATCTAGGTATTCGATGAGATGTCTTTGACTCGAGAAGAATGCATAAAGTGAGTTGTATCTTTGCTCCGTGATGTAGCTTATCAATGGTGGAAAACTTTGATCTCCGTTTTCCAAAGGAATGGGTGACATGGGAATTCTTTCAGATTGAGTTTCGGAAGAAATATATTAGTGAGAGGTTCATTGATCAGAAACAGAAGGAATTTCTGGACTTGAAATAGGGTCGTATGTCTGTTACGAAATATGAACGAGAGTTTGTCAGATTGAGTCAATATGCTCGTGAATGTGTATCTACTGAGGCAATAATGTGTAAAAGATTCAAAGATGGCCTTAATGAAGATATCCATTTGTTTGTCGGGATCTTAGAAATAAAAGAGTTTGTTGTACTTGTTGATCAAGCATGCAAAGCTGAGGCACTTGGGAAAGATGAAAAGAAAGCGGAGTCAGAAGCCCGAGAAGTGAGAAAGAGATTTCAGAGCAGATCATTTCAGTCTGCTACAAATAAATTTAGAGATGATCAAAGCCGTTTGAGAGTTAATATGGGATATTCAAATAGAAATCGAGATAGATCACAAATGAGCTCCAAAGCTCCAGCAACTTCAGTGGCAAGTGTTGGAAATGTACGATTCGAGAAACCAGAATGTAAGCATTGTGGGAAAAGACATCCGGGAAGCTGTAGAATGAATGACAGAGCTTGTTTCAGATGTGGATCACTTGATCATTTTATCCGTGATTGCCCTGAGTCTGTTGAACTAGAGACTGTTCAGAATCTGAGATATGATAATGCACCTGTGAGAGGTAGACCTTCGAAGAATGTAAGAAATGTCAGTGGTAGTCAGAGAACTATGAGAGAGACTGTTGCAAGATCTCGAAGCTAGGCGCTGCGCTGAGCATATGCTATTCGAGCTCGTGAGGAAGCTTCATCTCCGTATGTTATAACGGGTACTTTTACTCTTTATGATACTTCGTGATTGCATTGATAGACCACAGTTCTACGCATTCGTATATATGCATGAATTTAGTGTTCAGTAAGACTTTGCCTGTAGAGTCTAATGAGTTTGTTATAAAAGTATCGAACCCCTTAGGTAAAAGTGTCTTTGTTGACAAAGTATGCAAGAACTGTCCGTTAATGTTTCGAGATATCTGTTTCTCTGCTGATCTGATGCTTTTTCCATTTGATGAGTTTGATATTATTCTGGGTATGGGCTGGTTGTCTTTGCACGATGCTGTTGTGAATTGTAAAAGAAATATTATTGATTTGAGATGTCCGAATGATGAAATTGTACGGATTGAATCTAATGATTTGAATGGTTTGCTTGCTGGGATATCTGTGTTAAAACCTCAAAAGTATGTGAAAAAGGGGTATGAGTCATACTTTGCTTATGTAATTGACTCGAAAGTGTCCGAAAAGAAAGTTGATTCGATTGCCGATCGTGCAGTGAGTTTTCTCGATGTATTCCCTAAAGAACTACCGGGTTTGCCTCCGATACGTGAAGTTGAATTTGGTATTGAATTGTTGCCTGGTACTAAACCTTTTTCAATAGCTCCGTATAGAATGGCACAAACAGAGTTGAAAGAATTTAAGTCACAGTTGCAAGAGTTGGTAGCGGAGGGTTCACTAGACCGAGTTTCTCACATTGGGGTGCTCTGCTACGCTTTGTGAAAAGAAAGATGGCACGATGAGAATGTGCATTGACTATCGTCAGTTGAAAAAAGTGACCATAAAGAACAAATATCCGTTGCCTAGGATTAATGATTTATTCGATCAATTAAAAGGAGCTACTGTATTTTCCAAGATTGATCTGAGATCGGGATACTATCAGTTGAGAGTTAATGATTCAGACATTCCAAAAACTGTTTCCAGAACGAGGTACGGACATTATGAGTTTTTAGTTATGCCATTTGGACTAGCCAATGCTCCTGCTATTTTTGTGGATCTGATGAACAGAATTTTCAGACCGTACCTGGATCGATTTGTTGTAGTGTTCATAGATGACATTTTGATTTATTCACATGATGAAAATGAGCATGCTGAACATCTGAGAATCGTGTTGCAAACTCTGAGAGAAAAGCAATTATGTGCGAAAATTCAAAGAATGTGAATTCAGTTTACGAGGTTAGTTTTAGGACATATTGTATCGACATCCAAGATATCGTGTGTTGACCCGAGCAAGATTTTTGCTATATTGGATTGGAAACCTCCAAAGAATGTATCTGAAATTCATAGTTTTCTGGGACTTTCTGGTTATTACCGCAGATTTGTAAAAGGCTTTTCGACGATAGCCACTCCATTGACTAGATTGCTTCAGAAAGATGTTAGGTTTGAATGGTCTGATAAATGTCAGAAAAGCTTTGATCAGTTGAAAACTCTGTTGACTGAAGCTCTAGTTTTGGTACAGCCGGAATCAGGTAAAGAATTTGTTATATATAGTGATGCTTCGTTAAACGTTCTGGGATGTGTATTGATGCAGGAAGGAAAAGTAATAGCTTATGCCTCGAGACAACTTAAGTCACATTAGAAGAACTACCCAACACACGACCTTGAGTTAGCTGCGATTGTGTTCGCACTAAAGATTTGGCGTCATTATTTGTTCGGTGAGAAGTGTCATGTGTTTTCAGATCATAAAAGTCTGAAATATCTGATGACTCAGAAAGATTTGAACCTGCGTCAAAGAAGATGGCTAGAGCTATTAAAAGATTATGAACCTGTGATAGATTATCATCCGGGTAAAGCAAACGTTGATGCTGATGCATTGAGTAGAAAATCATTGTTTGCACTATGTGCTTTGAATGATCAGTTAGATTTTTCTGATGATAGCTCTGTGATAGCTGAATTAAAAGCGAAACCATTATTTATACGGCAAATATGTTATGCTCAGAAATCTGATAATGAGTTATTAGCGAAACGGACTCAGTGTGATTCGAATTATGAATCTAAATTTTGAGTTGTTGATGATTGCTTGAGATTCCGAGATCGTATCTGTGTTCTGAGAAATTCGAAATTGATTCAGCTGATTTTGAGTGAAGCACATAACAGTCGTCTATCTATCCATCCGGGGAGTACTAAAATGTACCATGATTTGAAGCGACACTATTGGTGGCTGGTATGAAGCGTGATATTTCTGACTTTGTTTCAAAGTGTTTAATCTGTCAGCAAGTCAAAGCTGAACATCAAGTTTCGTCTGGGTTGCTACAACCGATTATGATTCCTGAGTGGAAATGGGATAGAGTGACAATGGATTTTGTTTCTGGTTTGCCTCAGACTCCGAGAAAGAAAGATGCAATATGGGTCGTAGTTGATAGATTGACGAAATCTGCCCATTTTATTCTGGTAAGATCTGACTATTCACTTGATAGATTAGCCGATCTTTATATTTCTGAGATTGTTAGATTGCATGGGGTGCCACTATCTATTGTGTCAGATAGGGACCCGAGGTGTACATCGAGGTTCTGGAAGAAATTGCAAGAAGCTTTGGGCACGAAACTGCATTTCAGTACAACTTTTCATCCGCAAACAGATGGTCAATCCGAGCGGATTATTCATATTCTTGAAGATATGTTAAGATGCTGTATACTTGAGTTTAATGGTTCGTGGGAACAGTATTTGCCATTGATTGAATTTGCATACAATAACGGATTTTCGATTTGAGCATCAAAAAAGCACCATATGAAGCTTTGTGCGATTAGTAAATGCCGTACACCTCAGCATGATTGGTGAGCTCGGTGAAAGTAAGCTACATGGGGTCGATTTAGTAAAAGATTCAGAACAGAAAGTGAAATTGATCCAAGATTGTTTGAAAGCAGCATATGATCGTCAGAAGTCTTATGCGGACTTAAAACGAAAAGATATAGAATTTAAGATCGGTGACAAAGTATTTCTGAAAGTGTCACCATAGAAGAAAGTACTTCATTTTGGACGTAAAGGCAAGTTGAGTCCGAGATTCATCGGGCCGTATGAAATCATTGAGCGAGTTGGTCCTGTTGTATATCAATTGTTGTTGCCTTCCGAGCTAGAAAAGATACATAATGTATTTCATGTCTCAATGCTCCGTAGATATCGATCCGATCCGTCACATGTAATTACCCCATCTAGAGTTGAAATCTGATCTGATATGTCATACGAAAAGGAACCGATCCGTATCTTAGCTCGTGAAGTAAAAGAATTGAGAAATAAGAAAATTTTGTTAGTGAAAGTATTATGGAATCGACACGGAATTGAAGAGGCAACGTGGGAGCCGGAAGATTCAATAAGACAGCAATATCCGACTTTGTTTAACGGTAAGATTTTCGAGGACGAAAATCCCTAAGGGGGAGAATTGTAACAGTCCGGTTTATACCCTAGTCGGAACAGTGGTTTCGGGACCACAAATCTGAGTCCGTATAATATTTTAATATTATTTTCTATACCGTTGATAAATGATTAAGCATGTGCTAAATTTCCATAAGTTAAATTGCTCATTTGTGTGTTTAATTTGATGAAAAGGATTTAATTGCATTGAAATGCAAATTTGTATGTTTTATGAAAAGATGCTTATTAGTTATGTCTTTATAAGTGTGAGGACTTATATGGAAATTAAGCCAAAAATATGGTTAGTGGACGGCAACATGTATATATATTATATGTTTTCATAAGTTTATAATATATGTTAAATTAGTATATTTTTTTATAAGTTATTATATTATTATAATAAAAAGAAACAAGTGTAAGTGGCCTTATTTTATTATCTTCTTGCTGAATTCATAAAAGAAAGAAAAGAAAAACACAAGCAAGGGTTCGGCCATGGTTTTGGGTTAATTTAAGGTACGTTTTTAATCGGTTTTCGATAATTTCTACGTTTTTACAATCGTTGCTTTGCCTACTATCAAGCCCATGTATTAATTTTGGGTATTGGTGATGTTCATGAGATATGCCATGGTTGATATGTTGAGCTTTGAGATGATTTAAGGTGTTAAATGAAAGATTTGAGCTAGATGAACATACTTTGTTCTTGAAATTTTGATGAATTTAGCTAATTAGGGCTAAATTGAGAAAATAGTAATTTAAAGGATTAAATTGCAAATTTGATATAAATTGTGGGCTAGTATGAGATGTATGAACATTCGGCTAAGCATGGTTAAAAGATGATTTTGTGAATTTGTTGTTTTGAGAAATATGGACTAAATTGATAAATTGTGCAAATGTGAGGGTTAATTTGCAAATAACCCTAAATGTGTGTCCTTGGATTGAATTGAATGAGTTAGTGAATAAAAGAGTTAATTCTGAATATGTATAGATCAAGAACCGAGGAAAACAGACTTAGATCGCAGGAAAACGAAAGTAACCGAGTAGCCGTTTCTATTTCCGATAAATCGAATCCGAGGTAAGTCATATTGCAAATAAATGTAATTGTATTGAGTTGAGCATATTCATATGCCTATCGTTGATAATGAATGCTTATGAAGTGTTATGCAAATGAATTTTGAGATAAGATCGACTTAGCGACAATGTCCGAGAAGTCCCGTCACGAACACGGGAATACATAGGTATACGCTTACATTTTATCATGTAAGACCATGTGCGGGGCGTTGGCGTTGATTTGAGACTTCGTGTAAGACCACGTCTGGGACTTTCGCATCGATATTATCTTTACGTGTAAGACCACGTCTGGGACGTTGGCATCGATATTATCTTTATGTGTAAGACCTTGTCTGGGACATCGGCATCGTATTGATTTTTGTAAGACCCTGTCTGGGACAGTGGCATCAATATCTGTGTGCATGTAAGACCTCGTCTGGGACGTTGGCATTGTATAACTATTCCGAGCTTTCTGAGTATCCTATTAGGTTCCTATCGGTTCAACGGGCAAGTCTGTGAAAAGAATGGTTAAGTGATTTGTATATCCATTTCAGGTACTTTGATTTATACACTTAGTGTGTATATAAGGTAAGTACCTATGTGATCTCACTACGATGATTACGTATATTAGAATAATAATATGATATGTGAAAGTAAGCATGAATGAGCTATGTTTATATAAGACTTTTGAATTGACGAATGTGACAAATATGGCCAAGTACATGGATCAAAGCATATATGTGATAATTTGCTAAGTCATTAAGTTGTGTCAATGTACCTATGTGCATATATGCCTTTCATGCTAAGTTTGTTTGTATTATGACTTACTAAGCTTTTGGAAAGCTTACTCTGTGTGTGTGTTTTCTCTATTTTATAGGTCGTTAAAGCTACTGAAGGCTCGGGACCGTCAAGGATCGTCATCACACTACTAACCTCATTTTTGGTACACTTTGGAAATGTATATAGCTAGATATGGAATGTATAGGCTAGTATTTGATATGAGTTTGTTATATGAACTTAGCCATGTGATTTGGCTAGATATGAGTTGGGAATTTGCTTTAATGAATGTGATGTGTGAAGCATGTTTATGGCATGGTTGGATGTCACATGAAATGGTCAAGTTTTGAGTAAGTAATGGATGAATTATGCTTGTGATGAGATTGGTTTTGAATGTATAGATTGAATGGTTATTTTGGCATGTTATGGTTTTTAATTATGCATGAAATGTGTTGGTAGATTTCTTATAGAATTGACACTAAGTGAGTGGCATTTTGGTCTTGCAAATGGCCTATAATGTCACACGGTTGTAGGCACACAGGCGTGTCTAGTAGCCGTGTGTGAAAAGTCGATATATGGCCTAAGAGTACACGGCCTTAGCACCACGAGTCTTTGGGTGGCCGTGGGTGTAAAGTCGATCGACCATGGCCAAGGTACACGGGCGTGCTTGGTGGCCGTGGATGTAAAGTCGGTTCGACCACGGCCAAGGTACGGGGCGTGCTTGGTGGTCGTGGAGTTAAGTCGATTCGACCACGGAAAAGGACACACGGTGTGTCCAAAGAATGGGAGGCACACTGGCTTTGCCTTTACGGGCGTGTAACCCCTGAAACTTAGAGAAGTTTTAAATTTCCGTGAAATTTTGTATGTGTTCCAGTTTAGTCCCGACCCAGTTTATAAGCATGTTTTAGGTCTCGATGACCTACTAAGGGGACACTATGTTTGAGGTTGATATACAGTTGTATGACATTTCTGTAAATGTTTCTAATCTCTCTGGTAACGCCGTTAAACCTAGTCTGGCGACAGATACGGGTTAGGGGTGTTACATGCTCCCGCTCAAAGGACAGCGCCGGTTGAATCTCGGCTGACTTCGAGTAACCAAGAAGGAGAGGCTAAACATGCCTTTTTACCAAATGATGAATGAATGGTTTACTCAGTATATCCGGACGAATCCGGCTATTCCACAACCTTCTCCCCCACAGGTTCCTCCTCAAATACTTGTTATGCCACAAGTTACTGATCCAGTGCGAATGAATAAGCCATTGGTTGATAAAATCAGAAAACACAGGGCTGAAGAATTCAGATCCACTGTTGATGATGATGTTGAGCTAGCTGAATTCTGGCTTGATAATACGATCCATGTGTTTGATGAACTATCATGTACCCCTGACGAGTGTATTAAATGTGTTGTATCCTTGCTTCGAGATTCCGCGTATCACTGGTGGAATACACTGATATCCGTAGTTCCGAAGAACGGGTTACCTGGGAGTTCTTTCAGACTGAATTCCAGAAGAAATACATCAATCAGAGATTCATTGATCATAGACGCAAGGAATTCCTCGAGTTGAAATAGGGTCGTAAGACCGTAACAGAATATGATCAGGAATTCGTGAGACTTAGCAGATATACCCGGGAGTGTGTATCGACCGAAGCAATAATATGTAAAAGATTTGAAGACGGATTGAATGAAGAAATCAAGCTGTTATTCGGGATTCTTGAAATAAAAGAGTTCGTCGTACTTGTTGAACGAGCATGCAAAGCTGAAGAGCTCGGGAAAGAAAAAAGAAAAGTTGACTTTGAAGCTAGAGATTCACGTAAGAGATCATCGAGTAAGTCATTCCAGTCGACATCAAAGAGATTCTGGGATGATTCTAGCCGTTCAAAGGCTACTGCAGGTTATTCTGGACGTGATCGGGACAGACCACCTGTGAGTTCGAAAGCTACCTCAGTAGCTAGTGTTGGTAATGTCAGACAAAATCAAATGGAGTGGAAATATTATGGTAAACGACATCCCGGAAGTTGTAGATTGGATGATCGGCCCTGTTTCAAATGTGGATCATTAGATCATTTCATCCGTGAATGCCCTTAGTTAGCTGAGCAAAACACAGTACAGAATGCGAGACCGAGTAACATGTCAGCTCGAGGTAGACCACCCAGAAACATGGGTAATGTGAGTAGCAGTCAGAAAGAAACTAAAGACACAGTTGTTAGGTCTGAGGCTCACGCACCTGCCAGAGCTTATGCTATTCATGCTCGTGAAGAGGCTTAATCATCCCCAGATGTTATTACCGGTACTTTCACTCTCTATGATACTAGTGTTGTTGCATTGATTGATCCTGGTTCGACTCATTCTTATGTATGTGAGACTTTAGTATCCAGTAAGACTTTTGCTGTAGAGTCTACTGATATTGTGATTAGAGTATCGAACCCCTTAGGCCGGTGTCTTTTGGTTGATAAAGTATGTAAGAGTTTCCCGTTGATGATTCGAGATTCATGTTTTTCGGCTGATTTGATGTTCTTGCTATTCGACAAGTTTGATATAATTTTGGGTATGGATTGGCTAACATTGCATGATGCTATTGTGAACTGCAAACGGAAGACTATTGATTTGCGATGTAAGAATGATGAGATTATTCGGATTGAGTCTAATGATCTGAATGGTTTACCAATAGTGATTTCTTCGATGTTAGATCGGAAATATGTATGAAAGGGTTGTGAAGCCTACTTTTCTTATGTGCTTGATTCTAAAGTAACCGAAAAGAAGATTGAATCGGTACCAGTTGTGTGTGAGTATCCGGATGTGTTCCCTAAAGAATTACCGGGTTTGCCGCCAATTCGAGAGGTAGAGTTTGGTATTGAGTTAATGCCGGGGACGACTCCAATTTTGATAGCTCCGTAAAGAATGGCACCGACTGAATTAAAAGAATTGAAAGCTTAGTTGCAAGAATTGACGGATAGAGGCTTCGCACGACCGAGTTTTTCTCCCTGGGGTGCACCGGTTTTGTTTGTGAAAAAGAAAGACGGAACTATAAGAATGTGCATCGATCACCGACAGCTAAATAAGGTGACTATAAAGAATAAATCTCCTTTGCCACAGATTGACGACTTGTTCGATAAGTTGAAAGGGGCTACTGTGTTTTCTAAGATAGATCTGAGATCGGGTTACTATCAGCTGCGAGTTAAAGACTCCGATGTGTCGAAAACTGCTTTCCGAACGAGGTACGGACATTATGAGTTTCTGGTTATGCCTTTCGGACTTACTAATGCCCTTGCTGCTTTTATGGATCTAATGAATCGGGTCTTCAGACAGTATTTGGATCGATTTGTGGTTGTGTTTATAGATGACATTTTAATCTATTCCCATGATGAAACCGAGCATGCCGAGCATTTGAAAATAGTGTTACAGACTTTGCGCGACAAGAAGTTGTATGTAAAGTTCAGTAAATGTGAGTTCTGGTTACGAGAAGTCAGTTTTCTAGGACATGTTGTATCAGCATCGGGTATTCGGGTTGATCCGAACAAGGTTTCAGCTATACTAGATTTGAAGCCTCCTAGAAATGTATCCGAAGTCTGAAGTTTTTTGGGACTAGCTGGTTAGTATAGACGGTTCGTAAAAGGTTTCTCTATGATTGCAACCCCGATGACGCGACTACTTCAGAAAGATGTTAAGTTCGAGTGGTCAAAAAAGTGCCAGAAAAGTTTCGATCAGTTGAAAGCTTTGTTGACCGAAGCTCCAGTGCTAGTTCAGCCAGAATGGGGTAAAGAATTCGTTATCTATAGTGATGCATCTTTGAACGGTTTAGGCTGTATTTTGATGCAGGAAGGCAAAGTTATACCTTATGTCTCAAGACAATTAAAGCCACACAAAAAGAACTATCCGACACACGATCTGGAATTGACAGCTATTGTGTTTGCGTTGAAAATTTGGTGCCACTATCTGTTCGGTGAAAAATGTCACGTCTATTCTGATCGCAAAAGCTTAAAATATTTGATGACTCAGAAAGATCTGAATTTACAACAGCGAAGATGGTTAGAGTTGTTAAAAGATTACGAGCTTGTAATTGACTACCATCCAGGGAAAGCCAATGTTGTTGCTCATGCTTTGAGCCGTAAATCGTTGTTTGCCCTTCGTGCGATGAATACTCAGTTGGCCCTATCCAATGACGGTTCGATAGTAGCTGAGTTGAAAGCGAAACCGTTATTTATTTAACAAATTTGTGAGGCTCAGAAAGTTGATGACGAATTGATAGCAAAACGGGCTCAATGTGATGCGAATACTGATTCAGAGTTGATACTGAAAGTTGTTTGAGGTTCAAAGACCGAATGTGTGTTCTGAGAAAATTCAGAGTTGATTCAGATGATTTTGAATGAAGCTCATAGCGGCCGGTTATCTATTCACTCGGGTAGTACGAAAATGTATAATGATTTAAAACAGTTTTACTGGTGGCCTGGTATGAAACGAGACATCTCTGAATTTGTTTCGAAATGTCTAAATTGTCAACAAGTCAAAGCCGAGCATCGGTACCTTATACAGGTTACTTGATCGATTATGATACCCGAATGGAAATGGGGCCAGAGTCACGATGGATTTTGTATCGGATTTACCTTTGACATCGAGCAAGAAAGATGCAATCTGGGTTGTTGTGGATAGATTGACTAAATCGACTCATTTCATTCTGGTTCGCATAGATTATTCACTTGATAAGCTTGTTGAGTTGTACATTTCTCAGATTGTGAGATTGCACGGAGTACCTATTTCTATTATTTCGGATAGAGATCTGAGATTCACATCGCGGTTTTGGAAGAAACTACAAGATGCATTAGGTACAAAATTACTTTTTAGCACTGCTTTCCATCCGCAGACAAATGGTCAGTCCAAATGAATCATTCAGATACTCGAGGATATGTTGAGATGTTGCATTCTCGAGTTTGAAGGTACGTGGGAATGATACCTACCATTGATTGAATTTACGTATAATAATAGCTTTCAATCGAGTATCAAAATGGCACCTTACGAGGCTTTGTACGGTCGCAAATGTCGAACACCATTGTATTGGACTGAGCTTAGTGAGAATAAGATACTCGGGGTCGAATTGATCAAAGAGACTGAACATAAAGTAAAAGTGATTCGCGATAGTCTGAAAGCAGCATCAGATCATCAGAAATCATATGCAGACCTGAAACGAAAAGATATTGAGTTTCAGATCGGGGACCTAGTGTTTTTGAAAGTCTCACCATGGAAAAAAATACTTTGATTCGGTCGTAAAGGTAAATTGAGTCCGAGATTTATTGGGCCGTATAAGATTATTGAGCATAAAGGGGCGGTTGCTTATAGACTATTGTTGCCACATGAGTTAGAAAATATCCATAATATATTTCATGTTTCGATGCTTCGACGATATCGATCCAACCCATCGCATGTAATTTCCCCGTCTGAGATTGAGATTCAATCCGATATGACATACGAGGAAAAACCGATTCGAATTTTAGATCGCGAAGTGAAAGAATTGAGAAATAATAAAATTTCTTTAGTAAAAGTCTTATGGCATCGACACGGGGTTGAAGAAGCTACGTGGGAGCCCGGAGATGCTATGAGATAACATTATCCAAACCTATTCGCTGGTAAGATTTTCGGGGACCAAAATCCCTAAGGGGGGAGAGTTGTAACAGTCTGATTTAGACCCTAATCAGAATAGTGGTTTCGAGAATACAAATCTGAGTCAGAAAAATATTTAAATATTATTTTCTGTGTTTATAATGTGTGAATTGATATCTGTGAATTTTTTGTGATTTAATTTTATTGTTTGAGTGTCCGATTTAATAAAATGACTTAATCGCGTTAAACGCAAAAGTGACTTGCTATTTGCTAAAATGCTTATTTGCTATGGCTTCTTAATTTTAAAGCCCTTAAAATGGAATTAGACCATTGAATATTGGGATGGACAGCATTATGCTTATAGTATAAAATTTTCATATTATTTCATTAAGGTTATATTAGTAATTGTATAATAAATGTTAATTATAATAAAACATATAATAAAAAAAGCCATGCATTTTGTGTTCATCTTAGCCGAAAGTTGAAAGAAAAAGAAAAGAAAAGGAGAGTTCTTAGGTTCGGCTTTGTCCAAGTCCAATTAATATCAAGAAAAGAGGAAATCGGAATTGGATCGGGGGAAATCTAAAGTTGTTGAATAGTCGTTCCAGTTCGTCCGTCTTCATCCGAGGTAAGTTTATAAGCAAATAAATGTTATTAATTTTGAATATATATGAAATATAAGTGCCAAATTGGATTTCATTGAAAATATATGTGTATGCCGAATTGATACAAGCATGAGGGAATTATTTACGAGCCTGAATCGATCGAGTTATGACATTCGAAAGCCCCGTACAAACCTTAGGAAGAGTTAGGATACATATGTCATGACATAGGATTCCGATATGTGATTTCGTGTAAGACCACGTCTGGGACGTTGGCATCGACTTGTGATTTACGTGTAAGACCACATGCGGGGACGAAGGCATCGATATGTGATTACATGTAAGACCACGTCTGGGACTTTGGCATTGTACGAGCTTTTCGACTATCCGAGTATCCTTACCAATTCTGAATGGTTCAACGGGCATTATCAAGATATGATTGAATGTGAAATCGAGCTAAAAGGGTCAGGTAAGTGCTAAGTTTAATGTTAATGAAAATAAGGTAAGCTTGGTATTTGAAATGGTGATATAAATTATACATGATATAAAGTGAATTATATGTATATATATATATGAATGCTCATATTTGGCCAAATGTTGTATTTGTGATATTAAAAGTGAGAGTTATATGTGCATTCGGTCAAATGATGTTAAAATGCTAATATTTATGTGATGTTATATGAATTGGCTAGTATGATAAATGTATATGTGATTAAGAGTTGCTTGATTCGGCCTAGTTAAATCATATTATAAATGTCATTGAAATGATTTATTTGCTTATGACTTACTAAGCTATTCAAGCTTACTCTGTGTGTGTGTGTGTTTGTTCGTTGTTTTATAGATTTTGGAAACAAGTTACGAGCTCAGGGATCGTCAGAGTAACCAGTCATACTATCAATCGCTATTTCGGTATTTTCAAAAGTTGAACTTTACACCTATGGCATGTACAGGCTAGCTTGTGTTTTGGGTTAGTTTTGAATTTGTAAATATTAAGACATGCGAAAATGGCTAGATATGATGCTTAAGTTTATGCAAATTTCAGTCATGGTATATATATATGTGTGATGTGTTTTGCATATTTGTTAATGGTTGTGCAATTTAGTTATGGTTTAAGCCTATTTCGAAAACAACATGTATATTATAGGTATATGATGTATTTGGTATATGCATGATGATATAGTCTTGAAAGTTGGTATGATTTGCAATTATGGTTTGATATAACTTGATTCAAGTGAATTAGGTATGGTTGATGAATGAGTTTTAATTGATGATTATAAATTACCTTGTGATTTGGTAGTGGTGTTTTAAATCATGGAGCGAAACGTCTAGTTATATGTTAACGTTAAATTTTGTTATATTTGTTAAGTGTGGATTATGCTATGTTATGAGAATTTTACTTTTGGAAATGGTGAATAATGAATATATGAATATTCGACTAGGGTATTATACTTATATTAATATATATGTGATGTTGTATTTGGTATGTTTTGCATTTATGGAATGTTTTAATTTGGCTTAGGTGATGAGCTTGATAATCGATTAAAGGTAGGTAAAGTAAATGTTATATGGAAGTTTTATTAAATGACCGAATATGAAATAAATTAGCTTAGTTGTGTGAATAAAATTTTGGCATGGTTTAAAGCATATGGAATTGGTATGTTTTGATTCGGCTAAAGTACATAGAAAATGGCCAATGTTAGTCAAGTGAACATTGTAAGAATTTGGTTATGTTACAAGTTGAGAACTAATATGGTCTTATGCGCATTGTCTTGTGATGAGTTAAAACGGATAGGCATATTTGGTTTGGATTATTTATTGAGCATACGGATTAGGTACATTATGAAATGTCTAGGATGTTCGAAAATGATTAAAGATATTATAGTGGATTGCGCATGAATTAGTAATGCACATGATTATTTTTGTAATATGATTAATAATGTATGGTCGATTTATTTTGGTCTTGTGCTTTGTATATGTGACTTGACTTATATGGATGTGTGAATGGTTGCAAATTGAGTTGAAAAATTTTATAAAGGAGTCGATTTAACTTTGTGCATTATTTGTAATATGCGAATGTTCGGAAGATGTGTTATGTCCGGTAATGCATCTAATCCCTAGTTCGGTGACGAATACGGGTTAGGGGTGTTACACTCTCATCACCGAGCTGTGCCAGCATTTGAATGTCTCTGTCCAAACCAATGGAGATGTTTCTCCAAACAAAGGGGCCATTATAAATCAAATTGTTGCAAAGTTTTCAGAGGAGGATTTGCCACGACATCCATCTCTTGGTTCTACTTCTATCTCTTCTACCCCAACCTGTGTCGCAACAACCCCCACTACCTCTAATAGTGTCTTTGAGCAGCAAGTGCTCACTTCATTCAAAAAGTTGCAAAGGCGGTTCACTCTATTTGATACCCAGCAACTGAGGATTACTACAGACTTGGCACGGGTACAGGAACAAATGGCCATCTTCTGGGCCTATATGGAAAGGAGAGACGGTGCGATAACGAGGTCCCTGCAAAAGAATTTCACCAAGCCTATGCCTAAGTTTCCTAACTTTCCCAAGGAACTCCATGTAGATGAAGAGGAAGAGGAAGATGAAGCAGAGGCCAGTGCGACAGGCCTTATCCTGTAACACCCCTAACCCGTATCCATCTCCGAAATAGGGTTACGAAGTATTACCAGAAATACATAACTTTAACACATTCATAATCATTGAAAAATCCAATCAAACAGATGCATAACGTCCCTCATTTGAGCCCTCGAGGCCTTAAAAACACTTTAGAAATGATTCGGGACTAAATCGAAAACATTTAAAACTTCATAGAAAAGATGGAAAAATTCACACTGTAGGGGTCACACAGCAATGTGACCAGGCCATGTGACTCACACGACTGAGACACACACCCGTGTCTCAGGCCGTATGACTCACAATGCTAAGACACATGCCCGTGTCTCATGCTATGTGGGCATTCGAAGTATGGACACACGGCTATGTCCCAGCCCGTGTCCATGCCCGTGTAATTCTCTGAATTGGGTCACACGGCCAAGTCACACGCCCATGTGCTAACCCTTGTATCTAACAGCCCATTTTTAGTGAAATCAAAATAGTGGTTTCGAGACCACAAATCCGAGCCGGAAAGAAAATTTATTTTAATGTTATTGCATGGTCTGCATTATGATAGGAATGTCATGAAAATTCTGATAAGAAAATTTTACCGATTATGTGTTTAATCAGGGAAAGGACCAAACTGCATAAAATGCAAAAGTTGAATTCTAGTAGCTATAAGTATCAAATAGCTATGGAATTCAAAACTTGAGGTCCTTATATGGTAATCAGACCATTAAAGAAAAGTTAGTAGATATTTTTGATGAATCATCCATAGAAAATTAGAAAAAGGCAAGGACTAAATTGGAAAGTGGAAAAATTAACGGATGATAAATAATTAAATAGAAACAATATCATTTTATATCATCTTCATCCCCAAAAATTCCATGGAAACCCTAGGAGAGAGAAAGGAAACTAATCAAGCTTAATTAGGTATGCTTTCTTGTCCCATTTTTAGTAATTTTTATATTTTTTAGATCGGGATAGCTTAATCTATCTATTTTGGGGATTAATTTGAAAATATATCAAAGTATCAAAGTTTTTCCATGGATGAATATGCTAAAATTTTAAAATTTATGGTAGAAAATGAAAGGTAGTTGATAGATAAACAACTTTTACAAAGTGAATTTTGATTAAAATATGATTTAGGGATTAAATTCAAAAGATGTAAAAGTTATGGAAAAATTCTGAATTTTGTGAAATACATGTGCTGTAAAAGTTATATGAAAATTTTGGTTAGGCTCAGAATAAGGATTAAATTGCATGAATTTCATTTTTCGAGCCTAGGGACGAAATCGTCATTTATGAAAAGTATAGGGGCAAAATAGTATTTTTGCCTAGGATGTGAATTGAATTAAATTGAGTATGAAATGGATTAAATTGATGTTAAATTTATTTATATAGATCCAGAAAGACTTAATACTGAGTTGGATCGAGGAAAATAAAAAGTTTCGGATTAGTAGATTTCGTGTGCGAACAAGTATCGAGGTAAGTTCGTGTAACTAAATTGTGTACATTCTTATGTTTGAATTGAATGTTGTATATGTGAATTATGAATTTGTTATATAAATGAAAATAATTATATATCTGATATACCCGAGAATTGTTAAGTCCCATTTGAATAGGTGAAATTCGATGGATACAAGTTTTCCCGAATTGGTTGTGGTCTTGCATATGTTGCAGACACATCATGGCTCGAAAGAGCATCCCGTTATTAACCCTCTTGAGCTTCCTGTTATATGGTTCAGCGAGCTTCCCGTTATAGCTCTTCGGAGCGTCTTGTGGACACACCTTAGCTCTTATGAGCATCCCGATTAAAGGCTCTTCATGAGCTTCCCGTTAAATTTGCTCTTTGTGAGCTTCTTGATAGTGCTCGCTTGAACTTCCCGATATTGGCTATCCAGAACTTCCTGATATGGCTCTTTGTGAACTTCCCGATTATGGCTCTTATGAGCTTCCCGTTATATAGCCCGGATAAGCTTCCCAATAGGCTCTTTATGATCTTCCCAAAATGGCTTTGCGTGAGCTTCCCGTTACAAGGCTCGAGAGTGTGCTTCTTGATTTTGTGCTCTAATTGGGTACCCCTGGAAATGAATTGACGAATTATAGTAGTTTACACTAAAGTGTACTATATGAGCGTATCCATCGATATTTCTAATAAATTCAACGGGTAAAGTTCTGACATGTCTAAACTAAATTTGAAATGATTTATCATCAAAGTGTAATGTAATATGGAATAATATTATGAAAAGCATGTGCAGATGAAAGATGTTAAATGATGAGCTCGTCCATGTTCTTGGTATTATATGAATTACTTGACTAACATGATTTGTGAAGTTGTGTTTTAGGCTATAAACCAAATTGTTTGGATGCATTGTTGTATGTTTATCTTAAATGTAAATATATGGTAAGTTAAATTCCTGTTATACGAACTTACTAAGCATTAAATGCTTACTAGGTTTTATTTTCTCTGTTTTATAGTGCTCAGAAGCTCGTAAAGGTTGGAGATCAGTTGAAGTATCATCACACTATCCTCCAGCTTGTTTTGGTATAAATAGAAAACTTACTTTGACATAATGGCATGTATAAGCTAATTTCAACAATGATGATATGTAATTGGATGTTTATAATCTAGCCATAGGAATGGCTAGTAATTGTATACTTTGGTATGATAATATAAAGTTATATCATGTTTAATGCATACATGTATAAGGTTTGGTTAAATTGAATTAGAATAAAATATAAATTATCACAAGAAGGTAAGTTTGAGCATATGAATATGTGATACTATTTCATATATATTAATGATTTTTGCTTGATTTATATGACTTGAATTTGTTGGAAAATATAAGCAAATGTTGTTGTAGGTTGAAGGTTAAATTTGGGTGAGAAATAGGGCTAGGAAATGGCTTTATTTTGTCCATACGGGTAGACACACGGCCGTGTGTCTGATCATGTGTGACACAAGGCCTGGCACATGGGCATGTGGTTTGGCCGTGTGTCCCCTGCATCCTAAAATTTAGAAACAGAATGCTCAAAATTGGGCACACAGGCAGAGACACGGGCGTGTGTCTTAGCCGTGTGTGCTACATGGCCCAGAACACGGGCGTGTGTCTTGGCTGTGTGAAACTTGCACTTAAATTGTGAAAATTAAATTGACCACACGGCCTAGCACACGAGCGTGTGGCAGACCGTGTGGCACAAGTCAGGGAGTTACACGGGTTAGGAGACTGGTTAGGACATAGTTGTGTGCCTCACATCGAATGCCCACAAGGCTTGAGACATTGGCATGTCACATGGCCGTGTGAGCCACACGGCCTATCCACACGGGCGTGTGACCCCTGTATATAAGAAAAATTTTGAATTTTTTGCGAAAAATTTTCTGAGTTCTCGGTATAGTCCCGATTTGATTCTAATATTTAAATTGGGCCTCGAGGGTCCATTCAAGGGACAATATGATTAATTTTTTTATTTGAAAAGTAAATGACACGAATTATATGAAATTACTCTGTAAACTCTGGTAATGCTTTGTAACCCTGTTTCGACGATAAATACGGGTTAGGGGTGTTACAGTGTAACTCTCGAAAAGCAAACTTTAAAAACCTACAGGGGACACGCGGCCGTGTCGCATGGCCATGCGTCACACACAGTTGACACACACGTCCGTGTCTTAGGTTGTGTGGACAATAAATAGGCCAAATTCAGGCCATTCCTTTCACCAAACTCAAGCACACATCAACAAGCCATTTACATATATAATCAAGCCTTTAAACATACTTAAAACTTGCATAATAAGACCAAACCGAATACCAAATTCCATTCAACCAATATGCCATATAGGCACCTCAAATGTAAACATACAATTTACCTAAACATATACATGTACTTAACACATTTTAGTCATCAACCACTTAATTCATTTTCCATCTCAAAACTCCTCATAAGTTGACCACACTTATACCATTACAAATAGTTCATATCTACCTCAAAGCATACCTTCACTTGGTCTCATTATAAACATACCAAAACATACCACTTTTGACACATACCAACCTTACCAATTTAGATTCATACCATAACAAAATAACTTTACCATTTGAACCACTTCTCTTATGTATCAAAACCATATAAATGACACAAAACTAACCATTACTAAATGGTTCCAACATCCAATATATATGCATACCAAATTTAGGTCCAAATGGTCATAATTCAACCAAACATTTTTTTATTAAATCCTATATCGAAACATGCCCTAAATGATCACTTTGCAAACATGCCAACACATACCGCTTTGGCCATAAAATCATGCATCAATTTGATCATATAACACTAACCACTAAGCATCAAAATGCCAAAAGAACACCAACCATCAAGGCATAAAAATAACATAAGTTTCACAAATTCAAAGCAACATTACATGCCAATATCACACACAAGCATACCAATTTGGTCATTCAAAACATATCATCACTAAACCATTTCAACAATTAGCCATCAAGTCCAAAAATGCCAAAATGTCATCAATCATAAAACCATATTTACAAGCCAAACATAGTGTCCATATCATTAAGCACAAGACACCTATACATGCCATTATAGCTGCAACCAAAGCATAAAAATCTACCGATAAAATTGATGGACAGTGTGATGGATCTCCGACTAGCTTCCAACCCAATCGAGCTTCTAATAATCTGTAAGGTAAAAGAAAAACTACGTAAGCAATGAATGCTTAGTAAGCTCGTATAAAATTTAAGCATAATATTCCATTTCAATATTAAACTTTATAGAATAAACATAAATCTATGCCAATGCTATAAGATTCATAAATCGATATGATCATCAACTCACAAATGAGTAAGTTTATTAATGTCATATATTTATTGACCATTCATAACATGATAGGATTTCATGAGACATAACATATATATCATCAATCCCTTTTATAAAATTATATATCTTTCTATTTACTTATTTTCCATTCCATTCCCAATGCTTATCATAAGCCTAAACAACATTATTAACTCTCGATTCAGTGTATTTATCCATAGCATAAGCACTTTTCTCACATATAATACATCATAATAAATCCCAACTACGTGCTTACTGTTTCATTTCATGTTCTTACCCGTTTCGTATGCATAGTACAAGCATAGTCATAAACATCAATCATATCCACAAGCTTGGCATAAGCCCTAGCACATCAACAACACATGTTAGTTCATTTAAACATGATTCATATGAATTTGACATGGATAACCATTATACTTGAGTATGATTCAATTGGATTTATCATCCATCACAACATATCATGTTTTTCCATGTATCACCATTCCATTGAGTTTCATATAAACATGTCTTAGATCTTATTGAACACTTACCATTTCATTTGCATACACATAAGACATAAACATAACATTAACCGTAGCCACAAGTTAATGATTAAACACATAACTTAGCAATATCATCACATGGTAAGATATGGGTACATAACATAACATCACTTATATCATACCTTTCATAAACATGAATATTCATACTTCGATCATTGGTACATCATACCTTTCCATATTTGTCGTAGTGAAGTCAATCGAAACCCTTATCAGATCTCACACAAAGTGTGCTAAACGATGGTCGTAACCGTCCCTTTTCATATTCGATGGTTGAAACCATCCATTTTCATTAATCGATGGTCGTCACCATCCCTTTTCATAGTTGATGGTCGTCACCATCCCTTTTCATAATCTATAGCCGAAGTTATCCCTTTTCATAATCGATAGCCGAAGCTATCCCTTTTCATTTTCGATGGTCATCACCATCCCTTTTCATAGTTGATGGTTGTCACCATCCCTTTTCATAATCAATAGCTGAAGCTATCCCTTTTCATATTCGATAGCCGAAGCTATCCCTTTTCATTGGTCGCTGATCGCCGATAAGCCATTGGATTTTTCCGTCGAGACATAATTTGATATTATAAAATGATAGCATTTAAAACATAATTTAAAATGATATTTAAACGTACGAACTTACCTAGCTAAATTGCAGAAATGTCAAAGTACAGAGGCATTTTGGTAATTTTCCACTCTCCTCGATTTTCCACCCGATCTTAATCCAAATTAATAATTTCATTCAACCTATTAATTTAGATAGTAAAAAATGTATTTTATGCAATTTAGTCATTTTTTACATTTTTACAAAATTGCCCCTAACATTTTGCTTTTATTCAATTTAGTCCCCGGGCCTAAAACATGCAAATTAATCATTTTTATAGAAATTTCACACCAGCCGAACATTCATAGCCTTCCATTTCAGGCCATTTTTTCAACAATTTCACGCCATTTTTTCAACAATTTCACATGAAATCCTTGTAGTTTTATTGTTTTAACAATTTAGTCCCTAATCGATAAATTCATCATAAATCACTTAACAAAATACTTTTAAATAACAACTAATATTTCAAATTCATCATTTAACATCAAAAATCACTAGATTCATCAATGGCAACATTCAAAATCTTTAACAATTTCAAAATTGAAGGTACTGGCTAGCTGGACCTAGTTGCAACGATATCAAAAACATCAAAATTATTAAAAACTAACCTCAATAGCACAACCATGCAAGGAAGGAAAGCTTGTCTAAACTCCATGGCTTCTTCAATGGTGTTTATTCCTTCTTTTTTCGGTGAAAGAACCAAAATAAGATGATATTATCTATTTTTCTACTTTTGTTTTTAATGTTTTAATACTTTAAACATTAATTAATAAAAAATTCAAATAATAATTTAATAATCAACCACATTGCCGTCCATTACCACTAATTATGGCTAATTTTCCATATTAAACCATCCATTTTTTTTTAATTTATACAATTGGGCACTTAAATACTAATAATAATTGACATTTGCATTTTTTTACAAATTAGTCCTTCTAATTAATTAACTATCGAAACATTAAAAATTTTCAACGAAACTTTAATACCACCTTAATGTCACTTCGTAAATATTTATAAAAATATTTATGGCTCGGTTTATAAAAACGAGGTCCCAATACCTCATTTTCTAAAACCACTTGACCTTAGGGTCTTACCGCTTGAACTTAATAAATTGTTTATATAACATAAATTATCAAATCAAAAACCTTTTTAAAATCACATTTGACTCGTAAATATTAAATAATAATATTTACGAACTTACTTGTCAGATTTGGTGGCCCCAAAACCACTGCTTCTGACACCACTGAAAAATAGGCTGTTACATTTCCCCACACACCCTGCCACTGAAAAACAAGAACCATAGGAACTTGCGGAAGAATAAAAGATTGAATTAGTAAATATTGAGACTGGTAATGAGGAAGGAGTAGAAGCAACTCCAACTCCTGCCCCACCAATGGATAGCACTGCTATTGTCTCACCTCCATCAATTGGACCTATGTCTACATAAGATCAGCAGATCAGTCAGCTCATTGATGATCTCACCAAATCTTGTGATGAGGAGGAGGAAGTGCAACTCAATGCGTTGAAATGGAAGCAGCGCTACAAGCATGCTGCACATAAATCCACCCACACAAATTAAAGTAACAATGAAAACTTAGCTCCAAGCATTCAAATTTTTTTATGCCATTTGTTTTTCTTTTCATTTTATCATGCATTCATTATTTTTGTCATATAATTTTATGTATATATATATGTTTTTGCATTTATGATTCTTGTATGTTCATGCATTGAGGACAATGCATCCCTTAGGTTTGGGGTGTTGTGCATATAGGATGCATTAGATATTTATTTAAGTAGGTTCATTTTAGTATTTTTTTTTTCATTTTGTAATTCATTTGGTCATAACATACATAAATGCCAAAGATTGTCAGACTGTGATGAGTATATTTCTGCTTATGATGTTCGATGAAGAGCTTAATTCTTCACTAAACGTAGAAAATTGTAACAGTGAATTAGGTGAGTTTAGCTTAGGATAGTTGCTTGAAAATTGATCCCTGAAAGTAGAATTTCCTAATTCCAATTACAATTAGTCTATAGTAAGTTTCTTTTAACAAACTTAGAGATTCTTGAAGCTAAATTCAGTAAAATGACAATACTCAATAACGAATAAAATGGCAAAGTTTAAGTAAAATCAAGAGAAAAATCAAAGAAATGCCATGAAACACTCCAACACTCCAATGCTTGAAATTGTTGAATAGGTCAGCAACATTTTGTTTGCTCCATTGTCTTGTTGATTAGAAAAGCAGGTTTAAGTAAGAGTGTGTTAAAAAAAGGAGAAGAAAGTAGTTTGAGGGCACTCCACTGTAGTAACAGGTTGAGTAGCTAAGGAGGTAGTTGTTTGCTCCATCCATCTCCTAAGTCAAAAGCCTTAGCTTCACGAGTAAGTTCCATTCAAATTGTGACATGATAGAAGACTTGGAAATTTAGTGTATGCTTGATCGGCTATTTAATGTCACAGCAATAATGTGCAAGCATACATTGTCGATGCAAGTACAGTAGACATATATGAATCTGTCGGATATCAATCTCACGAGGATGGTTGTCTTTTGTCTATCAATGTTAGTTCAATAAATAGATAGGAATGAGATAAATTGTGAGTGTAGTTGTCAAAGAAATAACTTGAAAACAATATGATAAAATATGATACTGATAAAATGGGATCCCCAATGTGAATATTCAATAGAATACTAAGTGCTCACAAGGTATAAAAGGATAGGTGATTGTCGATGCATTCAATTGCAATGAATATCTTACCAAGCTTAACTTCCATATTTAATCTAAGACTTAAAAATGTACATTAGCCACACCTCCCGATGATGGAAATGGAATACTATTAACAACAAGTGGATTAAATTCCTCTAATCCTCAAGCAACTTCCGTTGTCATGCTTGTTAGCTTGAACTATCGCTGCACCTTCCAGTGTCAGTGACTGCAATAACACTTCCATGCTAAAAACATTCAAACCCAAAGATTAAACAGTAGAAGCTAGATCGAATAAAATAACATTTAACCCAGAAATCATGTGTACTTTTGTACTAACATGAAATAGAAAGTAATCACCAACGTTTAGAAAAGAAAAATACATGAAACAAGTGGAGAATACTATTCCTAGACAACTCGACTTGAATCTTTCTATTTCCTCTTGTATCGCACTCAGAGCTCCTCGTCAAGAGCTGGTCTGCAACCCTTTCGCATTGGTTCACCCGTAGGAGGGTTAAGCCGCCATAGTCGAAAGCTTCAAAGGGTAGGTTGAAGAAGATGATAATCCAAAAGCTCCATTTTTTTTTCTTTTCACATGAATATTTATATTCTTCCCAAATAGCCCAGGTGTCCTTTCATCAGAATCATGCTGCCTTTGTACGTACAAGTTGGTTACCGCGGTGGATAAAGGCACACATTTTTGTTCTTATCTGACAAATTTGTCAGTGCGATGATAATTCTGGGCGCAATCTGAAAATACTAATGCAGTGACATTGATACCGAAACATGACAAAATTAAGGGTAAATAGGCTAAGATCCACTATGTTATAAAATGCAATTTACTGAACTGAAAATGCTAAAATATGTGCTAAAGATAACTAAATGGGAACAAATTAACCAATAAGTAGGGAGAAAACATATGTTCTTTGATAAACCGTAAAAGTAACATATTTTAATCCCACATTTAGCATACTTTTGGATGATTTATCCCTTGATTTATGTAAAAAGGTGCTCTTAATCCTTTCTTTTCATGTTTTATACTCAGGAAAGCACCGGGGGATGAAAAGAATAAGAAACGGGCTTAAAACGATCCAAATGGGCCAAAGCACGAAATCAACACGGCCTGGGCCCAAGACCACACAGCCGTGCCTCTTCAATAATCTCGAACACGGTCTAAGCCATGAAATACACGGTCGTGCCTCATCAATGAAGTCCGAACACGACTTGACCTCGATTCACACGGGCGTGTGCCATGACCGTGTCCCTGCCACGGAAAAGAGCAATTTCAATCGGATTTGGATACTTAGTGTAACACCCCAAACCCGGCCTAGAAGTTAGGCCCAAATTTGGTTTGTCACATGGAAGTAAAAACTTGCTTGAGAAATACAGCCTCTTTGTTAAAACCCAAAACACTTAAGCAATTGATGTCTACTTGAAAACGTAATTATCTTTAAAAACCTTTTCGTTTGTGGAAGCATATTTGAAATAAACAATTTATGAAAATGTGACGTTTATAAATAGAGTTGCAGAAGCATTTTGAAAATGTTGCGGAAACGTAGATAAAATACAAGTATTTTTGAGAGGTTGTTTGATAAATCGATAATTGAACTAGTAATCTTTTAAAACCATGACTTTTGAAAATGTCATTGATAAATTTAAAGAAAATCCGAGTTAAAATTATTTGTAAAAGTTTGTTATGAAATCCTTTTGTTAATAAATTTTGGAAAATCTTTATTTAAGTTTTTAGAAAAATTCCCATTTAAAAACAATTCAAGCAAAATTAAAGTACGTCAACATAAAGCAAAAATAAATACTCCAGAGGCCTTATTACATCATAAAAACCAAAATAGTAAAGTGAACGGAAATAGAAATCTAAATTTCAAAATAAACACCATTTCTGAAGTATGGCATCCACCGAGTCATCCATGGCCCCAAGTCCTCGTCACGGAGCATTACCTACAAGGGTTAAGAAAAAGGGGGGTGAGTTACAAGAACTCAGTGTATAATCCCCTTACTGTCATCCATCGGGCCTGAACCCATTAGCAATATTTTGGGCTTAAGCCCATTTAAGGTACACTTGGACCAAGCCCATTTACAAAACAATCTTAAAATGAAGCAAATGTATGAATGTATGCAAACCCAAACCATCCTAACAATCCATCCATTGCACACCACCACCGTACCATCCATCACACTGTGGGGATCTTTTGTCAACCCACCCCGCCAACATACCAATGGCAGGCATTTAGCCATTTATATCAAATTTGAATTGTGGACAAGCCACCAGAATAACAGAATATACGTGGCTTAGCCACTGCACAAAATGTGACAGAGTCACTGAATATATGTGGCAGAGCCACCAAATTTCACTTCCCCGATCATCAATATCCCAATCCCATGCAACTTATGTAAATGAAACATACATCGTAAATCATAATATTTACAATATAACCACGATAATTAATAACTCGTAGATTTATTACAAACAATTTGGCCCATTAACACTTTACAAAAAATCGCCCATTAGGGCATTATATCAAATCGGCCCATTAAGCCATATATCATATCGGCCCATTTAGCAATATATCAGATCGGCCCATTAAGCAATATATCAAATCGGCCCATTATGGCTATATATCAAATCGGCCCGTTAAGGCAATATATCAAATCGGCCCGTTAAGGCAATATAACAAATCAGCCCATTAAGGTAATATAATAAATCGGGCCCGTTAAGGCAGTATAACAAATCGACCCGTTAGAGGCATTTCCGTAATTTGACCCATAGGGGCATTTTCGTAATTCGATAATCTTACCCACTAAGGGTAATTTGGTAATCTCACAATCTAGGGGTATTTCGGTAATTTACCCTCTAAGGGTATTATGGTAATTCCGTAACCTAGACTTAACTACTAATGTGGGGCATAAAAATTAAAAATGTCTATCTGCGTCGTACTGACTAAATTGACTATAACTCGAGTTAGGAATCTCGAAATCTAAATCCTTAAATTTTACTTGAAACTAGACTCATATATCTTCTTACTACTATTTTTACAAAATTTTTGGCTTAACCATTTAGTACAGTTTATTCCTTAAAGTTTCCCTTGTTTCACTGTCCAACGATTCTGACCTCTCTTACCTTAATTTCAAATATCTCACTGTACAGTTTTCATATGTTGCTCCCACTTGTTTCTATTGAAAATAGGCTCACTAAGGAATCTATACATATAAATTATAACTCATAATTCCCTTTGTACAATTTTAAACGATTTTTCCAAGACAGAAAAGAGAACCGCGAAGTTGATCAGAACCAGTCTCACTAAAATTAAGATATCACAGACTTTAAAATTTCTTTTCCTTTTCCGCTTCTTCCATATAAAAATAGACACAGTAAGATTTAATTCGATATCTTATTCACTTATTAATCCCTTTTCTCCTATTTTCCGTGATTTTTCAAAATCACGTCACTATTGCTGACCAAAAACTGTTTCATTGCAAACTATGGTTACCACTATGAATATACGCACGCCCGAGTGGTCACGGATGCCGGTTTCCAGTTTTCTTCGGTATTTCGACCGAATCATAGAACATATCATACAAACATTCAGAGAGGTATGAGGTTACACACCATTTCAAACATGTATTCGGAAGGGTACGGGATTACACACCTTGATTACGAGTTATGCTTTCTACCGATTTCAACACCTATAATGATAGTTGATAGAAGGTTAGTCTCAACTTTGATAATCATAACTAGGAACACTTTATTAAGCTAACTCCACTTACCACGAATGCGATCTCCCTCAGTGCACCAAGAATCGATCCTATCCTTTGACTACTGAAATCCCGTCCTAACAATATTTGGTGAGCGAAAGAGTTGTTAGCAATTATCCCACCTTTGGCCAAAACAAATCTCATAACAACGTTCTTACCCCACTTGCTTGACGAGTCGACGGTAATGATTTGGTTAATACAAATCACTTGTGCTCCTTTACCTTGAAGATTTTTAGGACCGATTCCCAACGATTGTACGATAACTTCGAAAGATTCAAAGTTTCGGCCTTCCACTATATCACTACGAAGAAGGAAAATAATCTCGTTTGAGAGAGAATAAGGTGATGGTCTCGGTCAAAATGACCATCCCAAACCAAAACATAGATTCGGTATTAAGAGAAAGAAAATAAGAAATGTTGAGATGAACACTTACCGATTAATCAAGGATTGAGTGTAAATACGGATGAGAAGAAAAGATAGAAAAGAGATGAAGGTTCGGTTATAGAAGAAAATGAATATTGATATTCGACTATGGAGGATAATCAAACAAGAAAATGTGATTTTATGGTTGTGTCGATTTAGAGATGAGAAAAGATTAGAGGAATGGTTAAAAGAAAAGGATAGAAGGTTGGATGGATGCTAGGTGATTCGGCTATCAAAGGGAGATGAACATGTTGCACAAATGTGCTAGGAGGTTTCGGCAAAGAAGAAAGAAAGAAGAAAAACTAAAACTCACAAAGAGTAGCAATTTGGAGAAAATAACACTATTGAAGCCAAAGGTATTTTTGACCAAAACAAACACTATAGTTTTACCAAAACACCAAGTAAGATTCGGCTACCTCCCTTTTACCACAAAACCGTCCACATTCATGACCATAATGGTCAAAAATTGGCCAACCACACTTTCCATAACACTTCCCTTGAAAAAGGCCATATGTTCCCCTTACTTTCCCCTTTCTCTTGATTTCTTTTCTCACCTTCATCCTTTCCTATTTTCCTTAGCCATCTTGCCAAAAATAAAAAGTCCACCTTGCCTTATTTACATGCTTGGCCGACACTTAGGGAAAGAATACAAAAATAATAGTCAAAGTTTTGCATCAAGGGGATTCGAACCTCTTCCCTCCATACTCTTCACTTAATGCCATAACCTCTTTGCCATATGCTCAATTATGCTAGAAAATTGAATACTTATTTTCATAAGTATTGATGCCACTTACTATTTCTCCTAAATAGGCTTAAACACCAATTTTTTTTACTAGGGCCCAATTCAACCCCGAGCCTTCATAGAACCCCATAACTTTCCAAAATCACCTTCCTAATAAGTCCAACTTGAAATAATGTCGTTCTCAAATTCCCATAAATTTTAAAATGCTTCTACGCTCAAGGCCCAATGGGCCCAATAGGTCCAATTCTACAAGGCCCAATTTTGGGATGTTACACTTAGGGGCAAAGAAACACATTCCAAAAGCCTATAAATACACCCTAAGTATGACCTAAAAGGGGGGAGTCAACGGGAGCCTAAAGCTACCGTTTAGGGGCGTCTTGCTAGGCCAGAGAAGGTAGATTTGTGGGGATTCGCTCGGGGATAGCCAGTTGATCCATCTCTAGAAGCCGGAATTATACTCAAGACGGAGGATCTCCTATTCAATTCCTTCAGGGGGTTTTAGGGATTTCTTATGTTTTGTTTTTTCTTTTCTTCTGAGATGTTTTCCTTTATTGTTATGAACTAAACCCTCAGATACCTGAGGAGGATGAAACTTAGATGAATCTTGTTATCGTTTTCTGAACTATATGATAAATATTTGATTTGTTCTTAATTATGTGTTCTTAATTATTATGTTGATATTTCGCGGATATTAATTCAAGTTTGATGTGCTTAGGTGGAGGAGAAAAAGTCCCTGCCTAAAAGTAGATCTAGCATAGTTAAGCGGAGTTGATCGCGCGCCTAGATATAGGGTGACGAGGCGTTGTCGGATTAGGGTGAAACCTAATATAGGAGTCCATAGATCGAGTTAATGCAATTCTAGGGGTTTTAATTAGAAAGAGATTTCAATTAATCAACCTAGGGTTAGACGTTATTCGCCTCGAGAGAGGGTTTAATATAAATTAGGGAATCCTACAGATCAAGTCAAATGAATAAATCGTCTGGTTCAGAGTTAGATAACAAGTGAAGTCTAAGTGGATTCTTCCTTGGGTGTCGTCCTAATTAATTGGTTTTTCCTCAAGTATTCTCCCAAATTCATTCTTCTTTGTCTTAGAGTCTTTAAGTTTAGTAGTTAATTAATTTAGATTAAACAACCATTCGTTTAATTCTTAGGCTAAATAATAGAAAGAAAGTTAGTATTAGTACTTTTAGTTCCTTTGGGTTCGACAATCCGGTCTTGCCTAAACTATACTACTGTTCTATAGGTGCACTTGCCTCAATCGTTGTCATAGTTAGTTTCCAGGTTCGATCATTATCTTTATAAATTTTAAAACTCTGACATCACAGTGATCAAGTTTTTGGCGCCATTGCCGGGGAACTAAAATATTAAGAACGCTCAATTTTTATTACTCTAGCCATATTTTATTTTTTCAATTAAATTTTATTTTTATTTTGCTAATTTTTCTTTTATTTGCTTTTGTCAAGAAAATTTTAGTTTATAGAGGAGATGGCACTGAATAACCACCAAATGCAAGTTATGAGGACAAAGCCAACAAAAGCGTGATATCTACAACCTCGACCCAAAGAACCAAGCTATCAACTTGAGCTTAGAGATGTTACATAAAAATTTGATGGTTTTATACGGTTCCTCGCGAGCACATCCAGCTATGCGGTGTGAAACAAGCGGAGGCGTGGCGAATCCTCGAGTACTCACCCTACGGACATGGCATGGAAAACGAACAAGTCAACTATATGGGTAACTATGCTAGACCTCAAAATAATTTTTATGATAACACTTATAATGCGAGTTGGAGGTACCATCCCAATTTCTCGTGGGATGATCAAAGTTGCCAAAGACCGAAACTTCCTCCAAATTTTCAACAACCACCTCACCAACAGGAAGAGGAGTCGAACCTTGAGGAGATGTCTTGACAAAATTCATGGCGACTACAGATAATGATCTCTAAGAAACCGAGACCACCCTTAAGAATCAACAGCATCAATCAAAGGGATCGAGAGCCAAGTTGGGTAACTTACTAAGACAGTTGGACAACTTACTAACACAGTTGGACAACTTGCAAAGATAATCTCAGAACAACTACAAGAAATCTTGCCAAGCAACACTGAAACTAACCCAAAAGAGCAAATTCAAGCCGTAACAGCTTATGACAGTGAATGGTTAGTGGAATCTAACCCAAGGCAAGAGCCTGTGGTAAGTGAAGGTAAGGTTGAGGTAAGCCATGATTTACCAAACCCGGTGATTACAGAGTACCAACCCCGTGTGCCATACCCCGATGCGACAAAGAAAGACCACACAGAGGAACAACTCGGTAAGCCTCTTAAACTTTCAAATAAATTTCATATTAACTTGTCGTTTCTAAAAGCTCTTTCGCAGATGCCAGATCCTAGACCTCGTGTCAATAGAAAAGAAATTCATGAGGAACGAAAGCTTCAGATCAATGAACTAGATGAGTGGAAGATACACTTCAAAGAAATACACAAAGCAAAAATGAGGAAACTCCACGAGAAACTTAACGATGGGACAACCCAGCTTAAGATAGGAGATCAGGTACTCAAAATCTTCCCAGATGGCACGGTCGAGGTAACACATTCTAATTTTGGCACTTTTGAGGAAAACATTACTCGACTTAAATTATTTATCAAAAACCAAATTGATCGCATGGGAAAGGATTTTCACCTCCTCAAACCACCCTGATAATGCGAATGAGAGGTAAGTCTAGCTCAAGACTTTAAACGAGCGCTTCTCGGGAGGTAACCCGAGCACTAACCCTACTAATTAGTTTCATTTTATTTCTTTTTGTATTTAGGCGTAGGTTTCCACACCCACACGGCCTTGCACACGGCCATGGTCGTGGCCGTGTGGACACCACGGGTAGGCACATGGGCGTGGACCGTATCTCTATTTAATTTTATTCCTATTTTTATTTTTATTTTTATTTTTATTTTTACTTCCTTTATTATTTTTCTTTTTTTCAATGGCATTTAGATTTAGCTTAGGATACAATAAAATCAGACCGGCTACTTTGAGGATTCAAGTTTAAACGGTTCGAGGCGCTTCCCCATGTTCACCTCCAATCCTATCGGATTTCTTTTCATTGACTTCATCCAAAATTCAGGAAGTTTCACCTCTCTCCCTATCGTATAATTTTATTTTGCTATTATCTATCTTTGTACATTGAGGGCAATGTACGTCTTAAGTGTGGGGGGTGAACAACCTAAAAAGGTGCCTAATTTTTTTTTCATTATTCTCAAATTCCTGAAATTAGGTGCCAAACCTTTTGCATTATTCTCAAATCCTGAATTATGTCTTGTTTTTTTTAGTACTTTTCTCATATTACTAATTAGAATGAAATTCCATGATTTATGACTTTTATTAATATGTTTTAGATTAAGTCATTGATAATTGTGCATTGATAATTAAATTCTAAGAATACTAGAGAATCAAGCATGATAAGTCTATTTTTCAGAAATTAAAAATTTTCTAGGTTGTCTACCTGAATTTGAATGTTACTTTGAAGTTTGAAATTTACAAGGTTGATATCAAAATACCCATAATTTTTGTGAGATTTTGAGCCTTATAGAGCATAAAATCTTTTCCTTGCTCACTTTATTGATTATGAGTGTGTCAACATTGATTTGTTATTCTAGAACTTGCATCGATTATACTTATCGAGACCACACCTTTGATTTGATATACAGAAATGATAAAGGCACCTAGGATTTAACCCACTTACTCCACTAAAAACCTACCTTCATAATTAACCCCTAGTGAACCCCTTTGATCCTAACAACCCTTTTTATTGACTCACCCACTAATTTTAACCCAGAAACCCTTTGTTTTTATTATCACCATTCCTTTTGACTACCCTTATATCGAGATTTGATTTGATTAATAGCCTAACTATGTTTTTTTATTTCAGTAATTTATCCTTTGTTATGTATATTTGATTTGTTCTTAAAAAAAAAATCGAAGTATAATCATTATTCATTTTTAGTTTTGTGATTAAAGAGCTTATATGTTTGAATTCCAAATATTGAAGAAGAAGCTCGTAGTATTAGTATTTTTTTTCAAATTGATGTAATCACTTTTACTTAGTTTGTTGTTTCTGGTTAGGTAATTTGTCAATTCAATCTCGATTCTAACCCTCTAATTCAGCCTTTAACCACACCTTTAACCCAAGCCCCGTTACAACCCTTTCAAAGACCTTTTGATTTGTGCATCATTTCATATTACAGTGGTGGAGATGTAACACCCTAAACTCGGCCCAAGCGGTATGACCAGATCTGGGATGTCACATGAAGAAAATGAGTAAAGAACTTGTGATTCTTACTAAAGATGTTGCTATTAGGTTAAAATTTAAGAAAACAAATTTGATTAGAAATATTTGATAAAAATATTACTAATTTTGAATGGTTGATTGAAGAATCAATAATCGAACTAGTGATCGTTTAAAACCGTGACTTTTGAAAATATTATTGATAACTTTCAGGAAAAATCCAAGTTAAATTATTTGTACATATTTATTACGAAATCAGTTTGTTGATAAATTTTAAGAAAAATCGTTGTTTATGATTTTAGAAAATCCCCGTTTAAATTAATTCATGGAAGATAATAAATACATCAAACATAAAACAAAATAAAAATCTCAGAGGCCTTATTACAACTTTAAACCCAAAATAGTAAGAGTAACGAAATAAAGCGGAAACGAAATTTACTAAGGTTCGAAAATATTATTTCCAAAGTGTGGCCTCCACCGAGTCATCCATGGGCCCAAGTCCTCACTACTGATCATTACCTGCAAGGATTAAGAGAACGGGGTGAGTTACTAGAACTCTGTGTATAATCCCCTTACCGTCATCCACTGGGTTTGAACCCGCTTAGCATAACCTTGGGCCTAAGCCCATTTTACATAGTAGTATATAAATGAAAAGTATGCAACCCAACCCATCCATCCATCACACCCCCGACCAGCCAATCACACCTGTGGGGATCAAGTCAACCCACCCTACCGCTCACACCAATTTGCAGTCGAACTGCTATTTATATAATATTTTTTTGGTCAAGCCACCGAAATCATATTTGAGCACAATATTAAACAATTTGTGGAAATGCCACCAGGCTACACTGCTCTCCATACAATTTTTCCCATCCCATGCAAAATATAAAAAAAAATGCAACATACATAATAATATAAAATATCCACAAAAATATGACGTCCATTAATCTAGTGAATCATTTCGGTGAATCGGCCCATTAAAGCAATTTAATAATTCGGCCCACTAAGGCATTCTAGCAAGTCGGCCCATAGGGGCATTTTGGTAAATCGGCCTATAGGGGCATCGGCCCATAGGGGCATTTTCGTAATTTAGTAAATTAATACCGATTTTGACAGATCTTTAGAAATAGTGTTGAATAAGCAAGTCACTCGATTCATGCCATATCTCGGTTATTAGATTTGTATTCGACAACAATCTATTTTCCAACATAATAGTGAATCACGAATTTACGGGATTTCGGTGTGAGATTACACACCTGATTACGGTAAGAACTAAACCTTCTTGATCGTCGGCACCTATGACACCATAACATTCGATTAACTAACCAAAGAGATTTTCTTAATCCAAATCTAAATCAACGATCTAAAAATGCTTACCCTTAGAATCGTGAACGACCACAATTTGCATATTCTCACCGGATGATGGTCCACAACCCGGTGGGAAATCCCGAACTGCCGATACCGCTCTACGCTTAAACTTGGGAGTAGAGATTGCAAGTCCACTCCCTTTTTGTCCTCCTATCGATTTTCCTTTCAAATCGTTACCACTTGCCTCCATTGAAAAGGTCTCGGTCAGTAAATTACTACTATGAGTGAGTAGTTGTTTAGGGATAGGATTCGGCTTACCACTACTTCTGAAGAACCAACGAGTAGAGAAAACGAGTAGTTTAGTCCCTAAAATAACCGATTAGTCAAATCCATCGATCCGTTTAGCAAACTAACTGAGCAATGAAAATAGATCAAAATGAACCATGACGAAACTCCTTACCTTAACAATAATAGCTCCGACTTCCGCCGATTGAACTTATGGCTACGGATGAGTCGACAAGGATGTGATATACGGCCACCCACTAAAACACTACGAAAAAGAGATGATCACGATATGAGGGAGTAGGAGAGAGAGATGTTTCGGTTTAAAGAACCCTCCAATGATAAGGGCACATATTCGGCCATGAAGAAAAGAAAATGAAAAGAGGAGAATGAAACCACTTACCGATTCGGTCAAAGAAGAGAGTGTTCAACACACAAAAGAAAATGAAAAAGAGATTAAGTGATAAAAGGTTCGGCTATTGAAGGAAAATGAACAAAAAAGATTCGGCCATCCAAATATTGACTAAAGAAGAAGAGAAAATGGTTGAAGAAATGATGAAAAAGAAAGAAAGTGATAGAAAAAGAGATGTTAAAAAGTTTTGGCCAACACCTAGGAAAAGATGAGCAAAGAGGCTTGAGTGTTTCAGCAAACAAAGGAAAGATGGACAAAATGATTTGAGTGTTTCGGCAACAAAGGAAAAAGGTTGGAAAAAGAGCACCAAAATGTTAAAAAGATTAAAAGCATTTCATGCACAAAACTTGCACAAAGACCATAAGAAAATCAGCTCCCAAATTTCCCCTACCAAAACCGTGTGCCTCAATCACCCAAAAAGGTCATGGTTGACCAAAAATTCTTTCCCTATACACTTCCCTAAGATTCGACCAACATATCCCCCTTCTTACTCCTTTCCTTTACTTCTTTCCTTATTTTCTCCTTGATCTTCTCCTTACCTTCCTCCATAGTGTTCTTTCCATCAATAAAAAGTCTTCCTTTCCTTCTTTAAAGCTTGGCCGACACTTACCATCAATTACTTGAATAGTACAAAAATTTAAATCCCAAAACAAGTTGCAATAGTTGGGATTCAAACTCCACCCCTTTAGCTCCTTCATGTGACGCCACTCCATTCTGCTACTAGCTCCACTTGTGCTAGCAAAATACACACTTATTTCCTTAAGTCTTAATGCCACTTACCTTCCCTCCTTAAAGTGCTTAAACACAAAAATTTTGCTAAGGCCCAACTCAACCCCAAGCCTTCTCAAGGCCCCTAAACATACTCAACTAACATTTTTAACTAGCCTAACGCATGGTAAAATGCAAAACATAAAATCCCGAATTTCAGGATGTTACAGGAGATTTGATTTTCATGCAAGCCTATGGGATTAACTTTTCAGGTTTGACATTTGAGTGCTTAATTCTGAACCTTAAACACTTTGAGTGATTTGAGTGAATCGTTTGTGAGGATGTCAATCCTTGTAGGTTTTGAATCAGAGGTAATTATTTAGATGAGGGGAAACACCTATGTTTTGTGCTACAAATGTATGACTTAGATTGTTTGAATCTTTAGGACTATTTGAGTTAAATTATCCATGTATAACTTATCTATGAGTTATGATGAAGCATTGTCGATAATAATTATGAATCATGGAAAGTTTGTTTTAATTGTAAGTTGAGAATTTTGCTTGAGGACAAGCAAAAGCTTAAGTGTGGGGGTATTTGATAAACCGTAAAAGTAACATATTTTAATCCCACATTTAGCAAACTTTTGGATGATTTATCCCTTGATTTATGTAAAAAGGTGCTCTTAATCCTTTCTTTTCATGTTTTATACTCAGGAAAGCACCGGGAGATGAAAAGAACGAGAAACGGGCTTAAAATGAGCCAAATGGGCCAAAGCACGAAATCAACATGGCCTGGGCCCAAGACCACACGGCCGTGCCTCTTCAATAATCTTGAACACAGTCTAAGCCATGAAATACACGGCCGTGCCTCATCAATGAAGTCCGAACACGACCTGACCTCGATTCACACGAAAAAGAGTAATTTCAATCTGATTTGGATACTTAGGGGTAAAGAAACACATTCCAAAAGCCTATAAATACACCCTAAGTATGACCTAAAAGGGGGGAGTCGACAGGAGCCTAAAGCTACCGTTTAGGGGCGTCTTGCTAGGCCAGAGAAGGCAGATTTGTGGGGATTTGCTCGGGGATAGCTAGTTGATCCATCTCTAGAAGCCGAAATTATACTCAAGACGGAGGATCTCCTCTTCAATTCCTTCAGGGGGTTTTAGGGATTTCTTATGTTTTGTTTTATCTTTTCTTCTGAGATGTTTTCCTTTATTGTTATGAACTAAACCCTCAGATACCTGAGGAGGATGAAACTTAGATGAATCTTGTTATCGTTTATTTGAACTATATGATAAATATTTGATTTGTTCTTAATTATGTGTTCTTAATTCTTGTGTTGATATTTCCGGATATTAATTCAAGTTTGATGTGCTTAGGTGGAGGAGCAAAAGTCCCCGCCTAAGAGTAGATCTAGCATAGTTAAGCGGAGTTGATCGCGCGCCTAGAGATAGGTGTGACAAGGCGTTGCGGATTAGGGTGAAACCTAATATGGGAGTCCATAGATCGAGTTAGTGCAATTCTAGGGGTTTTAATTAGAAAGAGATTTCAATTAATCAACTTAGGGTTAGACGTTATTCGCCTCGAGAGAGGGTTTAATATAAATTAGGGAATCCTACGGATCAAGTCAAATGAATAAATCGTCTGGTTCAGAGTTAGATAACAAGTGAAGTCTGGTGGATTCTTCCTTGGGTGTCATCCTAATTAATTGGTTTTTCCTCAAGTATTCTCCCAAATTCATTCTTCTTTTTCTTAGAGTCTTTAAGTTTAGTAGTTAATTAATTTAGATTAAACAACCATTCGCTTAATTCTTAGGCCAAATAATAAAAAGAAAGTTAGTATTAGTACTTTTAGTTCCTTTGGGTTCGACAATCCGGTCTTGCCTAAACTATACTATTGTTCGATAGGTGCACTTGCCTCAATCATTGTCATAGTTAGTTTCCAGGTTCGATCATTATCTTTATAAATTTTAAAACTCTGACATCACAGCGATCATTCTTTCTAGTACTATTAATGCTCCACTGAGATTGTCAAGTAAAGAAACCATGTGACAAGATGAATCTCCTAATAAAAATATATTTAATTGAATTTATGTAATGCCAGATTTAAAAAGGAAATTGTGTTTAGATGAAAGATAGACTAAGTACATTAGAAGGTACTTTCTATAGTCGAAATTGCATGAGCAATTATAACTTTTATTTTTAGGGTAATATTTTCTGCATTTTTTTTGCTAAATAAGCTTATGAAACTTAAGAATTTTTTTAGAAATAGAATACTGCTTAGAACTGAAGTACAAAATATGCTCTACATGGTTTGGCATTACTAAAGTAATTATGTTGTTGTGTCAATTCATGCATTCATGCATATTTTGCTTGAGGAAAAGCAATAACTCAGGTTTGGGGTTTGATAGCTCTTGAAAAAAGGTATATTTCAGGTCTCTAGACTTGGTTAATTATTTGTACATATGTTGATGTATTTGTATTTTAAGATATTATATTAGTATTTTTAGAACATTACATCATGAAGCTTGGATTATGCTTAAATGTTATTATGTTACTTTTACTTGTGGGTGGAAAAGATTTGTTTGTGTTTGTATGGCAAGTGTAGAATGAGGAAAAAAAATGAATGAGTGAATTTTTGTCAAGGCAAAAGGTTGGACAGATTGCCAACATTAATGCCATGGCAATTCCAAGAAGACACTTAGTCAGCACTCAATTCGTGCCACTCTTAGCCAGCTGTACTTGAACCAGAAAGATCTACCTGAAAAAGAGAGAGGAAATATTGTGTGTTGAGAGGGGGATCTACCCTATAAAAAGTGAGGAGAGGAGAGAGAAAAAAAATCATTTTTGGGGGGAAAAGATTCTGAGGAAAAGAACGAGGGTTGCAGTAGAGGCTGAGCAGCAGAGCAGAACACGAGGGAGAAGAAGAAGGCAGTCAACCTGGTCTTTACAAGATATTATGCCATCGAAGTTGAGGGCTGGATCGACGAAAGCTTCCAGAAGTTCTTCCTTTATTTTCTTAAATTTCTTTTTTGCAAAATTAATTGTTGAAGATGTTGAAAGATATTTTGAATTTTGATTTGATTAATTAACCCATGAGTTAAATCTCATCGGGTTGGGATTACTGGATGATACTTGATTTTTCCATTAATGTTGAAGCTTAGATCTGATATATTTTACTGTTTCATTCAATTTGTTCTTTCGAATTGTATGCATGCAATCTCTAGACACAGATGAATGCACGAAATGCTTATAAACATAATCTAATTCTGAAAAGGTTAGGTTAGTTGGACCACAATTGATTGATACGAGTGGGTGTTCGATTGAATGCCTATAGTAGTCTCTAAACATAGACCAACGTTCGTACAGAGTGAAGAGTAATCAGTACTGGGAATCACATCTGAGGTCTATAGACATATATTTCCTTAGGTGAGGTATCCTAAGGTCTTACTATCGAAAAAAGTAGACCATTTTAAATCCATTTTGAGGAGTAAGTTGATTAAGAATTTGCTGAGGGATTATTGGTTTATAAGGGTAGATTCCTAGTAATCCAAGCCTTTCCATTCAACAGCGTAGACCCTCTTACTTTTGTCTTGGTATCATTGCCATAGCATATTTTTAATTTTTTTCTTATTTACATACTGCGAACATCATCATTTTTTTTATTACCATTGCATTTCTGTCATTGTTTGCCTTAGCATAATTCACTTACTTCATAACAACAACTTAACCAAGCTAATCGTATCCGATCCCTATGGAGATGATCTCATTATATTACTTGATTCGACGTGTATACATGCACAATTTGCATATCATTTCACACGCAACAGTTACCATGAGATAAAAATAGGATCATATTTGGAGGACATATATTATCCAGAAGAGATTAATGATATCTTATGAGGGTAACACACTTATGCCAAGGTCATTAGATGAGCATTGACCGAGTTGCTTTCATAATGGTATGACATTAGAGAAAGCTCAGTCATGATACTATAGAGGAATGACTTCGTGACTAAATGAGTTTAAAATTAATAGGCAAAAAGCTAAAACTTAGTTATAAATCATTTGAGCTCTAATCATATATGTCCAATCGGTCCCCTTGCTAGCTTGTTGAAACCAAAAATTTATTGCAAGTTTAATACAATGAACAAAAAACGGATAGAAATGGTGAAAATGGATAAATGAGAACATTTGGAAATGATTATGGTTTTCTCCAAAATAAAAATGAAAATGGAGAAACGAAATCACTTGGAAATGAATGTGTTTTTTCTCCAAAATGAAAATGAAAATGACCTAGAAATGAATTTATATTTTTTGAATTAAATGAAGTTCAAAAATGGAAATAAATCATTTGGTCATAGTAAACCCATTGAATGTAGAAATATTAAATATATTTTATTATAGATTCTTTTACGGCAAAGACGTCATGATTTTAACAGAATTAGAATTGGGTTGAGAAGATTATTTAACTGATTTATTTGGGATGTTTATTTTTGGAAATAGAAAAACAAATATCGGGTTAGATCGAATTATAAAGTACTGGTTAAAATTCCAAGAAGTACATGTAATTGGACCCAATATGAGATAGACCCAAAAGCCCCACATGTTAAAGGGGGGACGACAAACCCTAGTATTATTAACTAGGGTTGTCGTCACCTATACTTCTAGTTAGATTAAGACTTCATTTTTCTAGTTAAAATAAACTTTTACAATTCAACAGGGGCTTCACTTCTTCTTATAAATAGATGACACTGATAGACCAAAAAACACAACTTTCAGATATTGTTACTCTACCCGAAAATAGAGAGAGTTTTATTCTCTAAATATCGAATCTATTTTCTGGAATAACAATTCTGATGGTTTCTATTGAGAAGAGATTTTTTGTTTTCACACTAAAACAAAGGAAATTATTTTTGGTTCTTTGTTTGATTTGAATTGTTCAAGCTTATATTCGAAGTAGTTTGTAACACCCTGGTTTAGGGGTTATGCGTTTGGAGCATAACTCGAGCGTTTAGTAGGCTATGGTCATGTTGGGAGAATTTTTAGGGTTTTGGAGAACCTTAGAAGGCAAGGGATGCCTTAGAAAATTTTTGAATTTTAGTGTAAAAAGGGGAAATAGGGCAAGAAGGCCTTAAAATAATTTTATGGAGTTTATGACACAAGATAGACTTTGGCAAAGTGGCGATTGAGGCGCTGCTTGAGGGCTTTGGAAGGTGGCGCCTATGGGGCTTGGGTTCGAGTCCAAGCAAAGAGCAATTTCTTGTTTTATTTTTGCGTCAAGGGGACCGGGCTAAGTAGGCCTTAAAATTTAATGGGTAGGTTTGATGGACATGGAAGTCCAGTGGCGAGTGGCTCTTAGGCGCTACTTAGGCGCTGGGAGGGAGAAGAGAGCACGGGTTCGAGGGGGCCGAGCCGCATTTGGGCGTTTTTGTTTTGTTATTTGGTGATGGGCGGAAGTAAGAAGGGGTTAAAAGCAATTGTTGCGGGTTTCTAGCATGAAATTCAATGAGGCCGAGTGGCACAGGCGTTAGGGGAAAGGTCACAGAGAGCATGGTGTCCCAGTGTTCGAGCCAAGGAAGTCGCATATTGGAGTTTTTTTATTTTATTTCTTTTTGGGCAACAAATTGAAGATTGGACGGCACATGGTTTTTAAATTGAAAGGGATTAAGCTTTTATCCTTTTAATTTCGTACTGAGTAAGGATAATTATTATGTTTTTATTCTTTTTAAATTGAAGGGGGATATAGGATAAAGGTGGGTTTTATTTTGTTTTTTTAATTTGAATTGATTGGTGGGAGTGAATTAAGAGATTTGATTAATTCAAATCAATTTGAATTAAATGGCCAGGAAGGTGGTAGCCGAATTTGGGTAGCTTTGTTAGTTTATTATTATAGGATTATTTATTATTATTTATTAATTAAATTAAGTGGGATAATTATTATTATTTATTTGTTTTTTTTAATAAGGGGATAATATGAGCATTTTTATTGGAGATAAACAAGGATATTATGAAGATTAAAAGAATTATTATTGGATTATTAGTGAAGTGTTTAAGTAGAATTAAATTAGTGAAGTGTTGGCCAAATTTTGGAGACTTCAAGGGGGGTTGGCCGAATGCTATAAATAGGGGAGGGGGGAGTGCTAGTTGTTCATCAAGTCTTTTGCCTCTCCCTCTTGGTGTGTGCCAAATTCCTTCCCTATTTTGTTGTCACCTTGGCCGAAAGTGTTAAGTGTTTCTTTGTTGCTTGAAGCCGAAATCTCCCTCGGTGTCCTAGTGTGGTCGGCCGAATCTTGAGCAAGAGTGCCGAAAGAAGGAAGCATTGAGGAAGTCTCTTGGATTCGATCATCTAAGGGGCAAGTCGACAAAAGTACAGAGGAGCCTTTGAGATTTAAGATCGTTTCGGTAAGTAGTTAAATTGTAGTTGTTCGCTTGAGATTTTGTATTTTGACGTTTAAACCAAAGGGTTCTAATTAAGTGATTACGATGGACGTGGGTTCGAGTACCAGTCAAGGTGGGCAAGGGAAAGTCCCCATCCCAAAGTTCAAGAAGAGATCCGTTTCTGCTGTTCGAGATTGGCCACCAGGGTGTGGGCCAACAGCAAGAAACGTTAGGCAGAAAGCCGTAGTTTCGCTAGACGATAGCGTCGAGGATCGAGAGTCTAGAACTCCTAGTGATAAGGTGTGTAACTAACCCACTGTTTCCGGGTTTTATGTGTTATATGTTTTACTAACAAGTGCAGTAAGGAGTGTGCCATATATACCCCTAAAGGGTATGATGATGACCAGGTTAGTAGCAAATTGGCTAATATGTGATGATTGATTTTTAATATGTAAGTATGCCTATGATTGTGAATAGCATGCACATGCATCATCCTCGCATTATATTATGTTACATGTGCATGGGTGGGTTATGAAAAGAAGGTGCGGGTGTACTTGAGTGCGTGGTTGATGTCAGCTTTGTGCTACATCGTGGATTGGCGCTGACTGAGGTCGCGTTGTGGATCGTTGCGACTTAGTTCGCGTGGTTACCTTGATTGATATGAGCTTTATGCCATATCGTGGCTTGATGGATTGCTGTGTGCTCCATCGTGGTTTGATGTTAGCTATACGCTACATCGTGGATGGCATTGGTTGCCTTTTTGGAGGGAAAAGGAGAGGGTGACTCGATAGTCCCCTGGTGTGTGGTAGGCTGGATAAGGGGGTGTGTAGCGGATGGACCCTAGGATGGGTTGGGAATCATGTTGCATTATTTTTGTGATAATATGGAAATGGGCCAAGCCCAATATGACATGTGGATAGGTATGTTTTGGGAACATACGTGGAAATGGGCCAAGCCCAGATGATATGTGGTTTATTGAGAAATGGGCCAAGCCCAGTATGTGATGTGATTTGAATGTGGGCCAAGCCCAGATTGTGGTAATTGTTAAAATGATATATATATATATTACTTGTTGCATTTGGTAAGTGGGATATTTTGTGGCTAGCATGTGGGTGGATTTCAGTGGTTAACTTACACACTGAGTCATTGTGACTCACCCAATTATTTATCCATCATCGCAGTGAGTCGTGACTAGTGGACGGGTTGGAGTGGATACAAGGTGGCCCATGCGATGCATTTTCATGCGAAGTTGACGTTTTGAATATTTTTATTTCAAGCATTTTAAGTACTTGGTTTACTTATTTGATGTAATAAGGGTCACTTTTGATTAAAGTACGCTATTTATAGTTGTTAAAGGTTATAACGTATTTAGCAATATTTTTACAAAAGAGTTATATTATAGTAAATTATAATAAAGTTTTAATTCATCCCAAGCATATATTACTTAATAATTTTAAATGGACATGACTTTACCAAGATAATAAACTTTCATGTTTTAAATTCTAAGTAAAGAAACATATTTTCACTAACATAACCAGATTCGGTTAAGTAGTGAATAGGCCGGGTTTGGGGATGTTACTGATTTGGTATCGAGAGCCCTTCAAAACTCGGCTTTGAGGGTTTTGGGCCCAAAAACATTTTCAAAATGGGCTTTTAAGAAATATTTCGTGGTTTTTCTGGCATGGCACCTGTACCTCCGGCCCGAGTCCACCAGGTAACTACTTCGGACTTTTGAAGTGCTTTACTATTATGAACTGTTATGGGCTTAGTTGGGCTCGTAGATTAGTGAACTAGGATCTATTGAACCCTAGGACTAGTCTACTCAAACATATGTATAAGACTTAAAATTACCAAACAAACACCTGTGATTAAGTCGCGAGTTAAGGTGTGGTAACCATTGTGCGCATGTCTAGGAGTGGATCCTAAGAGCTTGGTACTTAGCAGTCCTCGTGACTCACCTCCTCTTCGCTGGAATCCTACCTGGTGCGTAGCTACGGTTCACCTTAACCAAGAGGACTTGTTCATAGGCTAAACCCATTATTAAAACCCGAAAGAGATTTGCCTCACTGTTTTAAAACCCTTAGTTTTAAAATTTCTAAAAAAATACCCCTCAGTAGGAAAATGACGAAATTACCCACAGGTAGGGAAGGAAACTTGATTGCTCGAAAGAACTACTTTAAAATACCATTCTTTTCATAAAATTGTTCGCGGTTAAACAATGGAACAAATACTAATGCATAAAACTCCTTAATCGATTAAATCGCGACGATAGAGATGAGTTCTAGGGGCGCGGTAGAGGTAGAATGGCGACATCGGAATCGATAGGTCCGCCATGGGTCGAAGAAAGTGAAGTGCCGCCACCGTGGGCGTGAAGGGCAAGATCGAGACGGAGAAGATGACGCAGTTGTCGCGGGCCATGTTACGAATTTTAGAGCGTGTAGCGGGAGCTAGTAGAGGAAATGGAACTCGAAAGTCGGTGTCGAAAGGCTTAGATTGAACGGAGTGAGATCTTTAGAGGAATATCTGGAGTAGCTCGAACGTAGCGAGTATTGGCTAGAAGCGATCGAAAGAATCATGGACGATTTGGACCGCACCAATGAAGAAAAGTCAAGGGTCTTTGTTTCGTTGCTTCGCGACGAAGCTTATCGTTGGTGGCTCATCACAAACAAGGTGTACCGGTAGATCGACCGGATTGGGATTACTTTAAGGCCAAGTTTGAAGGAAAGTATGTAGGAGCCGCTTATTTGGACTCGCAAAGGAAAGCGTTTCTAAATCTAGTACAAGGAAGTAAATCGATAGTGAGTACGGCGGAATTTGTGCGGTTAAGCCGGTATGCTAAGGGAATTGTGGCCACTTGATTATGAGAGGTGCGTCCGATTTGAAGACGGATTGCGAGATGAACTTGAATGGTGATTGCTCACAGAGAGAGAGAGAGACTTGGCGGTGCTAGTGGAGAAAGCTCGGATCGTTGAAGAGGTTAAGAAGACCATAAGAGAAAACCGAGAAAAGAATAGGAGCGAGAATAAGAGAAATATTGGACCGTCGATGATCGGTTGGTAATATCCGAAAAGACCAAGGACCGAGAACCTGTAAGTGTACTTGTACCAATGGATCGGAATCGTTCTTGTGTTCGATGTGGAAGACCTCACACGGAGAGTGTTGGGGAAATAGTAAAGAATGCTTTCGGTGCGGATCTAAGGCACATTTAGTTAAGAATTGTCCTCGTTTACGAGGGGTCGTGGTTCAAGTCATGGAAGGAATGGTTCTAGTCGAGTCAACCAAGGATGTGATAATAGGTAAGGTCCTTTGCTTTGGTACATGCTTTAATTACTTGGTTTGATTACGATTTAGCCTTTTACGTGTTGCTAAGAGAGGTGTTTCAATTTTTTTAGCATGAACTTAGAGATTGTGTAGGTACGATGGCCTTAGTAAGATAAGAGTGCGCAGCATAAGCGTATGGTGGTAGGATAGGTTGTATGGACGTTTGTTAGTAAAGTAATTTCGAGGACGAAATTATTTTTAAGGAGGGTAGAATTGTAACACCCTGGTTTAGGGGTTATGCGTTTGGAGCATAACTCGAGCGTTTAGTAGGCTATGGTCATGTTGGGAGAATTTTTAGGGGTTTTGGAGAACCTTAGAAGGCAAGGGATGCCTTAGAAAATTTTTGAATTTTAGTGTAAAAAGGGGAAATAGGGCAAGAAGGCCTTAAAATAATTTTATGGAGTTTATGACACAAGATAGACTTTGGCAAAGTGGCGATTGAGGCGCTGCTTGAGGGCTTTGGAAGGTGGCGCCTATGGGGCTTGGGTTCGAGTCCAAGCAGCAGCAATTTCTTGTTTTATTTTTGCGTCAAGGGGACTGGGCTAAGTAGGCCTTAAAATTTAATGGGTAGGTTTGATGGACATGGAAGTCCAAAGGGCGAGTGGGCTCTTAGGCGCTACTTAGGCGCCTGGAGGAGAAGAGAGCACGGGTTCGAGGGCTGGAGCCGCATTTGGGCGTTTTGTTTTGTTATTTGGTGATGGGCGGAAGTAAGAAGGGGTTAAAAGCAATTGTTGCGGGTTTCTAGCATGAAATTCAATGAGGCCGAGTGGCACAGGCGTTAGGGGAAGGTCGAGCAGCATGGTGTCCCGTGTTCGAGCCAAGGAAGTGCATATTGGAGTTTTTATTTATTTCTTTTTGGGCAACAAATTGAAGATTGGACGGCACATGGTTTTTAAATTGAAAGGGATTAAGCTTTTATCCTTTTAATTTCTTTGAGTAAGGATAATTATTATGTTTTTATTCTTTTTAAATTGAAGGGGGTATAGGATAAAGGTGGGTTTTATTTTGTTTTTTTAATTTGAATTGATTGGTGGGGAGTGAATTAAGAGATTTGATTAATTCAAATCAATTTGAATTAAATGGCCGTGAAGGTGGTAGCCGAATTTGGGTAGCTTTGTTAGTTTATTATTATAGGATTATTTATTATTATTTATTAATTAAATTAAGTGGGATAATTATTATTATTTATTTGTTTTTTTAATAAGGGGATAATATGAGCATTTTTATTGGAGATAAACAAGGATATTATGAAGATTAAAAGAATTATTATTGGATTATTAGTGAAGTGTTTAAGTAGAATTAAATTAGTGAAGTGTTGGCCAAATTTTGGAGACTTCAAGGGGGGTTGGCCGAATGCTATAAATAGGGGAGGGGGGAGTGCTAGTTGTTCATCAAGTCTTTTGCCTCTCCCTCTTGGTGTGCCAAAATTCCTTCCCTATTTTGTTGTCACCTTGGCCGAAAGTGTTAAGTGTTTCTTTGTTGCTTGAAGCCAAATCTCCTCGGTGTCCTAGTGTGGTCGGCCGAATCTTGAGCAAGAGTGCCGAAAGAAGGAAGCATTGAGGAAGTCTCTTGGATTCGATCATCTAAGGGGCAAGTCGACAAAAGTACAGAGGAGCCTTTGAGATTTAAGATCGTTTCGGTAAGTAGTTAAATTGTAGTTGTTCGCTTGAGATTTTGTATTTTGACGTTTAAACCAAAGGGTTCTAATTAAGTGATTACGATGGACGTGGGTTCGAGTACCGATCAAAGGTGGGCAAGGGAAAGTCCCCATCCCAAAGTTCAAGAAGAGATCCGTTTACTTTGTTCGAGATTGGCCACCAGTGTGTGGGCCAACAACAAGAAACGTTAGGCGAAAAGCGTAGTTTAAGCTAGACGATAGCGTCGAGGATCGAGAGTCTAGAACTCCTAGTGATAAGGTGTGTAACTAACCCACTGTTTCCGGTTTTATGTGTTATATGTTTTACTAACAAGTGCGTGAAGAGAGTGTGCCATATATACCCCTAAAGGGTATGATGATGACCAAAGTTAGTAGCAAATTGGCTAATATGTGATGATTGATTTTTAATATGTAAGTATGCCTATGATTGTGAATAGCATGCACATGCATCATCCTCGCATTATATTATGTTACATGTGCATGGGTGGGTTATGAAAAGAAGGTACGGTGTACTTGATGCGTGGTTGATGTCGACTTTGTGCTACATCGTGGATTGGCGCCGATCGAGGTCGCGTTGTGGATCGTTGCGACTTAGTTCGGCGTGGTTACCTTGATTGATATGAGCTTTATGCCATATCGTGGCTTGATGGATTGCCGTGTGCTCCATCGTGGTTTGATGTTAGCTATACGCTACATCGTGGATGGCATTGGTTGCCTTTTTGGAGGAAAAGGAGAGGGTGACTCGATAGTCCCACGTGTGTGGTAGGTTTGGATAAGGGGGTGTGTAGCGGATGGACCCTAGGATGGGTTGGGAATCATGTTGCATTATTTTTGTGATAATATGGAAATGGGCCAAGCCCAATATGACATGTGGATAGGTATGTTTTGGGAACATACGTGGAAATGGGCCAAGCCCGGATGATATGTGGTTTATTGAGAAATGGGCCAAGCCCGAAGATGTGATGTGATTTGAATGTGGGCCAAGCCCAGTTGTAGTAATTGTTAAAATGATATATATATATATTACTTGTTGCATTTGGTAAGTGGGATATTTTGTGGCTAGCATGTGGGTGGATTTCATGGTTAACTTACACATTTGAGTCATTGTGACTCACCCAATTATTTATCCATCATCGCAGTGAGTCGTGACTAGTGGACGGGTTGGAGTGGATACAAGGTGGCCCATGCGACGCATTTTCATGCGAAGTTGACGTTTTGAATATTTTTATTTCAAGCATTTTAAGTACTTGGTTTACTTATTTGATGTAATAAGGGTCACTTTTGATTAAAGTACGCTATTTATAGTTGTTAAAGGTTATAACGTATTTAGCAATATTTTTACAAAAGAGTTATATTATAGTAAATTATAATAAAGTTTTAATTCATCCCAAGCATATATTACTTAATAATTTTAAATGGACATGACTTTACCGAAGATAATAAACTTTCATGTTTTAAATTCTAAGTAAAGAAACATATTTTCACTAACATAACCAGATTCGGTCGTAGTGAATAGGCCGGGTTTGGGGATGTTACATAGTTCATGATACGAGAATAGTGGAGTAGGTCATTCGATTGAAATCCAGGAATGACAAGGATTCGTCTATCCATAAACACAAGTGTGAATTCGGATAAGGATTTATTGATATAAATATCACAAACCGGCTTAGTTTTGAAAATTTTGATTTTTCGCTATGCAAGAAAACTATTTTAAAACCGGATTTTTCTAACACGATAACCCTCTACAGGACATTCGCTATAAGGCGTAAAAGTGCCTCATCCGCCTAACCTTCATATCTAGGTCTTACATTTCTGGTCGCATGTCTTACACTAGGTTGATTATAATCAGGTGTGTGACATTCATATTCGTCTCCTCTTTCAACTCGAGTAGCTCTCAACTTTTTTTTCATCATATATCTCTCTTTCTGATTCATTGGACATCTTTTAACTATATCAAAACAAATAATACCAAATTTATCATCCAAACTCAACTCAAAATTGACACAAATTATGGCATGTACCTCTAGACTCAATCAGAGGGCCATATTCAATCCAAGAATCAACTCAACTCTAAATCTGATACCACTAAATGTAATATCTTACACCAAATCGATAGTTGGTTCCAAATGGGTGATGTCACATTATGTTGTCAAAGCAACTCAGGCTAACTTGATTTATATTCATGAATTTAGTTTCCTAATAATTATTCATATCAAATTAATCATCTATCATAATCACACACATACATTCATAATGTAAAAGACTCTAGTTCATCAAGTTATGGGGTTATACAAGGTCAAATCCAAAGTTAGGACTCGGGTCTAAACTCAATTATCAAATTTTCAATGTTATGTCTCAAGAAAGGGAACTTCATGTCTTGAGACAGGACTCGTTTTATTTTAGAAGATTTTAATTCAATGTTAGAATGCCTCAAGACATTGGAATACATTTCTCGAGACAAAGGCCATCGTGTACTTAGACTTGATCTTGAGACATGCCTCCCTTGTATCCTTATTTTACCTTCGATGTCTAGATGTCTCGAGACAAAGGGTACTTGTTGTGAGACTTAGAATAAGGCAAAATTAATTTAGTTTTGATGTTTTCTTGTCTCGAGATAATGACCACTTGTTCTCGAGGAAAAATTGAATTAAAAGTTTTTTCACTATTTTTTTTATTTTTTTCTCGTTTTCTAATAATTTTTTTTATTTTTTTGTTCATCAGCAACTTAAATAATAAAACATAGTTAGGCAACTAACCATATCAAATCTCGACAAAAAGGGAGTCAATAAAAATGATTATTTTAGAATATAGATATGGGTTAAGGGTTAACATTAACGGGTCAAAAAAAGAATGTGTTAGGATAAACGGGGTTTACTAAGGGTTAATTTAACAGGTAAATTGTTTAAAGGCTAGGTGGGTTAAGTCCTAAGTGCCTCTATCATCTCAGTATATCAAATCAATAATGTGGCTTTGACATGTATAATCGAACCAAGTTCTATAATAACAAATCAAGTTGACATACTCACAACTAAAAAATAAAATGAGCACGAAATAAAATATATGCTCTATAGGCTCAAAAGCTCACAAAAAATTGAGGTTTTGATGTCCAACTTGTAAATTTAAAATTTCAAAAAAATTCTTTAGTTCAGGAAGATAACCTAAAACAATAATTTCTACAAAACATCTTATTATGCTTAGCTCTCTCACGTCTTAAAGTATAAATCAACCAATTCAAAAAAATACACAAATAAATCCCAAAATAGAATCAATGAAAACTCCAAATTCAAAGAAATTACTTCAATGATAGCTGTGAGAAAATTACTTAAAAACAAACAATTTAGGGATTGTATCACATAAAAAAATATAAACAACCTTCCCACACTTAAGATGTACATTGTTCTCAATGTATAAACAAATATAAACAGAATAAGCATAATATCAAAAGGGAGGGAGAGAACTGAAACTACCCTGGATATGGATGAATTCACCGGAATAGGGAAAACCGAAATCATAGGCAATTCTAAATGAAGTACATTTTTCCAAGCAAACTAATAAGAAAATAGACAAAAAAAATTAAGATAAAGAAATAACAAACTAGAAAAAAGAACAGAGAAAATAATAAAAATAATAGTGCATAATAAATGAAAACAAAACATAAAAGTCTAAAAAATATAAAAGCAGCTACCAAAACACAACCAAAACAAAAATAAAATAAAAGTACAACTGAAAATAAAAATAAATAAAGCAGAAAATTACATCAGGTTAGTGATCGGCGTCATGCGAGGTGTCTGGATCGGAGGCGTATGATCAGGATGAGAGATATGAAAATGCTGACAAATATGATGCAAATACACCTCAATGCTATCGAACCGATCAAAGCGTCGCTGCTCAAAGCGGTCAAACCACTCGGAGAGATCCTCAAGTGTAACAGTAAGAGCAGTCGTAGGGTGACTCGGAGGCAGTGGGGAACGAGGTGGGTTCGAAAAATCCTCGTGCTCATCCTGAGGATCCAAACGAGACAATGTGTATCATCTGGGACCCACTCCATGCTAGCGCTCGATCATGCTTAAACTAAATGAGGATGTCTGCTCCAGAGTATCCAATAGTTGACAAATGAGGATGTGTAACAGCCCGATTTTGGGGCTAGTCAGAATAGTGGTTTCGAGACCACAAATTCGAGGTTGGAGAAATTATTTTTTATATATATTATTTTATGTGTTATAGCATTATTATATGAGTGTTTGAAAATTTTGGTGAATTAATTTTAGCGATTGCTTGCTTAATTTTGAAAAATGATTGAATCGCACAAAAGGCAGAACATTAAATTAGCTATGGAACATTAAATTAGAAGTCCTTATTGAATAAATATACCCTAAAGTGATTAGTGGCTGAACATGGAGACAAAGAAATAGAAAAGTCAAAGGTTTGGTGGCATTAGGTGACTTAATTGATAAAATAAAAGAAAGTTTTCATCTTTTTCATTCTCTCTTTCTTCTCCACCGATTTTCACTCAAGAAAAGGGCCATGGAAGCTTGAAAATTTCAGCAACCTTTAATCCTTGCAAGTAAGCCATCTTAATGGTCATTTTTGATGATTTTTGGGTTTTTGAAACCCTTATAGCTTAATCTAGTTAATGAGGGGACGATTTTGCAAAATGGTTGAAAGTCTAAGGTTTTTCCATGGGAGCATTAATGTTGTTTGCTGAATTTTTATGGAAGAAAATGAATCTTGGTTGTTTAATAAACAACTTTTGTGAAAGGATTTTTCACAAAAACACCTAAAAGTACTATTTTGTAAAAGTTATAAAATGGGTAGTAAATGTGTGAAATAATTGGAATTGTGAGTTGCTATAAGCTTAAAATAGATTCGGCTAGGCATGGTTAATGAGGAAATTTGATGAAAATCATTTTACGAGCCTAGGGGTAAAATCGCAATTTTGTGAAAGTCTAGGGGCAAAATGAAAATTTTGCCAAAGTAGAAATTTTGAAATGTTTTGATTAATGTGGTGATTAAATGAGTAAATTTTGTCATTTTAGATCAAGAAAAACAGGATCCGGACTTAGACCGGGGGAAAACCAAAATAGTGGACTAAATCGAAATAGTTGCCCATATTTTGTATACCGAGGTAAGTTGTACGTAAATAATACAACTCTATTGTTACTATGCATTAAACAATTGATATTGCATAAAATGTTTGGTTATTGTTATAAATATGCATGACGAAATTTGATGTGGTATACTTCCGGTTAAACCTTAGGAATAGATTGGATATCCAAGCCATGACATTTGGTTGATATGTGTGCTAGTGTAAGACCATGTCTGGGACATGGCATTAGCCACATTATGAAAGCCAGTGTAAGACCATGTCTAGGACATGGCATCGGTAATGATATGTGTGCTAGTGTAAGACCATGTCTGGGACATGGCATCGGCCACAATACGAGAGCTAGTGTAAGACCATGTTTGGGACATGGCATCGGCTTTGAAACGAGAGCTAGTGTAAGACCATGTCTGGGACATAGCATCAGCCTCGATATGTGAGCCAGAGTAAGACCATGTCTGGGACATGGCATCGGCCTCGATATGTGAGCTAGTGTAGGACCATGTCTGGGACATGGAATCGGCATCGTACTCTCTTATGTAAGGCTCGTCGAGTATCCTTTGGTATTCCAACTGGTTCAACGAGTAATTTAAAGCTTGTGTCAAAAGTAAGAAAAGTTACGACTATGTTGTAAGTGATACAGGTACCTACACGAAATTCATGAGAAATGAGCTTGATTTATGTTGTGTGTTTAGTAAGGATGAAAATGAGTAAGTTATGCCTTAAATCATTTGAGAATTATGTGCAAGTTTATACTATGTTATGAGTATAATAATATATGGTAATTGTTGTTAATTATTTACATGCGACTTACTAAGCTTTATGCTTACTCCTTTTTCTTTCCATTTTCTTATAGTATCGCCAAGCTAGCTCGGGGATCAAAGGACGTCGGAGGCTCGATCACACTATCAATCTGAACATTTGGTATAGTTAGATGTATCATTTTGAGTATGGCATGTATAAGGACTTGGTCTTTGTCAAGTGTCATATTATTTTGGCCAAATGTGTTGGCTTGTTTTGAAGATTGATTCAGTTTGTATAAGGCCATGGATGATGGCTATTACTCATTATTGATATATGAAAATGATGATGTTTTTCATGAATGTGCAAAATGCATGGTTGAGTATTTGGTAGGTTAATGCATGAATGAGTAGGTTATTTGATATGGCTTATGTTGGTGCAAGTAATGGTGGTAGAAAGGGCTTGGTAAATAGCCTTGTTTTTGTCCACACAGGTAGACACACGGGCGTGTGTCTAGGCCGTGTGTGACACACGGTCTGCCCCAGGGGCATGTAGTCCGGCCGTGTGTTCCCCTGCACCTTAATTTGGTAAAATAGAATGCCCAGTAGTAACCACATGGGCTGAGGCACGGCCGTGTGTCTCCACCGTGTAGAAGACACGACCATAGGACGTGAGCATGTGCTCAAGTCGTGTAAAGTCTTCACCTTGAACGTGAAATTTAAAATTTCTACACGGCCTAGCACACGGGTGGGTCATGGCCGTGTGAGGGACACGGGCCATGGACACAGGCGTGTGCCAGGCCTTGTGAAAATCCCTGTAGGTTCGAACTGAGAAATAAATCCACACGGACACGGGACACGGGTGTGTCCCTATATGCTGAGGCCGTGTGAGTTGCACGGTCCTTCAACATGGCCATGTTATTAAGTCACACGGACGTGTCATCCATCCACACGGGCATGTCGCCCATCCACACGGGCGTGTGCCCCTGTTATTAGTGACATTTTCAAAAGTTTTTCTAAAGAACTCGGTTTGGTCCCGAACCGTTTCTAAAGTGTGTTTTGGGCCTCGTAGGCTCATATTAGGAATTTTAAGACAAAGTTTGAAAAGTTTTAAATTTGAACAAACTTTTATGACCGAAAATGTATGTTAGTATGTGTTTGAGTTAGGTAACGCCTCGTACCATGTTTCGACGTCGAACACGGGTAAGGGGTGTTACATTTAATGGTATCAGAGCTATGGTTTAGTCGATTCTCGGACTAACCTAGCGTGTGCACAAGTCTAGCTATACATGCCATATATGAATTATGATAGTGTGACGACTCTTGACAATTTAAAATGTGTTTTTTTATATAGTAAACGGATCCTGATGAAGTAGTGGCGGGTGATGTTGAAAGTAATGCACCGGCTCCCGCAGAAGGGACCGCGCCAGTCGAAAGTGGGCCCGTGACACTGAGTCAGGGCGGAGGGGCTAGAGAAGCCTTCCTCCATATGATGAATGTCTGGTATTCAAAGTTTGTTCGTGCAAACCCGAACGCTCCATCTCCTCCACCCCTCCAATTCCCCAGCCTGCCTCTACAACTCCCCAAGTAGTGGTAATGATTAAAAGGGAAAAACCTCCGGTAGACAGAATTCGAAAGCAAGGGGCCGAGGAATTTCGAGCGAATTTAGATGATGACCCAAAAATGGTAGAGTTCTAGCTAGAAAATACCATTAAGGTATTCAATGAATTGTCTTACACACCTGAGGAGTGCATGAAGTGTGTTGTGTCACTCCTGTTAGACTCGGCCTACCATTGGTGGAACACCCTTGTGTTAGTTGTACCGAGGGAGAGGATAACTTGGGAATTCTTCCAGGAAGAGTTCCGTAAAAAGTATATTAGCCACAGGTTTATCGATCAGAAAAGAAAGGAATTCCATGAGCTAAAACAAGGCCGAATGACGGTAACCGAGTATGAGCGTGAGTTTGTAAGGCTCAGTAAATACGCTCGGGAGTGCGTACCCACCGAAGCCATCATGTGTAAGAGGTTTGAGGACGGATTAAATGAAGACATCCGACTACTAGTTGGCATCCTAGAATTAAAGGAGTTTGTGGTGCTTGCTAAGAGAGCGTGCAAGGTCGAAGAATTGGCCAAAGAGAAAAGAAAAGCTGAAATCGAGTCTCGTGACTCGAAGAAAAGACAGTTGGGAAAATCATTTCAGTCCTAATCTAAGAAATCGAGAGAGTTTACTACTCGATCCAATGCTTCAGTTGGATTCTCGAACAGAAATAGGAGTAAGCAGTATTCGGTTTCTAAGGCTCAGACCACTTCTATTGCGAGTGTTGGTAGTGCTCGACCAAATAAACTGGAGTGTTCACAGTGTGGTAGACGACATTTCGGTGAGTGTCGAGGAAATGAAAGAGGCTATTTCAAGTGTGGTTCACTAGACCACTTCATTCGAAACTGTCCTGAGATGGATGAAAAAGACAGAAAGCAAGATGTGCGAGCGAGTAATGCTCCTTCTAGAGGTAGACCACAAAAGAACCCGGAAGTGGGGCTAGCAGTAGAGGTTTGCCTAGAGATTCCACTGTGAGATCAGAGGGTAAAGCTCCTGCAAGGACTTATGCCATTGGCGCTCGCGAAGAGGCTTCATCCCCAGATGTGATTACGGGTAGTTTTTCTCTTAATGATATCTCTGTTGTTTCTTTGATTGATCCGGGGTCTACCCATTCGTATGCTTGTGTGAAATTGGTGTCTAGCATGAATATGCCTTTTGAGTCTATAGAATTTGTGATAAAAGTGTCAAACCCATTAGGCAAGCATGTGTTAGTTGATCGAATATGTAGAAATTGCCCCTTGACAATTAGAGGTCATTGTTTTCCAACTAACCTCATGTTGTTGCCGTTTGATGAATTTGACGTGATTCTTAACATGGATTGGTTAACTTCTCATGATGTGATAGTAAATTGTGGAAGAAAATTTATTGAACTGAAAAGTGAAAATGGGGATATTATTCAGGTTGAATCAGGTGAACTGGATAGCTTACCTCTACTGATTTCTTCTATGACTGCTGAGAAATACATGAGAAAAGGGTATGAGTCCTATCTTGCATCTGTGTTGAATACCCAAGAGTCAAAAGTAAATATTGAGTCTGTACTTGTGGTATGTGAGTACCTAGATGTGTTTCCGGAAGAGTTGCCCGGATTGCCTCCAACTAGGGAAGTTGAGTTTGGTATCGAGTTAGTCCCTGGTACGGCACCTATTTTTGTTGCCCCGTATAGGATGGCACCGTTGGAGTTAAAAGAGCTGAAGGTTCAGCTACAAGAGTTAACGGATAAGGGTTTTGCGAGACCGATTTATTCTCTGTGGGGTGCTCTGATACTTTTTGTGAAAAAGAAAGACGGTGATGAGATTATGTATAGACTACCGACAACTCAACAACGTTACAGTTAAGAACAAGTATCCTTTGCCAAGGATTGACGATTTGTATGACCAATTGAAAGGAGCCACAGTGTTTTCTAAGATAGACCTGAGGTCCGGTTATTACCAGCTGAGAGTTAATGAACAAGATGTACCGAAAACTGCATTTTGGACGAGGTACGAGCACTATGAGTTTCTGGTCATGCCCTTTCGCTTAACAAATGCTCCCGTCGTGTTTATGGATTTAATGAATCGTATTTTACGACCGTACTTGGATAAGTTTATTGTTGTTTTTATCGATGATATATTAATTTATTCTCGTGATCAGAATGAGCATGCGGAGCATTTGAGAACTGTTTTGCAGACTTTAAGAGATAAGCAGTTGTATGCTAAGTTTAGCAAAATTGAATTTTGGCTTCGAGAAGTCGGATTCTTGGGACACATCGTGTCGGGCGATGGAATTAGAGTTGACCCGAGTAAGATATCGGTTATCGTTAATTGGAAACCTCCAAGGAATGTGCCAGAGATTAGAAGCTTTTTGGGTTTAGCGGGATACTACAGACAGTTTGTTAAAGGATTCTCCATGATTGCTACACCGATGACGAGGTTGCTACAGAAAGATGTCAAGTTCGAATGGACAGAGAAGTGCCAACAGAGTTTTGAGAAACTAAAAGCATTGTTGACTGAAGCCCCAGTTTTAGTGCAACCGGAACCGGGAAAGGAATTTGTGGTGTATAGCGATGCATCCTTAAATGGATTGGGGTGTGTACTTATGTAAGAAGGCAAGGTAATAGCATATGCCTCGAGACAACTGAATCTGCATGAGAAAAACTATCCGACTCATGACTTAGAGTTAGCCGCCATAGTGTTCGCACTGAAGATTTGGAGACACCATTTATATGGTGAGAGATGCCGAGTGTTCACTGACCATAAAAGTCTAAAGTATTTGATGACTCAAAAGGAGTTAAACCTACGGCAGCGGAGATGGTTAGAATTGATAAAAGATTATGAGTTGGTGATCGACTATCACCTGGGGAAGGCGAACGTGGTTGCTGATGCTTTGAGTAGGAAGTCATTGTTTGCCTTGAGGGCTATGAACACTCAGTTGTTAGTAACCGACGATGGTTCGATTTTAACCGAGTTGAGAGCGAAACTAATGTTTTTACAAGAGATCTGCGAAGCTCAGAAAGGTAATAAAGAATTGCAAGCCAAGATAACTCAGTGCGAGACAGGTATAGAATCAGACTTTTGGATTGGTTCAAATGGCTGTTTAATGTTTCGAGACAGAATTTGTGTACCCAAAGATGGTGATCTTATTCGGAAAATTCTGCATGCACATAGAAGTTGTATGTCTATCCATCTGGGTAGTGTGAAAATGTATAATGACTTGAAGAAAATGTATTGGTGGTCAGGAATGTAAATGTGTGAAATAATTGGAATTGTGAGTTGCTATAAGCTTAAAATAGATTCGGCTAGGCATGGTTAGTAAGGAAATTTGATGAAAATCGTTTTATGAGCCTAGGGGCAAAATCACAATTTTGTGAAAGTCTAGGGGCAAAACTAAAATTTTTCCAAAGTAGAAATTTTGAATTGTTTTGATTAATGTGGTGGTTAAATGGGTAAATTTTGTCATTTTAGATCAAGTAAAATAGGATCCGGACTTAGACCGGGGGAAAACCAAAATAGTGGACTAAATTGAACTAGTCGCCCATATTTTGTATACCGAGGTAAGTTGTACGTAAATAATACAACTCTATTGTTATTATGCTTTAAACAATTGATATTGCATAAAATGTTTGATTATTGTTATAAATATGCATGACGAAATTTGATGTGGTATACTCCCAGTTGAACCTTAGGAATAGATTGGATATCCAAGCCATGACATTTGGTTGATATGTGTGGTAGTGTAAGACCATGTCTGGGACATGGCATCGGCCACATTATGAAAGCCAGTGTAAGACCATGTCTGGGACATGGCATCGGTGATGATATGTGTGCTAGTCTAAGACCATGTCTGGGACATGGTGTCGGCCACAATACGAGAGCTAGTGTAAGACCATGTCTGGGACATGGCATCAGCATTGAGACGAGAGCTAGTGTAAGACCATGTCTGGGACATAGCATCGGCCTCGATATGTGAGCCAGAGTAAGACTATGTCTGGGACATGGCATCGGCCTCGATATGTGAGCCAGTGTAGGACCATGTCTGGGACATGGCATCGGCATCGTACTCTCTTGTCTGAGGCTTGTCGAGTATCCTTTGGTATTCCAACTGGTTCAACGAGTAATTTAAAGCTTGTGTCAAAAGTAAGAAAAGTTACGACTATGTTGTAAGTGATACAGGTACCTACACGAAATTCATGAGAAATGAGCTCGATTTATGTTGTGTGTTTAGTAAGGATAAAAATGAGTAAGTTATGCCTTAAATCATTTGAGAATTATGTGCAAGTTTATACTATGTTATGAGTATAATAATGTATGGTAATTGTTGTTAATTATTTCCATACGACTTACTAAGCTTTATGTTTACTCCCTTTCTTTTCCATTTTCTTATAGTATCGCCAAGCTAGCTCGGGGATCAAAGGACGTCGGAGGCTCGATCACACTATCAATCTGAACATTTGGTATACTTAGATTTATCATTTTAAGTATGGCATGTATAGGGACTTGGTCTTTGTCAAGTGTCATATTGTTTTGGCCAAATGTGTTGGCTTGTTTTGAAGATTGATTTATTTTGTATAAGGCTATGGATGATGGCTATTACTCATTATTGATATATGAAAATGATGATGTTTTTCATGAATGTGCAAAATGCATGGTTGAGTATTTGGTAGGTTAATGCATGAATGAGTAGGTTATTTGATGTGGCTTATGTTGGTGCAAGTAAGGGTGGCAGAAAGGGCTTGGTAAATAGCTTTGTTATTGTCCACACGGGTAGACACACGGGCGTGTGTCTAGGCCGTGCGTGACACACGGTCTGCCCCATGGGTGTGTAGTCGGCCGTGTGTTCCCCTACACCTTAATTTGGTAAAACAGAATGCCCAGTAGTAACCACACGGGCTGAGGCATGGCCGTGTGTCTCAACTGTGTAGAAGACACGACCATAGGACATGGGCATGTGCCCAGGCCGTGTAAAGTCTGCACCTAGAATGTGAAATTTAGAATTTCTACACGGCCTAGCACACAGGCGTGTGCCTCAGTCGTGTGACCCTAAATTGTTGCTGATGTTAGAAACAGAATGTCAAGGTTTTTTCACATGGGCCGAGACACGGGCATGTAATGGCCGTGTGAGGGACACGGGCCATGGACACGGGCGTGTGCCAGGCCGTTTGAAAACCCCTGTAGGTTCGAATTGAGAAATAAATCCATTCGGACACGGGACACGGGTGTGTCCCTATATGCTGAGGCCGTGTGAGTTACACGGTCCTTCAACATGGCCATTTTATTAAGTCCCACGGGCGTGTCGCCCATCCACACGAGCGTGTGCCCCTATTATTAGTGACATTTTCCAAAGTTTTTCTAAAGAACTCGGTTTGGTCCCGAACCGTTTCTAAAGTGTGTTTTGGGCCTCGTAGGCTCATATTAGGGATTTTAAGACAAAGTTTGAAAAGTTTTATATTTGAACGAACTTTTATGACCGAAAATGTATGTTAGTATGTGTTTGAGTTAGGTAATGCCTCGTACCCTGTTCCGACGTCAAACACGGGTAAGGGGTGTTACAGGACGTCTGCCCCGGAGTATCCAGTAGTTCAAAATAACTCGCTAGGTGAGTCACATAATTGCCCAAACAAATAGGACCCTTCCTACTGCAGTCACACTAGTGGGAAAAAGATAAGGCGATGAAATATGCAAGATCGATGGGGTGTCGCATCGCCATGATCCAAAGAAAATAGGCATCATATGTACCAACGACCCCGATACACTCCCTCGTACCGGTCAAGGTGTGTCCAGAATAGCATGGATGTATCGCAGTGGCAGAGGTTGAGAAGTTTCCTTCGACTTACTTGGGTTATACGGTGCCCCTATCACGCCGATTTTCGACCAACAGAGTGAAGGTGAGTGGTGGATGTGGCGAGATAATGTGGAGAATGTTGGGATACTCATGAACTCCTCATAATAGAGTCCAAGGGCGACTCCAAAGTCAAGGACGCTCAGATAGCGTGTAACACCCCCGAGTTTAAACGATACCATACATGGCTCATCCCATCGTGACATCGCATGTTGAAGGAAGAATGTAGAACAAAACTCCATTGTGAGTTTGGATAAGTCGGCTTGACAATGGATAAGAACCGATCCCATGGAGCTGTGTCGATGAAGGCCCGAACCCGATCAGCTAAGTTAATCGCCTGTAGTGCCTCTAAGTCTATGAAACGACCCTAACCCAGAGGTCGCTCCTTTAGATGCTGATATTGGTCCTCGTGTGGACCTGAGAAAGATTGGTAACACGGATGTCTCGCGTCTGGGGTGGAACCGAGGTCCAAGTCGCCCTCAATGTCTTTTGCTATTTTGTAGGGGGACAACAACCTTAGATTTACCTCTCGTGTTTGTCATTATGTACCTGAATAAACAATAAAAACCACATATATTAGCAGACCATAAAAATCTGTAGCATCAATAACTAATTGAGTAGATAGAAAAATTGGCATATTAAATAACACAAATCAGGACGCAATTTATCTCATGACGACACCAAATCACTTAACTATTATACCTAAAATATACTCCTAAGAGGAAAGGGAAAACAAATACTAAGCAGAATAGACACAGAAACTACTATAATAATAGTACAACTACAATTAATAAAATAAGAATAATCCTATACTAATGAGAAAAATAATAAACCTATACTAATGATAATAATCAACAATAAACAAGAATAGTAGTAAAAAACCAATACTAATAATAATCATAATAAGAATACACTAACAAGATAATAATAAACTAAATATAAAATAATAGGAAAAAGGAAGGGACCAATCGAGGTTTAGGTTGGACGACGGCAACGCACGTGGCGGTGGTGAATAGAATGGGGAGGTGGTTGATGGTAGTGGTGCACAGGTGTAGATTTGGGGCTGAGGTAGATGGAAGTGTGAGCAGTGGTGGTAGATCGGGGGAGAAAATAATGGTATTGAAAGTGGGGGGGAAGGTGATGTTCATAGTGGAAAAAGAATAGGGTGTTTGACACGGCCTCAAACGGTGCGAAAAACAGAGGGTGAACGCACTGGGGTACACGTGGGCTATTGCACGGGGGGTGGGGAATAGAAAGGTGGTGGTATGCGTGGAAGCCGATGAAAGGGAGGAACAACGACAAGGAACAACTACGCAGAGGAGAAATTGGGGTTGAAATCATCGGGTAAGGGAGAATCGGTGAAAGGGATTTGGTTTGTGGTTGAGCAGCGTGACAGGGAAAATTTTGGAAACCCTAAAATTATTAGAAGACAAGATTGTGAATTGGCCCGTGTTGGGCCACACGGCCTTCTATCTCAACATGTGGATGCTCGTAGCTCGTGTGCAAATTGAAATATAAAAAATTAAGCTCCAGGGCTCACATGGCCTAGGACAGGCCTATGTGTCCAAGTCGTGTGCCACACACGGCCGTGTTGCCAAGCCTTGTGGATCATCTTAGCCCGTGTGATACTTCAAAAAAAATAAAAATACACCCAGTATCCACACGGCCGTGTGTGATGATCCTTCGCTTCTCCCACACCCATGTGCGAGGTCGTGTGTACCACAGGGTCTACCATACGCTCGTGTGACAGGTCGTGTGTCTCACACGGGCATGTCGCCAAATCGTGTAACTCTTTATTGTTGTGTGTGTCGAAAGAAAATTGAAAAAATTAACTCCAGTATGCAAAAGGCTTAGGACACGCCCATGTGTCTAGGCCATGTGGACCACCCCAGACCTTGTCGCTCCTTTTTTTAATTTTTTTATTTGATTTTCTTTTTGTTTTTGATTTTTTAATACATACTAAACATGTAACAAAATTAAGAGAAATAAAAATTTAAACACTCGGGTTGCCTCTCGAGGAGCGCTTATTTTAATTCTAAGCTTGACTTGTCCTTTCACGGTCAGGGTTAATTTGAATTTTGGAGCCGGGGCTCCTCTCTCTCGTTATTAATATCACCACAAAGATAAGATTTGAGTCGATGACAAATTTACCTTGAATGTGTAGTATTGAGGATGTGTTACCTCTATTGTACCCTTCCCATAAAAAAGTTTGTTTGGAGATGTTCTTATGGGTGTTTTATACGTAGTCCTATAACCCATAAAGCATCATTTAATTTTAATGCCCAGTCCTTCCTATTTGTCTCTATGATCTTTTCTAGTATGCATTTCAATTCTCGATTTAACACTTCAACTTGATCATTAGTTTGAGGGTGATATGGGGTAGTTGTTCTATGATGTACACCATATTTCTCAAGGATCTTATCAAATTGAGCGTTACAAAAATGTGTACCCCTGTCACTAATGATTGCTCTAGGTGTTCCAAAATGAGAGAAAATTTTCTTAGGAAATCTGACTACCACCCTAGCATCATTAGTTGGTAAAGCTTGAGCTTCAACTCATTTCGACACAAAATCTACCGCTACCAGTATGTATTTATTACCATAAGAACTAGGAAATGGTCCCATGAAATCAATACCCCAAATGTGAAAAATTTCACAAGAAAGCATGTAAGTTTGAGGCATTGCATTATGTTTGGAAATATTACTTGTCCTTTGGCATCTATCACAAGAAGAAACATACTTGTTAACATTTTTCACAATGTGGGCCAATAAAAAACTGATTCGAGGACTTTATATGTTGTTTGAATCCCACTGTAATCTCCTTCTGTCGATCCTGAATGACAATGCTCCAAAATTTTATTCACTTCTAGCACCATAACACACCTTCGAATTACTTGATCTGCACACACACAAAAAAGATAAGGATCCTCCAAAATAGTTTTTCCAATTAGCAATGAATTGCTTCTTTTGATGATGAGTTAAACATTTTGGTAAAGCATTAGAAACCAAGTAATTCGTAATATCTGCAAACCAAGGGCCTTCAGAATCAGTTACTGCAAAGAGTCATTCTTCAAGGAACGAGTCATTTATTACATCTTCATTAAGCTTCTTAAGATGTGGATTCTTGAGCATTGAGAGGTGGTCTGCTGCAAGATTTTCAGCTCATTTCTTGTCTCTAATCTCTAAATCAAATTACAGTAGCAATAAAATCTTCCTTATGAGTTGAGGTTTTGCATCTGGTTTAGTAAGAAGGTAACAAAAGGCGAAGTGGTTAGTATACACAATAACTTTAGACAATATTAAATAAGGTCTAAATTTATCAAATGTAAAAACCAAATCTAGCAATTCTTTTTTCTATAGTTATGTAATTCTCTTGTGCATCTATCAAAGTCTTGCTAGCATAATAGATCAGTTGGAAGTGCTTATCTCTTCGGTGTCGAAAGACTACACCTACTGTAAAATCACTTGCATCACACATTAGTTCAAAGGGTAAATTCCAATCAGGTGCAACCATAATCGGGGCATTAATTAAATTCTCCTTAAGAACATTAAATGTCTCTAAACATTCCTGATTGAAATTAAATGACACGTCTTTTTCAAGTAAAATAGTTAAAGGCTTCGCTATTTTGGAAAAATCTTTAATAAATCTCCTATATAACCCAACATGTCCTAGAAAACTTCTGATAGCCTTAACTGAATTAAGGGGAGGTAATTTGTCTATGGTTTCAATTTTTTCTCTATCAACCTCGATCCGTTTACTAGAAATTTTATGGCCCAAAAAAATTCCTTCCTTAACCCTGAAGTGACAGTTTTCCTAATTAAGCACAAGGTTTATTTCCTCACATCTCATTAAAACTCGTTTTAAATTTTTAAGGCATAAATGGAAGGAATTATTGAATACCGAGAAGTCATCCATAAATACCTCTATAATGTCTTCCACGAGTTCATCAAAGATGGCTAGCATGCAACGTTGAAAAGTGGCGAGGACATTACATAATCCAAAAGGGATTCCTCGGTAAGTAAACGTAACATATGGACATGTAAATGTCATCTTTTCTTGATCCTCAGGAGCTATTGGGATTTGAAAGTAGCCAAAAAGTCCATCCAAGAAGCAATAATACATGTGACCAGATAATCTTTCCAACAATTGATCCACAAATGGCAGAGCAAAATGGTTTTTCCTTGTAACATCGTTCAACTTACTATAGTCAATACAAACACCCCATCCCATGACTGTTCTTGTTGGAATCAACTGGTTTTTCTCATTAGCCACAACAATCATGCCTCATTTCTTAGGAAAAATTTGCACAGGACTCACCCAAGTACTATTAGATATAGGATAAATAACTTCAGCATCTAGAAGTTTAATTACCTCAGCCTTGACAACTTCCTTCATGTTAGGATTTAACCTCCTTTGAGCTTGAACACATGGCTTATACTCGTTTTCCATTTAGATATTGTGGGTGCAAAAAGAATGATAGATCCCTCTAATATCAAAAATTTTCCAGGCTATAGCTCTTTTGTGTTCCTTCAGCACTTGCAATAACTCATCCTTCTCACTTAGCTTTAAGTCTAAAGCAATAATCATTGGTAGTGTAGAATTATTTCCAAAGAATGCATACTCCAAATGATTCAGTAATTGCTTTGACTCCAATTTGGGAGGTTCTTTAATAGAGATTTTAAACTTCAATTCCTTACTTACCTTAATGGCCTCAAAATCTTTGTCTCAGTGAAGATTCATTAGCATCCAGATCAGTTTTCATTTCACTAATCACAGAACTATCTCCATCGACTTCCTCACCTTGAACAATACACGGTTCCAATGTTTCCTTATGAACAATTTCCTGTAATGAATCTTGAATAGCATGATCAATAGAATCAATAAAATAAAAGGAATCATCTTGCTCACTAGAAAATCACTTGGCATCATATATTTGAAAAACGATCTTATCGTCACCTACCTTTAGCACAAGTTTACCATTACCCACATCAATAATAGCTCTAGAAGTAGCTAAAAAGAGTCGACCTAAAATTAAAGGCACCTCAATATCCTCATCAATGTCAAGTATAACAAAATTAATAGAGAATATGAATTTAGCTACTTTCACAAGTACATCTTCAATAATGCATCTAAGATATTTAACAGATCTGTCAGCAAATTGAATACTCATCCTAGTGGGTTTTGGTTCCCCAAGACCAAGTTGCTTGAACCCTTTATAAGGCATTAAATTTATACTAGCACCCAAATCAGCCAATGCTTTTTCACTGTTTAAAGTACCAATAAAATAAATGATAGTAAAACTTCCTAGATCTATCATCTTAGTGGGCAGTTTATTTTAGAGAATGGCTGAACACTCCTCATTGAGTTCCACAATGGATAGCTCTTCTAACTTCCTTTTATTTGTTAATAACTCCTTTAAAAATTTTTCATATGTGGGCATCTGCGAAAGAGCTTCAACAAAAGGTAAGTTAATATGTAATTGTTTAAAAAGTTCAAGAAATTTACCAAAATTTTCATCTATGCGGTCTTTCTTCAATTTTTTTGGATATGAGATCGATGGTTTGTATTCCTTAAGCACCGATGTTTGAATTTTTTCAGTTTTTTCCACCCCATTTCTTTTTCATTAGTTTCTTGTTTTAGCTTCTTTTCAGGTTCACACAACACCTTCCCATTCCTCAATGTAAATGCCTTCACATGCTCTTTTGGGTTCGGTTCAGTGTTAATTGGTAAGCTACCTTACTGTCTTTCCAAAGCCAGTTTAGCAAGCTATCCAATCTGATTTTCGAGTCCATGAATTGATGCTTGCTAATTTTTCAGAGCTATGACAGTGTTTTGAAAATGAGTTTATGACACTGAAATAAATTTAGCTAACATCTTCTCAAGGTCCAGTTTCTTTTCTTGCTGATAAGGTTGCTGAAAACCTAGAGGGGGTTGTAACCTTTGATTTACTTGACCACCCCCAAGAAAAATTTGGATGATTCCTCGAATTTCGATTATAACTATTGCTATAAGGGTTATTTTGAGGTCTTGAATTATTACACATAAAGTTGAATTACTCATGCTCCATGTTAGACTTGAAGGGTGAATGTTCCAAATTAATCATCCCCACTCCATTTGCATCACATTGCATCACCAGATTCACCTATTTATAAAAATTAAACCATCAATTTTTTTCCCAAGAGCCTCAACCTGCTTTTCCAACATAGAAACTGCATCAATATCAAAAACTCCAGTTGCCTTAGTAGGTTTTACTCTCGTAACTTGCCACTGATAATTATTCAATGTCATCTCCTCAATAAACTCTTGAGCTGCCTCAGGTGTTTTGTTATTCAATGTGCCACCAACTGCTGCATCAATCATCTGTCTAGTTGAGGGGTTCAAACCATTGTAAAAGGTTTGAACTTGGAGCCACAAAGGTAATCCATGATAAGTACACCTTCACAACAAATCCTTAAATCTCTTTCGTGTATCATAAAGAGTCTCAATATCAATGTAACACCCTTAACCCGTATCCATCACTGGACTAGGGTTACGAGGTATTATCGGTCGAATCATAACATTTAAACCACTGTGACTCACACATTAGCATATCATAGATAATTAAACACACATAGTCCCTTTAGAAGGTATACAAGACCTTAAACATGCTTTAGAGAAGGTTCGGGACTAAACCGATCTCATACGAAATCCATCACCGGACTAGGGTTACGAGGTATTATCGGTCGAATCATAACATTTAAACCACTGTGACTCACACATTAGCATATCATAGATAATTAAACACACATAGTCCCTTTAGAAGGTCTACAATACCTTAAACATGCTTTAGAGAAGGTTCGGGACTAAACCGATCTCATACGGAAACTTTACAGAACTTAGAAAATTTTTCTTTCAATACAGGGCACATGCCCGTGTGGCTAGACCGTGTGCCTCACACGGCCATGTCTTAGACCATGCCTTACCCTGTGTACACTACTGACTAGGATCACACGGCCTGTCACACGCCCATATGTTTGGCCCGTGTGCAACACTGACCTGGGTCACACGGCCTGTCACACACCCATGTGTTTGGCTCATGTGCAAGTCTGATCTGCTTCGATTAGGGACAGTGAAGGACACAGTTGAGACACACACCCGTGTTCTCACCCGTGTGGGCAATTATAGGCCATTTACAAGGCCAAATTGCCACTCAATTTGGGTCATCCCTATAGATTCAATTCCAACATCAAATAACATACAAATCATTCACCATTCTCAATTATCAAATCAAATATGAAACAAACCATTTCCATTTCACCAAAATATACCATAATGGCCATTCACTCAAGACCATATATGCACATCACATACACCACTTTAACATAGCAAGACATATACCAAAATCAATCCATTATCAAGCCATATCACATGGAAAGATTTATACATCCCAAAACATTCCATAACTCTACTAGCCTATACATGCCATATACCATATATACAACTTCCAAAAATGGTACCAAAATAGATGTTCGATAGTGTGATTGAGTCGCTGACAATCCCCGGCTCTGAGCTAGCTTTAATGACACTGTAAAATAGAGAAAGACTTCACACAGTAAGCTTTAAAGCTTAGTAAGTCCGTAATATAACACAATTAACTCAACAATTCAAATTCAATAAACAAAATTAACTATTAATAGGTTCAATTCACATTACTACTCAATCTCAACCATAGCTATTACTCATTTCAATATATATCTATAGATTCATAAGCTAGCATTTATAATGCTACTCAAACCATCCCTTTTCACCATTCATTCACATAATCATCCATATATCTCATACACAATATCATCATCAACCACATAGGTTATGTACATACCTGTACCATCACGTATTTATCTATCACATTTACCACTTAATTAATTAGCCAAAACTATAATAATATCGCACACTTAGTGCCATTACATTAAACCGAATTTGTCTCGGTATCGCACACATAGTGCCAAATAATACAGCCGATGCTTTTTTTATTTCGCACACTTAGCACTATTCATCACAGTAACTGTTCTATTTATGCACATTTAGTGCCACATATCTTCGAACTCACGTTTCGCATTTCCAAACTGCACAATCACATTTCCGTTCATTTCATCACATATGAACATTATTCAATCAATACGTATTATACACGAACTTACCTCGGACGTAGAAACAACAACACTAGTCGATCAATCGAGCACTTTGTTCTTGCCTCGATCTAGGTCTAAATTTCTCTTTTCTTGATCTATATATTATCAAATTCAACTCATTAAATCTCTTTTTCATCCAAAACAATCCACAAACACATAGTTAGAGTATTTTACACTTTAGCCCTCATAATTCTGCATTTTGACATTTTCATCCCTATTTCACAATTACACAAAATACCCATAATTTACTCACACCCAAGCTTGGCTGAATTTCATACTAGTCCCTAGTAGCCCATATCTTTCATTTATTTCACATTTTAACCCTTCAAAGTTTCATTTTCACAAATTAGCCCTTAATAATCAATTTCATCAAAAATTCCAAATACAAAACATATTTATCATTCATCAAGCTTTCATATTACACCAACTATCAATACATAGCTCACATATTCATCAATGGCACCTCTCAAAATCATTATCAAATTCAGAAATTGAGGCATGGGCTTGATAGAACACAAAGCAATGATCACAAAAACGTAAAAATCATCAAAAACTGATCAAAGAACATACCTTAATCAAGCAATGTGTATGCTGAAATGCTCAAAGTTCTCAAGCCCTATCTATTTCTTCAAATTTTCGGTAGTGGACATGAATAAAAGATGAGAATTTGTTTTCTTTTAATTTAATTAAGCTTATTTCATAAATTACGAAATTAACCTTTATGATTTCATTTAAAATTCCACTAACATAAACCCATTTTTGTCCATCCAAACTATTTATGGACTAATAACAACATAAGGACCCCACATTTAATAAGACATAGCATTTAAGCACTTTTAACTATTAGCACACAGCTTTTGCATTTAACGCGATTAGGTTCTTTTTCACAAATCAGCACACAGACGATAAAATTTTCACACAGAACTTTCACACATACTTTATCACATACCATAAACATCAAAAATAATATTAAATTATTTCTCCAATCTCAGATTTGTGGTCCGAAACTACTGTTCCGACTAGGGTCTAAACCGAGCTGTTACAATCAAATTGAACAAAAGAAGAGATATCATTCCTCAACTTAGTTGTTTTAGCCAGTGGAAAATATTAAACCAAGAATTAAGCACACATAATTGAGAACAAGAACTAAGTATTTATTGCATAAAATAAAAATCAAATGACATAATTCATCATAGGGTCACCTTCCCTAGGTATTTAGAAAATTAGTTCATGCTAGCAAATAAAAAATCCCAAAGATAGTATATCCACAAGAAACAAAGAAACTCATAATAATCTCCAAAGAAACCAATAGGGAATCTTCAATCTTGATGGAAATATCGCTTCATAATCAACTGTAATAGTGTTTTTCGAGTTGTTTTCTTGAATATTCTATGACGGCTCTCTCATATCTTCTTATTTGTCACATATAGGTCTTAGAATGCCCGAAAAACCCTAAAAATCACCTTTTTCATTGTTCGGAATGCAATTCGTGAAATCGACAAGACCTGCCACATGGCTATGTGGCTCACGCGGTCGTGTGGAATGGTCCATCCCATATGGCTACTATAACTCACTCTAATTTTCACTCGTTTTCCGCTCCTTTTGCTCTCAAATGCTCTCCTAAGTATAAGTACATGATTTTAAAGGAAAAGGAGCATAAAATTCACCATTAAGATAGAATAATCACCCAAAAATAAATTAATTAGAATGAGATTAAAACATGTTATTTTTAGCACTTGTCAATGTGACATTACCATAGATCTAGTGTTGTTTGTCAATAATGCGACATCTTTCACCCATTTTGAGACATAATCAACTGCTAGCAATATGTATTAGTTTTCGAACGTGTTTGGAAAGGGTCCTATGATATCTAGGCCCCCATACATCAAAGAATTTGACTTCCACCACTCCTATCTGTGACATTTTTTCATGTTTAGAAATATTTCTCATTCTTTGACATTGATCGCATTTTTGTGTAAACTCGTAAGCATGTTGAATCATTGTTAGCCAATAAAATCCTGATTGCAGGACCTTCTATGTTGTTCTTTTACCTCTGAAATGACCACCACAAGGTGAAGTATGACATCCTATCAAAATATCTTCCACTTCCTCTTTTGCCACACATCGTTAAATTATTTGATCTGTACATTGTCGGAAAGCATAAGGCTCTTCCGAAATGTAATATCGTGCATCATGCATAATTCTCTCTTCTACTGTCCCGAAGCATTTGAAAGAGAAACTCCTTGAATCAAGTGGTTGCCTATATCTTCATACTAAGGCATCTATTGCTTTTCAGTCATTATTTGATGGTGTTCAACTCAAAATAGATGCCCATCTATATATTTCACATTGAATACCCATCTCATTAAACTGGCTTTAGTTTCTTTCTTCTGCAAGACATATTTCAAGGTTGAATAGTTAGTATAAACATACGCTCTGTTCACCATCAGATAAGGCCTAAATTTTTCATATGCAAATACTATCGCCAACATCTCTTTCTCAGTAGTAGTATAAGTACATTGTGCCGAGTTCAAAATTTTACTGGCGTAATGAATTTTGTCCATTTTCTATCCCAATACTGCCCCAACAGCATAATCACTCGCATCGCACATGATCACAAAAGGTTCTTCCCAATCCGGGCTCATTATGATCGAAGCCGTCACTAATTTCTTTTTCATCACCTCAAAGGATTGTGCACATGCTTCATCAAATACAAATGGAGTGTCTTTTTGAAGTTGGTTCAACAATTTTGCAATTAGGGCAAAGTCCTTAATAAATCACCAGTAGAATCCCGCGTGTCGGAGAAAGTTTCTAATTCTGTGAACTAAAGTTGAAGGTGGTAATTTTTTGATGACCTCAATTTTAGCCCTATCCACTTCCAACCCTTTCTTGGAAATGCAGTGTCCCCGAAAAATCCCCTCGTTTACCATGAAATGACATTTCTCCCAATTAAGAAGCAAATTTGTGTCTTTACACCTTTCCAGAACCCGTACTAGATTAGTCAGGCATTTAATAAAGGAATTTTCGTATACAGAATATTCATCCATGAAGACGTCCAATTTTTCTTCTATCATATCCATGAAGCTTAATATCATACACCGCATAAAGGCCGAAGGCCCATTGCATAAACTGAATGGCATCATTTGGAACACATAAGTTTTAAATGGGCAAGGGAACATAGTTTTCTCTTGACCGTTAGGATGGATTCAAATTTGATGGTATTCAAAATAACCATCAATGAAGCAATAATATTCCTTCCCTACCAGTCTATCAAACATTTGGTCAATGAAGGGTAACGAGAAGTGATCTTTCCATGTTGCATCATTAAGTTTTCTATAGTCGATGAATACATTTCATCCTTTCATTGTTTGAGTTGGGATGAATTTGTTCTTCTCATTAGCAACCATCGTCAAACCATCCTGTTTAGGGACACATTGTGTTGGATTAATTCATTCACTATCCGTAACACCCAGTTTTGGTGGGTTCTGAGTTTGGCGAGTAAACTGAAAGTAATCTGAATGGCATAGTGTTATCCACCCAATTGATACTTTTGGCATATAGATCGGGCACATAATAAATGCTAGAATATTGAAATAATTATTCTCAGCATGTGTTAGGTCTTTAAGAAGAAGAGATTGGTAAGAGTATTGAGGATTTTTGGGTATCTTGGGTTGTCGCCAAAGGTATTTTGCACCAACTTTGATTAGTTACGGTGCTAGTTACGTTTTAACAAGGTGGTTAGGAATAAAATGAAGGGATGAACTAAAATTATATAAAAATGTTGGATTCTCATATGCATTTCTTTACAACTGCAAACCATTTATAAGGAAGTTTGGAAAGATTGTGACACGTGTCAAGTTCCACTATGAGAACATGGGTTTTATATATATACACATATTGATTTGGGTTCGAAGATAAGAGGTTTTTCTTCTTTCTTCCATTCAAAATGCCATGGTTGAGTTTTCATTTGAGCTGAGAATAAATCTCTCTTGTTAAGCTAAAACTAAGGGTTTGAGTTCATGAATAGGGTTGTTTCATATCCTGAGTAAGTATTATAGTCTTGCATGTTGACTTCTGAAAGAGTAAGTTGTTTTTTGTGTGTGAACAGTAAGATGAAGAAGTAAGGTTTTGCATGGAGGTTATCTAAGATTCAGATGATGGTAAAAGTTACTTGAATGAGTTTTAATAGTGTTCTTATGTTTTATAAGCAGAGGTTGTTACGATTTCTTTTTGGATGTTGAACTTGGAGTTCAAGCTACTAACCGTGGTTGTCAGGTGAGTCTCTATGCTAACTCTTGCATGTGCACTATTCATACAAAAAGATCTATAGGATACTAACTGAAATATGAAATGAAATCATGAAAGGTATGGTATGTTATGGATATGGATATATGAGTAATTACCGAAGGATATCTTTGAATGCATGATTGTTTGCGAGAATAGTATGTATATATGATATTGAAATTGATAGGTTCAAGTATATGATGAATGGTGTATAAATAATGTGATGTTGAAGTATGGTTATGTATTTATGCTTGGAATGTATATAGTAAATGCATGAAAGGTCTACAAAATGAGTCTTAGACGTTAGTGCATGAAGAGTCTATAAAGTGGGTCTATGTCTATTCTCTATGAAGCTGTCTAACGGTGTTTGCCGAGACTTTAAACATGAACTCTAAAATGGAAATTCCATGGCCATGGCTCTCTCCAAAAGGAACTAAAGGATGGTTATTACCTATGGGTTTCATATGTGTCCTAGGACGATGATGGGCAAACCTCACATAATATGAGTTTAGGCAAATCCATATCGTAAACATGCCATGAAAGAAAAGCCTTTGTGACTAAACATTAAAGAAAAGCCTTTGAGGCTAATTATAAAAGGATCGCCTTAGTGGCATCCTCTATTTGATAATTAGAATGATGTATTCTGCTAAGTCTATGTGGCATTAATTGTCAGAAATATCTAGTAAGCCATGGATCTGAACGACTATCTCGATGGTAAAATATGAGTAAGTTCTAGTAGTTTTGTAACAATTATAACTAAGACAAGGTATTGGTATACTCTGTAATAAGAGTTGAATAAAATCTTAAGGGTTCTCTATGAAAATGAGATGTTTATCTGTATGATAACAAGGGTATCTGTTATGATGATCTGTAAGTATGAAAAGCAAGGGGTATCGTATCTTCTTCAAAATTTATTCTGATTCTAAGTCAATGCTAATTTGAAATATAAGATCCTGATATAGCATGATATAGAGTTCATCTGAATGTTATTCGCAGTGAATTATCCATATGGGTATGTGAACAGAAATGAATCAGGGTATGTCTGCGTGAGAACCAATAGTATGAAAAACTATGTAGGTATCTTCCATATGTATGTGTCTACCCAAGACAATGTCAGTAAGAAATTATTTAAAAGAAGAGTAGGAGTTTAGTTATGGGTTGTTGGAGGTGGATTGTAAGGGTATATTCTGTTACGAAAGTATTATAGGGCAAGTGAATAGTGTAATAATGAGAAGGGTCCTCTAGTTAATTAAGTATGAAAGATTAATTATAATCAGGAAACAATAATTGGTGTGTATGAGAATGATAAAATCGTATGACACCAACTGTAGTAAATGATGCAAATTAGAAGTTGACTCATGGAAAGTGCTAGAATAATACAAGGACTCCATCAAGGTATGGTTAATGAGCTCACTAAGTACTTTTGTACTTACACGATTATTATTTCTTTTCAAGAGGCTTCACCTGAAGGGACAACACCAGGAGTACACCAAGCTGGTGGCGGATTAGGCTATTATGCATATAGAGAATTTGTGGTGCGGTCTTTAAATTTGTCTTTTAAGTCTGTCTTGAATAAATTTCTAACTTGTAGAGATTTGTATCAGATGTGTTGTAATAATTTGTTTAACATATATTTCATTTTTACATTTTTAAAATGTTAAGCTTTTCTTTTGGACTTCAAATGACAGATTTAAAATAAATGAGAAATTGCAAATTGTTTTGTCAAATGTTTTGCATCATCTAGTAACACCCAAGATCTGGACTCGTGAATTGATTTGAAGGCATTACACTATCAGGAATCGCATAAACTATGTCAGCATCCAACCATTTCATCAATGCTTTCTTCACCACATCCTTCATAACAAGATGCAGTCGCCTCTGAGCGTCCACTATCAGTTTCTCACCTCCCTTCACCTGAATTTTGTGTTAAAAAAGTGTTAGGCTTATTCCCTTTATGTCAACAATTGTCCAACCAATTTCCTTCTTATACTTCTTCAACACATTTAACAAGGCCAATTATCATTCTGTAAACAACTGAGCTCCAATAATTATCGACAATGTGTTGTTTTCTCCCGAGTATCCAGATTTTAAATTCTCAGGTAGTGGTTTCAGTTCCAAAGTTGAAGGCTTGACTATAGACGAAATCATTTTTTCGGATGCATCTTCTAAGCCTAACGGTACTTTGTAGTGTATCCACTAATTCAATCGATACACTCGTTCTTGCTCACTGTCAACATCTTCCTCACCTTGCTTGGTATCTATTGCTTCATCATCATTGGATATTGCACTCTCAATTTCGACTAACTGCTCCCCTTCGCGCCTTGTAATATCTTCCTCTGAAGCTCCCTTCAATTGTTCACTTGTACCCATATGCCTCTCACTTAATTCATTCGTAGCATCACTCGAACTAACTTCCTCATTAAAGATAGAATTTTACTTTCCCACTAAAAGTAAAGAAATTAATTTTTGGTTCTGTATTTGATTCGAATTCATTCGAGTCCACACTCGAAATAGTTTGTGGTATGAGAATAGCGAGGAAGGTCGTTCGATTGAAAGCTGGGAATGAAAAGGATCCATTGACCGCCTCCAAATGTACGAACATTTAGAGTAAAAATTTTGCAAATAAAATATATATAATTAAGTGTGGTATCTGCAAGCGAACAGGTCAAATTATAATATAGTTTTATGTTTCAATGAAACACCGGGAAGCATTTTGAGGATGGTACCCAAGGGAGGATGGATTAAATATAAAAATTTCGTCTACAATATCAGGTCTAAACAGTAATCACTAAAAATTATATTACAAAAATTAAGACCAAATATTAAGGTCATAAAATAAAAACTAAACTACTAAAACGAAGTTGACAAATGAAAAACTCTCAAATAACAAGCAGAAGATTAATTCGCTTCAATGGTTGCAATTGACTTCAAAATTTGGGTTTTATCAGTGAATTAGTTATTAAATAATCAATATTACCTCTCAGCCTCTACCAATTAATTATCGACCAGTACGTGCTTATCTCTCAACCTCACTTTCATGATCGAGATAAATTACGATTTACTCGAAAAATTTATCTCTTGACCTCGTTGAACTACACATAAATTTATACCAACTAATACTTATGAGAAACCCTTATTCTTCCATTAATCACTCCCACATACGCTAATTAATCTCCCTAAAAGACTTTGTTAAACTTGTTTTATTTGATAAATTATTTTGACATAACAAACAAAAATGTTTTTGAATAAAATTTATTTTTGAACAAAGAAATTATTAAGTTCAAAGCATAAAAATCATTTCAAGACTTCCAAACATCTTAGAAAATGTTTTGAACAGTTTTAAAATCTCGACAAGTTTCAAAAAATCATTCTTAAACTCTTGAACTTAATTGAAACAATTTTAAATCAATTGAAAATTTGCACCATACAAGAAGTATCGGTATTTCCAAAAAGTATTGATACCCATATTATTTCTATCGATACCATTCTTTTTATCGATACCGAAGTTGCTATCTGACTTGAGTAAAAATTTGAACAAAAGCAATAATTATCGATACTTTAAAAAAATATATATCGATACCTATTGAATTTTAACGGTACCATATTTTATATCGACGCCAGTTTTGTATTTTGACTTGATGAGCTTTTCAAACCTTCACAAAAAGTATCGATGCCTATTAAAAAATATCAATACCTTTTATCAGGTATCGATAAATCATCCTTGGTATCATTGGAAACTAACTTTAACGATCAGTGAATCAAGCATTAAATGCTACTAGTACTGATTCTCGGAGAAAAAGTATCGATAGTTTTTGTTGCAAGTGAATTTAATGATCTGATATTTTCATCACCAGCAGTTATATTTATTTTCTCAACAACCACAATGGTTGGAAATGAACTATAGGGTATAAATACCATCTTATAAAGGTCCTATAACAATAAGAACGAATATTCAAGATTAAAATATCAATTAAACAACCTTTGTGCCAAAACGTTTCCATACTTGTCTTTCATACACTTGCGAGCTTCATTGCTACTCTATTAGATCTTTTTCTTCTAACTGAGCTTAATTTTCAAACACTTTGATCTTATAAGGATTATTTCTTTATTTGCTTCTTTGTATCTCTTTGAGAGGGTTTGAATCTTAAGGTTTGGGTAGAAACCTTAAGGGAGTTTGTAAGGTTAAACCTTGTCCTCAAAGGTTATCAGATTAGTGAATTTGGGAAAATCAATAGTAGTGGAAAACTAAGGTAGTTGAGTAAGTAATCAGGGTCAAATCATTCTAAATCTTGTGTCAAATTTTTCTATCTTTTCCCTCTAGCATCCATAAAAGTTTTAAAAGCTAATCACCCCTTTGGCAATTCCAGTTTGATTATTTGAGTTAACAGACTTAGCCACTTTCAATAACCATCTTCCTTAAAATTAAATTAATCATGCAAGAACACAAATTAAATTAAAAAAGAGAAACATAGTGTAACAGCCCGATTTTGGGCCTAGTTAGAACAGTGATTTTGGGGCCACAAATCCGACGAGGAAAATCTTATTTTTATTATATTTTTATGGTCTACGATTTCACGGAAAGATTTCGTGAAAATTTCATTTGAAAATTTCGACGTTTGGGCACTCAATTTAGTCAAAATGACTAAATTGTAAATAGTGCAAAAGTTGAGTTCCACATGTTAAAAGTGTCCAATTTCTATGAAATTTCAAATTGGAGGTCCTTAAATGGTAATTAGACCATTGGTTAAATTTTTGGACAAAAATGGACATGAGATAAGTGAAATAGGATATTTTTAAGTTAGGGGTATTTTGGTAATTTAGTAATTAAATGGATTAAAAGACAAAGTAAAAGCCAAAAACCCTTGTCCATCTTCTTTCTTGGCCGAATTTAGCATGGGGGAAGCCATGGCTAGGGTTTTCAAGATTTCAAGCTCAATAGTAAGTGCATCCAATCCCCGTTTTTAATGTTCTTTACATTTTTTAGATCCCGTAACTCGGTTTAGCTATTTCTACCATTAAAAATTTACCCATGGATGACATGCATGTGCTTTGATGTCTAATGATAGAATATGAATGCTCGGTGTGTAGTAAACGACTTTTACTAGGTGATTTTCGATGAAATCGCATAAAAGGACTAATTTCTAAAAAGTTGAAAATTGTATGAAAATGTGTGAATGAATGCAAATTGTGGACTGCTATAGTTATGAAAATGGTTCGACTAGGCCTAAAATACAAGAAAATTGAATAAAAATCATTTACGAGCCTAGGGGCAAAAGTGTAAATATGACAAAGTTTAGGGGCAAAAACGTAATTTTTCCATAGTATGATTTTTGGGTCACAATGAATAATTTTACTAATAATCAAGCTAAATGTGATGTTATAGATCAAAGAAAACGGGGTTCGGACTTAGAACGGGGAAAAAATGAGTAACTGACGGTTAGGTCCCTTTTTGCCATTTTGGTATCGAGGTAAGTTCGTGTGTAAATAATACAACATTATATTATGTATTTAATATTTTAATATTGCATGAATTGTATATATATGTTTCTACAGATTCGATTGATGATGATTTGGCGAATAATCGAAGAATGAGAATCCCAGTTGAACCTTAGGAATAGAAAGGATACCCTTGTCACGACATTCGATTAAGAAGGTCTTGTATAAGACCATATCTGGGATATGGCCTCGGTACCTAATCGAGATCCCGTATAAGACCATATCTGGGATATGGCATCGGCATCGAATAATGATTCCGTGTAAGAACACGTCTTGGACCTGGCTTTGGTACGAAATCGTGTAAGACCATGTCTGAGGCATGGCATTGACATGCGATCTCGTGTAAGACCATATCTGGGATATGGCGTCGACATCAATATGAGATCCCGTATAAGACCATATCTGGGATATGGCATCGGCATCGACATGTGATCCCATGTAAGACCATATCTGGGATATGGCATTGGCATCTTACTACGTGTATGACAATTTCTGAGTATCCTTAAATATTCCAAGTGGTTCAACGGGATAAAGTATTAAAGTTGATGTTAAAGATGGAAAAAGGGTTAAAGTTATGTGATGGAGTGATACAAGTACATATACGAAACTCACGAGAAATGAGCTCGGTATGTGATTTCGTATAAGACCATGTCAGGGACATGGCGTCGATATGATATTTCATGTAAGACCATATCGGGGATATGGCGTTGATACGGTACTATATGTATGAGATTCCCGAGTATCTTTTAGCATTCCGAGTGGTTCAACGGGTACGTTAAAAACGAGAAAGTAAGTGACTATATTACGAGAGGTACAGGTATGTACATAGAACTCATGTGAAGTGAATTCGGTATATGATGAATTCTTGGGAAGAATGTACACGAATAAGTTATACTTGTGAAATATTGATATCCTTGTGATTAATGATCTACATTCATGATGAATGGATACATGATAAGATTTGATGATGATCATGTGTGAGGCTTTTAAGCCAAATTAAATTGAGAAATGAAATGTTCAAGTCTTTGTTGTTGATGTATAGGTTAAATTGGCCAATGAATGGCTTGTAAATATTTGATGATGATTAGTTGTTGGCATGGCTAACTATGGATATATTTTAGTGTTATGTGTGTGTAAATGAGAATTAATACAAAGAAAACATGATAGAGTAAAATTAGCAATAAAACGGTTTGGACAGCAGCAGTTGTATCACTTTGAAAATTCATAAAAAATGGTGGAAATTGAATTAGAAGTTGAATAATATATGAAATTAAATATTATTGAGTCTATTTTCGCATAAAAGAAACGGTGTAAGCAAAAGAATTTCATATTATGAGATATTTGAATTTTTATAAGATAGGGTCAGAGTGATTTCGAAATCCCCTATTCTGACTTGGGAAATTCATTAAAATTTGTACAAAAATAATCAAGGGATAACATTTATATAATTAAATTTATTAATGAGTATATTTTTAAGGGAAACAAACGGGAACATCATTCAAGTTTTGTACCATGAGAATATAAATTTTTAGTGAAGAGGGGTCAGAACTGTCAGACAGCAAAACAGGGGAGACTTTAAAGAATAAACTGTATTAATTGGCTGAACCAAAAAATTCTGGAAATCTTATGGTAAGAAGATATGTGAGTCTAGTTTCAATGAAAATTAGCGGATCTTAATTTGGAGTTCCGTAGCTCCAGATAAAAATAATTTAGTAACTGTAACTTGAGTAAACAGCTCAAGATGAACATAAATGAATTTTGAAATTTTATGCAATAATGATAGTATTATCTTGAGAGACTATCATGTTGGGTATAAGTGAATGCAAAAACCTTTGAGTTTATGGCATGTATAGGGACTTAGTAAATTGTGTATGTGTCATTTGATTTGGCCAAATGTGTTGGTTCATAATGGTAATATGATTCATTTTGTATATGGCCATGAGATGTGGCTCATATTGGTTAATGAGTTGTAATGCCTATTTATATGTGTGCTTATACTAAAGGTTTCATGTGATGTGGTTATGTGTGTTTGGTATGGATGGATTGAAGTTTTGTTTAAGTATGTGCAAATGAGGGTGCCAAATGGTTTGGTAAATAGCCATTTTCTTGGCCACATGGGTAGAGACACGGTCGTGTGTCTCAACCGTGTCCCCCGGGACATGGGCGTGCGTCCAGGGCGTGTGAAGTCTACATCTATTTTTCAGAATTTAATTCGCCACACGGCCTAAGCACACGGGCATGTGACTTGGCCGTGTGACCCTATTATGTTGATGACGTCATAAACAGAGAGTTACACGGGCTAAGGACATGGGCGTGTGTGACCACACGGCCTACCCATACGATCGTGTCCCAATCCATACGGGTGTGTGACCCCTGTTTTGATGAAAACTTTTCTAAGTCTTTTTAAAGTTTCCTAAGTTCTCAGTTTAGTCCCGAACAGTTCTCAATGTATGTTTTGGGCCTCGTGGGCCCATATAAGGGGCGATTTGCATGTGAATGAGAAATTTTAAATTGAATGAAATTTTATAGCCCGGTTTTGTATAAATGTTTTTGTTTAAGTCCTGTAATGCCTCGTATCCTGTCCCGGCATCGGACACAGGTAAAGGGTGTTACACATAGAAATAGGTCCGTTTGAGAATCTTGATGTGCTTGGATCCACGAAATCCTTTAACAGCTGTCGAGATATCATCCTTTGCAAGAGAAACGTAAAGGAAAATTATGAATATACTTAATAATGAAGACTTGGACTCAAATCGAATCTAATTCAAAGAACAAGAAATAAAATTGATTTTAAAAGAAAATAAAACCTAGATTAAAATCCTAAATCTACTAACTAAACCCTAAAAATGGCTTGGAAAAAGCTCTTCACGCTTAACCTATGTTTAACTATATATAGGCAAAGTTAGTTGCTTAATTAGGTAAAATACAAGCCTTAATCACGCTAAATATGGGTTGTACAGACGAAAACACCCATAATGAATTTTTGCCCTCCGTCAGACTTATGTCACAACAAAGGCTAGTGCATGTCGGGACACACAACTTCGAATATGACTTCTTGAATTGGCTCTGTTGTGTTGCGACCCTAGAAGTTTGTGTTGCAACTCGGATGTCGTTCTTGATACATTTGGGCCTAAAATAGGTGTCCTGCACACTCAATTAAAGCATTAAAACTACCTTAAGGCCGTTATTGGCCAAATGGGTCAACTAACTCAAAATATGGCGTAAAAATTCTTATTTCGCAATAATTGAACTCTAAACTAGGAAAATCAAATATGTAATAAAAGATGCTAAAATGGATAGAAAACAAGCTCGTTAAGTGCCGAAAAGTACCTAAACTGCCACTATAATTTGTGTCAGGTCATCTGTCTAGCCAAAAACGAAGGTGCGACTTTGGAAAAAGTTTATTACTATAAATATCACAAACCAACTCAGTTTTCAAAATTTTAATTTTTCACTATGCAAAACAAAATCGTTTTCAAACCGAATTTTTTCCAATAAGGTACGACTAAATCGAGCTGAATAGTACTAACTAACACACTAAGCTAAGTCAAAACAACTACTAACGATAGTACGACTAACCATTAATTAAAGATGTGAATTTACTTCTAAAGGACTAAATTGCATAAATACTAAAAGTAATAGATTAACAATCAAGAATGACAAGAAGGATGCTGATTAATATCCATGGTTTTAATTAACCTAGAATTAGGTATTTTTTCTATTAACTATTAATAGACCTAATTAATACCTTTCGATCTACAATTAAATCAATTAATCAACTTAGTCCACTTATCTTTCGATCTAATAGATCTAAACAGGACTAAATCGAATAAGTTTTAAGTAGGATACCCTTTCGGTCTCATCTACCTAAATTACTACCTAGAGTCGTCAATTCTAGGTTTCAAGCACATTCAATTTAATTAATCTATTGTTAAACCCTAACTCTGGTTAATCAAGTAACCAATCTCCCTATGGATTTAGTTAGTACCCATTATAGATGCAATTAATCTAATCAAATTGTAAAATATTGAAATAATGAAAAACAATAAACAAAGGTTAAGAGATGCTCAGAAATCCGACGACTCTGAAGTTTGAGATCACTTGAGCGTAAGGGGAGTTATTGCTTGTTCATATAGAGAGTTATGAAAAAGACTTGGTTTGGATGTTACTTTATCCTTATCATGCAACATATATGCTACATATTTTGGTGTATGTTGTTTCTATGCATATATGGAGAGGGAGTTATGCAATTTAGACATTTGTTTTTGTCAAAATGTCAAGGGGGATATTATTGGGAAAGTTGTTGCTACTTATTCCATGTCCTGTTATAACGCAACTATTTCTCTACTAGGGCCATCGAATTGGGAATTGAATAGGTTTTGTTTGTGCTTATATCGGTCCACTTGAGTGTGGCATATTTGACAAAACAAGTAGCATGGATCCTGGGGTTTTAAAACTCCCAACTGAATTGCTTGAGTTGATTTGATAAACATGAAAGTATTATTATCTCTTGGTGATTAAAGTGTTATTTTTTAGAGATAAATATCTTATTTTCTCAAAGAAGTTTTTCAAGGACTTATAAGTTGAATAAATGAGGATATTTTATCGTTCTCTAAGCCTATAAATAAGCATCATTCTCCTTTGGGGATGTATCAATTTTGAGTGTTGAATATCTTTAGAAAGTTTGAGCATCTTATTCTTTATCAGCTTGTTTATTTCTTGTATTGGGTACTGGTTTTGTTGGCTATAGTGTTTGTGACACTTAGTCAAATTTTTGTCTTGGTGCTGTCGTATGGTGAAGGATCATTAGTTCTCTATTGGGGTTGCATGTAGTCACGTGTTTAAGGAGTTGTGAGCTTTAGTCGATAGGGAAGGAAGTGTATTGTTGAAGTGTTTGGTGACTGAATAAAAGATTTATCCTAAGCGAGGCTCCGCAGACGTAAGACCGTTTTGTTTGACCTGTATAAACAAATATCAGTTATGTTGATTCTTTTTCTTTCCTTATCTTTCATTCATTGTCTTTCTAACTCCTGTTACAATGAACATTAATCAAAGTTGATTTGTTCTATATGCAGACTAATTATTTTTCAATTTTGAGGGTTATGATAATATTTTGAGAGATATTTGGTAAAGGGATATAAAATTATTTCTGATAATAGGATTGTTGAAATGTAACATTATGTAACAAATTACTAGAAAGATTACAATATCACGTCTAGTTCATTTGATTGTAATGTAATATTTTGTTATTTGATTAATGGAATATAAGATTACTTAAAGCTAAATTTTATTAAATTGTCCTTGTTGAATTTACTTCTTTTCTATTGTTTACTACACAAAAGTTGAGTCTTGAATTATTATATTTTATTCATAAACAAATGCAATGAATTAATTTCATATCTCCCTTTTCAAGTAAATAAATTAAATTTAAAGAAAAAAAATAACTATGTAGGGCTTCTCTAAGTATTATTATAAAATTACATTCAGGACAGAATATAATGAATTAAATGTTATTTTTCTCGACTTATATTAAAGATTAGAAAATTTAATTTATTAGTTATTATTATTGTGTTTTAGTTTAAATAAATGAAGGTAAATTCCTCAAAATCTAACATTAACAAAATAAAGTAAGAGTGCTTAAAGAAAATAATATTGAGATTACTGTTGTATGACTAATCTTGACACGATTTATTATAGGATAAATATATTTATTACGAATCGTAATACTACTATTATGGTTCCCACTTCTCATTTCATATTCTCGTTCGTTGTTTTTCCTCTGTTTAGTTCTGTTCAAATCATTGTTGTGAAATTTCAAAGTAATAGTGAATATTATTTTTATGATAATATGTTCAATCAATCAACAACCACATCTCTCCAATAAACAAGGAAAGAAGTTCATATGCAAACATTAAAAAAAAAACTGTTTTATTAATTTTTTGGGATACAAACCCTAGGTTCCTAGCCATATCTCAATTATACATGTAAAAATTAAAACAGTTTTACACATTTTTATATTTATTTATATGATTAATATTTTAATGATGTAATAGTTGAATTTATTAATATAATTTTATTTGTCATAAGCATATAAATTTTTAAATCGATTTGATATCTCTATCATATAGATCTAAAACACTTTATATGTTAATATATATTCAACTATTGAAATTGTTTTACATAAAACAAATATTTAAAAATTTTAAATTTACATAAAATTTAACAAACATGATCTACATAAATAGATCATGACACTACAACAAAACAGTCCTACAGCGATACTTATGGGGCGACACTTTCCTAAGTGTTGGGATAGACTGGCCAACATACACTTTGGCCAACTCTTTTATAAGGGTTGGGATATGCATGCCTAAGGCAACGCTTAAATAAGCGTTGGCTTTGTCTAGTCCTAAGACGACACTTATGGGGCGACACTTTCCTAAGTGTTGGAATAGACTTGCCAACATACGCTTTGGCCAAGTCTTTGTATAAGGGTTGGGATATGTATGCCTAAGGCAACGCTTGAATAAGAGTTGGCTTTTGTATAGTCCTAAGACGACACTTTTGTGGCAACACTTTCCTAAGTGTTGGGATAGACTTGCCAACATACGCTTTGGCCAACTCTTTTTATAAGGGTTGGGATATGTATGCCTAAGGCGACGCTTGAATAAGAGTTGGCTTTTGTGTAGTCATAAGACGACAGTTTTGGGGCGACACTTTCCTAAGTGTTGGGATAGAGTTGTCAACATACGCTCTGGCCAACTCTTTCTATAAAGGTTGAGATATGCATGCCTAAGGCAACACTTAAATAAGAGTTGGATTTGTCCAGTCCTAAGACGATATTTTCCCAAGTGTTGGGATAGACTTGCCGACATACGCTTTGGTCAACTTTTTTGTATAACGGTTGGGGTATGCATGCTTAAGCCAACGCTTAAATAAGAGTCGGCTTTGTCCAACACTATGCCTACACTTTTGGGCCGACACTTTCGTAAGTGTTGGGATAGACTTGCCAACATACAATTTGGCCAACTCTTTGTATAAGGGTTGGTATATGCATGCCTAATGGGTTTAGGGTTTTGGGTTAGAATTTAGGGTTTAGGGTTTAGGGTTTAGGGTTTAGAATTTAGGGTTTAGGGTTTAGGGTTTAGGATTTATGGTTTAGGGTTTAGGGTTTAGGGTTTAAGGTTTGTCCAATAGTATGTCCAAGGCATCACTTAAATTGGCAAATTAATTTATGTAATAAGTGTATTATTCATAAATGATTGACACTAAAAAAAATGTTTTGATTGAAATATTTAAATAAAAATATTAAAGATTATAGATATTAAGTTCGCAAATCTTATTATTTGTTATTTTGTAAAATAATCGTGTTGATAGATGTTAGCCATCTAATGTATATATAGTTTTTTTTGAGGAAATATATATTATTGTTATAATTGATCTATTTCTCTTTGAAGCAACAATGCCAAGCATTACACATTGCATTTTCTCAAAACATTGAATATGAAGAACATGCCCAAAATACTTGGGGAATATTTGCTTTTTATAATTATAGAGATAAAAAGGATTATATTCTTCGTACATTTGTAATTTATTACTTTACTTTTATTTTAAGAAATTGAAATTTTCCGATTGAGTATTAGCTTAATCGGTAAAAGTATTGTCGCCAAAGTAGGAGGACGTGGGTTCAAATGCGCTGAAGCGCATTATCTTCGTATTTATAGGTTGGGGAGAGATTATATATAGTTCTAACAAAAAAGTCATAATATTTATGGGTTTAGGGTTTTTTGTATTTACTTGAAGATTAAGAGTTAAATATTAAAGTCATAATGAAAATTTTAGTTCTTAATGTTTAATTTTTTTATCAAATTGGCTTTTATTTATTTATTTTAATTAAATCTAATTCTTAATCTTTTAAAAAGAGTGAAATTTAATTATTATCCTTTAAAAAAAAGTTAAATCATTATTATTTTAATAAAAAAGTAATTAGAATGTGAAAATTTTAAACATGGTAATATGTATGTTAATCCATGTTTTTTATATTTTTATGTTTTACGAACTATTTGTATACATTTTTTGAATTTTAATTTTAAAATAGTTGATAATATTAAATAATAAAGAGTTTAATTAAAGAGAGTAAAATATTTTTGAATAATAAATAATTAGTAAAAAAGAGTGAAATAATGGTGACATGGCATGGGATTAGTGGTCAATTGGTAAACTTACCTTCTTCATTCTTACCCAAAAAAAACCACTTATTCTCAGTCGACCAAACTCTGTTGGCCAAAGAAAACCAATTGCCTCTACCGTCCACCACCTGCTCCAGCCACTGGTGCATCTGCCGTCCACCACCTGCTCCAGCCACTGGTGCATCTGCTGTCCATCACCTACTCTAGCTACTGGTATGTCACAGTACCTTCTTTGAAAGCTTGCCTTACAGATTCCATGAAATCCCCGACCCTGCAGTGGTAGAACTTGGTGAATCGATTTCGACTTGTTGAGATTTGTCTCAATCTTCATGGGTATGTATCAACTGTGCACATTGCCATCCCAAAAGCCTTGTGCGTGTAGATTATCAGTAGTCCCAAACCCTTTTGAAGGTTATTGGAATGCTTCTGTCTTTTAATCTAAGTAAGGCAAATCCGGCGGACAATTTTTTTTCCTTTAGAATCTAGCATACATTATTTTTATTTTTTTTATTTTATGTTATTAATTTTACTAATCCGCGGTATAATATGTTTTTTTCTCTTTGATGTTTGGCTGAGATATTGCATCTTTTAGAAATTAATCTTTGGGTAATTTGTACAGCTTTATGGTAGTCAAGCTGTTCTGCGGCAGGAGGTTGCCATTCTTGTCCGGTTTTACTTTAAAGAGGCTTGCTTTGCTTTTGACCTCAATTTAGATCCCCACTACATGCTTCTGCCAGCTTGTATTATATATATGCTTGTCTAATGCAGGAGCTGCTACTATGACATTTTATTGTTTCAGTCTTATTTATTGTTTGTTGGAGATATGGATGGATGGTTAGGATTATAAGTTATTGTTAAAGTTTTAATCTAGGAATAGGAATATAGGATTAAAGCTTTATTTGTAACTTAGCATAAATAAGTTGTGAAATAGATTTACAACTACTTTATTATTATTTTTGAGGATAAATCTCAAATCTATACCTAAATATTATGCAATGTGATAGGTGAAATTTGATTTTGTTTAATTGAATACATAAAAATGTAAATTTAAATTAAAGATGCTAGATTCTGTCATTTATATCTCAATAATATGTATTTAATCGTTTTAGCAATAAGTGATTATTGGATTTTAAAGATATCACACCCTCATATATGATCAAGTGAAAAAGAATAGTGAAACAGAAAAAAAATCATCATAAAATTGAAAAAAGAAATAGTTGAGGATCTGTTTGTAGATATATTTGGCTTTGAAAATGAAATCAAGTCCTTCTTTGGTTCATTTTGAGGGGGCACAAATTCCTATTTACAACTTCTTGTTTGGGAAGGTTTCCAGTAAACAAGATGTATTGTGTTCTTGTAAGGGAAATGTTTCATTTAGCATTAACCTATCGTGTTTCCTTTGAAGTAAAGAAGTGTAATTGGCTTGATAAAGTCATCATTTTATGTGTAGCACATGTAAGCAATAAGATTTTCTATGAAAGTTATATTTTACTAATAATGAGTAAAAACTAAAACCCTAAACCCTCCACCTAATAGACATTGATAATTAATTATTTTTCTCTATACATGTGATAAAAATTTATTATTCTTAAAGCAAGTAATGGAAGAAAAGGTGAAATTTTTCCATCAAGTAATAGTTTTCATTTAATCTCCTTGTACAAGTGTGGTTTGATAAATTTGGAATTCTGTTTTTGTTTCAGTAGTATCAGCAATATTGACACTGCTTTTCTGGTTTGTTTAGTAATTCATACTGAGCTTTATGCCATTGGAAGGCCACTGCGAATTTAACCAAGGTATATTTCCACTTGTTGAGATTTGTCTCAATGTTCATGGGCATGTATGGTTGATTCGATTTTGTGTTAAATGATAAATGAGGTCGATTTCCTTTAATCTACAGTTTATATATATTTAAGGTCAGGGAATATTTTTCAATTACTTGAACACTTGGTTGTTTTCATTTAATCTACAGTTGATATAAAATTCCATTGTATTGTTTTGACTCACTCGTATAAATTCTTTACCCCTGCAGGACTTAACTCTTCAAGAAGCTGAAACAATTGATCTGTCGATTTTAAAGCAAGAAATGGAAGAAAAGGTTAACGTTTTCCATCAAGTAATAGTTTTCATTTAATCTCCTTGTACAAGTGTGGCTTGATAAATTTGGAATTATGTTTTTGTTTGATGAGTATAAGCGATGATTGACATCGCTTTTACGTTTGTTCGATAATTCACGAACGAGCTTTATGCCATTGGAAGGCCACTGCGAATTTAACCAAGGTATATTTCCACTTGTTGAGATTTGTCTCAATGTTCATGGGTATGTATGGTTGATTCGATTTTGTGTTAAATGATAAATGAGGTCGATTTCATTTAATCTACGCTTTATATATATTTAAGGTCAGGGAATATTTTTCAATTACTTGAACACTTGGTTGTTTTCATTTAATCTACAGTTGATATAAAATTCCATTATATTGTTTTGACTCACTCGTATAAATTCGTTACCCCTGCAGGACTTAACTCTTCAAGAAGCTGAAACAATTGATCTGTCGATTTTAAAGCAAGAAATGGAAGAAAAGGTTAACTTTTTCCATCAAGTAATAGTTTTCATTTAATCTCCTTGTACAAGTGTGGTTTGATAAATTTGGAATTCTGTTTTTGTTTCAGTGGTATCAGCAATATTGACACTGCTTTTCTGGTTTGTTCAGTAATTCATACTGAGCTTTAGGCCATTGGAAGGCCACTGCGAATTTAACCAAGGTATATTTCCACTTGTTGAGATTTGTCTCAATGTTCATGGGTATGTATGGTTGATTCGATTTTGTGTTAAATGATAAATGAGGTCGATTTCCTTTAATCTGCAGTTTATATATATTTAAGGTCGTGAATATTTTTCAATTACTTGAACACTTGGTCGCTTTTCATTTAATCTACAGATTGATATAAAATTCCATTGTATTGTTTTGACTCACTCAGTATAAATTCTTTACCCTGCAGACTTAACTCTTCAAGAAGTGAAACAATTGATCTCATCGATTTTAAAGCAAGAAATGGAAGAAAACGTTAACTTTTTCCATCAAGTAATAGTTTTCATTTAATCTCCTTGTACAAGTGTGGTTTGATAAATTTGGAATTATGTTTTTGTTTCAGTAGTATCAGTGATTGACATTTGCTTTTACGTTTGTTCGATAATTCATCTTGAGCTTTATGCCATTGGAAGGCCACTGCGAATTTAACCAAGGTATATTTCCACTTGTTGAGATTTGTCTCAATGTTCATGGGTATGTATGGTTAATTCGATTTTGTGTTAAATGATAAATGAGGTCGATTTCCTTTAATCTACAGTTTATATATATTTAAGGTCAGGGAATATTTTTCAATTACTTGAACACTTGGTTGTTTTCATTTAATCTACAGTTGATATAAAATTCTATTGTATTGTTTTGACTCACTCGTATAAATTCTTTACCCCTGCAGGACTTAACTCTTCAAGAAGCTGAAACAATTGATCTGTCGATTTTAAAGCAAGAAATGGAAGAAAAGGTTAACTTTTTCCATCAAGTAACAGTTTTCATTTAATCTCCTTGTACAAGTGTGGTTTGATAAATTTGGAATTCTGTTTTTGTTTCAGTAGTATCAGCAATATTGACACTACTTTTCTGGTTTGTTCAGTAATTCATACTGAGCTTTATGCCATTGGAAGGCCACTGCGAATTTAACCAAGGTATATTTCCACTTGTTGAGATTTGTCTCAATGTTCATGGGTATGTATGGTTGATTCGATTTTGTGTTAAATGATAAATGAGGTCGATTTCCTTTAATCTACAGTTTATATATATTTAAGGTCAGGGAATATTTTTCAATTACTTGAACACTTGGCTGTTTTCATTTAATCTACAGTTGATATAAAATTCCATTGTATTGTTTTGACTCACTCGTATAAATTCTTTGCCCCTGCAGGACTTAACTCTTCAAGAAGTTGAAACAATTGATCTGTCGATTTTAAAGCAAGAAATGGAAGAAAAGGTTAACTTTTTCCATCAAGTAATAGTTTTCATTTAATCTCCTTGTACAAGTGTGGTTTGATAAATTTGGAATTATGTTTTTGTTTCAGAGTATCGCAGATTGACATCGCTTTTACAGTTTGTTCAAGAATTCATCACTGAGCTTTATGCCATTGGAAGGCCATCGAATTTAACCAAGGTATATTTCCACTTGTTGAGATTTGTCTCAATGTTCATGGGTATGTATGGTTGATTCGATTTTGTGTTAAATGATAAATGATGTCGATTTCCTTTAATCTACAGCTTTATATATATTTAAGGTCGAGGAATATTTTTCAATTACTTGAACACTTGGTCGTTTTCATTTAATCTACATTGATATAAAATTCCATTGTATTGTTTTGACTCACTCAGATAAATTCTTTACCCCACAGACTTAACTCTTCAAGAAGTCAAAACAATTGATCCATCGATTTTAAAGCAAGAAATGGAAGAAAAGTTTAACTTTTTCCATCAAGTAATAGTTTTCATTTAATCTCCTTGTACAAGTGTGGTTTGATAAATTTGGAATTTTGTTTTTGTTTCAGTAGTATCAGCAGTATTGACATCTTGCTTTTAGTTTTGTTCAGTAATTCATACTGAGCTTTATGCCATTGGAAACCCACTGCGAATTTAACCAATATATATTTCCACTCAAGTTCAGGTCAACAGAAAATAACAGAGGTATGGGGTTTTGGTTGCTGTTAGTTCACTAGAAAGCTCATCTCTTTTCACACATGAACCTTAGGATTAGGCATTAGATACTCTATTTTAATATTAATCACTTTAATAGATGGTTGATAAAAGTTGGATGGATGCTCCAAGATTTAGCTCCAATCACCTAGCTGGACTAGAAAGATTTCTATCATTTGCAATTGGAAAATCACTTTCTAACGGAAAAATATATTGTCCGTGCCATCGTTGCAATAATAGGATATTGCACGAACCACATATTGTGGGTGAGCATCTTCGTCTTCATGGTATAATAAAAGAATACAAGCATTGGATTTTTCATGGAGAATCCATTGAGAGAACATCGGTGCAAACCGACCAAATAGTGAGAACTTCTCCGTCAATTTGTATGTTGTCACAAGACAACGAAGCTGATTTAAGAGATCTCATAACGGATGCTTTAGGTATCAACATCCCAACTCTCAATGAGAGTTTTGATAGAGTTTCAAGAGAGTTTCAGAATAATTGTAGGGAGTATGATGTTAATGAGGCCCAAAGGACTGCGGAGAGAGCAACTACTCTTCTAGATGATTGTGATATTCCGCTCTACCTCGGTTGTGTCAAGTTCTCACGCATCTCATTCCTACTTCATCTTTACCACTTCAAAGCACTTTTTGGATGGTCAGCAAAATCTTTGACATGCTTATTAGAGTTTTTAAATGAGGCATTTCCAGATGGAAACACAATCCCAACTACATACTATGAAGCGAAGAAAAAGATTTCTGCACTAAATCTTGAGTATGTCAAGATTGATGCATGCCCGAATAATTGTATGTTATACTGGGGCGATACTAGTAAAAAGATCAGTTGTGATGTCTGTAAAAGCTCAAGGTGGCAATCTTCTAATGAGTTGGATGTAGATGAACAAGATGATGGTAGTTGTCGCCGTCCTAAGCCTGCCAAGGTATTACGGTACTTTCCTTTGATTCCTAGACTTAAAAGATTATTTCAATCCTCCAAGACATCACAATCCATGAGATGGCATAAAGAAGGATGAACCAAAGATGGTATATTGAGGCATCCAGCCGATGGTTCTGCCTGGGATGCGTTTGATAAGAGGTTTCTTGATTTTGCATATGATCCTCGCAATGTTAGGCTAGGTTTGGCTAGCGATGGATTCAATCCATTCCGAACAATGAGTACAAGTCACAGTACATGGCCCATACTTCTTATTCCTTATAATTTGGAACCTTGGGCATGCATGAAACAATCATCAATGATACTCTCAATGGTTATCCCTGGTGAAAAAGGACCTGGCAATGACATTGGTGTCTACATGCAGCCTTTAATTAAAGAGTTGAAGCAATTGTGGACAGGAGTTGATGCTTTTGATTCATCAAATTTTGAATCTTTCACTTTACGGGCTTGTCTTCTTTGGACAATCAATGATTTCCCAGCTTACGCTAATCTTTCAGGGTGGAGTACAAAAGGTCGGGTTGCTTGCCCAGTATGTGCTGAAAAAACTAAATCTCAATGGCTACGGTACGGTCGGAAGTTCTGTTATATAGGTCATCGTCGATGGTTATCAGCTGAACACCCATTTCAAAAATAGAGTCGTGAATTCGATGGCACTATAGAGTATGGGGTAGCTCCTATACCACGATCCGGGGAAGATATCTTAAGGGAAGTTGAAGGTGTCAATTTTATTTATGGAAAAGCTCGAAAGAGGGATAGAAAAGAAATAGATGAAAGGTCGGTAGAACTTGATGTAGACGAGGGGTGTGATTTGTTTAACAACTTTGAAGATTTGGTTGTAGAAGGAGATGAAGCAAATCTCATAAATCAAGACGAGACTTTATGGAAGAAGAGGAGCATATTTTTCGACTTGCCTTATTGGCGTTACAATCTACTTTGACATAACTTGGATGTCATGCACATCGAGAAGAACGTATGTGATAATGTCGTTGGCACCCTTCTTAATCTCTCACGTAGTGGTAAAGATAATATCAAGGCACGCAAGGACCTACAAGATATGGGCATCCGAAGTTATCTTCATCCAAAAATGAGAAACAGGAAAGAGTACCTACCGCAAGCGTGTTACACTCTTGCATCCAAGGAAAGAGATATATTTCTTTCCATTGTGAAGAACTTGAAGGTACCCAATGGTTATGCATCAAACATATCTCGATGCGTGAATTTGAAAGAGCACAAGTTGAGCAACCTTAAAAGTCATGACGGTCACATTCTCATGCAAGATTTGCTTCCTATATGCGTAAGAGGAGTTGTAGAAAAGAAGGTGCTAAGTGTTATTACAAATCTATCAGATTTCTTCAAGAGATTATGTGCAAAAAGTCTTGATCCACAAGAACTTGATCAACTTAAAGCCAAATCGTATTAACACTTTGTGAAATGGAGAAAATATTTCCTCCAAGTTTCTTCACAATCATGATTCATTTGATTATTCATTTGCCGATGGAGGCTAAGCTTGGTGGACCTGTTCAATACCGGTGGATGTACCCAGTCGAAAGGTATATGAAATATACCAATAATATTTCACAATATTATTTTTTTATATTTTAATATAGAATATAATAAGCATGTAAAAATAAATATATGTGATGTAGGTATCTTATGGGATTGAAAGCTTCAGTACGAAATAGAGCTTATCCCGAAGGTCCATTGCTGAAGGGTACATAGTTTCAGAATGTCTTACATTTTGCTCCCGTTATTTTTCTGATGTTGAGACTATATTTTCCTGTCCTCTAAGGAATGATGGGAATATTCAAAAACGGTACATTTTCTCTTCTGGAGGACGTCCAATTGGCAACATGACAACGAAGATATTGGACATGCGATCTCTTGCACAAGCAAACCGCTATGTTCTATTGCATAGCGATAAGTTATCGCCATACCGTCAGTGAGTTTCCTGAGGAAAATCTTGTCATTCGATTCTTTTTCTTAACCAATAGACAAATAAAGTTATCACATAATTTGTATACATTTTGACAACATTTTTCGTAAAATACTGAATATATTATATATAGAGAATTTTTGGAGTCTGAGCGAGCTGTTTATGGTGGCATTCAAATTAGTAAACGCACCAAGGACAAATGGTTGGTTGAAAAGTTCCCAAGATGGCTTGCGGAACAGGTAACTTGTCACTATTAAAATAATTTATCGTATTATTTATGTAATGAGGGAATATTGTAGAAATTTGATCATAGAATAAGAGTTAATTGATTTCCTACTATATGGCTAGATTCCAAATATGGAAGTTGAACAAGTTGATGCTGATGTAATTGCTCTTGCTCGAGGACCGCATAAGGTGGTTTCCACATATGATGGGCTTATAATTAATGGTTTTAGGGTCCATACTAAAAAACTTGAGCAACATCGTAAGACTCAAAACAGTGGCGTGATGGTTTTTGCTGACGGGAGAAACTATCATGGCAATTGCATTAAAATTATCGAGCTAAACTATTATGAAAGGTTTTGGGTTATCATGCTTAGATGTGATTGGGTGAATATTAAATCTCCTAGGAGTGTGAAGAAGGATGCAAATGGTTTTATTATGGTAAAATTTTTCGAGCTTATCCATACAGGGAATCGTGATTCGGACGATCCATACATATTGGCTTCTTAAGCGGAACAAGTATTTTATGTCGAGGATGGCAAGAGTGAAGGATGGCTCCATGTTATCGAAATAAAGCCAAGAGATTTGTTCAATCTAAGCGTTGAAACCCCTGTAGAAGATGATGAATATCCGCAATGTGAGAATCATATTGTAACTTAATAATTTTAGTTTTAATTTGAACAAGAACAATGTTTTGAAGTGCAAATATTTAGTGTAATTGATATTTTTAATGCAGTATGAATTGCCCAAAATAAACAGAGCACTTTTATGAAGATGACATTCATATTATATTAACATCTATGTATGTTCATTTTTACATTTGAGGACATTTTGGGTTATAGGTATTATGAAATTATATCTTTGTTTGAAGATATCCGCATCAGTATTAAATTTTAATGTGCAGTTCATGTAAGAATTAAACATAATAATATCTCACTTTTGTAGATTACTCCTAAAATGTTTTGATGTTCTAAACGTTCTCTTGTATTTGAACATGGGTAAGAAACGGTGCAGATAGAGCTGAAATTTACAGTTTGGCATTCTCTTCAAATGCCCAATGGTTAGCAGTTTCATTTTCCTTCCATTAATAGTGAGAATTTCTTTGTTATTTATGGAGTATTTGATTGTTGGATTGGATGAGTAGAGTCTTGAAAACTATTTTGCTTGATGACTGACTAGTATGGCACTCAAATGAGTGACCCTGGACTCAAATCAGTAGATTTATCTTACTTTTGAAGCATCTGTTAGCTTGTTTTACATTTTGTTTGGTGCTTTTGTTATGTTTTTGTTAGTTATTTTCGAGTACTTTTAAATGATAAGTGCTGTTTTTTCTGGGATATTTATACAATTTCTTACTGCCATATCTTTATGTTTTTGATTGTTCCCAATCCATTTGGAATTGTGACATTATGAATGACTATCCAAAATAAATACCATATAATTTAATTACTTGATTAAATCAAATTACTTTATATATATGCATGACACCTTGAAAATTTAATGACATTATTGTATTAGAACAATTTCGACATGCTTGGAATTCGAAAGCTAACAGGTCAAAGCCCCTCGAACTTTGTCTTTTGTTACATATATTTATCAGCAAAGTAGAATCCTGCTCAAATATGACATCCACTGATTCTTTTGCGCAGACATTAAAACTCTTTTGTCAACATTGTATGTTCAGTTTGTGATGCAGCAATTTTCCAATCCTTTATCAAAGAACTTCAATGATGTAGTCAATGTGATTCGCCAACAAAGATGCTCCTACCTTCGGTATGATTAATGGTGGTTTCTTTAGTGTTATTTTACTCCAAAAAGAACAGAGACTAGGTTGTTTAATTGGGTTGTTTTTCTTGTTTTGACCAAAAAAGCAATGGATTCTTCCAACATGCATCATATAAACTTTTCTCAACTATGTAATTGGGAGCAGAGACTAGGTTGTTTATTTGGGCTGTTTTTTTTTTTTTGTTTTGTTTTTTTGGGCTTGATTTGGTCTTTTTGTTTATTTGCTTGTTTTTTGGTTTATTGGGTTTATTTTGGCCATGCTTTTAATAAAATGCAGTACTTATCTTAAAAAATATATAAAAGCCAATGGAATGACATTCTCCATCTCTTGACTTTGAAATTGTCGTCCAAACCCTAAAAGGTAAAAGAACAGGTAAGTAAATAAAGAAGCAACCCTTGCTTCAAATTTTTCCCGGTTGAAAATTCATATTTTCCCGATTTTTCCACCTTAAAACCCATGACTTTTTCGGTGCTCTGCTGGGTACTTCATCGTTAACCATTACCACTTTGTTTTCTAGGAAAATGATTGGCAAAGGGCACACATTAAAAGGTGTATGATTCTCTTCGAGGGGTTCTTCGACAGGTTCGAACACCTTTGAAACTACTTTGCTCACCGATAGTCAAAGCACAGGAGATGAAACTCCAACTCGGTCCAGTGACGATGCACCGCAACTCCTACTGGTACCTCCATTGCCTTCTCACTTATTATTTATCTGGTTTTAAACTAGTTTATTACCATCTACTACTATTTATTCTTTCTCTGGTACTTATTCTTTCTCTGATTAAGTTGACTAATGGCTAATGGCTTCATAGTATAGTTTTCTTTTTGTTCACAATATACAGAGAAACAAAAAATTTCGGCTTTAACTTTGTGTTTGGTTTTTGCCCCACTGACCTTCCTATTTGTTACCATTTTGTCACTGCTCTTCTTTTGCACTCCATTATTGTACGATTTTTTTCTTTTTTTTAAATTCCTTCATAGATTCCTCTTCGTTTTCTGCTGCGCTATACTTTTTCACAACTTTCGGACCATTTCTTTGCTTGGTTAAACATGATGGGTTTTTACATTTCTCTTTGTTCTTCGATAGATTTAAAATCTTGTTGTTAATTAATAACATACCTTGAAGATTTAAAATCTTATCCTGAATTTATTGAAGATATTTTATATGTTGATTATCTTACAATTTTTATGGAAAGGTTGATAGTAATTGACTTTTAGTTTAACAATTACTGAATTCTTATATATTTCTCTTAATTTTTGAACTCACTAAATACAGACATTCTAGTTTGCTGCTATAATTGATAAGATCATGAAAAAGAAGTATGTAGTATTTGGTTTAACCCATGTTTATTAGTATCTGAAACTTAACAGCATGCCCTTTGTCTTTAACTACTTTGGTTATCTGGCCAGAGCCAAAATAAGGACCATAACTAGCCATTAGATGGAGAGGTGTGGAGCTACAATAAATGGAAGAAGGTGTATATATAGTACAAGATCAACTCTGTTCTGAAAACACTTGTGGAAGTACATGAAACTTTGAAATTTAGAGGTGTAGGTTGAGCCAAATTTGGGCTGAGCATATATACATATATGGTATTACTATATTTTATTAATTAGAGTTCACTTTTTTTTAACTATGAAATTATTTGTTATTTGAACAAATAGAAAGAATTTTTGTTATTGTTCAAAAAAAATTTCAGTATTCTGATTAAAAATTTAACCAAGATTTCGAAATTAAGTTGACTTAAAAAGAGAAGAGGGTGCTCTTTTCACTCACCTATGCTTCCAATTGAATACTCCTTTTATTGGTGAATCAAGTTCAGAAATAAAATCATTCAAAAACCCTTCTCTTACATAAAGAATTTTGATGCTTCTCTGACTTTAGCCCTATTTAAGGCACTTCCACATTACAAGTAATAGCATAAAAGAAACTTGTTTATGTATTTTTTATGATAAATAAAATCTTTTATTATGCTTTTATATAATTAAGATTGGTTTTTGTTCTTTTTTTACCATATTCACAATTTGCTCATGCATCATATTTATTTTTTTCAAATTGATACATAATTTTTTTTTCAATTTTCATATCTAAAATATAATTGTCACTTTTGACAGAGGCTACTAAGGGTACTAAGAGAAAGCGAGGGCCTACAAACATGAAAGATATATGGAATCTTCAACCTGGAACTCGTATAGTAGTAGACGCCAACCAATATGGCCAGCTTATTGGGAAGGAAGCGTCCAAATTGGCTGAATTTCTCGTTACAATTGCAAGGACTGGTTCTATCTGTCCTTTGAATACAAAACATTGGAAACATCTTTCTAAATATGTGTTGGAAAACATATTGAGAATCGTTCATGTATGTAGTACATAATCATTTTCTAATTTAATATATTGCAATAATTTTGCATTATTTGAAATCGTATGTAATGAGTACTTGTTACATTATTTTGTTATATGTGTAGGAAAAGTTTGATCTCCAAGGTAAGGTGGAGGACTCTGACATCCTCTCACATGTTGGAAAACTCCGGAAGGAGTTTAAATCGACTTTGAAAACTAGATACTACAAAGAGATGGTCCAAAAAGGTCGAACGATTGAAGAAATATACGAAAACAATCCTCCTGGTGTGCATGATGATCAATGGAAGTGGCTAGTGGAGCGATGGGGAACACCGCAAGCTGCGGTATGCACTTTTATTAGACTAAATGTCCCATTTTTCCTGCTTCCACTTACGGTATCATTAAAGTAGGGGGTGCATAAATGCGTGATTTGTTGAATGAGGCATAATGAACTTAGTTTTCCTATTACTCTCATATTTTTTCTCATTAATTTAAACAATAGGCACAATCAGAAAAGGCGAAAGAATCCCGAACAAAGGTGCGTTATGCACACACTGCTGGTAGTACAGGATATGCGACCCTAAATGCACAGTTTGTAAGTATTACATATTAATCAATATGTAACTTATATTAATTATTCTGCGCTCATTGGTGAATATTGTTAACAACTATTTTTTGTTGTATAATAGGCTGAGAAAGAAGGCCGTGAACCCTCGCGTTTGGAGCAGTTTAGATTTCAACATCTACGCAAAGATGGGAGTGACAAATTGAGCAGTGAGGCAGCAGAACAAGTTTATGTAAGAAACGAATGGGTATTATTTATTTATATTTATTTTGACATCAATTTTTTTTTCAAAATAGATTTTTCTAATTAAAGAGCATGCAAGATGGTTAAAGACTCTATGCCAACACCTGAGAGTTCTTTCGCACCTCAAGATAATATTGCATTAGAAAACGAGGTTTATACACAATTGTTCGGCCCTGAAAAGGATGGAATAATGTTGGGATGACCAAATCCAGGTTGTTTGGCTATGGGTCAGTCACCCGAGGAAGCCAATCTACATCAGCCATCAGTATATTGATTGAAGAGATGAGCGCCAAACATGTCGAACAAATACAAACAATTCAAGCCGAACAAGCAGTTCGAGAGAAAACTCTACTCGAGGAAGCAGAATCTCGATTTCGTGCAGAGGCCGCGGAGCGAGAAGCTCGTTTGATAGCTGAGGCAGAAGAAAGATTTATGAAATTAACTGAAATTCGAGAGGCAAAGTTCATGGATATGATGGATGCTCATGAGAAAAAGTATAAGGCTCTCATCAATGAGTGTATGGCAAAGGGAATGTCAAGTAAGTTCAAGGTTTTTCATAGTAAGCATATTAAGGTCACTATTTCATAACTAGATTGTCAACAAGTTTGTTAATGGTTTAATAGACATTGGCTGTTGTAATTGAATACTAGGTTCTTATTTGATGTCTTCATTGCTTGCTCAACTAATAATTACTGGATGTACTGATGAAAATTCTCAATTTAGCTTCAATTTATGGTTTTTTGGTTAATATTAATAGTCTTCCCATGTGTTCATGTTGTTTCTCATTTAACTCGTATAAATAGAAAATGTACATTGCTATTTTTGCAGTTGAATTTTAGAGTAGCGGATTTGATGATAAAGCCTTCAGTTCGGATGATGATGAATGACGATTACTGCATATTATGTATTATATATATATGTTATAGTGGTTGATGAATACAGTTGTCCCATAATTTTTTGGTGTTATGGGAATCAAGTTGACAACATGTTTGCAACGTGTTGACTGCTTCTGTTAGGATTTTGTATAATTTTTTGATATCATGGGAATCAAGTTGACAACATGTTTGCAACGTGTTGACTGCTTCTACTAGGATTTTGTATAATTTTTTGATGTCATGTGAAATAGGTTGACAACATGTTCGCAACTTGTTGACTACTTCTATTAGGATTTTGTATATAAATTACTAACTGCATTATTTAATGATAATTTTGTATTTATATGATCATTTTTATGTTAATTAATTGTTCAATTAATATTGACTCAAACTTTTCCAAACTCAATTCATACAAATTTGCTCATATTTCACTAAAATAGGCTCTTTAAAAATTGGTAAAAATGTCGTAAAAAAACATTAGACATGAGACAAAGATCTATCCCAACCTTTTTAAGTTTGCTTTAGATAGGTTTGCCCTAACCTTTTTAAGGATGCCTTAGACGGGTTTCTCTCAACTTTTTTTCAGTTGCCTTAGAAAATGTCTATCCTAACCTTTTTAGGGTTCTTTAAACTGTCTATCCCGACATTTTTAACATTGTCTTAGACATGTCAATCCCAATGTTTTCTAAAAGTTGCCTTAGACAAGATCTATCCCAACCTTTTTAAGGTTACCTTAGACAAATCTATACCAACCTTTTTTTAAGGTTGCTTTAGACAAGGTCTACCCTAACATTTTTAAAAGGTTGCCTTAGACAGGTCTATCCCAACTTTTTTTAAAGATTGTCTTAGAGAAGGTCTATTCCAACTTTTTAAAAAGGTTGCCTTAGACAAGGTCTATACCAACCTATTTAAAGTTGCCTTAGACGATTCTATCCCAATCTTTTTTAAAGGTTGCCTTAGACAAGGTTTATCACAACTATTTTTAAAGGTTGCCTTAGATAAGTTTTATCCCAACTTTTTTTAAAAGGTTATCTTAGACTGGTTTATCCCAACCTTTTTAGGTTGCCTTAAACATGTCTATAACAACCTTTTTCAAAGGTTGGACTTGACTAGGTCTTTCCCAACCTTTTTTAAAGGTCGGCATTGACCAACCTTTTAACAACCCTTCAATAAGGGTCGGCTTATGTTGACTTATGGCGACGCTTTTGAAAAAGCGTCGCCATGCATATGCCAACTGCACTATAGTCCACCATTTTGGAAGCGTCGGACGAAGCGTCGCGAAACCTATGCCAACCTTTTTTGCGTCGTCTTATGTCAAAAAATGTGTCGCCGTAGGACTGTTTTGTTGTAGTGTGAAATATAACGGTTGAATTATTAAAAATTTAATTATATAAATAATTACGAAAATATGTAAAACTAATTTAATTTTGCTATCCCTCCCAAATATATATATATATGAAAATTATCCCATTCATATATAAACAAAAATAATTACACATATGCACATGTATATTTCTTCACTATCCTTTTGTGGTATCGGGTAATTCTAACCAAAAAATGATAAATTTATTAAAGTTCGGTTGAATTATTAAAAATATTCTTGAACTAATTTACTTTTGTTAAATAAATTTTTAACGTTGAGAATAATAAATTTTAAATTTGATTTCTATTTATTTAACCTAAATAGGTATTATAATTTTATTTCTTCTTAATTTAATCTTTATTTCAAATGAAATACTAATTAATGTTAAGAATTAAGTATAAATTAAAGATTAAAAGATTATTTCGATACAAGTTTAAAAAAGTAAGAGCATATTTGGACATAAAATTTAAGAACTTATTTGGATAGGATATAAATTATTTAATAAAAATATAAAAGCTTATCTAAATAAAATAACGAAATTCAAGTCCTTAGTAATTTAGCCATAAAGTTATTGGAAAGGAAAACCCATACCTAATATCCACATATTTTCATCCACCAACCATAATTGATTTGATATATATATATATATATAGATTGGTTTCCAATTATTGAATCAGTGCAAGGATCCATTATGTTGTTCAACTTCAGATGCAGGCTCATCATCATCTTCTTCCAAGTCATCAGTGGCATAAACTTGATGTCCATCCCCAAAAGCTTTAATGTGATCTTTCAAAGATCTTTTATGCTTGAAATCTGAGCCACAAATGCAATACCAAAGCTTCCCACAGTTCTTCTCATGAGTTCTCCAATCCCCTCTTACAGCAAAGGCCTTCCCACATTTCCTGCACATAAATGGCTTGATCCCATGCTTCCTCTTGTAATGTGTTTGCAATGTTCTGAAATCTTTCAGTGGTTTTGGCCTTGGATGGTCTATGTTGTTCCTACAACCTGGTGCACAGCAATAGCATGGCAGCCTTAGCATTGCTGTTGGCTGAGTTCCTCTTAGTGATTCTGGCCCTTTCCTATATTGAGATCCATGCGCCCACATATGCATCTACAATCATATTATAGGTTAAATTTATTGATCAATTAAGAAAAACTCAATTATTATGTTAGCGCAAAGAATGGTAAATAATAATAGGTTACACGAAAGTCGTAAAATTATCATGGAGGTCCTTATACTAGAAATCAGATTGCATTTTACTCTCTTAACACAAAAAATGGGCAATTAGTCTTTGTACATTAGTTTAAAGAACAAATCAATCATTCTGTTAAAATTTTCATCTATTTTTTACTATTAAAAAATAATCCTTATACATCAACATAAGGTACACGTCGCATGCCACGTGTCATTGTTTTATTATTCCGTCAGTCACATTAATTTTTAACAGTACAAATGAATGAAATTTTCAACAGTAAAACTAATTTGCCCTTTGATTTAATGTACAATGATTAATTTATCCATTTTTTCAGTAAAGGGAACAAAATACAATTTTAATTTTAATATAATGGCTTCCATAAAATTTTTACTCATAAACGATACCCCAAATGTAAAAGGAAAATATTAAATGAAAAGCTCAATTTTGAATACAAGTAGAATGGTTAACAAATAAGGGAAAACATATGGTGATAAACTAAGAGAGGTTGAAGAGAGTAAAGAGTATAACAAAAATACTAGAGGATCATAATTTTAACTCATAATTTAACAAATGTGGTATAACAAAATTTTAACAAATTTAAACCCCAATTCTTATTTGGATGTCTTTGGAAATGTGAACTTGTTTTCCTCTTTTTCCTAAATAAAATTGAGTAACATTCTTCATCCTGTAACACAATTGTAGAAAACACAAACTTCAAAGTACCCCGAAGGCATAAAGAAGAAAAGAAAGTACTGATCTTAGGCTCAGTTTATATGAAAACGAGTTTCAAAGGCAAATAATCTAAGAAACAATGAAAAACCTACTTAATTGCTATACCTGCATGTTGTTGTATCGATTGAAAGTTTTGCAGCAAACGGGACAAGAGAATTGTGAAGGACCAATTAGAATTTGAGAAGGGGTAGGTATCCAATACTGTCGTTTGTTGAGTCTATTAATTGGGTATTCATCGTCTTGTTCAGTCATCTCTAAAGAAGCTGATAGAACTGAAGCTAACTCTGAAGCACTAGGGCTTGGTAACCCTATATGAAGTGCAACAGTAACAGTTTCATCATCATCTTCACCATTTACATCCATGGCAGTGCATGAGTGTTGCTCTTGATCTTGATCTTGGTATACACCGTCTTCGTCTTTGTAATGCCTTGTTGGACTCAAGCTTAACAATGGTAAGGCTTCTCTAACAGGTGGGGAAGGAGGGGGTGATGAATAGGTGTTTCGATAATGGAGAAAAGGGTTAAGATTGGTGGTTCCGTTTTTATGGGAGTTTTGGGGAAGGGGATTAGGCTTTTGTAGAGGATGAATTGGAGATGGATAATGTTGATCAAGAGGGTTGAACTTGAACCAGCCTGAGAAGAAATTAGAGTAATGGTTGTCAGCCATGGATGAGGAGATGGAAATAAGGAACAGTTTGGGGGTAGATTGATTTGTTTTTATAGATAGAAACAAAGTGTTCAAAATAACTAAAGGGTATTAGTTGGTGGAAGAAAAGGGTTATTATAGTAAATAAAATATACATATTTTTAGGTTTTAAAACAAATATTCGTATTTATATTATTATTTAAATTTTTTATTGAGTTGGTGTAACTAATTTAATTAAGAAAATAACGAAAATATTATTGTATAAAATAAATTATATTATTTGATGATACTTTAGTCTTTTAATATTTTTTAAAAAATTAATATAAAATTTACATTTTAAAACTCGTGCTATTTGCATTACTAAAATCGTAATTTTACCACGCAATTGAAGTTTTATTTTAATTTATTTTATATGTTATAATTTTATTGTACATATTTTATTACCTCCATCAATTGTATATTTATATTTGCTATAATTTAAGCAGCTCCTGACTGAGTTGATGTCACGAGTCAACCAGACACCAACTTGGTTAAAAAAACTACGAAGATGTCTTTTCATAATTAAAATAAGTTACACTATTAGAAAGTATTTTAATCTTTTTATTTTTTGAAAAAAAAAAGAGTAAAAAAATTATATGTACTGGTATTTAAACTTATGCTATTTACATTAATAAAATTTTAATTTTATCATACAATCAAAGTTTTATTTTAAATTATTTTATGCATTTTAATTTTGTTATGCATATTTTGTTTTCCTCATCATTTGTATATATTAATGAAGTTGTTGATTGAGTTGGTACCATAGGTTAACTCGACATCAATTAAAAATTGATGACAACACTAGAATAAACAATTGTAGTACATGTAGTATTATTAATCTGATGTATTTACATGTTTAATTTTTGTTTTACTCACATTTAATCTATTTGTTTCAATTTTATATTGTACATATTTCTTGTATTATTCTTAATTAGTTTCAAACCATACATTTCATTATTTATTATATATTATTTTTAAACACAATCCTATATTCTAAGTACGTAGTTTTCACATGCATACACGTACAATAGAATTTTTAGTAAAAGGAATGTACTTTTATGAGACTCATCCATGTTTTGTTTTTTTAGCATAGATTAAAGGAATAATATTTGATACATTACTAATGGACTTTTTAGATTCAATAAACAAATTCAGGGGTTAACAAGTGTCTTATAGGGTTATAGTAAATTATTAAAAATATATATTTAAAAATAGAGACACATGATAATTTTTTAAAGCCGGTTGTGGAATAAAAAAAAATATCAAATACTAACCCTAGGTTAAATTACAATTTTAATCCCTCTATTTTATAGATTATATATATAAATATCAAATTTCAATTTCAATCTTTATACTACACTCAACTTTAAGATTTAATTTTTATAGTTTAATTTTTTATATAATTTGGTACTTCAACATTTATAATGTCATTAGTTAGTTTAAATACCTTATTCTAATTAAAATATTCATGTGAATTTAAGAATTGTTAACCACAAGTGTTTTATCCGTTTTACGATCTAAGCATAGTCCTATTCGGGTCAATGGTGATATTAAGATAATGTCTTCCCAACAATATCGACTCCAAAGTTCAAGCTTGATCCAAATGCTAGGGAAAGCAGATTTATTTTACTTCTTTCAACTACTTGTTTGTTTTAATTTCATAATTTACCCAAATATAATTAACCCAACACGCATGAGTCGAAATCACACTAGATTAAAATTAAAATAAAGAAAACCAAGAAATTTTGGGGTAACTTCCATGGCTAATCATTATAGATAAAATTAACCATAATTCTTCAAGTCTTTAAAATTAACTTAAAAGTAAATCAAGAATTTTTCGGTAACTTGCATAAAATTAGTCATAATTTCTCTCCAATCTTTAAATAATAGGATAAATACACTTAAATTTACGTCCTCTTATATTGATAACAATATCCACATCGTCCGATCAAACTCAATTGACACTTGCATTGCTAGTGTTATAATATAAGCAGATGAGCATATTAATCAATTTATTGTAACTTGATTACATGGATGAAAAAAATTATCCCAACTTTATAATTATTTTATATTGAGTGAAATATATTTTATTTTAAAAAATATATTTGAAAACGATAATATTTTAAAAATATTTAATAAAGTAATTTTTATGTAAAATTAGTAAGTGAAGATTATTTTAGCTTTAGTTTTTATTACAACTTAAAAGTTAGAAATATCTCTAATAATATTCTATCATAATAATTTTGATCTGAGCCTTTCTTAGTCTATATTGTTAATTAACTTTGTGATTGAGTTAGTACTATAAATTAATTCAATATTAATTTAATTAAAGAAAGTATTAAAAATTAAAATTAATAAATATTATTATATGTTTTTTTTTTAATTTTCATACCTTTACATAAAATTTGTAAAAGAGTAGTTTCAACTAAGGAAAAATATAAACACAATAGGATTTGAATCTAAGATTGATTAAAGTTTTTTTTTTTTATAAGTTACTACTGTATCTATAGTTGAATTATTAAATAAATATTTTATAGCTATATTTTTAATATTGAATTTTTTCATCTACATGATAACATTTTGATAACAATTTAACATGTGGAAGGGTTTGGGTAAAAATATAGGCCCAAAAAATGGGTCTAAGCAAAAAAAATAAGACCCGTTTAGAAAATGGGCCAAGCCTAGGGTAAGGCTTTTTGGCCCGAGCACGGCCCAAATATGAAAAAAACTACTTTTTTTTTTTTACTATTGTATTGCTGTTTTTTTTTTTATTGTTTTGTTGTTATTTTCTTGTTTTTTCACTATTTTGCTACAATTTCACTATTATGTTGTTATTATTTTGTTGTTATTGTATAACTCTTGTTTTATTGTTAATTTTGTTACTATTTTAGAAGCATTTGCTTGTTAAGTTGCACATATCTTAGTGTTATTTAAGTATACGTATTTTTTTAATTTATTTTCAATTTTTTGGGAAATATTTATTTTAATGTTTTTAGTATTTTTGATTTATTATATTTTTTTAAAGATTATATAAAAAATTAATACGGGAGGGCCGAGTCGAGCCCGAATTTTAGCATTTTTATCTGAGCTGAGTTTGAGCAAAATTTTAGGCCCATTTTTGGGTCAGGCTCGGCCTAGCAAACGGGCCTAAAATTTTTGCTAGGCCCGGCCCGGCCCTGCCCATGAGCACCTCTATGTTAAATAAAGCTTTCCTAATATGATAACATTTTAACATGCTATAGCAAAATGACAATAGGAGTTGTTCAGTAATTTGAATGCATTTAATATTCTTATTTAAATTTATTTACCTATTTAAATTTCTTTTTACTCATAATTTAAGCTATTTTATTTATAACATTTTAACATGCTATAGCAAAATGACAATAGGAGTTGTTCAGTAATTTGAATGCATTTAATATTCTTATTTAAATTTATTTACCTATTTAAATTTCTTTTTACTCATAATTTAAGCTAATTTATTTTATTTTAATTTCGTATGTTATAATTAGTTTCAAACTATAAGTTTCATTATTTATATGATATTATTATTAAATGCACACCAATAATCTAAGTATATGATTTCCACAGACATACACGTGTGATAGAATTACTAATCCACTTAATTGAGTTGGTGTCTTTAATTTGTGACACGAAACTTAGGGTGGGTTTGGATGGGCGATGAGGTGTTGTAACACCCCAAACCGACCTAGGCGTTATGGCTAGATCTAGAGGTGTCACCGTAGATCGTCTAAAACTCTAGAATTTGTATGTTTAGAAAGAAAACATCGTAAACTCTTATTACTCAAAAACCCGATTTATTTGAAAACATATCTTACTTAATTGTTTTAGTGAAAACGTTGTTTATTTACGTTTTTCAAATACGTATAACCTTACAGCGGAAATTCTTAGAGAGTTAAATTTTTGAAAACATAGTTTGCTGATTTGAAACCCATTATTTTGAAGAAAAATGAACATTGTCGATAAAACGTTTAAGCGGTATTATGCAAAAACCGAAATTAAAGTCCAAAACCCAAAACAACCAAAAATGTCCAGACAGTCCAAAATTTCCAAAACTCTCAAACCCAAATTTAAATAAATTAAATTTACAAAAATATGGTTATAACTGAGCTCCCGTCGCACCGGCCCGCCTAAGTTTAAGGGTTACCTGAAAGTGACAGACAAATAGGAAGTGATTTTTCATAACTCAGTGTGTAACTTTAAACAAAACAGAACTACAAATTTAATTTCAGATTTATTACGTAGCAGAGTAGATACAGAATGCATATCTTATACAGAATCAGAATCAAATGCAAATTTACAATCCTACCCCCATCCGCTACACACCATCTCCGATGATCCCTACACACCATATAGGGTATTAAATACTCATCCAACCCTACACACCACTTAGTGTCGGTATGACACTTTTCAAAAAATTTACAGCAGAGTTGCCAGTATATTAGGTGATTTATTGCTGTTTACAGAATTATATATATGTGGTTGAGCCACCAAATACGGCAGATTATTACACTGCCCACACTTCCTCCATATATCAAATCCCACCCTAAATGAAAATGCAATACTAACAGATAACGGATATATTTATGAGGTACATGCTCAGAATAACAGATACAGATCATACGTAACTTTTTTTAGATAATACATTGCATGTTACAAATTTTACTTATATATTTATATCAAATTTCACGCTAACGACCGGCCAGAATTCATGTTTTATACCTTAATTATAACATACCGATCCTACGGTAGGCTTACATTCGATCCAAACGATACTTACGGCCCTAGGAAAAAATTTAGAATTTTGGGCTCACACGCTTGTATGGCTGACACGGCCTAAATGGCCAGCCTGTATAGCCCACACGGCCTGGCACACAGCCCAAATAGCCCAGACCATGTGTCTCGCACGGTCTAGCACACGGCCGTGTGGCGTCGACTATGCAATTTTTTTGGCTTTCTCGTTCGTAATTTTTCGTGTTTCTCGTTACACACCTTGTTCGATTTTGTCGCAAAAATACCCACAAAGCTTCCGAAACCTAAACACATCAATTAAAAGCACTATTTGAGACGATTTTCTAACCCGATTCACAACAAACGATAAAACTAACTTCAACATACTATCATAGAATTTCGACATTAAAACTCAAATCAACTTCTCATCTTCAAGAAAATAGTAGTCCACCAACAATTCTAAGTCGTCGGTGGATTAGTCGTCTCTCCAACATCACCTAGAAAAGCAATCGATTAAACTTATCGAACATTTTCAACCCACAAACTAAGGAAAATAACAATAAGAATGAACCCACTTACAACACGAGAAGGGTTCAAGAGCACTTACAACAAAAGAAAAATAAAGAAATTCCAATGACTAAGGCTGAAAGAGTAACGACAACGTGAAAATTTGGGAAATAAAGGCACAAACGTGGGGGAAAAAATAGGAGCAGGTTTCTTGAAAATCAATTAAAATAATAATAATAATCAAAAAATAAAATAAAATAACTAACATACAAACAAAACCATTGAACATGGGAATATGGTTTTAGGAAAAAGAAATTAAACTATTAATTTAATAATTAAAACTTATTTATTTTCAAAAGAATTCAAATTTTATCTCACTAGAGTTGTGATAGCACCAAAATTGACATAAAATTAAATTTTCTTAATGCTTGCATAAAGGATCAAACACACAAACATAGGGTAAGTTTACATCTTACCACTAAACTAGCAAATTCATTATGACACAAATTGAACGGAAATAATATTTAAGCTCAACGAACAAAGATAGGCCTAGGAACAAAAATAATTGAATTTTTCAAAAAAATAATTTGAACCCAAGACCTCCATCACACAAACAAAGCACTTAACCACTGAACCAAATAATAATCAATAACAAAATTTAACAAATTAGAAACTTAAATTTTTTGGGTGTTACAGGTGCGATGCGATGCGTTTAGCTTGCTTTTTGTCTCACGCTACAGTATCTAATCTCACCACCACCGCTATTTTTACACTAACCACAGTTAAATGCACTACACATCCAAACCCACCCTTAGTCACGCTCTTTATACTATACACTAGATTATGACACACCTACAATGAGGATGAAAAAAATTTATGTAACAAATATATTTGTTAAAAGTTTATGTAAAAAACAAATAAGACGTTGGTTTATATGGTAAAGTTAAATGTTTAAAGTTCATCGTTATGGGTTCAAATCTCATTATATTTGAGTGTTTATTGATTTTATATAAAAAGACAATAATACCCTCATAATAATATAGCATAAGAATATTATAATATTTTCTTAATTAAATTGGTATCGAGTTTATTTGTGACACCAACTCAATCCATGACTTAAATATAAGTATCAATATAGATGTCTATAAAAATATATTTATGTAACAAATATATTTATAAAAAAATGACATAAAAAACAAATGAGGTTTCGATTGAAAAAGTAAAACAAAGATCTTTAAAACCATTGTGTCTTAAGTTCAAATATTCCAATTATATATGTATTCTTTAATTTTATATAAAATATGTAAAAACATAAAAATACCCTCAAAGTAATATAATTTACTTTGTGAAATAATAGCATTTTAGTCATTGTCTAATTGAGTTGGTGCTCAATTGGTTCGTGACACCAACCCAGTCAAGTGCTTAATATATAGTACAAATATTTATAAAAATATTTTTTGTAGCAAATATATTTATGATAATTTTATATAAAAACAAATGAGGCTTTGGTTGAAATGATAAAGTAATCATTTTTAAAACTATTATGTCTTAGGAGGATGGTGCTAGGGATGGCTGGCAGGGCCCTAACCCCTTAAAATGTGAAATCTCACTTTTGACCCTTTAAATTTTATCAAAATTTACGTTAGTACATGGTAAAACTATACATATATAATAAAAATGTAACAAGACAAAAATACACTCAAAGTAATATAAATTACTTTATAAAATAATGGTATTTTAGTCATTACCTAACTTTATAAAATATTTGTTAGTTTTATTTTCCATTTTCATTTTTAAAAAATAATTTTCATTTTCATTTTAAAAAAAAAAATGAAAAACACGTTTGGTAAGTAAAAATAATTTTTTTAATGATGAAAATATTAAAACATGTTTACTAACTATTTTTCTCTAAAAATTAAAATAAAAAAATACATTTATATCGACCTCCTTATGCGATAGGGTGTTTCGTGTACTACACTCTTGGCAAGACTAGAAAAAACCTCGCTCTTTGTTTTTGTTGGCATCATTAATGTGTGATAAAGCTCTAAAGAAAGTCCTGACTTGAGAGTCCTATTTTTTTGAAGTATCTTTTCGAGAAGCTAGGATTATCAAGAACGAGATATTCGCATTAGCAGAAGGAGGAGATAATAAGGGATTCGCCGCAACAGGCACCGTTTAGACTGATTTAGTGAAGTATGCCATCTTTTGCAAAAGCATCGAACCAGGGGCTAGATTTAATATTAGAAAACCTATAGAAAAAAATAATATTATTGCGTTTATATGAGTTTGAACTATTGTCAATTCATCTAAAGTTAAAAAATTTTGTTATCATTTTCACTTTTACAAAACATTTTTAGTGAAAATAATGAAAACAACTTTTTATTGTTTTTTAATTCACATATTTTTCATTTTTATTTTTCAAAAATTATTTTTAAAAAATTCAACCAAACACGTTTTCTTCGATATTTTCTATTTTATAAGAAAATAAAAATAAAAATAATTGTTGTTACCTAAAATCAAACGCATCCTTAATCCTTCGACATTTAACTTTAAAGAAAAAAAAAGTAAAAGTATTAATGTAACAGCCTGTTTTCAGTGAAATCGGAACAGTAATTTTGAGACTACAAATTCGAAGTCAAAAAAATTATTTTATTATTATTTTATTTCTTACAGCATGATAGTAGTACCGTATAGAAATTTCATGAAGAAATTTTACCATTTACATGCTCAATTTGATAAAAATGACTAAATCGCGTAAAGTGCAAAAGTTGAGTTCTAGTAGTTAAAGGTATTAGATAGCTATAAAATCTTAAAGTATGAGTCCTTATATGGTAATTAGACCTTTTTTTTATAGTGGAATATGATGGCTTGGTATTTTTGAGATTAGTAATATTTTACAAGGTTATAAAAATAAAATAATAAATAATGATAAAACTAATCAAATAAAACAAAACCATCATCTTTTATTATTCATCTTCAACCGAATGTTAGGGTTGGGCAGCCATTTTTGGAGCTTTTAATTTCGGCAACTTCTCCTTGCTTGATTGTATGTATTTTTGTCTCGTTTTTAATGATTTCTATGTTTTCGGGATCGTTGTAGCTTAATCTAGCTAGCCTGGGGGACTAATTTGGGAAACTGTTAAACTATTAAGGTTTTGCCATTGATGAATATGCATGAGTTTTGATGGGTTATGGAAGAAAATGGATAGTTGTTGTTAGATAAACAACTTTTGTTAAGTGATTTTTTATGACAATGTCAATTAGGGGTTAAATTGGAAAATAGAAAATTTTACATGGTGAAATTGTGAAATAAAAAATATATAGGGCTTTCTAGGGATCTATTTGATATTCGGCTATAGTGGGTTGTGGTCAAATTTCATAAATTTCCACTTTTATGAGCTAGGGACTAAATTGCAAGAAATTAAAAGTATAGGGGTAAAATGGTAATTTTGTCAAAATATGGTTTTGGATTAAATTAAATAAAATACATATTGAATTAAGTTAAATTTATCTGTATAGATCAAGACAAACCTCATATGGCTTTAGATCGAAGCAAAGAGAAAGTCTCAGATTAAACGCCTCTGTATCTACGTATATTCGTCGAGGTAAGTTCATGTAATTAAATTGTGTATATATGCTTTTGAGTGAAATATACTTGTGTTGTGAATTGCTATACGTATATACCAGTTGCATATCCAACGACGTACGACTATTACCGAGCCCCATTTGAACCTTAGGAATTCGTAGGATACAAATGACATGTCATTATGGTTTACATGATTCGGGTGCTGGTCCTGAACGTCCTACTGATGGTTGAGGTCCAGCATGTGTTGCGAATACTCCACAGCTCGTGTGAGCAGCATCGTGTAGCTACGTTTCGACCCACAGCTTGTGTGAGCAGGCCTATTCTAACAGCTCGTGTGAGCATACATGTACAGGATTTGACGGATTACAATTATATGAGTTAGCACACTATGTGTAAGTTATCCCGGGCATCCAACGGTATTCTAATAGTTCAACGGACATTATTCTGATATGAAATGGTAAGGGTTCATTACAGACTATTACAGGAATACATATGAAATATATGGAAATGTTGTTACATGGTATATGGAAAATTGAATTGGATGACACATGTATATGAAACTTAATCAATTGTTGTGCTCATCCATGATTATTGGTTTGTTTATGTATTTACATGGCTAACAGGGTTGGTGTATATGTGCTTAGGCATTTGGCCAAGTTATGTTGGGATGTGTTATGTTTATCTTACCTATTTTGTGATTAAATGGTAAGTTATGTTTTAAGTTATACGAACTTACTAAGCTTAAATGCTTTCTTTGTGTTATTTTCTGTGTTTTATAGTGAATCGGAAGCTCGTTTGGGTTGGAAGCTTGTCGGAACTATATCACACTATCCATCGGCTCTTTTGGTATTTTCGGTTGTTTAATTTTGGTTATAATGGCATGTATAGGTATTTTGGCTAATGTTGGCCATGTGTTTTGAAGTTGAAATGGTCATTTGGTTTGGCTTAAGTTATGGTATTTTGGTGATATAATAGATATAGATTTGGCATGAAAATATTAGCCTTAAAATGGTTGATGCTTGGCTTGTTATGTTTGAAAGATGGATGATGGAATGATAATTCAAATATGCATATGGTGAGTGTCATTATGAAGCATGTGAATGTGGTGATTTGGTGCATTAGTTATAAGTGAATTATACGATTACTTGGTGATAATTCTTGAATGACATATTTAGTACCTTTTGGTATGTTTTTTATAGGTAAAATAAATGGTACAATATAGTATAAAATTTGTTAAGCCTTAGTTGATCATTTGATCAATTTGTGTTTATATTGGTACATGTTTTGATGTTGTCATTTGAGGTGTCTTTGGGCATATTGGTTGTATGATATTATACCATGTGTATATAGCTTGATTATGCATGATTTTGGTGCCTTGTTATGGCTTGTATATATGTGAAATTTTGGGTGTAGGTACATGCCAAGATGGGTGAGAAAAATAGCTTGTAAAATGGTCTATTTTCATCTACACAGGCAGAGATATGGGCGTGTGTCTCATCCGTGTGTGACACACGGCCAGGCGACACGACCGTGTGTCCCCTGTACTTTTTAAAGGGTTACAAGTCAGGCCGTTACACGGCCTGGCACACGGGCGTGTGGCTTGGCCGTGTAACCCAAGTCAGTGAGTTACACGGGCACGGACACGGTCGTGTGTCCCTACTTCGAATGCCCACACAGCCTGTCACACGGCTTGGCCATACGGCCGTGTGACCCCCCAGTAGTGTTGAAAATTTTCAATGTTTTCTGAAAAATTCTCTAAGTTTTTTATTTAGTCCCGACTTATTTCTAATGTGTATTTAGGGCCTCGAGGGCTTATGTAAAGGACAATATGTATGTTTTGACTTGGTTTTAATATGTTTATTGATATGATATGAAATGTTTATAAATATGTGTTCATATGATTTGAAAACTCTAGTAATGCTCTGTAATCCTGTTTCGGCGACAGATATGGGTTAGGGGTGTTACAATTAAATAATAGCATTTTTGAATATTAAGAATGTTGATTTATTGTGTTTTAAAATGATAAAAACAAATCAAAATTCAACATTTTTAAGACACGATAAAAATTTAATTTCTCTACATTTTCCCACATCACTTTAAAATACAAGTCAACAATTTTTTACATTGAAGCGGTTTACAAAATAGTCTTGTGGGAGGGTTTTACAAAATTTTGGTGAAACTCTTCGCTAGTTGTGGATAATTGGTGATATGGTACGCGATACACAATTTTTGTTCCTACAGAGGCCTCGTTAATGTTTTTAATAAAAAAATAAATATAGAAATATAGATATAAAAAAATTGTATTCTAGCTTACTAAATATTATAGCTCAATTAGCATTGAATTCTTGTTAGTGTAAGAGAAATTGGGTTCAAGCATGTTAAAGTGCATTAATCTGCGTTTTCGCACGACAGTGTCTGCTTCTTAGCACGTGTTTGGTTACTTCTTCCTTCTTTCTTCCAATAGATCTTGTGGTAGTTTTTTCTTGTCTGTTTGGGTGTCTGGTGGCGGGGGTTTGTGACTCTGTTTGGTTATGGATAGTGGCCTTGCGGATCTGCACATTTCGAAAGAAGAAGATGATGTTATCAAGATTGTAGGTGTTTCGACTGATCTTAAACCTCTATATGACCTTTGTTGAGTAGGGTGTTTTGCTACGGTGAGTGTGGTATATTTTCCCACTATGCGAAATACTCTGGCTAACCTTTGGCACCTTTTGGGGGTATCCAAATTTCTGATCTTGGTGATAAGTGGTTCCTTTTTCGATTCTTCCATTGCGTTGACATTGACCGTGTGGTAAACAGAGCCCCATGGACGTTTAACAATCATCTTCCTTTGTTTCATCATCTTCAGTTGAACGAAGATCCTCTACTTGTGTCGCTTGTTTATTTTTCTTTTTGGGTGCAGGTTCATAACTTGCTTCCAAGGCTGTTTTTAGATACTGTTGCACGACAATTGGGGAACTTTATGGGCTAGTTTGAGGATTATGATGCGAAACAGGTTAGCGGTGGTTTTCTTCCATACTTATATATGCAAGTGAAAATTGACATTGAAGTGTAGAAAGAAAATTCAACTCTCTCCTTGTAATTCTATTTATGTCTGATTCCGTTATAAGAAATTAACACTTTTTTGCTTCTTGTATGGTCGCTTTGGCATGGAGATAGTTTTTGTCCAATTAGGTTAACAAAGGACATTTCTGACTCTGATATGGGGTGGGATCTGACAATTAAGGTTGTGGGACGAAGGGCAAATGTTGTGGATAGTGTTTGGTTATGGATAGGGTTTGAGGGTGGTCATTTGGGCGGTGCTCCCTCTGATAGTGCTCCGAGTGATGGTATACAGCCTCACCTAGTGGCAAAGTCAATGAGAATGCTTCATCCTGTTTTGGGTTTTCGGCTTGAAGGGGTTGCTTTGGGATTTCAAGACATTTTTATGGGTGGTGTGGATGGGATTCCGATGGTTCGTGACACTGAAGATATTCTACTGATGGGAATTGATGGTAACAAATGACAGTAAGTAGTTGGTTCCTCTAGGCATGTTTCTGAATGTTCGGATCCTGCAAGGGTTTATCAGAAGAGTTTACCGGCGACCGCCAAGGGGCAGGTCGACTAACAACCATGAAACTTCTATGTTAGAATGTCCGTAGGTTGGGGAGCTCACGGGCTGTGCGATGGGTTCGACATTTGCTGAAGTATCATAATCCCCAGTTTGTCTTCTTCAAGGAGACTAAGTTGGATTGGGTTCGTATGGAATCTGTTCATCGGCAGTGTGGTTTTCTTTATGGTATAAAGGTACCAGCTGATGGTACGAGGGGCTGTCTGAGTTTGGGCTTGCGTCGGGATGTGCAAGTTGTTTTGCGAAGCTTTTATAGGTTTCATATAGATGTGGATGTAACAAACAGTGCTAGATAGGGTACTTGGCAATTCACGGGGTTTATGGCTCTTCGGATGTGCAATTTAGGGCTACCGCGTGGAATATTTTACGATATTTGGGTCATGATTAGAGCCTTCCCTGGTTGGTTTGTGGTGATTTCAATGAAATTCTTTATTAGTATGAGAAGCAGATGGGTGGCTTGCAGGATGAAAGGCATATGAAAGTGTTTTAGAATGTCTTGCTCGAGTGTCATTTGGATTATTTGGGGTTTGAAGGCTCGTAGTTTACTTGGGAAAGAGGCAACTTCGCAGACAATAATATCTGCGACCGTCTTGATAGGGGGTCGTTAAATCTGCTTTGTGGGATCATTTTCTGACCTTTTCCTTAAAGCATTTATCGTACTCGATTTCTGATAATTGCCTTTTGCTGATTGTTATAGAGCGTACCCTACGACAGCGGGTGCGAACTTTTCGATTTAAAGCTTGGAGGGTGTTGGAGGATTCTTGTGAATCAGAAATTCGTCGACTTTGGGCGGCTAGTTCGGGCTATATCCCGCAACACTTGGCCACACTTTGTCATGGGTTGAAGGGTGGGCTGCTAATTTACAAAGTCGTTAGGGTGGTCGTTTACGAAGATTGGGCAATCGGATCCGAAATCTTGACATGGGAGATAGGGATGATGAGAACTTGATGGAGCTTTTAAACACCAAATTGGAGATGAATTTGGAAGTTGATAAAACAGAGTTGTTTTGGGAATAGCGAGCACGAGCAAATTGGGTGAAGTTTAGGGATAGAAATGCGGGATTCTTTCATAGATTTGCTAGTTAACATTGGCTGGTTAACCGAGTGCATTGTCTTATCCAAAATGATAGAAGTCTGGCAAGGAATCTGTTTGCTATTGCAACTGATTATTTTCAAGACTTGTTTACTTCCCAAAGGCAAAGGGACTCATGACATATTATGGAGGCGGTTCATCCCTGTATTACGGAGGACATGGCCCTTACCAAGGCGTCGGGTCTGGATGGGCTTCCCGCTCTGTTTTATCAAAAGTATTAGCATTTGTGGGATACGGTGTTGGTGAGTATTGTCTTGACATTTTGGACTGTGGTTTGGCTATGGCTAACATTAATAGGACGCATATAGTGTTCATTCCTAAAGTCACAGATCCTACCCAGATGCAACAATTTCGTCTTATTAGTTACCCTTTCAATAATTAACCTTTTAATTAACAAAACATGTCTTTAATTGTCCACCACCCATCTATATGGTTTAATTACCATTTAAGCCTGTTAATTTACCTTTTCATAACTATTTGACTCATTTAACCAATAGAAATCAACTTTTGCAGCTTTTACAATTTAGTTCTTTTCATTTAATTAATTATTTAAAAGTTATCTTGACCAAATTTTAATATGACCCTGATAACATTCTGTAAATATTTAATAAGATATTTACGGACTCAGTTCATAGAAACGATGTCCCGATACCTCATTTTCTAAAACTAATTAACTTTAAATATATTCCACTTGAACTTAATTATTCATTCAAATAACATAAATTATCAAATCAAAATTTATGTTAACACTATATTTGACTCGTATAATATTTACAAATTCATTCGTCAAATTTGTGACTCCGAAACCATTATTTTCGACACCACTAAGAAATGAACTGTTACACGTTGCGGGTGGTGGAAAGCAATGGTTGGTCACTGCTGCGAGGCGATGACAGGGAGAGTAGGACGGATTCTATCGATTTGGCCTAGCTGGAACTTGGGTTTGGGGATGGGAACCACGGATCTGAAGGGGCTACTGTTGTTTCTGTTGGGTTTCGGGTTGGGGTTTGTTTCTACACGATTCTGGATTTGGTGGTGGTCTGTTAGTTTCGCTCGGGCAGATGAAAAAATTTTGGAGTTTTGACTTACTGCTGGTTGTTTTTGGGGACGCTTCATCTTTTGTTTGATTTGCCAGCTGGTTTTGTGTGGAACAGCTCTTTGGTTTTTCCGCTTGTTTTTTATGTTGATTGTTGCTTGGGGGTTGTCTCTGTGCTGGGCTTCTTTTGGTTTTTTTATTTTATTTCGTTCTGGTTTTGTTTGGTTTGTTTGATGGTTTCGGTCCTGTTTCTTGGACTTTGTTTCTTGAACTTTGTTTGTTCTTTGCTAAAAATATATATAAATAGTTTTAAGTATTATATAAAAAATTATATTCTATATAAGAATATCATATAATTTGAAAGAATTTAATTATTTTATTCATACAAAAATAGTTATTTACTAATTAAACATGTCAATTACATAAACTTTGATTCCATTTGAAATTCGTAACTATAAGAAAAATAATTTATATTTAATTAATTGACGGTTAAGTTTATACACTATCAATGAATTACGTAATGTCACCTATAAATAAATTTAATTAACCCTTAAATAATTTAATTACTTATATTTGTTTTTAAGGATTTTTTAACGAGGTGTTAGTGTGTGATATGTTGTAGTGTACAGATTTATACACCAACAGTGTATCAAATTTTAACCTCACATAGTAATGAAATTTACAAAATGGATTAAGCAGAAGTGACTTCCATAGAGAATTAGGACTCTGGGGATCGTTCTGGGGCGGCTTACGGGGAGCAACCTTGGCGGCAGGGTTTGAGCACTCTGATTGGGTGAAGAGAATCAATATCTGCATGAGGATGGTAACAACGGCCAAACCAAATGCCGACAATGCAATGCCCTTCCATGATGATAAAAGTGAAGACCATTGAAGAAATTTAAGGATCCCATAAGCCACAATACATGCCCAAGACGTAATAACCTGACCAAGAATAATATTTTACAAACAAGACAATGCCACAACCGAGGTGTTATCGACACATTTGTGTTCATATGCTATTTTGATTTAGTTTGAAAAAGAAAAACTCGAATTTTGTTCAGTTAGCTTGAGTCGTTTGCAGGGATGGCAATGAGCAAGGTAAATATTGAAAAAGATTCTGCCCATATAGGGTTAGATTGGGTCAAAATCCGATGGGTTTGGGTTATTTAACCATTTGTAGTTGTTCAAGGTGTGAGTGAGCCAGTTTCAAGTATACTAATGCTCTACTCAAGTATTTTGCCAGATTAATCAAGCGATTTTATTTTTATTTTCTAAAAGGAAATTGAAATGAAGATTAGTTAATTTGGCATTGAAAGAATCTTACCAAAAGAGAATTGATCGGCCGTCGATCCATATCCTGAGATGGTTGATCACTGAAAGTGTCCTCAGCTATATGTTTGTCAAACATCTTGTCCTATATGAGGGTGAAAAAGAACTCTTAAGTAGGAAATAATGCATGAACTACATCAAGCACTATAGTAATCATTTATAGATGACATTATCTAAGGTTTGTAGTAATCCTTCTTTTCATTTCGAAGCATATAATTATTTACAACAATAGAAGACGACCAAGACAACATTCACTACAGAAAAATGTACATATAAAGGAATATTGTCTCGGTGTTTCCTAGTGGAACACCACTAGGTTCCGTATGTCGCAGCATTTACCACCCAAACACTCCTAAAAGTACAATCATTAGAGGTGTTTGCAAGGAAAAAAAAGAAGACACTAAATGCCTTTTTAATTATGCAAATTTTTATTTTTATTTTGCGTGAACGTAGATACTGCCATTTATATATAGATCAGAATGTTGTGTTTCACAATACAATTGGTAACATTTTAATAAAATCAACGCCAATTCAGCATACAGTGGCGTTATTGCAGTAATGTCACTAAATTATTTCATAAAAATTTAACGATGTAACATTTTTATTTTTAAATTATGACATTTAGCGGCATTTTCTTGGTAAACGCTGCAAAATCTTGATAATTTGACAGTGTTTAATTGGAAAAGCCACCAAAATCATGACAATTAGGGGTGTTTTTAACTAAGAAACGCTGATTTTAGTGGTGGTTGCAACAATAAATGCCGCTGAATGAAGATATGCATGACATTTTTCGATGATTTTTGCGGTGCCCGCCAGCAAATACCATGATAAATGCCACTAGGTTAGGCGTTTTACATTACAGATGCCGCTAAAGGTGGCATCATAACTTCTGCCCTTTCTTGTGGCATTTTTCCGTACTGCTGCAATACTTTTAGCAGCATTTCCGTAAAAATCCAAAATAAACTGTTCAGTCGTAGTGGTACTCACCTTCTCCACAAAATAAACTGTTCAGGCAGTTGCTTCATGAGACGCCGCTTAATGTGTAAATACACCTGCAAGCAAGTGGTGAAAATATCTTAATAATTTAAATAAACCTGCTAGAACTGCAACCCATTCGATTATCGAATAGGATATTTAAGATCAATGACAATCATAGTTGTAGGTTTAATCATCACAACTTCAGAATAACGTTTTCATGTCAACAGCAGAAGAATGAAAAGCAAAAACTTTTCCACCATGACCTAAAGACTATATTCTCAGTGAGTTCTTCAATACTTAAAACCAACCTAGCAACTAGGCCAATTCGGTGGCTGTAAAACTAACCACTAGTGGTTATCTAATATATGAAAAGCCAAAGACCAACGAACTTGTTGGCCTTCGCTCCTAGGATTCTAAAAGATCTGACCATAGAGATATTTGGAAGCAAATTATGCCTTTATACTCCGAATAAATTTCAGAATCATGCAGAATTTAGAAGCAAAATCCTCAATGAGACCAGTGGAAAATTCTCCAAGGACATATCAATAGAAAACAAAGAGAAAGCAACGTTTGGTCTTAAATTAATACATGTTGCATTACAGAGTTAGCTTGGAATCTGACTTACCACTGAAGATTGCCCATTGAAAAGTCTAAGCAATGTAGGTGAAGGTTGTTAAATCGCTCAAGACACAACTAAAAATGAACAATTATTTATTAGCTATGCAGTGAGAGCTTGTGGAGAAAAATAACTTGAAAAAAAACTTTTATTTTTACTTCTTTTCTTCTCTATTTTATATCAATTGCTTACAAACTATTTATAGGTTATAATCTGCCCTTCAAAAATTGAAAGTATTAAAATCTAATAATAGCCATAAACCAAAATTAAAACCCACTATCTCCTGTAGAAACCCTTAAGTATCCATAAAAAATAACTACTGACTCTTAACCTTTCATTCTCCTAAAAAAACTGCTAAATTAAACCCATTAAAACAAAAAACTGACATTTAATGTTTATTCAACAAAGGTGAGGTTTTCGGAATAGCCACTGTAATATCATAAATAGCTGGGACAAACAAACGCAAATTACTTACAGCTGTAACAAATCCCTGAAGCAACACAAATAATGATGATATTTCAGGCATATGTGAGGGATAACTGATGTATCTCTGGTAATGCTGGCTGAGTATTGAACCACTGTGCCGAAGCAGCAAGGGACTTGCATTGGCCAGAAAGTTTTGGCCGGATACAACAAAATCCTTTAAGGTAAAGTTGAAATATTATTGATACATGGAAAGAGTGTTATCAATAAGGTACGTAGAAAAAGATGGCATGGAATTGAAGATAAACAGAGCAGAAAGAATCAGACCTTAGTACGAGGAACTAAAACGTTTCTAGGTATAGGCAATCCTTGTGAGACCGCATATTCTTGAGCTGCTAGAAGCCTTGCTTCAGTAAAGCGAGTCCCTTCTACAAAAAGTGCCAACCAGAACCGTGGGAAGTTCTTCAAAAAGTGCCTGTCTGCAAATATAATTACACAAGATTTTAACTGAGATAGACAATGTGGTCTAAAATAAAGTAAATACAGCAACACTTATGGTCATCTATATGTGTATACAATCTAATGAGCAAACTTCTACCTTCAAACTGTTTTCGTCTTTTGACTCAGTTTCGTTCCAAAAATAGATACTCAGATAACCACATTGTCACATCCTAAGTGAACTGGAAATCGTAATTAGATTAGATAATTAAATAATGAAGAATTAATTAAATAAAATATTAAAATAATTAGAATTAATAATTTTAGGTTAAGAAATTAAAATTTAGTGTCCAGGAACTAATTTGGTTAAAATGGATTTTAAAAATGAGGCTTGATTTGAAAATAATTTTGAAATTGATTTTAATTGAAAAATAAGGACCTATTTAAAAAATAAAGAAGAAACTAGAGGTGGTTAAATGGGCAATGGCCCAATTTTTAAAAATAGGTTGCCTATTTAACAACACCACGTCTCCTTCCTCCCATTTTTCATCTTCTTCAAAAATTTGTCAAACACCAAATCAGAACTTTTCTCCCAAAATTAGTTCATCCTTTTTTATTCGTAAACTCTCTAAACATAAAATCTCTTTTCCATTTTGAAGAAAACTCATGTTTTCATCCTTAAAATCCTTAAGAGATCTTCACATGTTTTAGCTCGAATTAGCTCCATAGCTCGTCAATTTTACAAAATTGAGGTGAGATTCTAACTTTTTATGATTAAATTAAGTAAGTTGTTATTTCAATTCGATATTTAAATGATTTAATTAAAATCTCAATATATCACTTGATTTTAAGATGATTTTTTGCTTGAAAATGGTAGATCTTGTATTTATTGGCTAAACTTTCGTTTTAAAGTGGTTTCTAACTAATTTTGATCTAATTAAAAGGTATTTGATCTTAATTTAACAAATTCTTAATGAATTTAAGTAAACTGAATGTTTTCCCCTTTTTAAAAGATCACATAAGCTTGATTTTTCCAGAAAAATTAAATCGATGAAATTGGGTAAAATTGATGGTTTAGATATGTAATTAGATGATATTTAGGATGTATGAAGTTGAAATCTAAGCTTAGAAGTGAGATTTGAGTGGTTAAACACCTATCACGACAAAACTAGTTAAATTTTCGATATAGAGGTTAATACGCTTTGATCTATGATTTTGGAATGATTTAATTGTGTTTGTTATTGTTAGTAATGTCTTTGTAATGTGTTTGATGTGTATGAAAAATGTCAATTCATTTGGGAGCCTCCACAACCAATGACAAAGGCAAATAAAAGCTTACTTGAGCATGGTAATTGAAGCAATGGTTGCTAAGATGAGTGGTCTGATATATCGCATCTAAACTCCAGTATGCAGGTAAAGGTAACATATGCAAACCCCTCCTTAATTAATATGTGAACCTTGATTTCTCTTGGTGCAAACTAGAAACACGAAAATATACACATTTTTTCATGCCCTTTTTAACTCAAATTCATGCAAATTCGTAGTAATTCTTGTCGAAAAATATATAATAATTATAAAATAATTAAATTGTACTTAAATTATTAACATGTTTAATTTTAATTAATTTTATAATAAATTTTGATTAATTTTGATTATTTTTGACAGATTTGCACAAAAGGTAAAAATTGGCTCGGTAGACATTGCTAGAAGTGCAAAACCGAGAAGTAGTTTTTGAAGCATCAAGGCAAATTAATTTTTCAGCCGAAGACGGTCCAAATTATGAATATTAATTCATAATATAATTAATTTTAATTTTAATCCAATTTATTTTGGGTTAAATAATTATTAATTAATTATGAAAAGAGGCTCAATTGAGCTAAACCGAGAAAACCAATCCAACCGAGCACTGGGCTGCCCAAAACCGTCCCACATGTTGACCCAATCAGCTTGTTTTTCTAATTATTTTGCTTGCAAAACAGCCCTTGAAGACTCCTTGAATTTGCATTCAAACCCCTCCACTTATCATGCCTTCCTAGATTTGCCCCTACCTTAAAATAGCAAGTTTGAAACCTTCAAACTTGCCACATGTGTGACTGGCCATGGGGGGACTCTATGGCTGCTGATTTTTGCTATTTTTAGTAGCCTACTTAACCTATAAATACCTCCCTTGGCTTCTCATTTCAAATAGATCTCAAACTCATTCATTTCTTCACTTCTCTCTCACATTTCTCTCTTCATTCCCTTCCATTGTTCTTCATTTTCTTTCCCATTCCTTTGTCGATTTCACCTCTTGAAAAAGAGTCCTTCAACCACCATTTGGAGCAGCATTCAAGTGTTCGTGGAAGCTTCGGTTCAACAAGAACAAGCGGATAAGGAGGAGCGGAGCAAACTAGTCAAGCCTCGGAGAAACACCAGATTTGATTCTTGTTCCTTATCCTTTTAATTTTATTGTTGTTGTTATGAACATGTCTATGAATGTTTGTGGTGTTGATATGTTTAAATTAATTAACATGGCTTAAATTTAATTCGTGTTAGGTTGATTGCATTTTGTCCACTTAATTTATTGAAATTGTGTTTGTGTTGTTATAGGCCTCAGTAAGATGTTTGATTAAGTAAAACCATGACTAAGTTATTCTTGCATTACAATTGTGAGGTAACTAATGAATTAATTATTTAAACGGATTGAAATTGTAATTAATTGACACGATACTTAATCAGTGCATGTTTAATCATTTAACCTAATGATACATTAACCTTGCATAACTTGCAAGATTATTGTGATTAAACTATTTCAATGTAGAAATACATTGTTACCTCACGTAATCTTTTATGTGCTTATGAGATTAAATTAATTGTTTGAATTGGCATACAGATATGTACAAGAGATTATTTTAATTTCATAGGTATGTATGTGCATTAACACATTTGTTTATTAAAATTTGTTTAATTAGTTGAATTGACATACAGATATAGTCAAGAGATACATGGATTTTGGTAGGTAAGTATGTTCATAAGTTAGCAAATTACCGAGTTGCCATGAATTTATTCGTAACAACATAAACATGAGTTTAATAATTCTAAGTTAAGAAATATAATTAATCTAGCACAATTATGCCATCTTGATTAAAATCATATTTTGAAACCGTACATTGGAACTTTTATTTTATTTATTTTACTTAGTTAAAATCCTAGTTTTTAATCACCTCCTCAAATCAAAATATTTTTCTTCACCAAAGTGTTTTTAAAATTGTATTCATAAATAATTCTTTTCACAGTCACTGTAGGTACGATAACTCGACATTTACTTGTCACTTTATTACTTGTTGCGATTGTGTACACTTGCACATTTCCATCATTCCACAAACCATTTCAAATTTGTTTCAGTGTAACATGCTGTGCAATTTTAATGAACCAAATGCATGAATTTAAATTGTGCACGTAATTATAGGAATAAAATAGACAAGCCGCAACTGTAAACTATGGAATTTGACGTAACAAGTGTGTGAAATTGTATACTTAAAGGTTGCGTGTGTGTGTGTGCACGTGCATATTAGTAGGTGTGAGCAATTGCTTGAGCTATTGTACTTATAAATAGGTACATATATAATATAAATATGTGTGCATGGTCTTCTTATAAATATAATATATAAATATGAGTAAAAGGGTCCTGGTATATACATAATACCTTTATATGCGTGGGTTTTGTTATATATATATAATATGTGTGTAACACCCCTTGTAAAATTCGGCCATGGGAGGAAGATGGACAAAAATTGACTTTTATTTTAGCGTTTTAATTCATTTAATTACCAAATTACTAAAATGCTTTTAATGAAAAACTTTAGAAACATACCCAACCATATCCATTTTTGTCCACAAACTTGACCAATGGTCTAATTACCATTTAAGGACCTTCAATTTAAAATTTCATAACAATTAGACACCTTTAACCTATAGAACTCACATTTTTCACTTATTACAATTTAGTCCTTTTGACTAAATTAAGTGTCCAAACGTCAAAATTGTCTAATGAAATTTTCACGAAATCATTCTATAAAACTGTAGACCATAAAAATATAATAAAAATAATTTTTTTTTCTACGTCGGATTCGTGATCCCGAAATCACTGTTCCGATTAGACCTAAAATTGGGCTATTACAATGTGCGTGGATTTTGTTATATATATAAAATATATGTGTTTATGGTTCTGTTATATATATAGAATATATATATGCGTGTAGGGTGTTATTATATAATATATATGTGTAGGGGGATTGGTTTATATAATATATATACACACGTATATGGCACTTGGAATGTGCTGAAATTTAATGTGACAGGGGGTTTTAAACAGATACGTATATATATATATATATAATATATTTATGCGTCTTGTTATATATAATATATATGTGTGCAAAAAGGTCTTGTTATATATATAAATACATATGTGGATGGGTTTTGTAATGTTTGAGAATTAATATAAAAAAGTAATAATGTGAACTCTTTTAACATGCGAATTTTACTGATAATGTGTATATCTATGCATGCACGAACCAATATGTGAATTATGAGCTCTACGATAATGCAAGCTTTGATTAGTGTAGAATTATATTATCGTGAAATGCTAAGTGCGAGCTTAACTGTAGTGCGAGCCAATTATATTTGTGTACTGTGTTATATTGTGAACCATGTTAACTTGGCGAATTATATTATTAAGGCGAACTGTGTTAATTTGGTGATCTGTATTAATATGGCGAACTATATTAATTTGCCAAACTATGTATTGTGAGATTTTAAGTTGTATTGTATGTAAGCTAAGTTGTTGCGTGTCCTATGCTAAATAAAATATGATAACAATGATTTATGTGAGCTATGTCATGAATGATATGTGAACTGTGTTATGTGTGCAATATATTTTGCATGAAAGTTATATTATTTGCGAACCATGCTCTATTGCGAATTGTGAATTGCGAACTGTGTTATAATGCTCTGCTTAATTGCGAGCCCTATTATACTGAATATTGTGAATGTGTTAAAAGAGATATGTTGGCATTGTGACCTTATGAAACCATTGGATATAGTTGGCATGTCATAGGATTGTGAGTACTTACCCTCATTATTGCGATGGGCATTGTGCCCGGAGATAGCGTTGGAGAGATAAGGAAATGTCGAGCATACCTCTATTCAACAGAGACATTGCAAGGCTCTATGTCTGGAGTGTTGGAGAGTGTGAGCATTCGTGCTACACTTATATCGGAGAAAACGTAGGGCTCTTTTAGTCCAAAAGTGAGGCGTTATAAGGAGATCCATTTATCTAATGTGTGGTGATAGAGTCTCCCCTATATGTTTCATAATCATGAAAATGCAAATTTATCATTATTTGAAATATATGAATTATAATGAAGTATGAACTGTTATTTTGCATGAGTTGTTATTCGGTATGAACTGATATTTCATATAAACTATTATTTTGCATGAGCTGTCATTTGGTATGAACTGTTATTTTATATAACAGATATTTGAAGCGAATTGATAATTTATTTGATCTGCCCATTTTATGCAAATTACTTATTATATGTGCACTGCTAATTTTATGAGAATTGTTGTGTCGTGTGAGTTACTATTTTGTGTAGACTGTAATAATATGTGAACCATTATAGTATGTCACCCTTTAACCTAACCGATGTGTTTATTTGTAGTATGTTTGAGCACTCACTGAGCTTCAATAAGCTCACCCACTCTTTTATAATATTGCAGTGACTTAGCTTGTGAAGAGGTGTGGAAGTGAGTTATCCAAGTGATCCAAAATGAGGCTATACCGGAGTATGTCATTGTGTTCCCAAACCCAATGAGGAAGGCAATGTGGGACCAAATTATGGGTTTTAGAATTAGTCTTAGTTATAATTTTCGGGTTGTAATTGGACATTATGGACCTTTAATTTGTTTAATTTGGAACTTTTACTAGTGCTTTAGATAGATGATTGAATGGTAGATTATGATTGCTTGATGAATGCTTTGATTAATTGATCGACTAACTCGTAAGTGCACGTGGAAGAGCCGTTGGACATTGAGGTAAGTGATAACTCTTGAAAAGAATTATATTTCATGCCTTTAGACCTAGTCAATTGCTCGTACTTAGGTACATTTAGGATATTATTTTAGCATTTTTAGAACATTGTATAAGAAGCTTGGACAGTTCTTAAATATTATTATTTATTACTTTTAATTGCTTGTGATAAGGTTGTGTTTGGTGGTTTGGCAGGTTGAGGAACAAGAAATAAAGGAGTGAAGGTTTATCGTGGCAAAAGGTTGAACAGTTTGCCAACATGGATGTTGTGGCAATGCCGAGAAGACCGAGTCAACACTCAACACATACCAGTTTCAGCCCAACTGTACTTGTACCAGAAAAATATGCCTAAAAAAGAGGAGAAGATAATCTTGGGCTGTTGGTTTTTATCCTAGAAAAAAGAATTTAAAAAGAGAATAACCTTGGGTTGTAAGAATTTAAAAAGAGGAGAAGATAAACATGGGTTGTTGAATTTACCCTAGGGAAAAAGCCTATAAAAAGCCAAAGGAGGAAACCCAAAAAGACGAACAAAAAAATGGAAAGAGATCCTTAGGCATCAATAAAGGTTCGGTTGCGCAAAAGAAAGGAAGTCAAATGCAATCCTTCTTAGCCATCACAGGACACTGTGCTGCCGAAGTATGGACTGGGCAAGCAAAAGCTATTTTCCGAAGTTCTTCTGTTATTTCTATTAGTGTTCCTTCGAAAGATTGAATTGAAGTAGTTGAACACAATGTCGGATAATATTTTGGTTTGGAATTTTATTTCCCAGCCCATGAGCTAAATCTCATAGGGTTGAGATTACTTTCGATGAAACCCTAAACAATTTTTATGGATACAGTATACCTCTAATTTACTTTACTGTTTCATTTGATTTTTCTTATTTCTTAATTGAAATGAAAACGATCTCTAGACATAGAAGACTGTTCGCATACTTATAAATTGATTCTAATTCCAAAAGGGTTGGATTGGTTGGATTAAATTTAAATGAAATGAGCAAGTATTCGATAGACACTTATAGTCGACTCTAGACATAGAGTCACGATCATACAGAAGGAACCCATGCAAGATATCTAAAAAGCCTATAGACACGGGCAAGGTAATTTAAGGTTTTGCTTTCGCGAGAGGAAGGTCATTTTAGAACTCTTCTGTGCAGTAAAGTAGATACGATTTTGCCAAGGCATTATTGACAGTAATGGTCGATTCTGGGTAATCCCGACCTTCTAAATCAACATCACTTTATCCTTATTCTTTGTCGTAGTATCTTTGCCACAACATATTTAGTTGTTTATTTCTTTGTTTACATTCTATTCGAATAATCACTCTCATTATTGCTCTCACTTTTGCCAAAGCATTTCCAATTATTCATCAATTCCATCTATCGCATACATCATCGTTCCTTTGAATTATCACTGCAAACTTACCTTAGTTTATCATAGCATTAATCGCATTTTATTATAATAACTTGACTACTTTTGTGCCTCAATCCGATTCTCGTGGGAACGATACTCACTCATCACTTTATTACTTGATTCGACGTGTATACTTGCACAAATCGCATATCATTTCACACGCGACAGTAAGACTTAGATGTTAAATGTGTGTGTTTTAAAAAAACAATTGAATGTTTAGTATGCATGAATGTAAAATTGGACAGATTACGTAGACTGATAATTGCTTGTGAACTAATTAAATGATAACTTAAAAAAATTGAGTGTAAGGTTTTAATCAATCTTCTAAAACAAGACTTTTATATATAAATCTACAATACTATTGTTAAACTTTGTGAAATTGAATTTTTCCCAACATATTACTATATATTACATTTTAAATCTAATTATATATTTTTAAGCGAAACAGTTTTTCAAGTCCCTACAAATATAGCCCTTTTAAAAAGACTCTACTACGTGCATGTATGTTTAACTAAAGTTTTCGAGGTAATTGTCCGTTAAATATTAAGTTGTGAATTAATCTTGTTGTTGATTGTTGATCAGAGTAGCATAACGGAAGCATGATATTAGGTTTTTATAAAATATTTCATGATTAATTGTGTGGTATGATTGGTCGCTTAGTGTGTTTTGTGGTGGTTTAAATGAAGAATCACTTCAGTAGCTAATGTGACGTTCGAAATTTGGGTCGGATCGTCCAGGTCGGGTTTGGGACGCCACACATATCGACCAGCCTATGACCTGCAAATATCATATATGAATTAATTCTTCATAACCTGCAAAAGTAAAACCATATTTTCTTCTTTTTATAAAGAAACTTACGAAAATAAAAGGCAACATTCAAAAGTATACAGAAAAAGTAAAACAGAGATATATGCCCAGATGCCTAAAATGAACACTAATTGTCACTACAAACACTAGTTTTGTTATTTTTTTGAAAGAAAAAATAGCATTTAATTTACTCGCTGCCCATTTATTTAACTCAGAAGTTACCTACCAAGCTATCTTATCTTACACATTTTCGTGCATGAACATGTATACCGTGGCACGTGCTATGTAAGAAATCACCATGTAAGTGGCATCAACAGCTATTACCATTCAAACTGAAGACAAAGAATTGGTAATCAACAAAATCTCAATATTTACAGTTGAAACTTCAAATGAATAAAGAATAACACATACCGGAAGGAGTTTTACTGAATTCTTCATAACAGCTAATACACTGCCAAGACAACCTGATCGCTCTCAAAAGCGAATTTAATTGTCTCTTAGCCACAGAGTGTTCTAAGAGAAAAAGGAAATGCAGTTAGAATGCCAAACAACAAAATCCCAAGTAGTTCTTTTTCAATTTTATTCTTCTTTCAACTAAAGAGTATGTAAAGGATTCCGAGTTGGAATATAGATTAAATACGGACATAAGCCAAAACCCATCCAGCTAACCAAACGATATCACTTCTATGATTGGATATGAGGAGGGCATGTTCCTTACCTGAAAAAAGTTTTAATATCATATGGCAAGTAAAACATTCAAACGTTTATGATTGAACAATACACAATATCTATGTAACTGTTGGAGATCAATCTGATCAAGCAACGAACAAATAAAAATAGCGAAAGAAATTAAGAAATTAAACACACAAATTTAATGTAAAAAAACTCTTTAAAGAGAATAAAACACTACGGGTAAAAATAATTTTACAATAATGGCAAAAGAACGAACAATACAAAAAATGGAGATGAGATAATTTTTTAATGGGTGTATTTTCTAAGAGCCTATTTATAGACTAAATTCGTAGGTCAAATAAATTATGCTAATAAATATTAAATATATTATACTAATAAATACTAAATCTTTCTTTTAGAAAGAAAATATATTTTGTTTAACTTGACTTGCAAGCAATCTCTTATTTGACTGAAATATGAGACATACTCAATAGTAACTCTAATACCGACAGCTAGGTTCCTATCTATGGAGATCGATGTTAGTATTACCCATCAAATTGAAGCTTTCATTATCCACGAACATTTTAATCTGCAAACAAAATGTCTCATAGATCAAAAATTATCTTTTAAGAGATCCATGGTGTCAGTTCTTTTCCCACATTAACAAAAGTTGACTCACTAAGGGCCAATAATTAACACCTAACTCGTATAACATCTATCGGTGATCGAAAAGATATGAAGCTTCACAGCAATACTTCAACTCATATTTGCATAATTATCAACATGATTTAACAATGAACAAAATGGAAGTATAAAGCATTTAGGCATTTTATCATCAAATTTGTCTTCAAAAATTCAAAGCATACGAGTTAAACAAGGGAAATGACCTTAACTCCAGCCCACCAATCAACAAGCCATATAATTTCCAGCAACAATAACTCTAAAGCCACCGTATTGATCGTTCTATAAGTGTTCTTGGACAGTGGCCAAATCAGAACAAAGCTAACTGCCTGACAAACAAATGAAAAATTAAATTTGTCTAACACCGTAAATTCTAATTGCCATATAAACAAGAGCAACATGAAAATGGACTCTTGAATCCCTTTTTTACCAAAATTTATTGGCTCAGAGATAAAATAGATTCGAAACGCAGATGTAAATGCAAGCGCATTAATCATCTCAGCTCAAAAAATTAGAAATATAGAAAGCCATTTTTATCAGAATTGTGAAAGAATAAAAGCAAATTCCTTGAGAAGTTAAAATAAAACTACAATTCTATCAATAATATAAAAGCCAAAAAAGGGAACCTGAAAGAGATTAATAACGAGGCCGGAGATGAAGAAGAGAAGACTCAATGGGACGATGACAGCTGCTGCCGCAATCGCCATTGACACCCACAACCACTTGACTCCTCAAGATTCGTAGAAAAAAGGGCTGTGTTGGTGCTGAGATTTTCAATTTACTTGTACAAGAGAAGATCATGGTAAATCGTATTTCTTTTATATTGTGAGAATTTATTCGAATGAGATTGTTTATATGTCTCTATGAAGAAAAATGTTTAATCCAGTTCTGAAAGCATATCAAGAGATCAAATAATAGAAAATGGCAGTGAATAAAAGGAAACGAAGAAAAAAAAAAACTTTAAAAGCAGCTTCCCTGTTTCAAGGAGAAAATTTTATATACGAATAGGAAGTTGACGACCCCTTCAACTGCCACAATCTTTGTCGCATTTCTCATTTATACCCCCCAAGCCCCCTTTTTCCCTTTTGTTTTTGTTTGAGAGTTAAAAGGAAAACATTAAAAAAGAAACACACACATATATAAAAAAACCCTTAAAGAAAATGTTAAAAATCAATTAAGTCCCTATATTAAATTCGTACCCAATTAAGCCCTTGACGTTAACGAAAATAATCAATTAAGTCCCTCTGATAAAGGTTTCCGTTATTGACCACATTGATCGTTAAAATAAATTAACTGACCAATCGGATAGTGAAAAATGATAACTTCGCTTTAATCTAATATTTTACTATAAAAAATATTAAATTGATATAAACATATAAAAAAATATTAAAAAACTTAATAAATTATATTTTTTATAAAATTAATATAACATATTTAAAATTTTATAAGAATGTATTAGAATTATTAAATAATCATAAATATTTATAAGAGATTATAAAAATTACTAAAAATTTAAAATTGATATAAACTTATAAAAATTATTAAAAAAAATTATAAAACCTTGAACTGTATCGGATCAGTTGGTTGGACCAGTTAGACCAAAATCGACAAGGGTATTAATCCGAAGAAAGCTGTTAGACTAGTTGACTTGGGAACTGGACAGTTGAACCATTTTTTTTTAATATATTTTATCAAATCAAAATTTCATTATCCAACTATTAACATATGCAAAAATGAACAATTCTGACCAATGTTTTTAGAACCGGACTGGTGCTTAAACTTATCAGGCCACCGCTTGCTAGTTCAACTGGTCCATCCAATTCAATCAAATAAAACATTAAAAGATAAAAAAAAAAGTGGCTCACCCACCCGATTCTCAGGCCAGCCAATCCAAAATCTTTCTCCAAATCGATACCCTTGCCAATTTTGGTCTAACATGTCTAATCGAATTATTCAATCCAGTTAAAGTTTTTATGATTTTTTTATAGTCTTTATAAATTTATATCAATTTTAATATTTTTAATATTTTAATGATTTTTATAGAATTTTAATACACTTTTATAAAATTTTAAATATGTTTTATTGTTTTTATATTTTTATAGTTTATTAGAGTATATTAGATATTTTACTTTTTATAATATTTATAATTGTTTTAATTTTTTCTTTTTTATAATTTTTTTTCTAATTTTATGATTTTTTAACCATTTTTATTGGGAAATATTATATTAAACCTAAAGATGCTATGTGCAACCATCTGATTGGGCTATTAATTAATTTTAATGATCAACGAGATCAACAATGAAAATTGTTAATAGAGAAGCTTAATTGATTATTTTAGTTAACAGTAAAAGCTTAATTTATTACTTTTCGCAATTTCTTAAAGGTTATTTTTGACATATAAGCAAAAAAAAAAAAAAAAAAAAATTCTTAAATTGCATATCATAAATCACAATGGAAGGACAATGATATCCAATTAGAAATGTATATGATTTTCGAAACCCCCAATATCACTAAATTATTATTAGGTTTAGGTTTTAATCACTTAACTTAAGATTACAAAATGATTATTGAACTATTTGAAAGTTTCCATTTAAGTCATTAAATTATTTGAAAGTTTTTTTTTTTAAATATTGGGATGTTAGGGTTTTCTTAAAAAAATGTTCGACTAGTGAGTTCCAAGTGACGATTCGACGATCAATATGGTAGATCATTACCCATCGATGAGTAGAAGAACATATCTTAGACCCAAGCCAATCTAACAATCATTGTCAAAGATTGAAGAAGAAAATTGTTTGGATATTGACTTGCAAATTTGTGATGTTCAAAATTGTTTCATGAAAAAAAAACTGAACTATAGAAGAAGGGGAAGGGGAGTTTTCAATTGGTGAAAGCGATACAAACAGAGGTGACCATACAACAACGATTTTTATAGCCTAGTGACTTAAATAAAAACTTTTCAATAATTCAGTGACAATTTTTGTAAATTTTTGAAATTGAGTGGCCAAAACTAGAACTTAGTAATAATTTAATGACCTTAAGTGTAGTTTATCCAAAAATAAAAAAATGTTTATGGATTGCACTAGATCCACAATCGTTTGGACCAATAGTTAAATTATGTAAGTTGAACCGAAAAACTAAAGAATTTGCCAAAACTGATAAAAAATTTGAAAAGACAAGTTAAAAATCAATAAATTCGAGATTTTTTTTAATGGATAAAGGGTCTAATAACTCCTTGAACATTTTGAACATTTTAAAAATAAATTAAGCTCTCAAATGTTAAAATTTTATTAATTAAATCCTTGGACCAACAATTTCTATCGTTGTGTCGACATAGTCATAAACAATTGGTAACTCAACAACCATGAAGCAAGAAAATTCGAAAATAAATATTTAAAAATTTAAGTTCAAAATGAACTTGGATAATAGATATCTAGATTCATTTGAATTTAGAAAATTATATGTCTAAGTTCATTTAAATTTAAACATCTATATGTTTAGATTAATTCTAAATATACTTTTTAAAATTTTAAATTTTTTAAAAACATAAAAAATTTAAAAATTTGTAAAAAAATTTAAAAATTTGAGAAATAAAAATTCAATTTTTTTTAAAAAAATTCAAGTCCAAAATGAATCTAGGCAAATAAACATTATTGACTGCATATCGATTAGTCTAGATTTATTCTAAATACTATTTTTTAAATTATTAAAACTTTTAAAATCTTATAAAAATTATTTAAAAAATTAAGAAAGTGTGGTTCTTACTTTTCTTGCTATCTCACAAAAAGTAAATCTCATTTTTTTTATAAGTTTTTGAAGTTTCTGCTTCTAGTTTTTTTTTTATCTAATTTGATAATTGTGGTATTGATGTTTGATATAATTTTAGGGTTTCTTATAATTTGTAACACTTCTCACTCGGTCCGATCGTCGGACCCAAGCTATAAGATGCTACAGTAGTTAACGGAATAGTTCATATACAATTCTAACTTTAATCATTCAAATAAACAATCAAAACAATTCATATTCCATGTATAATATGATTTTCATTTAAACTTGAGTCTCAATCGAGCTTACGAAAGCTCTAAAGTTGACCAGAGTACAAACAAGGACCATATTGAAAACTTTTCAAAAAGTAATGCAAATTTTCAAAGTTAGGGTCACACGACCGTGTGCCTACACACGACCGTGTGCCTACACCATGTTACAAACAGTGATCATATGGGATTGGAGTCACACGGTCGTGTATCCAGGTTGTATAACTCTCTAAAACCATGTAGACCTAAATGCAAAATTCCACAGATAGTCACACAACCGTGTGGTTGGGTTGTGTAACAAACTGAGACCGTGTGAAAAACTTAGTGTAACAATCCGTTTTTTAGTGGTGTCAAAAACAGTAATTTCGGGACCCAAATCTGACGAGTAAGTTCGTATAATTAGTATTTAAATTATACAAGTCAATAGTAAATTTTATATGGAATTTTTATTTGATGATTTTAAACAATTGAATTAAAAGTTAGTATAAGTGATTTGGTTCAAAAGTCAAGTGGTTATTGAAAACGAGGGATTAGGACCTCGTTTCCGTAATATAAAGCCGTAAATATTTTTTATTAAATATTTACAGATTTGTATTATATGTGAATTGAAGTGGAGTCCGGTAATTTTGATGATTTATAGCTTAATTGAGGTAAAAGGTTAAATTGTAAAAGAGGTAAAAGTTCATTGCTATAGATTTAAAATAGTAAAAGGATCAAAATGGTATTTAAAACATGGTCAAAAAGTCCAAGCGGTGGTGGATGTTAATCATTCCACTAATTTTTGGGTTATTTATTTATTTAGTCCTAATTAGTTTAAGGCCAAATTGTAAATAAGTTTGTTTAATTGGAATTTAATATAATTGAAGGACTAATTGTAACAGCCCGTTTTTAGTCAAATCGGAACAGTAGTTCCGGGACCACAAATTTGAAGTTAAAATATTTATTTTATTATTATTTTAATGTTTATAGCATGATAACATGTATGTGTGAAAATTTCGTGAAGAAATTTTACCGTTTGATTGGTCAATTTGATAAAAAGGACCAAATCGCATAAAGTGCGAAAGTTGTGTTCTATTAGCTAAAAGTGTTTAATAGCTATAGAACCTTAAAGTTAAGGTCCTTAAGTTGTAATTGGACCATTTATATAATAGTGGACATTTATGAGAATGGTATTTTTGAAATTTGTGTAATTAATTAAGGTTATATTAGTACATAAGTATTTTAACTTAAAATAAATAAAACAAAAACAAAAACCTTACCTATTATCATCTTCTTCACCGAATTTAGGGCAACAAGGAAGCTATTTTCTCTTTTGTATTCGGCCAAGACATTTAAGCTCAATTAGGTACGAATTTTGTCCCGTTTTTAATGATTTCTACGTTTTTGAGATCGTTGCAGCTAGTACTAGATAGTCGAGGGACTAATTTGTAAAACTGTTAAAGATTTTGAATGATGCCATTGATGAGTGTGTTTTGAATTTTCTTGATAGATTTTGAATGATTGTTGATAGATACACAAGTTTTGTAAAGTGATTTTTAGAGAAAATGCAAAATAGGTATTAAATTGAGAAATGTGTAAATTGTGTGGTAGAAATGTGAAATAAATGAAAAATATGGGCTGAAATGTGTATTAGGGAAATTCGGCTAGCATGTGAGTGGATTAAATTGCATAAATTTGTGATTTTGTGTAACAAGGACTAAATTGTAAAAGATGTGAAAGTTTAGGGGAAAATGTGTAAAATAGCCCTAATGTATATTTTGGATTGAATTGAATAAATAGTTGATAAAATGAGTTAATTTTGAATATATTTAGATCAAGAAAAACAGAATTCGGACTTAGATCAAGGGAAGAACAAGGTGTTGGATTAGTTGATCCGCGTTATCATTTTTACGTCCGAGGTAAGTTCGTATGTTAATAAGCATTATTATAATTGAGATTTAATACTTTATATTGAATTGGTGATGAATACAATTGTACGGAAACATTCGACAACGCTTCGGTTATGTATCAGCACTTAGTGTGCGAGATCGAGATAGCTTCGATTATGTATAGCACTTGGTGTCTGATTTGAGATAGCTCCGGCTACGTATGACACTTAGTGTGCGAGATCTAGATAGCTTCGGCTATGTATGGCACTTAGTGTGCGAGATTAAAATAGTTTCGGTTATGTAATGGCACTTAGTGTGCGAGATATCGAGTATTCAACAGTATTTCAAACATGTATGAGTTTGTTATGAATTTGTACAGGTATGTACATGTAAAGTATGAGATTCAAATAGAAGAACTTATGAATTTGCATATAAGCATATGATTAAGCATATGGAAAGCTTGTTGTTACCATGAATTACATGTTAAATAGTTTAAGTTGTTTATTTATATAATATGATTTGTTGAGTTTAATCCATACGAGCTTACTAAGCTTTATAGCTTACTTTGTGTATTTTTCCATGTTTTATAGTGAATTCAAAGCTAGCTCGGATTCGGGGATTGTCAGAGACATCGTCACACTATCCAACCTTTACTTCGGTACTTTTGAACTTATGGTTTGGTCATATGGCATGTATAGGGACTTTGAGTCATGTTAGTTATGTTTTGGTAATGACTTTGGCCAAATGAATTGGTTTGTAAATGTTAATATTTTGAATTGTAAATATAGCCATGAGAGTTGGCTTAATTTGGTGAATTTTTGGTTATGTGCATATATATGAAGATATGGTTGATATTAGATGTGAATTATGTTTGTGAATTGGTTTAATATAATGTATGTTTAGTAATGGTATAGTTAGTTGAATTGGTATGTTTTGATGGAGTAAGGTTTGAGGTTATAAGCATGTTGAATGTTGGTATTGAAAATGGTATGGATTAGTCTTGATTGTGGCTGAATTGATTGTTATTTATGCTATGGTTTGATGTCAATTGAGTAGGTGAAAATGTGTAGCAAATGGGGTGGCAAAATGGCTTGGTAAATAGCCTATTTTTGTCCACACGGGCAGAGACAAGGGCGTGTGTCTCAGCCGTGTGTGACACACGGTCATATTACACGACCGTGTGTCCCTTGGTGTTGAAATTGAAATAAAGTCAGTATGCTCCACACAGTCTCACACATGGGCGTGTGATCGGCCGTGTGGTACAAGTCAGTATACCCCCTAATTGGCACACGGCCTAGCACACGGGCGTGTGACTTGGCCGTGTTGCATAAGTCAGTATACTCTACAGGTTTGACACGACCTAACACACGGCCTAGCACACGGGCGCGCGTGGCCACTTCGAAGGGCACACAGGCTAGACACATGGGCGTGTGGTTGGCCGTGTGACCCAAGTCAGTAACCTCACTTGTTTGGACACGGGGAAGGGCACGGGCTGAGACACGACCATGTACTCCCATTTCGAATGTTCACTCGGTCTGTGGCACGGGAGTGTCTGGTGGCCGTGTGAGATACACGGCCTGGCCATATGGGCGTGTGTTCTCTGTTTTGAGAAAAAAGTTTCTAAGTGTGGAAAATTTTCTCGAGTTATCGGTTTAGTCCTGAACCACTTCCAAAGCATGTTTAAGGCCTCGTAGGCTCTTAATAGGGACAAATTGATTGAGATTGAATGATGAATGATTGAATTGAGCAAATGTATGTTAAATAGTTGTTTAATTGTTTCGTAAGTCCAGTAATGCTCCGTAACTCTATTCTGACGTTGAATACGGGTGAGGGGTGTTACATTTATTGGTATCAGAGCTATGATTTAGTCGATTCTAGGACTAACATAGGGTGTGTAAGAGTCTAGCTATACATGCCATATATAAACTGTGATAGTGTGATGACTCCTGACATTTGAAAATGTGTTTTTATATAGCAAATGGATCCCAATCGAGCGATAGCTGATGAGGTTGAAAGTAATGCGCCTGCTCCCGTGGAAGGGACAGCGCCGTCTGAATCTAGACCCGTAATGGGCAGTCAGGGAGGAGAGGCTAAAGAAGCCTTCTTCCAAATGATGAACGAATGGTTCACGCAATATATCCGAACTAACCCGACTGCTCAACAACCTCCACCCCCTCTTAATCCCGAATCGGTTCCTATAACTCCTCAAGGAGTTGAGCTTTTAAGATTGAATAAGCCTCCAATTGACAAGATCCGTAAACATGGGGCTGAAGAGTTCAGGGCTAATGTTGATGATGATCCTGAGAGAGCCGAGTTTTGGCTTGAAAATACGATTCGAGTGTTTGATGAGCTGTCTTGCACACCGGCTGAATGTTTAAAATGTGCCATATCACTTTTGAGGGACAGTGCTTATCAGTGGTGGAATACGTTGGTATCAGTGGTGCTGAGAGAGAGAGTCACCTGGGAGTTCTTTCAGATCGAGTTCCGTAAGAAATATATAAGCCAACGGTTCCTTGATCAAAAGCATAAGGAATTTCTAGAATTGAAACAAGGAAGCATGACTGTAATAGAATATGAAAGAGAATTTGTACGGTTAAGTAAATATGCTCGAGAGTATGTTTTTACTGAAGAGATAATGTGCTAGCAGTTTGTTGATGGGCTGAGCGAAGACATTAAACTTCTGGTTGGGATTTTAGATTTGAAAGAGTTTGTTGTGTTAGTCGATCGGGCTTGCAAAGCCGAAGACTTTAATCGAGAAAAGAGAAAGGCTGATTCAGAGGCAAGAGATTTGAGGAAAAGACCGATTAATAAACCTTCTCATCCTTCATCAAAAAAATTTCGAGATTCGTACAGTAGATCTAATGCATCAGTGGGATATCAGAATAGAGATCGTGGAAATCAACATGTGAATTCTAAAGCTCACGCCATGTCAGTATTGAGTGTTGGCAACGTAAAAGATATCAAACCCGAGTGTCAACAGTGTGGAAGACGGCATTTTGGAGATTGTTGGATGAAATATAAAAATAGAGCTTGTTACAGTTGTGATTCATGAGATCATTTTATTAAAGACTGTCCTAAGATGGTTGAGAAAGATAAACTTCAGAATGTGAGATCAAGTAATACGGCTACTAGAGGGAGACCACCCCGAAACACTGGAAATACGAGTGGTAATCGAGGTGCTACGAGAGATTCTGTTGTGAGATCTGAAGCACGAGCACCTGCCCGAGCTTATGCTATTCGTGCACGGGAGGAGGCATCATCGCCAGACGTTATTACCGGTACTTTTTCTCTTTTCGGTACTGATATAATTGCGTTGATAGATTGTAACACCCCTTACCCGTATTCGACGTCGGAACAGGGTACGAGGCATTACTAGTCTTATACACCAACACTTATGCAACACCGAGACTTGACTTTCCTCTCCAAACTTAAATATTTTATTGACACCTCTTAAACAAGCCTACAGGGCTTAAATCATGCTTTAGGGACGGTTCGGAGTCAAACCGAGCTCCTTTGAAGCTCTCCCGAAAACCTTAGAAAATTTCTCACTAAACAGTCCACACGCTCGTGTGGAGAAAGGGACAAGCCCGTGTGGCATATCACATGCCCATGTTCCACACCCACGTGGAATTATTTTTCAATTCGAACCTACAGGGGTTTTCACACGGCCGGACACACACCCGTGTCCCTCACACGGCCTCAACATGCCCGTGTCTTAGCCCGTGTGCCAAAACCTTGGCATTCTGTTTCTGACATCATCACCCCATAAATGTCACACGGCCTAGGCACACGCCCGTGTCCTTGGCCGTGCCTTCCACACGGATGAGACACACGGCCGTGTCTTTGCCCATGTGTTTACTACTGAGCATTCCGACTTGTAAACCTAGCATGCAAGGGAACACACGGCCTAACCACACGCCCATGTGGCTGTCCATGTGTCACACACGGCCTAGACACACGCCCGTGTGTCTACCCCTGTGGACAAGAACAAGGCTATTTACCAGGCTCTTTTTATCACCTTAACTCATACAAACATAAATCACATTCACCTATCAATCCATTCATGCATACTTTAACCAAGCAACCCAATCATGCATCATACACATTCATGAATAACCTCATCTTTTCATAGATTAATAATAATGAGCCATCAACTATGGCCTTATACAAAAGAGTCCATCTTTAGAAGAGCCAATACACTTGGCCAAAACAACATGACATTCCACTAAGTCTAGTCCCTATACATGCCATACTCAAAATACTAAGTCTAACTATACAAAGATGTGTTGATAGTGTAGGTGATCCTTTGCTTATCTCCGTATCCCGAGCTGGCTCTTCGACACTATAAAACAGGGGAAAAGAAAGGGAGTAAGCTTTAAGCTTAGTAAGTCTATATGTAAACAATAAGCATCATACCATATGCTAATCCATCAAAACTTTACATACTATGTAAGAACAATTCATATTCTCATAATCATGCTTACTCATCTCCACTCTTGCCACATCTCAACCACATATCACATATATTGCTCACATTTACTCGTACTTATACCCTGCACTTATCACCACAAAGTCACATGAAATTTTAAGCTTAGACAAGTTTCTCGATGAACCCTTCAGAATGATATAAAGTACTCAATGGTTTCACACACAGCCCACCATTAATCAATACTAGGGTGGTATCGCACACAGCCCACCAACAATGATAATTACGGTGGTATCGCACATAGCCCACCAAATGATAATTACGGTGGTATCGCACATAGCCCACATAATGATAATTTAAATGATGGTATCGCACACAACCCATCGTGAATAAATAACAAGGTGGTATCGCACACAGCCCACCAACAATTACATATTTACAAATACTTATCCGCACTCACATTTCTATTTCGAGGTTTATTCGAGAATTACCCATTCTCTACCATTTACAATTAATCTCACCACTAAGCATTTACATCCATACATTGCATCAATAGGTATAAGCATAGGTATTAAGGATGTATCGTTTACACATAAACTTACCTCGGTGCAAAATATGTTACTTTGCGGCTTAATCCGTAACCTTGCCTTTTCCCCGGTCAAGGTTGTTCCCGCGTTCTTATTGATCTAAAATAATAAAATTTACTCATTTAATCTCTACACAATTCATAATACTTCAAAATTTCTACTTAGGAAAAAATGACCATTTTGCCCTTATACTTTGGCAAAATTATGATTTTGCCCCTAGGCTCGTAAAATGAAATGTGTTCATTTTTCACACACTCAAGCCTAGCCGATTCATATTCCCTCTAATAGAAACTCAAAATTTCAATTATTTCATGCATTTACTACTCAATTTATAACCTTTACAAATAGGTCCATTTTAGGTGTTTTCATGGAAACACCTTTCACAAAAGTTGTTTATTTAACAACCATCATTCATTTTCTTCCCAAAAAACTCAGCAAAAAAAACAAGAAATCACATAGAAAGTCCCTAAAATTTCAACCATTTTGCAAAATAGTCCCCTCATTAGCTAGCTTAAGCTTTAGGGGTTCCAATAGTACAAAAATTATCAAGAAAGACCTCTAAAGTCACTTATTTGCAAGAGAATAGCTTGGCTGAAAGTTTGAGCTTCAAAACCCCTATTTCTTGCTAAAAATTTCGGTGGAAGGAGAAGAGAAATGAAAAAGATGATAGCCTTTCCTTTATTTAATCTTATTTTATTCAATTAAGTCACCAACTCACCTAACCGTTGACCAAGCCTTTAATTTTGTCCCATATGGCCGGCCATCACCTCCCCAATGGCCTAATTGCACTTTAAGGACCTCCAATTTAATATTCTATAGCTATTAGACACCTCTAGCTTGTAAAATGAAACTTTCGCACTTTATGCGATTTAGTCCTTTTTCGCAATTAAGCATGAAATCACCAAAATTAATGCACCAAAATTTTCTTGCATCCTTATAATCATGCTATAACACATAAAATAATATTAAAATAATTTTCTTCAACCTCAGATTAGTGGTCTCGAAGCCACTGTTCTGACTAGCCCCAAAATCGGGCTGTTACAACTCTCTCCCTTTAGAGATTTTCTTCCCCGAAAATCTTACCGGTAAAAAGGTTTGGGTACTGTTCTCTCATGGCTTCTTCCTGTTCCCACGTAGCCTCTTCTACACCGTGTTTTTGCCACAACACTTTCACTAAGCTATACTTTTGTTCCTCAACTGTTTAACCCCTCGAGCCAAAATCTTAATTGGTTCCTCTTTATAGGTCATATCTGGTCGAATCTCAATTTCAGTCGAAGGAATCACATGCGAAGGATCGCAATGATATCGTCGCAACATCGACACATGAAACAAGTTGTGTATTCTAACTCTGCCGGCAAGGCCAACCGGTAAGCTACTGGTCCAATCCTCTCAATAACCTTATACGGCCCTATAAATCGGGGGCTCAATTTGCCTTTTCGACCAAATCTCTATATTTTCTTCCATGGGGATACTTTCAGGAATACCTTATCGCCACCTGAAACTCGATTTCTTTCCTTTTCAAATCTGCGTATGACTTTTGTCGATCTGAAGCAGCTTTCAGACTATCACGGATCACTTTCACTTTCTCTTAAGTTTCTTTAATTAGGTCAACCCCATGAATTTGATTCTCACTAAGCTCGGTCCAATATAGAGGAGTTCGACACTTGCGACCATATAATGCTTCGTACGGCGCCATCCGTATGCTCAACTGATAACTGTTGTTGTAGGCGAATTCAACCAAAGGTAGATATTTTTCCCAACTACCTTCGAACTCTAAAACACAGCATCGGAGCATATCCTCGAGAACTTGAACCACCCTTTCGGATTGGCCATCGGTTTGTGGATGAAACGCGGTACTAAAATTTAATTTTGTACCCAAGGCTTCTTGTAACTTTTTCCAAAACCTCGAAGTGAACCTTGGATCTCTATCCGAGATAATGGATATAGGCACTCCATGTAATCTCACAACCTCGGTAAGATACAGCTCAGCCAACTTGTCAAGTGAGAAATCAACACGCACCGGTATATAGTGAGCCGATTTCGTTAATCTATCAACGATGACCCACACAACATCTTTCTTTTTCGGAGTCATAGGTAACCCCGTTACGAAATCCATTGTGATTCGGTCCCATTTCCACTCAGGAACCATCATTGGCTGAAGTAGTCCCGAAGGTACTTGATGTTCGGCTTTCACTTGTTGACAGACCAAACACTTTGTGACAAACTCAGAGATATCTCTTTTCATACCCGACCACTAATACAACTTCTTTAAATCATTGTACATTTTTGTGCTGCCCGAATGCACTGACAAACAACCACTGTGTGCCTCATGTAAAATTTTTTGGATCAATTCATCATCTTTAGGTACGCAAACTCTGTCATGACACATCAAACAATCATTTGAACCAACCCAAAAATCAGAGTTATTTCTCGATTTACACTGAGCTCTCTTAACTTGCATCTCACTATCATTCTTTTAAGCTTCACGTATCTGCTGAATAAATAAAGGTCTAGCCCTAAACTCGGCCAATATAGCACCATCATCAGACAATGCTAAACTCGTACTAATAGCTCTCAAAGCATACAGGGATTTTCGGCTCAAGGCATCCGCAACCACATTCGCTTTCCCCGGGTGGTAATCGATTACTAACTCATAGTCCTTTAGTAATTCGAGCCACCGCCGTTGTCGCAAATTCAAATCCTTTTGATTCATCAAGTATTTCAAACTCTTGTGATCGGTGAAGTCTTGGTGTTGCATAAGTGTTGGTGTATAAGACTAGTAATGCCTCGTACCCTATTTTGGCGTCGATTACGGGTAAGGGGTGTTACATTTAGTGGTATCAGAGCTATGGTTTAGTTATTTCTCAGACTACTATAGTGTGTGTGAGAGTCTAGCTATACGTGCCATAAATATATATTGATAGTGTGGTGAATCCTGACAATGTTAAATTGTGTTCTCGTATAGTAAATGGATCCCGACCGAGCGGCTGCTGATGACGCTGCTAGTAATGCGCCAGCTCCCGCGCAAGGGACCGTGCCTGTAGAAAGTAGACCCGAGACTTTGGGTCAAGGAGAAGAGGCTCGGGAAGCCTTTCTCCACTTGACGAGTAATTGGTACACTGAGTATGTACGAGCAAACCCAAATGCTCAACCTCCTCCACCCCCACCTATACCTCAGCCAGTCCCCGTGGCTCCTCAAGGTATAGATTTGGTAAGAATGACCAAACCCCCAGTCGATAAGATTCGAAAGTAAGGGTCTGAGGAATTTAGAGCCAACATAGATGATGACCCTGAGAGAGCGGGGTTCTGGCTTGAGAACTCTATGCGGGTATTCGATGAACTCTCTTACACACTTGAAGAGAGCTTAAAATGTACGGTGTCTTTGCTCAGGGTCTCGGCATATCGTTGGTGGAAAACACTGACATCCATAGTACCGAGGGAGAGAGTGACATGGGACTTCTTCTTAGAAGAGTTCTGAAAGAAGTACATAAGTCAGAGATTTGTTGACCAGAAATGGAAGGAGTTCCTTGAATTGAAGCAAGGCACGATGATTGTGGCAGAGTATGAGCGCAAATTTGTTAGGCTCAGTAAATATGCGCAATAGTGTGTGTCTATGGAAGCTATTTTGTGCAAGAGGTTCGAAGATGGGCTGAATGAGGATATCAGATTACTAGTTGGGATCTTGGAATTGAAAGAATTTGTGGTGTTGGTCGATAGAGCTTGCAAGGCTGAGGAGTTGAATAAGGAAAAGAGAAAAGCCATGATGGAGGCCCAAGATGCAAGGAAGAGGCCGATAAGTAAATCGTTCCAAGCTCAATTAAAGAGATCCAAGAAAATGAACCCTCGAACGACTGCTTCAATTGGGTATTCACACCGCGATCGAGGTAATACGAATACGGGCCCGAGAGTTCAAGCCACCTCGATGGCAAGTGTGGGCAATACAAAGTCAAATAAACCGGAGTGTCCAAACTGTGGTAGACAATACACTAGGGAGTGTTGGGGAAACAACCGTAATTGTTAAAAAGTGTGGGTCACCTGACCATTTCATTCGGAACTGTCCAGAGAGGGATGTGAAAGATAGAAAACAAGAAGTAAGAGCGAGCAATGTACCTTCGAGGGGTAGACCACAAAGGAACCTGGGGAGTGGGACTAGTAATAGAAGTGCGCCTAGAGATTCTGCTGTGAGGTCAGAGGGCAGAGCACCTGCAAGGACTTATGCCATTCGCGCTCGCGAAGAGGCATCATCTCCCGATGTAATAACGGGTACTTTTTCTCTTTATGATACCTCTGTTGTTGCTTTTATTGATCCGAGGTCTACCCATTCTTATATTTTTATGAAATTGACATCTAGCATGAGTATGATTGTTGAGTCTACGGAATTTGTGGTAAAAGTGTCAAACCCATTAGGGAAACATATGCTAGTTGACAAAGTGTGTAGAAATTATCCTTTGACAATTAGAGGTCATTGTTTTCCGGCAAATCTCATATTGTTGCTGTTTGATGAATTTGACCTAATTCTTGGCATGGATTGGTTAACTACTCATAATGTTTTAGTAAACTATGGTAATAAGTTTATTGAATTGAGAAGTGTAAATGGAGATGTTATTCGGGTTGAATTAGGTAAATCGGATAATATGCCTGTAGTGATTTCGTCAATGGTAGCTGAGAAATACATGATAAAAGGGTATGTGTCCTATCTCGCCTTTGTGTTAAATACTCAAGAGTCAGAGGTAAAGATTGAATTAGTGCCTGTGGTGTGCGAGTATCCGGATGTGTTTCCGGAAAAGTTACCCGAATTGCCTTCAGTTAGAGAGGTCAAATTTGGTATTGAGTTAGTTTCGGGTACAACACCTATTTCGGTTGCCCCGTATAGAATGACACCGTTAGAGTTAAAAGAGTTGAAGGTTCAGTTGCAAGAGCTAATGGATAAGGGTTTTGCAAGACCGAGCTATTCACCGTGGGGTGCTCTGGTACTCTTTATAAAGAAGAAAGATGGGTCGATGAGATTATGTATAGATTACAGACAACTCAACAAGGTAACAGTGAAGAATAAGTATCCCTTGCCAAGGATAGATGATTTATTTGACCAATTAAAGGGAGCTACGGTGTTTTCTAAGATAGACCTGAGGTCTGGCTATTACCAGTTGAGGGTTAAAGAGCAAGATGTGCCGAAATCTGCAGTTCGGATGAGGTATGGCCATTATGAGTTCCTTGTCATGCCATTTGGTTTAATGAATGCTCCTGCGGTCTTTATGGATTTAATGAACCATATTTTCTGATCATATTTAGATAAGTTTGTAGTTGTTTTTATCGATGACATACTGATTTATTCTCGGGATGAGAGTGAACATGCAGAGCACCTGAGAACTATTTTACAGACTCTAAGAGACAAGTAGTTGTATGCTAAATTTAGCAAGAGTGAGTTTTGACTCCGTGAGGTCGGATTCTTAGGACACATTGTGTCAGGTGATGGAATTAGAGTCGATCCGAGTAAGATCTCAGTTGTGGAATGGAAACCTCCGAGGAATGTGTCGGAGATTAGGAGCTTTTTGGGCTTAGCGGGTTACTACAGACGGTTTGTTAAAGGGTTCTCCATGATTGCTTCCCCAATGACGAGACTGTTACATAAAGATGTTAAGTTTGAATGGACCGAGAAATGCCAACAGAGTTTTGAGAAACTGAAAGCTTTGCTGACTGAAGAACCAGTTTTAGTACAACCAGAGTCGGGAAAGGTGTTTGTGGTCTACAGTGATGCTTCGTTAAATGGTCTTGGATGTGTGCTGATGCAAGAGGGAAAGGTGATAGCTTTTGCCTCGAGACAGCTTAAACCGCATGAGAAGAATTATCCTACTCACGATTTGGAGTTGGCTGCGATTGTGTTTTCCTTGAAGATTTGGCGTCATTATTTGTATGGAGAGAAGTGCCGAATCTTCACCGATCACAAGAGTTTGAAATACTTGATGAATCAAAAGGATTTGAATTTGCGACAACGGTGGTGGCTCGAATTACTAAAGGACTATGAGTTAGTATTCGATTACCACCGGGGAAAGCGAATGTGGTTGCGGATGCCTTGAGCCGAAAATCCCTGTATGCTTTGAGAGCTATGAGTACGAGCTTAGCATTGTGTGATGATGGTGCTATATTGGCCGAGTTGAGGGCTAGACCATTATTTATTCAGCAAATATGTGAAGCTCAAAAGAATGATGATGAGATGCAAGTTAAGAGAGCTCAGTGCGAATCGGGGAATAACTCTGATTTTCGGATTGGTTCAGAAGATTATTTGATGTTTCATGATAGAGTTTGTGTACCTAAAGATGATGAGTTGATCCGGAAAATTTTACATGAGCAACACAACGGTTGCTTGTCAGTACATCCGGGTAGCATAAAAATGTACAATGATTTGAAGAAGTTGTAATGGTGGCCGGGTATGAAAAGAGAGATCTCCGAGTTTGTTACAAAGTGTTTGATCTGTCAACAAGTGAAAGCCGAGCATCAAGTACCTTCGGGATTACTTCAGCCAGTGATGGTTCTCGAATGGAAGTGGGACCGAATCACGATGGATTTTGTAACGGGGTTACCTATGACTCCGAAAAAGAAGGATGTTGTGTGGGTTATTGTTGATAGATTAACGAAATCAGCTCACTTTATACCGGTGCGTGTTGATTTCTCACTTGACAAGTTGGCTGAGCTGTATATTACCAATGTTGTGTGTAACATCCTGAAAAGGGCCTATGCATTTTTGGTTTAATTGTACGAAATGACATATCTTATGTGTTATGAATATATTTTGAACACTTTTGGAAACCTGGAAATGCATGGAAATGTTAAGTTTAAAAGAGGAAAGTGAACATTTTTAGAACCTTGGAAATGTAAGGAAATGTCTTGTAAGGAAATGTCATGGAAATGTAAGGAAATGTCTTGGAAATGTAAGGAAATGTCTTGTAAGGAAATGTCATGGAAATGTAAGGAAATGTCAAGTTTACAGAGCCGATCGAAAATTTTTGGAAACTTAGAAATGACCTAGAAATGACGAGTTTTAAGGTTTAAAAGGGGAAATTAAGGCAAGGTGGCCTTAAAAGGAAAAGTTTGTGAAATTTGACACACAAAAACAGGCTTGGAAAAGTGGCCTGAAGATGCCACTTAGGGCCTATGGAAATGGCGCCATATGCAAGAGGAATGGGCCTGAGTTCGAGTCACTTGGGAAGCAAATAAAGGAGGTTTTATTTTTGCTTCCAGAAGACTGAGGTGGACGGCACATGGCTATAAATTAGGAGCTTTTATTATTTTATAAATAGTGGATAAATAAGGGATTTATTTATCATTATTTTCAAGAGATAATTGTTGGATTAAATTCTTTTAATTTGAATAAAGAGATAAAGAGGAAAATAAGGGAGAAGTGATGGCCAAGTAAGGGATTTTGAGTTTAATAATTTCGGCTAAGTAAGGATAGTTGCTGAATTATCTTTTATTTTAAGTGATAATTAAAGGATAAAGTTATCAGATAGAGGAGTGGTGGCCAAGTAAGGGACTCCTTAGATGATAATTTCGGCTATAAAAGGAAGGAAGGAGGGCTACTCATCAATTTGTGCTTCCTCCTTTCTCTGCCGAATTCTTAGTGCTCTCTTCTCTTCTTTTCTTTCTTTTCTTTTGTCAAGTCGAGATTAAGTAATTGTTGGAACCTAGCCGAATATTTTCCTCTCCATTAGAAGCCATAGCCGAATCCTCCATCTTTAATCTTCCTTCTCTTTTCTTTCCAATCCATCAAAAGCCGAATCTTTGAGGGGATTCAAGCATAGGTGCTGTCGATTTCTTCAAGAAAGGAGATCTTTCGGGATTTACAAAGTGTCGACTACAAGGAAGGAGAAGTTCTTTTCCCGAAGGTACACCATAGGCCACGTGTTCCCTAGTTATTCGGTGAGTTTCGGGATTTAAAATCCACAAGGTAAGTTTAAGTATACTAATCCTACTAGGATTTGGATTTATGGCCGAATGGCTTTTTATTAAAGTAGTAGGTGATTAATGAAATGTAGGGATTAAGGATCCAAGCATTAGATCAAGCTTTTCAGGATCTCAAGGAAATTTTAAGCGAATCAGGTGTGTACCCCACACTAACATTTAATAAGATTGATGGTAATATGTAAAGTATGCATGTTTATAAGAATGTGGCTAAGGTACCATAATATGGTACAAAGTACTGAGTACGTTCCTACTTCCACTAGGATTATGAAATATGTTATTTATAACATGTGAAAATTTATAAGAATGAGAATTTAAGTATGATATGCATGATATGAATAATATGGGTCATTCGGGATATATGAAAAAGGGGAAGTGAAGGTGATGACTACGGTCTCACTATCCGAATGTGGTGACTTCGGTCACATTATCTCGAATGTGGTAACTTCTGGTTACATTATTCGAATGTGGTGTCTCATGACACAATTATCTGGTGGCTATGCCACAAATTTTATATGGGCGATGAGCACGCCGACTACAACATCGCCTTCGATGGTGTGTGTAGCGGATGGAGGGTTGACTTAGTAGTCCCCACGGTGTGACCGGCAGTGCGGGGTGTGTAGCGGATGGACAACTAGGTTTGGGTTTGGGAATGCATCATAACCTTTTGTATTCTATGTTTTGAATGTGTAATATGTGATATGCCTGATTCTATTATGATTTAGTGTCGTGTACACATTGAGTCTGTTTGACTCACCCGTTGGGGAACATTTTTTAGGTGATGAACAAAGTGATGGACCGGACTAGCAGAACTTGTGGTGTCCATGCTCAACATGAAGTTTATATTTTTGAGGACTCTTGAATTTATTTTAGTACTTTGAATTATTTTTGGAATTATTTGATGTAATAAGGCCATAAGGCCATAGTTGAATTACTTTACACTTATTTTTATTTATTATGATTATGAATTTTACCTATTAAAATTTAATTAAAATTTCTTTTAAACTAAACCCTAAATATTTTGTCACTTAAGATAAAAGGGATTTCAATATAAAACGAACCTGTTTTCAACACAAGCCCAACCCAAAATAATATTTTTCTTAAAATCACACAAGTTTTCCTAAGAACAAAAGAATTTTGAACCGGTTTACTTGAGGAACATACCAAATCTGGTCAAAGCTCGTGGGCCGGGTTTGGGGTGTTTCATTGTGAGATTACTTGGAGTGCCTATATCCATTATCTCGGATAGAGATCCAAGGTTCATTTCGAGGTTTTGGAAAAAGTTGCAAGAAGCCTTGGGTACGAAATTGAACTTTAGTACCGCGTTCCATCCGCAAACCGATGGCCAATCCGAAAGAGTAATTCAAGTTCTTGAGGATATGCTCCAATGCTGTGTTTTAGAGTTCGAAGGTAGTTGGGATAAATATCTACCTTTGGTTGAATTTGCCTACAATAACAGTTATCAGTCGAGCATACGGGTGGCGCCGTACGAAGCATTATATGGTCGCAAGTGCCGCACTCCTCTGTATTGGACCGAGCTTAGTGAGAAGCAAATTCATGGGGTTGATCTAGTTAAAGAAACCGAAGAGAAAGTGAAAGTGATATGTGATAGTTTGAGAGCTGCTTCAGATCGACAAAAGTCATACACGGATTTAAAAAGGAAAGAAATCGAGTTTCAGGTAGGCGATAAAGTATTCCTGAAAGTATCCTCGTGGAAGAAAATATTGAGATTTGGACGAAAGGGCAAATTGAGTCCACGATTCATAGGGCCGTATGAGGTTATTGAAAGGATTGGACCAGTAGCTTATCAGTTGGCCTTGCTGGCAGAGTTAGAAAGAATACACAACGTGTTTCATGTGTCGATGTTGTGACGATATCGTTCCGATCCTTGGCATGTGATTCCTCCGGCCGAAATTGAGATTCGACCAGATATGACCTATGAAGAGGAACCAATTAAGATTTTAGCTTGAGAGGTTAAACAGTTGAGGAACAAAAGTATAGCCTTAGTGAAAGTGTTGTGGCAAAAACACGGTGTAGAAGAGGCTACGTGGGAACCGAAAGAATCCATGAGAGAATAGTACCCAAACCTTTTTACCGGTAAGATTTTCGGGGAGGAAAATCTCTAAAGGGGAAGAGTTGTAACAGCCCAATTTTGAGGCTAGTCAGAACAGTGGTTTCGGGACCACTAATCCGAGGTTGAAGAAAATTATTTTAATATTATTTTATGTGTTATAGCATGATTATAAGGATGCATGAAAATTTTGGTGCCTTAATTTTAGCAATTGTATGGTTAATTGTAAAAAAGGAATAAATCGCATAAAGTGCGAAAGTTTCATTTTACAAGATAGAGGTGTCTAATAGCTATAGAATATTAAATTGGAGGTCCTTAAAGTGCAATTAGGCCATTGGGGAGGTGATGGCCGACCATAAGGGACAAAATTAGAGGCTTGGTCAATGGTTAGGTGAGTTGGTGACTTAATTGAATAAAATAAGATTAAATAAAGGAAAGGCTATCATCTTTTTCATTTCTCTTCTCCTTCCACCGAAATTTTCAGCAAGAAATAGGGGTTTTGAAGCTCAAACTTTCAGCCAAGCTATTCTTTTGCAAGTAAGTGACTTTAGAGGTCTTTCTTGATAATTTTTGTACTTTTGGAACCCCTAAAGCTTAAGCTAGCTAATGAGGGGACTATTTTGCAAAATGGTTGAAAGTTTAGGGATTTGCCATGTGAGTGCTTGTGTTGTTTGCTGAGTTTTTAGGGAAGAAAATGAATGATGGTTGTTAAATAAACAACTTTAGTGAAAGGTGTTTCCATGAAAACACCTAAAAGGGACCTATTTGTAAAGGTTATAAATTGAGTAGTAAATGCATGAAATAATTGAAATTTTAAGTTGCTATTAGAGGGTATATGAATCGGATAGGCTTGAGTGTGTGAAAAATGAACACATTTCATTTTACGAGCCTAGGGGCAAAATCGTAATTTTGCCAAAGTATAAGGCAAAATGATCATTTTTGCCTAAGTAGAAATTTTGAAGTATTATGAATTGTGTAGAGATTAAATATGTAAATTTTATTATTTTAGATCAAGAAGAACGCAGAAACAACCTTGACCGGGGAAAACGCAAGGTTACGGATTAAGTCGCAAATTAACATATTTTGCACCGAGGTAAGTTTATGTGTAGACGATACATCCTTAATACCTATGCTTATACCTATTGATGCAATGTATGGATGTAAATGCTTATTGGTGAGATTAATTGTAAATGGTAGAGAATGGGTAATTCTCGAATAAACCTCGTAATAGAAATGTGAGTACGAATGTTTATCCGTAAATATGTAATTATCGATGGGCTGTGTGCGATACCACCTTGTTATTTATTCACGATGGATGTGTGCGATACCATCATTTATATATATAAATATTTGGTGGGCTATGTGCAATACCACCGTAATTATCATTGTTGGTGGGCTGTGTGCGTTACCACCCTATTTGTTATTAATGGTGGGCTGTGTGCGAAACCACTGGATATCTTGTATCATTCCGAAGGGTTCATCATGAAACTTGTTTAAGTAAATAATCCATGTGGCTTTGTGGTGATAAGTGCAGGGCATATGTACAAGTAAATGTGAGCAATGTTTATGATATGTGGTTGGTATGTGGTAAGTGTTGAGATGAGTAAGCATGACTATGAGAAAATAAATTGTTTTACATAGTAAGAGATGTTTTTGATTATTTAGCATATGTATGATGCTTATTGTTTACATATAAACTTACTAAGATTAAAGCTTACTCCCTCCTCTTTTCCCTTGTTTTATAGTGTCGAAGAGCCAGCTCGGGATACTGAGATAAGCAAAGGATCATCCATACTATCAGCTCATCTTGGTATAGTTGGACTTAGCATTTTGTGTATGGCATGTATAGGGACTAGACTTAGTTAAATGTCATATTGTTTTGGCCAAATGTGTTGGCTAATTCAAAGATGAACTCTTTTGTATAAGGCCATAGTTGATGTCTCTTTCTTATTAATTTATGAAAAGATGAGGTTATTCATGAATGTGCAAGATGCATGATTGGTTTGCTTAGTCTAAACATGCATATATGGGTTGAAGGTTTTATGTGAATTATGTTTGTATGTGTTGGGGGTGATAGAAAGAGCTTGGCAAATAGCCTTGTTCTTGTCCACACAGGTAGACACACGGGCGTGAGTCTAGGCCGTGTGTGACACACGGTCAACCTCATGGGCGTGTGGTTAGGCCGTGTGCCCCTTGCATGCTAGGTTTGCAAGTCATTATGCTCAGTAGTAAACACACGGGCAGGGACACAGTCGTGTGTCTCAGCCGTGTGGAAAGCACGGCCAAGGACATGGGCGTGTGCCCAGGCCATGTGAAGTCTGCACCTGGAATTAGGAATTTAATTCGCCACACGATCGAAGGACACTGGCGTGTGCCTAGGCCGTGTGACATTTATGGGTTGATGATGTCAGAAACAGAATGCCAAGGGTTTTGGCACACGGCCTAAGACACGGGCGTGTTGAGGCCGTGTGGGGGACACGGGCCAGGGACACAAGCGTGTGTCTGGCCATGTGAAAACCCCTGTAGGTTCGAATTAAAAAATAATTCCACACGGGTGTAAAACACGGGCATGTGGTATGCCACACGGGCATGTCCATTCTTCCACACGGGCGTGTGGATTATGTAGTGAAAAATTTTCTAAGATTTTCTAGAGAGCTTCAAAGGAGCTCGATTTGATTCTGAACCATTCCTAAAGAGTGATTTAGACCTCGCAGGCTTGTTTAAGAGGTGTCAATAAAATTTTTAAGTTTGGAGAGGAAAGTCAAGTCTCGGTGTTGCATAAGTGTTGGTGTATAAGACTAGTAATGCCTCGTACCCTGTTCCGGCGTCAATTACAAGTAAGGGGTGTTACATACTCTGCCACAGTCATCTTGCCTTGCTTAAATTCAAGGAACTCCTTCCGTTTCTGGTCAAAAAATCGCTTACTGATGTACTTCTTTCGGAACTCTTCTAAGAAGAAGTCCCATGTCACTCTCTCCCTCAATACTACGGATGTCAGTGTTTTCCACCAACAATATGCCGAGTCCCTCAGCAAAGACACCACACATTTTAAACTCTCCTCAGGCGTGCAAGAGAGTTCATTGAATACGCGCATAGAGTTCTCAAGCCAGAACTCTGCTCTCTCAGGGTCATCATCTATGTTGGTTCTAAATTCCTCGGCCCCTTGATTTCGAAGCTTATCGACTGGGGGTTTGGTCATTCTTACCAAATCTATACCTTGAGGAGCCACGGAGACTGGCTGAGGTATAGGTGGGGGTGGAAGAGGTTGAGCATTTGGGTTTGCTCGTACATACTCAGTGTACCAATTACTCAACATGTGGAGAAAAGCTTCCCGAGCCTCTTCTCCTTGACCCAAAGTCTCGGGTCTACTTTCTATAGGCGTGGTCCCTTGCGCGGGAGCCGGCGCATTACTAGCAGCGTCATCAGCAGCCGCTCAGTCAGGATCCATTTACTATACGAAAACACAATTTAACATTGTCAGGAGTCACCATACTATCAATATATATTTATGGCATGTATAGCTAGACTCTCACACACACTATGGTAGTCCGAGAACCGACTAAACCATAGCTCTGATACCACTAAATGTAACACCCTTTACCCGTATTCGACGCCGGAACAGGGTACGAGGCATTACTAGTCTTATACACCAACACTTATGCAATACCGAGACTTGACTTTCCTCTCCAAACTTAAATATTTTATTGACACCTCTTAAACAAGCCTACGGGGCTTAAATCACGCTTTAGGGACAGTTCGGAGTCAAATTGAGCTCCTTTGAAGCTCTCTCGAAAACCTTAGAAAATTTCTCACTAAACAGTCCACACGCCCGTGTGGAGAAAGGGACACGCCCGTGTGGCATATCAATGCCTTTGTTCCACACCCGTGTGGAATTATTTTTCAATTCGAACCTACAGGGGTTTTCACACGACTAGACACACGCCCGTGTCCCTGGCCGGTGTCCTTCACACGGCCTCGACACGCCCGTGTGCCAAAACCTTGGCATTCTATTTCTGACGTCATCACTCCATAAATGTCACACGGCCTAGGCACACGCCCGTGTCCTTGGCTGTGCCTTCCACATGGCTGAGACACACGGCCATGTCTCTGCCCGTGTGTTTACTATTGAGCATTCTAACTTGTAAACCTAGCATGCAAGGGGACACACAGCCTAACCACACGCCCATGTGGCTGTCCGTGTGTCACACACGACCTAGACACACGCCCGTGTGTCTATCCGTGTGGACAAGAACAAGGCTATTTGCCAGGCTCTTTTTATCACCTTAACTCATACAAACATAAATCACATTCAACCATCAATCCATTCATTCATACTTTAACCAAGCAACCCAATTATGCATCATACACATTCATGAATAACCTCATCTTTTCATAGATTAATAATAATGAGCCATCAACTATGGTCTTATACAAAAGAGTCCATCTTTAGAAGAGCCAATACACTTGGCCAAAACAACATGACATTCCACTAAGTCTAGTCCCTATACATGCCATACTCAAAATACTAAGTCTAACTGTAACACCCTTAACCCGTATCCGTCGCCAGATTAGGGTTATAAAGCATTACCAAACATAGCACAAGCCATAATAAATATTTACAGCTCATATAGTCAAAACCGAATGTGTTGTGAGTAATGCATTATCAAAGTTTACTTAAACCATCTCGAGCATATCTTAGATCCATTAGCCAAATCCCATCTAAACATTTTTCATCAAATACAAAGGGTTCAATTCACGTGGTCTATAAAGATTCAATATTCGCACATGCACATGCTCACTTAAAAATTATTAAAGCAAGTTGTCAAATACAAAAACTAATCATACATATATATTTTAATATAGAATTTTATTTAACCGTGATCAAGATATACCAATTGCTCTCGCATCCATACAAAACATAGATCAAAACATCTAAATGAACATAATCGCACCCAAAAATACCATATATGTCTTCCATAATTCGAACACCTAACTTGAACTTAATATACATGCACATATATAAATATACACCATAAGCGAATATGTCAACTTACCTAAAACTCAACTTATAAGATTTTAAAAGATACCACATATCAAAACATATACATATCCCTGAGCATATAATGAACTCACATGACAACCATACTTTTAATCCAAGCATGACAAACACACATAACATGATTAAGAACATTCAAGCATTAGATCATTTAACATTAAGATCTAACCATTTTCACATGGCTTATATTTACAGCATCAAAACATCTTTTAGTTATTAAACTAGCCTATACATGCCTTAAGTTCAAAATCTAAACTTTAGAGGTACCAAAATAAGTCGATAGTTTGGATGACTTTATTGACGATCCCCCGAGCTCGTAACTTGAAACCAAAATCTACAGAACAGGTTAACAATACACACAAAGTAAGCTAATTTAGCTTAGTAAGTCTTAAGCAATCATAACAATTCAATTTAACAATCTAACATCTTAAACCAATCATTTTATAACATTAATATAATTACACAACACAACTGAACCATCATGGCTGAATATTACCATCCTTACATAGCATTTTAATTATCACTTATCAAATCCAAAACATCACTATTTTACTTTAAGAATACAAACTCACCAAAAGCATATAATTCAATATGTTTCCATATACAACCAAAATAATAGTACATGTACAATTTAATCACATTTAATCGATTGTATGTGCATATATATATAATTCCACATATTCGAATATATATATATATGTATATAATCTCACATATCCGAATGTACATGCATAAAATTTTACATAACCGAATGTATACATGTATATATATATACATGTACATCTATTAAACAGTCTCATGTTTGCAAGTAAACATTATCGATCCAAATAACATTTTATCCACATATTCAAGAAGCCAAAAATACAAGCACATTCATCTATCAACTTACTTACTCAACCACATCACATAAACATACTCATATGTAAATACATACATTATGGCCGAATATAATTTAATTCATTTTAATAAGCTGTAGCTTGCTCAATTTTCCACCATAACTAAATCATTTCATAGGCATAAGCTTGTAATTTAGATCACCAAGATAAAACACGCTAGGCATAAGCTGAATCACACACCAAAGATAAGCACCGCTGGACCAGAGGTCTAATATTCAATCACCGGCATTAAGCCTGCTAGGCATAAAGCTCGATATAATTCACCAGCATAAGGCTTGCTAGGCTCACAGCCTGAATAATAATACTTTAAACTGTCTCACACGAATCATTTCATATATCGAATCTTTTCTACATTTCGAACTCATTGTACGAACATTCAAATAACATATATCAATCGAATAACTTAAACAAATTCAATAATATACTTAGCCAAATTCGGCTACTTCCATAATATAGTTACCATATTTCTAAAATCAACATATATTAGGTTACGTAAATAATTTACGATGTTTATTTGCTTAGAGACTTACCTCGGATAACGTCGGACGACAAAAACTGACTATTCGATTATTTTCGCTTTTCCCCGATCCAAGTCCGTTTTATTTTGTTATTGATCTAAACCTGTTCAAATTAAGCTCATTCAAATACATTTCTATTCAATTTAATCCTAAAACACATAAATGGGCAAATTACCATTTTACCCCTAATATTTCACACTTTTACAAATTAGTCCTATTTGCACAAAACCAAAAATACACAAAATTTGAATTAACTCCATAAGGGCCAAATGTACCTAGTACTTATACAAGTCCATGCATCTCATTTATTTCACATTTTAGTCCTTCAAAAAATTATTTTTGCAATTTAGTCCAATATACTTAATTTCATCAAAAATTCAAAGACAAAACTTGTTAATCTAACACATATATATCATAATTCATCCTCAAACAACATTAACAACAAACTATACTCAATGGCTCAACTCAAAATATTCATCAAACTCAAAAATTAAAGCATGGGTCTTGTACATTTCATAGCAACGATCTCAAAAACGTAAAAAATATCAAAAACTAAATAAAGTACATACCCGAATTAAGCTTCCCTAATGCCGAAACCTTAAGCTTCAAAAATGGTGTTTTCTCATCTCACATTCGGCCAAGGAAAGAGATAATGCATGCTTTTTATTTATTTTATGTTGTTTTATAATATTAACATATAATATAATATAAAAGTTAACTTATATTATAATTAAAACATATTAATAATCACATTAATATCAATGCCGTCCACTAAGGTTCTAAATGGCTAATTTGCATCATAAGGCCACATACAAAAGAAGACAAATCAATTAAACCACTCAATTAAATAAAAAGGTTACTTTTACCACTTATGCAATTTAGTCCTTTTTCATAAATCGAACACACAAACGGACAAATTAGCCTACGAAATTTTAACACATGCTCAAACATATATCATAGATGTCAAATATAATATTAAAATATTTTTCTAATTCGGATTCGTGGTCCCGAAACCACCGTTCCGATTAGGGTCAAAATCGGGCTATTACAACCCTCCCCCCTTAGGGATTTTCGTCCCCGAAAATCTTACCGGTAAATAGGTTCGGGTAACGCTCTTTCATTGTATCCTCCGACTCCCAAGTTGCTTCTTCAACTTTGTGCTTTTGCCACAATACCTTAACTAACGAAATTTTCTTATTTCTCAATTCTTTTATCTCCCGAGCCAGAATACAAATCGATTCATCTTCATATGTCATATCAGGCTGAATCTCAACCTCTATCGGGCAAATCACGTGTGAAGGATTAGATCGATATCTTTGAAGCATCGAGACATGAAAGACATTATGAATCTTTTCTAATTCAGGTGGTAATTGCAATCTATAACCAACCGGCACGATACGCTCTGTAATTTCATACGGTCCAATGAATCTCGGACTCAACTTGCCTTTACGACCGAATCTGAGCACTTTCTTCCACGGTGAAACTTTCAAAAGTACCCGATCTCCAATCTGAAACTCAATGTCTTTACGTTTCAAATCTGCGTATGACTTTTGACGATATGACGTAGCTTTCAAACTATTTCATATCACTGCCACTTTCTGTTTCGTTTCTTTAATCAAATCAACCCCGTGTATCTTGTTTTCAATGAGCTCGGTCCAGTATAATGGTGTACGACATTTACGACCGTACAAAGCTTCGTAAGGTACTATTCTGATACTAGATTGAAAGCTATTATTGTAAGCAAATTCAATCAAAGGCAAGTATCGCTCCCATGTACCTTCAAACTCGAGGACACAACATCTCAACATATCCTCAAGTATCTGAATGATTCGTTCGGACTAACCATCTATCTGCGGATGAAAAGATGTACTAAAGTGTAGTTTAATACCTAAAGCATCTTGCAATTTCTTCCAAAATCGCGACGTGAATCTCGGGTCTCTGTCTGAAACAATAGAAATAGGCACACCATGTAATCTCACAATTTGAGATACGTACAACTCAACAAGCTTATCGAGTGAATAGTCCATACGAACTGGAACAAAGTGAGCTAATTTGGTTAGTCTATCCACTATAACCCAAATTGTATCTTTCTTGCTCGGTGTCATAGGCAAGCCAGATACAAAATCCATAGTGATTCTGTCCCATTTCCATTCAGGTATCATGATCGACTAAAGTAACCCAGAAGACACCTGATGTGAGGCCTTTATTTGTTGACAAACTAAGCACTTCAAGACAAATTCAGATATGTCCCGTTTCATACCAGGCCACCAATAGAACTATTTCAGATCATTATACATTTTCGTGCTACCCGGATGTACAGACAATTGGCTGCTGTGAGCTTCATTTAAAATTATCTGAATTAAATCTGAATTCCTCGGAACACATATTCGGTCTTTGAACTTCAAATAGTCATTCTCATCAATTCGAAACTCTGACTCAACATTACTTTCACACAGAACTCGTTTTGCCAACAAATATTTATCAACTTTCTGAGCATCACAAACTTGTTGAATAAACAACGGTCTTGCTTTTAATTCGACTACAATCGAACCATCATCAGACACAACCATATGCGCATTCATTGCACGTAGAGCAAATAATGACTTTCGACTTAAAGCATCCGCAACAACATTAGCTTTTCCCGGATGATAGTCAATCACTAGATCATAATCTTTCAACAGCTCTAACCATCGGCGTTGTCTCAAATTCAAATCTTTCTGAGTCATCAAATACTTCAGGCTTTTGTGATCTGAATAAACATGACATTTCTCACCGAATGTAATGACGCCAAAATTTTTAACGCAAAACACAATGGTCGCTAGCTCCAAATCATGGGTTGGATAGTTTCTTTAGTGTGGCTTCAATTGTCTCAAGCATAAGTCGTGACTTTGCCTTCCTGCATTAAAACACAACCCAAACCATTCAAAGATGCATCACTATAAATAACAAATTCTTTACCTGGTTCAGGCTGAACTAACACTAGAGCTTCGATCAAAAGGACTTTCAACTGATCGAAACTTTTCTGACACTTTTTCGACCACTCAAACTTAACATCTTTTTGTAATAGCTTTGTCAACGGTGTAGCTATCATAGAAAAACCTTTCACAAATCGTCTATAGTAACCAGCAAGTCCCAGAAAGCTTCGAATTTCGGAAATATTTTTCGGTGGTTTCCAATCGAGTATAGCCGATATTTTATTTGGATCAACCCGAATACCTGATGCTGAAACAACGTGGCCCAGAAAACTGACTTCACTCAACCAGAATTCATATTTACTAAACTTTGCAAATAACTGTTTATCTCACAAAGTTTGTAGCAAAAGTCTCAGATGCTCGGCATGCTCGGTTTCATCACTGGAGTAGATCAGAATATCATCTATAAACACTACCACAAACCGATCCAAATACTGTCTGAAAATTTGATTCATCAGATCCATAAAAACAGCAGGTGCATTAGTAAGTCTGAGAGGCATAACCAAAAACTCATAGTGTCCGTACCTCGTTCGAAAAGCAGTCTTTGGCTCATCGGAATCTCTGACTCGCAACTGATAATAACCCGACCTCAAATCTATCTTTAAAAACACTGAAGCCCCTTTCAACTGATCAAACAAGTCGTCAATCCGTGGCAACGGGTATTTATTCTTTATGGTCACCTTATTTAGCTGTCGGTAATCAATGTACATTTGCATAGTTCCATCTTTCTTTTCCACAAATAAGACTGGTGCACCCCAGGGAGAGAAACTCGGTCGTGCAAAACCCCTATCTGTTAACTCTTGCAACTGTGCTTTCAACTTTTTTAATTCTGTAGGTGCCATCCGATACAGAGCTATCGAAATCAGAGTCGTCCCTGGTACTAACTCGATACCAAACTCTACTTCTCGAACAGGTGGCAAACCCGGTAATTCTTCAAGAAACACATCTGGATACTCGCACACAACTGGTATAGATTCAATTCTCTTTTCAGACACTTTACTATCAAGTACATAAGCAAAATAAGCTTCATAACCCTTTCTCACATATTTCCGGGCTAACAACGGAGATATTACCGCTGGTAACCCATTCAGATCATTAGATTCAATCCGAATAATTTCACCATTCTGACATCTCAAATCAATGGTCTTTCTTTTGCAATTTACAACAGCATCGTGCAAAGTCAACCAGTCCATGCCCAAAATTATATCGAATTCATCAAAAGGCAATAACATCAAATCGACTGGGAAACATGAATCCCGAATCATCAATGGGCAACTTTTACACACTTTGTTAACCAGAACACACCGGCCCAAGGGGTTTGATACTCGAATCACAAACTCAGTAGACTTAACAGGCAGAGTCTTACTGAATACTAATGTTTCACACACATAAGAATGAGTTAAACCAGGATCAATCAATGCAATAACACTAGTATCATAAAGAGTGAAAGTACCGGTAATAACATCTGGGGAAGAAGCATCCTCCCAAGCGCGTATAGCATATGCTCTAGCAGGTGCACGAGCCTCTGATCGAACCGCAGTATCTTTTGTTCCTCTCTGACTGCCACCTACATTACCCGAATGCCTAGGTGGTCTGCCTCGTGCTGACACATTGCTCGGTCTCATATTCTGAGCAGTGTTTTTCTCGGCTAACATCGGGCACTCTCGAATAAAATGATCCATCGATCCACATTTAAAATAGGACCGATCATGCAATCTACAACTCCTAGAATGCCATTTTCCACAATGCTTACACTCAACTCGGTTCTGCTGAATATTACCCGCAGGAGGTCGGTCTCGGTCTCGTCTAGAAAAGTCTGAAGTAGCTTTATGTTGACTGGATTCATCTCTGAACTTCTTTGATGCTGAATGAAAGGTCTTACTTGATGATCTTTTATGAATGTCTCTAGCTTCAAATTTGGCTTTTCTTTTCTCTTTTCCAAGCTCTTCGGCTTTACAGGCTCGTTCAACAAGTACCACGAATTCTTTAATCTTAAGTATGCCGACCAGCAACTTAATGTCTTCATTCAAACCGTCTTCGAATCTTTTACACACGATAGCCTCAGTTGAAACACATTCACGAGCATATCGGCTTAATCTTACAAATTTCCGTTCATACTCAGTCACGGTCATACGACCCTGTTTCAATTCTAGAAATTCTTTACGTTTTTGGTCGATAAATCTCTGACTGATATATTTCTTACGGAACTCAGTCTGGAAGAATTCCCAGGTCACTTTCTCTTTCGGAACCACCGATACTAGTGTATTCCACCAGTGATATGCGGTGTCTCGTATTAAGGATATAACACATTTTAAGCATTCATCCGGAGTACATGATAGTTCGTCAAACACACGGATAGTATTATCAAGCCACAGCTCAGCTCGTTCTGCATCATCATCATCATTAGCTTTAAACTCTTCGGCCCCGTGTTTCTTGATTTTATCTACAGGAGGCCTGCTAGATCTCATCGGATCTATCATCGGAGGTACCATAGGTATCAGAGATGGATTATTCGGGGGTGGAGGTTGTTGCACAGCCGGATTAGTTCGAATATATTGAATGAACCATTCGTTCATCATCTGATAGAAGGCTTGCTTAGCCTCCCCCTCATGGCTACTCGAGATAGGTTAAGATTCTACCGGCGCTGTCCCATGCGTGGGATTAGGCGCTACACTCTCGACATAATCAGCTACGGCTCTATCGGGATCCATTTACTATATAAAAACACAATTCAGTTGTCAGAAGTCATCACACTATCGCATTATAATTTAAGACATGTATAGCTAGACTCACACACGCTACGGTAGTCCTAGAATCGACTAAACCGTAAGCTCTGATACCAATTAAATGTAACACCCTTAACCCGTATCCGTCGCCGGATTAGGGTTATAAAGCATTACCAAACATAGCACAAGTCATAATAAATATTTACTGCTCATATAGTCAAAACCGAATGTGTTGTGAGTAATGCATTATCAAAGTTTACTTAAACCATCTCGAACATATCTTAGATCCATTAGCCAAATCCCATCTAAACATTTTTCATCAAATACAAAGGGTTCAATTCATGTGGTCTATAAAGATTCAATATTCGCACATGCACATGCTCACTTAAAAATTATTAAAGCAAGTTGTCAAATACTAAAACTAATCATACATATATATTTTAATATAGAATTTTATTTAACCGTGATCGAGATATACCAATTGCTCTCGCATCCACACAAAACATAGATCAAAACATCTAAATGAACATAATCACACCCAAAAATACCATATATGTCTTCCATAATTTGAACACCTAACTTGAACTTAATATACATGCACATATATATATACACCATAAGCGAATATGTCAACTTACCTAAAACTCAACTTATAAGATTTTAAAAGATACCACATATCAAAACATATACATATCCCTGAGCATATAATGAACTCACATGACAACCATACTGTTAATCCAAGCATGACAAACACATATAACATGATTAAGAACATTCAAGCATTAGATCATTTAACATTAAGATCTAGCCATTTTCACATGGCTTATATTTACAGCATCAAAACATCTTTTAGTTATTAAACTAGCCTATACATGCCTTAAGTTCAAAATCTAAACTTTAGAGGTACCAAAATAAGTCGATAGTGTGGATGACTTTATTGACGATCCCCCGAGCTCCTAGCTTGAAATCAAAATCTATAGAACAGGTTAACAAAACATACAAAGTAAGCTAATTTAGCTTAGTAAGTCTTAAGCAATCATAACAATTTGATTTAACAATCTAACATCTTAAACCAATCATTTTATAACATTAATATAATTACACAACACAACTGAACCATCATGGCCGAATATTACCATCCTTACATAGCATTTTAATTATCACTTATCAAATCCAAAACATCATTATTTTACTTTAAGAATACAAACTCACCAAAAGCATATAATTCAATATGTTTCCATATACAACCAAAATAATAGTGCATGTACAATTTAATCACATTTAATCTATTGTATGTGCATATATATAATTCCACATATTCGAATATATATATATATATGTATATAATCTCACATATCTGAATGTACATGCATAAAATTTTACATAACCGAATGTATACATGTATATATATATACATGTACATCTATTAAACAGTCTCATGTTTGCAAGTAAACATTATCGATCCAAATAACATTTTATCCACATATTCAAGAAGCCAAAAATACAAGCACATTCATCTATCAACTTACTTACTCAACCACATCACATAAACATACTCATATGTAAATACATACCTTATGGCCGAATATAATTTAATTCATTTTAATAAGCTGTAGCTTGCTCAATTTTCCACCATAACTAAATCATTTCATAGGCATAAGCTTGTAATTTAGATCACCGGTATAAAACCTGCTAGGCATAAGCCTGAATCACACACCGGCACTAAGCCTGATAGACCAGAGGTCTGATATTCATTCACCGGCATTAAGCCTGCTAGGCATAAAGCCCGATATAATTCACCAGCACAAGGCTTGCTAGGCTCACAGCCTGAATAATAATACTTTAAACTGTCTCACACGAATCATTTCATATATCAAATCTTTTCTACATTTCGAACTCATTGTACGAACATTCAAATAACATATATCAATCGAATAACTTAAACAAATTCAATAATATACTTAGCCAAATTCGGCTACTTCCATAATATAGTTACCATATTTCTAAAATCAACATATATTAGGTTACGTAAATAATTTACGATGTTTATTTGCTTAGAGACTTACCTAGGATAACGTCGGACGGCAAAAATCGACTATTCGATTATTTTCGCTTTTCCCCGATCCAAGTCCGTTTTCTTTTGTTCTTGATCTAAACATGTTCAAATTAAGCTCATTCAAATACATTTCTATTCAATTTAATCCTAAAACACATAAATGGGCAAATTACCATTTTGCCCCTAATATTTCACACTTTTACAAATTAGTCCTATTTGCACAAAACACAAAATACACAAAATTTGAATTAACTCTGTAACACCCCAAACCCGGTCAATACACCACGACCGAATCTGGCATGTTACGGGGAAAATCGCGTTTGAGGGGTTAGGTTTCAGGTTGAAGATTCGATCAGTAACTCTTTGCCATATTTTATACTTGTCGAAATCTTTGGCATGATTGCTTTGTCATATTTTAATGTTTTAGGGTGATACCCGATGGTAAAGTTTAAAACGTATCGCGTTGTAGTTTGAAAACCTCATCTTTCCAAGTTTTATCCAATATTAATCCAATTCTTTGTTAAGGCATATTTAAAATCCATTACAAGCATGTAAATAACAAAAACGTAAAGTTAAAAGGCCTTTTACAATCAAAAATAAAAACCCAAGTGAAAATAAATAAAGTATAATACCAAGTTTTAAAATAGTGCAACCTCGGTTTTTATTCATGGCATGAGCACCTCGAGTCCGCCCCGGCTCCAAATCACTGGTGATCGAAGTCACGAATCCAATGATGGGGCCAACCCATCGTGTGATACCAAATCACTGGCGTCAATCCCGTAATATCAACTGTGGGGCCAACCCACCGTGGTGCTAAGCCACTAGGACGAGACGCTGAGGTGCCAAACCTCTGGTGACCCAAAGTCACAATAATCAATATGTGGTGCCAAACCACTGGAGGTGCCAAACCTCTGGTGTCCCAAAGACACGGATATCATATTCCCCCTCCTCTCATATCACCCATACATGTCATACTAATGCAAATCGTGCAATTCATGCAATCATACTCACATGCTTAATATGGCATCTCATAATACATACACCATAAATTATGATATCATATATCACTACAGATCTCGTAATGAAACGGACTTACCCGAATCCGTGTACATACCCCATCGGGTATCATATCAGTCATCATACTGTTTTGGTCTTACAAAGGCAATCAGGTTTATTAAACATACTACTCAGTATACAGTGTGTTAATTTACACACCTGTTCAATCACAAGCTTTAAAATCAACGAACCGATCTAAGGCCCTCGAATACCTTGCTCCTATGATCGGCCAAACATAGATTAGCATCCTAGGCCATTCGGCCAAAACCAAATAAATCAAGAGGGTTAACGCTCAACCCTTACCTTACACTTGGTTTGATTTTCTACCAACCCGAACCAACAATGGTTCCTCCTAAAGCAAACGGCACACCCTATTAAGAAGAAATATTAATCCTTTAATAACTTGGCTAAACGAAAACTAAGAGAATAGACTTGGTAACATCAACTCTTGCCACCACTTACCAACGATTAACAGAGAAAGACGACTCCTCTTGCTTGCTTCCAAAATCCAAAGGCCCTATAACGCAATGATTAACAAAAGATTAACTCCTCCCAACCGAACCCAAAATCGGCTCTTAACCAAACCAAAACGATAAAGCACAAGAGAGAGGAGAAATGGCCATTCGGCCAAGCACTTACCTAACTCCAATCGATTGAAAAAAGAAAAACCCAAGGAGATCAACACCCCTCTACTATTCGGCCAAGGTGAAAACTAATAGAAGAGGGAAAGTTTCGGCAACAAAAGGCAGAGATTCGGCTAGAGTCTTGAAGGTAGAAATGAAAGAAATGTGGTTCAAGAAGAAAAGAGGAATCGGCAATGGGAGATTAGAAGTGGGAAGGGAAAGATTAGAAACGCACAATGATGGAAGAAAACAAAAGATATGGGAGGAAGAAGGTTGATATTCAGCTACCAAAGCAAATGAAGAGAGAACAAGGCAATTTCGGCAAGGTATAGGTTGCTTGGGAGGTTTTCGGTTTCACGAAAGAAAATGAGAGGCTCACTTGGCAATTCGGCTAGCTATTGACAAAAGGAAGAACTTCGGTTTTGACACAAGCTGACCGAAAATGTACCAAAAATGCCTAATAGAATTCGGCATTCCCCACTTACTCACCTACCAAAACCGGCCACTCCCCCCTTGAAGACTCCAACATTCGGCCATCACTTCCCCAAACACTCACAACCACCCATTCAAATCATTTTGAACAAGTCTCCCTCCTAAATTCACTCTCCACCCACCATTCAAATTATTTGACTTAGTCCATGGCAGAGTTTGAACTGCACACATCTTCTCCCCTCCTTGACGTCAAAATGGAAGCAAAAGTGGGCATTCTGCAGCTTGAACACGGGACCTCTCCTCCGCAAGTGACGCCAATCCAAGCTCTTAGTGGCGCCTAGCTTGCCACTCCACCAGCTCCTTTCTTGTGCTAAAATTCACCAAAGAATACTTATTAACCCCACTTTCTTTAGCTCCTCTCACCTAAGCCAAAAAAGCAAAATTTTCCTACCTCTCTCGCTTACACCTAGCTTACAACTAAGCCTCAAAACATCAAAAACAACAACATAGCAGCCAATAACATGCAAACAATGCCATAACAAAATAGCCCCTAACCCGTGGATATTACGGTTCTACCCCTTAAAATATAATTTCGACCTCGAAATTACCCGATCAAAAGAGTTGAGGGTATGCTTCTTTGTTTCATCACATCCTCGGGTTCCCACGTAGCTTCTTCCACGCCATGGTTCCGCCATAGCACCTTTACCAGAGCACTGACATCCTACGCAAAACCTTTACATCCCGATCTAGGATCTGCACAGGTTCCTCCTCCATGGTCAAATCCGGATTCACCTCGATCTCTTCCACTGCTACGACATGCGATGGATCTGAACGATAACGCCTAAGCATCGAAGCGTGAAATACATCGTGAATCGACTCAACTCATTGGTAACTCAAGCCGGTAAGCTACGGTCCCACTCGTTTGAGCACCTTATACGCCCCAATAAACCTCGGACTTAGCTTGCCTTTCCTTCCGAATCTCAATACTTTCTTCCATGGCGAGACCTTCAGAAAACTTGATCCCCACAAAGAAACTCTATATCCCTCCGCTTGAGATCGGCATAAGACTTACGCCTATCCAAGCTTCTTTCAATCGAGCTCTGAATCAACTTAACCTTATCTTCGGTCTCGCAACCAACTCTGGTCCCAACAATTGGCGTTCACCCAACTCCGTCCAACATGTAGGTGAGCGACACTTTCTACCATACAACGCCTCATAAGGTGCCATTTTGATGCTTGCTTGGTAACTATTATTGTAGGCGAACTCATTTAATGGCGTAAACTCCTCCCAACTACATTCAAAATCCGAACACAACCTCTTAGCATATCCTCTAAGATCAGTATAACCCTTTCCGATGCCTCGTCGATCATGCGGGTGAAAAGCCGTCTTTGAAATCCAAGCGCGTACCCAAAGCTCCTGATGCAATGCTTTCCGAAACCTTGACGTAAATCGGGATCCCTATCCGAGATAATCGATCTTCGCACACCGTGCAATCTCACTATCTCGACACATACGACTTCCGCCAACCTCTCGAAGTGAGTAATCAACCCTTCACAGGAATGAAGTGAGCTGATTTAGTCGACGACGATCCACAATTACCCAAAGCCGAGTCTTTCTTGCTCGGCGTAAGAGGTAATCCACGACGAAATCCATAGTTATTCTTTCCCACTTCCATTGTGGAATCTTCACCGGTTGAAGCAACCCCGTCGACAATCGATGCTCGACCTTGACTGCACGACATGTCAGACACTTCCCTACAAACCCCGTCACTTTTTTCTTCAGACCCGGCCACCAAAATTGCTCTCTTAAATCTCTATACATCTTGCTTCCTCCAGGATGCATAGCGTATGGGCTGCTATGTGCGTCCTGAAGAATCCTCTGCCTCAGCTCAACGTCTTTCGGCATACAAGCTCTGCCTTGAAAACACAACACTCCATCACTAGATAAACTGTAACCCTCCAAACCAACATCCTGCACCTGAGACCTCTGCGCACTCAAAACCTCATCTTCCATCTGTTTCTCTCTGATCTGCTCAACCCAAGTAGGCTTAACCTGCAGCTCTGCCAGAATACTTCCGTCGTCATACAAACTCAGATGGGCAAACATCGCTTTTAAGTCCGAAACAACCTTACGGCTCAACGCGTCTGCCACCACGTTAGCCTTGCCCGGATAATATTCAATCGAACAATCATAATCCTTGAGCAATTCAATCCATCTACGCTGCCTCAAATTCAATTCCTTCTGAGTCAAAAGATACTTTAGACTCTTGTGATCTGTGTAGACTATCGATCTCTCTCCGTACAAGTAGTGCCTCCAAATTTTCAAGGCGAAGACTACCGCTGCTAACTCCAAGTCGTGCGTCGGATAATTGACCTCATGTGGCCTCAACTGCCGAGATGCGTAAGCCACAACCTTACCTTCCTGCATCAGCACACAACCCAATCCCGTATGTGATGCATCGCAATACACTGTGAATTCCTTCCCAGCCTCAGGTTGAATTAAAACAGGAGCTTCAGTCAAAATCTTCTTTAGTTTGTCGAAACTCTCCTGCTGCTTCTCAGTCCAAACAAATGGAACCCCTTTCCTTAACAACTTGGTCATTGGCACTGCGATCAATGAAAAATCTTCTACAAATCTTCGGTAGTATCCTGCCAAACCCAGAAAACTCCGAATCTCAGCCACTGACTTAGGCGGCTTCCAATCCAAAACTGCCTCAATCTTCCGAGGATCTACCTAATCCTCTCCCGAGACACTACATGTCCCAAGAATGTCACCTCCTAAGCCGTAACTCGCACTTACTAAATTTTGCATAAAGCTGTTTTTCCCTCAGAATCTGCAGTACTATCCACAAGTGTGCATCATGCTCCTCCTCTGTCTTTGAGTATACTAAGATGTCGTCAATAAAAACCACTACGAACTGATCCAAATACTATTGAAACACCCTATTCATCATATCCATGAATGCTTTCCGGTAGCGTTAGTCAACCCAAACGGCATTACGTAAATTCGTAGTGCCCATACCGAGTACGCAACGCCGTCTTGTGGATATCCGCCTCCTTCACCTTCAATTGGTGATACCCGGACCTTAAATCAATTTTCGAGAATACCGAAGCACCCTTGGTGATCAAACAAGTCATCTATCCGCGACAAGCGAATACTTGTTTTTGATCGTCGACTTGTTCAATCAAGCGGTAGTCTATACACATCTGCATGGTACCATCTTTCTTCTTAACAAAGAGTCTTGGCGCTCCCCAAGGTGAAACACTTGGCCTAATAAAGCCTCGATCCAACAACTCCTGGATCTGAGCCTTTAATTCCACTAACTCCTTTGGCGCCATCCTATACGGAGCAATAGACACTGGCACAGTTTCGGGTAACAGATCTATCCCGAACTCTACCTCACGATCCGGTGGCAAACCCGAAAGCTCCTCAGGAAACACATCTGCAAATTCCCCAACTGTCTGAACTTTCCTTACAGCAGACTCTTTAGCCTCCAAGGCATACACATGAACCACATACGCCTCACAGCCCTTTCTGACCATTTTCTCAGCCTTTAGAGCAGATACCACATTAGATAAGTAATCTCTCCTATTACCTATCATCACCACTTCATCACCCTCCGACGCCTTAAGAACCATGCGCTTAGCCGCGCAATCCAACCTCGCCTGGTACTTAACCAACCAGTCCATCCCAAGGATCAGATCGAACTCCCCAAACGGCAGTTCCATCAGATCAGCCAAAAACACTACCCCTTGAAGTTCTAGGGGTACACCTCTATACAGCTTATCTACGACTTCAGAGTGACCTAGAGGGCTAATGACTGTCATCTGCCTAGAAGTAGTTTCAGAGTCTAAGTCCATGGTCTCTACTATACTACTAGCCACGTAAGAATGCGTCGAACCCACATCAATCAAAGCAGTAAATGGAGAACCAAAGATCAAGAACGTACCGGTTATGACGTCCGGTGCGTCGCCCTCCTCTCGGCGCCTCGCTGCATACACTAACCCAGGCTATCTGGCCTCAGCACCACCTGCACCTCTGCCCGGTGCTCCACGGCCCCGACCAGAACCATTACCTCCTCTGCCATAACCACGACCCCTCTGCGGTGGCGGTCCATTATTCCTGAACTGAGTACGACCCTGACTCTCGGTCTGAACCCTAGCCAACTTACGCGGACAGTCCCTCACACGATGATCCAATGAGCCACACTCGAAACACCCTTTTCCACCGGTCCAACATCCTCCCCAATGATATTTCCCACAACGGTTACACTGCGGCGGTCCCTGACTAGCAGTAACAAACCTACCAGACTGATTCGGCCCACTCTGCCTTGCCCTTTTCTGAGGATTACCTGATGACCTAGAAGATCCAAAACTCCTCTTATGTCTGTTCATATCCATGCCCTGCCTTACCGACTCCTTCACTCCCTCAGCTACCTTAGCCTTCTCAACCAGGACAGCAAACTCACGCTCCTGCTGCGGAGCAATCAGCAACCTCAACTCGTCTCTCAGACCATCCTCAAAACGAACACACCTCTCGTGTTCAGTAGCCACAATGCCCCTAGCATACCGACTCAGCCTCAAGAACTCAGCCTCATACTCTGACACAGACTTACTCCCCTGAACTAACCTCAGAAATGCTTTTCGCTGTGCGTCGATGTAGCTAGCTCCAATGTACTTTTTCTAGTAAGCAGCTTTGAAATAATCCCACGTAAGATCCTCTACTGCAGCACCGTCCCGAACCGTGAGCCACCACTGGTATGACTCATCCCGAAGAAGCGATACTATGCCCTTCACTTCTCCCTCGTGATCAGTCTAAATCATCCATGACCCGCTCTGTCGCCTCCAGCCAATACTCAGCTGTGCTGGGCGCAACACCAGAAACACCTTGAAATACCTCAGCCCCGTTTGCCCAGAGTCGCTCAGGCACAGATTTCCTGACTCCTGCGCCTCTACCTACTCCAGCTACCCTTTCCAAAACCCGCAGCATCGCCTACGACACTGCATCATCCCCAGTTTGATCTTGAAACTCACCACCTCCACCGGTGACTGGTACGCCGATATCTCATTCTCGACCCACGACCGGATCCTACGGGTTCCAAAACTGTCATCCTACCACGACCTGCGTCCCACGCATCAAGCGTCCACCTCGAGCACTCATGACTAAAATCTCTACGTATCTGATTTAGGAGTTTTATGCATCAGTAATTATTCCACTATTTTAATAGCAAAGTCTTATGAATATTAAAGGAGCTTTGTTTCCGCGAGTTCACAGAATCCTACCAGGTTTAGGTTTCTCTGAGAATCTACTATTGCTAATCATACAATCCCATCAATATCAAAATCACAAGCAATAGTAAGGGGTACTTACCTGGGCGAACTGGTGCCGGAGACTCGGTGCCATGCCTTTTTCAGCCACATATTAAAAAAAACAACACTCTTAAAACAACTTTTCAAAACATTTTGGGCCTCGGGCCCACAGCCGAGCCATTGAACTTGGCTCTGATACCATAATTGTAACACCCCAAACCCGGTCAATACACCACGACCGAATCTGGCATGTTACGGGGAAAATCGCGTTTGAGGGGTTAGGTTTCAGGTTGAAGATTCGATCAGTAACTCTTTGCCATATTTTATACTTGTCGAAATCTTTGGCATGATTGCTTTGTTATATTTTAATGTTTTAGGGTGATACCCGATGGTAAAGTTTAAAACGTATCGCGTTGTAGTTTGAAAACCTCATCTTTCCAAGTTTTATCCAATATTAATCCAATTCTTTGTTAAGGCATATTTAAAATCCATTACAAGCATGTAAATAACAAAAACGTAAAGTTAAAAGGCCTTTTACAATCCAAAATAAAAACCCAAGTGAAAATAAATAAAGTATAATACCAAGTTTTAAAACAGTGCAACCTCGGTTTTTATTCATGGCATGAGCACCTCGAGTCCGCCCCGGCTCCATGTCCACAACTAAGTGTCACCTGAAATGATAAGGGAGAAGGTGAGTCGCAAGACTCAGTGCATAAATCCCCCTCCCGGTATATGCAACATACCAACACACACATCATACTAAAGCAATACAATCAATACACCCGATCCTAACCATCCATATCACCTTTCTACCCCGTGTGGTACCAAACCACTGGTGGTGCCAAACCACTGGTGACCCAAAGTCACGATATCCATCAATGTGGTGCCAAACCACTGGTGACCCAAAGTTACAATAATCCAATGATGGGGCCAACCCATCGTGTGATACCAAATCACTGGCGTCAATCCCGTATCTCAACTGTGGGGCCAACCCACTGTGGTACGAAGCCACTGGGACGAGACGCTATGAGGTGCCAAACCTCTGGTGTCCCAAAGACACAATGTGATACCAAATCACTGATGACCGAAGTCACGAATCCAATGATGGGGCCAACCCATCGTGTGATACTAAATCACTGGCGTCAATCCCGTAATATCAACCGTAGGGCCAACCCACCGTGGTGCTAAGCCACTGGGACGAGACGCTGAGGTGCCAAACCTCTGGTGACCCAAAGTCACAATAATCAATCTGTGGTGCCAAACCACTGGAGGTGCCAAACCTCTGGTGTCCCAAAGACACGGATATCATATTCCCCCTCCTCTCATATCACCCATACATGTCATACTAATGCAAATCGTGCAATTCATACAATCATACTCACATGCTTAATATGGCATCTTATAATACATACACCATAAATTATGATATCATATATCACTACAGATCTCGTAATGAAACGGACTTACCCGAATCCGTGTACATACCCCATCGGGTATCATATCAGTCATCATACCATTTTGGTCTTACAAAGGCAATCAGGTTTATTAAACATACTACTCAGTATACAGTGTGTTAATTTACACACCTTTTCAAACACAAGCTTTAAAATCAACGAACCGATCTAAGGCCCTCGAATACCTTGCTCCTATGATCGGCCAAACATAGATTAGCATCCTAGGCCATTCGGCCAAAACCAAATAAATCAAGAGGGTTAACGCTCAACCCTTACCTTACACTTGGTTTGATTTTCTACCAACCCGAACCAACAATGGTTCCTCCTAAAGCAAACGACACACCCTATTAAGAAGAAATATTAATCCTTTAATAACTTGGCTAAACGAAAACTAAGAGAATAGACTTGGTAACATCAACTCTTGCCACCACTTACCAACGATTAACAGAGAAAGACGACTCCTCTTGCTTGCTTCCAAAATCCAAAGGCCCTATAACGCAATGATTAACAAAAGATTAACTCCTCCCAACCGAACCCAAAATTGGCTCTTAACCAAACCAAAACGATAAAGCACAAGAGAGAGGAGAAATGGCCATTCAGCCAAGCACTTACCTAACTCCAATCGATTGAAAAAAGAAAAACCCAAGGAGATCAACACCCCTCTACTATTCGGCCAAGGTGAAAACTAATAGAAGAGGGAAAGTTTCTAACAACAAAAGGCAGAGATTCGGCTAGAGTCTTGAAGGTAGAAATGAAAGAAATGTGGTTCAAGAAGAAAAGAGGAATCGGCAATGGGAGATTAGAAGTGGGAAGGGAAAGATTCGGCTTGCACAATGATGGAAGAAAACAAAAGATATGGGAGGAAGAAGGTTGATATTCGGCTACCAAAGCAAATGAAGAGAGAACAAGGCAATTTCGGCAAGGTATAGGTTGCTTGGAAGGTTTTCGGTTTCACGAAAGAAAATGAGAGGCTCACTTGGCAATTCGGCTAGCTATTGACAAAAGGAAGAACTTCAGTTTTGACACAAGCTGACCGAAAATGTACCAAAAATGCCTAATAGAATTCGGTATTCCCCACTTACTCACCTACCAAAACCGGCCACTCCCCCCTTGAAGACTCCAACATTCGGCCATCACTTCCCCAAACACTCACAACCACCCATTCAAATCATTTTGAACAAGTCTCCCTCCTAAATTCACTCTCCACCCACCATTCAAATTATTTGACTTAGTCCACGGCAGAGTTTGAACTGCACACATCTTCTCCCCCTCCTTGACGTCAAAATGGAAGCAAAAAGTGGGCATTCTGCAGCTTGAACACAGGACCTCTCCCTCTTACAAGTGACGCCAATCCAAGCTCTTAGTGGCGCCTAGCTTGCCACTCCACCAGCTCCTTTCTTGTGCTAAAATTCACCAAAGAATACTTATTAACCCCAGCTTCTTTAGCTCCTCTCACCTAAGCCAAAAAAACTGAAATTTTTCCTACCTCTCAGGCTTACACCTAGCTTACAACTAAGCCTCAAAACATCAAAAACAACAACATAGCAGGCCAATAACATGCAAACAATGCCATAACAAAATAGCCCCTAACCCAGGATATTACAAACTCCATAAGGGCCGAATGTACCTAGTAGTTATACAAGTCCATGCATCTCATTTATTTCACATTTTAGTCCTTCAAAAATTTATTTTTGCAATTTAGTCCAATATACTCAATTTCATCAAAAATTCAAAGACAAAACTTGTTAATCTAACACATATATATCATAATTCAACCTCAAACAACATAAACAACAAACTATCCTCAATGGCTCAACTCAAAATATTCATCAAACTCAAAAATTAAAGCATGGGTCTTGTACGTTTCATAGCAACGATCTCAAAAACGTAAAAATTATCAAAAACTAAATAAAGTACATACCCGAATTAAGCTTCCCTAATGCCGAAACCTTAAGCTTCAAAAATGGTGTTTTCTCATCTCATATTCGGCCAAGGAAAGAGATAATGCATGCTTTTTCTTTATTTTATGTTGTTTTATAATATTAACATATAATATAATATAAAAGTTAACTTATATTATAAATAAAACATATTAATAATCACATTAATATCAATGCCGTCCACTAAGGTTCTAAATGGCTAATTTGCATCATAAGGCCACATACAAAAGAAGACAAATCAATTAAAGCACTCAATTAAATAAAAGGTTACTTTTACCACTTATGCAATTTAGTCCTTTTTCATAAATCGAACACACAAACGGACAAATTAGCCTACGAAATTTTAACACATGCTCAAACATATATCATAGATGTCAAATATAATATTAAAATATTTTTCTAATTCGGATTCGTGGTCCCGAAACCACCGTTCCAATTATGGTCAAAATCGGGCTGTTACACTAACTATACCAAGATGTGTTGATAGTGTGGGTGATCCTTTGCTTATCTCCGTATCCCGAGCTGGCTCTTCGACACTATAAAATAGGGGAAAAGAAAGGGAGTAAGCTTTAAGCTTAGTGAGTCTATATGTAAACAATAAGCATCATACCATATGCTAATCCATTAAAACTTTACATACTATGTAAGAACACTTCATATTCTCATAATCATGCTTACTCATCTCCACTCTTACCACATCTCAACCACATATCACATACATTGCTCACATTTTCTCGTACTTATACCCTGCACTTATCACCACAAAGTCACATGAAATTTTACGCTTAGACAAGTTTCTCGATTAACCCTTCGGAATGATATAAAGTACTCGGTGGTTTCGCACACAACCCACCTTTAATTAATACTAGGGTGGTATCGCACACAACCCACCAACAATGATAATTACGGTGGTATCGCACATAGCCCACCTAATGATAATGTAAATGATGGTATCGCACACAGCCCATCGTGAATAAATAACAAGGTGGTATTGCACATAGCCCACCAACAATTACATATTTACAAATACTTATCCACACTCACATTTCTATTCTGAGGTTCATTCGAGAAATACTCATTTCCTACTATTTTCAATCACTCTCACCAATAAGTATTTACATGCATACAATGCATCAATAGGTAACAACGTATGTATTAAAGATGTATCGTTTACACATAAACTTACCTCGGTGCAAAATATGTTAATTTGCGGCTTAATCCGTAACCCTGCCTTTTCCCCGGTCAAGGTTGTTTTCGCGTTCTTTTTGATCTAAAATAATAAAATTTACTCATTTAATCTATACACAATTCATAATACTTCAAAATTTCTACTTAGGCAAAAATGACCATTTTGCCCTTATACTTTGGCAAAATTACGATTTTGCCCCTAGGCTCGTAAAATGAAATGTGTTCATTTTTCACACACTCAAGCCTAGCTGATTCATATTCCCTCTAATAGAAACTCAAAATTTCAATTATTTCATGCATTTACTACTCAATTTATAACCTTTACAAATAGGTCCCTTTTAGGTGTTTTCATGGAAACACCTTTTCACAAAAGTTGTTTATTTAACAACCATCATTCATTTTCTTCCCTAAAACTCAGCAAGAAACACAAGCACTCACATGGAAAATCCCTAAACTTTCAACCATTTTGCAAAATAGTCCCCTCATTAGCTAGCTTAAGCTTTAGGGGTTCCAAAAGTACAAAAATTATCAAGAAAGACCTCTAAAGTCACTTACTTGCAAGAGAATAGCTTGGGTGAAAGTTTGAGCTTCAAAACCCCTATTTCTTACTAAAAATTTCAATGGAAGGAGAAGAGAAATGAAAAAGATGATAGCCTTTCCTTTATTTAATATTATTTTATTCAATTAAGTCACCAACTCACCTAACCATTGACCAAGCATCTAATTTTGTCCCCTATGGCCGGCCATCACCTCCCCAATGGCCTAATTGCACTTTAAGGACCTCCAATTTAATATTATATAGCTAGTAGACACCTCTAGCTTGTAAAATGTTTTCGCACTTTATGCGATTTAGTCCTTTTTCGCAATTAAGCATGAAACCACCAAAATTAATGCATCAAAATTTTCATGCATCCTTATAATCATGCTATAACACATAAAATAATATTAAAATAATTTTCTTCAACCTCAAATTAGTGGTCCCGAAACCACTATTCTGACTAGCCCCAAAATCGGGCTGTTACATAGATCCTGGATCAACCCATTCATATATATATGTATGAATTTATTGTTTAAAAAGAGTTTACATGTCGAGTCTATAGAGTTTATAATTAAAGTATCGAACCCCTTAGGCAAGTCTGTTTTAGTTGGTAAAATTTGTATGAATTGTCCTTCGATGACTCGGGGTTACTATTTTCTGGCTGATTTGATACTTCTACCGTTTGATAAGTTTGATGTGATTCTGGGTATAGACTGGCTAACTATCCATGATGCAGTTGTGAATTGTAGATGAAAGATTATCGAATTGAAATGTCAGAACAGTGAAATTCTTTGGATTGAGTCTGATGATTTGAGTGAATTACCTACTGTGATATCGTCTATATTAGCTCAGAAATGTATGAAAAAGGGCTATGATGCATATCATACATACGTACTGGATACAAAGGTGTTTAAATCAAAGATTGAATCTGTACCTGTTGTTTGTGAGTTTTCGGATGTATTTCCAGAAGAATTACTAGGTTTGCCACCGATCAGAAAGGTTTAATTTGGTATTGAATTAGTACCGAAAACAACACCGATATCGATAGCTCTATACAGAATGGCTCCAACAGAATTAAAAGAGTTGAAAGCTCAGTGGCAAGAATTGACAGACAGAGGTTTTACACGACCGAGTTATTCGCCCTGGGGTGCACCAGTATTGTTTGTAAAGAAGAAAGACCGTACGATGAGAATGTGTATCGATTACAGACAGCTGAATAAAGTGACTATAAGGAACAAATATCATTAACTGCGGATTGATGATTTATTTGACCAGTTGAAAGGGGCTACAGTATTTTCAAAGATTGATTTGAGATCGGTTTATTATCAGTTGTGAGTTAAAGAGTTGGATGTGCCAAAAACCGCGTCCAAAATGAGGTACAGACATTATGAATTCCTTGTTATGCCTTTCGGATTAACGAATGCTCCTGCAGTTTTTATAGACTTGATGAACAAGATATTCAGACCGTATTTAGACAGATTTGTTGTTGTATTCATTGACGACATTCTGATCTATTCGCGAGATAAATTTGAACATACCGAGCACTTGAGAATTGTGTTACAAACTCTACGTGATAAGAAATTGTTTGCAAAGTTCAGTAAATGTGAGTTTTGGCTTTGAGAGCTTGGATTTCTAGGGCATACCGTTTCAGCCGAAGGCATTAGAGTTGACCCGAGTAAGATTTCTGCTATTGTTGACTGGAAACCTCTGAGAAATGTGTCTGTAGTCCGTAGTTTTTTGGGCTTAGCGGGCTATTACTGAAGGTTCGTGAAAGGATTTTCGACGATTGTGACATCGATGACACGACTGCTTCAGAAAGATGTGAAATTCGAATGGTCAGAAAAATGTCAGCAGAGTTTTGAACAGTTGAAAGTATCATTAATCAAGAACGAGCTCGGTTCAACTTTGAATCGAGGAAAGAGTTTGTGATTTATAGTGACGCATCATTAAACGGTTTGGGATGTGTTCTGATGCAAGAAGTAAAAGTTATAGCTTATGCTTCCCGACAACTGAAACCGCATGAAAAGAACTATCCGACGCATGACTTAGAGTTGGCTGCAATTGTATTCGCATTGAAAATTTGGCTACACTACTTATACGGTGAAAAATGCCATATTTATACGGATCACAAAAGCTTAAAATATCTGATGTCATAGAAATATTTGAATCTGTGACAACAAAGATGGCTTGAGTTATTAAAAGATTATGAATTTGTGATTGATTATCACCCAGGAAAAGCTAATGTTGTTGCTGATGCCCTGAGCCGAAAATCTTTGTTTGCATTACGAGCAATGAATACCCAGTTGATGATTTGTGATGATGGGTCTATTTTAGCTGAATTAAAAGCTAAACCGGTATTTATTCAACAAATCTGTGAGGCTCAGAAAGATGACCGTGAATTGCAAATTAAATGAATTCAATGTGAGGCTATCCCTAATTCAGAGTTCCAGATTGGAGCCGATGATTATTTAAGGTTCCGAAATAGAATTTGCGTACCGAGAAATTTAGAACTCATTCAGAAAATTTTGCACGAAGCGCACAATAGCTGTTTATCTGTTCATCCGGGGAGTACCAAAATGTACAACAATTTGAAGCTGTTTTATTGGTGGCAAGGCATGAAACGAGCTATCTTAGAGTTTGTTTCTAAATGTTTGATTTGTTAGCAAATCAAAGCTGAACATCAAGTACCATCGGGTTTACTGCAGCCTATGATGACTCCTGAGTGGAAATGGGATAGAGTTAGAATGGATTTTCTGTCGGGATTACCTCTAACTCCGATAAAGAAAGATGCTATATGGGTTGTCGTTGATCGACTAACGAAATCTGCTCATTTCATACCGGTACGTATAGATTACTCACTTGACAGACTAGCTGAATTGTACATTTCTGAGATTGTTCGATTGCACGGGGTGCCACTATCTATTATTTCTTATAGAGATCCGAGATTTACGTCGTGATTCTGGAAGAAACTACAAGAAGCTCTGGGAACACGGTTAAAGTTTAGTACTGCTTTTTATCCTCATACTGACGGTCAGACCGAGAGAGTTATTCAGATTCTCGAAGACATGTTGAGATGTTGTATTTTAGAGTTTGAGGGCGGTTGGAAAAAATACTTACCGTTGATTGAGTTCGTGTATAACAACAGTTTTTAGAGGAGTATAAAGATGGCATCGTACGAAGCTTTATATTGTCGCAAATGTCGAACTCCATTATACTGGACTAAACTAAGTGAGAAAAAGATTCATGGGGTTGAATTGATCAGAAAAACTGAAGAAAAAGTGAAAACAATTCGCGACAGTTTAAAAGTAGCTTAAGATCGACAGAAATCATACGCAGATTTGAAACGTACAGAAATTGAGTTTCAAGTCGGGGACCGAGTGTTTCTAAAGAAATCACCATGGAAAAAGGTTCTTCGATTCAACCGTAAAGGAAAGCAGAGTCCGCAATTTATCGGACCGTTTGAGATCGTTGAAAGAATAGGGCCTGTAGCGTATCGACTAGCTTTACCGTTAGAACTTGAAAAGATTCGTAATGTCTTTCCGGTAGATGTTGATATACAGACTGATTTGACGTATAGTGAAGAACCGATCAGGATTTTAGCTCGTGAAATCAAAGAATTGAGAAATAAATGCATAGCCTTAGTGAAGGTTCTTTGGCATAAACACGGGATCGAGGAAGCTATGTGGGAACCCGAGGAAGCTATGAGAAAATAGTACCCTAACCTTTTCACTGGTAAGATTTTTGGGGACGAAAATCCCTAAGGGGGAGAGTTGTAACAACCCATTTTTAGTCAAATCAAAACAGTGGTTTTGGGACCACAAATCTGAAGTTAAAATATTTATTTTTTTATTATATTAATGTTTACAGCATGATAACATGTATCTGTGAAAATTTCGTGAAGAAATTTTATCGTTTGATTGGTCAATTTGATAAAAAAGACTAAATCGCATAAAGTGCAAAAGTTGTGTTCTATTAGCTAAAAGTGTTTAATAGCTATAGAACCTTAAATTTAAGGTCCTTAAGTGGTAATTGGACCATTTATATGATAGTGGACATTTATGAGAATGGAATTTTTGAAATTTGGTTGATTAATTAAGGTTATATTAGTACATTAGTATTTTAACTTAAAATAAATAGAACAAAAACAAAAACATTACCTATTATCATCTTCTTCACCGAATTTAGGGCAACAAGGAAGCTATTTTCTCTTTTATATTTGGCCAAGACATTTAAGCTCAATTAGGTACGACTTTTGTCCCATTTTTAATGATTTCTACGTTTTTGAGATCATTGCAGCTAGTACTAGATAGCCCAGGGACTAATTTGTAAAACTGTTAAAGATTTTGAATGATGCCATTGATGAATAGGCATGTGTTTTGAAGTTTCTTGATAGATTTTGAATGATTGTTGATAGATACACAAGTTTTGTAAAGTGATTTTTAGAGAAAATGCAAAATAGGTATTAAATTGAGAAATGTGTAAATTGTATGGTAGAAATGTGAAATAAATTAAAAATATGGGCTGAAATGTGTATTAGGGAAATTCGACTAGCGTGTGAGTGGATTAAATTGCATCAATTTGTGATTTTGTGTAATAAGGACTGAATTGTAAAAGATGTGAAAGTTTAGGGGCAAATGTGTAAAATAGCCCTAATGTATATTTTTGATTGAATTGAATAAATAGTTGATAAAATGAGTTAATTTTGAATATATTTAGATCAAGAAAAGCGGAATTTAGACCTAGATCGAGGGAAGAACAAGGTGTCGGATTAGTTGATTCGCGTTATCGTTTTTACGTCTGAGGTAAGTTCGTATGTTAATAAGCATTATTATAATTGAGATTTAATGCTTTATATTGAATTGTTGATGAATACAATTTTACGAAAACATTCGACAAAGCTTCGGTTATGTATCAGCACTTAGTGTGCGAGATCGAGATAGCTTCGATTATGTATAGCACTTGGTGTGTGATTTGAGATAGCTCCGGCTACGTATGGCACTTAGTGTGCGAGATCTAGATAGCTTCGGCTATGTATGGCACTTAGTGTGCGAGATTAAAATAGTTTTGGTTATGTAATGGCACTTAGTGTGCGAGATATCGAGTATTCAGCAGTATTTCAAACAGGTATGAGTTCGTTATGAATTTGTACAAGTATGTACATGTAAAGTATGAGATTCAAATAGAAGAACTTATGAATTTGCATATAAGCATATGATTAAGCATATGGAAAGCTTGTTGTTACCATGAATTACATGTTAAATAGTTTAAGTTGTTTATTTATGTAATATGATTTGTTGAGTTTAATCCATACGAGCTTACTAAGCTTTATAGCTTACTTTGTGTATTTTTTCGTGTTTTATAGTGAATTCAAAGCTAGCTCGGATTCGGGGATCGTCAGAGACATCGTCACACTATCCAACCTTTACTTCGGTACTTTTGAACTTATGGTTTGGTCATATGGCATGTATAGGGACTTTGAGTCATGTTAGTTATGTTTTGGTAATGACTTTGACCAAATGAATTGGTTTGTAAAAGTTTATATTTTGAGTTGTAAATATAGCCATGAGAGTTGGCTTAATTTGGTTAATTTTTGGTTATGTGCATATATGTGAAGATATGGTTGATATTAGATGTGAATTATGTTTGTGAATTGGTTTAATATAATGTATGTTTAGTAATGGTATAGTTAGTTAAATTGGTATGTTTTGATGGAGTAAGGTTTGATGTTATAAGCATGTTGAATGTGGGTATTGAAAATGGTATGGATTAGTCTTGATTGTGGCTGAATTGAATGTTATTTATGCTATGGTTTGGTGTCAATTGTGTAGGTGAAAATGTGTACCAAATGGGGTGGCAAAATGGCTTGGTAAACAGCCTATTTTTGTCCAAACGGGCAGAGACATGGGCGTGTGTCTCAGTCGTGTGTGACACATGGTCATATTACACGGCCGTGTGTCCCCTGGTGTTGAAATTAAAATGAAGTTAGTATGCTCCACACGGTCTCACACACGGGCATGTGATCGGCCTTGTGGCACAAGTCAGTATACCCCCTAATTGGCACATGGCCTAGCACACAGGCGTGTGACTTGGCCGTGTTGCGTAAGTCAGTATATCGTACAGGTTTGAGACGGCCTAACACACGGCCTGGCACACGGGCGTGTGTAGCCACTTCGAAGGTCACACGGGTGTGTGGTTGGCCGTGTGGCCCAAGTCAGTAACCTCACTTGTTTGGACACGGGGAAGGACACGGGCTGAGACACGACCATGTGCTCCCATTTTGAATGTTCACACGGTCTGTGACACAGGCGTGTCTGGTGGCCGTGTGAGATACATGGCCTGGCCACACGAGCGTGTGTCCCCTGTTTTGAGTAAAATTTTCTAAGTGTGGAAAAGTTTCCCAAGTTATCGGTTTAGACGCGAACCACTTCCAAAGCATGTTTAAGGCCTCGTAGGCTCTTAACAGGGACAAATTGACTGAGATTGAATGATGAATGATTGAATTGAGAAAATGTATGTTAAATAGTTGTTTAATTGTTTTGTAAGTCCGGTAATGCTCCGTAACCCTATTCCGACGTTGAATACAGGTGAGGGGTGTAACACCCCAAACCTGGCCTAGACGTTATGGCCGAATCTGGCGATGTCACATGGTAGTGTTTTTCGAAATAAATGAGTTGTCGTAAAAACCTCTTTTCTATTTAACCTCCACACAAAATCTTGTGTTAATTCTAGGACGTGTCGTTAATTTTCAAACATAGTTCATTATTAGAAAATTATTCTTTTTCAAAACATTGTTAATTTTCAAAACGTCACTTATTGCGAAAGCTTTGTAAATCAGTTTGCGTATTTGAGTGTATTTTGTTAAAACGGTTGATTCTTTTTGAAAACCCGATTAACCCTACTACTAGCAATTGTAAATCAAAACAATAGAAATCCCAAATTAACCATTAAAATCCAAAAAGGCCATTATTACAGTAAAATACCCTAAAATAAAATTAAAAATCATTATTAAGTACTAATCGAATAATTTAGGTCGTGTGGCCACCTTGGAGTCCTCCGCCGCACCGATCCGCCTATGTCTGGGGGTTACCTGTACAGCCAAATCAAAAAGGTGAGTTTTCGAAAACTCAGTGTGTAATCCCATATAAAGCAAACATATTGACAGAAGGCAATCAAAGTCTGGGCCTAAGCCCTTTTCAGAATCAGTGACATTATCAGTTTGGGCTTTAGCCCATCTCAGCACAGAGGGAGTCATGCATTTGGGCCTTGGCCCATTACAGTATCAGTAATCAATACAGCATCAAATTATGCAGTATACAAGTCCTACCCAGCGAGCCTCTACACTCCATCTCCGTCCAACCCTACACTCCATGTGGGGATATAATCAACCCACCCATTCCTACACTCCAAAAAGTGCCGAATGCGGCACTAAACAGTAGTTTGCAGCTGAGCTGCCAGTAAGTTAGGCTCGAAGCCTTTCAGTACACTTCCTCCGATCCATATAAAGCCATCCCCATGCAATGCATCATACAATCATGTCATGCCAAATCATGGTATCATGTGTCTATTCAGTACAGTTTTAACAACATGCTCAAAATACAGTCGTACATGTATATATATAAAGTACATGGATATAACAGTCATTCAGTCAATTAGGGATCTAGGAATCTTACCGACCCTACAGTAGGTCCACAGTCGACTCAGGCGACCCGTGCAACCTTAGCAGTCAAAATAGTGAAAATGGGCCCACAAGCCCATGTACTTTGCCCATGTGGGCCCACACGCCCGTGTGGCCCACAAGGCCCAAAATGGGCTTAATCGTGTGGATCACACAGCCTGGCCAAATAATCCCACACGCCCGTGGGGCCCACACGGCCCAATTCGGCCCAGCCCATGAATCGTACATGGCCTGCCCCATCGATCACACGCTCGTTTTCGCTCACACGGCCTACCACGCCCGTGTGGTGTCGACTTTCACGCTTTCTGGCTTTTTGCTGATTTCCATTTCTAGAGTTGTGTTTAAACACCTAGTTTGTTTGTGACGTAAAAGCATTTGATATCACCAGCACCTATGGTCGACAAACACACCCCACAATCAGTCCTAATTCGTAGTTAATTCGAAACCAAAACATTGACAATGATTCGTTCAATCCATTCATTACTTACCTTCAAAACCAAGCAACCCCCCCACTGCGAAACATAATAAGACAGGTCACCACTCCCACAATTTGCCGCTGCTAATTCTGAAAGATCCAATGTTAACAGTATATTACATCTTCATAACCAAAAGAAAGGAAAAGCTTCCCCTAATTCACAAACACAACCACCTTACCTACTAAGCGAGTAACAGTAGAACCACACTGCTCCAACACTAACCAAATCGCTTCAGCCCTTAACCTTCATCAATGAAACAGTCGACCAATTACCAAGAATCCATAAACCAAAATACACCACAGTTACGAAACTTACCACCAACGCACGAAAGCACAATGGAGATCACAAGTTGCGGCAACAAGGAGAAGGTTAGAAACAAGAGAAATCAGCAGCAAAAAGGAAAAGAGGGAATCAAAAAAACCAAGAGAAAAGATAAAAGAAGAAAGTAGAGGGGAAAAGAAAATAGCCAAAATTCACAACAATATTCGGCACCACGGAAGAAGAACAGTTGACAGGAAAAGTTGAGAGAAAACCAATGCCAAAGCCAAAATTGGAAAAAGAAAAGAAGTGATCAGATTTTTGGTAAACCCCCTAATACCTTAACTTTCTCCCCCTATCCCTAACTTCCCTCCTAAAACCGTCCATCACACTCCCACTAACCCTCAAACTCCCCCCCAAACCGTCCACCACAATCTCCTCAACAACTGAATTCAACCTTCATTCAAACACTATAGTATTTCGGCTATACTAAAATTCCTACACGGCACAGGCAGCAAAATAATCCCTTGTTTGCACAAAGACTCGAACTCTAGACCTCCAGCTTATTTACTCTCCACTCAACCACCAGACCAGCAGGCCCATTCTGACATATTTTACCAACATTCAATTATAAGCCTACTGGCTAAAGATAGGTGTTTACTCAATTAAAAACAAAATTTTGCCCAAGCTAAGGCTTGAACCCAAGACTTCTCAGACACTCTCAGAACACTTAACCACTGAAGCAGACATATATTTGTGTCACAAACATACGAGAATAATTGTAAAGGATTTTTTTGGGGCGTTACAACTCTACCCCCTTAAAGAAAATTTCGGCCTCGAATTTTTACGGATCAGAATAGATAAGGATACTGTTGTCGCATCGCATCCTCAGGCTCCCACGTGGCCTCCTCGGAACTATGATTACGCCAAAGAACCTTAACTAGTGGGATGGACTTTCTTTATAGAACCTTTACATCGCGATCCAATATCTGGACTAGCTCTTCCACAAAGGTCAAATCTGGCCTAACCTCGATCTCCTCAAAAGAAACAATATGTGTGGGATCAGAGCGGTAGTGCCTCAACATAGAGATGTGGAATACGTCGTGAATCTGATCTAACTCTGGAGGTAACTCCAACTGGTAGGGAACCGGTCCCACATGTTTCAGTATGCGGTAAGGCCCAATAAACCTAGGGCTCAACTTGCCCTTACGTCCAAACCTCAGTACCTTCTTCCATGGCGAGACCTTGAGAAAAACAAAGTCCCCCACAGAATACTCAATCTCTCGATGCTTCAGATTCGCATAGGACTTCTGTCTGTCTGATGCCACTTTCAGTCGGTCTAGAGGAACACCTAGAGGAACATCTCTAAATAGTTTGTTAACCCTTATTGACTGCCCCAATAGACTCAGTACAGTGACCTCACTCGTAGTGCTCTCAACCAGTATACCCAATTTTTCAGATACGGTACAAGCTATATAGGAGTGAGTGGATCCCATATCTATCAGTGCAATATAAGGTACATTATAAATAAAACACGTACCCGTAATGACGTCCGGAGCATCTCCATCCTCTCGGCGATGAGCAACATAGACTAGAGCCGGAAGCCTCGCCTCAGTATGACTAGCACTTCTGCTCGGTGCTCTCTGACCACGGCCCAGACTGTTACCACCCTTGGCCTAACTACGGCCTCTCAGTGGCTGCTGAACTACTCTCGGTGGTGTAGTACCCATGCCAGAAGCTTGCATCTGATCGGACCTCCGCGGGCAATCTCTAATACGGTGCTCTAATGAACCGCACCTCAAACAAGCCCCAATTCTTTTCCAAAGACTCGCCTACGATGGTGTCTACCACAATCGCATTACGGCGGTTGTCCATGAGCGTAAAATAGGAGCCCCAACTCTGATCGGCCCATCCACTCTGGCCTTTTTCTTAGGCCTCTGAACGGAACTCGAGGGCTCCGATTCTCTCTTATTCCTACCTCTTTCTCTGTTCTGGCGCTCAGCGCGCTTCACTTCCTCGGCGATCTTCGCCTTATCAACCAGTGCCACAAAGTCTCGCTCCCTCTGTGGAGCTATCAGAACCCTCAGATTATCCCTGAGGCCATCCTCGAAGCAAACATATCGCTCGTACTCAGTCGCCACCATTCCTCGCGCGTAGCGGCTTAGTCGCAGAAATTCAACCTCGTACTCGGCAACTGATCTATCCTCCTGAGTCAGATTTAGGAACTCTCTCCTACGGGTATCCATATAATTGACACCCACATATTTCCCCTGGAAAGCAGTCTTAAAGAGCTCCATGGTCAGTCGAACGGGGTGAGTGCCCTCCTTAACAGTGAGCCACCACTGATATGCCTCATCTTATAGCAACGATACAACACCCTTTAATTTCTACTCAGAGGTGCAGTCCCGGTCGTCCATAATCCTCTCTGTGGCTTCAATCCAGTATTCAGCCACATTGGGGGCCACCCAAGAAATGCCCCTAAAGAGCTCAGCTCCATTAGACCGGAGTCGTTCCGTAACCGACCTGCGACCTCCAGCTCCAGTATTAGGCCCAGCGACCCTCTCTAAAATCCTCAACATGGCCTTGGACAGTGCGTCGCCCCCAGCCGCTCGATCATGAGATCCAGTCTCGGTCACAGGTGAAGCCGACGTCTCACTTGTATCCAAATTAGGCAAGTTGCCAGAAGATGACAACCCAACTCGAGCACCTCTACGGCCTCTTGTGCCCCTTCCGCGAGTACCTCTTGTGCTCATTGTCTATTTACGTTAATCTGTATTTATAGTTTTATGCATCAGTTTACAGTTCCAGTGTTTATTAACAGATATTTTATGAAAACAGTATCAGATATGTAAAGTTTATTTCGTATATCACAGTGTCAATCAATGCCTATCAGTTTTTCTACAATATCAGTATACACTAACTCGAGTGTTTTCAGTACAGTCTATCTATAGTAGTTTCGGTACATACTATCTATAACATTTTCAGTTTTTAAACAGATAACAGTTCAGATGACTTACAAGATCGGCGCCGGAGACTCGATGTACCACACATTTAGTGAAAACATTTCACGTCATATAGAAATCAATTCTTAGAGAATCAAATCTTAAAAACCCAAATCCACAGCCGAGTTTTGTAACCTGGATCTAATAGCACTAAATGTAACACCCCAAACTCGGCCTAAACGTTATGGCCGAATCTGGCGATGTCAAATGGTAGTGTTTTTCGAAATAAATGAGTTGTCGTAAAAACCTCTGTTCTATTTAGCCTCCACACAAAATCTTGTGTTAATTCTAGGATGCGTCGCTAATTTTCAAAATTAGTTCATTATTACAAAATTATTCTTTTTCAAAACATTGTTAATTTTCAAAACGACACTTATTGAGAAAGTTTTGTAAATCAGTTTGCGTATTTGAGTGTATTTTGTTAAAACGGTTGATTCTTTTTGAAAATCCGATTAACCCAACTACTAGCAGTTGTAAATCAAAATAATAGAAATCCCAAATTAACCATGAAAATCTGAAAAATGCCATTATTACAGTAAAATACCCTAAAATAAAATTAAAAATCATTATTAAGTACTAATCGAATAATTTAGGTCGTGTGGCCACCTCGGAGTCCTCCGCCGCACCGATCCGCCTATGTTTGGGGGTTACCTGTACAACCAAATTAGAAGGGTGAGTTTTCGAAAACTCATGGCGCAATCCCATAAAAAGCAAACAGATAGACAGAAGGCAATCACAGTCTAGGCCTAAGCCCTTTTCAGAATCAGTGACAGTATCAGTTTGGGCTTTAGCCCATCTCAGTACAGAGGGAGTCATGCATTTGGGCCTTGGCCTATTACAGTATCAGTAATCAGTACAGTATCAAATTATGCAGTATACAAGTCCTACCAGCCAGCCTCTACACTCCATCTCCGTCCAACCCTACACTCCATGTGGGGGATATAATCAACCCACCCATCCCTACACTCCAAAAAGTATCGAATGCGACACTAAACAATAGTTTGCAGCTGAGCTGCCAGTAAGTTAGGCTCAAATCCTTTCAGTACACTTCCTCCGATCCATATAAACCCATCCCTATGCAATGCATCATACAATCATGTCATGCCAAATCATGGTATCATATGTGTATTCAGTACAGTTTTAACAGCATGCTCAAAATACAGTCGTACATGTATATATATAAAGTACATGGATATAAAAGTCACTCATTCAATTAGGGATCTAGGTTATCTTACTAACCCTACAGTAGGTCCGCAGTCGACTCGGTCGACCCGTGCAACCTTAGCAGTCAAAACAGTAAAAATGGGCCCACAAGCTCATGCACTTTACCCATGTGGACCCACACACCCGTGTGGCCCACAAGGCCCGAAATGGGCTTAGCCGTGTGGATCACACGGCCTAGCCAAATAATCCCACACGCCCGTGGGGCCCACACGACCTAATTCAGCCTGGCCCATGAATCACACATGGCCTGCCCCGTCGATTACACGCCCGTTTTCGCTCACACGGCGTACCATACGGGCGACCGCACGCCCGTGTGGCGTCGACTTTCACGCTTTCTGGCTTTTCACCGATTTCCGTTTCTAGAGTCGTGTTTAAACACCTGGTTTGTTTGTGACGTAAAAGCACTTCCGAGATCACTAGCACCTATGGTCGACAAACACACCCCACAATCAGTCCTAATTTGTAGTTAATTCGAAACCAAAACATTGACAATGATTCGTTCAATCCATTCGTTACTTACCTTCAAAACCATGCAACCCCCCACTGCGAAACCGAACAAGACAGGTCACCACTCCCACAATTTGCCGTTGCCAATTCTGAAAGACCCAATGTTAACAGTATATTACATCTTCATAACCAAAAGAAAGGAAAAGCTTCTCCTAATTCACAAACAAAACCACCTTACCTACTAAGCGAGTAACAGTAGAACCACACCGCTTCAACACTAGCCGAATCGCTCCAGCCCTTAACCTTCATCAATGAAACAATCGACCGATTACCAAGAATCCATAAACCAAAATACACCACAGTTACGAAACTTACCACCATCGCACGAAAGCACAGTGGAGATGGCAAGTTACGGCAACAAGGAGAAGGTTAGGAAACAAGAGAAATCGACAGCAAAAAGGAAAAGAGGGAATCGACAGAACCAAGAGAAAAGATAAAAGAAGAAAGGAGAGGGGAAAAGAAAATAGCCAAAAATCACATCAATATTCGGCACCACGAAAGAAGAACAGTTGACAGGAAAAGTTGAGAGAAAATCAATGCCAAAGCCGAAATTGGAAAAAGAAAAGAAGTGATCAAATTTTTGGTAAACCCCCCTAATCCCTTAACTTTCTCCCCATATCCCTAACTTCCCTCCTAAAACCGTCCATCACACTCCCACTAACCCACAAACTCCCCCCAAACCGTCCACCACAATCTCCTCAACAATCGAATTCAACCTTCATTCAAACACTACAGTATTTCGGCTAAACTAAAATTCCTACACGGCACATGCAGCAAAATAATCTCTTGTTTGCACAAAGACTCGAACTCTAGACCTCCAGCTTATTTACTCTCCAGTCAACCGCCAGACCAGCAGGCCCATTCTGACATATTTTACCAACATTCAATTATAAGCCTACTGGCTAAAGATAGGTGTTTACTCAATTAAAAACAAAATTTTGCCCAAGCAAAGGCTTGAACCCAAGACTTTTCTGACACTCCCAGAACACTTAACCACTGAAGCAGACAAATATTTGTGTCACAAAAATACGAGAATAATTTTAAAGGATTTTTTTGGGGCGTTACAACTTTACCCCCTTTAAGAAAATTTTGGCCTCGAAATTTTACCTGATCAGAATAGATGAGGATACTGTTGTCGCATCGCATCCTCAGGCTCCCACGTGGCCTCCTTGGAACTATGATTATGCCAAAGAACCTTAACCAGTGGGATGGACTTTCTTCTTAGAACCTTTACATCGCGATCCAATATCTGGACTAGCTCCTCCACAAAGGTCAGATCTGGCCTAACCTCGATCTCCTCAACAGAAACAATATGCGTGGGATCAGAGCGGTAGTGCCTCAACATAGAGATGTAGAACACGTCGTGAATCCGATCTAACTCTGGAGGTAACTCCAATTGGTAGGCAACCGGTCCCACAAGTTTCAATATGCGGTAAGGCCCAATAAACCTAGGGCTGAACTTGCCCTTACGTCCAAACCTCAGTACCTTCTTCCATGGCGAGACCTTGAGAAAAATGAAGTCCCCCACAGAATACTCAATCTCTCGACGCTTCAGATCTGTATAGGACTTATGTCTGTCTGATGCCACTTTCAGTCGGTCTCGAATCAATCTGACTTTGTCCTCGATATCAGAAACTAGTTCAGGGCCCAGAACCCATCGCTCGCCCAACTCAGTCCAACATGAAGCTGTGCGACACCTACGACCATATAGTGCCTCGTAAGGTGCCATCTGAATACTAGACTGATAGCTTTTGTTATAAGAAAACTCTGCTAGCGGCAGGTAATCCTCCCAACTGCCTCGAAAGTCAATCACACAACTTCTCAACATATCCTCCAGTATCTGAATCACCCTCTCTCGATCGATCACCGATCGAGGATGGAACCCAGTACTGAAGTCCAACCTTGTACCCAGAGCTTTATGTAGCTTTTTCCAGAATCGAGACTTGAAACTAAGATCCCTATAAGATATTATCGAAACCGGTACCCCATGAAGTCTCACTATCTCAGACAAATATAGTTTAGCCAGCTTCTACAGAGAGTAATCGGTACGAACCTGTATGAAATGGGCAGACTTGGTCAATCGATCCATGATGACCCATACTGAATCCTTCTTAGTAGGTGTGAGGGGTAACCCACTAACGAAGTCCGTAGTTACACGCTCCCACTTCCAAAGTGGAATCTTAACTGGCTGCAACAATCCCGAAGGTAACTGATGCTCAGCCTTAACCTGCTGACATGTCAAATACTTGGCTACAAATTCAGTAATCTCTCGTTTAAGACCCGGCCACCAGTATAACTCACAAAGGTCTAGATACATCTTTTTTCCGCCAAGATGCATAGCATAAGGGCTACTATGCGCCTCTTGCAGTATAGACTGCCTCAACTCAGTATCCTTCGGTACACAGATTCTATCACGGAAGTAGAGTACCCCTTCGCTATTCTATCAAAAATCCACAGTATTCCAACTCTCAACCTGTCGGAAGTAAAGACCCAAAGACTCATCCTCCAACTGTTTACCCTTAATCTGCTCTATCCACGTCGGTTTAACTTGAAGTTCGGCCAACAGGCTACCATCATCAAATAAACTGAGGTGAGCAAACATTGCCCTCAGATCAGACATAGCCCTACGGCTCAACGCATCGGCCACCATATTGGCCTTACCAGGGTGATATTCGATAGTACGGTCGTAATCCTTAAGTAGCTCAATCTATTTACGCTGCCTATGATTCAGCTCCTTCTGAGTGAGGAGGTACTTGAGGCTCTTGTGATCGGTGTAAATGATACACTTCCCACCATACAGATAATGCCTCCAGGTTTTCAGTGCAAATACCATAGTGGCCAACTCCAAGTCATGCGTCGGATAATTTGCCTCAAGCGTCTTAAGCTGACGAGACACATACGCTACCACCTTACCCTCTTGCATCAACACACATCCTAAGCCGACATGTGATGCATCACTGTAAACAGTAAACTCTTTTTACTGAACTCGGCTATATCAAGACGAGGACTTGATTATCTGATTTTGAGCTTCTCAAAGCTATCTTACTGCGCGTCAGTCCAGTTAAACGACACACCCTTACGTAGCAGCTTAGTCAAAGGTGCGGCGATCAGTGAAAACCCCTCTACAAAATGTCGATAATATTCCGCCAGTCCCAGAAAACTACGGATCTCAGTTACAGTCTTAGGCTGCTTCCAATCCAAGACAGCCTCAATCTTTCGAGGATCGACTCTAATCCCCTCAGCAGAAACCACATGTCCCAGAAACGTTACTTCAGGTAACCAAAACTCACATTTACTGAACTTGGCGTACAGTTGTTTCTCTCGCAAAGTCTGCAGAACCACTCTGAGGTGTTCATCATGCTCACCCTCAGTCTTTGAATACACCAGTATGTCGTCAATAAATACCACCACGAACCGATCCAAATAGGGCTGGAACACTCGGTTCATCAGATCCATAAAAGCTGTTGGTGTATTTGTTAGTCCAAATGGCAATACTAGAAACTCGTAATGACCATAGCAAGTCCTAAACGTTGTCTTATGCACATCACCTTCCTTAACTCTTAATAGGTGATACCCTGATCGAAGATCAATCTTGGAGAAAATCGAAGCCCCTTAGAACTGGTCGAACAAATCATCTATCCTCGGTAGGGGTACTTATTCTTGATGATCAGCTTGTTCAGTTGACGGTAGTCAATACACATACACGTGGATCCATCCTTCTTTTTTACAAACAGTACTGGTGCCCCCTACAGAGACACACTAGGGCGGATAAACCTACGATCCAGTAGCTCTTGAATCTGGGCCTTAAGCTCTACTAGCTCCTTCGGTGCTATTCTATAAGAGGCGATGGTCACCGGAGCTTTACCAGGAAGGAGCTCAACACCAAACTCTACTTCACGATCCAGAGGTAACCCAGGTAGTTCTTCAGGAAAAATGTCCGGAAAGTCCTTAACCGTCCTAATATCCTTAATCAAAGAATCCCCAAAATCTGAAACACTGATGTAGGCCAGATATGCCTCACATCTCTTACGGACCAACTTCTTGGCCCTCAATGCAGAAATCACATTTGATAAATAGTTCCGACGCTCCCCAATTATGACTACCTCGCTGTCCTCCTCAGTTCTCAGTACAATCCTTTTTGAGGCACAATCTAAGCTCACTCGGTGTTTGACTAACCAGTCCATTCCCAGTATCAGATCAAATTCTCTAAAAGCCAGTTCCATCATATCAGCCACAAAGATAGCTCCTTGAACCTCTAGAGGAAGATCTCTAAACAGTTTGTTAACCCTTATTGACTGCCCCAACAGACTCAGTACAGTGACCTCACTCATAGTGCTCTCAACCAGTATACCCAAGTTTTGAAATACGGTACAAGCTATATAGGAGTGAGTGGATCCTATATCTATCAATGCAATATAAGGTACATTATAAATAAAACACGTACCCGTAATGACGTCCGGAGCATCTCCATCCTCTCGGGGATGAGCAACATAGACTAGAGCCGGTAGCCTCGCATCAATATGACTAGCACTTCTGCCCGGTGCTTTCTGACCACAGCCCAGACCGTTACCACCCCTGGCCTGACTACGGCCTCTCAGTGGTTGCTGAACTACTCTCGGTGGTGCAGTACCCATGCCAGAAGCTTGCATCTGATCGGACCTCCGCGGGCAATCTCTAATACGATGCTCTAATGAATCGCACCTCAAACAAGCCCCAGTTCTTTTCCAGCACTCGCCCTGATGGCGTTTACCACAATAAGTACACGACGGCTGTCCAGTAGCCGAAATAGGAGCTCTAACTCTGATCGACCCATCCACTCTGGGCTTTTTCCTAGGCCTCTGAACGGAACTCGAGGGCTCTGATTCTCTCTTATTCCTACCTCTTTCTCTGTTCTGGCGCTCAGCGCGCTTCACTTCCTCGGCGATCTTCGCCTTATCAACCAGTGCCGCAAAGTCTCGCTCCCTCTGTGGAGCTATCAGAACTATCAGATTATCCCTGAGGCCATCCTTGAAGCGAACACATCGCACGTACTCAGTCGCCACCATTCCTCGCGCGTAGTGGCTCAGTCGCAGAAATTCAGCCTCGTACTCGGCAACTGATCTATCCCCTTGAGTCAGATTAAGGAACTCTCTCCTATGGGTATCCACATAATTGACACCCACATATTTCCCCTGGAAAGGAGTCTTAAAGAGCTCCTAGGTAAGTCGATCGGGCTGAGTGCCCTCCTTAACAGTGAGCCACCACTGATATGCCTCATCTTGTAGCAACGATACAACACCCTTTAATTTCTGCTCAGAGGTGCAGTCCAGGTCGTCCATAATCCTCTCTATGACTTCAATCCAGTATTCAGCCACATTGGGGGCCACCCAAGCAATGCCCCTCAAGAGCTCAGCTCCATTAGACCGGAGTCGTTTCGTAACCGACCTGCGGCCTCCAGCTTCAGTATTAGGCCCAACGACCCTCTCTAAAATCCTCAAGATGGCCTGGGATAGTGCGTTGCCCCCAGCCGCTCGATCATGAGATCCAGTCTCGGTCCAGGTGAAGCCGGCGTCTCACTTGTATCCAAATTAGGCAAGTTGCCAGAAGATGATGACCCAGCTCAAGCACCTCTACGGCCTCTTGTGCCCCATCTGCGAGTACCTCTTGTGCTCATTATCGATTCGCGTTAATCTATATTTATAGTTTTATGCATCAGTTTACAGTTCCAGTGTTTATTAACGGATATTTTATGAAAACAGTATCAGATGTGTAAAGTTTATTTCGTATATCGTAGTGTCAATCAATGCCTATCAGTTTTTCTACAGTATCAGTATACACTAACTTGAGTGTTTTCAGTACAGTCTATCTATAGTAGTTTCGGTACATACTATCTATAGCATTTTCAGTTTTTAAACAAATAACAGTTCAGATGACTTACAGGATCGGCGTCGGAGACTCGGTGTACCACACATTTAGTGGAAACATTTCATGTCATTTAGAAATCAATTCTTAGAGAATCAAATCTTAAAAACCCAAATTCACAGCCGAGTTTTGTAACCTGGCTCTGATACCACTAAATGTAACACCCCAAACCCGGCCTAGACATTATGGCCAAATCTGGCGATGTCAAATGGTAGTGTTTTTCGAAATAAATGAGTTGTCGTAAAAACCTCTTTTCTATTTAACCTCCACACAAAATCTTGTGTTAATTCTAGGATGCATCGTTAATTTTCAAACTTAGTTCATTATTACAAAATTATTCTTTTTCAAAACATTGTTAATTTTCAAAACGGCACTTATTGAGAAAGTTTTGTAAATCAGTTTGCGTATTTGAGTGTATTTTGTTAAAACGGTTGATTCTTTTTGAAAACCCGATTAACCCTACTACTAGCAGTTGTAAATCAAAACAATAGAAATCCCAAATTAACCATCAAGATCCAAAAAATGCCATTATTACAGTAAAATACCCCAAAATAAAATTAAAAATCATTATTAAGTACTAATCGAATAATTTAGGTCGTGTGGCCACCTTGGAGTCCTCCGCCGCACCGATCTGCCTATGTTTGAGGGTTACCTGTACAGCCAAATCAGAAGGGTGAGTTTTTGAAAACTCAGTGTGTAATCCCATATAAAGCAAAGAGATAGACAGAAGGCAATCACAGTCTAGGCCTAAGCCCTTTCGAATCGTGTGATGTCGGTTTGGGCTTTAGCCCATCTCGATCTGAGAGGAGTCATGCATTTGGACCTTGGCCCATTACAGTATCAGTAATCAGTACAATATCAAATTATACAGTATACAAGTCCTACCAGCCAGCCTCTACACTCCATCTCCGTCCAACCCTACACTCCATGTGGGGGATATAAAAACCTACCAATCCCTACACTCCAAAAAGTATCGAATGGGGCACTAAACAGTAGTTTGCAGCTGAGCTGCCAGTAAGTAAGGCTCGAAGCCTTTCAGTACACTTCCTTCGATCCATATAAACCCATCCCTATGCAATGCATCATACAATCATGTCATGCCAAATCATGGTATCATATGTGTATTCAGTACAGTTTTAACAGCATGCTCAAAATACAGTCGTACATGTATATATATAAAGTACATGGATATAACAGTCACTCTGTCAATTAGGGATCTAGGTAATCTTACCGACCCTACAGTAGGTCCACAGTCGACTCAGGCGACCCGTGCAACCTTAGCAGTCGAAACAGTGAAAATGGGCTCACAAGCCCATGCACTTTACCCATATGGGCCTACACACCCGTATGGCCCACAAGGCCTAAAATGGGCTTAGCCGTGTGTATCACACGGCCTTGCCAAATAATCCCACATGCTCGTGGGGCCCACATGGCCCAATTCGGCTCGGCCCATGAATCGCACATGGCCTGGCCCGTCGATTACACGCCCGTTTTCGCTCACACGGCCTACCACACGGGCGGCCGCACGCCCGTGTGGCGTCGACTTTCACGCTTTTTGACTTTTCGCCGGTTTTTGTTTCTAGAGTCGTGTTTAAACACCTGGTTTGTTTGTGACGTAAAAGCACTTTCGAGATCACCAGCACCTATGGTCGACAAACACACCCCACAATCAGTCCTAATTTGTAGTTAATTCGAAACCAAAACGTCGACAATGATTCGTTCAATCCATTCGTTACTTACCTTAAAAACCATGCAACCCCCCACTACGAAACCGAACGAGACAGGTCACCACTCCCACAATTTTTCGTTGCCAATTCTGAAAGACCCAATGTTAACAGTATATTACATCTTCATAACCAAAAGAAAGGAAAAGCTTCCCCTAATTCACAAACACAACCACCTTACCTACTAAGTGAGTAACAGTAGAACCACACCGCTCCAACACTAACCGAATTGCTCCAGCCCTTAACCTTCATCAATGAAACAGTCGACCGATTACTATGAATCCATAAACCAAAATACACCACAGTTACGAAACTTACCACCAACGCACGAAAGCACAATGGAGATGACAAGTTGCGGCAACAAGGAGAAGGTTAGGAAACAAGAGAAATCGACAGCAAAAAGGAAAAGAGGGAATCGACAGAACCAAGAGAAAAGATAAATGAAGAAAGGAGAAGGGAAAAGAAAATAGCCGAAATTCACAACAATATTCGGCACCACGAAAGAAGAACAGTTGACAGGAAAAGTTGAGAGAAAACCAATGCCAAAGCCGAAATTGGAAAAAGAAAAGAAGTGATCAAATTTTTGGTAAACTCCCCTAATCCCTTAACTTTCTCCCCATATCCCTAACTTCCCTCCTAAAACCGTCCATCACACTCACACTAACCCTCAAACTCCCCCCCAAACCGTCCACCACAATCTCCTCAACAACCGAATTCAACCTTCATTCAAACACTACAGTATTTCGGCTAAACTAAAATTCCTACACGGCACAGGCAGCAAAATAATCCCTTGTTTGCACAAAGACTCGAACTCCAGACCTCCAGCTTATTTACTCTCAACTCAACCACCAGACCAGTAGGCCCATTCTGACATATTTTACCAACATTCAATTATAAGCCTACTGGCTAAAGATAGGTGTTTACTCAATTAAAAACAAAATTTTGCCCAAGCTAAGGCTTGAACCCAAGACTTCTCAGACACTCCCAGAACACTTAACCACTGAAGCAGACAGATATTTGTGTCACAAACATACAAGAATAATTATAAAGGATTTTGTTTGGGGCGTTACAAGGGTTGTTACACTAATAGTGTAATTGGACCCTCATTTAATGACCTAATAATAGAAATGATATGAAATTCTCTAGATTTAGGTAAATTGCAATTAATTCCTAATTAATTAATCAGTTTTCTTGTATGATCGAAAATGGTGGTTTCGAGGCTACAATTTTGATGTGTCAGACCGTAAATATTAATTATTTAATATTTATAGAGTTATTAATGTCGTGTTAAAATTTGGTTAAAATTTCATCGTTTAGATAGTTAATTAAATAAAAAGGACTGAAACGTAAAAATTGTAAAAGTGGAGTTCTATTGATTACAGGCATCAAATAATAATGGAAAGTTAAGGCAAGACCCTTAAATGGTAAATGTATCATTAAAAGGGATAGTGGATGGTATTAGGTTTATAAATGTTGAAAATTTTGAATAATTAGTAAGGGCAAAATAGTAAATTAGTAATTAAATGAAATATAATAAGAAAACAAGTTAAAAATCAAGTAAAAACTTATTATCTTCTTCGTATTGTGAACTGAAAACCCTAGGAAGACATGGGAGAAGTTCGACTAGCTTTGATCCTTGTATTAGGTAAGTAAACCTCGCTTGTTTTTAGTAAGGTTTATGTTTTTGAGCTCGTATTAGTTTAATCTAACTCGGGATTAATTCGTAAAACTATCAAATGTTTTAGATTATGCCATTGATGAAATTGAGTTATTCTTGAAATTTTATAGTAGAATATTAAGCTTGGTTGCTAGATAGGACTATTTTGTAAAGTAATTTTTGGTAGTTTTACTGTTTAAGAACTAAATTGTTAAAGTGATAAAATTATAGGGACTTGTTGTGTATTAACAGAAATTATGGGCTGTAGAGAGGCCTTATATAGTTCGGTTAAACTTGATTTTATTTGAAATTGGTTAAATTGCATGTTTTAGGCTTAGGGACTAAATTGTATAAAAGTAAAATGTTAGGGGCAATTTTGTAAAAATATAAAAAAAGACTTAATTGCATAAAATGAATTAATTTTGCTGTTAGAATTTGTAACACCCCTAACCCGTATCCGTTGCCAAAGTAGGGTTACGAGGTATTACCGATCAATACACATCATTTAACATACAATACTCATACATTTATGCATTCATACTCAAATACCATTCAACACAATCACATTGTCCCTTATAATAGCCTACGAGGCCTTAAACATGCTTTAGAAGGGGTTCGGGACTAAACCGATAACATACAAAAAAATTTTGGAAAATTTAGAAATTTTTCATCCATACAGGGGTCACACGCCCGTGTGAACATGCCGTGTGCCTCACACGGCTCCAGACACGCCCGTGTCTCAGGCCGTGTGGAAACAGGGCATACATACTGGCTTGGGTCACACGGCCGACCACACGCCCGTGTGTGTAACCCGTGTGCCCTTCGAAATGGCCACACACGCTCGTGTGCCAGGCCATGTACTAGGCCGTGCCAAACCTGTAGGGTATACTGACTTATGCAACACGGCCATGTCACACGCCCGTGTGTTAGGCCGTATGCCATTTAGGGGGTATACTGACTTGTACCACACGGCCAGTCACACGGCCGTGTGTGAGACCGTGTGGAGCATACTGACTTCAATTCAATTTCAACACCAGGGGACACACGGTCGTGTAACATGACCGTGTGTCACACACGGCTGAGACACACGTCCGTGTCTCTGCTCGTGTGGACAAAAATAGGCCATTTGCAGGGCCAATTTGCCACCCCAACTTTAATGTACCTACACAAGGCCAAATGGTACCATTTCATCATACAATAGGCAGCCAAAATCATCAACCAAATGCACCATTCATATCATTATAATTTCATCTATTCCAAATCTCAAATCTCTATCAATTACTTAGCTCAATACATGCCAAAACAATATCAAGATAACATTTGCATATTTCCATTTCATCTACTACTTGCCAAAACATACCATAATTGAATACCTATACACAACCAAACATTATACCAAGTTAAGCCAAATCACATGGCTTTAACTTATACCAAAAAATGCACCAAAATTACTATCTCAAGTAACCATAACTATCATCTTTAAAACTAGCCTATACATGCCATATTTACATATATCCACAAAGTCAAAGGTACCAATCGGCAACTGGATAGTGTGATGCGTAACTCCGACTTTATCCGAATCGAGCGAGCTATCGAACCTCTATAATACACGAAAAAGAAACAGAGTAAGCTTTATAGCTTAGTAAGCCCGTATAATTCAGAATTAAACTTACCAATTTTACATAATCAAGATAATAAATAAGGTAAACTCAATTAAATTTCCAAATGCCTAAAACAAGCATTCATCAAGTTAGTTACATAAATACATGTAATCATCCATTTTCTCAATCTAAATATTCAATACATTGCATCATATCAAATTCATATATATATATCAAATACATCATTTGTAACATTTCACTCTCAATCATATAAATAGTAATTCATCCGTATAAACAGTACTTTATCATATCACAGGATTTATGCCCGTTGAACTCATTAGAACTTCAAAGGATACTCGGGTGGTATACATTAGTAATCCGTCAATTCATTAACATTTTTGCTCTTTCGAGCTATGATTAGTAAGCTCCTCCTGAGCTGATGGACAGTAAGCTCTATTGAGCTGAAACAGTAAGCTCTTACGAGCTGATATATCGGTAAGCTCATATGAGCTGTGGTGAGTCTGCAACAAATGCAGGAGCTCGACTAAAACGGTAACTCTAGTGACATGTCACTCGTATCCTACGAATTCATACAGTTCAAACGGGGCTCGGTAATCATCAGTCTATATCAATTAAGCATTTGTATTCCAAGTATATCAATTACTCAATTATATACATACATTTCAAATAAATACAAGTATTTAAAAGTTCGATTCTAATTGTATCGCTCGGATAGCAAATATCAGCTATTCGTCCACTTTTCTTTTTCCCCGATCTAATTTCGATCTCGGCTTATCTTGATCTATATAATATCAAAATTAACTCATTCAATATTCATTCTATTCAATTTAGCCCAAAAATCACCTTATGGCAAAATTACACTTTTGCCCAACTATTTTAATATTTTTACAATTTAGTCCTTAGCTCGTAAAAATGCAAATTCATGCAATTAGACCCTTAACTATGCTAGCCGAATTTTAATGGAGTCCCTAGCAGCCCATATCTTTTGTTTAATCACACTTTTACCCACATAATTTTACAATTTCACAATTTAATCCCCTTTTGACATTTTTGTCAAAAATCACTTTACAAAACTAGTTTAACTATCAACAATTATTCAAAATCCATCATCAACCATCAAATTAATCAAGCATTCAACAATGGAAACATGATAATTCTTTAACAATTTCAAAATCTAAGGTACGTGCTAGCTAGAATACATAGCAACGATCTAAAAAATGTAGAAATCATTAAAAACCGAGTAAAAATGGACTTACATTTTAAGCATGAAATGGCCGAACCCTAAATGCTCTCCTATGGCTTCTTTCTCTTTTAATTTCAGTGAAGATGGACTAAAAATGATGATATGCATATTTTTGTTTCATTTAATTTATCATTAATTATAAATTTCCAAAATTAACCTTAGTATAAAACTATCAAAATCACTTAATGGTTGTCCATAATGGTCCCCTCACCTTAATAATGGTCCATTTAACACTTAAGCACCTCCACATTAATATTCATAGTCATTTAGTGCATTTAACAATTAGATTTCAACTTTTACACTTTACGCAATTTAGTCCTTTTTACCAAATTAAACATTCAAACAATAAAATTTCCTTACGAAACTTTCACACAATAATTCTATCATGCTGCAAACTTTAATAAAATAATAAAATAAATATTTTGACCTCAAATTTGTGGTCCCGAAACCACTGTTCCGATTTGACTCAAAAATGGGCTGTTACAGAATTAGTGAATTGAATGGAATTATTATTTTAGATCCTATACGAGTGGAAAACCGAGGAAAAGAGGAAATTACCAAATAGCTCATGTACTTTATCGTTGCTGCAGTTTAGTCTGTTAAGTTCGTACGGTTTAATTTTAGTATTTTTTTAAATGTATTATAGGAACTTAATTGCATAAAAATGGATTATATTGATGTGTGTAATTGGAAATGGAAATAATGAATTGAAATAACATTGATCACTGATTGAGATACTATGAGTCGCTACTGTAAATCAATCTTGTAAGTTCATACATTTATTTATGCTTCTAATAATCATTGTACTCGTTGTTAATATACTATTATTGAATGTTATTGTAACACCCCTAACCCGTATTCGTCGCCGGAATAGGGTTACAGAGTATTACCGGAGTTTACAGAGTAATTTCATATAATTCATGTCATTTACTTTTCATATCTGAAATTAATCATATTATCCCTTGAATGGACCCTCGAGGCCCAATTTAAATAATAGAATCAAGTCGAGACAAAATCGGGAACTTAGAAAATTTTTCCCAAAATTCCAAAATTTTTCTTATATACAGGGGTCACACGCCCGTGTGGGTAGGCCGTGTGACTCACACAGCCATGTGACATGCCCATGTCTCAGGCCGTGTGGGCATTCGATGTGAGGCACACGGCCGTGTCCTAGTCCGTGTTCTTACCCATGTAACTCCCTGACTTGTGCCACACGGCCTGCCACACGTCCGTGTGCTAGGCCATGTGGTCAATTTAATTTTCACAAATTAGGTGCATGTTTCACACGGCTAAGACACACGTCCGTGTTCTGGGCCATGTAGCACACACGGCTGAGACACACGCCCGTGTCTCTGCTCGTGTGCCCAATTCTGAGCATTCTGTTTCTCAAACTTAAGATGCAGGGGACACACGACCAAACCACATGCCCATGTACTAGACCGTGTGTCACACACGGTCAATACACACGCCCGTGTGTCTACCCGTGTGGACAAAATAAGGCCATTTCCTAGCCCTATTTCTCACCAAAGTTTAACCTTCAACCTACAACAACATTTGCATATATTTGCCAACCAATTCAAGTCATATAAATCAAGCAAACATCAATAACATATATGAAATAACATCACATATATTCATATGATCAAACTTATTTTTTAATAAAGACTTATATTATACCCTAATCATTCTAACCAACCACATACATATATGTTAAATATGATATATATAACTTCATAATATACCAAATTAAACATCACTAGCCATACAATTGGCTAGATTACAAACATCCATTTGCAAGCCATCATTGGGCTAAGTTAACCTATACATGCCATTATGTCAAAGTAAATTTTCTATTTATACCAAAACAAGCTGGAGGATAGTTTGATGATACTCTGACCAATCTCCAACCTTTACGAGCTTTCGAGCACTATAAAGCAGAGAAAAGAAAACCTAGTAAGCATTTAATGTTTAGTAAGTTCGTATAACAGGAATTTAACTTACCATATATTTTCATTTAAGATAAGCATACAATAATGCATCCAAACAATTTGGCTTATAGCCTAAAATACAACTTCACCAAATCATGTTAGTCAAGTAATTCACATAATACTAAGAACATAGATGAGCTCATCATTTAATGTCTTTCATATTCATATGCTTTCCATAATATTATTTCATATTACATGTACACTTTGATAACAAATCATTTCAAATTCAGTTTAGCCATGTCAGAACTTTACCCGTTGAATTTATTAGAAATATCGATGAATACGGTCATATAGTACACTTTAGTGTACACTACTTGTAACACCCCAAACCCGGCCCATGCGTTATGAGTTGATTTGGTATGTCACACGAGCAAAACATGTTAAACCCTTTTTGTTCGTACTAAAATATTGCTTTGTTAAAAATCAAGAAAACAAGTTTGATTTGATAAAATACTACTAATCTCAAAGATTTGATTGATAAATCGATAAATTTGAACTAATGATCTTACAAAACCGTGACTTTTGAAAACGATGTTGAAAATTCGAGAGAGAATCCAAGGCTTTTGAAAATATCGTTAATAGTTCGAGAGAAAATATCCGTGTTAAAAATATTTGTAAAAGTTTATTTTGAAATCCATTTGTTAATCGATTTTGGAAACCATTGTTTAAGTTTTTAGAAAATTCCCCTTTTTAAACAATTTAAGAAAAATAATAAAAACACCCCAACCAAAAAGCAAAAATAAAAATAGTCCAGAGGCCTTATTACAACATTTAACCCAAAATAGTAAAGTAATAAAATAATCGAGAAAGAAGTCTAAAGTCCAAATAAACCATTTCCGAAGTATGGCCTCCGTCGAGTCATCCATAGCCCAAGTCCATATCATCAAGCATTACCTACAAGGGTTAAGAGAAAGGGGGTGAGTTACAAGAACTCGGTGTGAAATCCTTACTGCTTATTCATTGGGCCGAACCCAATTAGCAATATTTTGGGCCTAAGCCCATTTATAACAACAATAATGTATCAAATATAATATGCATATGATATGCAATTCCCAAACCAAACCTAGTTTTCCATCCGCTACACACCACCCGTACCAACCAACACACCTGTGGGGAGCTTTAGTCACCCACCCCGCCAACACACCAAATATAGGCATTAAGCCGATTATATCAAATTCGTGGACAAGCCACCAGATTAACAAAATTTACATGGCATCGCCATTCTTCATATTTGTGGCAGAGCCACCAGAATTATGTAGCAGAGCTACCAGAACTTCTCTTCATCATTATCGCATCCCATGCAAATCATGTATATAATGCATAGCCATTCAACACAATTTATTCAGATATTTATTACAAAATTATGGCCCATTACAACAATTAATCAAAAGGGCCATTAAGCAAAATATCAGATTTGGCCCATTTAGCAAAATATCAGATCGGCCCATTTATCAAAATATCAGATTGGCCCATTTATCAAAATATCAGATTAGCCCATTTATCAAAATATCAGATTGGCCCATATAACAAAATATCAGATCGGCCCATTTATCAAAATATCAGATTGGCCTATTTATCAATTTCGTAATTCGGCCCTTTAGGGGCATTTTTTTAATTTCGACCCCTAGGGGCATTTTTGTAATTTCGATAATTTACCCACTAAGGGTAATTCGATAATTTCGCAACCTACACTTAACTTCTAATGTGGAGCATAAAAATCGAAACTGTCCATCTGCGTCGTACTGACTAAATTGACTATCACTTGAGTTAGGAATATCGAAATCTAAATTCGTAAATTTTCTTTCAAACTAGACTCATATATCTTCTTACTACTATTTTCCCAGAATTTTTGGCTTAACCATTTAGTACAGTTTATTCCTTAAATTTTCCCTTGTTTCACTGTCCAACGATTCTGACCTATCTTACCTTAATTTCAAATATCTCACTGTACAGTTTTCATATGTTGCTCTCACTTGTTTCTATTGAAAATAGACTCACCAAGGAATCAGTACATATAAACTATATCTCATAATTCACTTTGTACAATTTTATAAGATTTTTCCAAGACAGATCAGGGAACCACGAAGTCATTCAGAATCAGTCTCACTCAAATTAACATATCTCAGAATATAAAACTCCTTTTCCTTCTCCGTTTCTTCCATATTAAAATAGACACAGTAAGCTTTAATCTGATATCTTATTCACTTTGTAATTCCCTTTCTCCTATTTTTCGTGATTTTCCAAAAACAGGTCACTGCTTCTAATCGAAACTATTTTATTACAGAATACGATTACTGCTACGATCATACGCACGCCCGAGTGATCACGGATGCCGGTTTTTGGTGTTCTTCGGTATTTTGACCAAATCAAAGAACATATCATACAACCTTTCAGAGAGATGTGAGATTACACACCATATCAAACATGTATTCGGAAGGTACGGGATTACACACCTGATTTTGATTTCCTAACGAACCACTCGTTGATGGCCTAGAACAATACCAACCAAAAGTTAGCCTCGGATTTCCAAAAGATTTCGTATCACTTACACTTGAATCACTTACCACTATGTCCGAAGGTAGAAATATATCGAGTGATTTGTCCCTAAAACATAATCGATTAGTCAGAACCACTATTATCCTTTAAACGAATAAAAAACGATTTCCAATAATCCATGAAGAACTCCTTACCTTATCGATATTGGATCCAATTTCCACCGTTTGACTTAGGGCTAGAAAGATACACGGCCACCCACTTAGAACACTATGAAAAAGAGAAAATAATCTCGTTTGAGAGGGTAGAATAAAATGATGGTCTCGGTTAAAAGGACCATCCCATGCCAAGACATATATTCGGCTAGGAGAAAGAAAAAATAAAAAAAATGTTTGAATAGAACCACTTACCGATTGATCAAAGGAGTGAGTGTTAATACGGATGAGAAGAACGATAAAGAAGAAATGGAGGGTTCGGTTTTTCCAAAGGAAAACGAGTGAACAATTTGATCTCCAAGGCTTAGGTACTTTCGGCAACAAGGAAGAAAATAAGAAACAAAAATGCACACTAAAGGCTTGAAAATTCGACAAAGAGAAGAGGAAATTTGGAGAGAAAGAGAATGATACAAAAAACTAAAGAGAACAACCTCTCAAGCACTAGCTTTGCCAAAAACTCCTAGCAAAATTCGGCTATCACCCCCTTTAGCCCCAAAACCGTCCACATGCATTACAAGGTTGGTCAACACTTGGCCATCCACACCTTCCAAAACAATCACCACGAATTAAGCCCCTTGTTCCCTCTACTTGCCTATTTCTCTTGATTCCTTTCATCAACTTCAACCTTGCCTTTTTCTTTTAGCCACCTTACCAAAATAATGAAGTCAATCTTGCCATGAATGCCTCTTGGCCGACACTTAAGGAAAGGGTGCAAAAATAAAAGTCAAAATTTGCACACAATGGGAGTTGGACCTCTTCCCTCAAAGTCCTTCACTTGATGCTATAACCTCTTTACCAATTGCTCATTTATGCTAGCAATTTTACTCTTTTATTTCCATAAACCTTGATGCCACTTACTATCCCTCCTTAATAGGCTTAAACACAAAATTTTACTAAGGCCCAACTTGAACCCGGAACTTCATAGAACCCCGTAACTTTCCAAAATTACCTTCTTAATAAGTCCAACTTGAAATAATGTCGTTCTCTTGTTCTCAAAATTTTAAAATGCTTCTACGCTCAAGGCCCAATGGGCCCAATAGGTCCAATTTTACTAGGCCCAATTTTGGGATGTTACAATTCTACCCACCTTAAAGAAATTTCGTCCTCGAAATTTCCATCCAACTACTAAACGCATCGCTCAAATCACACCACTAAGCTTTCGCTGCGCACTCTGATCTTAATAACCACAATGTACCTTTAACATAATCTTGAATCCTTTTTCACACAACCAAACATCTAACCACAGAAGCAAGCAGTTATCTACCACTTATACCTAAAATTTTCTACATTCAATCATCACGTCCAACCAAAACATACCTGACTTGATGGTGATGAAACAATCTCGAGCCTTATGCTCCTTAGACCCGCATCTCAAGCATGCTCCTGACCTCCTCTAGCATTTTCTCGGATGACGCCTTCTGTAATAATCGCAAGTCGGAAAGTTTGGTCGTGCCTTAACATGCTTTATGGAACGAGATTGCGACCCAAAAGAACCGCGATCTAATTTCTTCTTACAGCTCACAGACCCAACTCGAAGCGCTTCACCGATTCCTTTAACCTCTTCCAATACCTCCTTAACTATCTGAGTCAACTCGACAACCCCAGCTCGGTCATGAGACCTCGTCTCAGCCACTGGCGATGCTAACGACTCCCTTTCGGAAACATGCCTTGGTGCCGAAGATCTAGCCCTAGCACCTCGGCCTCTACCACGTCCATGTCTACCGCGTCTACATCTTCTAGCGTTCATGTTCACTAAGTCGATTTAATCTTGATTACGAGATTTATGAATCAGTATACTATTCGATGTTTATTAAACGATGTTTTATGGAGTATAGGAAGTAAAGTTATTTTCGAGTGTCAAATCCGCATCCTAGAGTCTCAATCTCTATAGTTTCAACTCTTAAAGCTAACAGTTCTAGAGTATTCTATTTCGTAGAATTTTCGTACCACAGTAATAACACAATAATCATAAAATGAAAACAAATACTTACTTGACTTGGTGCCGGATACTCGTGGTGCCATACTTCCTTTAGAACATATATTTATAAATCAAAATTCTAAACAGCTTTGGAAAATGCTTTTGAACCCAAACCACGGCCGAGTTTTGCAACTGGGCTCTGATACCATAAAATGTAACACCCCAAACCCGGCCCATGCGTTATGAGCGGATTTGGTATGTCACACGAGCAAAACATGTTAAACCCTTTTTGTTCGTACTAAAATATTGCTTTGTTAAAAATCAAGAAAACAAGTTTGATTTGATAAAATACTACTAACCTCAAAGATTTGATTGATAAATCGATAAATATGAACTAATGATCTTACAAAACCGTGACTTTTGAAAACGACGTTGAAAATTCGAAAGAGAATCCAAGTCTTTTGAAAATATCGTTAATAGTTCGAGAGAAAATATCCGTGTTAAAAATATTTGTAAAAGTTTATTTTGAAATCCATTTGTTAATCGATTTTGGAAACCATTGTTTAAGTTTTTAGAAAATTCCCTTTTAAACAATTTAAGAGAAATAATAAAACATCCCAACCAAAAGCAAAAATAAAAATAGTCCAGAGGCCTTATTACAACATTTAACCCAAAATAGTAAAGTAATAAAATAAACGAGAAAGAAGTCTAAAGTCCAAATAAACCATTTCCAAGTATGGCCTCCGTCGAGTCATCCATAGCCCAAGTCCATATCATCAAGCATTACCTACAAGGGTTAAGAGAAAGGGGGTGAGTTACAAGAACTCGAGTGTGAAATCCCCTTACTGTTATTCATTGGGCGGAACCCAATTAGCAACATTTTGGGCCTAAGCCCATTTATAACAACAATAATGTATCAAATATAATATGCATATGATATGCAATTCCCAAACCAAACCTAGTTTTCCATCCGCTACACACCACCCGTACCAACCAACACACCTGTGGGGAGCTTTAGTCACCCACCCCGCCAACACACCAAATATAGGCATTAAGCCGATTATATCAAATTTGTGGACAAGCCACCAGATTAACAGAATTTACATGGCATCGCCATTTTTTCATATATGTGGCGAGCCACTGAATTATGTAGCAGAGCTACGAAACTTCTCTTCATCATTATCCCATCCCATGCAAATCATGTATATAATGCATAGCCATTCACAACAATTTATTCAGATATTTATTACAAAATTATGGCCCATTACAACAATTAATCAAAAGGCCCATTAAGCAAAATATCAGATTTGGCCCATTTAGTAAAATATCAGATCGGCCCATTTATCAAAATATCAGATTGGCCCATTTATCAAAATATCAGATTGGCCCATATAACAAAATATCAGATCGCCCCATTTATCAAAATATCAGATTGGCCCATTTATCAATTTCGTAATTTGGCCCTTTAGGGGCATTTTCGTAATTTCGACCCATAGGGGCATTTTCGTAATTTCAATAATTTACCCACTAAGGGTAATTCGGTAATTTCGCAACCTAGACTTAACTACTAATGTGGAGCATAAAAATCGAAACTGTCCATCTGCATCATACTGACTAAATTGACTATAACTCGAGTTAGGAATCTCGAAATCTAAATCCATAAATTTTACATGAAACTAGACTCATATATCTTCTTACTACTATTTTTCCAGAATTTTTGGCTTAACCATTTAGTATAGTTTATTTCTTAAATTTTCCCTTGTTTCACTGTCTAACAATTCTGACCTCTCTTATCTTAATTTCAAATATCTCACTGTAAAGTTTTCATATATTGCTCCCACTTGTTTCTATTGAAAATAGACTCACTAAGGAATCTGTACATATAAACTATATCTCATAATTCACTTTGTACAATTTTATACGATTTTTCCAAGACAGATCAGGGAACCACAAAGTCATTCAGAACTAGTCTCACTCAAATTAACATATCTCAGAATATAAAAATCCTTTTTCTTCTCCGTTTCTTCCATATTAAAATAGACACAGTAAGCTTTAATCTGATATCTTATTCACTTTGTAATTCCCTTTCTCCTATTTTTCGTGATTTTCCAAAAACACATCACTCCTTCAACCGAAACTGTTTTATTACAAAATACGATTACCACTACGATCATACGCACGCCCGAGTGATCACGGATGCCGATTTTTGGTGTTCTTCGGTATTTTGACCAAATCACAGAACATATCATACAAACTTTCAGATAGATGTGATATTACACACCATATCAAACATGTATTTGGAAGGTACGGGATTACACACCTGATTTTGATTTCCTAACGAACCACTCGTCGATGACCTAGAACAATACCAACCAAAAGTTAGCCTCGGATTTCCAAAAGATTTCGTATCACTTACACTTGAATCACTTACCACTATGTCCGAAGGTAGAAATATATCGAGTGATTTGTCCCTAAAACATAATCGATTAGTCAGAACCACTATTATCCTTTAAACGAATAAAGAACGATTTCCAATAATCCATGAAGAACTCCTTACCTTATCGATATTGGATCCAATTTCCACCGTTTGACTTAGGGCTAGAAAGATACACGGCCACCCACTTAGAACACTACGAAAAATAGAAAATAATCTCGTTTGAGAGGGTAGAATAAAATGATGGTCTCGGTTAAAAAGACCATCCCATGCCAAGACATATATTCGGCTAGCAGAAAGAAAAAATAAAAAACAATGTTTGGATAGAACCACTTACCGATTGATCAAAGGAATGAGTGTTAATACGGATGAGAAGAACGGTAAAGAAGAAATGAAGGGTTTTTTTTCCAAAGGAAAACGAGTGAACAATTTGATCTCTAAGGCTTAGGTACTTTCGGCAACAAGGAAGAAAATAAGAAACAAAAATGCACACTCCAAGGCTTAAAAATTCAACAAAGAGAAGAAGAAATTTGGAGAGAAAGAGAATGATACAAAAAACTAAAGAGAACAACCTCTCAAGCACTAGCTTTGCCAAAAACTCCTAGCAAAATTCGGCTATCACCCCCTTTAGCCCCAAAACCGTCCACATGCATTACAAGGTTGGTCAACACTTGGCCATCCACACCTTCCAAAACAATCACCACGAATTAAGCCCCTTGTTCCCTCTACTTGCCTATTTCTCTTCATTCCTTTCCCCAACTTCAACCTTGCCTTTTTCTTTTAGCCACCTTACCAAAATAATGAAGTCAATCTTGCCATGAATGCCTCTTGGCCGACACTTAAGGAAAGGGTGCAAAAATAAAAGTCAAAATTTGCACACAATGGGAGTTGGACCTCTTCCCTCAAAGTCCTTCACTTGATGCTATAACCTCTTTACCAATTGCTCATTTATGCTAGCAATTTTACTCTTTCATTTCCATAAACCTTGATGCCACTTACTATCTCTCCTTAATAGGCTTAAACACAAAATTTTACTAAGGCCCAACTTGAACCCGGAACTTCATAGAACCCTGTAACTTTCCAAAATTACCTTCTTAATAAGTCCAACTTGAAATAATGCCGTTCTCTTGTTCTCAAAATTTTAAAATGCTTCTACGCTCAAGGCCCAACGGGCCCAATAGGTCCAATTTTACTAGGCCTAATTTTGGGATGTTACAATTCTACCCTCCTTAAAGAAATTTCGTCCTCGAAATTTCCATCCAACTACTAAACGCATCGCTCAAATCACACCACTAAGCTTTCGCTGTGCACTCTGATCTTAATAACCACAATGTACCTTTAACATAATCTTGAATCCTTTTTCACACAACTAAACATCTAACCACAGAAGCAAGCAGTTATCTACCACTTATACCTAAAATTTTCTACATTCAATCATCACGTCCAACCAAAACATACCTGACTTGATGGTGATGAAACAATCCCGAGCCTTATGCTCCTTAGACCCGCATCTCAAGCATGCTCCCGACCACCTCCAAAGATTCTCCCGATGACGCCTATACGCAATAATCGCAAGCGGAAAGTTTGGTCGTGCCTTAACATGCTTTATGGAACGAGACTGCGAACCAAAAGAACCGCGATCTAATTTCTTCTTACAGCTCACAGACCCAACTCGAAGCGCTTCACCGATTCCTTTAACCTCTTCCAATACCTCCTTAACTATCTGAGTCAACTTGACAACCCCAGCTCGGTCATGAGACCCCGTCTCAGCCACTGGCGATGCTAACGACTCCCTTTCAGAAACATGCCTCAGTGCCAAAGATCTAGCCCTAGCACCTCGGCCTTTACCACGTCCACGTCTACCGCGTCCATGTCTTCTAGCGTTCATGTTCACTAAGTCGATTTAATCTTGATTACGATTTTTATGAATTAGTATACTATTCGATGTTTATTAAACGGTGTTTTATGGAGTATAGGAAGTAAAGTTGTTTTCGAGTGTCAAATCCGCATCCTAGAGTCTCAATCTCTATAGTTTCAACTCTTAAAGCTAACAATTCTAGAGTATTCTATTTCATAGAATTTTCGTACCACAGTAATAACACAATAATCATAAAATGAAAACAAATACTTACTTGACTTGGTGCCGAATACTCGTGGTGCCATACTTCCTTTAGAACATATATTTATAAATCAAAATTCTAAACAGCTTTGGAAAACGCTTTTGAACCCAAACCACTCGCCAAGTTTTACAACTGGCTCGATACCATAAAATGTAACACCCCAAACCCGCCCATGCGTTATGAGCGGATTTGGTATGTCACACGAGCAAAACATGTTAAACCCTTTTTGTTCGTACTAAAATATTGCTTTGTTAAAAATCAAGAAAACAAGTTTGATTTGATAAAATACTACTAACCTCAAAGATTTGATTGATAAATCGATAAATTTTAACTAATGATCTTACAAAACCATGACTTTTGAAAACGACGTTGAAAATTCGAAAGAGAATCCAAGTCTTTTGAAAATATCATTAATAGTTCGAGAGAAAATATCCGTGTTAAAAATATTTGTAAAAGTTTATTTTTAAATCCATTTGTTAATCGATTTTGGAAACCATTGTTTAAGTTTTTAGAAAATTCCTCTTTTTAAACAATTTAAGAAAAATAATAAAAACATCCCAACCAAAAAGCAAAAATAAAAATAGTCCAGAGGCCTTATTAGAACATTTAACCCAAAATAGTAAAGTAATAAAATAAACGAGAAAGAAGTCTAAAGTCCAAATAAACCATTTCCGAAGTATGGCCTCCCTTGAGTCATCCATAGCCCAAGTCCATATCATCAAGCATTACCTACAAGGGTTAAGAGAAAGGGGGTGAGTTACAAGAACTCAAGCAGAGATCCTCATCAGTTATTCATTGGGCCGGAACCCAATTAGCAATATTTTGGGCCTAAGCCCATTTATAACAACAATAATGTATCAAATATAATATGCATATGATATGCAATTCCCAAACCAAACCTAGTTTTCCATCCGCTACACACCACCCGTACCAACCAACACACCTGTGGGGAGCTTTAGTCACCCACCCCGCCAACACACAAAATATAAGTATTAAGCCGATTATATCAAATTTGTGGACAAGCCACCAGATTTACAGAATTTACATGGCATCGCCATTTTTTTTATATTTGTGGCGAGCCACTGAATTATGTAGCAGAGCTACCAGAACTTCTCTTCATCATTATCCCATCCCATGCAAATCATGTATATAGTGCATAGCCATTCACAACAATTTATTCAGATATTTATTACAAAATTATGGCCCATTAAAACAATTAATCAAAAGGCCCATTAAGCAAAATATCAGATTTGACCTATTTAGCAAAATATCAGATCGGCCCATTTATCAAAATATTAGATTGGCCCATTTATCAAAATATCAGATTGGCCCATTTATCAAAATATCAGATTGGCCCATATAACAAAATATCAGATCGGCCCATTTAACAAAATATCAGATTGGCCTATTTATCAATTTTGTAATTCGGCCCTTTAGGGGCATTTTCATAATTTCGACCCATATGGGCATTTTTGTAATTTCGATAATTTACCCACTAAGGGTAATTCGGTAATTTCGCAACCTAGACTTAACTACTAATGTGGAGCATAAAAATCGAAACTGTCCATCTGCGTCGTACTGACTAAATTGACTATAACTCGAGTTAGGAATCTCAAAATCTAAATCCGTAAATTTTCCTTGAAACTAGACTCATATATCTTCTTACTACTATTTTTCCAGAATTTTAGGCTTAACCATTTATCACAGTTTATTCCTTAAATTTTCCCTTGTTTCACTGTCCAATGATTCTGACCTCTCTTAACTTAATTTCAAATATCTAACTTTACAGTTTTCATATGTTGCTCCCACTTGTTTCTATTGAAAACATACTCACTAAGGAATCTATACATATAAACTATATCTCATAATTCACTTTGTACAATTTTATACGATTTTTCCAAGACAGATCAGGGAACCACGAAGTCATTCGGAACTAGTCTCACTCAAATTAACATATCTCAGAATATAAAAATCCTTTTCCTTCTCCGTTTCTTCCATATTAAAATAGACACAGTAAGCTTTAATCTGATATCTTATTCACTTTGTAATTTTCTTTCTCCTATTTTTCGTGATTTTGCAAAAATACGTCACTGCTTCTAACTGAAACTATTTTATTACAAAATACGATTACCACTACGATCATACGCACGCCCGAGTGATCACGGATGCCAGTTTTTAGTGTTCTTCGGTATTTTGACCAAATCACAGAACATATCATACAAACTTTCAGAGAGATGTGAGATTACACACCATATCAAACATGTATTCGGAAGGTACGGGATTACACACCTGATTTTGATTTCCTAACGAACCACTCGTCGATGACCTAGAACAATACCAACCAAAAGTTAGCCTCAGATTTCCAAAAGATTTCGTATCACTTACACTTGAATCACTTACCACTATGTCCGAAGGTAGAAATATATCGAGTGATTTGTCCCTAAAACATAAACGATTAGTCACAACCAGTATTATCCTAACGAATAAAGAACGATTTCCAATAATCCATGAAGAACTCCTTAACTTATCGATATTGGATCCAATTTCCACCGTTTGACTTAGGGCTAGAAAGATACACGGCCACCCACTTAGAACACTACGAAAAAGAGAAAATAATCTCGTTTGAGAGGGTAGAATAAAATGATGGTCTCGGTTAAAAGGACCATCCCATGCCAAGACATATATTCGGCTAGGAGAAAGAAAAAAATAAAAAAAAATGTTTGGATAGAACCACTTATCGATTGATCAAAGGAGTGAGTGTTAATACGGATGAGAAGAACGATAAATAAGAAATGAAGGGTTCAGTTTTTCCTAAGGAAAACGAGTGAACAATTTGATCTCCAAGGCTTAGGTACTTTCGGCAACAAGGAAGAAAATAAGAAACAAAAATGCACACTAAAGGCTTGAAAATTCGACAAAGAGAAGAGGAAATTTGGAGAGAAAGAGAATGATACAAAAAACTAAAGAGAACAACCTCTCAAGCACTAGCTTTGCCAAAAACTCCTAACAAAATTCGGCTATCACCCCCTTTAGCCCCAAAACCGTCCACATGCATTACAAGGTTGGTCAACACTTGGCCATCCACACCTTCCAAAACAATCACCACGAATTAAGCCCCTTGTTCCCTCTACTTGCCTATTTCTCTTCATTCCTTTCCCCAACTTCAACCTTGCCTTTTTCTTTTAGCCACCTTACCAAAATAATGAAGTCAATCTTGCCATGAATGCCTCTTGGCCGACACTTAAGGAAAGGGTGCAAAAATAAAAGTCAAAATTTGCACACAATGGGATTTGGACCTCTTCCCTCAAAGTCCTTCACTTGATGCTATAACCTCTTTACCAATTGCTCATTTATGCTAGGAATTTTACTCTTTTATTTTCATAAACCCTGATGCCACTTACTATCTCTCATTAATAGGCTTAAACACAAAATTTTACTAAGGCCCAACTTGAACCCGGAACTTCACAGAACCCCGTAACTTTCCAAAATTACCTTCTTAATAAGTCCAACTTGAAATAATGCCGTTCTCTTATTCTCAAAATTTTAAAACGCTTCTACACTCAAGGCCCAATGGGCCCAATAGGTCTAATTCTACTAGGCCCAATTTTGGGATGTTACACTACTATAATTCGTCAATTCATTTTCAGGGGTACCCAATTTGGGCACATAATCGGGAAGCACATTTTGGAGCCTTGTAACGGGAAGCTCACATAGAGCCATTTCAGGAAACTCATAAAGAGTCTATCAGGAAGCTTATTCGGGCTATATAGCGAGAAGCTCAAGAGTCATAATCTGGAAGTTCACAAAGAACCTTGTCGGGAAGTTCACAAAGAACCATATCGGGAAGCTTCAGATAGCCAATATCGGGAAGTTCAAGCGAGCACTATCGGGAAGCTCACAAAGAGCCAATTTAACGGGAAGCTCACGAAGAGCCTTTGATCGGGATGCTCATAAGAGCTAAGGTGTGTCCACAACAAATGTAGGATCACAACCTATCGGGATGCTCTGAAGAGCTATAACGGGAAGCTCGCTGAACCATATAACGAGAGGGCTAATAACGGGATGCTCTTATGAGCTATGGTGTGTCTGCAACATATGCAAGACCACAACCAATTCGAGAAACTTGTATCCATCGATTTTTATTTATTCAAACGGGACTTAACAATTCTCGAGCATATAAGATATATTTTTATTTTCATTTATATAACAAATTCATAATTCACATATACACCATTCAATTCAAACATAAGAATGTACACAATTTAGTTACACAAACTTACCTCGATACTTGTTCGTACACGAAATCTACTAATCTGAAACTTTTTGTTTTCCTCGATCCAACTCAGTGTTAGGTCTTTCAGGATCTATATAAATAAATTTAACATCAATTTAATCTATTTCATACTCAATTTAATTCAATTCACATCCTAGGAAAAATTACTATTTTGCCCCTATACTTTTCACAAATGACAATTTCGTCCCTAGGCTCGAAAATTGAAATTCATGCAATTTAATCCTTATTCCGGGCCTAAACAAAATTTTCATATAACTTTTACAGCACATGTATTTCACAAAATTCAAAATTTTTCCATAACTTTTACATCTTTACAATTTAATCCCCAAATCATATTTTCATCAAAATTATCTTTGTAAAAGTTTTTTATCTATAAACAACCTTTCATTTTCTACCCTAAATTTCAAAATTTTCAGTATATTCATCCATGAAAAAACTTTGATACTTTGATAACTTTTCAAATTAATCCCCAAAATAGATAGATTAAACTATCCTGATCTCAAAAATATAAAAATTACTAAAAACGGGACAATAAAACATACCTAATTAAGGTTGATTAGTTTCCCTTCTCTCTCCTAGGGTTTCCATGGAATTTTTGGGGATGAAGATGATATAAAATGATATTATTTCTATTTAATTATTTATCATTCATTATTTTTTTTTCACTTTCCAATTTAGTCCTTGCCCTTTTCTAATTTTCCATGGATGATTCATAAAAAACATCTACTAACTTTTCTTTAATGGTCTAATTACCATATAAGGACCTCAAGTTTTGAATTCCATAGCTATTTGATACTTATAGTTACTAGAATTCAACTTTTGCATTTTATGCAATTTGGACGTTTCCCTAATTAAACCCATAATCGGTAAAATTTTCTTATCAGAATTTTCATATGACATTCCTATCATAATACAGACCTTGAAATAATATTAAAATAAATTTTCTTTCCGGCTCGAATTTGTGATCTCGAAACCACTGTTCTGATTTCATTGAAAATGGGTTGTTATAGTTATATTATATACCGAATGAGATCAGCGAGCGTTACCCACTGATATACTGATTGGTGCTCGGACAAGTGATACTTACTGAATCTACTGAAATGTGTGCATTTTTGAGCAATACCTATTGGATCTACTGAAACCTATGGGCTTTCGAATGATACCTATTGAATCTACTGAAGCGTATGCGCTTCCGAGCCATGCCTACTAAATCTACTGAAACATATGCACTTTCAAGCCATACCTACTGAATCTACTGAAATGTATGCGCTCTCAAGCCATACCTACTGAATCTCTTGAAAAGAATGCTCTATCGAGGAAAAGAATCTACTGATATACTGAATAAATCTCAAGGAACGTTATCCACTGATATACTAAAGAAGCTCAGTCAAGCTAAATCTACTGATATACTGAGTAAAGCTCAAACGAGCATTATTCACTGAATATATTGAACTACGATACTGATTGTTAATTATTGATAAATGTTGTGTTTTATGGAATTTCAACATTTAATTTTAATTGATTACTATGTTTAATTGGAAAGGTTTATCAATATATACAAACAAACTTACTAAGCTTTATTCAAGCTTATCTGTATTTATCTAATTTTGTAGATTATGTTTTGAAGGCTTAGAAGATCAGATCAACATAAGAAACCACACTATTCAGGAGATCTTTGGTAGACTTTATTTTAGTTTCGTATATATGGTAGGTGCTAGGACCTTTTTGTATGTATGATGTTGAATCCTAGTTTGAGCAAGTTTACTTTAAGTTTGTGTTATGTGTTGTGACAAATGAAATTATGCATGTTTCATCTAAGTTTAAGTTTTAAGCATGCTGGTAGAAAACATTGACAATATGTGAGATTATAGTTTGAAATGAATTGATGTTTGATGTGTAACTATATCTTGTATATGCAACCTTGAAGGTGAAATGTTATGAAATAATTTGTGGTGTCAATGAGGGCACATTGGTTTGATATAAAGGCTGAATCCATTGACATGTTTTGAATGTGTTTGAAAATAGTTTTTAGCCTATGGAAGTGTGTATTTGAATGTGTTTAAGCTCCTAAGCAAATGGGTGAAAATTTAGCTTGGAATTGGTCATTTTTGGGCTCACATGGCTAGAGACACGGGCTATCACATGGTCGGGTGAAGCGCACGGGCAACCCACATGGGCATGTGCCCAGAACGTGTTTAAAAATAGTATTGGTTCCATTCTCATACGGGCAGACACACGACCATGTGAAGGTATTTCGAATGTTACATGGGTTGGCACACGGCCTACGACACAACCGTATGATCCAAATCAAAGAGTTACAGGTCCATACACACGGGCGTATAGGTTAACCACACGTCCATGTTTGGAGCCACACGGCCTACTACACGACCGTATGATCCAAATCAAAGAGTTACAGGTCCATACACACGGGCGTATAGGTTAACCACACGTCCATGTTTGGAGCCACACGGCCGTGTGACCCCTGACTTGAAAATTTTTGATTTTTTCTTGAAAGTTTTGATTTGTTCCGATTTGGTCCCTGAATGTTCGTAACTTATTTTTAGAGCTTCAAAAGCTTGATTTAAGATCCGAAACTGAATGATCTCTTTCTTATTGAATATTACTTGTATTTATGGAATTCAATTAATTATTGAATGTAAATCGTATTAATTGTTCCAACTTGACTGGTAATATCTGGTATCATATTCTGGTAACAGAAACGGGATATGGGTTTTACATTTAGTTGTATCAGAGCTACGATTTAGTCGGTTCTCGGACTGAATGTAATGTGTTTAAGGATTAGAAAGTACATGCCATATAAACTTGTGATAGTGTGATATTGATTGGTCCGATCTAACCCATGTTTCATTGTAGATTTTAATGATGTCATTTGATTCTGAACGTGATGAAACTAATGAAGTTAACATCAACATTCTGACTACTAATTATGGTGCAAGTCATAGTATACCGGTTCTACAACTGTCTAAAAATGAGGGTAAGAATATTTTATTATAGATTTAATAAATACTAATAGAATCCGATCATACTGACCTTGAGGAGGTAAAAGGTAAAGGTAATATTTTGACTTTTAAATGGGAAGTAAGTTATACTTTATTGGTTTAAAATGGCCTATAATGAAGACAAAATGTCTTTTAATTTAATGAGACAGTGGCTTACAAAACTAATGCGAGTTAATTTATCGATTTTACAACTTCTACCCCCTAATATGTTCCTTATGGTATCTTGAAGTCCTCAACAGACAAATAGTTGACAGGTTTCGATTATTTAATTAGAAGGTATGGTACTGAAGAATCCAGTGGTAAAAACAGGTAATGATTCGACTAAGACTGGGTACTGAGTTGAAAATATATTCAGGGAATTTAGAGGATATGACTTGTTTCCTTAATGATTACCTCAGATATATCATGTCTTTGATAGACGGTAAGGTTTATAATTGATGGTCAACATTAACAGCGGTTGTACTGAGAGACGAGATCAACTGGGATTCCTTTTGAGTTGAATTCAGAAAGAGAAATATTATCAAATGTCATCTGGACAGGAATTTGTATAGGTCAATAAAGACAATCGAGGAAAATTGTAACACCCCTTACCCGTGTTCAAAGCCGGAACCGGATACGAGGCATTACCTAACTCAACTTGCTTAAACATACCACATCGGGCCATAAAATTTCGTTTCAACTTAAGACTTTTCATTCCTACTTATAATGTCCCTATTATGGGCATACGAGACCCAAAACTTACACCCGAAATGATTCGAAACTAAACCGATAACTTTGAAACAAAAAGACAAATTTGGCTTAAAACAGGGCCACACGCCCGTGTGAAGGATGGGACACGCCCGTGTGGCATATCACATGCCCGTGTTCCACACCCATGTGGATTTATTTCTCAATTCGAACCTACAGGGGTTTTCACATGACCGAACACATGCCTATGTCCCTGGCCCGTGTCCCTCACACGGCCTCGACACGCCTGTGTCTTATCCCATGTGTAAAAACCATGGCATTCTGTTTATGATGTCATCACCTCATTAAGGTCACACGACCAAGGCACACGTACGTGTCCTTAGACCGTGTGTCGAATTAAATTCCAATTTTCAGGTGCAGACTTCACACGGCCTGGGCACACGCCCATTTCCATGGCCGTGCCTCCCACACGGCTAAGACACACGGCCGTGTCTCTGCCCGTGTGTTTACTACTGAGCATACTGACTTGTAAACCTAGCATTCAAGGGGACACACGACCTCTCCACACGCCTATGGGGCTGATCGTGTGTCACACACGGCCTAGACACACGCCCGTGTGTCTACCCGTGTGGACAATTATATGGCTATCTACCACCTGAAGCACTCCTTATTTCTTCCCCAGCACTCCCCCGCATGTGATCTCCCACAATGAGCACACTGTCGAAATTGCCCCACAGCAGCCAGAGTAGTAACGCGAACAGGTCCCTCAACACTAGGCCTTTTCTGAAAACCTCCCGATGATCTTGACGGTCCATAACTCCTCTTATTCCTGCCTCTGTCCTTATCCCTATTTTTCTTCTCAATTTGCTTTACTTCCTCAGCTATCTTAACTTTCTCCACCAAAATAGCAAAGTCCATCTCCCGCTGAGGAGCTATCAACACTCGTAGCTCATCTCGCAGCCCATCTTCGAATCTCACACAGTGCTCGTAATCGGTTGTAACAATCCCTCGGGCGTACCGACTTAACCGCAAAAATTCTGCCTCATACCCAGCTATCATCTTACCCCCTTGAACTAAATTCAGGAATGCCTTCCTCTGAGCATCCACATAACTGGCCCCAACGTACTTTCCTTGAAACTTCATCTTGAAGAAATCCCAATCTACTCGGTCTGCCGGAGTACCCTCTCTGATGGTGAGCCACCACTGGTAGGCCACATCCTGAAGTAGGGAAACCGCGCCTTCCCTTCTTCTCTTCACCATGCGGTCCAAGTCATCCATAATTCTCTCGACCGCTCTAGCCAATACTCACCCGTTTGGAGCTACCCCGAGACACCCCTAAATATTTCGGCTCCATTCGCTCGAGTCATTCGGACCACGATTCTCGGGCCCCGGTACCCATGCTCGCCCGCAACTCTCTCCAAAACTCGTAGCATTGCCTGAGACACCGCATCATCTCCACCCGTTTGATCCTGAAACTCTGCTTCTGCGGTTGGCGGCAGCGGCATCTCGTTCCCTGACCCATGACCAGACCCTACTGGTTCCGACACAACAATCATGCCTCTACCACGTCCATGTGTATTATGTCCACGTCCCCTAGTACTCATAGCTAACGCTCCGCCCTTACTCTGGTTATAAATTTTATGAGTCAGCATATCTTTCCACTTGTTTATTAACGAATAGTTTTATGACACAGAATTTTAAGTTGTTCCTTCGTAAAACACATACATCCCTAAAGGTTTCTGCCTCTATAGTAAATATTCTAAATTTTAACATCCACAACAATGCATCATATAACCACCTCATACAATTTATTTAATGATCAGACTTACTTACAGTGGACTGGGCCGGGAACTCGAGTGCCATTCCTTCACAAGACCATTTCATGAAAAATTTCTTTTAGACTAACTTTAATATATAATTTGAAAACGCTGTGACCCCCAAAACCCAAGGCCGAGTTTAAAACTTGGCTCTGATACCAAATTGTAACACCCCAAACCCGACCCAAACACCAAGACCGGATCTAGCATGTTACTAGGGAAAAGGTGTAAAAAAATGAATTTTTATTTTTGATGCAAAAAGAAATACCGTAAGTTTGAAAAACCTCTCGCTTTAGGTAATGTTTTGAAAACAGTGGTTTGCAAATGAGGGAGAATTTTTGAATTGGGTTAAGTTCTGTTTGTTATTCTTGCTATTGAGAGAAAAACGGTTGTTTTTATGTTACCCAAGTTTTGAAAGCTCCATTTTAAGTCCCATGTTAATTTAAAGTAAAGTCATATCTTAAATAAAGATTAAATGATAAAACCAACTTAAAAATCTAAAATTTACCAAAATCCAAAGTGGCATTATTACATATTAAATAAAATATCCCAAAAGAAAATAGCAACTAGTAGTTTAAAGTAACGTTTACTAAAATAACTCCCCGCATGGCCACCTCGAGTCCACTCCAACCCGATCCAATGAGTCATGAGCTACCTGCGTTGTGTTAAGAAAATAGGGTGAGTCACCAGACTCAGTGTGCAATTATACTACAAGATTCCACAAGTGGGATTAGGCCCCATATCATCATCGAAACATCATATCATGCACAATAACCAAAGATGATAGCCCAACCCAACCTAATATCCATCATCTACACACCGCTCCGTACATCCATCCTCATACACACACGGGATTTCTACAATCAACCCTCCATCTCTACACACCTCTTTGGCGGTCATGCCGATGTGCACACACCGCTGCTCAAAGTCCACATAAGTGGTCTAGCCACTGAATCCACACGCGATTAAATCACCATATCCACAATGAGGCTCGAGGCTATCATCAACCGTGACGAAGTCACCCATATATATATACACTTCCCCTTTCACATCATTTATAACCCAATACCCCATGCACATGCAACATAATATGACAGGTAGGCAACATGATAAGACATATATATATATATAACATACTCATATGCATCCACCACAAGTTATCCACGATTGTTAATGAAGGTAGTATACTAACCTGGTTTACCAGTTACCCAACATAGGTAATTCACCCACCACTGCCGCTATTCTCGGCTTACAAGCATAACACATACATATATAAAATTAAGGGAATAGTGTGATAATTACACACCTGATAACACGCAATCACGACGCTTTCTATGTCGACACTATCACTAATGGAAACCATCGCTATCATGCGCGCTACTCCGCTCCAAGTCGGCCCACAACTTCGGTGGCAGTCTTGATCTAACGACACCGCCGCTTCTTAAACTTAGAGATTGAGTTCACGGGTCCAATCCCTCCTTTGCCTGATCGGTGCTTGATTCCATCAAAAGACCCTTGTCAGTCGCTACCATCATGACATATGTTTTTTAAACCATAAAATTGGGTTAAGGTAATAATACGATAATGGGTCTAATAAGTCTAAGGAGAACACCCTTACCTTGAAATCCCAAAAGAGATAGGGTTCAGAAACTCATAATTTTCGGCTTAGGGATCTAGACGATTTGATCTACTTCGATTCCCTATGTGACGCCCCAAAAAGAGAACACAAGAACGGTCAAACATTAATCAAAAGATAACCTTACCAAGCCAATTAACCTTTCGGCTTTGGCTTCCAAAAACCGAAAGAGAAAGGTGAATTATAGAAGAAAACATCACTTACCTTAATACAGAAGATTCGGCTAATCCTAATAGATTTCGGCACTTAGCACCCTAGAAGAAGAATTTCGGCAAGGTTAGGGAAGAAGATGAAAGAGTCACAAATTAAACAAAGAGGTATATAGGTGAGATGTGGGAGTTTCGGCTTTAAGAAGATCAAAAGAAAATATGGTGCAGAGAAATCTACGGGGATTCGGCTTATAGAGAAAGAATGGAAGAGAGAATAAAGATCATAGGATATTCGGCCATGGCATAGATATGGAGATGAAAATGGAGTTAAGGGTTTCGACTTTTGAGAACGAGATGATTGAGAGAAGAAGAGTAAAATGGAATGAAAAGAAGAAATAGAACCGATAAAGAAAAAGAATGATTTCGGTAAGACTTGGGGTAGATTCAGTTATGGCAGAAAAATGTAAAGAGAAGAAATGCTTAAGAGGGTTTCGGCTCACACTTGGAAAAGAAGAAAAAGAGAATAGATGAAGACCCTAAATGTCGAAAGTGAACAAAAAAAAATTCGGCACACCTAAGCCACTCTAAAACTGATTCCCCCCCTCACCTTAGTGTTTGAAATTCGGCCAACACAATGCTCAGATGTCCATCCCTTCTTTTCCTCCACAAATTTCTCCTGATCACTCGTTTGAAATATTTTAAATATTTCAAACTCCACTTTTTCCTCCTTGCCATCCATTCAAACTATTTGACTCAGTCCACCCTCTATCCTGAAGTGTCCCAGTCAACCTCTGCCTCTGCTCTCCCTGACGCCAAAAAGAATCCCAAAATGAGCTCTTCGCGACTTGAACTTGCTCCCTCTCCTACTCTTGTGGTGTCACCTTCCGAACCTTATGTGGCGTCACCTTGCCACCTTGCCAGCACCTTACTTGTGTCAACCACACATCAACATAATCTCTTAAGTCCCATTTCAACAAGATCCTCCCCTAAAGTGCTTAAAAAGAAATTCCCACCAAGACTCTAGCTTTTCCCTAAGTCACTCTTGGACCCTAAAATACCCTAAACTAGCATGATAAACATAACATTCACACACAACACATAAAATGCAAAGGCCCCAATTCAGGATGTTACAGCCGTAACATCGACACATGAAACACGTTGTGTATTCTCTCTAATTCTATCGGCAAAGCCAACCGATATCCTACTGGCCCAATCCTTTCAATAACCTCATACAGTCCTATGAATCGTGGACTCAATTTGCCCTTTTGACCAAATCTCAATATTTTCTTCCACGGAGATACTTTTAGGAATACTTTGTCACCCACTTGAAACTCGATTTCTTTCCTTTTTAAATCTGTGTATGACTTTTGTCGATCCGAAGTAGCTTTCAGACTATCTTGGATTACTTTCACTTTCTCCTCAGTCTCTTTAACTAAGTCGACCCCGTGAATTTGCTTCTCATAAGCTCGATCCAATACAAGGGAGTCTGACACTTGCGACCATACAAAGCTTCGTACGGTGCCATCCGTATACTCGATTGATAACTGTTGTTATAGGCAAACTCAACTAAAGGTAGATATTTTTCCCAACTACCTTCGAATTCTAACACACAACATCGGAGCATATCCTCAAGGACTTGAATCACTCTTTCGGATTGGCCATCAGTTTGAGGATGGAAAGCAGTACTAAAATTCAACTTTTTACCCAAGGCTTCTTGCAACTTCTTCCAAAACCTCGAAGTAAACCTCGGATCTCTATCCGAGATAATAGATATAGGCACCCCATGCAATCTCACCATCTCAACAATGTACAACTCGGCCAACTTATCAAGTGAGTAATCCACACGTATCGGTATAAAATGAGCCGACTTTGTTAATCTATCAACAATAACCCACACAACATATTTCTTTCTCGGAGTCATAGGTAACCCCGTTACGAAATCCATTTTGATTCGATCCCACTTCCACTCTGGAACCATTACCGGCTGAAGCAATCCCGAGGGCACTTGGTGCTCGGCTTTCACTTGTTGACAAACTAAACATTTCGTAACAAATTCAGAGATGTCTCTTTTCATACCCGGCCACCAATACAATTTCTTCAAATCATTGTACATTTTTGTACTGCCTGGATGTACTGACAAATAACCACTGTGTGCTTCATGTAAAATTTTCTGGATTAACTCATCATCCTTTGGTACACAAATTCTATCATGAAACGTCAAGCAATCCTCGGAACTAACTCAAAAATTAGAGTTATTCCCTGATTCGCACTGAGCTCTCTTAACTTGCATCTCACTATCATTCTTTTGAGCTTCATATATCTGCTGAATAAATAATGGTCTAGCCTTCAACTCAGCCAATATAGTACCGTCATCAGACAATGTTAAGCTCGTACTCATAGCTCTCAAAGCATACAGGGATTTCTACTCAAGGCATCCGCAACCACATTCGTTTTCCCCGGATGGTAATCGATTACTAACTCGTAATCCTTTAATAATTCAAGCCACCACCGTTGTCGCAAATTCAAATCCTTTTGGTCCATTAAGTACTTCAAACTCTTGTGATCGGTGAAGATTCGGCACTTCTCACCATATAAATAATGACGCCAAATCTTCAAAGCGAAAACGATCGCAGCCAACTCTAAATCATGAGTCGGATAATTCTTCTAGTGCGGTTTTAGCTATCTCGAGGCATAAGCTACTACCTTACCTTCTTGCATCAACACATAGCCGAGACCATTTAATGATGCATCGCTGTAGACCACAAACTCTTTCCCCTACTCAGGCTGTACTAAAATCGGTGCCTTAGTCAACAATGCTTTCAATCTCTCAAAACTTTGTTGGCATTTCTCAGTCCATACAAAATTAACATCTTTGTGCAACAGTTTCGTCATCGGGGTAGCAATCATGGAGAACCCCTTTACGAAACGTCTGTAGTACCCCGCTAAACCCAAAAAGCTTCTAATTTCTGACACATTCCTTGGTGGTTTCCACTCCACACTAGCCGAGATCATACTCGGGCCAACTCTTATGCCATCACCCGACACAATGTGTCCTAAGAATCTGACCTCTCGGAGCCAAAACTCACTCTTGCTGAATTTAGCATACAACAGCTTGTCTCTTAAAGTCTGCAGAATAATTCTCATGTGCTCTGCATGCTCTCTCTCATCCCGGGAATAATTTAATATGTCATCAATAAAAATAACCACAAATTTATCCAAATACAGTCGAAAGACGCGGTTCATTAGATCCATAAAAAATGTAGGAGCATTCGTTAAGCCAAATGGCATGACAAGAAACTCATAATGGCCATACCTCGTCCGAAATGCAGTTTTCGGCACATCTTACTCCTTAACCCTCAACTGGTAATAGCCAGACCTTAGGTCTATCTTGGAGAACACCGTAGCTCCCTTCAATTGGTCAAATAAATCATCTATCCTTGGCAAAGGATACTTATTCTTTACTGTCACCTTGTTGAGTTGTCTATAGTCTATGCACAATCTCATCGACCCATCTTTCTTCTTTACAAAAAGTACCGGAGCACCCCACGGTGAATATGTAACAGTACGATTTTGACCCTAATTGGAATGATGGTTTCGGGACCATGAATCCGAGTCAGAAAATTTTTTAAATATTAGTTTCTGTGTTCTGAATGTGTGAATTTATTGGTGTGAAAATTTCATTTTAAAATTTGATTGTTTTGATGCTTAATTGAAAAAGGGGTCTTAATTGCATAAAAAGAAAATTTGGTGGATAAAGGTGTAAGTACCTAATTGATGATGGTTTTATAAATTGAAGAGTTGATAAGGTAATTTGGCCATTAATTAACATAAGTGCCCGACCAAAATGCATGTAATAGTAACATGAATTGTTTATTATATTTTTATGATGTTTTGTTATAATTTTAATATATGTTAATGTATTATAATTGAATAAAAAATAAAAATGAAAGAGAAAGTGTTCATCTTTCTCAAGTGACCGAAACTAAGAGAGAAAAAGAGAGAAAAGAAGCTTGGAAACATTCGGCCCTTGCAAGCTCAAATAGGTAAGTGATTTGAGTCTGGTTTTTGATAATTTTTACGTTTTTGAGATCGTTGCTTTGAATACTAGCTAGCCCAAGTTAGAATTTTCGAATTTGATGATGTATTCATGAAATGCCATTGCTGATAGCTTGATGAAATTTGTGTTTAGTGATGGAAAATAAATATAGGTTGTTAGATTGTTAAGTTTAATTAAGGCATTTTTGGTATAAATGCCTAAATAGGATTAAATTGTGAAATTTATAAATTGAGGGGTCAAAATGTGAAATAAATGAAATGTATGAGCTTGTAATAGGACTATGAATATTCCGCCCTAAAGAAGTATGGTCAAATTTTGTGTAATTTGTGTTTTGTGCAAAAAGGACTAAATTGTAAAAAGAGTAAAATATCAGGGGCAAAATGGTAATTAGCCCATTTATGTGTAATTGGACTAAATTCAATGGAATTATATTTGATTTAGCTAAATTTGAAATTTATTAGATCAAGAACAAAAAGGATTGGGATTAGGGGAAGGCAAAGTTAAGCGAATAGTCGGAAAACATAGTCCGTCGATATCCGAGATAAGTTTTAAGCAATTGAGTTGAGTTGAATTTATCTATAATGATGCACATGTATTTAATAGAGGTAAATATTTACAATGTTGATATTGCCGAATGTGATATTGGTTGGGAGATGAATAAAGTCGAATGTGATGTATACATATATGTTAATGATATAGCCATGTGTGATATATTATTTGGGAGATGAATATAGTCAAATGTGATGTATAGTTATATGTCAATGATATAGCCGAATGTGATGTTGATATGGAAATGAAACGAGCTAATCTGTATATATGTATATATATATGTAATTGAGGTTCAAGTTTTATATATGTATTTATTTAAACGAATAACAAGTTCAAGTAATGCACTAAGTGTGCGAATTTAAATACCGAGCACTAAGTGTACGAAATCGGTCACTTAGCACTAAGTGTGCAAAATTTTAAATGTGACGACACTAAGTGTGCGATACGTTACGAGAATTTGGCACTAATTCTACGAGATGTTAATGTGACGGCACTAAGTGTGGGATACGTTACAGGGTTTGGCACTGAGTGTGCGGATATATTGATCCTTCAAGGATGTCGGTTATTGAAAGTGTTAAGCAAAATAAAATGATCAGGTATGTGATGATGGATAATATAAGGATAGTAAAGTAAGTATTGGCGGTTGAAATGAAATTATGTATTTTGCATATCAATATGTGATTAATGAGGGTTTGAATTGTAAGTAGAAATTCAGTAAATGATAGATGCATATGAAATTAAGAAAAATGTATATTTATTTGTTTTGAGATGAGAAAGTGATAAATAAATCGATATGAAATCTATTTTTGAATATGTGTATGTTCGGCCTTAAGGTTAAAATGTAAAAATTCACTATTATAATGGTATAATGTATTGTAGTTTTGTAATTGCTTATAACTTACTAAGCTGTTAAAGCTTACTTGGTTCTTGGTTGCTCTCGTGTTTTAGATTTCCTTTGGGTGATCGTTACGTGCTCGGGGATCGTCGTTAAAGCTCGTCACACTATCATCAATATTTTGGTACCTTTTTTTTAGGATAAACTTAAAGTTTATGGCATGTATAGGCTATGTTACTTTTTGAGTTCATTTCGAATGGTGTGTGTATATATATATATTTATATGCCATGCGAAAATGGCTAAATTGTGGTATTTTGGTCTTATGTGAATTCGGCCATGGTGTTAACTTATTATGAAAGTACAAATCCTGTTATGTTTATACTTGGTGTTTGAATATGTGGCTTGATTGATCATTGAGTTGAATCATAGTTGTGTAATTACGACCATGGTGTTTCTATGATGTGGTAAATAACTTTCATGATAGGTATGAATAGCGTTAAAGGTTATATATTTTGGTTGTGCAAAATTGCTCATGATACACATATGTGTGTGTAATGAGCTTGGTTTTATATGTTTTAGGTTATTTGTAAGATATATATATGATTTTGATAATTTGGCTATGTTAATTATAAGAGTTGTGATCTATAATATGGTTGGATGCTTACGAAAATTGGTATTAAATTTGGTATATCCTAGATTCGGTTAAGTAAGGTTTTAGTATATATGTATATTTGGTTTTGATAATTGATAATTTGTTTTAGAAAAATGATTATAAGAATGTGCATATTCGACTATTGTAACTTAATTGACCAAATGAATAGTAACTTTTGCGATTTGATGAAAAATGCTTATATGTGACTTTGGCTATATGGATTTAAGATATTTACGTTAATGTTTAAAGCATACTATGATAGTACATCGTTACTTATAATCGATTCGTTTATGTTCATATGAATAGTAAATATTTGTTATGACCTGTGCTATGTCTGGTAATGCCTTGTAACCTTAATCCGGCGACGGATACAGGTTAAGGGTGTTACAGAATAGCTCGGTCTTGCAAAATCATTGTCCGTTAACTCTTGCAATTGAACTTTCAATTATTTCAACTCCAATGATGCCATCCTATACGGGGCAACCGAAATAGGTGCTGTACCCGGAACTAACTCAATCCCAAACTCGACCTCTCTAACTGGAGGCAATCCGGGTAACTCTTCTGGGAACACATCTAGATACTCGCATACCACCGGTACTGATTCAATCTCTATCTCTGATTCTTGGGTATTCAGTACAAAGGCTAGATAGGACTCATACCCTTTTTTCAAGTATTTCTCAGCTACTATAGACGAGATCACTACAGGCACACTATTCGATTTACCTGATTCAACCCGAATGACATTTCCATTTACACATCTCAATTCAATAAACTTACTACTGCAGTTTACTAAAACATTATGAGCAGTCAACCAATCCATACCAAGAATTAAGTCAAATTCATCAAACGGCAACAACATGAGATTTGCCAAAAAACAATGACCTCTAATTGTCAAAGGACACTTCCTACACACCTTGTCAACTAGCACATGCTTGCCTAACAGGTTTGACACTTTTAGTACAAATTTCGTAGACTCAACATTCATACTCATGCTAGATGCCAATTTCATGCAAATGTAAGAATGAGTAGACCCTTGGTCAATCAAAGCAACTACAGAGATATCATGAAGAGAAAAAGTACTCGTTATCACATCTGGAGATGATGCCTCTTTGCGAGTGCGAATAGCATAAGTCCTTACAAGTGCTCGACCCTCCGACCTCACAGCAGAGTCTCTTGGCAGACCTCTACTACTAGTCCCACCTCCCGGGTTCTTTTGTGATCTACCCCTCGAAGATACATTACTTGGTCTTACTTCTTGCTTTCTTTCCTTCTCATCTCTCTCTAGACAATTCCGGATAAAATGGTCGGGTGAACCGCACTTGTAACAATTACGGTTGTTTCCCCAACACTCCCAGTATGTTGTCTGCCACAATTTGGGCACTCCAGTTTATTTGACTTTGGATTGCCCATGCTGGCCATCGAGGTGGCTTGAACTCTCGAGCCTGAGTATGTATTGCCCCAATCTCGGTGTGAATACCCTACTGAAGCAGTCGTTCGAGGGTTTATTTCTTTGGACCTCTTAGATTGAGTTTGGAACGATTTACTCATTGGCCTTTTTCTCGCATCTCTGGCCTCATTCATGGCTTTCCTCTTTTCCTTATTCAGCTCCTCGGCCTTACATGCCCTATCAACCAACACCATAAATTCTTTCAATTCCAAGATCCCAACTAGAAGTCTGATATCCTCATTCAGCCCGTCTTAAAACCTCTTGCACAAGATAGCTTCTGTAGACACACACTCTTGTGCATACTTGATGAGCCTAACAAACTCGCGCTCATACTCTGCCACAGTCATCTTGCCTTGCTTCAATTCAAGGATCTCCTTCCGTTTCTGGTCAACAAATCGTTGACTTATATACTTCTTTCGAAACTCTTTTAAGAAGAAGTCCCATGTCACTCTCTCCCTTGGAACTACCGATATTAACGTTTTTCACCAACGATATGCTGAGTCCTTGAACAATGACACGGCACATTTCAAGCTCTCCTCAGGTGTGCAGGAGAGTTCATCAAACACCCTCATTGAGTTCTCAAGCCAGAACTCCGCCCTCTCGGGGTCATCGTCTATGTTAGCTCTAAAATACTCGGCCCCTTGCTTTCGAAGCTTATCTATCGGGGGTTTGGTCATTCTCACCAAATCTATACCTTGCGGAGCCACGGGGATTGGCTAAGGTATAGGAGGGGGTGGAGGAGGTTGAGCATTAGGATTCGCTCGCACATACTCCGTGTACCAATTACCCATCATGTGAAGAAAGGTTTCCCGAGCCTCTTCACCTTAACCCATAGTCTCGGGTCTACTCTCTATAGGTGCGGTCCCTTGCACGGGAGCCGGCGCGTTACTAGCAGCGTCATCAGCAACTGCTTCGTCAGGATCCATTTACTATACAAAAACATAGTGAAATATAGTCAGAAGTCACCATACTATCATTGTATTCTATGGCATGTATAGCTAGACCCTTACACACGCTACGGTAGTCCGAGAACCGACTAAGCCATAGCTCTGATACCACTAAATGTAACACCCCTTACCCGTACTCATCGCCGGAACTGGGTACGAGGCATTACCGGACATAACTCACTTGAACGTACAACTTTGAACTATGGATATTCATTCCAAATTATAACTTTCCGATTCATATACATAAAACCCTTATTATGGGCCTACGAGGCCTTAAACATGCAAACGGAAGGTCTCGGGATTAAACCGGGAACTTTGATATACTTAGAAAAATTTTGCCTTAACAGGGCCACACGCCTGTGTGAAATGGGACACACCCGTGTGGGCAGGCCGTGTGGTCACACACGCCCATGTCCCTAGCCTGTGTGGGATTTATTTTTCATTTTGAACCTACAGGGGTTTTCGCACGGCCAGACACACGCCCGTGTCTTTGGCCCGTGTCTTTCACACGGCCTAGACACGCCTGTGTCCTCACCCGTGTGTGAAAACTTGGGTATTTTGTTTATGACGTCAGCAACCTCATAAGGGGCACATGGCCTAGGCACACGCCCGTGTGTCTAGCCCGTGGTCGACACTGACTTGAAACACTAGCATGCAGGTGACACACGGCTTGGTCACACGCCCATGAGACTAACCGTGTGTCACACACGGCCTAGACTCACGCCCGTCTGCCTACCCGTGTGGACAAGAACAAGGCTATTTGCCAAGCTCTCTTTATCACCCTAACTCACACAACATAAATTCATTCAACCATTTACCAAGCAACCCAATCATGCATCATACACATTCATGAATAACTTCATCTTTTCATATATGATAATAAAGAGCCATCATCCTTGGCCAAAAAAACAAAACATTTCACTAAGTCTAGCCCCTATACATGCCATACACAAAATGCTAAGGCTAAATATACCGAGATGAGCTGATAGTATGGGTGATCTTTCGATTATCTTCGAATCCCGAACTAGCTCTTTGACACTATAAAACAAGGGAAAAGAAAGGGAGTAAGCTTTAAGCTTAGTAAGTTTACATGTAAACAAAAAGCATCGTAACATATGCTAAACAATCAATAACATCATATACTAAGCAAGAACAATTCACAATTCCACAATCATGCTTACTCATTTCATTTCTTACCACAATCCAACCACATAACAATTATATTGCGCACATTCACTTGTACACATTCCCTGCACTCAACACCACAAGGCAACATGAACATTCACTTATACAAATTCTCGATGAACCTCTCGGAATAATACTAAGTACCCAGTGGTTTCGCACACAGCCCACCATTAATCAATAATAGGATGGAATCGCACTTAGCCCACCAACAAGAATATTTATGGTGGTTTCGCACATAGCCCACCAAATGATAGTATAAACGATGGTATCGCACTCAACCCATCGTGTATAAGTATTAAGGTGGTATCGCACACAGCCCACCAAAAGAATAATTACAGATATTTTTCCGCACTTACATATCTATTCTGAGGTTCAAACGGAAATTACTCACTATCTATCGATTTCCATCATATATGATCTCATTCATACAATGCACCAATAAGTAGCAACATATGTATTAAAGACGTATCGTTTACACATAAACTTACTTCGGTGCAAAATGTTTTAAAACGACGGCTTAATCCGTAACCTTGCCCTTTCCCCGGTCAAGGTTGTTTCCGCGCTCTTCTTGATCTATAATAATGAAATTCACTCATTTAATCACTTTATAATGCATGATACACCAAAATTTCTACTTAGGCAAAAATGACCATTTTGCCCTTATACTTTGACAAAATTATGATTTTGCCCCTAGGCTCGTAAATCATTTTTCATCACATTTTCTCATTAAGCAAGCCTAGCTGAACATTTATTCCTCTTACAAAAACTCACAAAATCAATTATTTCATGCATTTATTACACAATTACTACCTTTACAAACAAATCCTATTTAGGTGTTTTCATGATAACACCCTTCACAAAAGTTGTTTCTTAACTCACTAACATTCATTTTCTCCCATAAAAACTCAGAAAACAACATAAACACTTTCATGGCAAGTCCCTAAACTTTCAACCATTTTGCAAAATAGTCCCCTCATTAGCTAGCTTAAGCTTTGGGGGTTCCAAAAGTACAAAAATCATCAAATAAAACCACCAAAATCACTTACTTGTAAGAGGATAAGTTGTTGAAATTTCAAAGCTTTCAAAAACCCCTTTTTTCTGGTATTTTCGGTGGTAAGAAGATGAATAAAAATGGGTGATATCATCTTTTCTTGTTTTATTTATTTCCTCCAATTTAATCCACCTAACCCACCTAATTTTGACCAAATTGAATCTATTGTCCCCTATGGCCGGCTAACAACATTATGAAGGTCTAATTGCACATTCAAGACCTTCAATTTAAATTCCATAACTATTTAATACTTCTAGCTTGTAAAATAGGAGTTTCGCGCTTTATGCGATTTAGTCCTTTTTATCTATTAAGCATTCAATTGCTAAAATTAAAGCACCAAAATTTTCATGCATCTTTATAAATATGCTATAACACATAAAATAATATCAAAAATAATTTTCTTCAACCTAGAATTAGTGGTCCCGAAACCACATTTGTGACTAGTCCAAAAATCAGGCTGTTACAGCCTGTCAAACGTCTGTGTGTCTGGCCCGTGTGCAAGTCTGACCTGCATCGAATAAGGATAGGGTTGGACACTGGCGAGACACATGCCCGTGTACTCACCCGTGTGGATAATTATTGGCCATATACAAGGCCAATTTGCCACCCAGTTTGGGTCAACCCTACATGCTCAATTCCAACATCAATTAACATGCATTTCAATCACCATTCTCAACTACCAAATCAAGTATGAAATACCATTTCAATATCACCAAAACATACTCTAATGGCCATTCACACCAAACCATATTTACACATTACTTACACCATTTTCACATAGCAAAACATGTACCAAAATCATCCCACAACCTTACTAGCCTATACATGCCATATACTATATATACAACTTCCAAAAAGGTACAAAAATAGATGGCCGATAGTGTGATTAAGTCGCTGACGATCCCCAGATCTGACCTAGCTTTAATAACACTATAAAATAGAGAAAGACTTCACACAGTAAGCTTTAAAGCTTAGTAAGTTCGTAACATAATACAAATATCTCAACATTTCAAATTCAATATGCAAAATTAACTAACACATAGAACAATTTGCATCACCATTCAATCTCACTCATAACCATTACTCACTTTCATACCACATTGATAAACCGTAAAAGTAACATATTTTAATCCCACATTTAGTATGCTTTTGGATGAATTATCCCTTATTTTATGTAAAAAGGTGCTCTTAATCCTTTCCTTTCATGTTATATACTCAGGAAAGCACCGGAGGATGAAAAGAACAAGAAACGGGCTTAAAACGGGCCAAAGCACGAAATCGACACGGCCTGAACCTAAGACCACACGGCCGTGCCTCCTCAATAATCTCGAAACACGGTCTAGCCACGAGATACACGGCCGTGCCTCATCAACGAAGTCCACACGGCCTGGCCACGATTCACACGGGCGTGTGCCAGAGGCTGTGCCCCTGCCATGGCAGAGAGCAATTTCAATCGGATTTGGATACTTAGGGGCAAAGAAACACATTCCAAAAGCCTATAAATACACCCTAAGTATGACCTGAGGGGGGAGCCCAAAGCTATCGTTTAGGGGCATCTTGCTAGGCCAGAGAGGGCAGATTTGTGGGGATTCGCTCAGGGATAGCCAGTTGATCCATCTCAAGAAGCCAGAATTATACTCAAGACGGAGGATCTCCTCTTCAATTCTTTCAGGGAGTTTTAGGGATTTCTTATGTTTTGTTTTATCTTTTCTTCTGAGATGTGTTCTTTTATTGTTATGAACTAAACCCTCAGATACCTAAGGGGGATGAAACTTAGATGAATCTTGTTATCGTTTGCTGAACTATATGATAAATATTTGATTTGTTCTTAATTATGTGTTCTTAATTCTTGTGTTGATATTTCGCGGATATCGATTCAAGTTTGATGTGCTTAGGTGGAGGAGCAAAAGTCCCTACCTAAGAGTAGATTTAGCATAGTTAAGCGGAGTTGATCGCACGGCTAGAGATAGGGTGACGAGGCGTTGCCGGATTAGGGTGAAACCTAATATGAGAGTCCATAGATCGAGTTAATGCAATTCTAGGGGTTTTAATTAGAAAGAGATTTCAATTAATCAACCTAGGGTTAGACGTTATTCGCCTCGAGAGAGGGTTTAATATAAATTAGGGAATCCTACAAGATCAAGTCAAGTGAATACATCGTCTGGTTCAGAGTTAGATAACAAGTGAAGTCTAGGTGGATTCTTCCTTCGGTGTCGTCTTAATTAATTGGTTTTTCCTCAAGTATTATCCCAAATTCATTCTTCTTTGTCTTAGAGTCTTTAGTCTAGTAGTTAATTAATTTAGATTAAACAACCATTCGCTTAATTCTTAGGCTAAATAATAGAAAGAAAGTTAGTATTAGTACTTTTAGTTCCTTTGGGTTCGATAATCTGATCTTGCCTAAGCTATACTACTGTTCGATAGGTGCACTTGCCTCAATCGTTGTCAGAGTTAGTTTCTAGGTTCGATCATTCTCTTTATAAATTTTAAAACTCGACATACATACGATCAAGTTTTTGGCGCCGTTGTCGGGGAATTAAAATATTAAGAAAGCTCTATTTTTATTACTTTAGCCATTATTTTCCGCAATTTTATTTTTATTTTGATTTTGTTTTTTCACTTTGCTAAATTTTTCTTTCTTTTCCTAGCAAGTACCTCTAGTTTATGACAAGAAGGAACCTGAGAGGACCACTAGTATACGTCAGTGATATTGAAGCTACCGCTCGCAGGAATCGTAGAGAAATTAGGCGAGCCCTAAATTACACAGAAAAAGAGCGAGAAGGCAGATCCAATCCTACTGAAGGGATGGATGAGAATAATCCACCACCACAAGATGTGGGAGAAAATAATGCTCCACGTACTATGTATGATTATGCTAAACCTCATTTAACAGGAGCCGAATCGAGTATTGTTAGGCTCGCTATAGTCATTAATAATTTTGAATTAAAGCCTAACACTATACAAATGATTCAACAATTTGTTCAATTTGATGGTTTGCAGGACGAAGACCCAAACACTCATATAGCTAATTTTTTAGAGTTCTTGTGATACCTTCAAAATAAATGGCGTTTTGGATGATGCCATACGGCTTGGTTATTTCCCTTTTCATTAAGGAATAAAGCCAAACAGTGGTTAAACTCGTTACCACGAGGGTCAATCACTACATGGGATCAAATGACCGAAAATTTTTTATTAAAATATTTCCCATCGGCCAAAACGGCTAAATTACGGAATGATATATCTTCTTTTGTGCAGATGGATTTAGAGACATTATATGATGCATGGGAGAGATATAAGGATCTCTTGAGAAGGTGTCCACACCATGGTTTACCCTTGTGGCTCCAAGTCCAAACTTTCTATAACGGTGTAAACCCTCAACGAGGCAACTAATTGATTCACCGCGGTGGAACCTGAACAACGTAACTCCTGGCGACCTACAAATTCATGAAGGAGATGTCACCAATAACTATCGCTGGCGTGTTACAAGGACAAAACCAACAAAATCACCGGAGTTTTCAACATCGATGCAAAGAACCATGTTATCAACACGGTAGAGATGATGAATAAAAAGCTTGATAGTTTGTGTTCTTCGCAGTAATCCAAGAATGCAAAGCGACACAAGTGGAACTGTGGCGACTTTCGAGTACCCACCCTACCAACCGGGCACGAGAACGAACAGGATGAACTATATAGGTAACAATTTCAGATCTAATAATAATCCTTATAGTAATACTTATAATCCAGTTGGAGGAACCACCCAAATTTTTCATAGGGAGGACAAGGAAATCAAGGAAATCAAAGACAACAACCTCCTCAAAATTTCCAAAATCAGCCCTATCCACAGGAGAAGAAGCCGAACCTTGAAGAGATGCTGACAAAGTTCATGCCAGCTACAGATAACCGTCTCCAAGACACTGAGACCACCCTTAAGAATCAACAGGCATCAATTAAAGGGATCGAGAGCCAAGTTGGGGAACTCACTAAGACAGTTGGTCAACTTACTAACACAGTTGGACAACTCGCAAAGATAATTTCCGAATGACCACAAGGGCAACACTGAGATTAACCCAAAGGAGCAAATCCAAGCCATATCAGCTCAAGAAAGTGAAGGGTTAGACGAGCCCAACTCAAAGCAAGAGAATGTGGTCAAAGAAGGTAAGGTTGAGGTAAGTAATAATAATCCAAAACTGGTAATCAAAGAGTACCAACCTCGCATACCATATCTCGAAGCATTAAGGAGGGGCGGCACAGAGGAACAGTTCGGTAAGTTTCTTAAACTTTTAAAGAAATTACATATTAAATTACCGTTACTTGAAGCTCTTTCACAAATGCCAGATTCTAGAAAATTTTTAAAATAGCTTTTGACGAACAAACGAAGGATAGATGAGGCATCACACGTGGAACTAAACGCAATGTGCTCGGCAATCTTGCAAAATAAACTACCACAGAAATTAAAAGATCTAGGGAGTTTTACAATTCCATGTTTAATTGGTAGACTAACTGTTGATAATGCGTTAGCTGATTTAGGGGCAAGCATAAATGTCATGCCTTATAAATTGTTTAAACAACTAGGTCTAGGGAAACCCAAACAAACTAGGATGAGCATTCAACTAGCTGATAAAACTGTTAGAATTCCTAGGGGTATTATCGAAGATGTTCTTATAAAAATTGATAAATTCGTTTTCCCAGTAGATTTTGTTGTCTTAGACCTAGATGAGGATAATTTGATTCCCTTAATTTTAGGAAGACCCTTTTTAGCAACTGCTAGAACAAAAATTGATGTTGGTACAGGAGAACTCATACTTGGTGTAGGTAACGAATCAATCAGTTTACAAGCTCTTGACTCAGCCAGGACAACAATTGATGAAGGTGAGAAAGTAAATTCAGTTGATAACCAGGTTGTTCAACTTTCACCATAGGAAACACCACAAGGTTACAAACCTGATCCGAGTCATGGACCCCATGCCAACAAAGAAGAATTACATAAGGAACGAAGCCTTAGAGTCGACGAACCAGAAGAGTGGAAAACACAATTCAAAGAAGAGCCGGAACCACACGAAGTAAAACCAAAGGAGCCCCCAGAAGAGCTCATAGGAACAACAAACCACTTCAAAATAGGGGACCAGGTGCTGTTAGATAAAGAAGATCCTCGCATCATCACATCAGACATAAACATAAACAAAGAAATCCCTTTTAGGGTAATCAGTGTTTTCCCATACGGAACAGTCGAGGTAAGTAATCCTATTTTTGGTACTTTCAATATAAACGCATCTCGAATTGAACTCTATCATGATAATAAAACTGATAGCATGAGGAAGGACTTTCAACTCCTCAAACCACCCTGATGATACAAACGAGAGGTAAGTCTAGCTTAAGACTTTAAACGAGCGCTTCTCGGGAGGCAACCCGAGCACTAACTCTACCAATTAGTTTCATTTTATTTCTTTTCATATTTAGGCGTAGATTTCCACACCCACACGGCCTTGCACACGGCCGTGGCCGTGGCCGTATGGACACCACGGGTAGGCACATGGGCGTGGACCGTATCTCTATTTAATTTTATTCTTATTTTTATTTTTATTTTTATTTTTATTTTTATTTTTACTTCCTTTATCATTTTTCTTGTTCTCAATGGCATTTAGATTTAGCTTAGGATACAATAAAATTAGACCGGCTACTTTGAGGATTCAAGTTCAAACAGTTCGAGGCGCTTCCCCACGTTCACCTCCAATCCTATCCGATTTCTTTTCATTGACTTCATCCAAAATTCAGGAAGTTTCACCTCTCTCCCTATCGTATGATTTTATTTTGATATTATATATCCTTGTACATTGAGGGCAATGTACATCTTAAGTGTGGGGGGTGAACAACCTAAAAATGTGCCTAACTTTTTTTTTCATTATTCTCAAATTCCTGAAATTAGGTGCCAAACTTTTTGCATTATTCTCAAATCCCTAAATTTTAATTTATTTTTAAGTAATCTTCTCATATTAGTAATTGGGATGAAATTTCCATGATTTATGATTTTTATTGATATGTTTTAGATTAAGTCATTGATAATTGTGCATTAATGATTGAATTCTAAGAATACTAGAGAATCAAGCATGATAAGTCTATTTTTCAAGAAAATAAAAAAATTTTCTAAGTTGTCTACCTGAATTTGAATATTACTTTGAAGTTTGAAATATTACGAAGTTGACATCAAAATATCCATAATTTTTGTGAGATTTTTAGCCTTGTAGAGCATAAATTCTTTTTCTTGCTCACTTCATTGATTATGAGTGTGTCAACATTGATTTGTTATTCTAGAACTTGCATCGATTATACATGTCGAGACCACACCTTTGATTTGATATACAGAGATGATAAAGGCACTTAGGATTTAACCCACTTACTCCACTAGAAACCTACCTTCATAATTAACCCCTAGTGAACCCCGTTTAATCCTAATAAACTTTTTATTGACTTACCCACTAATACTAACCCAAAAACCCTTTGTATTTATTATCACCATCCTTTTTAACTACCCTTATATCGAGATTTGATTTGATTAATAGCCTAACTATGTTTTTTATTTCAGTAATTTATCCTTTGTTATGTATTTATGATTTGTTCTTAAAAAAATCAAAAGTATTCATTATTAGTTTTGTGATTAAAGAGCTTATACGTTTGAATTCCAAATATTGAAGAAGAAGCTCGTAGTATTAGTATTTTTCAAATTGATGTAATCACTTTTATTTAGTTCGTTGTTTCTGGTTAGGTAATTTGTCAATTCAATCGCGATTCTAACCCTCTAATTCAACCTTTAACCACACCTTTAACCCAAGCCCCATTACAACCCTGTTAAAGACCTTTTGATTTGTGTATCATCTCATTTAATAGTGGTGGAGATTTGATTTTCATGCAAGCCTATGGGATTAACTTTTCAGGTTTGACATTTGAATGCTTAATTATAAACCTTAAACACCTTGAGTGATTTGAGTGAATCTTTAGTAAGGATGTCAATTCTTGTCGGTTTTGAACCAGAGGTAATTATTTAGATGAGGGAAAACACCTATGTTTTGTGCTACAAATGTATGACTTAGACTGTTTGAATCTTTAGGGCTCTTTGAGTTGAATTATCCATGTATAAATTATCCTTGAATTATGATGAAACATTATTAATGACTATTATGAATTATGGAAAGTTCGTTTTAATTCTAAGTTGAGAATTTTGCTTGAGGACAAGCAAAAGCTTAAGTGTGGGGGTATTTGATAAACCGTAAAAGTAACATGTTTTAATCCCACATTTAGTATGCTTTTGGATGAATTATCCCTCATCTTATGTAAAAAGGTGCTCTTAATCCTTTCTTTTCATGTTATATACTCAGGAAAGCACTGGAGGATGAAAAGAATAAGAAACGGGCTTAAAACGGGCCAAATGGGCCAAAGCACGAAATCGACACGGCCTAGACCTAAGACCACACGGCCGTGCCTCCTCAATAATCTCGAAACACGGTCTAGCCACGAGATACACGGCCGTGCCTCATTAACGAAGTCCACACGGCCTGGCCACGATTCACACGGGCGTGTGCCAGAGGCCGTGCCCCTGCCGTGGCAAAGGGCAATTTCAATCGGATTTGGATACTTAGGGGCAAAGAAACACATTCCAAAAGCCTATAAATACACCCTAAGTATGACCTGAGGGGGGAGCCCAAAGCTATCATTTAGGGGTGTCTTGCTAGGCCAGAGAGGGCAAATTTGTGGGGATTCGCTCAGGGATAGCCAGTTGATCCATCTCAAGAAGCCAGAATTATACTCAAGACGGAGGATCTCCTCTTCAATTCCTTCAGGGAGTTTTAGGGATTTCTTATGTTTTGTTTTATCTTTTCTTCTGAGATGTGTTCTTTTATTGTTATGAACTAAACCCTCAGATACCTAAGGGGGATGAAACTTAGATGAATCTTGTTATCGTTTGCTGAACTATATGATAAATATTTGATTTGTTCTTAATTATGTGTTCTTAATTCTTGTGTTGATATTTCGCGGATATCGATTCAAGTTTGATGTGCTTAGGTGGAGGAGCAAAAGTCCCTGCCTAAGAGTAGATCTAGCATAGTTAAGCGGAGTTGATCGCGCGGCTAGAGATAGGGTGACGAGGCGTTGCCGGATTAGGGTGAAACCTAATATGAGAGTCCATAGATCGAGTTAATGCAATTCTAAGGGTTTTAATTAGAAAGAGATTTCAATTAATCAACCTAGGGTTAGACGTTATTCGCGTCGAGAGAGGGTTTAATATAAATTAGGGAATCCTACGGATCAAGTCAAGTGAATACACCGTCTGGTTCAGAGTTAGATAACAAGTGAAGTCTAGGTGGATTCTTCCTTGGGTGTCGTCTTAATTAATTGGTTTTTCCTCAAGTATTCTCCCAAATTCACTCTTCTTTGTCTTAGAGTCTTTAGTCTAGTAGTTAATTAATTTAGATTAAACAACCATTCGCTTAATTCTTAGGCTAAATAATAGAAAGAAAGTTACTATTAGTACTTTTAGTTCCTTTGGGTTCGATAATCCGGTCTTGCCTAAGCTATACTACTGTTCGATAGGTGCACTTGCCTCAATCAGTGTCAGAGTTAGTTTCCAGGTTCGATCATTCTCTTTATAAATTTTAAAACTCGACAGACATACGATCACACATCTAAAGATTTATGTACAACCATTTATAATACTTCTCAATCCGATTCTTTTTCTCATTCATTCACATAATCATTCATCTATTTCATACACGATATCATCAACCACATAGGTTCTATACATACCTGTACCATCACATATTTATTTATCACATTTATCACTCAATGCTCGATGCCATAACTCGTTCGATCTTCTTTAAACGTTCGATGAACTCGCACACTTAGTGCCAATTACTAAGCTAAAGCAATAATATCATCGCACACTTAGTGCCATCACATTAAAACCGAAGTTGTCTCAGTTTCGCACACACAGTGCCAACTAATATAGCCGATGCATTTCTTTATCTCGCTCACTTAGTGCCGTTCATCATTGTCTCAATTCTATTTACGCATACTTAGTGCCATATATCTTCAAACTCACATTTCACATTTCCGAATTCCATAATCACATTCCCATTCATTGAAACACATATGAACATCGTTTAAACAATATGTATTATACACGAAATTACCTCGGACGTAGAAATAACAACACTAGTCGATTAATCGAGCACTTTGTCTTTGCCTCGATCTCAGTCCGAATCTCTCTTCTCTTGATCTATATAATATTAAACTCAACTCATTCAATCACATTTTTATCCAAAACTATACACAAACATATAGTTAGGGTATTTTACACTTTAACCCTCATAATTCTACATTTTGACATTTTAGTCCCTATTTCACAATTACACAAAATACACATAATTTACTCACACCCAAGCTTGGCCAAATTTCACACTAGTCCCTAGCACCCCAATTCTTTCATTTATTTCACATTTTAACCCTTCAAAGTTTCATTTTCACAAATTAAACCATAATAATTAATTGCATCGAAATTTCCAAATACAAAACATATTTATCAATCATCAAGCTTTCATATTTTATCAACTATCAACACAAAGCTCATATATCCATTAATGGAACATCTTAAAAACATCATAAATTTTGAAAATCAAGGTACGAGCTAGCTAGTACTCAAAGCAACGATCACAAAAACATATTATCATCAAAAACCGAGCTAAAACCATACCTTAATCAAACCAAAAGTGTGCCTAAATGTTAAAGGTTCCAAGCCCTATCTTCCTTTCAATTTTCGGTGAAGAGATGTAAAAGATGAACATAAAAAAATCACTTTGGTTTTGTTTAATACACATTAATACATATTTTACCATTTTACCCTTAGTTATTAAACCATTTAATCATCAAATATATGCCCATTTATGACCATCCCCAATATCAAAGGTCTAATTACAACATAAGGACTTCTCATTTAATAAGCCATGACAATTAAGCACTTTTAACAACTAGCACACAACTTTTGCATTTTACGCTATTAAGTCCTTTTCAGCAAACCGACACACAAATGATAAAATTTTCACACAGAACTTTCACACATACTTTATCACATACTATAAACATGGAAAATAATATTAAAATATTTTTCTGACCTCGAATTTGTGGTCCCGAAACCACTGTTCCAACTAGGGTCTAAATCGGGCTGTTACAACTCTCCCCCCTCAGGGATTTTCATCCCCGAAAATCTTACCAGTGAATAGATTCAGATATTGCTCTCTCATAGCATCTTCAGGCTCCCACGTAGCCTCTTCAACCCCATGTCTATGCCACAACACTTTCACTAAAGCAATTTTCTTAGTTCTCAACTATTTGATCTCACGAGCCAGAATTCGAATCGGTTCTTCGTTATATGATAGATCTGATTGAATCTCAACCTCAGTAGGGGCAATCACGGGCGATGGGTCAGATATGTATCGTCGAAGAATAGATACATGAAACACATTATGAATCTTCTCTAGCTCAGGTGGCAACATCAATCTATAAGCAACCGGCCCGATACGTTCGATAATCTCATACGGCCCGATGAACCTCGGACTCAATTTGCCTTTTCTGCTGAATCGAAGTATTTTCTTCCACGGAGACACTTTCAAAAGAACTTTACCACCGATCTCAAATTCAATATATTTTCGTTTCAAATCTGCATAAGACTTCTGACGATCTGATGCCGCTTTCAAACTCTTACGGATCATTTTCACTTTCTGCTCAGTCTCTTTTATCAAGTCAACCCCGTGAATCTTATTCTCACTAAGCTCAGTCCAATATAATAGAGTTCTGCATTTACGACCGTAAAGAGCCTCATATGGTACCATTTAAATGCTTGACTAAAAGCTATTATTATACGCAAATTTAATCAATGGCAGGTACTTTTCCCACGTACCTTCAAACTCAAGAATACAACATCTCAACATATCCTCGAGAATCTGAATGATCCGCTCAGATTGACCATCCGTTTGCGAATGAAAAGTAGTACTGAAGTGCAACTTCGTACCTAAAGCCTCTTGCAGTTTCTTCCAGAATCGCAAAGTAAACCTCGGATCTCTGTCAGACACAATAGATAATGGTACTCCGTGCAATCTCAAAACCTCAGAAACATAGAATTCGGCTAACTTTTCAAGCGAATAATTTGTTCTCAGCGGAATAAAATGAGCTGATTTTGTTAATCTGTCAACTATCACCCAGATTGCATCTTTCTTTCCCAGAGATAGGGGCAATCCCGACACAAAGTCCATCGTGATTGTCTCCTATTTCCACTCAGGAATCATGATCGGTTGTAACAAACCGGATGTCACCTGATGTTCAGCTTTGACTTGCTGACAAACTAAACATTTCGAAACAAACTCTGAGATATCCCATTTCATACCATGCCACCAATAAAACTATTTCAAATCATTGTACATTTTCGTACTTCCCGGATGAACAGACAAACGACTACTATGAGCCTCATTCAAAATCAACTGAATCAACTCTGAATTTCTCGGAACACAAATCCGATCTCGAAATCTCAGACAACCATCATCATCAACTCGAAATTCTGAATTAGAATTCAAACCAACTGAACTCGTTTTGCTAGCATTTCATTGTCAACTTTTTGAGCATCACAAATTTGTTGTAAAAACAACGATCTTGCTTTCAATTCGGCTAAAACCGAACCATCATCACACAATTCTATCTGAGTATTCATTTCTCTTAAAGCAAATAAAGACTTTCGACTCAAAGCGTCAGCAACAACATTAGCTTTTCCCGGATGATAGTCTATTACTAATTCATAATCTTTTAGCAATTCTAACCATCTCCGCTGTCGCAAATTCAATTCTTTCTAAGTCATCAGATATTTCAAGCTCTTATGATCAGTATATATGTGACACTTCTCACCAAATAAATAGTGACGCCAAATCTTCAATGCAAATACAATAGCTGCTAATTTAAGATCATGTGTCGGGTAGTTCTTTTCATGCGGTTTTAATTGTCTCGAAGCATAGGCTATAACTTTGCCTTCTTACATCAACACACAGCCTAAACCATTCAATGATGCATCACTGTAAACTATGAATTCTTTACCCTATTCAGGTTGAACTAACACTGGTGCCTCTATCAACAATGCTTTCAACTGTTCAAAACTCTGCTGACACTTTTCTGTCCACTCAAATTTAACATCTTTCTTTAGTAATTTATTCAACGGAGTTGCAATCATCGAGAAACCTTTCACAAACCTTTTATAATATCCTGCTAATCCTAGAAAACTACAGACTTCAGTCACATTTCTCGGAGGTTTCCAATCTAAAATTGCTGAAATCTTACTCGGATCAACTCGTATCCCCGCAGCTGACACTATATGTCCCAGAAAACTAACCTCGTACAACTAGAACTCACATTTACTAAACTTTGCATACAATTTATTCTCACGTAGAGTCTGTAACAGGATTCTCAAATGCTCGGCATGTTGCATCTCATCACAAGAATAAATCAAAATATCGTCAATAAACACAACGACAAATCAATCCAAATACGGTCTGAATATCCGGTTCATCAAATCCAAAAATACTGCAGGAGCGTTTGTTAGTCTAAAAGGCATAACTAAAAATTCATATTTTTCGTACCTCGTTCTGAAAGCAGTTTTTGGTACATCTAATTCTTTGACTCTCAATTGATAATATCCTGATCTCAAATCTATTTTTGAAAACACTGTACCCCTTTTAACTGATCAAACAATTTATCAATTCGTGGTAGAGGGTACTTATTCTTTATCGTCACTTTATTCAGCTTTCGGTAGTCAATACACATCCTCATAGTGCCATCTTTCTTTTTCACAAACAACACAGGAGCACCCCAAGGCGAGAAACTTGGTCGAGCAAATCCTCTATCTGTCAACTCTTGCAACTGAGACTTCAACTCTTTCAATTCTGTCGGAGCCGTTCTATACGGAGCTATTGAGGTAGGGGTCGTCCCCGACGCTAACTCAATGCCAAACTCAACTTCTCATATCGGAGGTATTCCCGGTAATTCTTCAGGAAATACATCAGGAAATTCACAAACTACAGGCACTTTCTGTCACTTTCGTATCTATCACATATGCAAGATAAGCTTCACACCCCTTTTTCACATAATTCAAAGCTTTCATCGAAGATATTACAGCCGGTAACCCATTTAAATCACTGGATTCAATTCGAACCATCTCACCATTCTGACTTCTCAAATAAATACTCTTCCGTTTGCAATTCACAATAGCATTATGCAAAATTAGCCAATCCATACTCAAAATTATTTCAAATTCATCAAAGGGTAGTAGCATCAGATTAGCCGGGAAACAAATATCTCGAAACATCAACGGACAATTCTTGCACACTTTGTCAACCAGAACACACTTACCTAAGGGGTTCGATACTCTAATTACAAACTTAGTAGACTCAACAGGCAGAGTCTTACTTGATACTAAGTTCACACACACATATGAATGAGTAGATCCTGGATCTATCAATGCAATCACATCAGTATCAAAAAGAGTAAAAGTACAAGTAATGACGTCTGGAGATGACGCTTCTTCACGGGCGCGAATAGCGTAGGCTCTGGCAGATACTCTCGCCTCAGATCTCACAGCTGTATCCATTGTTCCTCTCTAACTACCACTCACATTTCCTATGTTTTTGGGTGGTCTACCCCTAGCTGTCGTGTTACTCGGCCTCGCACTCTGGGCATTATCTTTCTCAGCCAACTTCGGGCAATCCCGAATGAAATGATCTCGTGATCCACATTTATAACAAACTCAATTATTATACTTGTCCCAGTATTCACCAATATGACGTCTCCCACACTGTCTACACTCACGCTTATTGCTTCTGACACTTCCAACACTTGATTCCATTGGAATTTGAGTTTTAGAACTCGTATATTGTTTCACACAATCTTTACTCGAATTTCCAAATGAAGCATTTGATCGATTGGTTGCATATCTGAATCTCTTTGACGAGGAATGATCCGACTTACTCATCGACCTTTTTCTCTCGTCTCTAGCTTCTGAATCTGCTTTCTTCTTTTCTTTACTAAGCTCTTCGGCTTTACAAGCTCTTTCGACCAATACCACAAATTCTTTCAAGTCAAGAATTCCAACAAGAAGTTTAATATCTTCATTCAACCCTTCAATGAATCATTTACACATAGTAGTTTCTGTTGAAACACATTCTCGTGCATACTGGCTCAATCTCACAAACTCTCGCTCATATTCTGTAACAGACATACGACCATGTTTCAGCTCAAGAAACTCTTTACGTTTTTTATCTATAAATTGTTGACTGATATATTTCTTTCGGAATTCAGTTTGAAAGAAATCCCAGGTAATTCGTTCTCTCGAAACCACTGATATCAATGTTTTCCACCAATTATACGCCGTATCGCTCAACAATGAAACAACACACTTAAGACATCCATCGGGAGTACATGATAATTCATCAAACACTCTAATGGTATTCTCAAGCCAGAATTCAACTCGCTCGGCATCATCATCAACTGTGGCCCTGAACTCTTCGGCCCTGTACTTTTGAATTTTATCAACTGGAGGTTTACTCAACCGAATCGGGTCTATAACTTGTGGTGCTATAGGAATTTGCGGGGGTGGAGGTTGTTGAGTAGCCGAATTCATTCGAACAAACTCCGTAAACCACTCACTCATCATTTGGAAGAAGGCTTGCTTTGCCTCTCCCTCATGACAACTAGCAATCGACCTAGATTCTGCAGGTGCTGTCCCTTGAACGGGAGCAGGTGCATTACTCTCAACTTCATCAGCAACTGCTCGATCGGGATCCATTTACTATACGAAAACATATTTTTAACTTTCAGGAATCACCACACTATTGCAGGTATATATATGGCATGTATAGCTAGGCTCTCACACGCTACGTTAGTCCTAGAATCGACTAAACTGTAGCTCTGATACCAATAAAATGTAACACTCATAACCCGTATCCATCGTCAGAATAGGGTTACAAGGTATTACCGGTCAAATCATAAAGTTTATACCATCGGGGCTCACACATCAACACATAATAGCAACCAAGAGCAAAAAGTCCCTTTAGTAGGTCTACGAGACCTTAAACATGCTTTAAAGAAGGTTCGGGACTAAACCTATCTTATTCGAAAACTTAACAAAACTTAGAATTTTTTTTTCATTTTAAACAGGTCACACGTCCGTGTGGCTAGACCGTGTGCCTCACAAGGCCATGCCTCAGACCATGTCTTACCCCGTGTGCAACTCTGACTATATTCACACAGCCTGTCACACGCCCGTGTCTGGCCCGTGTGCAATCCTAACTTGAATCACACGGCCTGTCACACGCCCGTGTGTCTGGCCCGTGTGCAAGTCTTACCTACATCGAATAAGGATAGTATTGGACACAGGCGAGACACACGCCCGTGTACTCATCCGTGTGGACAATTATAGGCCATATACAAGGCCAAATTGCCACCCAATTTGGGTCAACCCTACATGCTCAATTCCAACATCAATTAACATACATTTCAATCACCATTCTCAACAACCAAATCAAGTATGAAATACCATTTCAATATCACCAAAACATACTCTAATGGCCATTCACACCAAACCATATTTACACATTACTTAAACCATTTTCACAAAGTAAAACATGTACCAAAATCATCCCACAACCTTACTAGCCTATACATGCCATATACCATTTATACAACTTCCAAAAAGGTACAAAAATAGATGGCCGATAGTGTGATTGAGTCGCTGGCGATCCTCGGATCTGAGCTAGCTTTAATAACACTGTAAAATTGAGAAAGACTTCACATAGTAAGCTTTAAAGCTTAGTAAGTTCGTAACATAATACAAATATCTCAACATTTCAAATTCAATATGCAAAATTAACTAACACATAGATCAATTTGCATCACCATTCAATCTCACTCATAACCATTACTCACTTTCATACCACATCCAAAGATTTATGTACAAGCATTTATAATACTTCTCAATCCAATTCTTTTTCTCATTCATTCACATAATCATCCATCTATTTCATACACGATATCATCAACCACATAGGTTCTGTACATACCTGTACCATCACACATTTATTTATCATATTTATCACTTAATGCTCGATGCCATAACTCGTTCAATTTTCTTTAAACATTTGATGAACTCGCACACTTAGTGCCAATTACTAAGCTAAAGCTATAATATCATCGCACACTTAGTGCCATCACATTAAAACTGAAGTTGTCTTGGTTTCGCACACACAGTGCCAACTAATATAGCCGATGCATTTCTTTATCTCGCTCACTTAGTGCCGTTCATCATTGTATCAATTCTATTTACGTACACTTAGTGCCATATATCTTCAAACTCACATTTCACATTTTCTAATTCCACAATCACATTCCCATTCATTGAAACAGTTATGAACATCATTTAAACAATATGTATTATACACGAACTTACCTCGGACGTAGAAATAACAACACTAGTCGATCAATCGAGCACTTTGTCTTTGCCTCGATCTCAGTCCGAATCTCTCTTCTCTTGATCTATATAATATTAAACTCAACTCATTCAATCACATTTTTATCCAAAACTATACACAAACATATAGTTAGGGTATTTTACACTTTAACCCTCATAATTCTACATTTTGACATTTTAGTCCCTATTTCACAATTACACAAAATACACATAATTTACTCACACCCAAGCTTGGCTGAATTTCACACTAGTCCCTAGCAGCCCAATACTTTCATTTATTTCACATTTTAACCCTTCAAAGTTTCATTTTCACAAATTAGCCCATAATAATTAATTCCATCAAAATTTCCAAATAAAAAATATATTTATCAATCATCAAGCTTTCATAATTTATCAACTATCAACACAAAGCTCATATATCCATTAATGGCACATCTTAAAAACATCTTAAATTTTGAAAATCAAGGTACGGGCTAGCTAGTACTCAAAGCAACGATCACAAAAACATAAAAATCATCAAAAACTGAGCTAAAACCATACCTTAATCAAACCAAAAGTGTGTCAAAATGTTAAATGTTCCAAGCCCTATCTTCCTTTCAATTTTTAGTGAAGAGATGTAAAAGATGAACATAAAAAAATCACTTTTGTTTTGTTTAATATACATTAATACATATTTTACCATTTTACCCTTAGTTATTAAACCATTTAATCATCAAATATATGCCCATTTATGACCATCCCCACTATCAAAGGTCTAATTACAGCATAAGGACTTCTCATTTAATAGGCCATGACAATTAAGCACTTTTAACGACTAGCACACAACTTTTGCATTTTATGCGATTAAGTCCTTTTCCGCAAATTGACACACAAACGATAAAATTTTCACACAGAACTTTCACACATACTTTATCACATACAGTAAACACGAAAAATAATATTAAAATATTTTTCTAACCTCGGATTTGTGGTCCCAAAACCACTGTTCTGACTAGGGTCTAAACTGGGCTGTTACACTTTAGAATGCTCAGAAAGCCTAAAATTTGTGTTTTTCTTCGTAGTTAGGAAGCAGGATGCGAAGTCAACACGGGCTGACACATGGGCGTGTGTCCAGCCCGTGTGGAAATGCCCAGGCCGTGTGGCTCCTGAAAATAACTCTTTTTTATCTTATTTTGGCTCATTTTTCGCTCCCAAGTATTCTCTTCTGAGTATAGAAACATGAATTTAAAGGATTAGGAGCATCAATTCACTAATTTGCATGATTAATCATCCAAAAATGCATTAAGAATGGGATTGAAATATGTTAATTTTATAGCTTATCAAATATCCCTACACTTAAGCATTTGCTTGTCCTCAAGCAAAATCTTGAACTCACATTTAAGTTAATATTTCTCAACTTGTAATTCCCATCAATAATGTCTCAAAAGAATTCACAAATAATCATGCATTGGTAATTCAACTAAAAGAGCATTAAAGATCCAAACAATCCAAGTCGAAAATTTCTAAAGCACAAAAATATAGGTATTTTTTTTATCTAAGTAATTACCTTTAATTCAAAATTAACAAGAATCGACATCCTCACTAAAGATTCACTCAAATCACTCAAAGTGTTTAAGGTTCTAGAATAAGCACTCAATAGTCAAACAAGAAAGGTCATTACCATAGGCGTGCATGAAAATCAAATCTCCACCACTACAAAATGATATGACACACAAATAAAAAGGTCTTTAAGAGGTTGTAATGGGGCTTAGGTTAAGGGTGTGGAAAAAGGTCAGAAAAGTTGGTTATAATTGAGATCAAAATGATAAATTACCAAACTAGAAAAAAAAACAATAAACAAATGCTGGATTAAAAACAAGTGCATAAATAATGAACTATTCAAGAATAAAATCGAGCTTCTTCTCAAAATATGAGTTTAACTGTTCAAGCTAAATCCACATAGAACTAAATAATAATCAATATTTTTTTCGATTTTTTTTAATCTAGAACAATCAGAAATAATTCAGCTAATCAAATAGAAGAGCATAGTTAAGCAACTAACCAAATCAAATCTCAACAAAAAGGGAGTCAATAAAATGGGAAAATGTCTCAATGAATAATAATAAAAAGAGTTATGGGTTAACATTAATGGGTAAATCAAGAATAGGTGTGTTAGGCTCAACGGGGTTCACTAAGGGTTAATTATGAAGGTATGCTTTTTATTGGAAAAGTGGGTTAAAACCTAAGTGCCTTTATCATCTCTGTATATCAAATCAAAGGTGTGGTCTTGACATGTATAATCAAAGCAAGTTCTAGAATAACAAATCAAATTGACACACTCATAACCAATAATAAAATGAGCAAGAAAAATGTATGCTCTAAAGGCTTAAAACCTCACAAAAAATTATGGTTTTGATGTCAAACTTGCAAATCTCAAACTTTAAGATAAAACTTCAATTTAGAAAAACAACCTAAGATTTTAAATTTCTGAAAAATAACTTATCATGCTTGATTCTCTCATGTCTTAAAGTTTAAATCAACCAATGCACAAATATCTACAAGTTAATCCAAAGCACATCAACAAAAATCCCAATTCGACAAAAAATCATTCTAATGGAAGTATGAGAAATTACTTAAATACAAGACATAATTCAGGGATTTTCTAATAATTATATAAATAACCTCCCCACACTTAAGATGTACATTGTCCTCAATGTACAAATAGATATAATCACAGTATAAGCAAAATATAATAAGGGAGGGAGAAAACTGAAACTGTCCTAAATATTGGATGAATTCGCCAGAATGGTGAAAAGCAGAATTGTAGGCAAATCTAAATGTAGTGCATGATTCCGAGCAAACTAATAAGAAAATAAACACAAATAGTGAAGAAGATTAAAAGGTTACTAACTCGATTAGAAATAGCCACAAAATAAAAGTATAGTTCAAAAGATAATAAATGAAAGAAGTCAAAGAAAATAAAAATAAAACAACTAAAAATAAACAAAAATAAACATAAACATAAAAAGAAAAAAGAAAAAAGAAACTAAAAAGAAAACAAATAAAATCAATGATCCTCATCGTCAGAGGCATCGGTATCGTGAGTCGCCTATGCTGAAGAAGAGATATGGAGGTGTTGACAAATGTGTTACAATGTCGCGTCAATACTGTCGAACCTCTGAAAGCAGTAATGCTTGAAGCACATGATCTGCTCGGAGAGGTCCGCTAAGGTAGCAGCAGATGTAGCATGATGGTGACTCGAAGGTCGATGATAAGGTGGATCCTCGTGATGGAAGGGGACATCATCTGTAACACCCCTTACCCGTATTCCAAGCCGGAACCGGATACAAGGCATTATCATACTTTACTTTCTGTAACATACGGTATTGGGCTATAAAATTTCGTTTCAATTTAAAACTTTTCATTCGTGCACAATACTACACTATCATGAGCCTACGAGGCCCTAAACATACAATTGAAATAGTTCGGAACCAATCCGGAAACTTTTACGCACTTAGAAAATTTTTGCTCAAAATAGGGCTACACGCCCGTGTGAAATGGAACACGCCCGTGTTGGCAGGCCGTGTGGTCACACACGCCCATGTTCCCAGCCCGTGTGGAATTTATTTTTCATTTTGAACCTACAGGAGTTTTTACACGGCCAGACACACGCTGGTGTCTGTAGCCCGTGTCCTCCACACGGCCTAGACACGCCCGTGTCCTTACTCATGTGAGAAAACCCTTGCATTCTATTTATGACGTCAGCAATCCTTTAACTGCACACGGCCTAGGAACACTCCCGTGTGGTGGCCCGTGTGCCGAATCAAATTCTCACAAATTTGATGCAGGGGACACACGGCTTGTCAACACACCCATGGGGTTGGCCGTGTGTCACATACGTCCCAGACACACGCCCGTGTGTCGACCCGTGTGGACAATTAGAAGGCTATTTACTAAGCCAATTGCCACCCTGAAACATAAACACATATATGCCAACTCAAGCAACATATAGCATGGCAATAATATACTAGGAAGAATCCCTATTCATCATTCATACATCTCACATTTTACTCCATCTATTGCATGAACATTTACTTCATGAAACTCATCATCATTAAAATAATAAACTTGACATTTATTGGCCAAATACTAATGGCCATTTACAAAATTGGTGTATAACATTAATAGCCAACACTTTGGCTTTATAATATGACATAGCACAAAATGACCAAGTTCCTATACATGCCATACTCAAAATGAATCAACTTTACTATACCAAAGATTAGTTGATAGTGTGATCTGAGCTCCGACGTCTTACGATCTACGAGCTAGCTTGGCGATACTACAAGGAAAAGGGAAAAGAGAGGGGTAAGAATATAGCTTAGTAAGTTTGCATGAATTAAAATAGCAACATAAATGCTCATGGCAAAATTCATTCATATCATAGAACAATAATAACATAAGTTCTCAAGTACTTTGACATACTTACTCATACTTAAGCTTAACCATTACATATGACATTAGGGTATCATAACTCGTATTTTACTCATTGTACATGTATCCGCTCAACTGCCTCCAACCAATATTCTGCCACATTCGGGGCTACACCAGAGATGCCCCTAAAAACTTCGGCCCCGTTCGACCAGAGTCGCTTAGAAATAGACCCCCGAGCTACCGACCCAGTACTTGCTCCAGTAACCCGTTCTAAAACCCACAACATTGCTTGGGACAAAGCATCGTCCCCACCAGCTCAATCATGAGACCCCGTCTCAATCACCGGCGATGTCGACGCCTCCCTATCAGGCATATGCCCTGATGCTGGAGATCCAGCCCTAGCACCCCGGCCTCTACCACGGCCACGTGTACCTCTTCCACGACCTCTTGTACTCATCTCGATGTAACGCGTTAATCTATTTAAGAGTTTTATGAATCAATTTATAGTTCACGTGCTTATTAACAAGTGTTTTATGGATAATAGTTATAAGAGTTTTTTCACAGATCGAGTTTACTACCGTCTCAGTCTCTACAGTCTCAGTTTCTATAGCTAAAGTTTTAGTATACTACCACTATCTCTAGTAGTTTCTTACTATAGTCATTTCATCGTAAAATCTAGTATAAAGTAAGGAAACTTTCGGATTTGGTGCCGGAGACTCAGTGTGCCATACTTCCAGTAACACTATTTCTAAACCACATTTTGAACTGTTTTAGAAAAATTTTCAAACCCATTCAACAGCTGAGTTTTGCAACCTGGCTCTGATACCATTAAATGTAACACCCCAAACCTGGCCTAAATGTTATGGCCGGATCTAACATGTCACATCAAAAGGTAGTTGAAAAGCTAAGCGATCGTTAAGAATGTTGCATCTCTTTTTGAAACTCCGAGTTTCGTTGTTTGTTTGTAAAAACGTGATTTGCTTATTGCCTGTTTTTATAAAGTTGCTATTATCTTAAAAAACTATTTTTGTTGTGAAAATCGAACTTGAATAGTTGCGAAAACGTGTTTTTTTAAAAAATGAATATTAATGTTTTTAGAAACCCAGTTTTTAAACACTTAACAGTTTAGTAAATGCTGAAATGAAAGTTAAAAAAAAGTAAAATAATTCTAATGGCCTTATTACAAAACAATAACCTAAATTAAATAATCTAAAAAAAATAAGATAAAAACCAGATTTACTGAGTTTCGTGAGGAACAACTCTGATGTATGGCCACCACCGAGTTCTCCCCAGCTCCCAAATCCTCTATTACTAGGGATTACCTGCAAGGTTATGGGAAAAAGGGGTAAGTTACAAGAACTTAGTGTGTAATCCCATTTTCAGTCACAGTCATAGTCTGGGCCTAAGCCCATGCAGTATCAGTTTGGGCCTATAGCCCCAAAATCATGGTAATGCAAATAGAGAATTCAGCCCACCCCAATCTAACCCTACACTCCACCCGTACCAGCCCTACACTCCATGTGGGGACCAAGTCAACCCACCCAACCCTACACTCAAAGAATGCAGAAGCCGCCAAGATAAACACTTGCAAAGTGCGCCATAATGATATATGTGGCTGAGCCACTAAATTCAGTATAACGTGGCATAGCCACCAGTACAGTACTTCCTTCACAAATATAACCCAACCCAATCCAACATGTCATGGCATAATATTTCAGTGTATGCAATAATGTATCATCATGGCAATTAATTTGTTTTCACACAAACCAACTAAATTTCCTCCCAAGGGTATAACAGTAATTTTGCCCAATGAGGGCGTTTCAGTAATTTACCCACCAAGGGTATTTCAGTAATTTACCCATTAAGGGTATTTCAGTAATTTACCCATTAAGGGTATTTCAGTAATTTACCAATTAAGGGTATTTCAGTAATTTAATCGTCTAACTGTCTTTTTGAAGGCCTATTGTCGCCTCGAGCGTCATGGGACCCTTTTTCGGGTCTCTACAATATAATTGGGCCTAAAATCCATTTCGGGCCCAAATGGACCCACACGCTCGTGTGGCCCATTATGCATGGTTTCGGTATCAGTTGTGCAATTTTCGCAACCGCATCTGTCATTCGGTTGTTTTCTATCAATTTTGCCCATGTGGGCCCGTTAGCCTATTGGGCCCACTTAGCCCGTTTCGGCTCGATCAGGCCCGTTCCAGCCTCAATTTCGCGTGAATGCTCATGACACTCTCAACGATCTATTGCCATCATTCGTGTCTCGGTTTAACACCACGAGCTTTCGCATGCTCGAGTGGTCACGGTTGCTAGTTTTCCAACTTTTCGGCTTTTGGCCGTTTCACAGAACATCACATGCATTCATCAAGGTGGGTGTGAGATTACACACCTGTTTCCGTTTTGCGGTACTCGGTACTTTCCAAAACACCTGAGATCATAATTGACTAACAGTTAGTCTTAATCCACGATACTCCCAAATTTGAGATTGATAAAACAATCCCCAATACTTACCAACAATGGCGGCAACTCCTTGCTACGCTAGAACGTTTGGTCACTCCCTTCGATTACGAAATTGGGTCCCTAACAAAAATCATAAGTTAGCAAAGTTACTCCAAGTCCCCAAAGAAAAGGCTATTCGGTCCTAAGAAACTCATAAAATAATACAAGAATTGCCAACCCCCTATTCGGTCATAGCTTCACTTACCAAATACTTCCTGAACCTGAATGTTGAATGAATAGAGAAGAATATAAGATTGATCCCTAATAAAATCGGCCTAGGCACAAAGAGATGGAGTTAGGATTTTTGGTTTTAACAAAGCAACGAGAGAAAAGAAGAGGATGATAGAAAAGAAACCAGCACCTTCGTTCAGAGAGAACCCGGATGGAAGGATGATTTAGCAACAATGACTAGCAATAATGAATAATAGATGAAACCACTCGGCACTTGGTAGCAAAACAAAAGAGTCGTATTCAGTTATGGAGAGGAAGAGTAGAAAAGAAGTCTAAGAAGTAAAGAGAGAGCTTAGGAGAAATTTTGTGTAACATCCTGGATTTTGGGTTTATGCATTTGTGCTTAAATAAATGTGAAATTATGTCTATGTATGTGATAAATGTGTTTTATGAATTTTTTAGAACCTTAGAATGTAGGAAAATGCCTTAGAAATTATTCGATTTTAAGTCTTGAAGTGGAGCTAAGCTTGATAGGCCTTAAGAAAATTTATAGGGGAAATTGGACATAAAAATGGGCTTGGTAAAGTGGCTTGGAGGCGCCACTTAAAGCCTCTGTAAGTGACGCCACAAGCTTGTACAAGTGGGCCAAGGTTCGAGTCACAAGGGGAGCAAAATAAGAGCTTTAATTTTGCGGCAAAATGAAGTAGTAGTGGACGGCAATGGGGCACTGAGTGGATGAGTGTAGATCAAGTTAAATCCTTTTAAAATTTTGGCTAAGCAAGGGATAATTATTTTTTTATTTTAATTATTTTTTGAATAGGTGATAAAGAGAAAAATAATGAGAAAAATAAGGGATTTGATAGGGAAGGATGTAGTGGCAGAATGTGGGGCTCTTTTGGTGGTATTTTCGGCCAAGGAAGGAGAGCAAGGACATTATTCATTCTTTTCTCTTCTTCTGTGTCTCTGCCGAATTCTCTAGGAAACCTTCTCTTTTCTCTTTTATTTTGCCAAGCTGAGATAACCTTCTCTTCTTCTCATCATCTCTTCTTCTCATAGTTTCTCAAAAGCCGAAATACACTTGAGATAGTCGAATATTCTATCTCCATTAGGAGCCATAGCCGAATCTCAAGGAGGCCTTATTCTTCTATCTTTGTCGTAAGTTTCAAAAGCCGAAAGTAAGTTCGTTCTAGCCATAGCCGAATTTCTCTGTGGATTTAAGCAAGGGAGCAGTCGACTACAGCATTAAGGGATCTTTTCGGATTTTGGTGTAGCCGACTTCTAGGGAGATCATTTGGGATTTGATTCTTCAAGGTAAGTAAAGTGCAATATTAGGCCGAAGGCCATGTATGGTGTCCATTAAGTATTGGAAGTCAGATCTAACATGAGCTTATAGGTATTTCGACAGTTACCAACCAAGGGACACTTTTCGGGATTTAGATCCACAAGGTAAGTGAATCTGACATTCGGCTAAGGCCATATTTGGTGATTCAAATCTATTTCTTATTTATTCAAAAGCCGAAATTAACCAAATCAAGTGATCTAGCATTGGCCGATTGGAAGGAAGAAGTACTACGGAGTTTCGGGATTTGATTAGTGATCAAATCGGTAGCAAGGTAAGAATTTAAGTTGTGATAATCCTTCGGGATTTGATTGTATAAGCCGATTGGGTTTTGCTAAGAAACTTAGTGTTGGCCGAATGTAGGAACTAAGGATCTAAAACATTAAATCGGGATTCTTTGGGATCTCAGTGGAAGCGATAAGTATATCAGGTGTGTACCCCACACTAAACCTTATTAGATTACGGCTTAAATTAGTTATGTGTGTTTATAATAATATGAATGTGGCCAAAGGTACCATGCAATGGTACAAAGTACTCAGGTACGTTTACCCACTCCTACTATGAGTATAATATGATCTGTTATGGCACACGTGTGAAACTATAAGAATGTGAATAAAGAATATGGCATGATATTGCATGTTTTGTATGGCATGGGCATATGGGTTATATGGAAAGGGGAAGTGATTGGTGGTTATATACCCCAATATATGAATGTGGTGGCTTTGGTCACAATATCTGAATGTGGTGTCTCATGACACGAAATAATTATCTGGTGGCTATGCCACGAATATTATAAGGGCGATGAGCACATCGACTGCAGCGATTGCCTTCGATGATGTGTAGCGGATGGAGGGTTGACTTAGTAGTCCCCACGGTGTGCAGGTTGGTATGGGTGATGTGTAGCGGATGGTAACTAGGTTTGGGTTCGGGTTTGCATCATTTTATTATTTAATTATATGCATATGTATGAACTGATATGCCTAAACTATTGGGATTTAGTGTTGGTTACACATTGAGTCTGTTTGACTCACCTCGTTGGGGAATATTTTTCAGGTGACACTCAGTGATGGACCGGGTCGGCAGGAGCTTAGTGGTGGCCATGCTCAGCACAAAGATTATTTTCAATTTGGACTCTTCATTTTCTTATAAGTATCTTGGATTTATTTCGGGTTTTGCTTCGATGTAATAAGGCCACTAGTATGAAACTATTTATGCATGCATTTTAATTATTTTATTATGATACAATTTTTATCAATCTAAAGTTTAAGCAACTCTTCTTAAAAATAAATGTAAATGTTTAGACACCTAAACACAAACGATTTCCGAATTAAAGATTAACCCCAAAATAACTCGGTATTTTTATCAAACCACCCCAAATTTTCCAAGTAATAAACATGAAATTAAAACGTTTTACTCGAGGAACATACCAGATCCGGTCTGGGCTCGTGGGCCGGGTTTGGGGGTGTTTCAAATTGATATCAGAGCCCAATTCAAAACTCGGCTATGGGGTTTTTGGGCTCCAAAACATTTTCTAAAAATGGGCTTTTTAAAGGATAACAGTCCATTAGCTCGGCATGGCACTGCGTCTCAGGCCCAAGTCCGCTGTAAGTACCTAAACAATTGTGTGATATACATGTGGGCTTTATGGGCTTTATGGGACGTAGACTAGTTTAAATAGACTCTGATGGACTATAGGCTTAGTTTCAACTACTTCTTAAATTTTCATAAGACTTAATTTCACTAAACAAACCCGTTAACGAGCCACAAGACTAGGGTGTGGTAACCGTCAAATGCATGTCTAGGATTGGATCCGGAAGAGCTTGGTATTTAAGCGGTCCTAGTGACTCACCTCCTCTTCGCTGGAATCCTGCACCCAAGCGTAGTATTTGCTCACCTTAGTCGAGTTAGGGTGTGGCAATAGGCGCACGCATGCCTAGGAGTGGATTCGAGGGAGAGCTTGGTATTTAAGCGATCCTAGCGACTCACCTCCTCTTCACTGGAATCCTCCTGCAGTGCGTGGTGACTATTCACCCTAGTTATGAGAACTCGTTGATGGGCTAAACCTTATAATTAAAACCCGAAAGGGACCAAATGCACCCTAGTTTGAAAAAAAATTACCGAAATACCCTTATTTCATAAAATCACCAAGGAACCACGAATTGGAAAATTTACAAAATTACCCCGATTTACAAATTTTTAAATTAACCCCGATTTATTACCAAAATACCCCTATAGGTGAAATGACGAAAATACCCACAGGATAGGAATAAGACGAAAATGTTTGAATGATGAATGTGTGTTGAATGAATGTGCTCCTTTAAATTAGGATAGAAGACTTGAAACTTTGATCGATCGAAAAGAACTACTTCTAAACTTCTTTCATAAAATTTCTTCACGGATAAACAGTGGAACAAAATACTAATGCATAAAAATTTCTTAATCGTTAAAGCGCGATCGTAGACATGAGTTCTAGGGGCGTGGTCGTAATGTGCGAGGGGCGTGGTAGAGCGCAATAATCGTATCGGAACCAGTTAGGTCCGGACAAGGGTCCGAAAATGAGGTACCACCACCCCCACCACCACCGTTGGCGTTGAGCGCATAAGATCGGGCGGGGAGGATGCGATGATCGCAGCAATGCCGTGTGAGTTCTTGAGATGGTGGTGGAGCGGGGAGGTATGGGAGCTCGAAATCATGCCGGCGACTCAGAGCCAATGGGGCCGAGGTGTTTAGTGGTGTATCTGGTGTGGCACCCAAAGATGCACCGAGTATTGGTTGGAGGTAACCGAGCAAATTATGGACGAGCTCGATTTAAGCTGAGAGAAATCAGAAGGGATGGTGGCACTACTTAGCGACGAAGCATATCAATGGTGGCTCACGATCCGGGATGGTGCCACAACTGAGGATCTTACTTGGGAATATGTTAAGGCGGCATATCAGAAGAAGTATGTTGGTACCAGTTATATTGATGCGCAGAGGAAAGTATTTCTGGGGCTGGTTCAAGGGAACAAATCCGTGGCGGAGTACGAGGCTGAATTCTTAAGGTGAGAGTCGGTATGCTCGAGGATAGTAGCTACGAGCATGAGCGGTGTGTCCGGTTTGAGGACGGACTCAGGGATGACCTAAGGTTGTTGATAGCTCCGCAGCAGGAGCGGGAATTTGCCGTGTTAGTAGAGAAGGCTAAAGTGGCCGAAGGAGTTAAGGACTCTATAAGGCAGAACTCTGATCGGAATAGGCAAAAGAGAGGATTCGGATCGTCTGGGTCATCCGGGAATGCACTGAGAAGAGGCCTAGAGTTGATGGGCGCGAGGTCGCAAGTTGTGACAGGAGGGCGATGTCGTACTTGTGATCGGTGTGGGAAGAGGCACCTAGGAGAGTGTTGGAAGAAGGCAGGGGATGTTTCAAGTGTGGGTCCAAGGACCACATGATTAAGGACTGTCCTATAAAAATAGATTTCCGCCACCAACAGTCAAGGTTCTAATCAGTGGAAGAGGGGGACAACAGCCTCAGCGGCGTCGTGGTCCGAATAACAGAAGTAATGGTGCTGGAAGAGGATGTGGGACCCCGGCCCGAGGTGTTGGCAATGCCGAGGCAAGACAGCCGGGTCTAGTGTATGCGGTTTACCGGAGGGAGGACGAAGACGCGTCGGACGTCATAATCGGTACGTTCCTTATAGCGAACAAGCCTTATTTTGCTTTGATTGATGTGGGCTCGACCCATTCCTATGTTGCATGTAGTGTAGTTGAAACACTAGGCATAGACTCTGAACTATCTGATAGGGAGATGACTGTAGTAAGCCCATTAGGCCAAACTGTGGTGGTGAATAAGATCTTTCGGAGTGTACCCTTAGAAATTCAGGGAGTGATATTTTCTGCCGGCTTAATGGAACTTCCCTTTGGAGAATTCGATCTCATACGTGGCATGGACTGGCTAGTAGAACACCGAGCTATATTGGATTGTGCAGCTAAACGAATGGAGTTAAAGACGCCGGAGGATGAGGCGATAATTATGATAGGAGAAAGAAGAAACTACTTGTCTAACGTAGTCTCTGCCTTAAAGGCTGATAAAATGGTTCGGAAAGGGTGCAAGGCATTTCTGACTTTTGTTAGGGCGTTGGATGCCAAGAAGGGGGAGTTAGTGGAGTTAGAACGATAAAGGAGTTTGTGGATGTCTTTCCTGAGGAGTTACCCTAATACCCCCGAGACGAGGAGGTGGAGTTTGGAATTGACTTGTTGCTGGAACGGCGCCGATATCTATCGCTCCGTATAGAATGGCACCAAAGGAGTTGGTTGAGCTCAAGGCTCAAATCCAAGAGTTGCTTGATCGTGGGTTCATTCGACCCAGTGTGTCTCCATGGGGAGCACCGGTCTTGTTTGTGAGGAAGAAAGATGGGACTATGCGTATGTGCATAGATTATCGTCAGCTGAATAAGCTGACCATCAAGAACAAGTACCCTTTGCCAAGGATAGACGACTTGTTTGATCAGCTTAAGGGGGCAGCGGTATTCTCAAAGATAGACCTAAGGTCTGGATATCATCAGCTTAAGGTGAAGGAAGCGGATATCCATAAGACGGCTTTTCAGACAAGATACGGGCATTATGAGTTCGTAGTGATGCCATTTGGTTTGACGAACGCCCCAGCCGTGTTCATGGATATGATGAACCGGGTTTTTCAACCCTACTTGGATCGGTTCGTCGTTGTGTTCATTGACGATATCTTAGTATACTCCAAGTCTGAGGAAGAACATGACGAGCATCTCCGAAAAGTGTTGCAAGTGTTAAGGGAGAAGAAGCTATATGCCAAATTCAGCAAGTGCGAGTTTTGGCTTAAGGAGGTTGCATTCTTAGGGCATGTGGTGTCTGCTTTGAAGGAATAAGGGTGGACCCTAGGAAGATTGAAGCGATCTTTGGATTGGAAACCACCTAAGTGCGTGGGTGAGATTCGAAGTTTCTTGGGATTGGCGAGGCTACTACTGAAAGGTTTTGGAAGGATTTTCATCAATAGCCGCACCTTTGACAAAGTTGTTGAGAAAGGAAGTACCTTTAAATGCAGTCGAGATAAGCGGCGGGAGAGCTTTGAGAAGCTTAAGAGGGTTTTGACCAAGCTCGGTTTGATTCAACCGGAGGCAAGGAAGGACTTTGTGGTGTCTTGTGATGCTTCTCACACAGGATTAGGATGTGTTCTAATGCGGGGCCCAGGAAGGTTGTAGCTTATGCATCTCGACAACCGAGGCCACATGAGGTTAACTACCCGACGCATGACTTGGGCGCGGCGAGTGGTCTTTGCTCTTAAGGTGTGGAGGCACTACCTTTATGGAGAAAAGTCGGTGATCTACACGGACCACAAGAGTCTTAAGTATCTGTTGACTCGAAGGAGCCGAACTTGAGGCAGCGAAGGTGGGTGGAATTGCGAAGGATTATGATTGTTCCATAGAGTATCATCCGGGCAAGGCGAATGTAGTGGCGGATGCCTTAAGTCGGAAAGTGGTGTCGGATCTGAGGGCAATGTTTGCACATCCGAGCTTGTATGACGATGGAAGTCTGTGGCGAGTTGCAAGTTAAGCCGTCATGGTGAATGAGGTAAAGGAAAGTTAGTTAGTGGATGAGGACTTAAGTGCTAAGTTGCGGCAAGTGCGAGTGGAGAGTTGGAAGATTACGGTATTAATAACGAAGGAGTGTTGTGTTTTAAGGGTAAGGTCTGTATCTTTGAGGAACAAGGAGTTAAGGCGAGAGAATTCTTCAGAATCGCATGGTAGCCCCTATGCTATGCATCACGGAGGTACTAAATTGTCTGAGGATCTAAGGGAATAGTTTTGGTGGCACAGTGCGAAGAAGGAAGTTACAGAATTTGTCGGCAAGTGCTTAACGTGTCGCAAAGTTAAGGCTTGAACACCAAGTTCCATCGAGATTGCTTCAACCGATAATGATTCCGCATGGAAGTGGGAGAGAATTACCATGGACTTCGTTAGTGGGTTTCCCACTTACGCCTACTAAGAAGGACTCGGTATGGGTGATAGTGGACCGGTTGACCAAGTCCGCGCACTTCATTCGGTAAGAGTTGATTATTCTTTGCGAAGTTAGCAAAGTTATATGTGGCGAAATTGTGAGGTTGCATGGAGTGCCACTATCAATTATTTGATAGGGATCCAAGGTTTACGTCTCGATTTTGGAAGGCTCTACATCGGGCTTTGGGCACTAAATTGGATTTCACTATGGCTTTTCATCCACAATCGGACGGGCGATGCGAGCGAGTAATCAAGTGTTGAAAGATATCTTTGAGAGGTGTGTGATAGACTTGAGAGGAAGTTGGGAAGAATATTTTCCGTTAGCGAATTTGCATACAACAACGGCTATCAAGCGATGATTCGATGGCACCGTATGAAGCCTTTGTATGGGCGAAAGTGTCGCACTCCTACGTGTTGGGCGGAATGGGGGAATGACGAGTGTTGGGTCCAGAGATTGTGGCGAGAATCAAAGAGAAAGTTGAGATAATTCACGCCGCGTTGAAGGAAGCATCGGCGAGCGAAAGTAAATGCGCAGATCTTAAGAGGAAAGAAATAGAATTTGATGTGGGAGATCAAGTGTTTCTTAAGGTATCGCCTTGGAAGAAGGTGATGAGATTTGGTCGGAAAGGAAGTTAAGTCCAAGGTTTATAGGGCCCTACCGAGTATTAAAGCGAGTTGGACCAGTGGCATACCAGCTAGAGTTGCCACCGGAGTTGAAGCAGATGCACGACGTATTCCATGTTTCTATGCTACGTCGTTATCGATCGGATCCATCTCATGTAGTACCAGTTGAAGAGGTGGAGCTAAGGCCAGATTTGTCCTACGAGGAAGAGCCGATTCAGATCTTGGAACAAGATGTGAAAGTGCTACGAAGGAAGTCAGTTCCTTTGTTCAAAGTGTTATGGCGTAATCACGGATCGGAAGAAGCTTCGTGGGAGCCAGAAGAAGCAATGCGACAACAATACCCTCACTTATTTCAGCCAGGTAATTTTGAGGATGAAATTATTTTAAGGGGGTAGAACTGTAACATCCTGGATTTTGGGTTTATGCATTTGTCCTTAAATAAATGTGAAATTATGTCTATGTGTGTGATAAATGTGTTTTATGAATTTTTTAGAACCTTAGAATGTAGGAAAATGCCTTAGAAATTATTCGATTTTAAGTCTTGAAGTAGAGCTAAGCTTGATAGGCCTTAAGAAAATTTATAGGGGAAATTGGACATAAAAATGGGCTTGGTAAAGTGGCTTGGAGGCGCCACTTAAAGCCTCTGTAAGTGACGCCACAAGCTTGTACAAGTGGGCCAAGGTTCGAGTCACAAGGGGAGCAAAATAAGAGCTTTAATTTTGTGGCAAAAGGAAGTAGTAGTGGACGGCAATGGGGCACTGAGTGGATGACTGTAGATCAAATTAAATCCTTTTAAAATTTCGGCTAAGCAAGGGATAATTATTTGTTTATTTTAATTATTTTTTGAATAGGTGATAAAGAGAAAAATAATGAGAAAAATAAGGGATTTGATAGGGAAGGATGTAGTGGCCGAATGTGGGGCTCTTTTGGTGGTATTTTCGGCCAAGGAAGGAGAGCAAGGACATTATTCATTCTTTTCTCTTCTTCTGTGTCTCTACCGAATTCTCTAGGAAACCTTCTCTTTTCTCTTTTATTTTGCCAAGCTGAGATAACCTTCTCTTCTTCTCATCATCTCTTCTTCTCATAGTTTCTCAAAAGCCGAAATACACTTGAGATAGTCGAATATTCTATCTCCATTAGGAGCCATAGCCGAATCTCAAGGAGGCCTTATTCTTCTATCTTTGTCACAAGTTTCAAAAGCCGAAAGTAAGTTCGTTCTAGCCATAGCCGAATTTCTCTGTGGATTTAAGCAAGGGAGCAGTCGACTACAGCATTAAGGGATCTTTTCGGATTTTGGTGTAGCCGACTTCTAGGGAGATCATTTGGGATTTGATTCTTCAAGGTAAGTAAAGTGCAATATTAGGCCGAAGGCCATGTATGGTGTCCATTAAGTATTGGAAGTCAGATCTAACATGAGCTTATAGGTATTTCGACAGTTACCAACCAAGGGACACTTTTCGGGATTTAGATCCACAAGGTAAGTGAATCTGACATTCGGCTAAGGCCATATTTGGTGATTCAAATCTATTTCTTATTTATTCAAAAGCCGAAATTAACCAAATCAAGTGATCTAGCATTGGCCGATTGGAAGGAAGAAGTACTACGGAGTTTCGGGATTTGATTAGTGATCAAATCGGTAGCAAGGTAAGAATTTAAGTTGTGATAATCCTTCGGATTTGATTGTATAAGCGATTGGGTTTTGCTAAGAAACTTAGTGTTGGCGAATGTAGGAACTAAGGATCTAAAACATTAAATCGGGATTCTTCGGGATCTCAGTGGAAGCGATAAGTATATCAGGTGTGTACCCCACACTAAACCTTTTTAGATTACGGCTTAAATTAGTTATGTGTGTTTATAATAATATGAATGTGGCCAAAGGTACCATGCAATGGTACAAAGTACTCAGGTACGTTTACCCACTCCTACTATGAGTATAATATGATCTGTTATGGCACACGTGTGAAACTATAAGAATGTGAATAAAGAATATGGCATGATATTGCATGTTTTGTATGGCATGGGCATATGGGTTATATGGAAAGGGGAAGTGATTGGTGGTTATATACCCCAATATATGAATGTGGTGGCTTCGGTCACAATATCTGAATGTGGTGTCTCATGACACGAAATAATTATCTGGTGGCTATGCCACGAATATTATAAGGGCGATGAGCACGTCGACCGCACGGCGCGCCGATGATGTGTAGCAGATGGAGGGTTGACTTAGTAGTCCCCACGGTGTGCAGGTTGGTACGGGTGATGTGTAGCGGATGGTAACTAGGTTTGGGTTCGGGTTTGCATCATTTTATTATTTAATTATATGCATATGTATGAACTGATATGCCTAAACTATTGGGATTTAGTGTTGGTTACACATTGAGTCTATTTGACTCACCCCGTTGGGGAATATTTTTCAGGTGACACTCAGTGATGGACCGGGTCGGCAGGAGCTTAGTGGTGGCCATGCTCAGCAGAAAGATTGTTTTCAATTTGGACTCTTCATTTTCTTATAAGTATCTTGGATTTATTTCGGGTTTTGCTTCGATGTAATAAGGCCACTAGTATGAAACTATTTATGCATGCATTTTAATTATTTTATTATGATACAATTTTTATCAATCTAAAGTTTAAGCAACTCTTCTTAAAAATAAATGTAAATGTTTAGACACCTAAACACAAATGATTTCCGAATTAAAGATTAACCCCAAAACAACTCGGTATTTTTATCAAACCACCCCAAATTTTCCAAGTAATAAACATGAAATTAAAACGTTTTACTCGAGGAACATACCAGATCCGGTCTGGGCTCGTGGGCCGGGTTTGAGGGTGTTTCATTTTGGCAAGGAAAAAATGAAAGAGCAAGAAGAAAAAAAAAAGAAATGAAAAAGAATTGAGAATGGAAGAAAGGCCAGAAGAGAATTCGGCAGAGATTCATAGAGGAGGGAAAATGACCTAAAATGTCACACTAAACTCAAATGACAATTGCTCTTTTTCCAAAACAACACAAGAAAAATTCGGCACACCCTTAACCAAACCGAATGCACCCTTCAAAATGACAAAACCTTTTTAACCGAAACTCCCCCATCCATTTCCCCATATTCGACCACTACTACCTCTCACCCCAATCCCTTGATTCACTCCTTAATTTCTTCCCCATATTGCTCTCCACCTCCCATTCAAACCGATTTGACTGAGTCTCCACTCTCCCCTGCAGAGTTCTAACTGAACTCTACTTCTTCCACCCACTTAGCACAAAATAAAACCTTTGTTTTAGCTCTTGTGGGATTCGAACCCCATCCCACCTAGCTTCCATATTGACGCCACCACCACTCCACCATGTGCTCACTTGTGTTAGAAAAACACCTACAAATTCCCTGAAGCCCTGCTTCCAACAGTCCTCTCCCCTAAGGTGCCCAGAAACCAAAATTTTTCCAAGGTTTGACCTTGACCCCAGGCCTCCCTAGAGCCCCTAAGCACCCTCAAATAACCCGCAGAGCAAGCATAACATGCAGTTACACAAATATGACAAACCCCTAACTTTGGGATGTTACAATTGTACCCCCTTAAAGAAATTTCGGCCTCGAAATTTTACCTGATCAAAAGAGATGGGGGTATTGATGTCGCATTGCCTCCTTAGGCTCCCACGTGGCTTCCTCTGAATTGTGATTACGCCACAACACTTTGACCAACGGTATGGATTTTCTTCTCAACACTTTAACATCACGATCCAAAATCTACACCGGTTCCTCTTCAAAAGACAGATCAGGTCTTATCTCAATTTCTTCCACCGGCACTATATGAGAAGGATCTGACCGATAGTGTCTCATCATAGAAACGTGGAATACGCTATGTATCTGGGGTAACTCAGGAGGTAGTTCAAGTTGATAGGCGACCGGTCCAACACGTTTCGACACCCGGTACAGTCCAATGAATCTGGGACTTAACTTGCCCTTCTGTCCAAATCTCAGAATCTTCTTCCAAGGTGAGACTTTCAAGAAGACAAAATCTCCCACAGGAAACTCTATCTCTTTACGCTTTAAGTCAGCATACGGCTTTTGCCTATCAGAGGCTTATTTTAACTGACCCCGTATCAGCTTCACTTTTTCTTCTGTTTCAAAAATTAACTCTGGGCCCAACAGACGTCGCTCACCCAATTCTGTCCAACATGTAGGGGTACGACACCTACGACCATATAATGCCTCGTATGGTGCCATCTGAATGTTGGATTGGTAGTTGTTGCTATACGCGAATTCTGCCAAGGGTAAATAATCTTCCCAACTGCCCCTGAAATCAATCACACAGCTTCTCAACATGTCCTCCAAAATCTGGATTACCCTCTCCGACTGACCATCAGTCTGTGGATGAAACGCTGTGCTGAAGTCTAACCTTGTACCCAGAGCTTCATGTAACACCTTCCAGAACTAAGATGTGAATCTATGGTCCCTATCTGAGATGATAGACACTGGTACCCCATGCAGCCACACAATTTTTGCCACGTACAACTTGGCCAACTTCTGTAACGAGTAGTCAGTGCGAACCGGTATGAAGTGCGCGGACTTAGTCAACCGATTAATAATTACCCACACTGAATCTTTCTTAGTAGGCGTTAGGGGTAGCCCACTAATGGAATCCATTGCTATCCTCTCCCATTTCCAGAGTGGAATCTTTACAGGTTGCAGCAATCCTGAAGGGAGTTGATGCTCAGCCTTCACTTTCTGGCATGTCAAACACTTACTTACGAAATCAGTCACCTCACGCTTAAGTCCTGGCCACCAATACTGTTCACGTAGGTCTCGATATAATTTATTCCCACCGGGATGCATAGCATATGGGCTACTATGCGCTTCCCGCAAAATTATCTGGCTTAAATCAGAATCCCTCGGTACACAGACCCTTCTGCGAAAACATAACACCCCTTCACCATTCAATTCAAAATCCACAGTCTCTCCCTTCTCTACCTGTTGAAAAATAGAACTCAACAACTCATCCAGCATCTGTTTCTCCTTAATCTGACTAATCCATGTTGGTTTTACTTGTAGTTCCACCAACAAACTACCATCCTCAAATAAACTGAGCCGAGCGAACATTGCTCTCAAGTCAGATACCACTTTCTGACTCAGCGCATCTGCTACCACGTTGGCTTTCCACGGATGATACTCAATCGAGCAATCGTAATCTTTCAGCAACTCTATCCATCTTCGTTGCTTGAGGTTCAACTCCTTTTGGGTAAGGAGATACTTCAGACTCTTATGGTCGGTGTAGATGATCGACTTCTCCCCATACAGGTAGTGTCTCCAAATCTTTAGTGCGAACACTACTGCAGCTAGTTCCAAGTCATGAGTAGGGTAGTTCACCTCGTGTGGCCTAAGTTGACGAGATGCATAAGCCACCACCTTTCCTTCCTTCATCAGCACACAACCCAAACCCGTGTGCGACGCATCACAGTAGACAACAAATTCTTTCCCAGCCTCTGGCTGAATTAATACCGGTGCTTCAGTCAAAATCTTCTTCAGTTTCTCAAAACTCTCTTGCTGCTTATCAATCCACACAAACGGTACCCCCTTACGCAACAATTTAGTTAGAGGTGCGACAATAAAAAAAAACCCTTTGACGAACCGCCTGTAGTACCCAGCCAAACCCAAAAAACTTCGGATCTCTGACACTGACTTCGGTGGCTTCCAATCCAATACAGCTTCGACCTTTCGAGGATCAACCCTAATCCCCTCGGTAGACACAACATGACCCAAAGATGTAACTTCCTTCAGCCAAAATTCGCACTTATTGAATTTGGCGTAAAGTTGCTTTTCCCTCAATATCTGCAGAACAACCCGAAGATGTGAATCATGCTCCTTCTCAGTTCTTAAATACACCAAAATGTCATCTATAAATACCACCACAAACCGGTCTAGATAGGGTTGGAAGACCCGGTTCATCATATCCATGAAAGCAGCTGGTGCATTCGTTAATCCAAACAGCATGACCAGAAACTCGTAATGCCCATAACGAGTTTGGAATGCAGTCTTGTGTATATCTGCCTCCTTGACCCTTAGCTGATGATATCCCGATCTTAAATCTATTTTCGAGAAGACCGAAGCTCCTCGCAGCTGATCGAACAGATCGTCAATTCTTGGCAGCGGGTATTTGTTCTTAATCGTTAACTTGTTCAACTGACGATAGTCAATACACATACGCATTGACCCATCCTTCTTCTTCACGAACGATACCGGCGCTCCCCACGGAGATACACTTGGTCTGATAAATCCTCGATCCAACAGCTCTTGGATCTGAGCCTTTAGTTCTACCAGCTCCTTCGGTGCCATCCTATAAGGGGCGATAGACACCAGAGCCGTTCCCGATAACAGCTCAAAGCCAAATTCGACCTTACGATTCGGAGGCAACCCCGGAAGCTCTTTTGGAAATACATCAGGAAATTCCTTTACTGTCCCGACATCCCCAATAGACAACTCCTTAGCATCAGATGTGCTTGAAAAAGCTAGAAACGCCTCGCACCCCTTTCGAACCAGTTTCTCGACTCTTAACGTGGTGATTACATTAATCAGATAGTCCTTTCTCTCTCCTATCACCATCACTTCCTCGTCCTCTGACGTCTTTAGTATCATGCGCTTAGCAGCGCAATCTAAGTTCGCCCGGTGCTTCACCAACCAGTCCATGCCAAGTATGAGGTCAAATTCGCCAAACGGCAGTTCCATCAACTCTGCCAGGAAGACAACCCCTTGAACCTCAAAAGGCACATCCCTAAATAGCTTATTCACTACAATAGACTGTCCTAGAGGACTAATCACTGATATTTCTTTTTCGACAAGTTCGAATTGTATATCCAATGTTCCAGACACATTACAAGCAACATACGAATGCGTTGACCCAATATCAATTAAAGCAAAACATGGTACATCATGAATAAAGAACGTACCAGTTATGACATCAGGTGGGTCGCCCTCCTCTCGACACCGAGCAGCATAAACCAACCCTAGCTATCTTGCGTCCATATTACCAGCACCTCTGCCCGGTGCTCCACGACCTCGTCCAAACCCATTTCCCCCTCGGGCTGAGCCACGACCTCTCGGTGGCTGCTGACCACCTCTCTCTGGCTGAACATACCCCTGTCTCGCAACTGGCATCGGACCCGGTTTTAGCGTACAATTCTTAATTTTGTGGTCTCTTGACCCACACCTGAAGCAGGCCCCAACTTTCTTCCAACATTCACCCTGATGAGACAACCCGCACACTGCGCAAGGATGCGGTCTGCCAGCAGCAAATGGAACTCCAGTTCGGACCGGCCCATCAAATCTAGGCCTCTTTTGAAATCTATCTGAAGAACTGGAAGGCCTAAAATCTCTCTTATTCCTGCCCCTTTCCATGTCACGATTCTGACGCTCAGAGCGTTTCACCTCCTCAGCAATCGTGGCCTTCTCCACTAAATTAGCGAAATCTCTCTCCCTCTGCGGGGCTATCAGCACCCGCAACTCATCTTGCAGCCCATCTTCAAACCATAAACAGCGCTAGTAATCGGTCGCGACTATTCCCTGGGCATACCAGCTCAGACGCAAAAAATCCGCCTCATACTCCGCCACAGATTTATTCCCCTGAACCAGATTCAAGAATTATTTTCTCCGGGCGTCCACATAACTAGCCCTGACATATTTCCCCTGGAAAGCCGTTTTAAAGAAATCCCAGGTTAATCGATCTGCTTGTGTGCCTTCCCTCATAGTGAGCCACCACTGGTATGCCTCATCTCTTAGTAGGGATACCGCCCCTTTCAGCTTTTGCTCCACCGAGCAATCCAGGTCATCCATGATCCGCTCCACTGCCTCCAACCAATATTCTGCACATTCAGGGCTACACCAGGGATGCCCCTAAAAACTTCAGCCCCGTTCGACTGGAGTCGCTCAGAAATAGACCCTCGAGCTGCTGACCCAGTACTTGCTCCAGCAACTCGTTCTAAAACCTGCAACATTGCTTGGGACAAAGCATCGTCCCCACCAGCTCGATCATGAGACCCCTCTCGATCCACCGCGATGCGGTGCCTCCCTATCGTATATGCCCCGGACAGCGAAGATCCAGCCCTAGCACCCCGGCCTCTACCACAACCACGTGTACCTCTTTCGCGACCTCTTGTACTCATCTCGATGTAACGCGTTAATCTTTTTAAGAGTTTTATGAATCAGTTTATAGTTCCCGTGCTTATTAACAAGTGTTTTATGGATAATAGTTAAAAGAGTTGTTTTTCGCAGATCGAGTTTACTACCGTCTCAGTCTCTACAGTCTCAGTTTCTATAGCTAAAGTTTCAGTGAACTACCACTATCTCTAGTAGTTTTTTACTACAGTCATTTCATCGTAAAATCTAGTATAAAGTAAGGAAACTTACAGATTTGGTGCCGAAGACTCAGTGTGCCATACTTCCAGTAACACTATTTCTAAACCACATTTTGAACTGTTTTGGAAAAATTTTCAAACCCATTCCACAGCCGAGTTTTGCAACCTGACTCTGATACCATTAAATGTAACACCCCAAACCCGGCCTAAAAATTATGGTCGGATCTAGCATGTCACATCAAAAGGTAGTTAAAAAGCTAAGCGATCGTTAAGAATGTTGCATCTCTTTTTGAAACTCCGAGTTTCGTTGTTTGCTTGTAAAAATGCGATTTGCTTATTGCCTGTTTTTATAAAGTTGCTATTATCTTAAAAAACTATTTTTGTTGTGAAAATCAGACTTGAATAGTTGTGGAAACGTGTTTTTTTGAAAAATGAATATTAATGTTTTAAGAAACCTAGTTTTTAAACACTTAACAGTTTAGTAAATGCTGAAATGAAAGTTAAAAAAGTAAAATAATTCCAATGGCCTTATTATAAAACAATAACCCAAATTAAATAATCTAAAAAAAATAAGATAAAAACCAAATTTACTGAGTTTCGTGAGGAACAACTCCGATGTATGGCCACCACCGAGTTCTCCGCAGCTCCCAAATCCTCTATTACTAGGGATTACCTGCAAGGTTATGGGAAAAAGGGGTGAGTTACAAGAACTAAGTGTGTAATCCCATTTTCAGTCACAGTCATAGTCTGGGACTAAGCCCATGCAGTATCAGTTTGGGCCTACAACCCCAAAATCATGGTAATGCAAATAGAGAATGCAGCCCACCCCAATCCAACCCTACACTCCACTCGTACCAGCCCTACACTCTATGTGGGGACCAAGTCAACCCACCCAGCCCTACACTCCAAGAATGCAGCCGAGCTGCTACTATAAACGCAGCAAAGCTGCCAATAACAGTATATGTGGCTGAGCCACTAAATTCAGTATAACGTGGCATAGCCACCAGTACAGTATTTCCTCCATAAATATAACCCAACCCAATGCAACATGTCATGGCATAATATTTCAGTGTATGCAATAATGTATCATCATGGAAATTAATTTGTTTTCACACAAACCAACTAAATTTCCTCCAAAGGGTATAACGGTAATTTTGTCCAACGAGGGCGTTTCAATAATTTACCCACTAAGGGTATTTTAGTAATTTACCAACCAAGGGTATTTCAGTAATTTACCCATTAAGGGTATTTCAGTAATTTACCCACCAAGGGTATTTCAGTAATTTACCCATTAAGGGTATTTCAGTAATTTACCAATTAAGGGTATTTCAGTAATTTAATCGTCTAACTGTCTTTCTAGAGGCCTATTGTCACCTCAAGCGTCATGGGACCCCTTTTCGGGTCTCTACAATACAATTGGGCCTAAAATCCATTTCAGGCTCAAATGGGCCCACACGCTTGTGTGGCCCATTATGCATGGTTTCGGTCTCAGTTTTGTAGTTTTCACAACCGCATCTATCATTCGGTCGTTTTCTATCAATTTTGCCCATGTGGGCCCGTTAGCCCATTGGGCCCACTTAGCCCGTTTCGGCTCGATCAGGCCTGTTACAGCCTCAATTTTGCGTGAGTGCTAGTGACACTCTCAACGATCTATTGCCATCATCCGTGTCTCGGTTTAACACCACGAGCTTTCCCATGCTCGAGTGGTCACGGTTGCCGGTTTTCTAGCTTTTCAGCTTTTGGCCGTTTCACAGAACATCACATGCATTCATCAAGGTGGGTGTGAGATTACACACCTGTTTTTGGTTTGCGGTACTCGGTACTTTCCAAAACACCTGAGATCATAATTGACTAACAGTTAGTCTTAATCCACGATACTCCCAAATTTGAGATTGATAAAATAATCCCCAATACTTACCAACAACGGCGGTAACTCCCTGCTATGCTAGAACGTTTGGTCACTCCCTTCGATTACAAAATTGGGTCCCTAACAAAAATCATAAGTTAGAAAAGTTGCTCCAAGTCCCCAAAGAAAAGGCTATTCGGTCCTAAGAAACTCATAAAATAATACAAGAATTGCCAACCCCCTATTCGGTCATAGCTTCACTTACCAAATACTTCCCGAACCTGAATGTTGAATGAATAGAGAAGAAGATAAGATTGATCCCTAATAAAATCGGCCTAGGCACAAAGAGATGGAGTTAGGATTTTCGGTTTTAACAAAACAACGAGAGAAAAGAAGAGGATGATAGAAAAGAAACCAGCACCTTTGTTCAAAGAGAACCCGGATAGAAGGATGATTCGGCAACAATGACTAGCAACAATGAATAATAGATGAAACCACTCGGCACTTGGTAGCAAAACAAAAGAGTCGTATTCAGTTATGGAGAGGAAGAGTAGAAAAGAAGTCTAAGAAGTAAAGAGAGGGCTTAGGAGAAATTTCGGCAAGGAAAAAATGAAAGAGCAAGAAAAAAAAAGAAAGAAATGAAAAAGAATTGAGAAGGGAAGAAAGGCCACAAGAGAATTCGACAGAGATTCACAAAGGAGGGAAAATGACCTAAAACGTCACACTAAACTCAAATGACAAATGCTCCTTTTCCAAAACAACACAAGAAAAATTCGGCACACCCTTAACCAAACCGAATGCACCCTTCAAAATGACAAAACCTTTTTAACCGAAACTCCCCTATCCACTTCCCCATATTCGGCCACTACCACCTCTCACCCCAATCCCTTGATTCACTCCTTAATTTCCTCCCCACATTGCTCTCCACCTCCCATTCAAACCGATTTGACTGAGTCTCCACTCTCCCCTGCAGAGTTCTAACTGAACTCTACTTCTTCCACCCACTTAGCACAAAATAAAACCTTTTTTTTAGTTCTTGTGGGATTCGAACCCCATCCCACCTTGCTTCCATATTGACGCCACCACCACTCCACCATCTGCTCACTTGTGTTAGCAAAACACCTACAAATTCCCTTAAGCCCTGCTTCCAACAGTCCTCTCCTCTAAAGTGCCCAAAAACCAAAATTTTTCCAAGGTTTGGCCTTGACCCTAGGCCTTCCTAGAGCCCTTAAACACCCTCAAATAACCCGCAGAGCAAGCATAACATGCAATTACACAAATATGACAAACCCCTAACTTTGGGATGTTACAGGCCATGTGCAATTTATTTTTCATTTCGAACCTACAGTGGTTTTCACACGGCAGGAAACAAGCCCGTGTCCTCACCCGTGTGAGAAAACCCTTGCATTCTGTTTATGACGTCAGCAATCCTTTAAGTGCACACGGCCTAGGCACACACCCGTGTGGTGGCCCGTGTGGCGAATCAAATTCTCGCAAATTTGATGCAGGGGACACACGGCCTATCAACACACCTATGGGGTTGGCCGTGTGTCACACACGTCCTAGACACACGCCCGTGTGTCTACCCGTGTGGACAATTAGAAGGCTATTTACTAAGCCAATTGCCACCCTAAAACATAAACACATATATGCCAACTCAAGAAACATATAGCATGGCAATAATATACTAGGAAGAATCCCTATTCATCATTCATACATCTCACATTTTACTCCATCTATTGCATGAACATTTACTTCATGAAACTCATCATCATTAAAATAATAAACTTGACATTTATTGGCCAAATACTAATGGCCATTTACAAAATGGGTGTATAACATTAATAGCAAACACTTTGGCTTTCAAATATGACATAACACAAAATGACCAAGTTCCTATACATGCCATACTCAAAATGAATCAACTTTACTATAACAAAGATTAGTTGATAGTGTGACCCGAGCTCCGACGTTTTACGATCCCCGAGCTAGCTTGGCGATACTACAAGGAAAAAGGAAAAGAGAGGGGTAAGCATATAGCTTAGTAAGTTTTCATGAATTAAAATAGCAACATAAATGCTCATGGCAAAATTCATTCATCTCATAGAACAATAATAACATAAGTTCTCAAGTACTTGGACATACTTACTCATACTTAAGCTTAACCATTACATATCACATTAGGGTATCATAACTCGTATTTTACTCATTGTACCTGTATCACTTCATCACATAATTTAGCACTTATGCTTTCATAAATATAAAATTAAATCGTAATCATCTTCCACTTAAGTGTAACTCTTTATCATCTTTATATAGCCTAGCTCTTACCATCTTTGCATACTTAGCTCTTTTGCCCGTTGAATTACTCGGAATATCGGAGGATACTCAATCTCATCACACATATATTACTATGCCAATGCCATATCCCAGATATGGTCTTACATGGGATCACCTCTTGATGCCAATGCCATATCCCAGATATGGTCTTACACGGAATCTCTTAGCTCGATGTCGATGCCATGTCCCAGACATGGTCTTATACGAGATCGTACATAGATGTCGATGCCATATCCCAGATATGGTCTTACACGAGATCTTCCTTTGGTACCGAGGCCATGTCCCAGACATGGTCTTATATGGGACTTTCCTTATTCGGTGCCGATGCCATGTCCCAGACAAGGTCTTATACGAAATCTACGTTCAGTGCCGATGCCATATCCCATATATGGTCTTATACAGGACCTACATTCGGTGCCGATGCCATGTCCCAGACATGGTCTTATACGGGACCTTCCTTATCTCATGTCGTGACATAGGTATCCTCGTTAAACCGAATCTTCAACCGAGACGTAAACTTAATACATCCTCATTTCAATCTCATCAAAGCATCATAAATTAACTTCAAGGAATTTATATATGTTTCTCATAAAATAAGGTAATTACAAGTAGAATAACATTATATAGCTTTAATTTCATACAAACTTACCTCGGTACTCAAAATGTGCGTAGATGTTCAATTTAGTCCAACACCTTGTTCTTGCATCGGTTTCGGTCCGGGCTTCGTGTTTCTTGATCTATAATAACAATTTCACTTTTTTAATACTCACATTGACTAAATTGACTCATGAATCATACTTTAGCAAAATTATGACTTTGCCCCTAAACTTTCACATAATTACACTTTTGCCCCTAGGCTCGTAAAATTATTTTTGATTCAACTTTCTTGCATTTTAAGACTAGACGAATCATTTTCTTAACTACAACAGCCCCTAATTTCCACTATCTCACCCATGTATGACCACTTTCATAACTTTTGCAATTTGGTCCTTTTATACATTTCTCATGAAAATCACTTAGAAAAAGATGTTTATCATGCACCAAACTTTCATATTCTTCCATAAAACATCAAAATACATGCATTTCATACATGGGTAAATTTTTTAATATAAACCCTAGCTCAAAAAAAAGCTAAAAATAGCTAAATCGAGCTACGAGGAACTCAAAAATACGAAGAACATTAAAACCGGGGCTAGGATGCACTTACTATCAAGCTTGGAAGTTGAAGAAACCCTAGCTATGGCTCCTTAGTGATTTTCGGCCATGGGAGAAGAAGATGGACACTATTTTGACTTCTTTTTCCCTTTTTAATCTTTTATTTACCAAATGATAAAAATGCCCTTAATGGTCCTTTCTTGAGATTTTTCCTTCCTATGTCTATTGTTGTCCATCTAAACATATAATGGTCTAATTGCTAAATAAGGACCTCTAGTAATTTTTATAATTCTATTTCATACTTGAATCTTCTAGAATCTCATATTTTCTATTCTTTGCAATTTAGTCCTAATGGACCAATTGATCACTAATTAATAACATTTCCTCATGAAATTTTCACACAATCATGCAACCACATCATAAGCTTCATAAAAATCATAAAACACATATTTCTACTTTGGATTTGTGGTCTCGCAACCACTATCCTGACTAGGCCCTAAATCGGGCTGTTACATCATCGGTGAAGTCCTCGGGCTCATCTTGAGGATCAGAATGAGATAATCGGTACTGAGGAGGATCCAATCCATGAAGTTGCTCAATCATCCTCATATGGCTCATGCTCGATAATCCCTGCAAGGACATCTGGCCTACTAGTGTAAGTGAGGAAAACTACTCCGATGTGTCGAGGAGACTGAGGTGATGTGCAAGTCGAGTCACATAAAGGCCTAAACAGATAGGACTCTTCCTGCTGCGCTCTATCTAATGGTGAAAGGCGAGAGCGATGAAGTAGGCTAAATCAAAAATACACCCCATATCCAAGCTCCACAAAAAAAAGCATCGGTGGTACTAACGACTCCGGTGCTCTCTCTCCTACAGTTAATGTGTGGGCCAAGATGGCATGAATATATCTCAAATCTGGAGGAAGAGAAGTCGCCTTTGACCGATTCGGGTCATAAGGTGTCATGCTCACCGTAAAATCTACCCAAAAAAGAGATGGCGAGTGGTGGATGTGCCGGTATAATCGAAGGAAGCTCTAGGCACTCATGAACTCGGCAGTGTAAAATCCATATGCAGCTCTAAACTCTGGGACACTCATATGTCGTGTCATACCATCAAGTCTGAAAGTGATGGTGCTGGACTCATCATGGGTCGTTATCAGCTATTGAAGGAGAAATGTCGAACAGAACTCCAAAGTCAGCTCCATGTATGTGGGCTCGATGATAGAGAAAAACTGATCCTAAGGAGCTGTGGCAATAATGGCGTGCACCCTATCTGCTAACTCGACCTGCTCCAAAGTGACCCAATCAATACAGCAGCCTAAGCCGAGTAGCCTTAGTCGAAGAAGCTAATATAAGTCCTCCTGGGGACCCTGTGAAAAGTGGAGGTATAGATGGCGGGCCTTGGTGGAAGCGCTCGAAGAAGAAGTCACGCCAGGGGACTTCCACTTTTTCGAAACGGGGACGACAACCTTAGATTTGCTGCGTGTGTTTGTCATTATGTCCCTGCAAGAAAAATGACCATAAACAATTGTAGTATTCAATTATGATTTTCGTAGGAATCGACATAATGGATTAGTTCAAATATTAACAAAACGAAAGTTAAATCCAACGAAATCCATAAGATCGAACATGAGTGAAATACTTGAATCCACGAGATACAAAAAATAAGCAGTAAGAATAAAAAAACAAGAATAATAATAAACAGATAATAAGAATAAAAATAAAAAAATAGAAATAGAAGCAGGACAGAAATATACATGAACAAAATGAGAACAAAAGTAATAATAAGATGAAAAACAATAATATAAGCATTAAACTAAATGTAGCAGGAATAAAAGGAATAAAACAATACTAAAACAACTAAGAATAAAAGTAATAAAGAGAATAAATAAAATAAGTAGAATAGTAAAATAAATAAATTAAAGAAAATAATAAAATGATAAAATAATAAAGAGGACCGACGGTGAGACGGTGGCCGAAGGTTCGCTCGGCGGTCAACAGGCGTGGTGGTTCAACACGAAAAAGGGAGACCGAGGAGTGGGGCAGACGGTGGGGTGGTTTGCGGTTTGAAGGAGGGGAAAGGAACTGTGGTTTGGGGTTGAGGAAGTTCCGGCTTGAAGGTGGGTGAGGGTGGATTTGGACGGTGGCTAGGTAAAGGGGGTCAAGGTCGACGAAAGGGGAAAGGGTGTGGGCTGGTGGGGAAAGACGAAGAAGAAAAATAAGAGGGGACAGGGGGGTTGCGCGGTGGTGCGGGGTTCAAAAGATGGGATTAGGTGGGGTGGTTCGGGTGCAACGAAGGAAGGAAGGGAAAGGGAAACGGCGAGGGCGACAGGGTGCGAACGATAAGGGTGGCCGGAGTTACGAGGGAGAAGTTGACGGTGGCTAGGGTAGGAGAGAAAGGAAGGAGGAAAACAAAGTAAAAATAAAAAAAAGGGGAATTAGAGTTTAAAAAAAGACACGGTCGTGTTTAGGCCTGTGTTGGGCCACACACCGGTGTGGGGCTTTCCCAGCCCGTGTGTGAGTTAAAAATTGAGCCCAGTGTTCGCACGAACTCAGACACGCCCATCTGTCCAGGCTTTTTGTGATCTCCTTTGCTTCTCCCATGCTCGTGTAAGAGGCTGTGTGGGTCACATGACCACCCACACGCCCATGTGGTCCGGCTGTGTCTCGAACACGATCGTGTCTTTTGCCCGTGTAACTCTCTGACTTGAAGTAAAATTGAAAAAAGTTAGCTCCATGACTCACACGGCTGTGTGGACTATTTTAGGCCGTGTAACATTTTAATTTTACAAAAATTAAGTCCCAGGACTCACACGGCCAAAGGACACGCATGTGTGTCCAAGCCGCGTGGGTCACATGGCCATGTCGCTAAGTCGTGTAACTCACTGTTGAATGCTCCCTTATGCACACGGCCTGGGACACTCCCATGTGTCTAGGCTGTGTGGGTTAAAAAAAATTTTTTATATAAGATTTTAAATTAGCATGCAATGGAATTATAAGAATTAGCAAAAGTTAAACACTCGGGTTGCCTCTCGAGAAGCACTTATTTAAAGTCTAAGCTCGACTTACGTTGTGTACGTACAATTACTGTGGTTCGTGATGCCAAGGCTCGTCTTTCTTGCTATCAATTATTCTACCAAGATAAGGTCTAATTCGAGTATTGTTTACCTTAAATGTGCCAAATTCAGAATGAGTTACCTTAAGTGTATCGTAGGGGAAGACGTTCAGTACCAAAAATAGGTTTGATCCGTTTGACTCGAGCTCCGAGGGGGAGATTCGTGGATCCATTTTTTCTAGTAGTACTTTGTCTCCAACTTTAAATTTGTTTGTTCTCATCAAGTGCTCATCATGGCACCGCATTGTCTCTTCATCGTGCTTTCTCGATTTCTCCTTGACATTTGTTCATGAAGCCAAGGCTCCTTCTTCTCGCTATCAATTATTCTACCAAGATAATGTCTAATTCGAGTATTATTTATGTTAAATGTGCCGAATTCAGAATGAGTTACCTCAACTGTATCGTAGGGGAAGACGTTTAGTACCGTCAATAAGTTTGATCCGTTTGACTTGAGCTCCGAATGGGAGATTTGTGGATCCATTTTTTCCAGCAGTACTTTGTCTCCAACCTTAAATTGGTTTGTTCTCATCACGTGCTCATCATGGAGTCGCTTTTGCTCTTCATTGTGCTTTCTCGGTTTCTCCTTGACATGTGTCTGCCATTAATCTAGTTCATCGATTTGTAACATTTGCTCTTCATAAGTCGTTCTGTTTCTGTCACATTGACTGGAACATGGCTCCATTATGTTTTTTTCGAAGGGTTTCCTGCAAAGAAGGTTGAGCCACATGGTCACTAATATTAATATAATATTTAAAATCATCTCGATCACTAGATGTTCTAACAGAATAATGAGCTTGAAGAGTAAGTGATTCGTCACCTACACGAACATCTACACGGAGTACAAGTTCACCTGTACCAACATCAATTATAGTTCTAGCAGTTGTTAAAAAGGATCGCCCTAAAATTAAAGGTACCTCACTACCCTCATCCATGTCAAACACAACAAAGTCAACAGGGAATATGAATTTGTCAATTTTTACAAGCACATCCTCAATAACACCCCTAGGATATCTAATGGTTCTATCAGCTGAATGAATACTCATCCTAGTTTGTTTGGGTTTCCCAAGACCTAGTTGTTTAAAAATTTTATAGGGCATGATATTAATACCAGCCCTTAAATTAGCCAAATCATTATCAATATTTAAACTACCAATTAAACAAGGAATAGTAAAACTCCCTAGATCTTTCATTTTGTAGGGTAGTATATTTTTTAAGATAACCGAGCAAACTGCATTGAGCTCCACAGTCGACGAATCATCTAACTTTGTTTGTTTGTCAACAGCTCCTTTAAAAATTTGACATAATTTGGCATCTGCAAAAAAGCTTCAACAAATGGTAAGTTAATATGTAATTCCTTTAAGAGTTTGAGAAATTTACCAAATTGTTCATTTGTGTGGTATCTTTTCGTCGCATTAGGATATGGCACTCGAGGTGTATATTCCTTCACAGCTGGCTATTTCTTTTTCTAAGTTAATATGTACATGCGTAGAAACATATAAACCACCAATTTTCTTATTTAAAAGTTCTACCTGATTTGATAACATGGTGACTGCATCTAAATTAAAGACACTGGCTGCTTTCATCGGCTTTGTCCTCATGACTTGCCACTGATAATTTTTCAGTGCCATCTCCTCAATAAACTTATAAGCTGCTTCGGGTGTCTTATTTCTTAAAGTTCACCGGCTGCTGCATCAATCAATTGCATCGTTGAAGGATTCAAACCATTGTAGAAGGTTTGAAGTTGTAACCATAAAGGTAACCCATGGTGAGGGCACCGTCTCAATAAATCCTTGTACCTCTCCCATGCATCATATAAAGTCTCTAAATCGATCTGTACAAAGAAAGATATGTCGTTTCTCAACTTAGTTGTCTTAGCTGGTGGGAAGTACTTTAGTAGAAATTTATCGGTCTTTTAAGCCTATGTTGTAATAGCCTGTTTTTAATGAAATCGAAACAGTGGTTTCGGGACCAAAAATCCAAGACAGAAAGAAAATTTATTTTAATAATATTGCATGGTCTGCATTATGATAGGAAAGACGTATAAAAATTTTGATGAGAAAATTTTACCAATTTCATGTTTAATTATAAAAAAGACTAAATTGCATAAAATGCAAAAGTTAAGTTCTAGTAACTATAAGTATCAAATATCTATGGAATTCAAAACTTGAGGTCCTTATATGGTAATTAGACCATTAAATGGAGTTAGTAGATATTTATGATGAATCATCCATGAAAAATTAGAAAAAGAAAAGGACTAAATTGGAATTTGGAATAAATAAAGATGATAATAGCTTAATATCATCCTATTTCATCATCTTCCCCAAATTTTGTATGAAAACCCTAGGAAAGAGAAAGAAAATCAAGCAAGCTTAATTAGGTAAGTAATCATGTCTCGTTTTTAGTAATTTTTATATTTTTGAGATCGGAATAAACTAATCTATCTATTTTGGGGATCAATTTGAAAAGATATTAAAGTATTGAAATTTTTCCATGGATGAATATGCTGAAAATTTGAAATTTATGGTAGAAAATGAAAGGTTGTTGATAGATAAACAACTTTTGTAAAGTGAATTTTCATGAAATTGTGATTTAGGGACTAAATTGTAAAGATGTAAAATTCATGGGCTGTAAATGTTATATGTAAAAATTGGTTAGGCTTGGAATAAGGATTAAATTGCATGAATTTCATTTTCCGAGCCTAGGGATGACATCGTCATTTATGAAAAGTATAGGGGCAAAATGGTAATTTTTCCTAGGATGTGAATTGAATTAAATTGAATATGAAATGGATTAAATTGATGTTAAATTCATTTATTAAGATCCAGATAACTCAAATACGAAGTTAGATCGAGGAAAAGAAAAAGTGTTGGATTAGTAGATTTCTGTATACGAACAAATGACGAGGTAAGTTCGTGTAACTAAATTGCGTATTTGTATGTTTTAAATTGAATAATATGTATGTGAATTGTATCGTTGACATGAATATGAAATAAACATTATATCCGACAAAGGTCGATACATGATAAGTCTCGTTTTAAAGAATGGAATTCGATGGATACAGGATTTCCCGATTGGTTGTGGTCTTGCATATATTGTAGACACACCATAGCTCTTATGAGCATCCTGTTATAAGCCCTCTCGAGATTCCTGTTATATGGTTCTTCCAAGCATCCTGATCGGTAGTGATCCTGTATGTGCTGCGGACTACCGCAGCTCTTTGTGAGCGTCCTGTTATATGATCAGTTGTGATCCTACATATATTGCAGACACAAACGCAGCTCTTTATGAGCGTCCTGATATAGGCTCTTTGTGAGCTTCTTGACATGGCTCACTTGAACATCCTGTTATAAGGCTTGAGAGAGTGCTTCCTGATTATGTGCCCTAATTGGGTACCCTTGAATATGAGTTGATGGTTTACAGTTTTGTACACTTTGAGTTTACTACATGTGTATCCATCGACATTTCAAATAAATTCAATGGGAATAGTTTTGGCATGGTTGAATTGAACTTAAGATGATTGATTATGGAAATGCACATGTTTGTGAAAGTTATTACATGATGAGCTCATCTTTGATTTTTGATGTTTACATGATAACAAGTTTCTTGAGATCATATGTGTTTAGGAAAATGGCCATAATTACTTGGATGCATGTTTGTATATTTATTTTGAATGTACATGATTGGTAAGTTAAATTCTTGTTATACGAACTTACTAAGCATTTGAAATGCTTACTCAGTTTTCTTTTCTCTGTTTTATAGTGCTCAAAAGCTCGTAAAGGTTGGAATCGATCGGAGCATCATCACACTATCCTTCAGCAAGTTTTGGTATAAATAGCAAACATATTTTGGTATAATGGCATGTATAGGCTGACTTGGCCAATGTTGGCATGTGAATGGTTGTTTGTAATCTAGCCATTGGAATGGCTAGGTTAATATATGTGTGCTTGGTATGGTTAGATTGAATTATGGTAAACATATATGTCTTTCTAAAGGTAAGTTTGAATACATGTGATGATATATCAATTATAATGTTAATGTTGGTTTGGTTTTAACATCTTGAATTGGTTGGTATATGTATGCAAGTATTAATGTAGGTACAAGGCAAAATTTGGGTGAGAAATAAGGCTTAGAAATGGTCTTATTTTGTCCACACGGGTAGGCACACGGGCATGTGGTTTTTGCCGTGTGTCCCTTGCATCTTAAAAATTGAGAAACCGAATGCTCAGAATTGGTTACACGGGCAGAGACACGGGCGTGTGTCTCAGCCATGTGAAACACACGGCCCAACACACGGGTGTGTGTTTTGGCCGTGTGAATCCTGCACCTAATTTTCGAAAAATTAAATAGTCCACATGGCCTAGCACACGGGCGTGTGGCTGGTCGTGTGAACCAAGTCAGTAGCTACCCTAATTTGAACACGGGCTGGGACACGGCCATGTGCCTCACATCAAATGCCCACACGGCCTAAGACACGGGAGTGTCACCTGGCCGTGTGAGTCACACGGCCTGACCACACGGGCGTGTGTCCCCTGCACCTAAGAAAAATTTTGAAATTTCGTGAAAAATTCTCTGAGTTCCCGATTTAGTCCCAACTTGTTTCTAATGTATAAATAGGACCTCGAGGGCCCATTTAAGTGACAACATGATTGAATTATGATTTGTTTCGGATATGAATAGTAAAAGACATGAATTAATTGTATTTTTTCTGTAAACTCCAGTAATGCTCTGTAAACCTGTTCCGACAACGAATATGGGTTAGGGGTGTTACATTTATTGGTATCAGAGCTACGGTTTAGCCGATTCTCGGACTAATGTAGTAAGTACGAGTTTAGCTATACATGCCATTATATAATTTGTGATAGTGTGATATCTCCTGACCATTTTAAATGTGTTTTTCATATAGTAATACCGTCCAACCGAGCTAGAGCTGAATCCGAAGAAGCTGAGAGCAATGCTCCAGCTCCAGTTCAAATAGCTGCATCTAGTAGTAGTAGAAGGCCCGAATCTGAGGGTCGAGGTGAGGAGGCAAAAGAAGCCTTCTTTCAAATGATGAATGAGTGGTTTACAGAATTTTTAAGAACAAATCCTGCTATACAACAACCTCCCCCTTCTCCTCAACCGGTTCCAGAGATGCCACAGGGTGCTGAACCTGTTAAAACTGGTAAGCCTCCAGTAGATAAAATTCGTAAATATGGTGCAGAAGAATTTAGAGCAACAGCTGATGATGATCCGGAAAGGGCTAAATTTTGGCTAGAAAATACAATTAGGGTTCTGGATGAATTGTCTTGTATACCTGAAGAATGTTTGAAATATGTTGTATCTTTGCTAAAAGACTCAGCCTACTAGTGGTGGAATACCTTGATTTCTGTTGTATCAAGGGACAATATTACATGGGAATTTTTCCAAACAGAATTCAAAAAGAAGTATATTAGCCAAAGATTTCTTGATCAGAAAAAGAAAGAATTTTTAGAGCTCAAATAGGGGAATATGACTGTATCTAAATATGAGCGGGAATTTTTTCAGTTAAGCAAATATGATAGAGAATGTATCCCAACCGAAGTTGCTATGTGTAAACAGTTTGAAGAGGGATTAAATGAAGATATCAAGTTGTTAGTTGGAATCTTGGAATTTAAAGAATTTGTTGTACTGGCTGACCGAGCACATAAAGCTGAAGAATTAAATAAAGAAAAGAAGCAGGCAGAGATAGAAGCCCGAACTTTAAGTAAAAGATTTATGGGCAAGCCACAATCATCAGCTTCAAAGAAATCAAAGAAATATCATGATCGTTCTGTCTCATCTGTGGGGTATTCTGGAAAAGACCGAGGCTCTCAACGCTCTAATCAGAGATCTCTGGCCCCATCAGTAGCAAGTGCTGGAAGTGTCAGTAATCCCAAACCTAGATGTAAACATTGTAATAAATTTCATTTTGGAGAGTGCCGTATGAGAAACAGAGCCTGTTATAGATGTGGTTCTCTCGACCATTATCTTAAAGATTGTCCAGAAAGGCTTGAAAAAGATACTGTTCAGACTTCGAAGTCAAGTAACCTCGGCTCAAGAGGTAGACCACCCCGTCACCCTGGCAATGCCAGTGGTAGCCGAGGTGCTACAAAAGATTCAACTGTTAAATATGAAGCACGAGCACGAGCACCAGCGAGAGCATATGCTATACGTGCACGAGAGGATGCTTCTGCACCTGATGTTATTACTGGTACATTTTCTCTTCTTGATACTGGTATTACTGTTTTAATTGATCCTGGTTCAACACATTCATACATATGCACGAATTTAGTGTCTGTTAAAATTTTACCTATTGAGTTCACTAAATTCGTGGTTAAAGTTTCAAATCCCCTAGGCCAGTATGTGATGGTGGATAATGTTTGTAAAAATTGCCCGTTAATGGTATGGGGCTATTGTTTCTCAACTGATTTAATGTTGTTGCCATTTGATGAATTTGATGTAATTCTGGGTATGGACTGGTTAACTCAGCATGATACAGTGGTAAATTGTAAACAGAAGTACACTGTGTTAAAATGTCAAAATGGTGAATTACTTCGTATTGAATCTGATAAACTGGACGGGTTGTCCAATGTAATCTTAGCTATATCAGCACAGAAATATGTCAAAAAAGGGTATGATGCTTATCTTGCATATGTGTTGGACACTAAAGTGTCTGAATCAAAGATTAAGTCAGTGCCGGTTGTTTGTAAATTTACTAACGTGTTTCTGAAAGAATTACTTAGTTTACCACCTGTTAGAGAGGTAGAATTTTCTATAGATCTTGTTCCGGGAACAACACCGATATCTATAGTACCATACAGAATGGTCCCTACAGAGTTAAAAGAGTTGAAAGCACAGTTGCAAGAACTAACTGACAGAGGCTTTGCTTTGTAACACTCATTACCCGTGTCCGATGCCGGGACGGGATGCGAGACATTACCGGACTTAACTTGCTTAAACATACCACATTGGGCTATAAAATTTCATTTCAACTTAAAGCTTCTCATTCATATTCATAAAATCCTTGTTATGGGCCTACGAGGCCCTAAACGTACATACGGAAGGTTTCGAAATTAAACCGAAAACTTTTTCACTCTTAGAAAAGTTTTGCCTAAATAGGGCCACACGCCCGGGTGGAATGGAACACGCCCGTGTGGGCAGGCCGTGTGATCACTCACGCCCATGTTCCTAGCTCGTGTGGTATTTATTTTTCATTTCGAACCTACAGGGGTTTTCACACGGCCGGACACACGCCCGTGTCTGTGGCCCGTGTCCCTCACACGGCCTAGACACGCTTGTGTCCTCACCCGTTTGTGAAAAACCTGGGTATTCTGTTTATGACGTCAGCAAGATCTTAAGGGCACACGGCCTAGGCACACGCCCGTGTGCTGGCCCATGTGGCGAATCAAATTCTCATAAATTTGATGCAGGGGACACACAACCTATTAACACACCCATGGGGCTGACCGTGTGTCACACACGGCCTAGACACATGCCCGTGTGTCTATCCGTGTGGACAATTAGAAGGCTATTTTCCAAGCCAATTGCCACCCTGAAACATAAACACACCTATACCAACATAAGCAACACATAACATGGCAATAATACACGATGAAGAATCCCTAATCATCATTCACACACTTCACAATTTACTCCATCAATTGCATGAACTTTCATTTCATGAAACTCATCATCATTAAAAATATGAAACTTAACAAATATTGGCCAATTTCCAATGGCCATTTACGAAATGAGTGTATAACATTAGTAGCCAACACTTTGGCTTCCAAATATGACATAACACAAGATGACCAAGTATCTATACATGCCACACACAAAATAAATTAACTTTACTATACCAAAAGAATGATTGATAGTGTGATCCGAGCTCCGACGTCCTACGATCCCCGAGCTAGCTTGGCGATACTACAAGGAAAAGGGAAAAGAGAGGGGTAAGCATATAGCTTAGTAAGTTTGCATGAAATGCATAACATCATTAAAACTTATAATAGCATTCAGTCATCTCATCAAAAGATACACAACTTCTCAAACACATCAACATAACTTACTCATACATACTATTACCAAAGTACATAGCACATATTGCATGCATTTCTCGTAAGTTACTCATGGGTATCTGTATCACTTCATCACATAAATTTTAGCACTTTTATACTCTTTAATCATACGCTTAACTATTTATCATCTTTACATGAACTTAGCTCTTTGTCGATTGTACGTAAACTTAACTCTTTGCCCGTTGAACTAATCGGAATATCGGAGGATACTCAATCTCATCATACATGTATCACGATGCCAATGCCATATCCCAGATATGGTCTTACATGGGATCACCTCTTGATGCCGATGCCATATCCCAGATATGGTCTTACATAGGATCTCTTAGCTCGATGTCGATGCCATGTCCCAGACATGGTCTTATACAAGATCTTTCTTTGGTGTCGAGGCCATGTCCCAGACATGGTCTTATACGGGACCTTCCTTATTCGGTGCCGATGCCATGTCCCAGACATGGTCTTATACGAGACCTTTTCTATTCGGTGCCGATGCCATGTCCCAAACATGGTCTTATACAGGACCTTCCTTATTCGGTGCCGATGCCATGTCCCAGACATGGTCTTATACGGGATCGTCCTTATCTCATGTCGGGACATAGGTATCCTCGTTATTTCGAATCTTCAACCGAGACTTCAATTTAATAAATTATCATCATTTTCTCATCGAGGCTTCATTAGTCGATTTTCATGAAATGATATTCATTATCATAAAATCAAGCAATTTAAAATATAAAAACACTATAAAACTTTAATTTCACACAAACTTACCTCGGTGCTCAAAATGTGTGTAGATGTTCAGTTTAGTCCAACACTTTGTTCTTGCCTCGATTTCGGTCCGGGCTTCGTATTTCTTGAACTATAATAACAATTTCACTTGTTTAATACTCACATTGACTAAATTGACTCATGAATCTTACTTTGGCAAAAATTATGATTTTGCCCCTAAACTTTCATAAAATTACACTTTTGCCCCTAGGCTCATAAAATGATTTTTACTCAACTTTCTTGTATTTTAGGCCTAGACGAATTATTTTCTCAACTACAAAAGCCCCCAATTTCCACTATTTCACTCATGTATGACCATTTTTATAACTTTTACAATTTGGTCCTTTTATGCATTTTACATGAAAATCACTTAGAAAAAGATGTTTAACACTCACCAAACTTTCATATTCTTCCTTAAAACATCAAAATACATGCATGTCATACATGGGTAAATTTTTGAACATAAATTCTAGCTAAAAATATAGCTTGAAAAAGCTAAACTGAGCTACGAGGATCTCAAAAATACGAAGAACATTAAAAACGAGTCTAGGATGCACTTACTATCAAGCTTGGAAGTTGAACAAACCCTAGCTATGTCTTCCTTAGTGAATTTTGGCCATGGGAGAAGAAGATGGACAAGATTTTGACTTATTTTTCCCTTTTTAATTCATTAATTAACCAAATGACTAAAATGCCCTTAAGGCCCTTTCTTGAGATTTTTCCTTCCTATGTCCATTTTTGTCCATCTTGACATTTAATGGTCTAATTGCTAAATAAGGACCTCTATTAATTTTTATAATTCTATTTCATACTTAAATCTTCTAGAATCTCATATTTTCTAATCTTTGCAATTTAGTCCTAATGGACAAATTGATCACTAATAAATAAAATTTCCCCATGAAATTTTCACACAATCATGCAACCACATCATAAGCCTCATAAAATCATAAAACACATATTTCTACTTCGGATTTGTTGTCTCGCAACCACTATTCTGACTAGGCGCTAAATCGAGCTGTTATAATTCTCCCCCCTTAGGGATTTTCGTCCCCGAAAATCTTACCAGTAAAAAGGTTTGGGTACTGGTTTCTCATAGCCTCATCGGGCTCCCATGTAGCCTCTTCTACCCCATGTCTTTGCCATAATACTTTTACGAGAGCTATACTTTTATTCCTTAGCTGTTTAACTTCCCGTGCTAGAATATTAACCGGTTCTTCGCCATAAGTCATGTCGAGTTGAATTTCAACCTCTATCAGTGTAATCACATGCGAAGGATCTGATCAGTAACGACGTAACATAGACACGTGAAACAAATCATGAATCTTTTCCAATTCGGATGGCAAAGCCAATCGATAAGCTACCAGCCCTATCCTCTCGGTAATCTCATATGGTCCAATAAAATGCAGACTCAATTTGCCTTTTCGGCCAAATCTGATAACTTTCTTCCATGGTGATACTTTCAAAAATACCTTATCACCAACTTGAAACTCAATCTCTTTCGCTTTCAAGTCCGAGTAGGATTTTTGTCTATCGACGCGCTTTTAAAAAATCACGGATTATTTTTACCTTCTCTTGATTTCTCTAACCGGATCGACCCGTGAATCTGATTTTCCTTGAGTTCACCCAATACAAAGGCGTTCGCACTTACGCCCATACAAAGCCTCATAAGGCACCATTTTCAAGCTCGATTGAAAATCAAGTTATTGTATGCAAACTCTACCAACGGTAGATACTTTTCCCACCGCCTCAAACTCAAGAACACAACACCGAAGCATATCCTAAATTATCTATATTAATCTCTCCGACTGTCCGTCAGTTTGTGGGTGAAAAGCCATACTAAAACTCAGCTTTGTGCCCAAAGCTTCCTGCAACTTTTTCCAAAATCGGGATGTGCATCTCGGATCTCTGTCTGATATAATCAACAAAGGCACTCCATGAAGCCTTACAATCTCAGAAATATACAAGTCTGCCAACTTATGAAGCGAATAATCAACACGTACCGGTATGAAGTGGGCCGACTTCGTAAGTCTATCTACTACCACCCATACGGCATCTTTCTTGCTCGGTGTCAATGGTAAACCCGTTACAAAGTCCATAGTAACACGGTCCCATTTCCACTCGGGAACCATGATTGGTTGAAGTGAACCTGAAGGTACTTGGTGTTCAGCCTTCACTTGTTGACAAATCAAACATCTTGATACAAACTCAGAAATATCTTTCTTCATACTCAGCCACCAATACCATTTCTTCAAAGCATTATACATTTCTGTGCTGCCCGGATGTACCGATAGACATCCGCTATGTGCCTCATATAAAATCTTCCGAATAAGCTCATCTTTCCTCAGTACACAGACTCTGTCTTGAACATCAAACATCCATCAGAATTAACCCGAAACTCAGACTCAACACCCGATTCGCACTGAACTCTTGTGGCTTATAAGTCACTGTCGTCTTTCTGAGCCTCATAAATCTCTTGAAGGAACATCGGTCTAGCCCTCAACTCAGCTAGAATAGAACCATCGTCTGACAAAGTCACCCATGTATTCATAGCCCTCAATGCAAATAGGGATTTTCTACTCAAAGCATCGGCGACTACATTCGCCTTCCCCGGGTGGTAGTCAATGACTAGCTCGTAATCCTTTATCAGCTCTAACCATCTTCGCTGCCTTAAATTCAATTCCTTCTGAGTCATCAAGTACTTTAGGCTCTTATGATCGGTGAATATCTGAAATCTTTCACCATACAAATGGTGTCTCCATATCTTCAAAGCAAACACAATGGCACCCAACTCTAAATCATGTGTCGGGTAATTCTTCTCATGCGGCTTTAACTGTCTAGAGGCATATGCTATCACCTTGCTTTCCTGCATAAGCACACAACCCAATCTATTCAAGGATGCATCGATATTGATCATAAATTCTTTTCTCGGTTCAGGTTGCACTAGAACTGGAGCCTCAATCAACAATGCTTTTAATTTCTCAAAACTCTGTTGGCACTTTTCTGTCCATTCGAACTTTACATCTTTCTGTAATAGCCTCGTCATTAGAGTGGCTATCATAGAAAATCCCTTAACAAATCGTTTGTAAAGGCCAGCTAGGCCCAGAAAACTTCTAACCTCTGATACATTCTTCGGTAGTTTACAATCAACTATAGCTGAAATCTTACTTGGGTCGACTCGGATTCCATCTCCCGAGACAATGTGCCCCAAGAATCCAACCTCTTTGAGCCAAAACTCACTTTTGCTAAACTTGGCATACAACTGATTATCTCGTAAAATCTGTAAAACCATCCTCAAGTGCTCGACATGCTCATTCTCATCACTAGAATATGTCATTATATCATCAATAAAAACCACCACAAATTTATCCAAGTACGGCCGAAAGATACGGTTCATTAAATCCATAAACACAGCAGGGGCATTTGTTAAGCCAAAAGGCATGACTAAAAATTCATAGTGCCCATACCTTGTCCAAAATGTAGTTTTCAGCACATCTGAGTCTTTGACTCTCAACTTGTAATATCCGGACCTCAAGTCTATCTTGGAAAACACAGTGGCCCCCTTCAATTGATCAAACAAATCATCGATTCTTGGTAGCGGGTACTTGTTCTTCACAGTAACCTTATTAAATTGCCGGTAATCTATACATAATCTCATGGAACCATCTTTCTTTTTCACAAATAACACTGGAGCACCCCACGGAGAATAACTTGGTCTTGCAAAGCTTTTTTCCGTTAACTCTTGCAACTGTGCTTTTAATTCTTTCAACTCGGTTGGAGCCATTCTGTATGAAGCAATCGATATAGGTGTGGTACCAGGAGCTAGCTCAATGCCAAAATCAACTTCTCTAACTGGAGGCAACCCTGGCAATTCTTCTGGAAATACATCTGGATACTCGCATACTATCGGCATTGATTCAATTCTTAACTCAATCTCTTTGGCATTCATCACAAATCAAGATAGGCTTCGTATCCCTTTCTTACATATTTCTGGGCAAACATATGAGAAATCACTACAGACGACCTTTCTTGTTCATCTGATTCAACACAAAGAGTGTCCCCATTTTCACATCTCAATTCAATGTATTTCTTTCCACAATTTACTGTCATATCATGAGCGGTTAACCAGTCCATACCAAGAATTATATTGAATTCATCAAATGGAAATAGCATGAGATTTGCCTTAAAATAATGACCTCTAATCATCAATGGGCAATCTTTGCATACCTTATCAACTAATACACTTTTGCCTAAAGGATTGGACACTTTTATCACAAACTCTGTAGACTCTACAGGCATGCTCATACTAGATACTAATTTCATGCAAATGTATCAATGGGTAGATCCCGGATCAATTAAAGCAACAACATTAGTATCATGGAGAGAAAATGTACCCGTAATTACATCAGGGGATGACGCCTCTTCGCGAGCGCAAATGGCGTAAGTCCTCGCAGGTACTCTTCCCTCAGATCTTGCAGTCTGCTCTCTGGGAGTACTCTTACTACTCGTTCCACTTCCTGGGTTTCTCTGCTGTCTCCCTCTAGTGGTGCTTCTCGACCTTGCACTCTGAATTTTCTCTTTTTCCACCATCTCGGGGCATTCTCTAATAAAATGATATTGGGAACCACACTTAAAACAGGCTCTCTCATGTGCTCGGCACTCACTGGGGTGACATCTACCACACTATGGACATTCCGATCTATTTGGTTGAGCGTTGCCAACACTAGCAACTGAAGTGGTCTGAGCTTTAGACCCTGAGTACAGTTTACTCTTACTTCTGTTTGAAAACCTGGTTGAAGTAGATGATCGGGTAGGGAAGTCTCTTGACTTCTTGGATGAGGACTAAAATGGCTTATTCAATTGTCTCTTTCTTGAGTCACGAGACTCCATCTCAGCTTTTCTTTTCTCTTTAACCAATTCCTCAGCTTTACAAGCCCTGTCCACTAGCACAACAAATTCCTTCAATTCTAGGACACCAACAAATAATCGGATATCTTCATTTAATCTGTCCTCAAACCTCTTACACATGATAGCTTCAGAGGACACACACTCCCGAGCGTACTTGCTGAGCCTTACAAATTCACGCTCATATTCAGTTACTGTCATTCTACCTTGTTTCAGTTCAAGGAACTCCTTTCTTTTCTAATCAATAAATATTTGGCTAATGTACTTCTTCCGGAATTTTTCTTGGAAAAACTCCTATGTGATCCTTTCCCTTGGTACAACAGACACAAGGGTGTTCCACCACTGATAAGCAAAATCTCTCAGAAGAGACACTACACATTTCATGCACTCTTCAGGTGTGCAGGATAACTCATCAAATACCCTGATGGTATTCTCAAGCAAAAATTACGCTCTTTCCGGATCATCATCTTTACTTGCTCAAAATTCCTTGGCTCCTTGTTTCCGAATTCTATCGACAGGAGGCTTTTCCCTTCTTACCACTTCAACCACTTGGGGAACTACTAGGGTAGGTTGAGGAATAGGTGGGGGAGGAGGGGGTTGTGCATTCGGGTTTGTACGAACGAACTCCGTATACCATGCATTCATCATATAGAGAAAGGCTTCCCTAGCCTCTTCTCCTCCTTTTTGGCTTACAGTCATTGGTCTATTATCATTTTCATTCAGCACCGTCCCTTCAGTGGGAGCCGGCGCGTTACTTTTTACTTCATCCGCCACAACTCTATCGGGATCCATTTACTATATGAAAACACAATTTAAATCGTCAGGAGTCGTCACACTATCATAATGTAAATACTCATGTGTATGGCATGCATAGCTAGACTCATGCTTACGCTACGTTAGTCTGAGAACCGACTAAACCGTAGCTCTGATACCTCTAAATGTAACACCCCTTACTCGTGTCCGATGCCGGGACGAGATGCGAGAAATTACCGGACTTAACTTGCTTAAACATACCACATTGGGCTATAAAATTTCATTTCAACTTAAAGCTTCTCGTTCATATTCATAACATCCTTGTTATGGGCCTACGAGGCCCTCAACAAACATACGGAAGGTTTCAGAATTAAACCAGAAACTTTTTCGCTCTTAGAAAAGTTTCGCCTAAATAGGGCCACACGCCCGTGTGGAATGGAACACGCCCGTGTGGGCAGGCCGTGTGATCACACACTCCCATGTTCCTAGCCCATGTGGAATTTGTTTTTCATTTCAAACCTACAAGGGTTTTCACACGGCCGAACACACGCCCGTGTCTGTGGACCGTGTCCTTCACACGGCCTAGACACACCCGTGTCCTCACCCGTGTGTGAAAAACCTGGGTATTCTGTTTATGACGTCAGCAAGCTCTTAAGGGCACACGGCCTAGGTACACGCCCGTGTGCTGGTCCGTGTGGCGAATCAAATTCTCGTAAATTTGATGCAGGGGACACACAGCCTATCAACACACCCATGGGGCTGGCTAGACACATGCCCGTGTGTCTATCCGTGTGGACAATTAGAAGGCTATTTTCCAAGCCAATTGCCACCCTGAAACATAAACACACCTATACCAACACAAGAACACATAACATGGCAATAATACACTATAAAGAATCCCTAATCATCATTCATACACTTCACATTTTACTCCATCAATCGCATGAACTTTCCTTTCATGAAACTCATCATCATTAAAAATATGAAACTTAACAAATCTTGGCACGAGAGACAAAATAATTAAGAAATAAAAAGGTAGCTCTAGTGAAAGTTCTTTGGCAACGACATGGGATTGAAGAAGCTACCTGGGGACCAGAGGAAACAATGAGAAAGCAACATTTGAACCTCTTTACTGGTAAGATTTTCAAGGACAAAAATTTTTAAGGGGGGAGAGTTGTAACAACCCGTTTTCAGTGAAATCAAAACAATGGTTTCGGGACAACAAATCTGAGATAGAAATAAAATTTATTTTAAAAATATTGCATGGTTTGCATTATGATAGGAAAGACGTATGAAAATTTTGATAAGAAAATTTTACCGATTTCATGTTTAATTATAGATAGGACTAAATTGCATAAAATGCAAAAGTTGAGTTCTAGTATCTATAAGTATCAAATAGCTATGGAATTAAAAATTTGAGGTCCTTATATGGTAATTAGACCATTAAATGGAGTTAGTAGATATTTATGATGAATCATCCATGGAAAATTAGAAAAAGAAAAGGACTAAACTGGAATTTGGAATAAATAAAGATGATAATAGCTTAATATCATCTTATTTCATCATCTTCCCCAAATTTTCTATGGAAACCCCAGGAAAGAGAAAGAAAGTCAAGCAAGCTTAATTAGGTAAGTAATCATGTCTCGTTTTTAGTAATTTTTATATTTTTGATACCTGAATAACCTAATCTATCTATTTTGGGGATCAATTTGAAAAGATATTAAAGTATTGAAATTTTTCCATGGATGAATATGCTGAAAATTTGAAATTTATGGTAGAAAATGAAAGGTTGTTGATAGATAAACAACTTTTGTAAAATGAATTTTCATGAAATTTTGATTTAGGGACTAAATTGTAAAGATGTAAAATTCATAGAAACTTTCTGATTTTTATGAAATAAATGAGCTGTAAATGTTATATGTAAAAATCGATTAGGCTTGGAATGAGGATTAAATTGCATGAATTTCATTTTCCGAGCCTAGGGATGAAATCGTCATTTATGAAAAGTATAGGGGCAAAATGGTAATTTTTCCTAGGATGTGAATTGAATTAAATTGAATATGAAATGGATTAATTTGACGTTAAATTCATTTATATAGATCCGAATAACTTAAATACGAAGTTAGATCGAGGAAAAGAAAAAGTGTTGGATTATTAGATTTTCGTATACGAACAAGTGATAAGGTAAGTTCGTGTAACTAAATTGTGTATTCATATGTTTTAAATTGAATAATATGTATGTGAATTTTATCATTGTCATGAATATGAAATAAACCTTATATCAGACAAAGCCCGATACATGATAAGTCCCATTTTAAATAATGGAATTTGATGGATACAGGATTTCCCGATTGGTTGCGATCTTCCATATGTTGCGAACACACCATAGCTCTTATGAGCATCCTATTATAAGCCCCCTCGAGCTTCTTATTACATGGTTCCTGCGAGCATCCTGATCAATAGTGATCCTACATGTGTTGCGGGCTACCGAAGCTCTTTGTGAGCATCCTGTTATATAATCAGTTGTGATCCTGCATATATTGCGGACACAAACGTAGCTCTTTATGACCGTCCTAATATAGGCTTTTTGTAAGCGTCTTGACATGGCTCGCTTGAACATCCTGTTATATGGCTCGAGAGAGTGCTTCCTGATTATGTGCCCTAATTGGGTACCCCTGAATATGAGTTGACGGTTTACAATTTTGTACACTTTGAGTGTACTACATGTGTATCCATCGATATTTCAAATAATTCCAATGAGAATAATTTTGACATTGTTGAATTGAACTTAAGATGATTTATTATGGAAATGCACATGTTATATGGAAATATGATATGAAAAGCACATGTTTGTGAAAGTTATTACATGATGAACTCATCTTTGATTTTTGATGTTTACATGATATACATGACTAACAAGTTTCTTGATATCATATGTGTTTAGGCAAATGGCCATAATGACTTGGATGCATGTTTGTATATTTATTTTGAATGTACATGATTGGTAAGTTAAATTCTTGTTATACGAACTTACTAAGCATTTGAAATGCTTACTTAGTTTTCTTTTCTCTGTTATATAGTGCTCAGAAGCTCGTAAAGGTTGGAACCGGTCGGAGCATCAACACACTATCCTTCAGCACATTTTGGTATAAATAGCAAACTTATTTTGGTATAATGGCATGTATAGGCTAACTTGGCCAATGTTGGCATGTAAATGGTTGTTTGTAATCTAGCCATTGGAATGGCTAGGTTAATATATGTGTGCTTGGTATGGTTAGATTGAATTATGGTAAACATATATGTCTTACTAAAGGTAAGTTTGAATACATGTGATGATATATAAATTATAATGTTAATGTTGGTTTGGTTTTAACATCTTGAATTTGTTGGTATATGTATGCAAGTATTAATGTAGGTACAAGGCAAAATTTGTGTGAGAAATAAGGCTTGGAAATGGTCTTATTTTGTCCACACGGGTAGGCACACGGGCGTGTGTCTCAACCGTGTGTGACACACGGCCATACGCACGGGCATGTGGTTTGGCCATGTGTCCCCTAAATCTTAAAAATTAAGAAATAGAATGCTCAGAATTGGTTTCACGGGCAGAGACATGGGTGTGTGTCTCAGCCGTGTGAAAAAAACGGCCCAAGACACGGGCGTGTGTCTTGGCCGTGTGAATCCTGCACCTAATTTTCAAAAAATTTAAATAGTCCACATGGCCTACCACACGGGCGTGTGGCTGGCCGTGTGAACCAAGTCAATAGCTACCCTAATTTGAACACGGGCTGGGACACGGCCGTGTGCCTCACATCGAATGCCCTCACAGCCTAAGACACGGGCGTGTCACCTGGCCGTGTGAGTCACACAGCCTGACCACATGGGCGTGTGTCCCCTGCACCTAAGAAAAATTTTGAAATTTCGTGAAAAATTCTCTGAGTTCCCGATTTAGTCCCGACTTGTTTCTAATGTATAAATAGGACCTCGAGGGCCCATTTAAGTGACAACATGATTGAATTATGATTTGTTTCAGATATGAATAGTAAAAGACATGAATTAATTGTATTTTTTCTGTAAACTCCAGTAATGCTCTGTAACCCTATTTCGGTAATGGATATGGGTTAGGGGTGTTACACATGTAGTGATGGAACCTCGTGGTAAAGAGTTCAACCACAACTTAGCTTTGTTCCTCAACGAGAAAGGGAATAACCATAAACGAATGGCGTCGTCAGTCGCGCCATTAATCTTGAAAGTATCACAGATTTCCAGGAAATTTTCCAAATGAGTATTTGGATCTTCGTCTTACAAACCATCGAACTGAACAAATTGTTCTACCATCTAAATAGTGTTCAGCTTCAGTTCGAAATTATTTACAGCAATGGTGGGTATCACAGTACTCGATTAAGGCCCAATTAGAGTGGGCTTAGCATAATCGTACATAGTACGAGGAACAAGATCTGGATCTGCAGCAACTGGAGGAGGTAGCTAATTATTTTGGTTATCACCCATCTCCTCAGTAATAACAAAGTCCTCTTGTTCGTCTACTAAATTTTCTCAACTCTGCCTTGCTTCTCTATGGTTTCTTCGAGCTGTACTTTCAATTTCACTATCAAACAGTAATGGTCCCGACGGGTTTCTTCTAGTCATAAACTAAAGGAACCTGCCAGAAGCAAATAAAAGAAAAATTAGAATGTAAAAACTAAACTAAAAACAAAATAAAATAAAAATGGCTAAATTAATAAAAATAAAGTGTTCCTAATATTTTAGTCCCCGGAAACGGTGCCAAAACTTGATTATAACTAAACTAACTATATATACGACAAAGGCAAACGCACCTATCGAACAATAGTATAGTTGTGGTGAGTAGAGAATATCGTATCCACGAGGACTAAAAGTATTAGTAATTATCGTTTTTCAATTATTTAGCCGACAAATTGACAGATGTGTTTTAATCTAAATTTACTAAACTAATTTAACTAAGAACACAATGGAGAATGAATCAAGGAAATTGTAGTGCCCCGAATTTTGGGCCTAGGAGAAATGGGCTTCGAGTATCGGAGCAATTGGATTTTAGTTGTGCAAGGAAATTTCACTAATTGCATGTTTAGTCTAGTGGCTAAGTGATTTGGGAAGAGTTGGGAGTGTTGGAGAAGTCCTGGGTTCAAACCAGAGCTCTAGCAAAAAAATTAGTTTTTCCTTAAAGGGGAGTTGGAGTTAGCTGGAAGGCCTTATAAATTTGTTTGGTTAAAATATGATGACACAAGGAAGTGAGTGGTCTAGTGGCAAGGCGTTATTAAGGTTGCAAGGGAGCATGGGTTCAAGTCTTGGCGCTTGCAATTCATTTTGATTTCCTTTTAAATGAACATAGACTTTGGCCCATAGGCTTATATTTAGTTGTGCTTGTTTTCTCACACAAGGAGCTAGTTGGTAAGGTGGCTAGCGGTGTGGATTAAGATACAGGGGAGCCTGAGTTCGAAACCCCTTGCATGTGAAATGTGACTATTTTGCTAATTTGGAATGGTGTTGGAGGATTGATGGAGGGATCCCACATCGGGAAGCTAGCATGAGAGTAGGCGAGAAGCTGGCTTTAAATAGAGCGGTCAATGAGGAGAGTAAGCATACCTTGTTTGGCATTTGGGCATAGGAGTGTTCGGAGCGCGGATTAACTCCAGATTCCTATCAGGTGTGTATTTCGTACTACTCTAGCTGTAGAGCGGCAAATGCCGAAATGCCTGGCCACACAAATGATGGTAGCCACACGAGCGCAAGGAAAGCGCATGTGGGAGCTTCGACGCGATAGTTGAGGCCATCATGAGTGTTCTTGTGGGTTTAGGCTGTTTGGGCCACGATGGCCGAAAGGGGCAATGTGGGGCCAAGGGCTCATGGGTCCAATCGGATAAGTTGTATGATTGTGTAGTAAATATTGGACTGGACTATGTGAATCTCATATCTGTGGCTAGATTTGGGCTAAATCGGCTACACGAGCGTGTGAGCTCATTTGGGCCGAGAATGGGCCCTAGGCCCATTCGGATCATTATCTCTGTTTAGAATACCTTGGTTTACAAAATTACTGAAATACCCTTGGTTTGCAAAATTACTGAAATACCATTGGTTTACAAAATTACTAAAATACCCTCGACTTATAAAATTACTGAAATACCCCCGATTTGCAAAATTACCGAAATACCCTCAGTTTGCGAAATTACCAAAATACCCCCAATTTGCAAAATTATCGAAATACCCCCGATTTGCAAAATTACCAAAATACCCTCAGTTTGTGAAATTACCAAAGTACCCCTGATTTGCAAAATTACCGGAACACCCTCGATTTGTAAAATTACAGAAATACCCCTGATTTATGAAATTACCGAAATACCCTCAATTTGTGAAATTACCGAAATACCCTTGATTTGTAAAATTATCGAAATACCCCTGTAGGGTAGAATTACTGAAATACCTTTGTAGGGTAGGATTACCGTAATACCCTTGTAAGGGTAAAATGAATGTTTTGCCCTTGTGGGTAAATGACTGACTTGTACTATGATTTGACTGATTTAACTGGGATTGTATGACTGTGTTTTAACTGACTTGACGGTGGTTGTATGACTGATATGCTTTTAATATATGTCTAAATGTTTTTGCTGAGCATGGCCATTTTGCATACACCTGTAACGATTGAGCATGACAAGCACGAAATATTGCATGGGGTTGGGACATTGATACGGAGGAAGTTCTGATAAGGTCGCACGGGTCGCATGAGACGACTGTGGATCCAGTATTGATCTGATAGGGTCGCACGGGTCGCATGAGACGACTGTGGATCCAGTATTGATCTGTTAGGGTTGCACGGATCGCATGAGACGACTGTGGATCCAGTATTGATCTGATAGGGTCGCACGGGTTGCATGAGACGACTATGGATCCAGTATTGATCTGATAGTGTCGCACGGATCGCATGAGACGACTGTGGATCCAGTATTGATCTGTTAAGGTCGCACGGATCGCATGAGACGACTGTGGACCGATGGACGGCTTAAAGCCGTGTAATCTGATTATGGCTCTATGCCAACCTAAACATGGCTCTATGCCATCTTGATTATGGCTTTCTGCCAATCGTATTTACCCTTGGCTATGTGCCTAACATATATATCGATGACTCTGTTTCGATCATCTTTACCCAAGGCTGTGTGCCAATTATATTACCGTAGCTGATGGCTATGTGCCGATCCTACTACAGTTACCGATGGCTATGTGCCAATCATGAGACCATTATTGAAGGCTTAAAGCCGCATAAATACTAGCAGCTATGCTGCGATTTCGGTTAGGGCCGCAACCGGTGCTAACATTGAGAGTGTAGGGATGGCGTGGGTGATTTATTCCCCGCAAGTAGTGCAGGGTTGGACGGAGGCAAGTGCAGGGTTGGATGGGATGGGTTAGCATGCATCACACATTATGCATATGGAATTGATTCTGTTATGGGCTGTGACCCAAAGGATATTGTAGTGGGCTTTGACCCACGTATGCTCTGATTTGTACTGTACTGTTACTGTTAAAAGGGCTTTGGCCCAGACCGTTTAGGTTTTTGTTTCAGATAATCGATCGTTACTCGTAAGGGATTACACACCGAGTTTTCACAAACTCACCCCAGATTTAATCGTGCGGTAATCCCCAAAGATTAGGAGGATCAAAGTCTTGTGAGGACTCGGAGACGACCACACAGCCACACATGTTTTTCTATTTCGTTCACTTATTTAAGCAATTCAGTTTTTTTGAGTGAGGTTGTAATAAGGCCTCTCTATTTTTAACTTTTATTTGGGATATTTATCTAAGTATGTTTTATATCTGCTAGAGGTAAGACACGATTCTCCAAAATAGTAACTGTTTTCAAACACTACGTTTCCGCAACCCAATTTTTAAATATCATGTTTCCATAAATCATTTATTTTAATTAAGCTTCCGCAATTGAAAAAGATTTTACAAAGGGATTAATAACATTTTGAAAAGGGAATAGTTCTTTTTTTTATAAACCACATTTTGAAAATAAACGAACGCAAACAAAAACATGATTTTTGAGAAACACTTCAATGTGACACGCCAGATTCGGGCCTAACTTCTAGGCTGGGTTTGGGGTGTTACATTTAGTTGTATCAGAGCCCGGGTTGCAAAACTCGGCTATGGATTGGGTTTTAAAATTGAATTTCTGAAAGAATTGTTTCAAAGGATTTGAAAAGATTTGGGGTATTCAAAATGTTTTCTGAATGTTTTTTCTGAAATTGTGGTTGACCGAGTCTCCGGTGCCGAATCTGTAAGTTTCCTTGATACTGTTATCTATTTAAAACTGAGACACTTGAATTTAGATTTTGTATTCTGTGTATGTTTGGAAATGTTTGGATGTGGCGTTGGATATAGAAATTGTGTGCATGTGTGATAAATACATGTTTGCTTCTGTGGTTAGATGTTTGGTTGTGTGTAAGAGGTTTCAAGATTAAGTTAAAAGTGTATTAGTGTTATTGGGATGAGAGTGCGCAGCGGTAGCGTAGGGGTGTAGTTGTTACACAACCACCCTATTAGTTGGAAATTTCGAGGAAAAAATTTCTTTAAGGAGGGGTGAGTTGTAACGCCCCAAATTTTGGGCCTAGGAGAAATGGGCTACGAGTATCGGAGCAATTGGATTTTAGTTGTGTGAGGAAATTTCACTAATTGCATGTTTAGTCTAGTGGCTAAGTGATTTGGGAAGAGTTGGGAGTGTTGGAAAAGTCCTGGGTTCAAACCAAAGCTCTAGCAAAAAAAATAGTTTTTCCTTAAAGGGGAGTTGGCGTTAGCTGGAAGGCCTTATAAATTTGTTTGGTTAAAATATGACACAAGGAAGTGATTGGTCTAGTGGCAAGGCGCCATTAAGGTTGCAAGGGAGCATGGGTTCAAGTCTTGGCGCTTGCAATTCATTTTGATTTCCTTTTAAATGAACTTAGACTTTGGCCCATAGGCTTATATTTAGTTGTGCTTGTTTTCTCACACAAGGAGCTAGTTGGTAAGGTGGCTAGCGGCTTGGATTAAGTTATAGGGGAGCCTGAGTTCGAAACCCCTTGCATGCAAAATGTGACTATTTTGCTAATTTAGAGCGGTTTTGGAGGATTGATGGAGGGATCCCACATTGGGAAGCTAGCATGAGAGTAGGCGAGAAGCTGGCTTTAAATAGAGCGATCTATGAGGAGAGTAAGCATACCTTGGTTGGCGTTTGGGCATAGGAGTGTTCGGAGCTCGGATTAACTCCAGATTCCTATCAAGTGTGTATTTCAGACTACTCTAGCTGTAGAGCGGCAAATGCTGAAATGTCGGTCACACGGCGATGGTAGCCACACGAGCATGCGAGCGCACGTGTGGGAGCTTCGACACGATAGTTGAGGCCATCATGAGTGTTCTTGTGGGTTTAGGCTGTTTGGGCCACGATGGGCTGAAAAGGGTCATGATGGGCCAATGGGCCCGTGGGCCCAATCGGAGAAGTTGTATGATTGTGTAGTAAATATTGGACTGGACTATGTGAATCTCATATCTGTGGCTAGATTTGGGCTAAATGGGCCACATGAGCGTGTGGGCCCATTTGGGCCGAGAATGGGCCCTAGGCCCATTCGCATCGTTATCTCTGTTTAGAATACCTTGGTTTACAAAATTACTGAAATACCCTTGGTTTGCAAAATTACTGAAATACCATTGGTTTATAAAATTACTGAAATACCCTCGACTTGTAAAATTACCAAAATACCCCCTATTTGCAAAATTATTAAAAAACCCTCGATTTGCAAAATTACAAAAATACCCTCAATTTGTGAAATTACCAAAGTACCCCCGATTTGAAAAATTACTGAAATACCCCCGATTTGCAAAATTACCAAAATACCCTCAGTTTGAGAAATTACCAAAGTACCCCTGATTTGCAAAATTACCGGAACACCCCCATTTTGTAAAATTACAAAAATACCCCTGATTTATAAAATTATCGAAATACCCTCAATTTGTGAAATTACCGAAATACCCTTGATTTGTAAAATTATCGAAATACCCCTGTAGGGTAGAATTACTAAAATACCTCTATAGGGTAGGATTACCGTAATACCCTTGTAAGGGTAAAATGACTGTTTTGCCCTTGTGGGTAAATGACTGACTTGTGCTATGATTTGACTGGGATTGTATGACTGTGTTTTAACTGACTTGACGGTGGTTGTATGACTGATATGCTTTTAATATATGTCTAAATGTTGTTACTGAGCATGGCCATTTTGCATACACGTGTAATGATTGAGCATGACATGCACGACATATTGCATGGGGTTGGGACATTGATACGGAGGAAGTTCTGATAGGGTTGCTCGGGTCGCATGAGACGACTGTGGTTCTAGTATTTATTTGATAGGGTCGCACTGATCGCATGACACGACTGTGGATCCAGTATTGATCTGATAGGGTCGCACGGATCGCATGAGACAACTGTGGATCGACGGATGGCTTAAAGCCGCGTAATCTGATTATGGCTCTGTGCCAACCTAAACATGGCTCTATGCCATCTTGATTATGGCTTTCTGCCAATCGTATTTACCCGTGGCTATGTGCCTAACATATATATCGATGACTCTGTGTCGATCATCTTTACCCAAGGCTGTGTGCCGATTATATTACTGTAGCTGATGGCTATGTGCCGATCTTACTACAGTTACCAATGGCTATATGCCAATCATGAGACCGTTACTGAAGGCTTAAAGCTGCATAAATACTAGCAGCTATGCTGCGATTTCGGTTAGGGCCGCAACCGGTGCTAACATCTAGAGTGTAGGGATGGCGTGGGTGATTTATTCCCCGCAGGTAGTGCAGGGTTAGACGCAGGCAAGTGCAGGGTTGGATGGGATGGGTTAGCATGCTCACACATTATTCATATGGAATTGATTCTGTTATGGGCTGTGACCCAAAGGATATTGTAGTGGGCTTTGACCCACGTATGCTCGATCTGATCTTTGTCATCACATTCTGTTAAAAGGGCTTTGGCCCGCACCGCTTTAGGTTTTTCTTTACAGATAATCGACTATTACTGCAGTAAGGGGATTACACACTGAGTTTTCATAAACTCACCCGCCTTTAATCGTGCAAGGTAATCCCGGCATTAGGAGGATCGATCTTTGCGAGGACTCGTGAGACGCGACCACCACGACCACACATGTTTTTCTATTTCGTTCACTTATTTAAGCAATTCAGTTTTTTTGAGTGGGGTTGTAATAAGGCCTCTCTATTTTTAAATTTTAGTTGGGATATTTATCTAAGTATGTTTAATATATGCTAGAGGTAGGACACGATTTTCCAAAACGAGAATCGTTTTCAAACACTACGTTTTCGCAACCCAATTTTTAAATATCATGTTTCCATAAATCATTTATTTTAATTAAGCTTCCGCAATTGAAAAAGATTTTACAAAGGGATTAATAACATTTTGAAAAGGGAATAGTTCTTTTTTTATATAAACCACGTTTTGAAAATAAACGAACGCAAACGAAAACACGGTTTTTGAGAAACACTTCATTGTGACACGCCAGATTCGGGCCTAACTTCTAGGCTGGGTTTGGGGTGTTACAGAAATATTCGAATATTAACCAATAAGATAGACAATACCAAGGAAAGAATCCACCTATTATTGTGAATCTGAATTAAACGATTTATTCTCTTGTGTCTTGATCCGTAGGAATCCCTAATTTATGTTAATATCTCTTTCGAGAGTAAGAACAACTGACTCTAGGTTGATTAATTGAAATCTCTTTTTAATTAAAACCCCTATCATCGTATTAACTCGATCTATGGATTCCCTTATTAGATTTGAGTCTAACCCGGTAGATTTATGTTGTTCTATTTCTAGGATTGCATGCAACTCCACTCAATTATGCTAGATCTACTCTTAAATAGGGACTTTTACTCCACTAAATTAAGCACATTAAACATGAATTAATATCCCAGAAATATTAAAAAAGAAATAAGCATACATAATTGAGAATAAGAATCAAGTATTTATCGCGTAAAAACAGACATTAAATAAAAGGATTCATCTTAGGTTTCATCCTCCTTGGGTATCTAGGAAATTACTTCATAATCATAAATAGAAACATCTCAAAGTCAGAATAACCACAAGACATAAAGAAACTCAATAAAACTTTGAAAGAAATTAAAAGGAGATCTTCGATCTTGATTGCGATCCACTTCCGAGATGATTTCGATGGCGTTCTTCGAGTGTTTTCTTCGATCTTCTCTAATGACCCCCTTATGTCTTCTTCTAATTGGTATTTATAGACTTTATAATGATCAGAAGGCCTAAAAATTGTGTTTTTCCGCGTATTTGGGAAGTAGGATGCGAAATCGACATGGGCTGGCACATGGGCATGTGTCCAGCCCTATGGAAATGCCCAGGCCGTGTGGCTCCTAAAAACAGCTCTATTTGTCCAATTTTGGCTCATTTTTTGCTCCTTTCGCTCCCAAATGTTCTTCTAAGTATAGAAACATGAATTTAAAGGATTAGGAGCATCAAATAAACTAATTTGCATAATTAATCATCCAAAAATGCATTAAGAATGGGATTAAAATATGTTACTTTTATAGCTTATTAGACATAATTGCAATTACTAGAGCCTAATTGTATATGTCTGATTAGTCCCTCCGCTAGCTCAACAAAAGCTTGATTGGATTGTATTTGAATCAGAAGGAAATTCTACGACTTCAAAAATATTTTAATTGTGTCGATTTATTCGATGTGGAATTAAATTGGACAGTCGTAAGAATTGTTCAACTAGAGAATTTGATTAAAGAATTTTCTTGAAAAATTAATTTGGAAAATCTAAGTGATTTTTGGAAAAATTAATTTTGATCAAGTAAAATTAAATTAATCAATCTAATTAAAATTAATATGATATTTTTGGAAATTAGTTTTCAAGTCAAACAATTGGCCCAATGGGTAATTGAACTTGAAAGTTGAACTTGAAATCGTAAATTGGGCTTTGGAGCCCAAAATCGAGACCAAGACCCAAAAATTGGTCAAACCGAGCTTGGTATGTGAAACCGGGCCGACAGTCCAACCGTGGCTAGACTGGATCGGACCGAACGAGCTGTCACTGGCTCGAACCGAACCGGCAGCAACTGAACCAGCTCATGGTGTCGGCGGCTATGACGGTGGTATTTTGGTGGCCGAAAAATGGTTGGCAACGGTGGGTTTTTGTTGGTTGAGCAATGAAAGAATTACAATCCTACTGGGACTCTACCAAAGAATTTAATTTCAGATTAACTATTTCAAAAATAATATTATTTTAATAGATTTAATATTTAATTTAATTTAATGTTTATCATGTAGATAAATATTCTATTAATTCAATAAGATTTAATATTAAATTTAATCTAATATTTATCTTGATAAATATTATATTAATTTAATATTAAAGTGATTAAGATTAATCATGGTTGAACTCTCTAAACACTCCCTATATAAAGAGAGCACTAGGTCATTATTTTACACATACTTAAATTCAAGAGAAAGTTGTAGAGAGAAAATTATCTGAAAAAATTATTTTAGAAAACTTCTAGAGATATTTTTCCTTATTTATAACTTGTCTCAAAAGTTTAGAGAAATTATGAATGTAATACCCCTAAAATTACTACAGTAAGAAAGTAAGATATTATCCTTGATATAGTAAAATAAGTAAATAAAGTGAAAAAAAGGGAAATTTTGAGTTATGTCAACATTGGAAAGTATATTTTAATATATTAATTCCAAGAAAGGACTAAATCGCAAAAGTAACAAAAGTTTTGTGGCCCAAGAGTAAATACTCAAAATTTGAGGGTTAAAGTGTAAATATAAAAAAGTTGAAGGACCAATAGTGTAAATATTTTAAGGGTGGAATGATCTAGAAACTAAGGAAAATGGATGAATTAGGACCAAATTGAATAGGTAAAGAAGTATGAGGGACTAAATCGCAATTTTACCAAATTAAGTGATGACTCAAGGATGGAATTTTAAAAGATCATGAAGGGCAAAATGGTCAATTAGAAAGAGAGAGAAATCTAGAAGGCAATGATGATTATGGTGATATTTTAGATTAATTAAATAAATATTAGTTTATTAATATTTAATAAGATATTTTTATTATTTTTATTATTTTTGTAACAGTCCGGTTTAGACCCTAGTCGGAACAGTGGTTTTAGGACCACAAATCCGAGTTAGAATAAGATATTAATATTATTTTCTGTGCTTATGATATATGAATTAGTATGTGTGAAATTTCTGTGAGTTAATTTGTCCGTCTGTGTGATTAATTTGAGCAAAGGACTAAATCGTGTGATTTGTAAAAGTGGCTTTCTATTTGATTAATGGCTAATTTGATCTGGCTTATAAATGTGGAGGCCTTATGAGGCAATTAGTCCATTAATAGAGATAGTGGACGGCACAAGGACTAAAATGACCTTGTATGATATGTTATATATATTAGTTATAAAAGGTTAAATAAGTAATATAATAATAAGTTAATATATGTTAAATTATAACAAATTAAAATCCATTATCATCTTCTCCCATCACCGAATTTAGAAAGAAAGAATAAGGTTTGGAACTTTGAAGCATTCGGCCATTACTAAGCTTAATTCAAGGTATGTTTTTAATCGGTTTTTGGTAATTTCTACGTTTTCGTAATCGTTGCTTCGTACTCTACAAAACCCATGTCTTAATTTTGAGAATTGATGATGTTTTTGAAATGAGCCTTTGATGAACACATGAGTTTTTGGATGTTTGATGATGAAATATGAAAGTTTTGTAAAGGATGAACATATTTTGTCTTTGAATTTTTAGTGAAATTGACTAATTTGGGTGTAATTGAGAAAATGATTATTTGAAGGACTAAATTGTGAAATAAATGAAATGTATGGATTGATATGATCATAGTGTATATTCGGCCAAGCATGGGTATAAACAAATTTGGTGTATTTTGTGATTTTGTGAAATAGGGACTAAAATGTTCAAATGTGAAAATGTGATGGCTAATTTGTAAATTGCCCTAAATATGTGTTTTTGGATTGAATTGAATGAGCTATTGAATAAATGGATTAAATTTGAATATGTATAGATCAAGAACCGAAGAAAACAGACTTAGATCGAGGGAAGTCGAAAGTGGTTGAATAGTCGAGTCCGTACGTTAACCGAATCTGAGGTAAGTCGATATACAAATAAATGTATTTGAATTGAGTTATTTATGCATTTGTGAAATTTAGTTGCTATGATTATGTTCGAGATGAGATGTATGTGAAATCCGAGAATTATATCGACAAGTTATATATGTCCGAGAAGTCCCATACGAACCTAGGAATAGATAGGATAACGTATGTCATGACATAGGTGTTCGATATGTGAAATCATGTAAGACCACATCTGGGACGTTGGCATTGATTCGAGATTTCGTGTAAGACCTCGTCTGGGACGTTGGCATCGATATGAGATTTATGTGTAAGACCATGTCTGGGACATTGGCATCGTATTTGATTCGTGTAAGACCCTGTCTGGGACAGTGGCATCGGTATCTGAGTACATGTAAGACCTCGTCAGGGACGTTGGCATTGTACGACTATTCTGAGCACTCTGAGTATCCTATTTGGTTCCGAACAGTTCAACGGGCAAGTCCGAGAAATGAACGATTATGTGAGTTGAATATCTGTTTCAGGTACGTTTGAAAAGTACACTGTGTGTGTATGAAAGATAAGTGCCTATATGAACTTACTAAGATGCATATGTGTATTGAAATGATAAGATAATATGTGAATATATGCTTGAATGAGCTATATGTATATGTGATATTTGAGTTGATGAATGTGGCAAGCTATGGCCAAGCAAATGAGCCAAAGAATATGTGATGAATTTTGCAAAGAGAAACATTAATGTCATTGTATCAATATAGCTATGTGCAATTTATGTTAAGTTTATTTGTAAATGGCTTACTAAGCTTATGGAAAGCTTACTCTGTGTGTATGTTTACTCTATTTTATAGGTCCTCAAAGCTGCGAAAGACTCGGGAACCGTCGAGGATCATTATCACACTACCTAAACTCAATTTTGGTACTTTTGAAAAGTGTATATAGCTAAATATGGCATGTATAGGCTAGTTATTTTGGAATATGTTTGAGATGTGTAAATAGCCATGAGATGTGGCTAGATAATGTTGGTATTATGCATGAATGATTTTCGTATATGATGCTTGATTTTGGTATGGATTCATAGTTTTGATATGGTCATATGAATGGTAAGTATAATGGTGCAATATGAGTTTATATGTTTGAACAATGAGATGGTTCTATGAATGTGGCAAATTGAGGATGAAACATGATTAGTTTTATATGTGAATTGGTTGTACAAATTAGTATACAAGTGGGTATGAATAGAAATGTTTTTGAATTAGATGATATGTTGTTCATTTGACTTGATTTTGATTGTCAATTGTGTATGGAATAAAGCTTGTTTGAGCTAGTAGGTATGACCCTTGTGTGGGTGGCATTTTGGCCTTGAAAATGGCCTATAAATGCCCACACGGTTGAGCACACGGGCGTGTGGCTCGACCGTGTCCCTCGTGGTTGTAATTTAAAACAAGTCAGTAGCGACCACGGGCTGGACACACGGGCGTGTGACTGGCTGTGTGGTGCTAGTTAGTATGTATGCCCTATTTTCACACGGCTGGACACACGGGCGTGTCTGAGGCCGTGGGAGGCACACGGCCTGCCCACACGGGCGTGTGACCTCTGTAACTTAGAAAAATTTTTAATTTTCTGAGAAATTCCGTATGTGTTCGGTTTAGTCCCGGCCCTATTCTAATGCATGCTTAAGGTCTCGATGACTTATTTAAGGGACGCTTTAATGTGATATAATGAATTATGTTATGAATTATCTGTAAAAGTTTCCGATTGTCCAGTAATGTCTCTTAACCCTGTTTCGGCAATGAAAATAGGTTAGGGGTGTTACATTTGGTTGGTATCAGAGCTACGGTTTAGCCGATTCTCGAACTAACGTAGCGTGTAAGAGTCTAGCTATACATGCAATATATCTGAACTGTGGTAGTGTGATGAATCCTGACGTGTAAAATGTGATTTTTGTATAGTAATGGATCCCGAAAGAGCCGTAGCTGACGATGTTGAAAGCAATGCGCCTACTCCCGCTGAAGGGACAGCGCCATTTGATTTGAGACCGGCTATGAGCGGTCAAGAGGGAGAAGCTAAACAAGCTTTCTTCCAAATGATGAGTGAGTGGTTCACTCAGTTCGTAAGAAATAATCCAGCTGTTTCAAAACCTCCGCCCCCAATTAATCCCCTCGGACTTGATTGTGCCTCGATTCTGAATTTGAATCTGTTGAATAAGCCTCCGGTAGACAAAATCCGTAAGTATGGGGCTGAAGAGTTCAGGGCCACCAGTGATGACGATGCTGAAAAAGCTGAATTTTGGTTAGAAAACACTATCCGAGTATTTGATGAGATGTCTTTGACTCTGGAAGAAAGTATTAAATGTGTTGTATCTCTGTTACGAGACACAGCCTATCAGTGGAGGAAAACTTTGATTTTTGTTCCGAAAGAACGGGTCACATGGGATTTCTTTCAGATTGAGTTTCGGAAGAAATATATCAGTCAGAGATTTATTGATCAGAAACGGAAAGAGTTCTTGGAATTGAAACAAGGTCGCATGTCTAACACTGAATACGAATGAGAGTTTATGAGATTAAGTCAGTATGCTCGGGAATGTGTATCGACCGAAGCAATAATGTGTAAGAGATTTGAAGATGGCTTAAATCAAGATATTCGATTGCTAGTTGGTATTCTGGAAATAAAAGAGTTCGTTGTGCTAGTTGATCGAGCGTGGAAAGCTGAAGCACTTGGGAAAGATAAAAGAAAAGCTGAGTCTGAAGCCAGAGATGTAAGAAAGAGATTTCTGAGCAAATCATTTCAGTCTGCTTTGAAGAAATTCCGAGATGAGCATAGCCGTTCAAGAGCTAATATGGGACAAATGAGTAGAGATCGAGGTAGATCGCAGTCAAACTTAAAAGCTCCAGCAACTTCAGTGGCAAGTGTTGGAAACGTCTGATCCGAGCGACCTGAGTGTAAGCATTGTGGTAAAAGACATCCGGGAAGTTGTAGATTGAACGATCGAGCTTGTTTTAGATGTGGATCATTAGATCATTTTATCCGAGATTGCCTAGAGTCTATTGAGCAAGAAAATGTTAAGAATCCAAGATCTGATAATGTGCCAGCAAGGGGTAGACCTTCCCAAAATGCAAGAAATGTCAGTGGTAGTCAAAGAACTACGAATGACTCAGTTGCGAGATTTGAAGCTAGAGCGCCTGCAAGAGCATATGCCATCCGAGCTCGTGAAGAAGCTTCATCTTCAAATGTTATAACGGGTACATTTACTCTTTATGATACTTCTGTGATTGCATTGATAGACCCAGGTTCTACGCATTCGTATATATGCATGAACTTACAATCCAGTAAGACTTTGCCTATAGAGTCTACTGGAGTTGTTATTAGAGTATCGAACCCCTTAGGTAAAAGTGTCCTGGTTGACAAAGTATGCAAGAACTGTCCGTTGATGTTTCAAGATGTTTGTTTTCCGGCTGATCTGATGTTATTACCTTTTGATGAGTTCGACATAATTTTGGGTATGGATTTGTTGACATTGCATAATGCTGTTGTGAACTGCAAAAGAAAGACTATTGATTTGAGTTGTCAGAATGGTGAAATAGTTCGTATTGAGTCAAATGATTTGAATGGATTGACTGCTATGATATTTGTATTGAAAGCTCAGAATTGTTTGAGAAAGGGCTATGAAGCTTATTTTGCTTATGTAATTAACTCGAAAGTATCTGAAAAGAAAGTTGAATCAGTGCTTGTTGTCTGTGAATTCCCTGATGTATTTCCTGAAGAACTACCGAGATTGCCTCCGATATGCGAAGTTGAATTTGGTATAGATTTTTTGCCTGGTACGACACCTATTTCGATAGCTCCGTATTGAATGGCACCAACAGAATTGAAAGAGTTAAAGTCACAGTTGCAAGAGTTGACTGACAGAGGGTTTGCAAGACCGAGTTTCTCACCTTAGGGTGCTCCTGTTCTGTTTGTGAAAAAGAAAGATGGCACGATGAGAATGTGCATTAATTATCGTCAGTTGAACAAAGTGACTATAAAGAACAAATATCCGTTGCCCAGAATCAATGATTTGTTTGATTAGCTTAAAGGAGCTACCGTATTTTCAAAGATAGATCTGAGATCGGGATACTACCAGTTGACAGTAAAAGATTCAGACATTCTGAAAACTACTTTCAGAACGAGGTACGGGCATTATGAGTTTTTAGTTATGCCTTTCGGACTAACAAATGCTCTTGCTGTTTTTATGGATCTGATGAACAAAATTTTCAGACCGTACCTAGATCGATTTGTTGTTGTTTTCATTGATGACATTTTGATTTATTCACGTGATGAAAATGAGCATGCCGAGCATCTAAGAATTGTGTTGCAAACTCTACGAGAAAAGAAATTGTATGCAAAGTTTAGCAAATGTGAATTCTGGTTGCGAGAAGTCGGTTTTCTGGGACATATTGTATCAGCCTCAGGAATACGAGTTGATCCGAGTAAAATTTTTGCTATTCTGGAATGGAAACCTCCGAAGAATGTGTCTGAAGTTCGCAGTTTTCTAGGACTTGCAAGTTATTATCGAAGGTTCGTAAAAGGCTTTTCGATGATTGCTACTCCGTTGACTAAATTGCTTCGAATGGTCCGATAAATATCAGAAAAGCTTCGATCAGTTGAAAACTCTGTTAACTGAAGCTCCAGTGTTAGTACAACTAGAATCGGGCAAAGAGTTCGCGATTTACAGTGATGCTTCATTGAGTGGTCTGGGATGTGTTCTGATGCAAGAAGGCAAAGTAATAGCTTATGCCTCGAGACAACTAAAGCCTCATGAGAAAAACTATCTGACACACGATCTTGAATTAGCTGCGATTGTGTTCGCATTAAAGATTTGGCGTCATTATCTGTTCGGTGAGAAATGTCATGTGTTTTTAGATCATAAAAGTCTGAAATATTTGATGACCTAGAAAGATTTGAATCTGCGATAGAGAAGATGGTTAGAGCTATTGAAAGACTATGAGCTTGTGATAGATTATCATCCGGGTAAAGCAAATGTTGTTGCTGATGCATTGAGCCGGAAGTCATTGTTTGCATTGTGTGCAATGAATGCTCACTTAGATCTGTCTGATGATGGTTCAGTGTTAGCTGAATTGAAAGCGAAACTGTTGTTTTTACAACAGATATGTGATGCTCAGAAAGTTGATAATGAAATGCTAGCAAAACGAGCTCAGTGTGATTTAAACTCTGATTCTGAATTTCGAGTTGATGTTTATAATTGCTTGAGATTCTGAGATGGAATTTGTGTTCCGAGAAACTCAGAGTTGATACAGTTAATTTTGAATGAAGCTCGTAATAGTCGTTTATCTGTTCATCCGGGTAGTACAAAAATGTATCATGATTTGAAGCAACACTATTGGTGGTCTGGTATGAAAAGAGATATCTCTGATTTTGTTTCGAAATGTTTAGTTTGTCAGCAAGTTAAAGTTGAACATCAGGTTTCGTCTGGTTTGTTACAACCGATTCTGATTCCCGATTGGAAATGGGATAGAGTGACGATGGATTTTGTTTCTGGACTGCCTTTGACTCCGAGAAAGAAAGATGCGATTTTGGTCGTAGTTGATCGTTTGACGAAATCTGCCATTTTATTCCGGTATGATCTGATTTCTCACTTGAAAAGTTAGCTGAACTTTACATTTCTGAGATTGTGAGATTGCACGGAGTGCCATTGTCTATTGTGTCTGATAGAGATCCGCGATTTACATCAAGGTTCTAGAAGAAATTGCAAGAAGCTTTAGGCACAAAATTGCATTTCAGTATAGCTTTTCACTCGCAAATGGATAGTCAGTCCGAATAGATTATTCAGATACTCGAGGATATGTTGATTGTTGCATTCTGTAAACAATTCTAAAGTGAGTGAGGAGTGGATCCTTGATTCTGGCTACACCTTCCATATGAGTCCCAACCAGGATTGGTTTACAAGTTATGAAACAACGTATGAAGGTATTACTTTAATGGGAAATAATGCTTCGTGTAAAATCATAGGTGTTGGAATGATTAAAGTTAAGATGTTTAATGGAGTTGTTAGAACACTTAGTGACGTATGACATATTCTAGAAGTGAAGAGAAATTTGATTTCGTTGAGTACTCTTGTAACACCCCTCACCCGTATTCAATGTCGGAATAGGGTTACGGAGCATTACCAGACTTATAACACATATAATCTCGTGCATTCAATCATTTCATACAATCATCATTCAATTTATCCCTTACAATTGCCTACGAGGCCTTAAACATGCTTTAGGAGTGGTCCGAGACTAAACCGATAACTTATAAAACTTCCACGAAACTTTGAAACTTTTTTTCTCAATACAGAGGACACACGCTCGTGTGACCAGGCCGTGTGTCTCACAGGGCCATTAGACACACCCGTGTCTCCAGCCGTGTGAAAATAGGGGGTACATACTGACTTGGGTCACACGGCCAACCACACGCCCGTGTGTTTAGCCCGTGTTCCCTTCGAAGTGGCCATACACGCCCGTGTGCCCGGCTGTGTGCTAGGCTGTGCCAAAATTGTAGGGTATACAGACTTATGCAACACGACCAAGTCACACGCCCGTGTGCTAGGCCGTGTACCAATTAGGGCAGTATACTAACTTGTGCCACACGGCCTGTCACATGCCCGTGTGTGAGACCATGTGGAGCATACTGACTTCATTTTAATATCAACACTAGGGGACACACGGCTGTGTAACATGACCGTGTGTCACATACGGCTGAGACACACGCCCGTGTCTCTGTCTGTGTGGACAAAAATAGGCTATTTGCAAAGCCATTTTACCATTCTATTTATACATGCATGCACAAGCATAAATTGCAACATTTTATAACCCAATAGGCAGCCAATCCATAACATTTCATACACATTTTATACCAATTCGACATAGTATTCAAATACCTAATTAATATCATGCACTTTCCATTCATATGTCTACTACATATCAAGACAACATTTGCATATTTCCATTCCATCTACTATGTAACACCCCAAATCCGGCCTAGACGCTATGGCCGAATATGGCGATGTCACATTGAAGTGTTTTTCGCAAAGTGTGATATCGATGAAAAACCCCTTTTTATTTAACCTCTTTGTGTTATTTTATGACGATTCCAAGACGTGTCTTTCATTTCCAACACGTGAATTATTATAAAAAAAATAAAGTTGTTTTTAGTTTTGAAAACGTCATTCATTGCAGAAGCTTTTGCATAAGTTACTTATTCGTGGTATTTTTGCTAAAACAGTTGTACTTTTGAAAACTCGCGTCTCATCCTACTACTAGCAGTTATAAATCAAAATAAAAGAAAAATCCCAAATTAAAAGTTAAAAATTTAAAGAGGCCTTATTACAAAACAAATACCCAAATTAAATTTCTTGTAAGTAAAAAGTCAAATATAGAAGCAGGTGCGGTTGTGTGGCCCCCTCCGAATCCCTCACAGCAACGATCCACCTACGACTGGGGATTAGCTGTATAGATAAAAAGAGGGGTGAGTTTAAAAAAACTCAGTGTGTAATCCTATATAAGGAAATAGCCAACCATGCCGTAGACAAGTACAGTCTGGGCCTAAGCCCAAAATAATAACAGTTCAATTCAGTTGGGGCCTCACCTTCAATCTGATGATCGATGATTCGGTGTGGGCCTTAGCTCATTTTAGTGACGATATGATTCGGGCATGCAATCGTAAATCCTACCCAACCAACCTCTACACTCCACTCCGTCCCACCTACACTCCATGTGGGGATAAAATCAACCCACCCATCCCTACACTCCAAAAATTAGCACCGGTTGTGGCACTAAACAGTATTTGCAGTAGAGCTGCCAGTACAGTACTCTTCCTCCAATCATAATAATCCCATCTCCATGCAACATATCACACATGTATGCAACATATATATATATATCATGGCATGCTCACATACAGTCATACATAACATAAGGCATACAATCATTTTATATCATAGGGGCATAACAGTCATTTTATCAGTTTGGGGTCTAGGTATACTTACCGACCCATCGATGGAATCCCACATCGGCTCAAGCGACCCGTGCAACCTTAACAGTCAAACAGTGAAAATGGGCCCAAGGCCCATAATGCGGGCCCATGTGGGCCCACACGCTCATGTGGCCCACATAGCCCAGAATTGGTCTCAGTCATATAAATTACACAGCTTGGCCCAATTTTCTCTACACGTTCGTATGGTTTACTCGTGTGGGGCCCACAAGCCCATTGGGCCCACGCGGCTCTTTTCGGCCCAATATGGCCCAAAACGGCCTAAGACCATGAAATCGCTCATGGTGGCCTCAACAGTCAAACGCCCACGGTGTATGCGTTCAGATTACCACACGAGCAAGCGCTTGCTCGTGTAGCGTCAATTGTCATGTTTTTTGGCTTTTGCCGATTTACGATTTGGGCAGTGTTTACACACCTATTTGCGAAAACGTGCGAATAACCCATGAGCACCAAACCTGCCTTGATGGAACAAAAGTGGTCTAGCCCTCTTAGACCGCTGATGAAGGTTGATTACAAACTCCTTGACGAATATCTGCGTTACAAGCGGATTTTATTAGGCAGAATTGTTTATACATATGATTAAATCCACATGTGATAATTTACAGCACCACAGAACCAAAAAGTAAGGGAAAGAGAGTTCGGCAAATGCCCACGAATGCAAGACAAAATACTCATATTGAACACGCTGATTAAGAATATCGTTACCTTTAATCGATTGATGAGAGAAAGGTTTTGACCGCTTCAAAACCACTTGCAAACTCCTTCACTCCTCGAGAAGTTCTAAAACCGAAAGAAACACCACACATAAGGGAAGGAAGCCGAGAATCGGCAATAAGGGAAAAGAGTAATCGGCTTTAGACAGTGTAAGAAAGGAAGACTTGATAATTATGAAGAGAAAACAGGAATGAGTCGAGTGCTCTTACCAATTTGTCAGAGAATAATCGCTAAACCGAAGACACAATAGCGATAGATGAATGAAGTAATTCGCCTGGGTACCAACTAGATAAAGATGGTAAGAGAAAATGGTTTAAGGGAGAAAAGAGAAGAGAAATCGAAAGAGGGGAATAAGGTATATTCGGTCAACACAGAGTCAATTGGGAAACGAAATGAAGAAGAGGCAATTGAAAGAGGAAGAGTTCGGCCAAAGAAATGGTTGTCAAAAAGAAAAAACGAACGAGGTGAAACAGAACCCCTACCACATTCGACCTTCAAGCAACAGAGGAAAAATAATTACAAAGAAAACCCCGAAATGAGGAGTATACCAAATGAGGAGTATACCACTCTGGTCGAAATTCTTGAGTGCCCCAGAGTCCCATTTCGGCACAACACTCCCTCTCCCCTCTCTTCCCTTGATTTTCTCCAAAAAAAACCCTCCTCAAATCTCTCCACCCGATCACACCTTCCCTCAACAACCTAATTTGAATTCTACTCAACCACTTCAGTGTTTCAGTCAAACCACAACACTCCCCACGGCAAAGCAGTAAAATAAATACTCCACTACTCCCATCAAGATTCGAACCTCAGTCCACTGGCATAGGTAACACGTCGCTTAGCCCCTAGACTAGCCGACTTTTTATGTCTTGCTTTACCCACAATAGTTAAAAAGCCTACTAACTATAGGCAAGGGTTTATTCCTTAAAAAAAAAATTTTTTTGTACATGCCCAAGCTTGAACTCAAGACTTCTCAGACACTCTGAAACACACCCAAATCACTTAACCCCTAAGACAGGCAGATATTTGTGTTACAAACGTATAAAAATAAATACTTAGATTTTTGGGGCGTTACAAATCTACCCCTCTAAAAAAAAATTTCAGCCTCGAAATTTACCTGATCAAAACAGGTGAGGGTATTGTTGACGCATCGCCTCTTCGGGTTCCCACGTGGCCTCCTCTGAGTTGTGATTGCGCCAAAGTACCTTAACCAGTGGGATAGACTTCTTCCTCAAAACTTTCACATCATGATCTAGAATCTGAACTGGTTCCTCCTCAAAAGTCAGGTCCGGTCTAACCTCAATCTTCTCAGTCGAAATCACATGCGTGGGATCAGAGCGATAACGCCTCAGCATATAGACGTGGAACACATCATGAATCTGATTCAACTCTGGAGGTAACTCCAGTTGATAGGCAACCAGTCCCACACGTTTCAGTATGCGATAAGGCCCAATAAACCTAGGTCTAAACTTGCCTTCCGTTCAAATCTCAGTACCTTCTTCCATGGCGAGACCTTAAGAAAAACGAAATCCCCCATAGAATACTCAATCTCCTTACGCTTCAAATCAGCATACGACTTCTGTCTGTCTGATGCTGCCTTCAATCGATCCCGAATTAATCTAACTTTTTCCTCGGTATCGAAAACCAATTCGAGGCCCGAAAAACACCGCCGCCTCACTCGGTCCAACACGAAGAGAGTACGACACCTACGGCCATATAATGCCTCGTAAGGTGCCATCTGTATGCTAGACTCGGTAGCTATTGTTATATGCGAACTCGCCAATGGCAAATAGTCTTCCCAACAACCTCAAAATCTATTACACAACTCCTTAACATATCCTCCAAAGATTTGAATCACCCTCTCTCGATCGACCATCCGTCTCGAGGATGAAACGCACATCAAGTCCAATCTTGTACCCAAAGCCTCGTGTAACTTCTTCCAGAATCGAGACGTGAAGCGAGGATCTCTATCTGATATTATGAAAACTGGTACCCCATGCAGTCTCACTATCTCAACCACATACAATTTAGCCAGCTTCTACAATGAGTAATCAGTACGAACTGGTATGAAATGAGTGGACTGGGTCAATCGATCCACTATGACCCATACTGTATCCTTCATAGTAGGCGTTAAGGGCAGCCCTCTAACAAAGTCCATAGTTACTCTCTCCCACTTCCAAAGTGGAATTTTAACTGACTAAAGTAACTCTGAAGGTAATTGATGTTCAGCCTTAACCTGCTGGCAAGTCAAACACTTACCCACAAAATCAGTAACTTCACGCTTAAGACCTGGCCACCAATATAAATCACGAAGGTCTCGGTACATTTTATTTTCGACGGGATGCATAGCAAAGGACTACCATGCCCTTCCCGTATTATAGACTGCCTCAAATCAGTACCCCTTGGTACACAGACTCTCCCACGGAAACACAATACCCCTTTGCTATTCAGTTCAAAATCTAAAATTTTCCCACTCTCAATCTGTCGAAATCGAGGACCCAAAGACCCATCCTCCAACTGTTTACCCTTAATCTGTTCAATCCACGACGGTTTAACTTGAAGTTCGGCCAATAAACTACCATCATCAAATAAGCTGAGACGAGTAAACATCGCCCTTAGATCCGCCATACCCCTACGGCTCAGTGCGTCAGCCACCACATTGGCCTTATTAGGATGGTATTCAATCGAACAGTCAAAATCCTTAAGCAGCTCAATCCATCTACGCTGCCTAAGGTTTAGCTCCTTCTGAGTGAGGAGGTATTTGAGGCTCTTGTGATCTGTGTAAATGATACACTTTTCACCGTACAGGTAATGCCTCAATATTTTCAGTACAAATACAATCGCGGCCAACTCCAAGTCATGCGTCGGATAATTTACCTCATGAGACTTAAGCTGGCGAGACGCATATGCCACTACCTTACCCTCTTGTATCAACACAGATCCCAAGCTGACATGTGATGCATCACTGTAGACAGTGAATTCTTTCCTAGACTTTGGCTATATTAAGACAGGGGCCTCCGTCAGAACCTTCTTAAGTTTCTCAAAACTCTCTTGCTGCTTATCAGTCCAGACAAACGGCACCCCTTTACGCAACAATTTAGTCAGAGGTGCAACAATCAACGAAAACCCCTCAACAAAACGTCTATAATATCCTGCCAGACCCAGAAAACTTCGAATCTCAGATACCGTCTTAGGCGACTTCCAATCCAAAACAGCTTCAATTTTCTGAGGATCAACTCTAATCCCCTCAGCAGATACCACATGGCCCAAAAATGTTACCTCTCTTAGCTGGAATTCACACTTGCTGAACTTAGCGTATAATTGTTTCTCCCTCAGAATCTGTAGAACAAATCGGAGATGTGCGTCATGTTCATCCTCATTTTTCGAATACACCAAGATGTCATCTATAAAAACCACTACGAACCGATCCAAATAGGGCTGGAACACCCGGTTCATCAGGTCCATAAAAGCTGCTAGTGCATTCGTCAGTCCAAACGGCATCACCAGGAACTCATAATGACCATAACGAGTCCTAAATGTTGTCTTGTGAATATCAGTCTCTTTGTAACACCCCTATCCCGTATCCGTCGCCGAATTAGGGTTAAAGGAGTTACCAGAAAAATCGAAAACTTATTCAGACAATTCGTAATATAAATCATTAACCACCATCATCATGTCCCAACTATAGGTCAACGAAACCTTAAACAGGCTTTAAAGTATGCCTGGGACTATGCCGAACTCTTACAGAAATTCTCGAAAATTTAAAATTTTTCTAAGTTATACAAGAAACACGCCCGTGTGGGAAGGCCGTGTGCCTCCCACGGCTGCTAGACACACCCATGTGTCTTACCCGTGGTCGAGCTTGATTTGTCTCCACGGCCACTAAGCACGCCCGTGTACCTTGGCCGTGGTTGACCCTAACTAAACCACACGGCTACCAGGCACATCCGTGTGCCAAGGCCTTGTACACTTAGTTAGCTACTGACTTACTCCCACAGTCACCAAGCACGCCCGTGTGCCTTGACCGTGTAGGTAAAACAGGCCATTTACAAGGCTAAAATGCCACCCACATAAGGTCAAACATACAAACACCAATGCAACTCATGCACATTTGACAACCAAAAACATATCAAATTAACCATTCAATCTCTATATTCGAATCCATTTCCAAACATAACAATTCACACAATAAAAACTCAAGTATACACAAGCATAATTCATCCCTATTTACCTTCCATGAACTAATTCTTTTGTTCAAACCTAAATGCTCAAATTTCATCCATATACTTACAATCAACTTAACCATTTCACATGCTATCAAACCATACTAAAACATTCATCATATAACATATTCATTAATGCATATTATCAACACATAACTAGCCAAATCAAATGGCTAAGTTCATCTCTCAACTTATACAAATAACTAGCCTATACATGCCACATCTAGCTATATAAATTTCCAAAATGTACCAAAACAAGTTGAGTAGCGTAATGACGATCCTCGACGGTCACAAGCTTTCAGTAGCTTTGACGATCTATAAAACAGAGAAAACACACACAAAGTAATCTTTCAAAAGCTTAGTAAGCCAAATACAAATAAACTTAGCATGAAATGTATATAACCAAATTGATACAAAAACATTAATGGTTCTCATAGCAAATTCATCACATACATTCTTTGGCTCAAATGTTAGGGCATTTCTTACCACATTCTTTATCTCAAATGTCATCTACACATGGCTCATTAGAGCATATCTTCACATATTATCTTATCATTTCATTACACATAATCATCATAGTAAGTTCATATGAACACTTACCTTTCATACACACTTAGTGTATATATATCAAACGTACCTAAATCGGATTTACATTTCACATAGTCATTCGTATCTCGGATTTGTCCGTTGAATCGTTTGGGATCTAATAGGATACTTAGAATGCTCAGAATAATCGTACAATGCCAATGTCCCAGATGAGGTCTTACATGTACTCAAATATCGATGCCGCTGTCCCAGACAGGGTCTTACACGTAAGACACATATCGATGCCAACGTCCCAGACGTGGTCTTACACATAAATCTCATATAGATGCCAACGTCCCAGACGTGGTCTTACACGTAAATCTCATATCGATGCCAACATCCCAGACGTGGTCCTACACATAAATCTCATATCGATTCCAACGTCCCAGACGTGGTCCTACACGTAAATCTCATATAGATGCCAATGTCCCAGACGTGGTCTTACACATAAATCTCATATCGGTGCCAACGTCCCAGACGTGGTCTTACATATAAATTCTCGTAATTCACATACATTCCATCTCAATGGATATTCATAGCAATTCAAATTTCATTTATTCACAAATAGTGCAATGCAAAAACATTTATTTGTATATTGACTTACCTCGGATTCGAATATTCGTTCGGACTCGATTACTCGACTACTTTCGCCTTCCCACGATCTAAGTCTGATTTCTTCGGTTCTTGATCTATACATATTCAAATTTAACCCTTTTATTCACTAACTCATCTAATTCAATCCAAAACACATATTTAGGGCAATTTATAATTTAGCCCTCGTATTTGTACATTTTATCAATTTAGTCCATTTTTCTCAAAACATCAAATACACAAAATCACCCTATACCCATGTCTAGCCGAATGCTCATATATATTATAAAAGTCTAAACATTTCATCAATTTCACAAATTAGTCCCTCAAAATGTTATTTTCTTAATTTAGCCCTAATTAGCTAAATTCATCAAAAATTCAAGAACAAAACATGTTCATTTAACATATTTTCCTCATTTAACACCATAAATCATCCTAAATCATATGAGTTCATCAAAGTTTCATTTCACAAACATCATCAATTCTCAAAATTAAAGCATGGGTTTTAGAGTATACGAAGCAACGATTACAGAAACGTAGAAATTATCAAAAACCGAAGTCAAAACTCGCCTTAATTTTGCTTGATAGTAGCAAAACCTAAGATGGTTTTCTTCTTTTCTTTCCTTTGTGTTTTCGGTGATAGATGGATGAATAAATCCACTATCATTCTTATTTTGTTTTATTATATCTTATATTATAATATTTATCAATTTATAAAACCATTACTAAATGAAATAAACTTTATAACTTGGCAATATGCCGTCCACTATCCTCTCTTTTGGCCAAATTGCAACATAAATCCTCTTATTTAAGAAGACACAACAATTAGACCAATCAATCAAATAGAAGGCTACTTTTACCTTTTACGCGATTTAGTCCTTTGCTCAAATTAGGCACACAAACATACGAATTTAATTCACAAAAATTTAGCACATGCTTAATCACATATCAAAAGCTCAGAAAATAATATTAAAATATTTTACTGACTTGGACTTGTGGTCCCGAAACCACTGTTCCGACTAGGGTATAAACCAGACTGTTACAATTCTCCCCCCTTAGGGATTTTCGTCCTCGAAAATCTTATCATTAAACAGATTTAGATATTGTTGTCTCATTGAATCTTCAGGCTCCCACGTAGCCTCTTCCATTCTGTGTCGATGCCACAACACTTTTACTAACGGAATTTTCTTATTTCTCAATTCTTTCACTTCACGTGCTAAGATACGGATTGGTTCCTCTTCATAAGTCATATCAGATCAGACTTCAATCTCAGACAGAGTAATCACATCTGACGGATCAGAACGACATCTGCGTAGCATCGAAACATGAAATACATTATGAATCTTTTCTAGCTCAGAGGGCAACCGCAATCTATATGCAATAGGCCCAACACGTTCAATAATTTCATACGATCCGATGAACCTTGGACTCAACTTGCCTTTACGTCCAAATCAGAGTACTTTCTTCCACGGAGACACTTTCAAAAACACTTTGTCACCGATTTCAAATTCAATTTCTTTTCGTTTCAAGTCCGCATAAGACTTCTGACTATCAGATGCTGATTTCAGACTATCACGGATTACTTTTACTTTCTGTTCAGTATCTTTTATCAAATCAACCCCGTGTAGCTTATTTTCACTGAGCTCAGTCCAATACAAATGTGTACGACATTTATGTCCTTATAAAGCTTCATAAGGTGCCATTTTGATGCTTGACTGAAAAACTATTATTATAAGAAAATTCAATCAGTGGTAAGTACTTTTCCCACGTACCGTTAAACTCAAGAATGTAGCTAGTTCAAGATCATGCGTCGGATAATTCTTTTCATGCGGCTTCAATTGTCTTGAGGCATAAGCTATTACTTTGCCTTCTTGCATCAATACACATCCCAGACCATTCAACGAAGCATCACTTTGATATTAAAAATTCTTTGCCCGCTTACGTCAGATCAAAATCGAGCTTCAGTCAAAAGAGTTTTCAACTGATCAAAACTTTTCTGACATTTATCAGACCATTCAAATCTCACATCTTTCTGAAGTAATCTGGTCAACGGAGTTGCTATCACTGAAAATACTTTTACAAACCGGCGATAATAACCAGCTAGTCCCAGAAAGCTACGGACTTGAGACACATTCTTCGGAGGTTTCCAATCCAAAATAGCAGAAATCTTGTTCAGATCAACTCGTATTCCAGAGGCTGATACTATATGTCCTAGAAAACTAACTTCACGCAACCAGAATTCACATTTGCTGATTTTCGCATTCAATTGCTTTTCTCCCAGAGTTTGCAACACAATTTTCAGATGTTCATCATGTTCAGTTTTATTTCATGAAAAAATCAAAATGTCATCAATGAATACAACAACCAATCGATCTAGGTACAGTCTGAAAATTCTGTTCATCAAATCCATAAAAACAGTAGGAGTATTTGTTAGTCCGAATGGCATAACTAAAATCTCATAATGTCCATACCTCGTTTTGAAAGTAATTTTCAGAATGTCTGAGTCTTTTACTCTCAACTGGTAGTATCCCGATCGCATATCTCTCTTAGAAAACATAGTGGCTCCTTTTTAACTAATCTAACAAATCGTCAATCCAGGGCAACGGATATTTGTTCTTTATGGTCACTTTGTTCAACTGACGATAGTCAATGCACATTCTCATCGTGCCATCTTTCTTTTTCATAAACAAAACAGGAGCACCCAAAGGCGAGAAACTCGGTCTGGCAAACCCTCTGTCAATCAACTCTTGCAGCTGTGACTTTAACTCTTTCAACTCTATTGGTGCCATTCTATATGGAGCTATCGAAATAGGTGTAGTACCAGGAAACAGATCAATACCAAACTCAACTTCACGTATCAGAGGTAATCCTGGTAGTTCTCCAGGGAATTCACAGACAACAGATACTAATTCTGCTTTCTTTTCAGATACTTTCGAACCAATCACATAAGCAAAATAAGCTTCGTAACCCTTTTTTTTACATAACCCTGAGCTTTCAATACAGATATCACTACAGGAAATCCAATCAAATCATTAGACTGAACCCTAACTATTTCATCATTCTGACATCTCATATCAATAGTCTTTCTTTTACAGTTCACAACGGTATCATGCAATGTCAACCAGTCCATACCCAGAATGATATCAAACTCATCAAATGGTAATAGCATCAGATCAACAGGGAAACAAGTATCTCGAAACATTAACGGATAGTTCTTGCATACTTTTATAACAAACTCAGTAGACTCTACAAGCAAAGTCTTACTGGATACTAAATTTATGCATATATACAAATGAGTAGAACCAGGGTTTATCAATGAAATCACAGAAATATCATAAAGAGTAAATGTACCCGTAATAACATCCGGATATGAAACTTCCTCACGAGCTCAGTTGGCATTCGCTCTGGCAGGGGCCCTAGCTTCAGATCTCGCTACGGTGACTCTCGTAGTTCTCTGATTACCACTGACATTTCTTGCATTTTGAGGTGATCTACCTCTCGCTGAAACATTCTTAGATCTCGGGTTCTGAACAATCTCTTGTTCAACAGACTCTGGGCAGTCTCGGATGAAATGGTCTAATGATCTACATCTGAAACAAGCTCGGTCATTTAATCTGCAAATTCTCGGATGCCTTTTTCCACAATGTTTACATTCAGGTCGCTTAGATCTGACATTTCCAACACTAGCCATTGAAGTTGCTGGAGCTTGGAGCTCAACTGTGATCTAGCTCGATCTCTACTCGAATGCCTCACATTAGCCTTTGAACGTCTATGTTCATCTCAGAATTTTTTCGAGGCAGACTGAAATGATTTGCTCAAAAATCTCTTTTTCATATCTCTGGCTTCAGACTCAACTTTGCATGCTCAGTCAACTAGCACTACGAACTCTTGTATCTCCAGAGTACCAACTAGCAATTGGATATCTTCATTTAGGCCATCTTCAAATCTTTTACACACTATCGCTTCAGTCGAAATGCATTCCCGAGCATACTGACTTAATCTCATAAACTCTCATTTGTATTTAGTGACAGACATGTGATCTTGTTTCAATTCCAAAAATTCTTTTTGTTTCTGATCAATGAATCTCTGAATAATGTATTTCTTTCTGAACTCAGACTGAAAGAAATCACATGTGATCCGTTCTTTAGGAACAACCGAAATCAAAGTTTTCCTCCATCGATAGGCCGCGTCTCGTAACAAAGATACAACACATTTAATACGTTCTTCAGGATTCAACGACATTTCATCGAATACCTGGATTGTGTTTTCTAACCAGAACTCGGCCTTTTCGGTATCATCATCACTAGTAGCCCTGAACTCTTCAGCTCCATATTTATGGATCTTGTCAACCAGAGGCTTATTCAACAGATACGGATACATAACCGGTGGCACAACTGTAGTCTGAGGGGGATTAACCGGGGGCAGAGGTTGTGAAACAGTCGGGTTATTTCTAACAAACTGAGTGAACCACTCACTCATCATCTGGAAGAAAGCTTGTTTAGCTTCTCCCTCAGGACCGCTCGTAGCCGGTCTCGAATCAAAGGGTGCTGTTCCTTGCGCGGGAGCAGGCGCATTACTTTCTACATCATCAGCTACGGCTCTTTTGGGATCCATTACTATACGTAAAACACATTTTATACGTTAGGATTCATCACACTATCACAGTTTAGATATATGGCATGTATAGCTAGACTCTGACACGGTACGTTAGTCTGGGAATCGACTAAACCGTAGCTCTGATACCAACCAAATGTAACACCCCTATCCCGTATCCATCACCGGATTAGGGTTAAAGGAGTTACCAGACAGATCAGAAACTTATTCAGACAATTCGTAATATAAATCATTAACCACCATCATCATGTCCCAACTATTGGTCAACGAGACCTTAAACAGGCTTTAAAGTATGGCCAGGACTATGCCGAACTCTTATAAAAATTCTCAGAAATTTAATGTCCCAACTATTGGTCAACGAGACCTTAAACAGGCTTTAAAGTATGGCCAGGACTATGCCGAACTCTTATAAAAATTCTCAGAAATTTAAAATTTTTCTAAGTTATACAGGACACACGCCCGTGTGTGAAGGCCGTGTGCCTCCCATGGCTGCTAGACACACCCATGTGTCTTATCCGTGGTCGAGCCTGATTTGTCTCCACGACCACCAAGCACGCCCGTGTACCTTGGCCGTGGTCGATCCTAACTAAACCATACGGCTACCAGGCACGTCCGTGTGCCAAGGCCATGTACACTTAGTTAGCTACTGACTTACTCCCACGGTCATCAGGCACGCCCATGTACTTTGACCGTGTAGGTAAAACAGGCCATTTACAAGGCTAAAATGCCACCCACATAGGGTCAAACATACAAGAAAATTACCAATGCAACTCATGCACATTTGACAACCAAAAACATATCAAATTAGCCATTCAATCTCTATATTCGAATCCATTTCCAAACATACCAATTCACACAACAAAAACTCAAGTATACACAAGCATAATTCATCCCTATTTACCTTCCATGAACTAATTCTTTTGTTCAAACCTAAATGCTCAAATTTCTTCCATATACTTACCATCAACTTAACCATTTCACATGCTATCAAACCATACTAAAACATTCATCATATAACATATTCATTAATGCATATTATCAACACATAACTAGCCAAATCACATGGCTAAGTTCATCTCTCAACTTATACAAATAACTAGCCTATACATGCCTTATCTAGCTATATACATTTCCAAAATGTACCAAAACAAGTTGAGTAGTGTGATGACGATCCTCGATGGTCACGAGCTTTCAGTAGCTTTGACGATCTATAAAACAGAGCAAACACACACAAAGTAATCTTTCAAAAGCTTAGTAAGCCAAATACAAATAAACTTAGCATGAAATGTATATAACCAAATTGATACAAAAACATTAATGGTTCTCATAGCAAATTCATCACATACATTCTTTGGCTCAAATGTTAGGCCATTTCTTACCACATTCTTTATCTCAAATGTCATCTACACATGGCTCATTAGAGCATATCTTCACATATTATCTTATCATTTCATTAAACATAATCATCATAGTAAGTTCATATGAAAACTTACCTTTCATACACACTTAGTGTATAGATATCAAACGTACCTAAATCGGATTTACATTTCACATAGTCATTCGTATCTTGGATTTTTCCGTTGAATCATTTAGAATCTAATAGGATACTCGGAATGCTCAGAATAATCGTACAATGCCAACATCCCAGATGAGGTCTTACATGTACTCAAATATCAATGTCGCTGTCCCAGACAGGGTCTTACTTGTAAGTCTCATATCGATGCCAACGTCCCAGACGTGGTCTTACACGTAAATCTCATATCGATGCCAACGTCCCAGACGTGGTCTTACACATATATCTCATATAGATGCCAACGTCCCAGACGTGGTCTTACACGTAAATCTCATATCGATGCCAACGTCTCAGACGTGGTCCTACACGTAAATTTCATATCGATGCCAACGTCTCAAACGTGCTCTTACACGTAAATCTCATATAGATGCCAACATCCCAGACGTGGTCTTACACGTAAATCTCATATCGATGCCAACGTCCCAGACGTGGTCTTACACGTAAATTCTCAGATTTCACATACATTCCACCTCAATGGATATTCATAGCAATTCAAATTTCATTTATTCACAAATAGTGCAATGCAAAAATATTTATTTGTATATCGACTTACCTCAGATTCGAATATTCGTTCGAACTCAATTACTCGACTACTTTCGCCTTCCCGCGATCTAAGTCCGATTTCTCCGGTTCTTGATCTATACATATTCAAATTTAACCCTTTTATTCACTAACTCATCCAATTCAATCCAAAACACATATTTAGGCAATTTGCAATTTAGCCCTCATATTTGCACATTTTATCAATTTAGTCCATTTTTCTCAAAACATCAAATACACAAAATCACCCTACACCCATGTCTAGCTGAATGCTCATATATATTATAAAAGTCCAAACATTTCATCAATTTCACAAATTAGTCCTTCAAAATGTTAGTTTCTCAGTTTAGCCCTAATTAGCTAATTTCATCAAAAATTCAAGAACAAAACATGTTCATTTAACACATTTTCCTCATTTAACACCATAAATCATCATAAATCATATGAGATCATCAAAGTCTGATTTCACAAACATCATCAATTCTCAAAATTAAAGCATGGATTTTAGAGTATACGAAGCAACGATTACGAAAACATAGATATTATCAAAAATCGAAGTCAAAACTCACCTTAATTTTGCTTGATAGTAGCCGAACCTAAGATGGTTTTCTTCTTTTCTTTTCTTTGTGTTTTTGGTGATAGATGGATGAATAAATCCACTATCATTCTTATTTTGTTTTATTATATCTTATATTATAATATTGATCAATTTATAAAACCATTACTAAATGAAATAAGCTTTATAACTTAGCAATATGCCGTCCACTATCCTCTCTTTTGGCCAAATTGCAACATAAATCCTCTTATTTAAGAATACACAACAATTAGACTACTCAATCAAATAGAAGGCTACTTTTACCTTTTACGCGATTTAGTCCTTTGCTCAAATTAGGCACACAAACATACGAATTTAATTCACAAAAAATTAGCACATGCTTAATCACATATCAAAAGCTCAGAAAATAATATTAAAATATTTTACTGACTCGGACTTGTGGTCCCGAAATCACTGTTCCAACTAGGGTATAAATCGAACTGTTATACTCTTTGGCTCTGAGTTGATGGTACCCCGATCGAAGATCAATCTTAGAAAAGACCGAAGCTCCTAGAAATTGGTCGAATAGACCATCAATCCTCGACAGGGGGTACTTATTCTTAATAGTCAATTTATTCAGTTGCCGGTAGTCGATGCACATACGCATGGATCCATCCTTCTTTTTCACAAATAATACCGGTGCTCCCCATAGAGACACACTAGGGCGGATGAACCCTCGATCCAGTAACTCTTGAATCTAAGCCTTAAGCTCCACTAGCTCCTTTGGTGCCATTCTATAGGGAGCGATGGACATCGGAGCTATACCCGGTAGGAGCTCAATCCCAAATTCAACTTCACGGTTTGGAGGTAGTCTAGGTAGTTCATCGAGAAAAACATCCAAAAAATCTTTGACTGTTTTGATATCTTTAACAGACGAAACCTCAGAATCAAAAACATCAATGTAGGCTATATACGCCTCACAACCCTTACGAACCAACTTCTCGGCCTTCAGAGCAGAAATAACATTTGACAAATAATTCCGACGCTCCCTTATTACCACCACCTCATCACCCTCCACAGTTTTCAGTACCATCTGTTTAGTAGCACAATCCAAATTCACTTGATGCTTAACCAGCCAACCCATGCCCAGTATTAAGTCGAATTCTCTAAAAGGAAGTTCCATTAAATCTTCCAAAAAGATGGTTCCTTGAACCTCCAAAGGTACAACTCTGAATAATTTTTTTACCTTAACTGACTGCCCTAAAGGACTCAACACAGTAACCTCACTCGCAGTGGTTTCAACCATTATACCCAAAGTCTCAGACACCGAGCATGCTATATACGAATGCGTAGACCCAACATCAATCAGTGCAGTATAAGGTACATTATAGATAAAGAACGTACCAGTAATAACATCTGGGGCATCTCTGTCCTCTCGGTAGCGTGCAGCATAAACCAGAGCTGGTTGCCTCACCTTAGCATGACCAGCACCTCTGCCCGGTGCTCCACGACCACGGCCCATACCATTTCCATCTCTGGCCCGACCACGGCCTCTCGATGGCTACTGAACACCTCTCGGCGGCTGAACAGTACCCCGACCTGTAACTTGCATCTATTCGGGCCTCCGTGGACAATCTCTGATACGGTGCTCTAATGATCCGAATCTCAAACATGCCCCAATCCTTTTCCAGCACTCGCCCTGATGGCGTCTACCATAGCCAACACATGGCTGCGGTCCAGTAGCTGCATTAGGGGCCCCAACTCTGACCGGCCCATCCACTCTGGCCTTTTTCTTCGGCCTCTGAACGGAACTTGAGGGCTCCGAATCCCTCTTATTCCTACCCTTTTCTCGGTTCTAACGCTCAGTACGCTTCACGTCCTCGGTGATCTTTGCCTTATCTACCAGTGTGGCAAAATCTCAGTCCCACTGTGGAGCTATCAAAACTCTCAGACTATCCCTGAGGCCATCCTCGAAACGAACACACTGCTCATATTTTATTGCCACCATCCCACGTGCATAGCGGCTTAAACGTAAAAATTCAGCATCATATTCAGCCACAGATTTATCCCTCTGAATCAAATTTAGAAACTCCCTCCTCTGGGCATCCACATAACTAGCGCCCACATACTTCTCTTGGAAAGCAGTCTTGAAGAATTCCTATGTCAATCGGTCAGCCTGAGTACCCTCTTTAACTGTAAGCCACCACTGATAGGCTTCATCTCGTAACAATAACACTGCACCTTTTAATTTCTGCTCGGGGGTGCAGTCGAGGTCATCCATGATCCTCTCTGTGCCCTCAATCCAATATTCGGCCACGTTAGGGGCAACTCCAAAGAATACCCTAAAAATCTCACTCCATTTGATCGAGTCGCTCAGAACCGATGCTTGGCCCCGCACGCAGATATTGGCCATAGCGACCCTCTCCAGAATTCACAACATAGCTTGGTACAATGCGTCGTCCCCAGCCGCTCGATCGTGAGACCCAATTTCAGTCACAGGTGAAGCCGGTGCCTCTCTAGCTTCAGCGTTAGGCATGTGGCCCGATGACGAAGACCCAGCCCGAGCACCTCTACGGCCTCCGCCACTGCCTCTTGTACCCCTTCCACGAGTACCTCTGGTGCTCATTATAGATTTGTGTATTATCTATTTTTAACAATTTTATAGATCAGTTTACAGTTCCAGTGTTGATTAACAGATATCTTATGGAAGCAGCATCAGTATTTAAGAGTTTGTTTTCGCTGAACGCAGTCTTACTACAGTTTTAGTTTTCCTTAACCAAAATATTTCAGTACAGTCTACTACCTATAGTAGTCTCAATATTTAACTTTAACAAAATAGAAGTTTAAGAGGACTTTCCACATCGGCGTTGGAGATTCGGTGAACCACACATTTAGTAAAAATATTTCAAAATACTTCTAAATTGTTTGGAACAGTTCTTTTTGAAAATTCCAAGTTTTAGAAGAAACCCAAAAACCACAGCTGAGTTTTGAAACCTGGTTCTGATACCACTAAATGTAACACCCCAAACCCGGCCTAGACGCTATAGCCCAATCTGGCGATGTCACATTGAAGTGTTTTTCGCAAAGTGTGATATCGATGAAAAACCCCTTTTTATTTAACCTCTTTGTGTTATATTATGACGATTCCAAGATGTGTCATTCCTTTCCAAAACGTGAATCATTATAAAAAAATTTGTTTTTAGTTTTGAAAACATCATTCATTGCGGAAGCTTTTGCATAAGTTACTTATTCGTGGTATTTTTGCTAAAACAGTTGTACTTTTGAAAACTCGCGTCTCATCCTACTGCTAGCAGTTATAAATCAAAATAAAAGAAAAATCCCAAATTAAAAGTTAAAACTTTAAAGAGGCCTTATTACAAAACAAATACCCAAATTAAATTTCTTGTAAGTAAAAAGTCAAATATAGAAGCAGGTGCTGTTGAGTGGCCCCCTCCGAATCCCTCACAACACCGATCCCCCTACTACTGGGGATTACCTGTACAGATAAAAACAAGGGGTGAGTTTACGAAAACTCAGTGTGTAACCCCATATAAGCAAATAGCCAATCATGCCGTAGGCAAGTATAGTCTGGGCCTAAGCCCAAAATAATAACAGTTCAGTTCAGTTGGGGCCTCAGCCCAATACAGTATAAGTATCAGTGTCGGCCTTAGCCCATTTCAGTGATAGTAACAGTTCTGGCATGCAATAAGAAATCCTACCCAACCAGCCTCTACACTCCACTCCGTCCAGCCCTACACTCTATGTGGGGATAAAATCAACCCACCCATCCCTACACTCTAAAAATTAGCACCGGTTGCGGCACTAAACAATATTTGCAGTAGAGTTGTCAATACAGTACTCTTCCTCCAATCATAATAATCCCATCCCCATGCAACATATCACACATGTATGCAACATATATATATCATGGCATGCTCACATACAGTCATACATAACATAAAGGATACAGTCATTTTATATCATAGGGGCATAACAGTCATTTTATCAGTTTGGGGTCTAGGTATACTTACCGACCCATCAGTAGGTCCACAGTCATCTTGGGCAACTCGTGCAACCTTAACAGTCAAACAGTGAAAATGGGCCCAAGGCCCATAATGCGGGCCCATGTGGGCCCACATGCTCATGTGGCCCACATAGCCCGGAATTGGTCTCAGTGATATAAATTACACAGCTTGGCCCAATATTCTCTACACGTTCGTATGGTTTACCAGTGTGAGGCCCACAAGCCCATTGGGCCCACGAGGCCCATTTTGGCCCAACATGGCCCAAAATAGCCTAAGACCATGAAATCGCTCATGGTGGCCTCAACAGTCAAACGCCCACGATTTATGCGTTCAGATTACTACACGAGCGAGCGCTCGCTCGTGTAGCATCAATTGTCATGTTTTTTGGCTTTTGCGGATTTACGATTTGGGCAGTGTTTACACACCTATTTGCGAAAACATGCGAATAACCCGCGAGCACCAAACCTGCCTTGATTGAACAAAAGTGGTCTAGCCCTCTTAGAGCGCTGACGAAGGTTGATTACAAACTCATTGACGAATATCTGCGTTACAAGCAGATTTTATTAGGCATAATTGTTTATACACATGATTAAATCCACATGATAATTTATAGCACCACAGAACCCAAAAGTAAGGGAAAGAGCATTCGGCAGATGCCCATGAATGCAAGACAAAATACTCATATTGAACACGCTGATTAAGAATACCGCTGCCTTGAATTAATTGATAAGAGAAAGGTTTTGACCGCTTCAAAACCACTTGCAAACTCCTTCACTCCTTGAGAAGTTCTAAAACCGAAAGAAACACACACATAAGGGAAGGAAGCCGAGAATCGGCAATAAGAGAAAAGAGTATTCGGCTTTAGACAGTGTAAGAAAGGAAGACTTGATATGTATTAAGAGAAAACAGGAAGGAGTTGAGTGCTGTTACCAATTTTTCAGAGAATAATCGCTAAACCGAAGACACAATAGCGATAGAAGAATGAAGTAATCCGCCTGGGTACCAACTAGAGAAAGATGGTAAGAGAAAATGGTTTAAGGGAGAAAAGAGAAGAGAAATCGAAAGAGGGGAAGAAGGTATATTCGGCCAACACAGAGTCAATTGGGAAAAGAAACGAAGAATAGGCAATTGAAAGAGGAAGAGTTCGGCCAAAGAAATGGTTGTCAAAAAGAAAAAAATGAACGAGGTGAAACAGAACCCCTACCACATTTGGCCTTCAAGCAACAGAGGAAAAATAATTACAAAGCAAAACCCGAAATAAGGAGTATACCAAATGAGGAGTATACCTCTCTGGCTGAAATTCTTGAGTGCCCCAGAGTCCCATTTCGGCACAACACTCCCTCTCCCCTCTCTTCCCTTGATTTTCTCCAAAAAAACGCTCCTTAAATCTCTCCACCCGATCACACCTTCCCTCAACAACCTAATTTGAATTCTACTCAACCACTTCAGTGTTTCAGTCAAACCACAACACCCCCTACAGCACAACAGCAAAATAAATACTCCACTGCTCCCATCAAGATTCGAACCTCAGTCCACTAGCATAGGTAAGACGCCGCTTACCCCCTAGACCAGCAGACTTTTTATGTCTTGCTTTACCCACAATAATTTAAAAGCCTACTAACTATAGGCAAAGGTTTATTACTTAAAAACAATTTTTTTTTTTCACATGCCCAGGCTTGAACCCAAGACTTATCGGACTCTCCCAAACACACCCAAATCACTTAACCCCTAAGACAGGCAGATATTTATGTTACAAACGTATAAAAATAAATACTTAGATTTTTGGGGCGTTACATACTACTTGCCAAAACATACCATATTTGAATACTTATACACAACCAAAACATTATACCGAGTTAAGCCAAATCACATGGCTTTAACTTATACCACAACATGTACCAAAATCACTATCTCAAATAACCATAACTATCATCTTTATAACCAGCCTATACATGCCATATTTTCATATATCCATAAGTTCAAAGGTACCAATCGACAACTGGATAGTATGATACGTAACTCCGACTTATCCAAATCGAGCGAGCTATCGAACCTCTATAAAACATGGAAAAGAAATAGAGTAAGCTTTATAGCTTAGTAAGCCCGTATAATTCAAAATTTAACTTACTATTTATACATAATCAAACAATTAAACAAAGTATATCAAATTCACTTGCCAAATGCCTATACACAAGCATTCATCAACAAGTTAGTCACATAAGTGCATGTAATCATCCATTATCTAAATTTAATACTCAATACATTGTATCATATCAAATTCATATATCATGTACATCATTTGTAACATTTCACTCTCAATCATATAAACAGTAAATCATTCGATAACAGTAACTCATCCGTTTGAACAGTACTTCATCCATATAATAGTAATTCATCCGTATAACACATAGCTTTCTCACATAACCAATAAAAGAATTTATGCCCGTTGAACCTATTAGAATTTCAAGGGATACTCAGGTGATATAAATTACGTATATAAATCAGTAATCCGTCAATTCATTATCATTTCTGCTCTTTCGAGCTATGATCAGTAAGCTCCTCCTGAGCTGATGGACAGTAAGCTCTATTGAGCTGAAACGGTAAGCTCTAACGAGCTGAAAATAGTAAGCTCTTACGAGCTGATATATCGGTAAGCTCATACGAGCTGCGGTGAGTCCGCAACACATGTAGGATCTCAACCTAATTGGTAACCCTAGTGACATGTCACTCGTATCCAACGAATTCCTACGGTTCAAACGGGCTCGGTAACCATTAGACTTTATCAATAAGGAATTCAAATTTCAAATAGATCATTTAATCAATTACATACATTCATTTCAAATAATTACAAGTATTTAAAAGTTCGATTCTAATGATACGAACTTGCCTCGAGTTACTCGGATGGAAATTATCGACTATTCGTCCACTTTTCCTTTTCCCCGATCTAATCCCAATCTTGACTTATCTTGATCTATATATTATCAAAATTAGCTTATCTAATCAACTATTTATTCAATTTAATCTAAAACACACATTAGGGCTATTTTACACATTTGCCCCTAAACTTTCACATTTTTACAATTTAGTCATTATCACATAAAATTGCAAATTCATGCAATTTAGTACAAACCCATGCTTAGCCAAATTTTAATGGAGTCCCTAGCAGCCCATATATTTTGTTTAATCACAATTTTACCCACATAATTTTACATTTTCACAAATTAACCCCTTTTTGACATTTTTTGTCAAAAATCACTTTACAAAACTAGTTTAACTATCAACAACTATTCAAAATCCATCATCAACCATCAAATTACTCAAGCATTCAATAATGGAAACATGATAAATCTTTAACATTTTCAAAATTTAAGGTACGGGCTAGCTAGAATACGAAGTAACGATCTCAAAAACGTAAAAATCATTAAAAACGGATCAAAAATCACTCACCTAATGAACTAGGAAGCTTGGTCGAATACACATGCATCCATGGACTTTCTTTCTTCTAAAATTTTGGTAGAAATGGCTTAACAAAGATGATAACCTTATTGTTTTTATTATTTTACTTATTAATTTACTAAATTAGTTTAATAACCTTTGTTATAAAACATTTAAATTACTTATTATAAGCCCATAAATGTCCATTACCAATAATAATGGTTTAATTACCATTTAAGGCCATCATATTTAAAAGCCAAAGCTATTTAACACTCTTAACTAATAGAATGACACTTTTGCACTTTACGCGATTTAGTCCTTTTTATCAAATTATCCATTCAAACAGTAAAATTTCTTTACGAAACTTTCACAAAATTAATCTATCATGCTGTAGACCTTATTAAAATAATAAAATAAATATTTTGAATTTGAATTTGTGGTTCTAAAAACACTGTTCTGATTTGACTAAAAACGGGCTGTTACAACTCTTGATTCAAAAGGATACAAATACACAACCGAAAGTGGGGTTCTAAATATTTCCAAAGGTTCCCTCGTTGTGATGAAAGGGCAGATAAAAACTTCCAAGTTATATGTTTTGTAGGGTTCTACTGTTACTGGTGATGTTGTAATTACTTCCCTCTTCATTGTCAGATGATGATCTTATTAGACTTTGGCATATGCGTCTAGGGCATATGAGTGAAAATTGTAACAGCCCGATTTTGGGGCTAGTCGAAATAGTGGTTTTAGAACCACTAATCCGAGGCCAGAGAAATTATTTTTAATATTATTTTATGTGCTATAGCATGATTATATGAGTGCATGAAAATTTTGGTGAATTAATTGTAATGATTACTTGCTTAATTTTGAAAAGGACTAAATCGCATAAAAGGTAAAAATTGTGTTCTACTAATTTTAAGTTTCATATAGCTAGAGAACCTTAAATTAGAGGTTCTTAATGTGCAAATAGGCCTTATTTAGGGTGATGGCCAGCCATAGGGACAAAGAAATGAATTTGGTCAATGGTTAGGTGTAGTATTTGGTGACTTAATTGATAAATAAAATAAAATAAAATAAAGAAAAGCTACCATATTTTCCATATTCTTCTTCCTCAACCGAAAATATCAACAAGAATAGGGGTTTGGAAACTTGAAATTTTCAGCAACTTACAGTCCTTGCAAGTAAGTGATTTTGGTGATCATTCTTGATAATTTCTGTACTTTTGGGACCATTGTAGCAGATTCTAACTAATGAGGGGATTATTTTGCAAAGTGGTTGAGAGTCTAGGGTTTTTCCATGTGAGTATTCATGTGTTTGCTGAAATTTTATGGAAGAAAATGAATATTGGTTGTTTAATGAACAACTTTTGTGAAAGGATTTTTGCATGAAAACACTTAATAGGACTATTTTGTAAAAGTTATAAAATTGATAGTAAATGTGTGAAATAATTGGAATTGTCAGTTGCTATAAGAGAGAATATGAATCGGCTAGGCTTGGGTGTGAAAAAAATGAACACATTTCATTTTACGAGCCTAGGGGCAAAATCATAATTTTATGAAAGTCTAGGGGCAAAACGGTAATTTTGCCAAAATAGGAAATTTTGGAGTGATTTGATTAATGTGGTTATTTAATAAGCTAAATATGTCATTATAGATCAAGAAGAACGTGGAATCAACCTTGACCGAGGAAAAGGCAAGGTTTCGGACTAAACTTCAAATTGACATAATTTGTATCGAGGTAAGTTTATATGTAAATGATACATCCTTTTTACTTATGTTTTTACATATTAATGTATTATGTGAAATGTGAATAAATATTATTGATATCTATTAAAATGATAGAAAGTGAATAAATTCCCGAATGAACCTTCGGAATAGGAAAACGATACGGATAAAAATCGTGAATAAGTGATTGTTAGTGGGCTGTCTGCGATACCACCGCATTTATTATTATTGGTGGGCTGTGTGCAATACCACTGTGGATATGTGATTATTGGTGGGCTGTGTTTGATACCACCGTGTTATTTATTAATGGTTGGTTGTGTGCGAAACCACCGTGTATCCGATATTACTCTGAAGTGTTCATCGAGTAACTTTGACTAAGTAAAATTTCGTGTGGCTATGTGGTGACAAGTGCAGGGTATAAGTGCATGTAAATGTGAGCAATTTTTATGACATGTATTTGGAATGTGGTAAGATTTGAAATGAGTAAGTACAACTACGAGGATCTGAATTGTTCTTGATTAGTATGCAATGTTCTTGATTGATAAGTATGTGGTATGATGTTCATTGTTTACATATATACTTACTAAGCTTAAAGCTTACTCCCTTCTCTTTTCCCTTGTTTTATAGTGTCAAAAAGCCATCTCGGGATACGGAGACCGTAGGAGGATCACCCACACTATCCACACATTTTGGTATATCGAGATTTACATTGAATTATGGCATGTATAGGGACTTGATCTTTTTGGTTATATGTCATATTGGTTTAGCCAAATGTGTTGGCTTAGGATGATATTTGATTCATTTTGTGTAAGGCCATGAGATGTGGCTCATAATGATTATTTGGATGTAAATCTATTCATATATGCATGTATGTGTCATTGCCATTATGATATGGCCTATGATTATTGATGGTTGAATGATGATATGTTGCATGTGATTATGGATGTTTGATGATGGTGAAGCACTTAGTTATGCTATATTAAGTGCCTTGAATTTATATGTATATATTTGGATTAGTGTGGTTTTGATGTTGTGTAGGTTGGTGCAAGTATGGGTGGCAAAAAGGCTTGGTAAATAGCCTTATTTTGTCCACACGGGCATGTGTCTAGGCCGTGTGTGACACATGGTCTGCCCCATGGGCGTGTGGTTTGGCCGTGTGTCCCCCTGCATCCTAAGTTGGCAAAACAGAATGCCTAGTAGTAACCACACGGGCTGAGGCACGGCCATGTGTCTCAACCGTGTGGAAGATACGGCCATAGGAGATGGGCATGTGCCCAGGCCGTGTGAAGTTTGCACTTGATTTTAGGAATTTAATTCGCCACATGGCCTAAGGACACGGGCGTGTGTCTTGGCCGTGTGACCTTATTTGGGTGATGACGTCATAAACAGAATTTCCTTTATTTTTGACACAGCCTGAAGCACGGGCATGTGATATGCCACACGGGCGTGTCCCTTCTCCCACACAGGCGTGTGGACCATTTTGATGAAAATTTTCTAAGTTTTCCCAGAAGTTTCTAAAATTTTTGGTTTAGTCCCGAACCACTCCTTATGTATGTTTTGGGCCTCGTAGGCTCGTTTAAGGGGTGATATGAATGTTTATGAAAAGTTTTAAATTTGAGTGGGAAGTCATGTCTCGTTTTTGTTTGATTGCTTGTATATAAGTCCAGTAAAGCCTCGTACTCTGTTCCGACGTTGAATACGGGTAAAGGGTGTTACAAAAATGACATGGCAGAAATGAACAAAAGAGAACTTCTTGATGGGCAAGGCATTAGCAAACTGAAGTTCTGTGAGCACTGCATTTTTGGGAAGCTAAAGAGAGTTTGATTCACCAGAGGAATCCAGAACACGAAGGAAATGTTGGATTATATTCATTCTGATATTTGGGGACAATCTAGAGTGCCTTCGAAAGGTGGTGTTAATTATATGCTAACTTTTATTGATGATTTTTCCAGAAAAGTTTGGGTGTTCTTCTTGAAGTAGAAAAGTGATGTGTTTTCCGCATTTAAGTCTTGGAAAACTATTGTTGAGAAATAGACAGGGAAACAGATAAACACCTCTGAACAGATAATGGCTTGGAGTTCTGTTCTGATGAATTTAACGAATTGTGCAAATTAGAAGGGATCGTGAGACACTTGACAATTCGTCATACTCTATAGCAAAACGGTGTTGCGGAATGAATTAACAGAACGATCACGGAGAATGTTCGATGTATGTTGTCGAATGCTAATTTACCAAAGTCATTTTGGGCTAAAACAGCCTGTACTGCATGTTTTTTGATTAACCGATCTCCATTAGTTGCCATTGAGAAAAAGACTCCACAAGAGATATGGTCTTGTAAGCCTACTGATTATTTTGATTTAAATATTTTTGGGTGTCCTGCGTATGCTCATATTGGTAACAGAAAATTGGAACCAAGATCTATTAAATGTGTTTTTCTTGGTTATAAGGCCGGTGTAAAAGGGTATAAGTTATAGTATCCTAAAAATAGAAAAGTTGTAATTAGCAGAGATGTTGTTTTTTATGAAACTGCTATGCTACCTAACTTATCTCTTAAAGACTCTTCAAATAAAGAACAACAAAAGTAGGTGGAGCTTCAGATTGATCCAGTATCTACAACAGAGTCGACTCATCAAGTTAATATAGAAAATTAGAACAGATTCACTTCTTCACCACAATATTCTATTGCAAAAAATAGAACTAAAAGAGAAATTAATCCTCCAAAGAGATATGTCGAGGCTGATCTAGTTGCTTATGCTTTAAAAGTGGCTGAAGATATAGATGGAAATCAATATCCATCTACTTATTCTGAGGATGTTAGATACGAAGACTCAGAAAAGTGGATGTTTGCCATGCAAGAAGAGATGGAGTCACTCCACAAGAACAGAACATGGGATCTTGTAAAGCTTTTTAAAGGTAAGAAGACTGTTCATTGTAAATTGATGTTCAAGAGGAAAGAAGGGACTCCATGAGTTGAATAACTCAGATATAAGACAAGGCTTGTTGCAAAGGGTTACAGCCAGATTCCAAGTATGGACTTCATAGATGTGTTTTCTCCAGTTGTGAAGCACAGTTCAATTCGAGCCTTGCTTGTTGTTGTGGCCATGTATGATTTGGAGCTCGAACAGTTAGATGTAAGAAAAACGTTCTTCCATGGAGAACTTGAGGAGGACATTTACATGCAACAACCAGAGGGCTTTACAGTCTTGAAAAAAGAGGACTATGTTTGCTTGTTGAAAAAGTCCATTCATGGCTTGGAACAGTCACCAAGGCAGTGGTACAATAGGTTTTATTCTTTTATGACTTCTCATGATTTCAAAAGAAGTAGCTTTGACAGTTGTCTTTATTTTAAGAAGAACAATGATGGTTCTTTTGTGCATCTACTCCTTTATGTTGATAACATGTTGATAGCAGCGAAAGATAAAGGAGAGATAAGAAAGGTCAAAGCCCAGCTTAGTGAAGAATTTGAGATGAAAGATTTGGGAGCAACAAATAAGATACTTGGTATAGAGATTCTCAGAGATAGAAAAGTATGTAAATTGTACCTAATTCAGAAAGGGTACATTGAGAAAGTTTTTTGCAGGTTCAATATGCAGAGTGCTAAGCCTGTTAGTACTCCTTTAGCGACCCATTTCAGACTTTCATCAGCTTTGTCTTCACAATCAGATGATGAGATTGACTACATGTTAAATGCTCCATATTCTAGTGCAGTGGGATCTCTTATGTATGCTATGGTTTGTTCACGTCCAGATTTATCAAATGTAGTCAGTGCAGTTAGTAGATACATGTCAAATCCCGGTAAAGAACACTAGAAAGCAATTGACTGGATTTTTAGATACTGACGAGGCACTAATGATGTTTGCTTACAGTTTGGAAGAAATAGAGATGGAGTCATTGGGTATGTTGATATTGATTTTTCTAGACACCTTCATAAAAGAATATCTCTCACAGGTTATGTCTTTACAATTGGGGTTTGTGCAATCAGTTGGAAAGCCACTTTGTAAACTACTAGCGTTTTGTATACGACTGAAGCTGAGTACATGACAATTACTGAGGCTTGTAAAGAAGCTATTTGGTTAAAGGGGCTCTTTAGTGAACTCAATAAAGACCTTCAAATCAGTACAGTATTTTGTGACAGTCAAAGTGTCATCTTCCTTACGAAGGATCAAATGTTTCATGAGAGAACAAAGCACATTGATGTTCGGTATCATTTTGTTTGTGATATTATTTCTCGTAGTGATATTGTAGTGAGCAAAATCAATACTCATGATAGTCTTGCAGATATGATGACTAAGTCACTTCCGATAACCAAGTTTGAGCATTGCTTAGACTTGGTTGGTGTTCATTATTGAAGATAAACCCTTAAAGGGTTTCATGGAAGAGGTGGATAACTTGTTCGTTGAGAGTTTGTGATGAAGAACTTGTTCGTTGAGAATTCGTGTCAAGGTGTAGATTGTTAAAGATATGTGACCGAAATTCTTGTTAAATAAAAATACAAGTGGCAATATAGGGGGATCTACGAGTTATATCTATATAGAAGTATGCTTCATTTATTTGATGTTGATTAGAATAAGGTGTTTTAACCTTACTGCATTACTTCTATTAGACTTTGATTAGAATATGGTTTTACAAACCTATAAATAGACGTAGTCGTCTCTCCCCTTATATCATTCGAATTTGACATAGTGAATTTTCTTCTCCACTGTCCGTGTTTTTTATCTAAAAAGGTTTCCACGTAAAATCTGTGTGGTCTATTTTTCTTTAATCTCTTGCCATTATCTATTGCTAAAGATAGAAAATGTACCAATGATCACACCAGGTGCTGAAGCTTCTTCTCGAGCACGAATCGCATAAGCCCTAGCTGGTGCCTCTGCCTCAGATCTAACAATAGAATCTTTTGTTCCACTTTGACTGTTACCCATATTTCTAGTATTTTGGGGTGGTCTCCCTCTCGCAACCATATTAATCGAATGAGTATTCTGAGCTTTTTCCATATTCGATCTTTCAAGGTAATCTTTGAGAAAATGATCATAGGAACCACATTTAAAACACGACCGTCTTTCAATCTGCATTCTCTGAAGTGTCATCTACTTCACTGTTGACATTCATGTTTGTTGTTTCGAACACTTCCCACACTTACTACAGATGTAACCTGAGGTCTCGAACTCGAATGCTGCATTCCGTTATCTCTCCCCAAGAAACCTACTGAAGCTGATGAAAAACTGTGAAATTCCTTTGATTTCTTCAGTGGAAATGAGAATGATTTTCCCATAGGTCGTTTTCTCGTATCACAAGCCTCAGAATCTGCTTTTCTTTTTGCTTTATTGTGTTTCCTCGGCTTTGTGTGCTCTATCAACCAAAACTACGAATTCTTTCAATTCTAGAATTCCAACTAATATCTTGATGTCTTCATTTAATTCGTCTTCAAACTGGGTATACATAATAGCCTCTGATGGTATACACTACCGAGCATATTTACTGAGTCGTACAAATTCCCTTTTGTACTCGGCTACTGACATACGACCTTGTTTCAATTCTAGAAATTCTTTGTGTTTCTTGTCGAGAAATCGCTGCTAACATATTTATTTCTAAACTCTATCTAAAAGAATTCCCAATTCACACGGTCTTTCAGTACTACCGCAATCAATGTATTCCACCACTTATACGCTGAGTCTTTCAATAGAGAAACAACAGAGAATTCCCAATTTTAAACATTCTGCAGGTGTACAGGATAATTCATCGAAAACCCTCACAGTGTTTTCTAACCAGAACTCGGCCTTTTCTGGATCATCTTCGACTGTACGACAGAACTCTTCAGTCCCATATTTCTTATTTTTATCTGGAGGGTTGCTTGCACGTATTGGTTCCAAACCCTGAGGAATAACGGGGACAAGTTGGGGTAGGGGAGGGGGTGGAGGTCGTTAAGCTAACGAGTTCGTTCTTACGAACTCCGTAAACCACTCAAACATCATCGGGAAGAAGGCTTCTTTAGCCTCACCTCCCCAGGCCTCAGCTACAGGCTCACTACCACTACTAGCTGCTCCGTGTATGGAGGCTTGTGTGTTACTTTCAACTTCATCGGAATCGGCTCGGTTTGATGACATATTATCTATATGAAAACATAGTTCAATTTGAGTCAGGAGTTATCACATTATCACGGGTTATATAATGGCATGTATTTCTAGACTCCATACAAGTTAAGTTTAGTTCAAGAATCGACTAAACTGTAGCTCTGATACCACTGAATGTAATACCCTTAACCCGTCTCCCTCTTCGTCGTCGGATTAAGGTTACAAAGCATTACCGTACAATCAAAAACATTTAAAGATCATATCACTCGACATGTTAATAACATCATAAACCATTCACTCACATGCATATTGTCCCTAAATCGAGCCCTCGAGGCCCTAAAAATAGTTTAGGAGCAATTCAGGACCAATTTGAAACAAAATGGAAAGTTTAGGAAAATGTTGAAAAAGTTGGAAATAGGGGTCACACGGCCGTGTGGCCCAGCCGTGTGGAATCACCACAGGCTGTGTAACTTTTGAACAACCGTGTCCTCACTCGTGTAACTCACCTAGTAGGGTCACAAGGCCATGTGACTCGACCGTGTGCCAGGTCGTGTAACTCTCTAAGTTGCCCCACACGCCCGTGTGCTAGACCGTGTGCTAGGTCGTGTAACGCACTGAATTGAACCCTATGAAATCCTCAGATGACACACGACCATGTCACCAGGTCGTGTGCCTTACACGGCTGTATCACACGCCCATGTCCCACGCCGTGTGATGTAACAACCCGATTTTGATCCTAATCAGAATAGTGGTTTCGGGACCACAAATCTGAGTCTGAAAAATATTTTAATATTATTTTCTGTGTTAATTATGTGTGAATTTACATGTGTGAAAGTTTTGTGAATTAATTTTATTGTTTGTGTGCTTAATTTGATAAAAGGGCTTATTCGCGTAAAATAAATTTTTGATGGTTAAATAGGAAAGTGCTTAATTGTTGTTGTCTTTATAATTTGGAGGTTCTATGATGCAAATAGCTCATTATATAAATTATTGGATGGCATTAAGGTTATTTTATATAGTTTTTATGTTATATATAAAAGTTAAAATAATATTTAATATATTATAATGTTAATATAATAAACAAAACATTAAAAAGCCATTGTCATCTTTATTTTTACCAACCGAAACAAAGAAAATAAAAAAATAAAAAAGAAAGTTTAGGGTATTCAGCCATTGTCAAGCATGATTAAGGTATGTAACTAGCTCGGTTTTTTGATAATTTTTACGTTTTTGAAATCGTTGCTATGAAATGTACAAAACCCATGCTTTAATTTTTGATTTTGATGAATATTTTGAGTTAAGCCATTGATGAATACATGTGATTTTTGTTGTTAGATGATAGAATATGGAAGATATGTTTTGAATTAACATGCTTTGTCTTTGAATTTTTGATGAATTTGAGTAATTTGGACTAAATTGTGAAAATAAATTTTTGAGGGACTAAAATGTGAAAAGAATAAAATATATGGACTTGAATGGAGCTTTTGAATATTCGGCTTAAGCATAGTATATGCAAATTTTGTGTATTTTATGTTTTATGCAATAGGGACTAAATTACAACAAGTGTAAAATGTCAGGGGCAAAATGGTAATTTGCCCATTTATGTGTTTTTGGATTAAATTGAATGAATGTGTGATTAAATTAGTTAAATTTGAATTTATTTAGATCAAGAACGAAAGAAAATAGAATTAGATCGGGGGAAGTCAAAAGTAGTCGAGTAGTTGATTTCGTCCGTCGATATCCGAGGTAAGTCTATAAGTATATAAATGTCGTTAAATTTGATAGTATATATATTTTACATGATGAATGGAATTTTTGTGAATATATTTATTTATGGCCGAATGTGTATTGAGCAAAGGAGCTATATTTCAAGTTTGATCCGATCGAGATTCAATGTCCGAAAGCCCCGTACAAACCCTAGGAATAGTTAGGATACATATGTCATGACATAGGATCTCCGATATGTGTTTTCGTGTAAGACCACATCTGGGACGTTGGCATCGATTTGTGTTTACATGTAAGACCATGTTTGGGACATTGGCATCGTAATTGATTCGTGTAAAACCCTGTCTGGGACAGTGGCATCGATATGTGATTACATGTAAGACCACGTCTGGGACGTTGGCATTGTACGAGATTCCGACTATCCGCGTATCCTTTTTAATTCTGAACGGTTCAATGGGCAATGTGAAGTAAAGATCGAATGTGAAATTGAATTTCAGGTTTAGGTATGTGTTAGTTATTTGTTCATATGGAAACAAGGTAAGTTAGTTACATGAAATGACAAAGGGTTATGTGAATATGAACTTTGTGTTAACCTATTTGAACATATATATGATTCGGCTTATTGATGTAATTGTAATAATGAAAGTGAAATTATTTATATGTATATGATAGATTATGTTTGGCCATATGATATATGTATGTGAGTTTCAAAGGTGATCTGGTAGTAAATGACAACTTATAAATGATATTGTACATATTCGGCATTGTTAACAAAATGTTAATATGTAATTGTTGTTATATATGTTTTTGCTTAAGACTTAATAAGCTCAAATAGCTTACTCTGTGTGTGTTTTCATTTATCTCTGTTTTATAGATTTTGAAGACACGTTATGAGCTCGGGAATCGTCAGCAAAGCCTATCACACTATCGACTGTTTCTTTCGGTATTTTACTAAGATAAATGTGGGCATATGGCATGTATAGCATAGATAGAATGTTTGGTTTTGGGACATGTATATATATATATAGCCATGAGAAAATGGCTAAGTATGATGTTTAATTTTAATGAGTTTTGGTTATGATATATATATATGTGTGATATGTTTAGTATGATTTGTTTTGGTGAGTTGCTATAATTTGATTCAAGAGAATTAGGTATGAATAAAGAATGAGTGTTATGTATATAGCTATGTAATAAGTCTAGATAAATGGTTGTGAAATGAATGAATAGTATGTTTTAGAATGCTTAGTTTTGGTATGTTTTGATGGCTAGTGAAATGGTCAAAATTATGGTAAGCTTATTGATGCAATGTAAGTATATATATATTTGATGAATGGATGTCATAATGAAATGGTAAATTTGTGATGAATCATGTTTAGAAATACTTGTGAATAAGTTAAGCTAAATAGTATATAAGATGGTGTGATTGAAATGTTCTTGAATGAGTTTAAAAGGATGACTATTTGGTATGTTTTTGGTTGCGAAATTGTGTTTGGTATGATGATTGTAGGTACTTGTATGGATGATCAAAGTGTGGGTGGCATTTTGGCCTTGTAAATGGCCTATATTTTCCCACACGGTTGAGCACACGGGCGTGTGGCTCGACCGTGTCCTTCGTGGTTGCATTTCAACACAATTCAAACTTGACCACGGGCAAGACACACGGGCGTGTGACTGGCTGTGTGGTGCAAGTCAATGTCGACCACGGGTGAGGCACACGGGCGTGTCTCAGGCCGTGTGGACAAGTCAGTATGTATGCCCTGTTTTGACACGGCTTAGACACACGTGCATGTCTAAGGCCGTGGGAGGCACACGGCCTGCCCATACGGGCGTGTGACCTCTGTAACTTTGAAAAAAAAATTCTTAAATTTTTGAGAACTCCCGTATGTGTTCGATTTAGTCCCGGCCTATTTCTAAAGCATGTTTATGGTCTCGTAGACCTATTTAAGGGACACTTTGATTTGTTTTGTTGAATCATGATATGAAATAACTATGAATGTTTCCGTTTGTTCGGTAATACCTCTTAACCATATTCCAGCGATGGTTACGGGTTAGGGGTGTTACATGTGAACCCAAAATTTACCTAAAATCAAGCCATTTCATAACCTAACCATCCATAAACATTCAATCTATTTGTGCACACTTTAAAGTGACCTAAACCTCATTCAAACACAACAAGATGCCATTTCAAGATCCTAATCCAACTAACCAATGTGCCATTCAAAGGCACCACAATATACCAAAATAACATTTATCAAAATATGCCAACATTGCACCATCTCATACATGATAACCTATTCCAACTAGTGACCTAAACATACCAATTATAACCATTTTCAAACCATTCAAAACATACCTTAAAGAGCCTTATGAACATGCACAATAAGGTACAAAATAACATAATTTGACAAGGCATCAAATGGTACCAAACCAACATAACTTCAAAACTTATACATGCCAAAACAACATGATCACATTCATAAAAATATCATTACAAAACACCTTATACATGCCATTATAAACCTTGGCCAAATTACTCAAAAACTACTGAAATGTTTGCTGGATAGTGTGATAGGTCTCCGATGAGCTTCCAACCTAATCGAGCTTCCGAAAATCTATAAACAAAGGAAAGAAACTACGTAAGCAACGAGTACTTAGTAAGCTCGTATAAACCTTAAACATAGCTTACCATTTCTATAATACTATTCATAGAATAAGTATAAACCAAAACCAATGCCAAAAGCTTGTTAAAAGCTTATACAACATCATCAAACTCACAAGTTAGTATACTTGCTCATGATGTATATGATATCAACCATATTATATGAAATATACCATCTATAAACATAATATTTAACTCATCAATGTTGCCATAACATCATGATTCATACCATTTGCATACTTACCATTTCATTTCCCTTTTCTTACCCGTTGAACCATCTAGATTTACATCAGATACATGGGAAAGCTCACACAAAGTGTGCCTTTACATATAACCATAACCTTTCCTTTACATCATTGCTCACACGAGCTATGAAATAGGCCTGCTCACACGAGCTGTGGGTCGAAATGTAAGCTACACAATGCTGCTTACACGAACTGTGGAGAATTCACAACAAATGCAGGACCTCAGCCATCGGTAGGACATTCAAGACCAGCACCCGAAACATGAAATCCCTAATGACATGTCATTTGTATCCTAAGAATTCCTAAGGTTCAATCGAGACTTTATATCCGTCAATTCTTCATAGCATTGATATATTTCTATAATCCAAATTATTTATATTACAACAACAACAAATAGTTAATTTAACTAACATTAAAAAAATTATAGTTCATACGAACTTACCTCGACAATTAGGGCGTAGTAGTTTAATCAAACTAGTCCGAACCTTTAGTTTTCCTTGATCTAATTCCGAACATGGTTTGTCTTAATCTAAATAGATAATTTCAATCAATTAAATACTTCTAATATTCAATTTAATCCACTTTTCATATTTATGTAAAATTATCAATTTGCCCCTAAAATATTAACTTTTCACAATTTAGTCCTTAAGCTTATAACGTAAAATCTAACCATTTTAACCTAAATCCATGTTAATCAAATATGCAAGTGACCTTGAAACAACCCATATTTACCATCATTTCACAATAAAACCCTAAAATTTATATCTTTAACAAATTAGTTCCAAATTCCAAAATTCATCAAAAATCACTTAACAAAACTTGTTTATTTTTCAACAAAGATTCATAATTTATCATTTAACATCAAAAATAATTCAAAAGCATTCATGGCCAGTCCCTCAACAGTTAACAGTTTTACAAATTAACTCTCGGGCTAGCTAGATTAAGCTAAAACGAACTCAAAAACATAAAAATCATTAAAAACGGGGCTTGAATACACTTACATGCAATAAGTAAGCTTGACCAAAGCTTCAAACCCTAAAAATGGTGTTTTCTCCTTCAAATTTCAGTGGTAAGTTTAAGTGAGAAAGATGAAGCAATTTTTGTTTCATTTAGTTTAAGTTTAATTTGTTTAATTACCATTTTAACCTTTAAAAACTATCATAATTACATTAAAACCTATCCATGTACATCCACTACCAACATATATGATATAATTACCATTCAAGTCCATTAACTTTCATTTCTAAAGCCATTTAACCTGTAACGTCCTGATTTTGGGCCTAGTAGAATTGGGCCCAATGGGCCTTGAGAGTAGTAGCGTTTTGAGAACATGAGAACGGCATTAATGCAAGTTGGACCTATTAGGTGAGTGGTTTTGGAAGGTTAGGAGGCTTCTATGAAGTCCCGGGTTCAAGTTAGGCCATTGGAGAAATATTGGATTTTGGCCTTTAGTGGATAGGGCTGTTGGTAGAAGAGCTTAAGTATAATTAGGTGCAATTAGGAGGCACAAGTAAGCAGATGGTGGAGTGGTGGTGGCATCAATAGTGGAGCAAGGGAGAAGGGGTTCGAATCCCTCAGATCTCAAATGAAAGCTTTTATTTTATGTCTTGGGAGAGAAGGTAGCTGACTTTGGATCAAACTTTGTAGGAGAGAGGGGAGACCTGGTCAAATAGTTTGAATGGGTGATGGGGAGTGAAAGGGGGAGTAAATCAAGGAGTAAATCAAGGGGATTTGGGAGTGTGGTGATAATTGGCCTAAAATGGGAACTTGGGAGGGGGTGAAAATTTGGCTAGGGGCTGTTGGGTATCATATTCGGTCAAGTGAGGAGGTTGTGTGCCAAAATTTTTTTAGGTTCTTTTTGCTATTCTTTTGTTTTTCTTCCTCCAATTTTGTGCATCTTTCTTTTGGAGCATTTCGGGTTCCTTTGTTGCAATTGGATTTGCCGAAACCTCAACCTTGCATTCCACTTCCTCTCATTTCTTTTCAAACACTTATCTTTCCATTGTTGACAGCCAAACACCTATAGCCGAATCTTATCTTTCCCTACTTTCTTTTCTTTTCTTTCTTGTTCTATTCTAAAGCTGAAACCTCTCTTCTTCTCCATTGCTTTTCCTCTACTTTCTCCTTCGATCGAATCTTCTATTTTCTCCCATTTTAAACGGTTCTTCATTTCATTGCTTTAGCTGAATCTATCTTGTTATTCGGCTCTCCTGGGATCAAGGCCGATTGTTGTAAGGGGTAAGTCTACTCTCTTCTCTGCTCACCCAACGTTCAGGTTCAGAAATATTTGGTAAGTGCCATATCTATTCTCCCTTAGTACTCCATCGGTTGTTCTCTATTTGGACAAGCTGTAATTAATCTTTTCCACTTCTTGTCTGAGGCCGAATTTAAGTTCTCTTCTCCATATCGGGTCTCGTCTAGTTCATCATGGAGGCAGGCAATAGCCGATCTGAGGGGAAATTAGGAAGGGTGCTTAATGGAAGTGGACTCATGACTCCTGCTCCCAAGTTTAAGCAGCGTAGGCTATCAGCGGTTTGGGATATCCCGCCTGGTTGCAGAAGGGCAGTAACGTCTGGTTTAGTTAAGCAAGTCATAGTAGATTGCGCTAGTGAAGGTGACGACGATCGTGAGTGTTTAGTATTCTGCGTAATCAGGTGTGTAATTTCACACCTTTATTCGTTTTGTTATGTATTATTCTGTGTGTCGGTTTAAAGCTGAAATACCCTTAATGGGTGAGCTAATAAGATACCCTAGTGGGTGAATTGGAAATAGCCCAGGTGAGTAATTTATGATTATATCCTTACGGGTAGATTTGGCATGACTATGTATTCTATTTATCTGCTATATTGGTACGTTCATGCATGCACTATATTATTATGTCATGGTATGTTGCATGGGATCGGGATATTGATGATCGGGGAAGTGTAATCCGGTGGCTCGCCATATTCCGTGACTCACATTTTTTTTCGTGGCTATGCCACGTATATTCTGTTATTCTGGTGGCTTTGCCACAATTTCGGCGATGAGCAGCGTGACTGACATCGAGGAGTGTAGCGGATGGAGGGTTGATTATAGAAATCCCCACAAGTGTGTTGGGCTGGTACGGGTGGTGTGTAGCGGATGGATTACTAGGCTGGGCTGGGTTGCATTGCATATATTATCTGTATAACCATGCTAATAGGGCTAAGGCCCAGTTTGATTCTGAATTGGCCTCAGGCCAGTTTGTTTCCGTAAGGGCTAAGGACCAATTTGCATCTGAATGGGCTCGGGCCCAGTTAATGTTCAATTAGGGGATTACACAATGAGTTCTCGTAACTCACCCCCTCTGCTTTAATCTTGCAGGTAATCCCCAGCATTGAGGATTTGGAGCCGAGGCGGACTCTGTGGTGGCCATACATCGTAACATTAGTAAATTCCATTCTACTTTATTTTAAGATTATTTAATTTGGGTTATGTTTTGTATTAAGGCCTTTGGGATTTTAATTTGGTTTTAGCTTTTAATTCGGTTGATATTTACTATTAAATGTTCAATACGGGATTTTCCTAAAACATTAATAACTGTTTTCCAAAATGTTAACGAACGGTTTACAAACTATAATTGATAAAATACTGGGTTCTCTTAAACGTTGAAAACAGTTTTCAAGATATCACAATTTCGCAAATCACTGAATCTGATTTCTGTTATAAACAAAGTTTGAAAATAAAAGAATTAACAACGTTTTTACAACAACACCGTAAAAGCAGATTTGAATTTCACACACAACATAGGTCGTAGGCTTCAAAAGAATACGAAGTTTGTAACGAACACTTAGTTTTCAAACAACTTATCCGTCTGACATGCCAGATCCGATCGTAACGTCTAGGCCGGGTTTGGGGTGTTACATAACCCTTTTAGCTAATAGAACTCAACTTTTCAGCTTTTACGATTTAGCCCTTTTTACTTAATTAAGTAAACATTAAAATTTCTTAAAAAATTTTTAATACGACCATAATTTAATTCCATATACATGAAAATAATAATAATATACTAATTTACTTGTCAGAATTGTGGTCCCGAAACCACTATTTCTGACATTATTGAAAAAGGGTTGTTACATGGGCAGTTGTGTAAGCTTTAAAAATCATGATTCAAAACAAAATTTTTGTACCCATTTGCGTATGACTCAAAATATACATATGACCATCAACAAAGGAAATTTAAACTTACAATCTCAACCCAAATATAAGCCTTTCAAACAACCTAAATGAACTAACCAATGTGTTTCTTAAAACACCATAATCAAACAACCTAATTCAAATCAAATCAACCATTTCATCCACATCATTCAATCACTTTATATGAAATTAACTTCACTATTAAGTTAAATGTTTTATCATCATATATTTATCCACTCATCCATTCAAACATTCATGCTTCTATGTTTTGCACTTACCTCTTATCAACATCAAGCTTACAATATGTAACACCTCTTACCCATATCCGACGCCGGGACAGGGTACAAGGCGTTACCTAACTTAAACACATGCATACACACAATTTCGAATCATAAAAGTCCGTTAAAATTTAAAACTTTTCAAACTTCCTCTTAACACCCTTAATATGGGCCTATGAGGCCCAAAACACATCTTAGAAACATTTCAAGATCATATCGAGTTCTTTGGAAAACCTTGGAAAATGTCATTAAAAACAGGGGCACACGCCTGTGTGGAAGTGTGACACGCCCGTGTAACTTGATAACATGGCCATGTTGACAGATCGTGTGATTCACACGGCCTAAGCATATAGGGACACACCCATGTCTCACGCCCGTGTGGATTTATTTCTCAATTCAAACCTACAGGGATTTCTACACGGCCTGACACACGCCTGTGTCCACAGCCCGTGTCCCACACACGGCCATGACACGCCCGTGTGCAAAAACCTTGACATTCTGTTTCTGACGTCATCAACTCAATAAGGTCACACGGCCAAGGGACACACCCGTGTCCTTAGACCGTGTGGCGAATTAAATTCCTAAATTCAGGTGCAGACTTCACACGACCTGGGCACATGCCCATGTCCTATGGCCGTGTCTTCCACACGGTTGAGACATACGGCCGTGCCTCTGCCCATGTGGTTTATACTAGGCATTCTGTTTTGCCAACTCAGAATGCAGGGGGACACACAACCAAACTACACGCCCATGGGGCAGACCGTGTGTCACACATGACCTAGACACACGTCCGTGTGTCTACCCGTGTGGACAAAAACAAGGCTATTTACCAAGCCCTTTCTGCCACCCCCTACTTGCACCAACATAAGCCACCTCAAACAACCTACTCATTCATGCATAAACATACCAATTTCTCAACCATGCAATTTGCACATTGATGATAAACACCATCATTTTTATAAATCAACAATAAATATTAGCCATCAACTATGGCCTTATACAAAAAGAATTCATCTTCAAATCAAGCCAACACATTTGGCCAAAACATTATGACACTTGACAAATACTAAGCCCCTATACATGCCATACTCAAAAAGATGAAACTAACTATACCAAATGTCCAGTTTGATAATGTGATCGAGCCTCCAACGTCTTTTGAATTCCTGAGCTAACTTGGTGGCTCTATAAGAAAATGGAAAGGAGAGGGAGTAAGCACAAAGCTAAGTAAGTCATAGGTAAATAATTAACAAAAATTACCAAGCATTAACAAACTCATAACATATTTTAAACTTGCACATGATTCTCAAATAAATAAAGGTATAACTTACTCATTTCACCCTTACTAATCATACAACATAATTCGAACTCATTTCTCAAAAATCTCATGTAGGTACCTGTACCACTTACAACATCATCACAACTTTTCTCACTTTTGACACAAGCTTTAATTTACTCATTGAACCCATTGGAATACCAAAGGATACCCGATAAGCCTCACACAATAGGGTAAAATGCCGATGCCGTGTCCCAGACATGGTCTTACACTGGCTTACATATCGAGGCTGATGCTATGTCCCAGACATGGTCTTACACTAGCTCTCGTCTCGAAGCCGATGCCATGTCCCAGACATGGTCTTACACTGGCTCTTATAATGTGGCTGATGCCATGTAACATCCCAAAGTTAGGGGTTTGTCATATCTGTGTAATTGTATGTTATGCTTGCTCTACAGGTTATTTGAGGGTGTTTAGGGGCTCTAGAGAGGCTTGGGGTCAAGGCTAAACCTTGGAAAAATTTTGGTTTTTGGGTACTTTAGGGGAGAGGACTGTTGGAAGCAGGGCTTAAGTGAATTAAAGTGTGGTTTTTAACACAAGTGAAGTGTGTGGTGTGGAGGTTGTGGCGTCAATAGGGTGAGCAAGGGGGAAGGGGTTCGAATCCCACAAGCAGCATATGGGAGTTTTTATTTTGTGCTTTGGGAGGAGAAGAGGTAGAGTTTAGTTAGAAATCTGCAAGGGATAATGGAGACTCAGTCAAATCGTTTGAATGGGTGGAGGAGAGAAATTCAAGAAGAATATTGGGGGAGTGAATCAAGGAGTGGGGTGTGTGAAGGAGTGGTACCATGTGGGGGAAGTGGTCACTTGTGAAGGCATATTCGGTTTGAGTGGGGGAGGGAGTGCCGTTTTTCTAATTCATTTTGAAGAGTGTTGCTTTTTGGTGTTTTGACTATAGGATTTCGGGTTTTTTTTTCCTCAACTTGCTGTTGACGAATTTTCTTTCTAGTTGCATTCTTTCTCTCGTTTGTTTTGTTCTCGTACATTGTTTTCTCTACTTGTTACCTAAACATCTATTGGCCGAAACTCCCCCTTTCCATCTCCTTTCACACGTTCTTTTCTACTTTCTTCTCACCTTTCTTTCTTGTGTTTCACAATAGCCGAAATTTATACCCCTTTGCTTTTAGTCTCCAATTGATTCTTTCTTTTCTTTCCCATCATTGAATTTTCATTTCGGTTTAACCCCATAGCCGAGTCTGGTTCTTTCCTTTGGCGTCCAATTCCCGAAGGGTTCATCTTAAATTCATAGTTTCTATTCTCAGTTGCCGAGTTTTCTATTCTATTTGGTTTCTCTTTGATCAAGGTAGTGGTTTCTTTCTCTCATCTTCTTCTTGTAACACCCCAAACCCGGCCTAAACGTTACGACCGAATCTGGCATGTCACATGAAAGGAATGTCTAAAAACTGTGCATTCGTTACAAAGCTCATATTCTTTATAGTTGTGGTGAGAAATCGAGTTTAAGTTTAAAAATCATTTGAGTTTCCTTGATACCAAATCATAGTGTGATACCCGATGGTATAGTTTAAAACACATTGCGTTATAGTTTTGAAACCGTTGTCCTTCCAAGTTTTTAGCAAATTTTAACTCAATTAATTTGTTAAGGCATATTAGAAAGCTACTTTAAGCAAAAACATAGTAAAACTTAATTTAAAGGCCATTTACAACCCAAAATAAAACCAAGTAGTAATAAATAAGCTAAAGTACCAAATTCTATAAAGTCTGAGCAAATCTTTATTAAAGCATGGCATGAGCACCTCGAGTCCATCCCGGCTCCATGTCCGCGTCTAAGTGTCACCTGAAATGTCAAAGGAGAGGGTGAGTCGCAAGACTCAGTGCATAAATCCCACTCCCGATAATACAACATGCTAACACACATCAAAACATAGCAACATAATCAATGCACCCCGATCCTAACCATCCATATCACCTTTCTACCCCGTGTGGTACCAAACCACTGGTGGTGCCAAACCACTAGTGACCCAAAGTCACGATATCCATAAATGTGGTGCCAAACCACTGGTGACCCAAAGTCACGAATAATCCAATGATGGGGCCAACCCATCGTGTGATACCAAATCACTAGCGACAATCCCGTATCTCATAAGTGGGGCCAACCCACGGTGGTGTTACCCACAGGGACGAGTCGCAATAAGGTGCCAAACCTCTAGTGTCCCAAAGACACAGTGTGATACCAAATCACTGGTGACCGCAGTCACAAATCCGATGATGGGGCCAACCCATCGTGTGATACCAAATCACTAGAGACAATCCCGTATCTCATAAGTAGGGCCAACCCACGGTGGTGTTAACCACAGGGACGAGTCGCAATGAGGTGCCAAACCTCTAGTGTCCCAAAGACACAGTGTGATACCAAATCACTGGTGACCGTAGTCACAAATCCGATGATGGGGCCAACCCATCGTGTGATACCAAATCACTGGCGTCAATCCCATATAATCAACTGTGGGGCCAACCCACCGTGGTACTAAGCCACTAGGACGAGACGCTGAGGTGCCAAACCTCTGGTGACCCAAAGTCACAATAATCAATCGTGGTACCAAACCACTTTGGGTGCCAAACCTCCGGTGTCCCAAAGACACAAAGGTCCCAAAGACACGGATATCATATTCCCCCTCCTCTCATATCACCCACACATGTCATACTAATGCAAATGATATAAAACATGCAATCATGCTAACATGCTCAAATGGCATCTCATGGTATTTACATCATAAAACATGTTATCACATATATCACTACAGATCTCGTAATGAAACGGACTTACCCGTATCCGTGCTTATACCCCATCGGGTACTCAATCCATCAATCATATTGTTTCACTTTAATAAGTAATCAGGTTATTAATCATATTACTAAACAGAAGTGTGTTAGTTTACACACCTGAAATAGCGAAGGTTTTAATCCTAAGAACCCGGTCTAAGACCCTCGATCCTTTTGCTCCTAAAAACAATCGACCAACCATGGGTTAATCACTTAAACCATTCGGCCATAACCATATAAACCAAAGGGTATATCGATTAACCCTTACCTTGCAAACGTTTGGTTTCCTACCAAACCCGAACCAACAATGGTTCCTCTTTTAACAATCGGTACACCCTAATAAAAAGAACAGTTAATCCTTTGTCACCCTTGACTTAATCGAAACCAAAAGATTGAACTAATAAAATAATACCAATCACTTACCCCTTACTTACCAATCGGTCACTCGCAGTCAAGGCTTCAATTGACTGCTTCACCTGATCACCACCACAATCCAAGGCCCTAGCAGGAAAACGGTTCAACACAAAAGATTAACCCCCCTTCAACTCATGCCCAAAATCGGCTATTAACCAACCCACAACCAATAGAGACAAGAGAGGGGAAAATGGCCATTCGACCACCCACTTACCTTGTTCAATGATTGAACAACCAACCAAGATCAACCCTTCACTGATATTCGGCCAAGAGAGAGCTACTAGGAGAGAGGGGAGATTCGGCCTAAGCCAAGAAAGAAAGCGCAAGAAAAAGATGAGAAAGGAGGGGTTGATATTCGCCAAAATGAGAGCAAATGCTAGAAGAAAATTTCGGCAACACAAGGGAGGGATTCAGCTAGTATTTTAAAAGTGAAACAAAAGAAATATATGTTCAAGAAGAAGAAGAGAATCGCCAAGGTTCCGAGAAGAAGAGAGAAAATGCACAAGGGGTAGGTGCTTTCTGGTTTAAGAAGAAAGAAATGGAGAAAGTGAAGTTTCGCTACAATGTTTTCAAGCAAAGAAGAAGAAAAACAAATGTGAAAAGAGAGGATAGTAGTTTCGATTTACACAATAGAAAGAAAGGGGAAGAAATGGGAAGGAATATTCGGCTATCAAGCAGTCTAGGAGACAAAAATGCAACTTTCGCACCTTTTTGGAAGTTTGGTCTTTTCGTTTCAAAAGTAGAGAAAATGAGAGATAGTTTTCTTGAAAATTCAATAACAACAAGGAGAATTGGCTTACCAACTTGACCGAAAAAAAAATGCACAAATTTCCAAATGAAATTCGGCACTACCTCTCCTACCCACACCACCAAGCCGTCCACTCCCCAAAATCCCTCCAAAGAATCGGCCTCAACTCCCCCACTAGCTCCCAACCACTCAATTCAAACTAGTTTGAACTAGTCTCCCTCCTACTTTCACTCTCCACCCTCCATTTGATTGAGTTGACAAAGTCCATGGTAGAGTTTGAACTACCAACAACTCCTCCTCCTTAAGCCGTCAAAATGGAACAAAAAGGGAGCACTCTGCAGCTTGAACTCAGGACCTCTCCCTCCTGAAATTGACGCCAACCACACACTCCAAGTGACGCATGCCTTGCCACTTTGCTAGCTCATCACTTGTGCTCAAAAACGCCAAATAAAATACATATGACCCAGCTCCTTCAGCTCCTCTCATATAAAGCCCAAAAACTAAAATTTTCCTACCTGCTCAGGCATAGTCCTAGCCTACAATTAAGCCCCTAAGACACCAAAACAGCAACATAGCAAGCTCCTAACATGCAAATTATGCCATAACAAAGATAACCCCCTAACCCGGGATATTACACTTCTCCTCTCTCTTTACTAAGTCAAAATCAAAATTCCTAACTCCAATTCTCTTCACCTAGGTTGATTTTGTTGGGGATCGATCTTACCTTCTTCTCTATTCCTTCAAACATTCAGGTTTCGGGAAGTATTTGGTAAGTCAAGTTGTGGCCGAATAGGGGGTGGACGGTTCTTGTATTATTTTATGAGTTTCTTAGGGCCGATTAGCCATTTCTTTATGGACTTGGAGAAACATTCCTAACTTGTGATTTTTACTAGGGGCTCAATTTCGTAATCGAAGGGAGTAACCAAACATTCTAGTATAGTAAGGAGTTGTCGTCGTGGTTGGTAAGTATTGTGGATTGTATTATCAGTCTCAAATTTGGGAGTATCGTGGATTAAGACTAACTGTTAGTCGATTATGATCTCAGGTGCTTTGGAAAGTGCTGAGTACCGTAACCTGTGAACAGGTGTGTAATCTCACACCCACTTTGATGATTGCGTGTGATGTTCTGTGAAACGACCAAAAGTCGAAAAGTAGGAAAATCGAAAACCGTGACCACTCGAGCATGTGAAAGCTCATTATGTTAAACCGAGACACGAATGATGGCAATAGATCGTTGAGAGTGTCATGAGCACCCTCGCGAAATTGAGGCTGTAACGGGTCTGATCAAGCCGAAACGGGCTAAATGGGCCCGATGGGCTAACGGGCCCACATGGGCAAAGTTGATAAAAAATGATCGAATGATAGATGCGGTTGTAAAAACTGCAAAACTGAGACTGAAACCATGCGTAATAGGCCATTCGAGCGTGTGGGCCCGTTTGGGCCTGAAATGAATTTAAGGCCCAATTGTATTGTAGAGACCCAAAAAGGGGTCCCATGTCGCTCGAGGCGACAATAGGCCTCCAGAAAGACAGTTAGATGATTAAATTACTGAAATACCCTTAATGGGTAAAGTACTGAAATACCCTTAATGGGTAAATTACTGAAACGTCCTCATTGGGAAAAATTACTGTTATACCCTTGGGAGGAAATTTAGCTGGTTTGTGTGAAAACAATTTAATTGCCATGATGATACATTATTGCATACACTGGAATATTATGCCATGACATGTTGCATTGGGTTGGGTTATATTTATGGAGGAAGTACTGTACTGGTGGCTATGCCACGTTATACTGATTTTAGTGGCTCAGCCACATATCACATTCTTGGCGGCTTTGCTACGTTTATCTTGGCAACTGATCGCATTCTTGGAGTGTAGGGCTGGGTGGGTTGACTTGGTCCCCACATGGAGTGTAGGGCTAGTACGGGTGGAGTGTAGGGTTGGATTGGGGTGGGCTGCATTCTCTTTTTGCATTACCATGATTATGGGGCTGTGGGCCCAAACTGATACTGCATGGGCTTAGGCCCAGACTATGACTGTGACTAAAAATGGGATTACACACTGTGTTCTTGTAACTCACCCCTTTTTCCCATAACCTTGCAGGTAATCCCTAGTGATAAAGGATTTTGGAGCTGCGGAGAAATCGATGGTGGCCATACATCAGAGTTGTTCCTCACGAAACTCAGTAAATTTGGTTTTTATCTTATTTTTAAGATTATTTAATTTGGGTTATTGTTTTGTAATAAGGCCATTGGATTTATTTTACTTTTAAAACTTTCATTTCGGCATTTACTAAACTGTTAAGCGTTTAAAAACTCGGTTTCTTAAAACATTAATAATCGCTTTTCAAAATAACACGATTCCGCAACTATTCAAGTTCAATTTTTCACAACAAAAATAGTTTTTCAAAATAATAACAACTTTGTAAGAATGGGCATTAAGCAAATCGTGTTTTTGCCAACAAACAATGAAACTCGGAGTTTCAAAAAGAGATGCAACATTTTTTAACGGTCACTTAGCTTTTCAACTTTCTTTTGATGTGGCATGCTAGATCCAGCCATAATGTCTAGGCCGAGTTTAGGGTGTTACATTTTATGGTATCAGAGCCAGGTTGCAAAACTCGGCTATGGAATGGGTTTGAAAATTTTTCTAAAATAGTTCAAAATGTGGTTTAGAAATAGTGTTACTGGAAGTATGGCCCACTGAGTCTCCGACACCAAATCCGTAAGTTTCCTTACTTTATACTAGATTTTACGATGAAATGACTGTAGTAAGAAACTACTAGAGATAGTGGTTGTATACTTTAGCTATAGAAACTGAGACTGTAGAGACTAAGACGGTAGTAAACTCGATCTGCGAAAAACAACTCTTATAACTGTTATCCATAAAACACTTGTTAATAAGCATGGGAACTATAAACTGATTCATAAAACTCTTAAACAGATTAACGCGTTACATCGATATGAGTACAAGAGGTCGCAGAAGAGGTACACATGGCCGTGGTAGAGGCCAAGGTGCTAGGGCTGGATCCTCAGCGTCAGGGCATATGCCTGATAGGGAGGCACCGGCATCACCGGTGACTGAGACGGGGTTTCATGATCGAGCTAGTGGGGATGATGCTTTGTCCCAAGCAATGTTACGGGTTTTAGAACAGGTTGCTAGAGCAAGTACTGGGTCGGCAGCTCGGGGGTCTATTTCTGAGTGACTCCGGTCGAACGGGGCCGAAGTTTTTAGGGGCATCTCTGGTGTAGCCCCGAATATGGCAGAATATTGGTTGGAGGCAGTCGAGTGGATCATGGATGACCTGGATTGCTCGGTGGAGTAAAAGCTGAAAGGGGCAATATCCCTACTGAGAGATAAGGCATACCAGTGGTGGCTCACTGTGAGGGAAGGCACATAAGTAGATTGATTAACCTGGGATTTCTTTAAAACGACTTTTCAGGGGAAATATGTTGGGGCTAGTTATGTGGACGCCCGGAGAAAAGAATTCTTGAATCTGGTTCAGGGGAATAAATCTGTGGCGGAGTATGAGGCGGAGTTTTTGCATCTGAGCTGGTATGCTCGGGGAATAGTCGCGACTAATTATGAGCGCTGTGTGCGGTTTGAAGATGGGCTGCGAGATGAGTTGCGGGTACTGATAGCCCCGCGAAGGGAGAGAGATTTCGCTACTTTAGTGGAGAAGGCCAAGATTGCTAAGGAGGTGAAACGCTCGGAGCGTCAGAATCGTGACAAGGAAATGGGCAGGAATAAGAGAGATTTTAGGCCTTCCAGTTCTTCAGATAGATTTCAAAAGAGGCCTAGATTTGATGGGCCGATCTGAACTGGAGTTCCGTTTGCTGCTGGCAGACCGTAGCCTTGCGCAGTGTGTGGGTTGTCTCATCAGGGTGAATGTTGGAAGAAAGTTGGGGCCTGCTTCAGGTGTGGGTCAAGAGACCACAGAATTAAGGACTGTACGCTGAAACTGGGTCCGATGCCAGTTGCGAGACAGGGGTATGTTCAGCCAGAGAGAGGTGGTCAGCAACCACCGAGAGGTCGTGGCCCAGCCTGAGGGGGAAATAGGTTTGGACGAGGTCATGGAGCACCGGGCAGAAGTGCTGGTAATACAGATGCAAGACAGCCAGGGTTGGTTTATGCTGCTCGGCGTCGAGAGGAGGGCGACGCACCTGATGTCATAACTGGTACGTTCTTTATTCATAATGTACCATGTTTTTCTTCAATTGATATTGGGTCAACGCATTCGTATGTTGCTTGTAATGTGTCTGGAACATTGGATATACAATTCAAACTTGTCGAAAAAGAAATATCAGTGATTAGTCCTTTAGGACAGTATGTCGTAGTGAATAAGCTATTCAGAGATGTGCCTTTAGAGGTTCAAGGGGTGGTCTTCCCGACAGATTTGATGGAACTGCCGTTTGGCGAATTTGACCTCATTCTGGGCATGGACTGGTTGGATAAGCACCGTGCAAACTTAGATTGAGCTGCTAAGCGCATGATACTAAAGACGTCAGAGGACGAGGAAGTGATGGTGATAGGAGAGAGAAGGGACTATCCGACCAATGGAATCTCCATGTTAAGAGCCGAGAAATTGGTTCGAAAGGGGTGCGAGGCGTTTCTAGCTTTTGTCAACACATCTGATGCTAAGGAGTTGTCTGTTGGGGATGTTAGGACTGTAAAGGAATTTTCTGATGTATTTCCAGAAAAGCTTACGGGGTTGCCCCCAGATCGTGAGGTTGAGTTCGGTATTGAGCTGTTACCAGGAACGACTCCGGTGTCTATCACCCCTTATAGGATGGCACCGAAAAAGCTGGTAGAACTAAAGGCTCAGATCCAAGAGCTGTTGGATCAGAATTTATCAGACCAAGTGTATCTCCATGGGGAGCGTCGGTATTGTTCGTGAAGAAGAATGATGGGTCAATGCGTATGTGTATTGACTATCGTCAGTTGAACAAGTTAACGATTAAGAACAAATACCCGCTGCCAAGAATTGACAATCTGTTCGATCAGCTGCGAGGAGCTTCGGTCTTCTCAAAAATAGATTTAAGATTGGGATATCATCAGCTAAGGGTCAAGGAGGCAGATATACACAAGACTGCATTCTGAACTCGTTATGGGCATTACGAGTTTCTGGTCATGCTGTTTGGATTAACGAATGCACCAGTTGCTTTCATGGATATGATGAACCGGGTTTTCCAACCCTATCTAGACTGGTTTGTGGTGGTATTCATAGATGACATTTTGGTGTATTCAAGAACTGAGAAGGAGCATGATTCACATCTTCGGGTTGTTCTGCAGATATTGAGGGAAAAGCAACTTTACGCCAAATTTAGTAAGTGCAAATTTTGGCTGAAGAAAGTTACATTTTTGGGTCATGTTGTGTCTGCCGAGGGGATTAGGGTTGATCCTCGGAAGGTCGAAGCTGTATTGGATTGGAAGCCACCGAAGTCAGTATCAGAGATCCGAAGTTTTCTGGGTTTAGCTGGGTACTACAGACGGTTCGTTGAGGGGTTTTCTTTAGTTGCCGCACCTCTAACTAAATTGTTGCGTAAGGGGGTACCGTTTGTGTGGACTGATAAGCAGCAAGAGAGTTTTGAGAAACTGAAGAAGATTTTGACTGAAGCACCGGTATTAATTCAGCCTGAGGCTGGGAAAGAATTTGTTGTCTACTGTGATGCGTCGTACACGGGATTGGGCTGTGTGTTGATGCAAGAAGGGAATGTGGTGGCATACGCATCCCGTCAACTTAGGCCACACGAGGTGAACTACCCTACTCATGACTTGTAACTAGCTGCAGTAGTGTTCGCACTAAAGATATGGAGACATTATCTGTATGGGGAAAAGTCGATCATCTACACAGACCATAAGAGTCTGAAGTATCTCCTTACCCAAAAGGAGTTGAATCTCAAGCAACGGAGATGGATAGAGTTGCTGAAGGATTACGATTGCTCGATTGAGTATCATTCGGGGAAAGCCAATGTGGTAGCGGATGCGCTGAGTCGTAAGGTGGTATCTGACTTGAGAGCAATGTTCGCTCGGCTCAGTCTATTTGTGGATGGTAGTTTGTTGGCGGAACTGCAAGTAAAACCAACATGGATTAGTCAGATTAAGGAGAAACATATGCTAGATGAGTCGTTGAGTTCTCGTTTTCAGCATGTTGAGAAAGGAGAGACTATTGATTTTGAATTGAATGGTGAAGGGGTATTATGTTTTCGTGGAAGGGTCTGTGTTCCGAGGGATTCTGAGTTAAGACAGATGATTCTGCGGGAAGCGCATAGTAGCCCATATGCTATGCATCCCGGTGGGAATAAATTATATCGAGATCTACGTGAACTATATTGGTGGCCAGGACTTAAGCATGAGGTGATTGATTTCGTAAGTAAGTGTTTAACATGCCAGAAAGTGAAGGCTGAGCATCAACTCCCTTCAGGATTGCTGTAGCTTGTAAAGATTCCACTTTGGAAGTGGGAGAGGATAACAATGGATTTTGTTAGTGGGCTACCCCTGACGCCTACTAAGAAAGATTCAGTGTGGGTAATTGTGGATCGGCTGACTAAATCTGCTCATTTCATACCGGTTCGCACTGACTACTCATTACAGAAGTTGGCCAAGTTGTACGTGGCAGAAATTGTGAGGCTGCATGGGGTGCCAGTGTCTATCATCTCAGATAGGGACCCTAGATTCACATCTCGGTTCTGGAAGGTGTTACATGAAGCTCTGGGTACAAGGTTGGATTTCAGTGCAGCGTTTCATCCGCAGACTGATGGTCAGTCGGAGAGGGTAATCCAGATTTTGGAAGACATGTTGAGAAGCTGTGTGATTGATTTCAGGGGCAGTTGGGAAGATTATTTACCATTGGCAGAATTCGCGTATAACAACAGCTACCAATCCAGCATTCAGATGGAACCGTATGAGGCATTATATGGTCGTAGGTGTCGTACCCCTACATGCTGGACTGAATTTGGTGAGCGAAGGATGTTGGGTCCAGAGTTAATTTCTGAAATGGAAGAAAAAGTGAAGCTGATACGGGGTCGGTTAAAAGAAGCCTCTGATAGGAAAAAGTCGTATGCTGACTTAAAGCATAAAGAGATAGAGTTTTCTGTGGGAGATTTTGTCTTCTTGAAAGTCTCACATTGGAAAAAGATTCTGAGATTTGGACGGAAGGGCAAGTTAAGTCCCAGATTCATTGGACCTTACCGGGTGTCGAAACGTGTTGGACCGGTCGCCTATCAACTTGAACTACCTCCTGAGTTACACCGGATACATAATGTATTCCACGTTTCTATGCTGAGACGCTATCGGTCAGATCCTTCTCATATAGTGCCGGTGGAAGAAATTGAGATAAGACCGGATCTGTCTTTTGAAGAAGAATCGGTGCAGATTTTGGATCGTGATGTTAAAGTGTTGAGAAGAAAATCCGTACCGTTGGTCAAAGTGTTGCGACGTAATCAGAATTTAGAGGAAGCCACGTGGGAGCCTGAGGAGGCAGTGCGACATCGATACCCCCATCTCTTTTGATCAGGTAAAATTTCGAGGCCGAAATTTCTTTAAGGGGGTAGAATTGTAACATCCTAAAGTTAAGGGTTTGCCATATCTGTGTAATTGTATGTTATGCTTGCTCTACGGGTTATTTGAGGGTGTTTAGGGGCTCTAGGGAGGCCTGTGGTCAAGGCCAAACCTTGGAAAAATTTTGGTTTTTGGGCACTTTAGGGGAGAGGATCAGAAGCGTGGTTTAAGTGAATTAAAGTGTGGTTTTTAACACAAGTGAAGTGTGTGGTGGAGGTTGTGGCGTTAATAGGGTGAGCAAAGGGAAGGGGTTCAATCCCACAAGCAAAGATATGGGAGTTTTTATTTTGTGCTTTGGGAGGAGAAGAGGTAGAGTTTGGTTAGAACTCTGCAAGGGAGAGTGGAGACTCAGTCAAATCATTTGAATGGGTGGAGGAGAGAAATTCACGGAGAATATTGGGGGAGTGAATCAAGGAGTGGGGTGTGTGAAGGAGTGGTGCCGTGTGGGGGAAGTGGTCACTTGTGAAGGCATATTCGGTTTGAGTGGGGGAGGGAGTGCCGATTTTCTAATTCATTTTGAAGAGTGTTGCTTTTTGGTGTTTTGACTATAGGATTTCGAGTTTTCTTTTCCTCAACTTGCTGTTGCCGAATTTTCTTTCCAGTTTCATTCTTTCTCTCGTTCTTTTTGTTCTCGTACATTATTTTCTCTACTTGTTACCTAAACATCTATTGGCCGAAACTCCCCCTTTCCATCTCCTTTCACACGTTCTTTTCTACTTTCTTCTCATCTTTCTTTCTTGTGTTTCACAATAGCCGAAATTCCTACCCCTTTTCTTTTAGTCTCCAATTGATTCTTTCTTTTCTTTCCCATCATTGAATTTTCATTTCGGTTTAACCCCATAGCTGAGTCTGGTTCTTTCGTTTGGCTGCCAATTGCCGAAGGGTTCATCTTAAATTCATAGTTGCTATTCTCAGTAGTCGAGTTTTCTTTTCTATTCAGTTTCTCTTTGATCAAGGTAGTGGTTTCTTTCTCTCATCTTCTTCTCCTCTCTCTTTACTAAGTCAAAACCGAAATTCCTAACTCCAATTCTCTTCGCCTAGGTTGATTTTGTTGGGGATCGATCTTACCTTCTTCTCTATTCCTTTAAACATTCAGGTTTTGGGAAGTACTTGGTAAGTGAAGCTGTGGCCGAATAGGGGGTGGATGGTTCTTGTATTATTTTATGAGTTTCTTAGGGTCGAATAGCCATTTCTTTATGGACTTGGAGCAACATTGCTAACTTGTGATTTTTACTAGGGGCTCAAATTTGTAATCGAAGGGAGTAACCAAACATTCTAGTATAGCATGGAGTTGTCGTCGTGGTTGGTAAGTATTGTGGATTGTATTATCAATCTCAAATTTGGGAGTATCGTGGATTAAGATTAACTGTTAGTCGATTATGATCTCATGTGTCTTGGAAAGTGCTGAGTACCGTAACTCATGAACAGGTGTGTAATCTCACACCCACTTTGATGATTGCATGTGATGTTCTGTGGAATGGCCAAAAGCCGAAAAGTAGGAAAACTGGAAACCGTGACCACTCGAGCATTCGAAAGCTCGTGGTGTTAAACCGAGACACGAATGATGGCAATAGATCGTTGAGAGTGTCACGAGAACCCTCGCAAAATTGAGGCTATAACGGGTTTGATCGAGCTGAAACGGGCTAAATGGGCCCGATGGGCTAACGGGCCCACATGGGCAAAATTGATAGAAAACGACCGAATGATAGATGCAGTTGTAAAAACTGCAAAACTGAGACTGAAACCATGCGTAATGGGCCACACGAGCGTGTGGGCCCGTTTGGGCCTAAAATGGATTTTAGGCCCAATTGTATTGTAGAGACCCAAAAAGGGGTCCCATGTCGCTCGAGGCGACAATAGGCTCCCAGAAAGACAGTTAGACGATTAAATTACTGAAATACCCTTAATGGGTAAATTACTAACATACCCTTAATGGCTAAATCACTGAAATGCCCTCGTTAGGCAAAATTACTGTTATACCCTTGGGAGGAAATTTAGCTGGTTTGTGTGAAAACAAATTAATTGCCATGATGATACATTATTACATACACTGGAATATTATGCCATGACATGTTGCATTGGGTTGGGTTATATTTATGGAGGAAGTGTTGTACCCACCTATGCCACGTTATACTGATTTTAGTGGCTCAGCCACATATCACATTCTCGCGGCTTTGCTTTGCGTTTATCTTGGCGGCTCAATTTGCGTTCTTAGAGTGTAGGGCTGGGTGGGTTGACTTGGTCCCCACACGGAGTGTAGGGCTGGTACGGGTGGAGTGTAAGGTTGGATTGGGGTGGGCTGCATTCTCTTTTTGTATTACCATGATTATGGGGTCAGAGGCCCAAATCGATCTTGCATGGGCTTAGGCCCGCACTATGATCGTGTTCGAAAATGGGATTACACACTGAGTTCTTCTAACTCACCCCTTTTTCCCATAACCTTGCTGGTAATCCCCAGTGATAAAGGATTTGGGAGCTGCGGAGAACTCGGTGGTGGCCGTACATCGAAGTTGTTCCTCACGAAACTTAGTAAATCTTGTTTTTATCTTATTTTTAAGATTATTTAAATTGGGTTATTGTTATGAAATAAGGCCATTGGATTTATTTTACTTTTTAAACTTTCATTTCGGCATTTACTAAACTGTTAAGCATTTAAAAACTGGGTTTTTTAAAACATTAATAATTGCTTTTCAAAATAACACGATTCCGCAACTGTTCAAGTTCGATTTTTCACAACAAAAACAGTTTTTCAAAATAATAACAACTTTATAAGAATAGACATTAAGCAAGAACAAACAACGAAATTTGGAGTTTCAAAAAGAGATGCAACATTTTTTAACGTTCACTTAGCTTTTCAACTTTCTTTTGATGTGGCATGCTAGATCCGGCCATAATGTCTAGGCCAGGTTTGGGGTGTTACATGCCATGTCCCAGACATGGTCTTACACTAGCATACATGTCATCGCTGATGCCATGTCCCAGACATGGTCTTACACTGACTTACGTATCGAGGCTGATGCCATGTCCCAAACATGGTCTTACACGAGCTCTCGTCTCGATGCCGATGCCATGTCCCAGACATGGTCTTACACTGGCATACATATCAACCCAGTGTCATGGCTTGGATATCCAATCTATTCCTAAGGTTCAACCGGGAGTATACCACGCCAAATTTAGTCATGTATATTCATATCAATAACTAAACATTTTATGCAATATCAATTGTTTAATGCTTAATAGTAATAGAGTTTTATTATTTACATACAACTTACCTTGGTATACAAAAAGTGAGCGACTAAATTGAATTAATCTACTAGCTTGGCTTTTCTCCGGTCTAGGTCCGGACTCCGTTTTTCTTGATCTAAAATGATAAAATTAACTCATTTAATCATCACATAAATCAAGACATTTTAAAATTTCTACTTTGGCAAAATTATCGTTTTGCCCTTAGACTTTCACAAAATTACGATTTTGCCCCTAGGCTCGTAAATCGATTTTCATCAAATTTCCTTATTAACCAAGCCTAGCCGAATATACTTTAAGCTTATAGCAACTCACAATTCCAATTATTTCACATATTTACTACTCATTTTATAAACCTCACAAAATGGTCCCTTTTGGTATTTTCATGAAAAATCCTTTCACAAAAGTTGTTTATTAAACAACTATGATTCATTTTCTTCCATAAAAATTCAGCAAACAACATAAATGTTTTCATGGCAAAACCCTAGACTCTCAACCATATTGCAAAATAGTCCCCTCATTAGCTAGATTAAGCTACAATGGTTCCAAAAGAACAAATATTATCAAGGATAGCCATTAAAATCACTTACTTGCAAGGGTTTAAGTGGCTGAAAATTTTCAAGCTTTCCAAAGCCGCTCTTTGCTAAAATTTTTGGTGGTTGTAGGAAGAAGATGAAAAGATGATATCATTTTATCTTTATTTTATTATTACAAGTCAATTTGTCACCAAAACTTCACCTACTCTTGGAAAATCTTATTTTCTTATCTCTATGGCCGGCCAACACATGCCTAAGGGTCTAATTGCACATTAGTGACCTCCAATTTAATATTCTATAGCTATTAGACACCTTTAGCTTGTAGAATAAAACTTTCGCACTTTATGCAATTTAGTCCTTTTTTTTCAAAATTAAGCTTGCAATCACTAAAATTAATGCACCAAAAATTTCATGCACTCATATTATCATGTTATAACACATAAAATAATATTAAAATAATTTTCTCCGACCTCGGTTTAGTGGTTCCGAAACTACTGTTTCGACTAGCCCCAAAATCGGGTCGTTACAATTCTCCCCCTTAGGGATTTTCGTCCCTGAAAATCTTACCAGCAAAATGGTTCGGATATTGGTCTCTCATGGTCTCCTCGGGTTCCCATGTGGCCTCTTCAACCCCATGTCTATGCCATAGTACTTTCACGAGTGCTACACTTTTATTTCTCAATTGTTTGACCTCTCAATCTAAAATCTTAACCGGCTCTTCACCATAGGTCATGTCTGAACAAATCTCAACCTCTGTTGGTGAAATCACATGTGATGGGTCAGAACGATAACGGCACAACATAGACACGTGGAATACATCATGGATCTTTTCTAACTCGGATGGCAAGGCTAATCAATAAGCTACCGGTCCAATCCTCTCAGTCACCTCATAAGGTCCAATAAAACGTGGACTTAATTTGCCTTTCCTACCAAATCTGAGGACTTTCTTCCACGAGGATACTTTCAAGAACACCTTATCACCGACTTGAAACTCAATTTCTTTTTGTTTCAAATCTGCGTAGGATTTTTATCTATCCGAAGCGGCCTTCAAACAACCACGAATTACTTTTACTTTCTCTTCTGTTTCTCTAACTAAGTCAACCCCGTGTATCTGATTTTCTCTAAGTTCAGTCCAATATAAGGGCGTTCGGCACTTACGCCCATACAAATCCTCATAAGGCGCCATTCTCAAACTCGACTGATAGCTTATGTTGTAGGAAAATTATACTAACGACAAGTACTTTTCCCAACTGCCTTGAAACTCAAGAACACAACACCGCAGCATATCTTCAAGAATCTGAATTACTCTTTTCGACTGACCGTCATTTGCGAGTGGAAAGCCGTGCTAAAATTTAACTTTGTCCTCAAAGCTTCTTGCAACCTTTTCCAAAATCGTGATGTGAACCTCGGATCTCTATCCGAAATGATCGACAACGGTACTCCGTGAAGTCTCATAATTTCAGAAACATATAGATCGGCCAATTTCTCAAGTGGGTAGTCGGTACGCACTAGTATAAAATGAGCCGACTTAGTTAGCCCATCAACCACAACCCATACAGCATCTTTCTTCTTTGGAGTCATGGGTAAACCTGTTACAAAATCCATCGTGATTCGATCCCATTTCGACTCGGGAACCATCACTGGCTAAAGTAAACCCGAAGGTACCTGATGTTCGGCTTTTACTTGCTGATAAATTAAGCACTTAGAGACAAACTCTGTGATGTCTCTTTTCATTCACGACCACCAATACATTTTCTTCAAGTCATTATACATTTTCACATTACCCGGGTGGATAGACAAACAACCACTATGGGCCTCTTGTAAAATTTTCTGAATAAGCTCTTCACCCTTGGGTACACAGATCCTTTCTCTAAACATCAAATAATCGTCGGCACCAATTCAAAAATCTGATTCAATACCCGCTTCACACTGAGTTATCTTTGTAACACCCTGAATTTGGGCCTAGTAGAATTGGGCCCATTGGGCCTTGGGTATAAGAGCGTTTGAAGTTTTTAGAGGAAACGAGAACGGCATTATTCCTGGTTGGACCTATCAGGAAGGTGATTTTGGAAGGTTATGGGGTTTCTATGTAGTACCGGGTTCAAGTTAGGCCATAAAAGAAATTTCAATTTTTGGGCCTTTAGTAGGGAGAGCTTGTGGAAGCAGGACTTAAGGATTTTTGTTTGCATTTTGCTAACACAAGATGGCTATGTGGTAGAGTGGTGGTGGCGTCAATGTGTGAGTAAGGGGAGTGAGGTTCGAATCCCACATGCAGCTTTTGGGGATTTTCGTTTGTGCTCAAGGAGGTGAAGAGGTGGAGTTGGAGTGGGATTCTATTTGGTGAAGGTTTGAATTGGTCAAACGGTTTGAATGAGTGAAGGGGAGTAAGTGTAGGAGAGAATCATGGTTTTCAAGTGGGGGAAGAGTTGGCCGAATATGGGGAAGTAGATAGGCAATATTCGGCCAAAAGACTTGGCATCTTGTAGAGTGCATTTTCGGTTTTTGTCAAGGAGAAGTGTCGAATTTCTCTAGCTATCTTTGGTGTTTTTGCGTTTTGGGCACTTTTTCCTTAAACATTTCGGGTCATTTTCTTTCTATTTTCTTTCTTGCTGAAATCTTAATCTGACTTTCTCTCTTCTTCTTCTTCTTTGTTTTCTCTTCTACTCCTCCCTCTCTATAAGCCGAACCTCCTATCTCTTCTCTAATCTGTAATTGTTCTTCTTTCTCCACCAACACCTCGTCTTGGGTTCTTTATTTGGTAAGCTTTTCATCCACTTTCTTTCTTTCTTTCCTCTTTGCTCAGCATAGCCAAAGCACTTTTCTCTTGGTGTAGGCCGAACCTGTTGGAGTTTAAGCATACCCTCCTCATCGTTTATTCAGCCTTTGAATTCCGGAAATCGATTGGTAAGTGTGGCTAGGGCCAAATAGGGGTGGTGGAGTTCTTCTCTTATCGGGTTATTTTTGCTCAAGCCGAAAGGCTGTTATGATTTCAATTAGAGCTGTGAGTGATATGGCTAACATCTCTCCTTTGTTTTAACGTTGCAAGGGACTCGACGTACTTAATCAAAGAGCCGACTAAGCACTTTTTGTGGCAGTGAATCGCTTGGTTGTTGGTACGTGGATTCGGGGTTTCAACCTACGCTCGAAGCAGATGTTTACTCACACCATTCTGACTATAGATTAGCAAGTGCCGAAAAGTCGGAACTCCGACAAATGATGCCATATGAGCGTGCGAACGCACGTGTGGTGAACCGAGCCCACGGAAATGGGCGCATGATGCGTGAGGCCACCTTGAGCGTTCCCATGGGCTTAGGAAGTTTTGGGCCTCGTTTGGTTGAAATGGGTCGAGTGGGCCCTACATGGGTAAATGTTGTGGACGGATAGGAATTAAGGAGCCGACCATGAGCGATCACATGGCCAAAGGCAGTTTTGGGCCGAATGGGCCACACGAGAATGTGGGCCCACCTGGGTCGAGTTTTGGGCTTTGGGCCCAAATACACCGTTTTGATTAAATGCGATATCTGTGTCGCTCAAGGCGACTGTAGACCTCCGGAAATGTTGTAAAATTACTAAAATACCCTCGAAGGGTAAAATGACCGAAATACCCCTGGAGGGTAAGATGACCGTTATGCCCCTGAAGGGCAGAATGACTAAAATGCTCTACATGTTATATGATTGTTATTGTATGTTTATTATGGTATGTTGCATTCATGTGTTATTATGTTGCATGGGGATGGGACTATTAATACGGAAGAAGTGCTAATAGGATCGCATGGTCGCTTGACGACTGTGGATCCACCGAAGGCTTTTAAGCCATGAGCAGCTCTGCTGCAATGATAAGTTAGTGCCGCAACCGATGCTATATAAGGAGTGTAGGGATGGGTGGGCCGATTAAATCCCCACAGGAGTGCAGGGTTGGACAGGAGACGGAGTGCAGGGTTGGTATGGGCATTAACGCATTGCATACATGGATTTTAATATTGAGATGGGATTAGGCCCAGATAAATATGATATGTGACATTTGATATGGGCTAAGGCCCAACCGAGGCTATTTTGGGCTAAGGCCCAATTGCCACCATTTCTGTAATGGGCTTAGGCCCGGATTATTGTGATGCATGTTTTACTGACGAGGGTTGTACACACTGAGTTTTCGTAAACTCACCCCTCTCTTTTTAATTTTTCTCAGTTAGTCCTCAGTAGGCGGTTCGACGTACGGGAGGACTCGAGGTGGCCACTCTACGAGCAGCTTTGAATTTGAGTATTCAATTTTACTCTATTTAAACCGATTTTTATTGGGTTGTAATAAGGCCTCTCTTAATTTCTAGATTTTAATTTGGTATTTTTAGTTTATTACGATTTATATCTGCTAGAGGTAGAACGCGATTTTCTAAAAACGATAACTATTTTTAAAACACTACATTTCCGCAACTCAATTTTTTTTAAAATATCACGTTTTCGTAAATCAATGGTTTTAATTAAGCTTCCGCAACAAATAAGGTTTTAAAGATAATAACATTCTAAAACGGTATAACTTATTAACAAACCACGATTAAAACGAAAATTGAGGTTTGTACAAATTTTGAAATTTCAAGAAGGGTTTTTAATGAAAACATGGTTTTCGAAAAACACCTCAATGTGACATGCCAGATTCGGGCCTAACTTCTAGGCCGGGTTTGAGGTGTTACAATCTTGGCTTGCAATTCTTTATCACCATTTTGAGCTTCGTAGATCTCTTGCAAAAACGTTGGTTTTGCTCTCAACTCGGCTAAAATCGAACCATTGTCAGTCACGGGCAACTGAGTATTCATAGCCCTCAAAGCAAACAATGACTTCCTACTCAGAGCATCGGCGACCACATTCGCCTTTCCAGGGTGATAATCAATTATCAACTCATAATCCTTTATCAGCTCTAACCATCTCCGCTGTCGTAGATTTATCTCCTTTTGAGTCATCAAATACTTTAGACTCTTATGGTTGGTGAACACTCGGCATTTCTCGCCATACAAATGGTGTCTCTAAATCTTCAGTGCAAACACTATGGCGGCCAGCTCTAAATCGTGAGTTGGATAGTCTTTCTCTTGTGGCTTTAGCTGTCTCGAAGCATAAGCTATTACCTTGCCTTCTTGCATAAGCACACATCCCAATCCATTTAAGGATGCATCACTATACACCACAAATTCCTTTCCCGGTTCTGGTTGCACTAAAATAGGAGCTTCAGTCAACAATGCTTTTAGTTTCTCAAAACTCTGTTAGCACTTCTCTGTCCTTTCGAACTTGAAATCTTTCTGTAGCAACATTGTCATAGGAGTAGAAATCATGGAGAATCCTTTGACAAACCGTCTGTAGTATCTGGCTAAGCCCAAAAAGCTTCTAATCTCTGATACATTCCTCGGCGGTTTCCACTCAACAATAGCCGAGATCTTACTTGGATCAACCCTAATTCCATTACCCGACACGATGTGTCCTAAAAATCCGACTTCTCGGAGCCAAAACTCACTTTTGCTAAACTTAGCATATAACTGCTTATCTCTTAATGTTTGCAAAACAGTTCTCAAATGCTCCCCGTGCTCACCCTCATCCCGAGAATAAATTAATATGTCATCAATAAAAACAACTACAAACTTATCCAAGTACGGTCAGAAAATACGGTTCATTAAATCCATAAATACGGCAGGAGCATTCGTTAAGCCAAAGGCATGACTAGGAACTCATAATGGCCATACCTCGTCCGAAATACAGTTTTCGGTACATCATGCTTCTTAACTCTTAACTGGTAATAGCCGGACCTCAGGTCTATCTTAGAAAACACCGTGGCTCCCTTCAATTGGTCGAACAAATCATCGATCCTTGGCAAAGGATACTTGTTCTTACTTGTAACCTTGTTGAGCTGTCTGTAGTCTATACATAATCTCATCGACCCGTCTTTCTTTTTCACAAAAAGTACTAGTGCACCCTACGGAGAATAGCTCGGTCTTGCGAAACCTTTATCTGTCAACTCTTGTAACTGAGCCTTCAATTCTTTTAACTCCAACGGTGCCATCCTATACAGGGCAATCAAAATAGGTGTCGTACTGGGAACCAACTGAATACCAAACTCAACCTCCCTAACTGGAGGCAATCCAGGTAACTCTTCCGGAAACACATCCGGATACTCGCATACCACCGGCACTGACTCAATCTTTACTTCTGATTCTTGGGTATTCAACACAATTGCAAGATAGGACTCATACCCTTTTCTCATACATTTCTCAGCTGCTAAAGGAGAAATCACTACAGGCAAGCTATCCGATTCACCTGATTCAACCCGAATAATATCCCCATTTTCACATCTCAGTTCAATAAACTTACTACCATAGTTTACTAACACATTATGAACAGTCAACCAATCCATGCCAAGAATTAGATCAAATTCATCAAACGGTAGTAGCATGAGATTAGCCGGAAAATAATGGCCTCTAATCATCAAGGGACAATTTCTACACACTTTGTCAACTATCACATGCTTGCCTAACGAGTTTGACACTTTTATCATAAATTCTGTAGACTCAATAGACATATTCATACTAGACACCAATTTCATACAAATATAGGAATGAGTAGACCCCGGATAAATCAAAGCAACAACAGAGGTATCATGAAGAGAAAAAGTACCCGTAATCACATCTGGTGACGATGCCTCTTCACGAGCGCGAATGGCATATGTCCTTGCAGGAGCTCTACCCTCTGATCTCACAGTGGAGTCTTTAGGCGCACCTCTACTGTTAGCCCCACTTCCCGGGTTCTTCTGTGGTCTACCCCTCGAAGGTACATTACTTGCTCGCACTTCTTGTTTTCTGTCTTTCTCATTCATCTTAGGACAATTTCGAATTAAGTGGTCTAATGAACCGCACTTGAAGCAGCCTCTTTCATTTCCTTTGCATTCCCCGAAGTGACATCTACCACACTGCGAGCATTCCAGTCTATTAGGTCGGGGCACTACCAACACTCGCAATTGAAGTGGTCTGGGCCTTAGATGCCGTGTATTGCTTATTCTTATTTCTGTTCGAGAATCCAACTAAAGCATTGGATCAAGTAGTGGACTCTCTTGATTTCTTAGATGAGGACTGAAACAATTTCCCCAACTGTCTTTGCTTTGAGTCCCGAGACTCAATATCAGCTTTCCTTTTCTCTTTGGCCAATTCTTCGGCCTTCAAGCTCTCTCAACAAGCACCACAAACTGCCTTAACTCTAAAATGCCAACTCATAATCGAATGTCTTCGTTCAATCCATCCTCAAATCTCTTGCACATGATGGCTTCGGTAGATACGTACTCCCTAGCGTATTTGCTGAGTCTAACGAGCTCACGCTCATATTCTGTTACTATCATTTAGCCTTACTTCAATTCTAGAAATTCCTTCCTCTTCTGGTCTATAAACCTCTGGCTAATATACTTCTTCCGGAATTCCTCTTGGAAAAACTCCCATGTAATCCTTTCCCTTGGAACAACCGACACAAGGGTGTTCCACCATTGGTAGGCTGAGTCTCGCAGGAGTGACACGACACATTTCATGCACTCCTCAGGTGTGCAAGACAACTCATCGAATACCCTAATGGTATTTTCTAGCCAGAAATCTGCCCTCTCTAGGTCATCATCTATATTGGCTCTAAATTCCTCAGCCCCTTGCTTTCGAATTCTGTCTACTGGAGGTTTTTCTCTTCTAATCGTTTCCACTACTTGAGGAGCTGTAGGGGCAGGCTGGGGAATTGGAGGACGTGGAGGGGGTGGAGCGTTCGGGTTTGCACGAACAAACTTTGAGTACCATACATTCATCATATGGAGGAAGGCTTCTCTAGCCCTTCCGCCTTGACTCAGTGTCACGGGCCCACTTTCAACTGGTGCGGTCCCTTCTGCAGGAGCCGGCACATTACTCTCAACATCATCTGCCACTGCTCCGTCAGGATTCATTTACTATATAAAAACACATTTTAAATTGTTAGGAGTCATCACACTATCATAATTCATATATGGCATGTATAGCTAGACTCATACACATGCTAGGTTAGTCTGAGAATTGACTAAACCATAGCTCTGATACCATTAAATGTAACACTCCTTACCCGTATCCGACACCGGGAAAGGGTACGAGGCGTTACCTAACTTAAACACATGCATATACACAATTCCGAATCATAAAAGTCCGTTCAAATTTAAAAATTTTCAAACTTCCTCTTAACATCCTTAATATGGGCCTACGAGGCCCAAAACACATCTTAGAAACATTTCGAGATCAGATCAAGTTCTTTGGAAAACCTTAAAAAATGTCATTAAAAACAGGGGAACACGCCCGTGTGGAAGTGTGACACGCCCGTGTAACTTGATAACATGGCCATGTTGAAAGATCGTGTGATTTACACGGCCTAAGCATATAGGGACACACCCGTGTCCCACGCCCGTGTGGTTTATTTCTCAATTTGAACCTACAGGGGTTTCCACACGGCCTGACACACGCCCGTGTCCATAGCCCGTGTCCCAGACACGGCCATGACACGCCCGTGTCTTAGCCCATGTGCAAAAACCTTGACATTCTGTTTTTGATGTCATCAACCTAATAAGGTCACACGGCCAAGGCACACGCCCGTGTCCTTAGACCGTGTGGCGAATTAAATTCTTAAATTCAGGTACAGACTTCACACGGCCTGGGCACATGCCTATGTCCTATGGCCGTGTCTTCCACACGGTTGAGACACACGGCCGTGCCTCTGCCCGTATGGTTCATACTAGGCATTCTATTTTGCCAACTCAGAATGCAGGGGGACACACATCCAAACCACACGCCCATGGGGCAGACCGTGTGTCACACATAACCTAGACACACGCCCGCGTGTCTACCCGTGTGGACAAAAACAAGGCTATTTACCAAGCCCTTTCTACCACCCCCTACTTGCACCAACATAAGCCACCTCAAATTCATGCATAAACATACCAATTTCTCAACCATGCAATTTGCACATTCATGATAAACACCATCATTTTTATAAATCAACAATAAATATTAGCCATCAACTATGGCCTTATACAAAAAGAATTCATCTTCAAATCAAGCCAACACATTTGGCCAAAACAATATTACACTTGACAAATACTAAGCACCTATACATGCCATACTCAAAAAGATGAAACTAACTATACCAAATGTTCAATTTGATAGTGTGATCGAGCCTCCGACGTCCTTTGAATTCCCGAGCTAACTTGGCGGCTCTATAAGAAAATGGAAAGGAGAAGGAGTAAGCACAAAGCTTAGTAAGTCATAGGTAAATAATTAACAACAATTACCAAGCATTAACAAACTCATAACATTTTTTAAACTTGCATATGATTCCCAAATAAATAAAGGTATAACTTACTCATTTCACCCTTACTAATCATACAACATAATTCGAACTCATTTCTCAAAAATCTCATGTAGGTACCTGTACCACTTACAACATAATCATAACTTTTCTCACTTTTGACACAAGCTTTAATTTACTCGTTGAACCCATTGGAATACCAAAGGATACCCGATAAGCCTCACACAATAGGGTAAAATGCCGATGCCATGTCCCAGACATGGTCTTACACTGGCTTACATATTGAGGCCGATGCCATGTCCCAAACATGGTCTTACACTAGCTCTCGTCTCGATGCCGATGCAATGTCCTAGACATGGTCTTACACTGGCTCTCACATATCAACGCCGATGCCATGTCCCAGACATGGTCTTACACTGGCTCTCATAATGTGGCCGATGCCATGTCCCAGACATGGTCTTACACTAGCACACATGTCATCATCGATGCCATGTCCCAGACATGGTCTTACACTGGCTTACGTATCGAGGCTGATGCCATGTCCCAAACATGGTCTTACACTAGCTCTCGTCTCGATGCCGATGCCATGTCCCAAACATGGTCTTACACTGGCATACATATCAACCCAGTGTCATGGCTTGGATATCCAATCTATTCCTAAGGTTCAACCGGGAGTATACCACGTCAAATTTAGTCATGTATATTCATATCAATAACTAAACATTTTATGCAATATCAATTGTTTAATGCTTAATAGTAATAGAGTTGTATTATTTACATACAACTTACCTTGGTATACAAAAAGTGAGCGACTAAATCGAATTAATCTACTAGCTTGGCTTTTCCCCAGTCTAGGTCCGGACTCAATTTTCTTGATCTAAAATGATAAAATTCACTCATTTAATCATCACATAAATCAAGACATTTTAAAATTTCTACTTTGGCAAAATTATCGTTTTGCCCTTAGACTTTCACAAAATTATGATTTTGCCCCTAGGCTCGTAAATCGATTTTCATCAAATTTCCTTATTAACCAAGCCTAGCTGAATATACTTTAAGCTTATAGCAACTCACAATTCTAATTATTTCACACATTTACTACTCATTTTATAAACTTCACAAAATGGTCCCTTTTGGTATTTTCATGAAAAATCTTTTCACAAAAGTTGTTTATTTAACAACTATGATTCATTTTCTTCCATAAAAATTCAAAAAACAACATAATTTTTTTCATGGCAAAACCCTAGACTCTCAACCATAGTGCAAAATAGTCCCCTCATTAGGTAGCTTAAGCTACAAGGGTTCCAAACGTACAAAAATTATCAAGGATAGCCATTAAAATCACTTACTTGCAAGGGTTTAAGTGGCTGAAAATTTTCAAGCTTTCCAAAGCCCCTCTTTGCTGAAATTTTCGATGGCTGTAGGAAGAAGATGAAAAGATGATATCATTTTATCTTTATTTTATTATTACTAGTCAATTTATCACCAAAACTTCACCTACTCTTGGAAAATCTTATTTTCTTGTCTCTATGGTCGGCCAACACATCCCTAAGGGTCTAATTGCACATTAGGGACCTCCAATTTAATATTCTATAGCTATTAGACACCTTTAGCTTGTAGAATAAAACTTTCGCACTTTATGCGATTTAGTCCTTTTTCAAAATTAAGCTTGCAATCACTAAAATTAATGCACCAAAATTTTCATGCACTCATATTATCATGTTATAACACATAAAATAATATTAAAATAATTTTCTTTGACCTCGGTTTAGTGGTTCCGAAACCACTATTCCGACTAGCCCAAAAACCGGGCCGTTACACAATACATATCATAAACATTTGATTTCACCACATAACTAATATGTACCTATGCAAACCATTTGCTAAAATATCATTCAAACAAACATAAGTATAAGACACCTAAGGTACAAGCCATAAAACACAATATCAACGGCATGTGGAGTCTGAGATCTTCTCTGAATGTTGATTTTCTACACTGTAACTATCAAATCCTTAACTTGCGCATAGCAAAAAAAAACCGCATGCTAAGTATAACTCAGTGGTGTTCTATAATCCGAATATAAACTTAATAAATGAAATCATGCACACAACAAATTTAAAGATCATAAGGTGTTCAAGTTAACTCATAATATGCCATATTTTTGGACTATATTATGACATTCACTATCCGTCCATCTAATTTTTGTTTATAGATAATTTCACATATGTGACAACTTATTTCAACACCCAAAGTTGATTTAATTTCATATTTACAACAATATACGATATTTACAGAACTATTCGATTTAATCCTTATCACAATAACCAATCCAAAATTTAATCAATACCACTTGTTTAATCAGTTCCAACTCACCTTATAAGCTTACCGTGTAATAAAATTTATGAATGAAACAATTAAAAAAAATTCGGGTTATAGAAATACAAACTGAAATTTTCAAGCTACTCGTTGACAACCTTGTCTTTGCCTTTCTTTTCGATGATTCCGAGTTGACGTTAGCTACAGATAAACACAAATACGAAAATTTATCAATACACAATCAATTTCAAATTCAATTGTATATTTACTAAACTTTTTCATTTTATTCAATTTAGTCCCTAAAATCGAGACTAACATAACATTGAATTTTAAGACTCCCTAACCACAACTGAATATCCTAGAGTCCGTTTAGGACCTCTAATTTCTCAATTTAACCTCAATTTCAAATTTTATACAATTTAATCCTTATTATACAAAACTTTCAATTTACTTCACAATTTAATCCTTTAATCACTTCTAAACCTAAAATCTATCAACATAAGAGCAAGAACTTCAATTTGTCAACAGTGGCAACTTCTATAAACTTCAAAAATTCCAAAAATTTTAACATGGGTTAGCTAGCTCATGCTCTCAGGATTCCAAAAACATAAAATTTTCAAGAAAAGGACTAAATTGAACTAACCAATCAAAATTTGAAACTTTAAAAACCCTAACAGTGCGTGCTTCCTTCTCTTTTTCTTCTCTCAGTTTGTTTTGCATGAAAATGGCTAAATATGTTTTCTTCTTCTTCTTAATTTTCCACTAAGTTATATATATGTATATTACTTTATTTTAATTAATTTACTAACATTTTAAAATATAATATAGAAAGCATCTACCTACCGTCCACTAACAAAATAATAGTGGTTTAGTTTCCACTTTAAGCCCTCAACCAAATTTAATTACTTAATTCCTTACTAATCAAACTTTTACCACTTTTACGATTTAGCCCCTATACTTCAATAAATCACTAATTCAATAAAATCACCTATCACAAATTCAATTCACCAATAATATAACTTTATAAATATTTCGGTTTACCGAAATAGGATCCCAAAACTGGATTTTCCAACACCACTGATTTTTGGGTCATTACAATTTAAAGGTTTTCATGCAACGATTTACCATTACACAAAATCACTATCCCAAGTAGGTTGTTTAAGAGAAGAGACTAAGCAGATCAGGACGTCCTGAGGAAGGTCACTTTGTAACCCTCCTCTAGACTCAAATGGAGGGAATATTGTTATACCCCCATCCGCATGAGGAGACGTGGCAGGCTAGAAGGACACCCAAATAGTAAGTTAGTTACCAATAAACCGAAAGATCGCCCTCAAGCCACTAACCCGGAATGACAAATCGAACAAGCATGAGCCATCCGTCATCCGAGTACTCGAGCTTTCATCAAGAACATGAAGTTGTTGGTCACCAAACACTATGTGGGCTCAACTGCCCTATACCATCAAGTTAGAATAAATGATAGGATTTGTTCCATCACAGACATCCTCGTCCCATCGAAGACATCTGCCCCATGCATTTCGTAATGATGGCTAGATGGCAAGTCCAACACATTAACATCATCTTACATGAGACCCTCTACTATGAATACCGTCAAGAACGAAAAGAAAAGATCAACTCTCGAAGGATACCAAGCCTATACTCTGTTAACTTACTTCTAGCTCTCAGCCTTAGCACTCTTTTCACTTCCACTCTTTGTAACCTCCGACTCTGCATCCAGTCTGGATGAACCGACCTCCCTAAAATAAAAAGTTTGTAATTTAAGCACTCACGTTATTTAGTTCAATCATTTTGTTCACTCCCACTGGCATGACAATTAAAAGATTGGTATAATAATAAATTTAATTCTCAACTTTTACATATTATATCAATTTAGTCATAATTTTAGAAAATCAATCCTCAAAATTTATAAATAATCTCAATTTAATCTTAATTCTAAAAGATTCAAAGAAATGTATAAAAAATACATAAATGGTATAAAAATATATTATAATAAATTTAAAAATATATAAAATAAAAAAATATTGTTGACAAAATAAAGCAACATAAAATTGGACATTTCTGCTACAGCATGAAGATCTTTCAGCAACAATAATGCACAAGCAATAATACTTGATAGTTCACCCTCGTAGTCTGACAATATATAATCATTCATTCCTAGAGGTATGTGTAGCCTCGTCCCTTCCTCCATCATTAATTGATAGCCTGTGGGTATTTTTTCTGGAGTAGAACTACTGATAGATTCGAACTTGGGGGCCTTTCCTCTTAGAAGATCCTTCATGTATATCAGTCGCATCCAAAACCATCCGTTCAAGTTTTCTAACCTGGATAGTATTGCACGTGGAGATCCACCCCTACCAGATCCATTTGTCAACTATGGAATCATCGGAAGAAAGCTCTGTAGAAATTGGAATTGTTCTATCCACTTGAAAATGATCTGACAGCGGTTCATCCTCTGCTTGACAATTCTCATCACCAAGATGAGGAAGAATAGAAATATTAGACGTCACAACAAACTCTAAGCTGGATGATTTCACAGGGCAAGCACCATTTGCTTTCCAATATTCTCAACCATAGTGGGATTGTGTCTGCTGTCACATCCGTCAGATTTTTTAACAGGAACATTTGAAGAGAATTTATCACCTGAAAATTCTTTTCTTTCAACAAGTTAACCTGTCTCAGCTTTCAGATTACCAGTATTATAAGAACACTTATCACCACTTCCAGATTTTGCTTCTCCCCTATTGTCCTCTCCATCAGCACTACTCATATCTTACTCCAATTGCTCCAAAACTGCTTGTTATTGCCACCAATAACTACTACCGTAGGATCAGGCAAGAGGAGAGAATGCAGGCGTCTATTCCAAAGGCATGATTCCAGAAGATCCCACCTTAGTCGGGTCAAGCTAAAGAGTAGGTGAAAACCCAAGATTGCATTTCCATTATCTGCAACAGCATTCTGAAAGTTTACCTGCAGTTTTTTGCCCAGTAATACACAAGAATCAGAGAAACATATACTCAAATACCGTGGCAAAAAATAAAAAAATATCAACTAAAATTTTTTATTTTGTCAACAATATTTTTATTTTTATATTTTTAAAATATTTATGTATTTTATATATTTCTTTGATTTTTTTTTGTTAAATTAAGATCAAATTGAGAATATTTGTAAATTTTGAAGGTTAAACTTTTTTAAATTATGACTAAATCGATATAATATATCAAAGTTGAGGGCTAAATTTGATATTATATCGATTTTTTTAATTTTCACGTTAACTTGCCATTTGTGATTTTAACGGGAATGATCAAAATGATCAAACTATATAACGTGAGTGCTTAAATTATAAATTTTTTATTTTAGTTGTTTAAAATAATTTTTTTAATAATTGAATCACTATGTGCAATTTATTAAAAAACAATTTGTTTTCCACAATAATTTTAATTTTTTAACTAACCACTTTTTTAATTGCAATTAATAATTATATAATTAATTATTCATTTTTAATATATATTTAAGAAAAATGCCATCCAGATGTGACATATTTCTAGAAAAAATACTATGCATCTCAACTATCAAACCATACCTATTATATAAAAGGACATTATTACCCAATTTGGCAGTTATTTGACATCATTGTCCATTTTACTATTAACCAAAACCAATACTGCTTACCAAACTCAACCACTAGTTCCACCCCACCCAAATGAAGACTAAAATAAGAGTTTTCCATTTCATATATTTATTTAAATTAGCATTTACATAATCTGTTGCATGTTTTCTTTCTTTGTTATTTTATACATTTTTTTAACATATAATTATGTATTATAAATAAAATTAATAAGTTGATTGAGTTTGAGCTCGACTGACATTAACATTATTGTCAGTATAAGAGAACGTGGGTTCAAGTGCGTTGGAATGCATTATCCTCCTATTTAAGAGTTGAGGAGAGATAATAGGTAGTTGTAGACATTATGTATAAAAAAAGGACAGATATGGTAATAACCTATAATGAGATTAAAGTTAAAAGAAATAACAATAATAAAGTGTTTTATTAAATTGGATTTTTATTGCCCAATTATAACTAATTTTTTATAAATTTTATTATTTTTTTGAGTTTAGCACTCAATTAAACTATTCTTAATGTTGATGTATATTAAAGTTGATGTATATTAAATAAATTTGTTTATTTTTAAAATTAATGAAAAGCTAAAATAGAACAATTATAAATCGTAACTTTTATTATTGATTGGTAAAAACTTATAAAGATTCGTTTTTTATTTGTTAGCAAAAACTTATAAAGATATGTCTAGCAACTAAGGCACCGAAAGTTGAAAACTTTTTATTCACTTTTCTATTATTTCAATAAAGCCAAGTGGAAAAAGAATTGATGTAAAATCACAAAGGGAATTTTCACTCTTATTTTTCTATAGGTCTCTCTTTTTAATTTTATGGCTCAGGTAAATTTTCTTTTTACTTGTATATTCTAAACTTATAAAAGAATTAAAATTTCCTAGAGAATCAAGAGTTGGAAGGTAATCCACATTATTCCTTGGATTTATGAGATTTGAAAAAACATATCACTTTGGGATAATATAATAAAATACCTCATTAAAAATTTTTATTAAGAAAATATAGTGAGATAAACTCTTGGTTAAAAGAAAAATATAGAGCGTATTTTTATTTCCCCTAATAACGACATCACATAGCATCTTTGAGTCGATGCATTCTAATTTTGTACACTAACCTTTCAAATTTTGCAGTTGGTACTGTCTTGGTAAACAAATCTACCAAATTATTGTTAGAATGACTTTTTTTAACTTCTATATCACTTTTTTTTTTCAAAATTAGTGAAGAATAATTTTGGTGAAATATGTTTCGTTCTATCTTCTTTAATGTAATCGCCCTTTAATTGAGTTATATATGTTGCATTATCTTCGTACAAGATAGTTGACATCTTTCCCTGTAAGGGTAAGTTACATATCTTCAGTCAATAGCCTTAGCGAAACACACTTTCGACTTGCTTTATGCATTGCAATTATTTCTCCATGATTTGAAGAGGCAACAACTAATGTTTGTTTTATTGAACGCCATAGTATAGTTATACCCTCACACATAAATAAATATATCATTTGAGATAGACCTCTATGTGAATCTGATAATTATTCTATAACAATCTAGTTTCCAGTGGTGTCAGAAAAGACGGTTTCGGGATCCCGATTTTGTAAATCGAACTCGTAAATATTTAATAAGAATATTTATAGAGTTAAAGTATAGATGGATAGGATTTTGGACAGCCAATTTAGCTGAACTTGTGGTTAACTAGGGAACAGGGACTAAATTGTAAAGTGCAATCGCTATAGATTTTTAATTAGTAAATGGGTTGGGGACTTAAATTGTAATTAACAAAAAGGTTTAAAGCAACACTTATATCATGTTAAAGGTCATAATTGACTGTATTTACTATATGATTACGGGTTGGACGAGGGGTGTTACAGAGACTTTGAATCATTTGAATAAAATAATCTCATACCAGTTGTTCCTATTAGATAGCTAAATATATGCTTAATTCTATTCAATGCCTCTATGTTAGAGAATGACTAAATATCGCTAACAAGGTTAGAGAAAATACTATATTAGGTTGTGTGTTGTTTGCAAGATCCATTAATGCCCTTATGAGACTAAAATATGGTATTTTAGAACTAATAAGCTCTTCATAGTTTTTACAAGGATGAAAGGGGTCTTTATTCACATCTACCAATCTTACAACCATTGGGAGACTTAACGGATGCACTTTATCCATGTATATAAGATGATTCATGAACATGAATTCCATCTTTTAAATGCTCATTCTACAGGTTGAGAGAAAACTTTGTTTTCCAGGATCTTTCATCTCAAATTCTTTTTTAAACAATTCACTATATTTTGAAGATTTATAAGAGTTCCAATAATATTTAATTCGTCAGCATAAACAATAGCTATCACAAATTCTTATCCTTATATTTTATTTTATAGAAAAATGGACAAATTGGATAATTATATAACCTTCTTTAAATTAATAATAACTAAGACGATTCTACCACATACATCTAGATTGGTTTAATCTGTATCATAATTTTTTAGTTTGATTCAATAAGGGGAACTTTGTATCCTTATAGGATCTTAAATCCTTCATGGATTTTTGTATAAAATTTCTATCAAGTAAGCCATAAAAATAGGTTATAACAGCATCCTTTAGATGCATATCAAGTTTTGCACGTATTATCAGATTAATAATATATCTAAACATGATTACATCCACCACAAGAGAGTGTCTCTCCATAATCAATGTTGGACCTTTGCAAAAATCCTTGTGCTTCAAGTTGTGCTTTACATCTTAAGATTTTATTTTTCATTTGATTTTCGCATAATACTCATTTATATCCTATATGTTTGGCACCTTTAGGTGCTTAGAGTACAAGTCCAAAAATCTCATGTTTAGCTAGTGAATTTAATTCTGTTTGAATTGCGTCTTTCTAGTATGGCCAATCTTCTTTATATTCATAAAATTTTCAACATATTTTGGATCAAGATCCTCATTTTCTTTTGTTATTTTAGTAGCAACATTATAAGAAAAAGCATTGTTGACGACTATATATTTCTTGTGTTTACATGACTTATTGATATCTCTTTATTATCATTATTTTTAGATACCTGAACCTTTTCTAGGGTTTCTAATTAGTTATGTCATTTTCCTCTTCTTAGTTACTTGCATCCATAATATTACCATCTTGAGTGTTTGCTCATTTTCTTTTATGAGGATTTTTATATTTGGAACTGATAAGTCTACCACACTTTAGGTGTGGCTTAATTTCATTTGCACTAGCAAATTGTCTTACCGAGACATCAATACGAACTAGGGCATTTTCAACTGGTACATGAGATTTAGTAACTCTTTTTAGGTCAATAAAAGTATCTGATAATTGATTTGCAATATTTTGTAGTTGAATTATCTTTTGAACTTCTAATTAACATTAGTTTGTTCAAGAATCTAGATGAGATAATAATTATGCATTCCATGTATTTTTTTTACTAGTTAGTTATTTTCCCCTACTGTTAATAAAATTGTTTCATCAAAATAACAATCGGCAAACCATGACATATATCAAAATTTTTCCATTAGTTCGAGATACTTAATTATAGAAGAAAATTTATAACTAACATTTATTCCCAACCTTCTTTGAGTGCCCATCATTGTGGATTGTGCTGGAGCAATTGGAACATGTACCCCACATTAAAAAATTAAAATATGGGAAATATTTTTCTCCGGACCAAAAGCTAATTGTAATGGGGAGTATTGATGAAAGCTCATTGGTTTGATACGTGCAAGTGTTGTAGCACATAAATCAATATAACCTCATGTTGAAACAAGAACATTTACTTTCATAAGTAATCGCCTAGCAATTAATCTAAGCCACTTAATAAATTTTCGATAGATCAATAGACGTATGAAAGGTAAAGGACTAATGCCCCTTCATACCACATCTGTAACGCCCTGAATTTGGGCCTAGAAAGAAATAGGTCTTGAGCGTGGGAACACATAAAAATTTATGTGTGCAAGAAAATGACATAAATGATTGTCTGCTTCAGTGGTTAAATGATTTGGAGTGTTTAGGAGTGTCTGAGAAGTCCTGGGATCAAACCTACGCTTTAGCAAAATTTTTTCTTTTTCCTCTTAAGTGAATCTTGGCCTTAGCTTGAAGGCTTTATAAATATTTTTGGTGAAATCATAACACAAGGAGTCTGCTGGTAAAGGTGGAAAGTGGCGTGTGGAGTGTACTAGTGGTCTGAGGTTCGAATCCCTGTTTATGCAAATGGAGATTATTTTTACTATTGGCCATGGGAGGAGTTTGTGTTTGACTGAAACACCAGAAGTTTGAACAGATTTGAATGGGGTTGTTGTTAGCCGAATTTGGGGAGTGAAAAGGGGGATTTTCGATTGTTGAGGTTTGTGAACAAGAGTGATTTTAGGAGGAAAGAGGGGAATTTGAATTTGGTGGGAGTAGTGGTGCCGAAATGGGACTCTGAGGCCTTAGGAAATTCGGCTGAGGAGTTTTCATCATTTTGGTCAGTTTTTGTCATCGGTTTTTAGATTTTTCTTCCTTTTTCTCTCTAGTGCCGAAACTACAACTTACCACTCGTGCATTTTTCTTTTTCTCTTGCAATTGACCATTCCTTTCTTTCTCTGGTATCAACCTCTGCCGAAACTCCCTGTTCCTTTCAAGTTTCGATCTACTGCCTTTTCATTCTTTGGCTTATTTTGTTTCAGCCGAACCTGTAACATCCCGATTTAAGGCCTAGTCGGAATAGTGGTACGATACCACAAATCCGAGGTATATGAATGACTTTTTTAGTTTTATGCTATGTATGCATGTTAGTGTGAAAGTTTCATGAAGCAATTTTGTGAAATTGCGGTTGAATTGTCCAAAAGGACTAAATTGCAAAAGTCACAAAATGTGAGATTCTAGAAGCTATTTGTGTGAAATAGCTTTATAATATTAATTAGAGGTCCTTAAATAGCAATTTTCCCAATTTTTAATTTTTGGACAAAATTGGGCATGGATGAGTTAAAATAGAAAGTTTATCAAAAAGGGCATTTTGGTCATTTAACAATTAAGTGATTAAAATAGGAGAAAAGATGACAAAATTCACTCATCTTCTTCTCCAAGGCTGCCGATATTTTCAAGAGCCATTGTTAGGGTTCTTCAAATATTTCAAGCTTGCTAGTAAGTGCATCTAGCCTCATTTTTGATATTCTTTGTATTTTTGAAGTCCTTGTTGCATGAGTAAGCTATTTTTAGCAATTTGATGAGCTATGATGGATGTTCAAAAATGTGGCCATGTATGACATGCATGTATTTTGATGTTTTATGGAAGATTATGAAAGCTTGATGTAGTAGAAACATCTTTTGCTAAATGAGTTTCCATAGAAAATGCATGTAAGGACTAGTTTGTAAAAATCTTGAGTTTTGTCATACATGTGTGATGTAGTGAGAATTGATGATTGCTTTAGTTGAGTAAGTGATTCGGATAAGCATGAAAGGCTAGAAAGTTGAATAAAAATCACTTTACGAGCCTTGGGGCAATAGTGTAATTATGAGAAAGATTTAGGGCAAAAGAGTAATTTTGCCAAAGTATGAGATGTGGGTCAACTTGGTCAATGTGTGTATTGAATAAGCTGATTTATTCATTATAGATCAAGAAAGACAAAGCCCGGATCGAAATCAAAGCAAGAGCAAAGTGGTGGACTAAATTGCACGTTTCTATACTTTTGAGTATCGAGGTAAGTCTATGCATAAACAATGCATTCAAACTTACAATTTGTTAATGTAGATAGTTTATAGCATGGTTGAGAATGATTGAGAACCTATGTGGTTCAACTGAAATGAATGGATGAATGATTAAGTAAGTAGATTGTGAATGTGTTGTGATAATGCTAAATGGTGGGCTAAGTGCGATACCATCCTAATGCATATTGACGATGAGTCACATGTGCGATGCTATCGTTAGGTATATTATCTAGTGGGCTATGTGCGAAACCACTATGAATACCTTTTTGGTAGGCTAAGTGCGATACTACCTTATTAATTGATTGTGGTGGGCTTAGTGCGGAACCACCGAGAGATTTACTGTGTGGATGTGATAGTGAGTAGCATAGCTGTGTGGATGTATTATTGATAAATAATGATGTGTTGTATATTGTGTAAATGTGATATTGAATGCAGGGGTGCATGTCAATGGTTAGGAGTAAGTGACTCATGACGTGTTGAAAATGTGGTAAGGGATAGAAAGAGTAAGCATAGTTGTACATTATATGTTAGTATAATGCTAATTGTTGTTTAGCTTATACTATGTTGCTTAATTGTTTATGTGTAAACTTACTAAGCTCAAAGCTTACTCTCTTTTCGTTTCCCTTATCTTATAGAGTAAAAGTGTTGAATCGAGATACGAGGATCAATTGGAAGATCGCCCACACTATCAGCACACTCTGGTACATGAGACTCAATGTTTTGTATATGGCATGTATAGGGGATAGACAAGTTAGTGAGTTTTGTTGTATATGGCTATGATGTGTTGGCCTTTAGATGGATAATCTATTTTGTATAATACCATAGTTGTTGGCACTTTATTATATGAAAAGATGTAGTTATCTATGTGAGATTGTAAGATTTTGAGTTGATTATGGATGTGTTGCATGAGTGCATGATTGTGTATGAAAAAACGGTGAAAAGAACTTGGCAAATAGCCCATGGGCGTAGACACACGGTCAGCCCATGGGCGTGTGACTTGGCCGTGTGTCCCCTGCATGTTAGTATTTTAAGTCAGAATAGACCACAGACTAGTCACACGGGCGTGTGCCTAGAATGTGTGTGTTAATCAGTGTTGGCCACGGGCTAGCCACACGGGCGTGTGCCTAGACTCTAGGCCGTGTTAAGGTAGTCAATGTGCACAACGGGTGGAGAGCACGGGCGTGTGCCCTAACCGTGGGGCATTGGTAGAATGCTTGAGTTTTCATGCACGGGTAGTGACCATGGGCGTGTGTGACATCCACAGGCGTGCCAAATCTTACACGGGCGTGTGAGCCCTGTATAGATGAAAAAAAATTTAAGATCGTAAGAGTTTTCGATGTGGTCTCGAGAGCCCTCGTGTGTTTGAGATAGGCCTCGTAAGTCAGGATTGAGGCTGTTGTGATGGCCAAAGAGAGTGGTCATGTTGTGCCTAAATGGCGATCTTGAGGTTTTTAATACGGTAACGCCTCGTGCCCGGTTTCGGTGTTGAATACGGGTAAGGGGTGTTACATTTAGTGGTATCAAAGCTATGGTTTAGCCGGTTCTAGGACTACCGTACCGGGTGTAAGAGTCTAGCTATACATGTCATAAAAGTACAATGATAGTGTGGTGGCTTCTGATGATTTTAAATCTTGTTTTATATAGAATATGGATTCTGATCCATTGACTGCTGATGAAGCAGCTAGTAATGCGCCAGCTCCTACGCAAGGAACCGTACCTGTTCAAAGTGGACCCGATGCTAGGGGTCAAGGGGAAGGGGCTCGGGAAGCCTTTCTCCAGATGATGAGCAATTGGTACTCGGACTATGTTCGAGCGAACACTAATGCTCAACCTCCTCCACCTCCTCCTCCTATACCTCAGCCAATTCCTATGGCTCTTCAAGGTATTGATGTAGTGAGGATATCGAAACCCCCGGTAGATAAGATTAGAAAACACGAGGCTGAGGAGTTTAGAGCTAAGGTTGATGATGACCCTAAGAGGGCAGAGTTCTGGTTAGAGAACTCGATGAGAGTATTCGATGAACTCGGCATACCATTGGTGGAAGACGTTGACGTTAGTGGTCCCGAGAGAGCGGGTGACGTGGGACTTCTTTCTGGAAGAGTTCCTAAGAAGTATATAAGCTTTGAGGTTTATCGATCGGAAAAGGAAGGAATTCCTTGAGTTGAAGCAAAGAAGAATGTCGAGAGCGGAATATGAGCGTGAGTTTGTTAGGCTTAGCAAATACGCTCAAGAATGTGTGTCGATAGAGACCATATTGTGTAAGAGGTTCAAAGACGGACTGAATGAGGACATCAAACTCCTAGTGGGTATTTTGGAGTTGAAAGAATTTGTAGTGTTGGTCGAAAGGGCAAGTAAGGCCGAAAGAGTTGAGTACGTAAAAGAAAAGGGTCGTGAGTGAAGCTCGAGATGCTAGAAAGAGGCCGATGGGTAAGTCGTATCAAGCCCAGTCGAAAAGGTCAAAGGAAGTGAGTCCTAGGACCACAGCACCAGTGGGTTATTCGCATCGAGACTTGGGCAATACTCGTTCGGGTTCGAGAGTCCAAGCTACTTCGGCGGAAAGTGTGGGCAATCCAAAGAATAAACCAGAGTGTCCAATCTGTGGTAGATATCACACCAGAGAGTGTTGGGGTAACAGTCGAAACTGTTATAAGTGTGGTTCCCCCGGCCATTTTATCAGAAATTGCCCCAAGAGGGATGATAAGGAAGAGAAGCTAGAAATGAGATCCAATGATGTGTCTGCAAGGGGTAGACCACCAAGGAACTCGAGAAGCGGGAATAGTGGTAGAGGTGCATCTAGAGACTCTGCTGTGAGACCGGAGGGTCGGGCACCTGCGAGGACATATGCCATTCGCGCTCGCGAAGAGGCATCCTCCCCTGATGTGATAACGTGTACTTTTTCTCTCTTTGACACACTTGTTATTGCTTTAATAGATCCAGGGTCTACTCATTCTTATATTTGCATGAGATTGGCATCTAGTTTGAGGATGACTGTTGAGTCTACGGACTTTGTGGTTAAGGTGTCAAACCCGTTAGGTAAGCATGTGTTAGTGGACAAGGTGTGTAAGAATTATCCTTTGATGATTGAGAGTCATTGCTTTCTGGCAAACCTAATGTTGTTGCCGTTTGATGAGTTTGATTTAATCCTAGGCATGGATTGGTTGACTACCCATAGTGTCTTAGTGAACTGTGGTAATAAGTTTATTGATTTGAAATGTGAGAGTGGAGATGTGGTTCGGGTTGAATCAGGTGGATCGGATAGTCTACCAGTGATGATTTTTTCCTTAGTGGCTGATAAATGCTTGAGAAAAGGGTGTGAGTCCTATCTTGCTTTTGTGATGAATACTCGAGAGGTTGGAGTAGAGTTTGAAACAGTGCCAGTGGTATGTGAGTATCCTGGATGTATTCTGGAAGAGTTACCCTGGATTACCTCCAGTGAGAGAGGTTGAGTTTGGGATTGAGTTAGTTCTAGGAATGACACCTATTTCGATTGCTCCGTATAGGATGGCACCTTTAGAGTTGAAAAAACTGAAGGTTTAGTTGCAAGAGTTGACAGATAAGGGTTTTGCAAGACCAAGCTACTCACCGTGGGTGCTCCAAAGATTGTTTGTGAAGAAGAAAGATGGGTCTATGAGGTTGTGTATAGACTATAGACAAATTTTAACAAAGTGACGGTTAAGAATAAGTATCCTTTACCAAGGATTGATGATCTTTTGATCAACCGAAGGGAGCTACAATGTTCTCCAAGATTGACCTTGAGGTCTGGTTATTATCAGTTGAGAGTGAAAGAGCAGGATGTGTTGAAAACTGCATTTCGACAAGGTATGGCCATTATGAGTTTTTGGTTATGCCGTTTGGTTTGACGAATGCACCGGCAATTTTTATGGATCTGATGAACCGTGTTTTCAGACCATATGTGGACAAGTTTGTAGTTGTTTTCATTGACGACATATTGATCTACTCTCGGGATGAGAGCGATCATGAAGAACATTTGAGAATTGTCTTGCAAACTTTAAAAGATAAGCAGTTGTACGCTAAGTTTAGCAAGAGTGAGTTTTGGCTCCGTGAGGTCGAATTCCTAGGACACATTGTGTCGGGTGATGGTGTTAGAGTTGACCCGAGTAAGATATCGACTATTGTGGATTGGAAACCACCGAGGAACGTGTCGAAAAATAGAAGTTTCTTGGGATTAGCAGGATATTACAGACGTTTCGTAAAGGGGTTCTCTGTGATTGCTACTCCGATGACGAAATTGTTGCATAAAGATGTCAAGTTTGATTGGACTAAAACATGTCAACAGAGTTTCGAGAGACTGAAAACAATTTTAACTGAGGCGCCGGTTTTGGTTCAACCATAATCGGGGAAAGAGTTTATGGTTTATAGTGACGCGTCGTTTAATGGTCTCGGTTGCGTGTTGATGCAAGAGGGTAAGGTAGTCACTTACGCCTCGAGATAGTTGAAACCGCATGAGAAGAATTATCCAACTCATGATTTGGAGTTGGCTGCGATTGTTTTCGCGTTAAAGATTTGGCGACATTACTTATATGGTGAGAAGTGCCGAATCTTTACGGATCACAAGAGTTTGAGATATTTGATGGATCAGAAGGATCTGAATTTGCGAATGCAGACAAGTGGGCTTGAGTTGTTGAAAGACTATGAGTTAGTCATTGATTACCACCCGGGAAAGGCGAATGTGGTTTCGGATGCCCTGAGTAGGAAATCCTTGTATGCTCTAAGAGTTATGAGGACGAGTTGTCTGATGATGGTGCTATTCTGGCAGAGTTGAGAGCTAAGCCACTATTTGTTCAACAGATATGTGAAGCTCAGAGAAATGACAGTGAGATGTCAGCTAAGATAGATAAGCATGAGTCAGAAAGTGGTTCCGATTTTCGAGTGGGCTCGAATGGTTGTTTACTATACCGTGACAGAATTTGTGTACCTAGAGATGTGGAGTTAATCTATAAGGTTTTGCGTGAGGCCCACAGTGGATGTTTGTCAGTACATCCGGGCAGTACGAAAATGTATAATGACTTGAAGAAGTCTTATTGGTGGCCGGGCATGAAAAGAGATATTTCAGAGTTCGTGACAAAGTGTCCGATTTGTCAACAAGTGAAAGCCGAGCATCAAGTGCCTTCGGATTGCTTTCACCAGTGTTGGTACCCGAATGGAAGTGGGATCGGGTTACCATGGATTTTGTGACGGGGTTGCCGATGACTCCGAAAAAGAGAGATGTTGTGTGGGTTGTTGTGGATAGACTAACAAAGTCGTCTCACTTTATTCCAGTACGTGTTGATTATTCACTGGATAAGTTAGCTGAGTTGTATGTTGCAGAGATAGTGAGGTTACACGGTGTACCTGTGTCTATAATATCGGATAGGGATCCGAGGTTCACTTCGAGATTTTGGAAGAGGTTGCAAGAGGCTTTGGGAACAAAGTTGAATTTCAGTACTGCGTTCCATCCGCAAACCGATGGTCAGTCTGAAAGATTGATTCAAGTTCTCGAAGATATGCTTCGATGCTGTGTGTTAGAATTTGAAGGTAGTTGGGAGAGATATCTACCTTTAGTTGAATTTGCTTACAACAACAGTTATCAGTCAAGTATATGGATGGCTCCGTATGAGGCCTTGTATTGTCGTAAGTGTCAGACTCCTTTGTATTGGACCGAGCTTAGTGAGAAGTGGATCCATGGGGTCGATCTAGTAAAAGAGACCGAGGAGCAAGTGAAAATAATCCGTAATAGTCTAAAAGTTGCTTCGAACCGAAAGAAATCGTACGCGGATCTGAAAAGAAAAGAAATTGAGTTTGAAGTGGGCGACAAAGTGTTTTTGAAAGTGTCCCCATGGAAGAAGATTATGAGATTTGGACGAAAAGAAAAATTGAGTCCAAGATTCATAGGCCGTATGAGATTACGAGATAGAGTTGGGCGAGAGCATACCGGTTGGCTTTGCTTGGTAGAGTTGGAAAAGATTCATAATGTGTTCCATGTGTCGATGTTGCGACGGTATCGCTCGATCCTTCACATGTGATTCCTTCGACGGAAATTGAGATAAGACCGGATATGTCTTATGATGAAGAGCCGATTAAGATCTTGGCTCGAGAAGTGAAACAGTTGAGAAATAAGAGCATAGCACTAGTGAAAGTGTTATGGCAGAAACACGGTGTGGAAGAGGCTACATGGGAAACGGAAGAAGCTATGAGAGAGCAACATCCGAACCTCTTTACTGGTAAGATTTTCGGGGGCAAAAATCTTTAAAGGGGGAGAGTTGTAACATCCCGATTTAGGGCCTAGTCGGAATAGTGGTACGAGACCACAAATCCGAGGTATATGAATGAGTTTTTGAGGTTTATGCTATGTATGCATGTTAGTGTGAAAGTTTCATGAAGCAATTTTGTGAAATTGCGGTTGAATTGTCCAAAAGGACTAAATTGCAAAAGTTGAAAAATGTGAGATTCTAGAAGCTATTTGTGTGAAATAGCTTTAGAATATTAATTAGAGGTCCTTAAATAGCAATTTCCCAATTTCTAATTTTTGGACAAAATTGGGCATGGATGAGTTAAAATAAAAAGTTTATCAAAAAGGGTATTTTGGTCATTTAACAATTAAGTGATTAAAATTAGGAGAAAATATGACAAAATTCACTCATCTTCTTCTCCAAGGCTGCCGAAATTTTCAAGAGCCATTTTTAGGGTTCTTCAAATATTTCAAGCTTGCTAGTAAGTGCATCTAGCCTCGTTTTTGATATTCTTTATATTTTTGAAGTCCTTGTTGCATGAGTAAGCTATTTTTAGCTATTTGATGAGCTATGATGGATGTTCAAAAATGTGGCCATGTATGACATGCATGTATTTTGACGTTTTATGGAAGATTATGAAAGCTTGATGTAGTAGAAACATCTTTTGCTAAATGAGTTTCCATAGAAAATGCATGTAGGGACTAGTTTGTAAAAATCTTGAGTTTGGTCATACATGTGTGATGTAGTGAGAATTGATGATTGCTTTAGTTGAGTAAGTGATTCGGCTAAGCATGAAAGGCTAGAAAGTTGAATAAAAATCACTTTACGAGCCTTGGGGCAATAGTGTAATTATAAGAAAGATTTGGGGCAAAAGAGTAATTTTGCCAAAGTATGAGATGTGGGTCAACTTGGTCAATGTGTGTATTGAATAAGCTGATTTATTCATTATAGATCAAGAAAGACAAAGCCCGGATCGAAACCGAGGCAAGAGCAAAGTGGTGGACTCAATTGCACGTTTCTATACTTTTGAGTATCGAGGTAAGTCTATGCATAAACAATGCATTCATACTTACAATTTGTTAATGCTAGATAGTGTATAGCATGGTTGAGAATGATTGAGAACCTATGTGGTTCAAGTGAAATGAATGGATGAATGATTAAGTAAGTAGATTGTAAATGTGTTGTGATAATGCTAAATGGTGGGCTAAGTGCGATACCATCCTAATGCATATTGACGATGAGTCGGGCCAATGTGCGATGCTATCGTTAGGTATATTATCTAGTGGGCTATGTGCGAAACCACTATGAATACCTTGTTGGTAGGCTAAGTGCGATACTACCTTATTAATTGATTGTGGTGGGCTTAGTGCGGAACCACCGAGAGATTTGCTGTGTGGATGTGATAGTGAGTAGCATAGCTGTGTGGATGTATTATTGAGAAATAATGATGTGTTGTATATTGTGTAAATTTGATATTGAATGCAGGGGTGCATGTCAATGGTTAGGAGTAAGTGACTCATGACGTGTTGAAAATGTGGTAAGGGATACATTATATGTTAGTATAATGCTAATTGTTGTTTAGCTTATACTATGTTGCTTAATTGTTTATGTGTAAACTTACTAAGCTCAAAGCTTACTCCCTTTTCTTTTCCCTTGTCTTATAGAGTAAAAGTGTTGAATCGAGATACGAGGATCAATTATAAGATCGCCCACACTATCAGCACACTCTGGTACATGAGACTCAATGTTTTGTATATGGCATGTATAGGGGCTAGACAAGTTAGTGAATTTTGTTGTATATGGCTATGATGTGTTGGCCTTTAGATGGATAATCTATTTTGTATAATGCCATAGTTGTTGGCACTTTATTATATGAAAAGATGTAGTTATCTATGTGAGATTGTAAGATTTTGAGTTGATTATGGATGTGTTGCATGAGTGCATGATTGTGTATGCAAAAAGGGTGAAAAGAACTTGGCAAATAGCTTTGTTCTTGTCCATGTGGGTAGACACACGGGCGTGTGTCTAGGCCATGTATGACACACGGTCAGCCCATGGGCATGTGACTTGGCCGTGTGTCCCCTGCATGTTAGTATTTTAAGTCAGAATAGACCACGGACTAGTCACACGGGCGTGTGCCTAGAACGTGTGTGTTAATCAGTGTTGGTCACGGGCTAGCCACACGGACGTGTGCCTAGACTCTAGGCCATGTTAAGGTAGTCAGTGTGCACCACGGGTGGAGAGCACGGGCGTGTGCCCTAACCATGGGGCATTGGCAGAATGCTTGAGTTTTCATGCACGGGTAGTGACCATGGGCGTGTGTGACATCCATGGGCGTGCCAAATCTTACACGGGCATGTGAGCCTTATATAGATGAAAAAAAATTTAAGATCGTAAGAGTTTTCGATGTGGTATCGAGAGCCCTCGTGTGTTTGAGAGAGGCCTCGTAAGTCGGGATTGAGGCTGTTGTGATGGCCAAAGAGAGTGGTCATGTTGTGCCTAAGTGGCGATCTTGAGGTTTTTAATACTGTAATGCCTCGTGCCCGGTTCCAGCGTGGAATATGGGTAAGGGGTGTTACAGAACCCCACCTTTGCCTCTACCTTGCGCTTCTTCTTCTCTTTCGTCATTTGGTAGGTGGTGATCGAAAGTCCCTCTCTTCCCTTCTTGATTTTGTTTCTCTTCTTACTTGGGCTGGAACCCAAGTGCTATTCCCTCTCTGTTTCGATTCTACAACGGCTCTGACAATCGGGTCTTCCTCGAGGAGTGGTGAAGTGTGAACGGTTTGGAGGAGTCACACTCTCGTTCTCAAACGTCCAGAAAGCAGCGAAGGCGTGTGATCGTTTCTGAACAGCAAGCGTTGAGGGATTAATGTTACCCTCATTCAAACAAGGTTGGGTGCTCGTAGATCTTGGAACGGCTTCGTAAAAGAGGTGTGTAATCACACTATCTCCTCTGCGAATCGGCAAAAGCCGAAAAGTCGAAACTTCGGCATTTGAGTCCTCACAAGAGTGCGATCGCTCGTGTGGTAAACCGAGCCCACAAATCGTGGGTGATAGACTGTAGAGGCCACCATGAGCGATCTCATGGGCTTAGGCCGTTATGGGCTTCGTTGGGCCGAAATGGGCCGTGTGGGCCTAATGGGCTCGTGGGCCCCACACGAATAAAAGTTACGAAAAGTGGCAGAAACTAGATTGGGCTATGTAGATCACATAGCCATGATTGAATTTGGGCCAAATGGGCCACACGAGCGTGTGGGCCCATTTGGGTCGAATATTGGGCTTTGAGCCCATTTACACTGTTTCGACCAAATGGATTATTTGTGTCGCTCGAGGCGGCTGTAGGCCTTCGAAAAGGTCGTTAACTGTACCGAGACGCCTAAGGAGTAAAATGACCGTAATGCCCCATAGGGAAAAATGACCGTAATACCCCCATAGGGTAAAATGATCGTAATGCCCCTATAGGGAAAAATAACCGTAATACCTCCATAGGGTAAAATGACCGTAATACTCCCATAGGGTAAAATGACCGTAATACCCCTGTAGGGTAAAATGACCGTAATACCCCTATAGGGTAAAATGACCGAAATACCCCCATAGGGTAAAATGACTGTAATACCCCTGTAGGGTAAAATGGTCATAATACCCCTGTAGGGTAAAATGACTGAAATACCCCCATAGGGTAGAATGACCGTAATGCCCCTGTAGGGTAAAATAACCGTAATACCCCCGTAGGGTAAAATGACGGTAATGCGCTTGTAGGGTAAAATGACTGTACTGCCCCTATAGGGTAAAATGATCGTAATACCCCTGTAGGGTAAAATGATCGATATACCCCCAAAGGGTAAAATGATTATTTTGCCCCTCGAGGGTAAATGATTGATTTGTTTGCGATATAAATGATTGATTTGTCTGTGACGTAAATGTCTGGTCTGTCTGTGATTTGTATGTCTGATTCTGAGCATGGCATTTTGCATACACGACATATTGCATGGGGTTGGGATACTGTTATGGAGGAAGTACTGTACTGGTGGCTCTGCCACAATCACTGTTAGTGGTGGCTTTGCCACATATTTTGATTACTGGCAGTTTTGCTGCGATACCGTTGCTGGCAGCTTTGCTGCGATGCTACTGATGGCTGTGTGTCGATCATATAACTGCTATTGACTGCTTTGTGCCAATCATATCACAATTACTGATGGCTTTGTACCGGTCATAGTACAGCTACCAATGGCTCTGTACCGATCATATTACAGCTACTGATGGCTTTGTGCCGACCATACTACGGCTACCGATGGCTTTGTGCCAATCATATTACTGTACTCGCGGCGTTATAGCTATCCTTTTTACGGCTCTTAGCTATTCTGATTACTGGCAGCTTTGCTACGATACTGATTAGTGCCGCAACCGGTGCTGATATTGGCGTGTTGGCGAGGTGGGTCGATTTAATCCCCTCATGGTGTGTTGGTTGGTACGGGTGGTGTGTTGGCTAGATTAGGATGGGTTGCATGATTGCATTGTTGCATTTATGTTACTGATACTGTCACTGTATTAGGCTTAGGGCCACATGTATTCTGTTTCTGATTTTGATACTGTGATGGGCTAAGGCCCACACTACATTGTTACTGTTTTGGGCTAAGGTGACATCGCCTTTGTTCATCGAACAGGCTCGTGCCCGCATCATTCTCGCATGTATTAATGATTAAGCGATAAGGGATTACACACTGAGTTCTCGTAACTCACCCTTTTCTTTTAACTGTACAGGTAATCCCCAGCCTTAGATGATTTGGAGCTGCGAGGGACTTGGAGGTGGCCACATGTTCGCGAGTATTTTAATTTAGACTTAGCTATTTAAATATTTTCTATTGGGTTGATATTTATGTAATAAGGCCTCTGGTGATTTTATTTTTCTTTTTATTGGGTTTAATTTCTTATTTTGAAACTGCCAAACTAATACAAATAAGTTTTCAAAAATAATAACTGTTTTCAACGACAAACAAATATTTTCAAAATTCAAAATGACACTAATTGGAGTAGCTTCCGCGGGTTTTGAAACCAACAGTAACAAACATGGTAACTGTTTTACTAAAGGGTGTTTTTTATAACTTACCAATTGTTTCCTAAGAAATAAGAACTAAATGGATTTTACTCAAATGATTTCTCCCATCAGACTTTGATTTCGAAAAATAGTTCGATGTGACACACCAGATTCGGCCGTAACGTCTAGGTTGGGTTTAGGGTGTTACATTTAGTGGTATCAGAGCCAAGTTGTAAAACTTGGCTGTGGAATGGGTTTTCAAATTTTTAGATTTCAAAAGGTTGTTTTCGAATATGTGAAGTGGTTTGAGATACTCTTCTGAAAAGTGTGGCACACTGAGTCTCTGGCGCCGAATCCGTAAGTTTTCTAAATACCATTGTTAGTTTAGAACTAAAATGCAGTAGGTTAGGAAATACTATGATTGTTTTAGAGATTAGACTATACTACTCTAGTTAGAGTAAATTGAAACACTTGAGTTTAGATTTGGTATTTATTCTGTGTGTGTTTGGAAATGGTTGGATGTGATGATTTGGGTATAGAAATTGTAATCTATTTACTCCAAGTGTTAGATGTTTTGGGTGTGTGTAAGAGCTTTCAAGATTAAGCTAAAAGTGTATTAGTGTGTTGGGATCAGAGTGCGCAGGGGGAGCGTAGTGTAGTCTGGGTGGTACAACCATCTTGTTATTTGGAAATTTCGGGGACTAAATTTCTTTAAGGAGGGGTGAATTGTAACGCCCCGAATTTGGGCCTAGAATGAAATAGGTCTTGAGTGTGGGAACACATAAAATTTTATGTGTATAAGAAAATGACATAAATGGTTGTCTGCTTCAGTGGTTAAGTGATTTGGAGTGTTTAGGAGTGTCTGAGAAGCCCTGGGATCAAACCTAGGCTCTAGCAAATTTTTTGCTTTTTGCTCTTAAGTGAATCTTGGCCTTAATTTGAAGGCTTTATAAATATTTTTGGTGAAATCATGACATAAGGAGTCTGCTGGTAAAGGTGGAAAGTGGTGTGTGGAGTGTACTAGTGGTCTGAGGTTCGAATCTTTGTTTATGCAAATGGAGATTATTTTTATTGTTGGCCATGGGAGGAGTTTGTGTTTGACTGAAACACCAGAAGTTTGAACAGATTTGAATGGGGTTGTTGTTAGCCGAATTTGGGGAGTGAAAAGGGGGATTTTCGGTTGTTGAGGTTTGTGAACAGGAGTGATTTTAGGTGGAAAGAGGGGAATTCGAATTTGGTAGGAGTAGTGGTGCCGAAATAGGACTCTAAGGCCTTAGGAAATTCGGCTGAGGAGTTTTCATCATTTTGGTCAGTTTTTGTCACCAGTTTTTGGATTTTTCTTCCTTTTTCTCTCTAGTGCCGAAACTTCAACTTACCACTCGTGCATTTTTCTTTTTCTCTTGCAATTGACCATTCCTTTCTTTCTCTGGTATCAACCTCTACCGAAACTCCCCGTTCCTTTCAAGTTTCGATCTACTACCTTTTCATTCTTTGGCTTATTTTGTTTCAGCCGAACCCTACCTTTGCCTCTCCTTTATGCTTTTTCTTCTCTTTCGACATTTGGTAGGTGGTGACCGAAAGTCCCTCTCTTCCCTTCTTGATTTGGTTTTTCTTCTTACTTAGGCTGGAACCCAAGTGCTGTTCCCTTTCTGCTTCGATTCTGCAACGGCTCTGACAATCGGGTCTTCCTCGAGGAGTGGTGAAGTGTGAACGATTTGGAGGAGTCACACTCTCGTTCTCAAACGTTTGGAAAGCAGCGAAGGCATGTGATCATTTCTGAACAGCGAGCGTTGAGGGATTAAGGTTACCCTCATTCAAACAAGGTTGGGTGCTCGTAGATCTTGGAACGACTTCGTAAAACATGTGTGTAATCACACTATCTCCTCTGCGAATCGGCAAAAGCCGAAAAGCCGAAACTTCGGCATTTGAGGCCTCACGAGCGTCCGATCGCTCGTGTGGTTAATCGAGCCCACAAATCGTGGGCGATAGACTGTAGAGGCCACCATGAGCGATCTGATGGGCTTAGGCCGTTATGGGCCTCGTTGGGCCGAAATGGGCCGTGTGGGCCCAATGGGCTCGTGGGCCCCACACGGATAAAAGTTACGAAAAGTGGCAGAAATTGGATTGGGCTATGTAGATCACATAGCCATGATTGAATTTGGGCCAAATGGGCCACACGAGCCTGGGGGCCCATTTGGGCCGAATATTGGGCTTTGAGCCCATTTACACTATTTCGACCAAATGGATTATCTGTGTCGCTCGAGGCGACTGTAGGCCTTCGAAAAGGTCGTTAACTATACCGAGACCCCTAGGGAGTAAAATAACCGTAATGCCCCATAGGGAAAAATGACCGTAATACCCCCATAGGGTAAAATGACCGTAATGCCCCTATAGGGAAAAATGACCGTAATACCTTCATAGGGTAAAATGACCGAAATACCCCCATAGGGTAAAATGACCGTAATACCCCTATAGGGTAAAATGACCGTCATACCCCCATAGGGTAAAATGACCGAAATACCCCCATAGGGAAAAATGACCGTAATACCCCTATAGGGTAAAATGACTGTAATACCCCCATAGGGTAGAATGACCGTAATGCCCCTGTAGGGTAAAATGACCGTAATACCCCTGTAGGGTAAAATGACGGTAATGCACTTGTAGGGTAAAATGACCGTAATGCCCCTGTAGGGCAAAATGACCATAATACCCCTATACGGTAAAATGACCGATATACCCCCAAAGGGTAAAATGACTATTTTGCCTCTCGAGGGTAAATGATTGATTTGTTTGCGATGTAAATGATTGATTTGTCTGTGACGTAAATGTCTGATCTGTCTGTGATTTGTATGTCTGATTCTGAGCATGGCATTTTGCATACACGACATACTGCATAGGGTTGGGATACTGTTATGGAGGAAGTATCGCATCGGGTGGCTCGCCACAATCATCGCATCGGTGGCTTTGCCACATATTCGACATCGGCGCCTTTGCTGCGCGATACCGTCTTGGCGGCTTTGCTACGATGCTACTGATGGCTGTGTGTCGATCATATCACTGCTATTGACGGCTTTGTGCCGATCGTATCACCATTACTTATGGCTTTGTGCTGGTCATAGTACAGCTACCAATGGCTTTGTGTCGATCATATTACAGCTACTGATGGCTTTGTGCTGACCATACTACGGCTACCGATGGCTTTGTGCCAATCATATTACTGTACTCACGGCGTTATAGCTATCCTGTTTACGGCTCTTAGCCATTCTGATTACTGGCAGCTTTACTACGATACTGATTAGTGCCGCAACCGGTGCTGATATTGGTGTGTTGGCGGGGTGGGTCGATTTATTCCCTACATGGTGTGTTGGTTGGTACGGGTGGTGTGTTGGCTGGATTGGGATGGGTTGCATGATTGCATTGTTGCATTTCTATTACTGATACTATCACTGTATTGGGCTTAGGGCCACATGTTATTCATTTACGATTCGATCTCGCAATGGGCTAAGGCCCACACTACATCTATTCTTCGCTTTGGGCTAAGGCCCACACCGCAGCGTTCACGAGCAGGGCTCGAGCCCGGTCATATTTCGCATGTATTCATTGATTGCGATAAGGGATTACACACTGAGTTCTTGTAACTCACCCTTTTCTTTTAACTGTATAGGTAATCCCCAGCCTTAGATGATTTGGAGCTGTGAGGGACTTGGAGGTGGCCACATGTTCGCGAGTATTTTAATTTAGACTTAGCTATTTAAATATTTTCTATTGGGTTGATATTTATGTAATAAGGCCTCTGGTGATTTTATTTTTCTTTTTATTGGGTTTAATTTCTTATTTTGAAGCTGCCAAACTGATACAAATAAGTTTTCAAAAATAATAACTGTTTTCAACGATAAACAAATATTTTCAAAATTCAAAATGACACTAATTGGAGTAGCTTCCGCGGGTTTTTAAACCAACAGTAACAAACATGGTAACTATTTTACTATGGGGTGTTTTTTTATAACTTACCAATTGTTTCCTAAGAAATAAGAACTAAATGGATTTTACTCAAACGATTTCTCCCATAAGACTTTGATTTTGAAAAACACTTCGATGTGACATGCCAGATTCGGCCGTAACGTCTAGGCCGGGTTTGGGGTGTTACAACATCGGTAGTGTTAGTGTCAATTGCATGTCCCAAATGCAGTGTTGCAATTAAAGTTGCATTTGGACATTGTGTGTAACACCCCTTACCCGGGTTCTACGCCGGAACCGGGGCCGAGGCGTTACCAAACTCAAACCACTTGATCGCCACTTAGGCTTGTCGTAACTACTCTCTGAAGTCATCTCAACAATCTCATTCTCGACTTACGAGGCCTCACACATACACACGAGGGCTCTCGAGACTAAACCGAAACTTTTTCAAATCTTAAAAAATTTCTCTTTTGAACAGGGCTCACACGCCCGTGCAAGGTACAACACGCCCGTGTGAAGTCACACGCGCCCATGTTCCCAAACCATGCTTAAAAACCCAGCATTCTGCCAATGCCCCACGACCAAGGCACACGCCCGTGCTTCCCAACCGTGGTAAACACTAACTTCCCTCACATGGCCTGGAGTCTAGACACACGCCCGTGTGTCAAGCTCGTGGCCAATTCTGACTTAATATGTCAACCTGCAGGGGACGCACGGCCAAAGCACACGCCCGTGGGCTGACCGTGTGTCACACATGGCCTAGATACACGCCCGTGTGTCTATCCACATGGCCAAGAACAAAACTATTTGCTAAGCTCTTCTCACCCTTATAGCTTACACAACATGCACTCATACAACACATCCATAATCAACTCAAATTGAAGTGCAATCTCACATAGAAAACTACATCTTTCTTTCATATAATGTAATAGCCAACAACCATAGCATTATACAAAATACACTATCCATCTAAAGGCCAACACATCTTAGCCATTTACACCAAAAATTCACTAATTTGTCTAGCCCCTATACATGCCATATACAAAACATTGAGTCTAATGTACCAGAGTGTGCTGATAGTGTGGGTGATCTTCCAATTGGTCCTCGTATCTCGATTCAACACTTTTACTCTATAAAACAAGGGAAAAGAAAGAGAGTATGCTTTGAGCTTAGTAAGTTTACACATAAATAATTAAGCAACATAGTATAAGCTAAGCAACAATTAGCATTATACTAACAATAGTAATTCACAACTATGCTTACTCTTTCTATCCCTTACCACATTTCCAACACATCATGAGTCGCTTACTCATAACTATTGACATACACCCCTGCATTCAACATCACATTTACACAATATACAACACATCATTATTTCTCGATAATACATCCACACAGCTAATCCACACAGCTAGTCCACACAGCTAATCCACATAGCTAATCTACTCACTATCACATCCACACAACAAATCTCTCGGTGGTTCCGCACTAAGCCTACCCCATTCAGTTAGTAAGGTAGTATCGCACTTAGCCTACCAACAAGGTATTCATAGCGGTTTCGCACATAGCCCACTAAATAACATACCTAATGATAGCATCGCACATAGCCAGCTCATCGTGAATATGCATTAGGATGGTATCGCACTTAGCCCACCTTTTTGCACTATTACAACACATCAACATATTTACTTACTCTATCATTCATCCATTCACATATTCTACTTGAACCACATAGGTTCTCAATCATTCTCGATCATGCTACACACTATTTAGCCTTCACAAATTGTAAGTAAAAATGCATTATTTATGCATAGACTTACCTCGATACTCAAAAGTATTGAGACTTGCAATTTAGTCCACCACCTTGCTTTTACCTCGGTTTCGATCCGGGCTTCGTCTTTCTTGATCTATAATGAATAAATCAACTTATTCAATACATACATTGACTAAATTGACCCACATCTCATACTTTAGCAAAATTACTATTTTGCCCCTAAACTTCCTCATATTTACACTTTAGCCCTAAGGCTCGTAAAGTGATTTTTATTCGACTTTCAAGTCTTTCATGCTTAGCCGAACCACTTATTCAACTAAAGCTATCATCAATTCTCACAAAAACACACATGTATGACCAAACTTAAGATTTTCACTATCAAGTCCCTACATGCATTTTCATGGAAAATCACTTAACAAAAGATGTTTCTACTACATCAAGCTTTCATAATCTTCCATAAAATATCAACATACATGCATGTCATACATGACCACATTTTTGAACATCCATTATAGCTCATCAAATAGCTAAAAATAGCTTACTCATGCTACCGGGACTTCAAAAATACAAAGAATATAAAAAACGAGACTTAAATGCACTTACTAGCAAGCTTGAAAAATTGAATAACCCTAGCTATGGCTTCCTTCAAATTTTCGGCAATGAGGGGAAGAAGATGAGCATGATTTTGTCATCTTTTCTCCTTTTTAATCACTTATTTGTTAAATGACCAAAATACCGTTTTTGATAAACTTTAAATTTTAACCCATTCATGCGCAGTTTTGTCCAAAAATTAGAATTTGGATAAATTGTTATTTAAGGACCTCTAATTAATAATCTAAAGCTATTTCACACAATTAGCTTCTAGAATCTCATATTTCGTAACTTTTGCAATTTAGTCCTTTTGGACAATTCAACCACAATTTTACAAAATTGCTTCATGAAACTTTCACACTAGCATGCATACATAGCATAAACCTCAAAAACTCATTTATAACCCTCGTATTTATGGTCTCGCACCACTATTCTGACTAGGCCCTAAATCGGGATGTTACAACTCTCCCCCTTTAGAGATTTTCGCCCCCGAAAATCTTACTAGTAAAGAGGTTTGGATGTTGCTCTCTCATAGCTTCTTCCGTTTCCTACGTAGCCTCTTCCACACCATGTTTCTGCCATAACACTTTCACTAGTGCTATGCTCTTATTTCTCAACTGTTTCACTTCTCGAGCCAAGATCTTAATCGGCTCCTCTTCATAAGACATATCCGGTCTTATCTCATTTTTCGTCGAAGGAATCACATGTGAAGGATCGGAGTGATATCGTCGCAACATCGACACATGGAACACATTATGAATCTTTTCCAACTCTACCGGCAAAGCCAACCGGTATGCTACAGGCCCAATTCTATCTGTAATCTCATACGGCCCTATGAACCTTGGACTTAATTTCCTTTTTTGTCTAAATCTCTTAATCTTCTTCCACGGGGACACTTTCAAGAACACTTTGTCGCCCACTTTAAACTCAATTTCTTTTCTTTTCAAATCCGCGTACGACTTTTGTCGGTCCGAAGCAGCTCTCAGACTATTACGGATTACTTTCACCTTTTCTTCAGTTTCCTTCACTTAATCGACCCCATGGATCCGCTTCTCACTAAGCTCGGTCCAATACAAAGGAGTCCGACACTTACGACCATACAAAGCCTCATACGGTGCCATCTCAGATACTGATCGATAACTATTGTTGTAGGCGAATTCGACCAAAGGTAGATATCTCTCCCAACTACCTTCAATTCTAACACACAAACATCGAAGCATATCTTCAAGAACTTGAATCACTCTTTTAGACTGACCATCGGTTTGCGGATGGAACGCAATATTGAAATTCAATCTCGTACCCATGGCCTCTTGCAACTTCTTCCAAAATCTCGAAGTAAACCTCGGATCTCTATCCGATATAATAGACACAGGCACACCATGCAACCTCACTATCTCTGCCACATACAACTCAGCTAACTTGTCCAGTGAATAATCAACATGTACCGGAATAAAGTGAGCCGACTTCACAATCTGTCCCACAACAACCCACACAAAGATCTCTCTTTCTGAGTCATCGGCAACCCCGTTACAAAATCCATGGTAATCCGATCCCACTTCCATTCGAGTACCATTACTGGCTGAAGCAATCCCGAAGGCACTTGATTGTAACAACCCAAACCCGGCCCAAACATTACGACCGAATTTGATTTGTTACGGAGAGAAACCTTGTGAACACCATTTCGATACCTATTCAATTTTTATTGAAAACTTCTCGTTTTCGGTTATCTTGCCAAAGCTACCCTTAAATTTAATTTGGAAATTTAGTTAAGTCCGGTTATTATACAAGTTTCAAGTGTGCCCGATGGCACGATAAAACATTTTCGTGTCAATTTAAGAAAACAAGTGATTTCAATTCAATTTTAATAATATAGTTTAAAGTGAATGTCCAACATATAAAAAAAAACACAAATAAAGTTTATGGAGGCCTTATTACAACCAAAATAAAAAGTAACCAAATTTAAAGTTCTATAAATTTAAATCCACTGCATGGCCACCTCGAGTCCAACCGACTCCTCAACCGCCATCTACGAGTCACCTGAAAAAATGTTAAAGGAGAAGGTGAGTCACCAAGACTCAGTATGTAACCCTTTCCTCGTATGCAAACAAATTCATACACAGCATATAATTAATCGTCATGTACTAAGCCATGCACCCAACCTAGCCAACCAAACGCCTTTGTCTACCCCATGTGGTACCAAACCACCGTGACCGTAGTCACAATGTGTTACCAAAACACCGGTGGTGCCAAACCACCGGTGACGATAGTCACAATGTGCTACCAAAGCACTCGGTGTCCGTAGACACAAATCGGGTGATGGGGCCAACCCATCGTGTGATACCAAATCACCGCGCATTTATCCCATATCTCAAGTGGGGCCAACCCACGGTGGTGTTAACCACACGGGGACAAGTCGCTATGAGGTGCCAAACCTCCGGAGGTACCAAACCTCTCGGTGACATATAGTCACGCAGTGTGTTACCAAAACACTGGTGCTCGTCAGCACGAAACATCACTGCCCCCTCCACTCAATCAATCCCACATCAATATTTATATCACATAATTTATGCTACCACATACTTAATTACATGTACAGGTTTTACCATCAGCAATAAGCAACGTGTACTAGACACACCATGCTTCCCAAAAGCATCTTAAAATATAGTCAACAGGAACTTACCTTGTTCCCTGCTCATACCTTTCATGGTATTAATCCCGAATCTACACAGATCCGGTTAGCACACACAACAGTTTAGTACATTTAATCAATTATAAGTGTGTATGTACACACCACACTTTGGATGCTCTAAATCCGAAAAGAAACGTTGGCCACCCTAGATCTGCACGATCCCTATATTCGGCCAAATACCCATATTAGTACTATGGCCTATTCGGCCAAGTCAACTTATTAGAAGGGGTTCCTTATGAACCCGAACCTTACCTATCACCCCGTGAGTACTCACTTCGGTACTTGGTATGCGATTCCTGCTTCACTCCTACATTCGGCCATCACTAGAGTTATTAGCCTTCGGCTTAAATGAATAGTAAACTAAAGGAAATCTTCTTACCACTACTTACCAAAACCGAATGCTAGAGATTAGGAGTTTGGGTCGACTTCTTCACAACCTTGGGGTACCTAGGAGAGATCGTTTACCAACGTTTAGAAGCCTTGTTAACCTTTGCCGAAATCGGCACTTCCCCTTGTAAAAGAAATCGACAAAGAAAGAAGACAAAGGGGAGATGAACATTCGGCCATTACTTACCCTTTACAACTGATTGGAGAGGAACTCTTGAGAAGAACCTATGCCCACTTGATATTCGGCCAAAGTAGATCTTTTGGAAGAAAAGAGATTTTGGCACCACAATGGAGTATGTTCGGCTAAAGAGGAGGAAAGAAAGAAATAGTGGAAAAGGGAGATAGGGGTTTTAACAAAGAAAGAAGTAGAGGGGTTCTTGGTGTTAAGCAAAAAGAAGAAAATGAGAAAGATGTCAATGGTGGTTTCGGTTTTGAGAGAATGAGAAAGAAGTGGAAAAATATTAGAAGATGAGGGAGAGGAAATTCGGCTATTTGCAAAGGGAAAAAGAAGAAGAATCGAATGATGAATGGTGCCTTAAGAGAATTCGGCACTCTCCCCCCCTATACCTAGTCTCCTAGCCGTCCACTCCTCTTCAACAAGGAGTCCCAAATTCGGCCAACACCTAGTTTTTCTCTAGGCCATCCACTTGATTTAATTCAACAATTTTGAACTAATAGAAAAATAATCTTCTATTAATCCTCATTTATCTCCCATTATCCTTGAGATTAAAACATTTAAAAATCTAATTTCAATACTCATATTATCTCTTATTAATACTATTTAATAAAAGAGTTTGAAGGGAGAAAAATTCTCCCACTTGTGCCGTCCAACATAGTGCAAAAAGAAAGGGGATTCTGTGACTCGAACCAAGGCTCTCCCCTATCCCTTGTGGCGTCACATGCTTGCTCTTAAGTGGGCTTACTTTGCCACTTATCCAAGGCCTAATTAGTGTTAAATTACCCACATTTATTCTTATAACACCCACTTGCTAAGGCTCCCTTCTTTTAAAATTAAAAACTGAAATTTCCCTATCAAACCGGCACACTCAAAGCCTTAAATTAAGCTCTATTATTCCATTAATAATATCACAGCAGTTCTTAATAAGAAAATAGTCAAATTCCAAATAACCCCATATTTGGGATGTTACAGTTCTACCCCCCTTAAAATAAATTTCGTCCTCGAAATTCCTTGATCAAAAGAGATGGGGGTATTGCCGCTTTGCATCACCTCCTCGGGCTCCCACGTAGCTTCTTCCACTCGTGGTTCCGCCATAACACTTTTACTAAAGGCACTGCCTTCCTTCGTAGAACTTTCACATCTCAGTCTACAATCTGAACCGGTTCTTCCTCAAAAGATAAATCCGAGTTCACCTCAATCTCTGCTACTGGCACAACGTGCGAAGGATCTGACCGATACCGTCTCAGCATTGACACATGAAATACGCCATGAATCTGACTCAGTTCTGCCGGCAGCTCGAGCTGATAGGCCACTGGTCCCACTCGCTTCACAACAGTATATGGCTCGATGAACCTTGGGCTTAACTTCCCTTTCCGTCCAAATCTCAACACCTTTTTCCAAGGCGACACTTTCAGAAAACTTTGTCTCCCACAAAGATACTCCACTTCCTTGCGTTTGAGATCGGCATAAGACTTCGCCTATCCGATGCTTCCTTGAGACGAGACCGAATCACCTTGACTTTGTCTTCCGTCTCTGCTACGAGCCTGGACCCGAACTTGTCTTTCTCCCAACTCCGTCCCAACATGTAGGAGTACGACACTTTCGTCCATATAGGGCCTCGTATGGAGCCATTTGAATACTCGCTTGATAACTATTGTTATAAGCGAATTCCGCTAATGGTAGGTACTCCTCCCAACTACCACTAAAATCCAAGACACAGCCTCTTAACATGTCTTCTAAAATCTGTATCACCCTTTCCGACTGTCCGTCAGACTGTGGATGGAAAGCCGTACTGAAATCTAACCGTGTACCCAAAGCTTGATGCAACGCTTTCCAAAACCTTGACGTGAATCGGGATCCTATCCGAGATAATCGACATCGCACGCCATGCAACCTCACTATTTCTCCCACATACAGCCTTCGCTAGCTTCGGAGTGAGTAATCCATTCTCACCGGCATGAAGTGAGCTGATTTAGTTAGGCGATCCACAATTACCCAAACTGCATCCTTCTTGGTGGGCGTAAGGGGTAGCCCGCTAACAAAATCCATGGTGATCCTCTCCCATTTCCATTGAGGGATCTTTATCGGTTGAAGTAGTCCTGATGGTGACCGATGTTCAGCCTTAACCTGGCGACACGTCGGACACTTCCCTACGAACTCCGTTACCTCACGCTTCAACCTGTGCCACGAATCAAGCTTCGCAAATCTCCATACATCTTGCTTCCCCGGGATGCATAGCGTATGGGTCGCTATGTGCATCTTGGAGAATTTTTCGCCTTAATTCAGTATCCTTTGGCATACATACTCGTCCTTGAAAACAAAGCACTCCTTCACTAGACAGATCGTACCCTTCCAAACCACCGTCTTGAACTTGTACCCTCTTAGAGCTCAAGCCCTCATCCACTAACCGCTTTTCCTTAACCTCCTCGACCCAAGTCGGCTTTACTTGAGTTCCGCATCATACGATTTAACCGAGCGAACATTGCTCTTAAGTCCTTCACCACCTTCCGCTCAATGCGTCGGCTACCACATTAGCCTTACCCGGATGGTACTCGATTGAACAATCATAGTCCTTTAGTAGTTCAATCCATCGACGCTGCCTCGATTCGCATCCTTCGAGTCGAAGATACCTCAAGCTTTTGTGATCCGTGTAGACCATCGACTTCTCTCCATACGGTAATGGCTGTCTCCATATCTTGAGCGAAGACGCACCGCCGCTAACTCTAAGTCGTGAGTTGGGTAGTTAACGCCATGCGGTCTTAATTGACGGGATGCATAGGCTACTACCTTTCCATCCTGCATCAACACACATCCCAAACCGGTGTGAGATGCATCACAATAAATCGTGAATAACTTTCCTGCTTGGTCAGTACTCAAAACCGAGCTTCCACAAAAATCTTCCTTAACTTATCAAAGCTTTCTTGCTTTGCTTCTCCGTCCATACAAATGGGACACCTTTCCTTAGCAACTTAGTTAACTACGCTGCTATTAGAGAGAATCCTTCCACGAATCTCCGATAGTACCTGCTAAACCCGAAAACTTCGTATTTCACCACCGTCCTAGGTGGTTTCCACTCCAATCTTGCTTCAATCTTGCGAGGGTCTACCCTAATTCCTTCAGCTGACACTACATGACCTAAGAAAGCCACTTCCCTAAGCCAAAATTCACACTTACTGAATTTGGCATATAACTGCTTCCCCCTCAATACTTGCAGAACTATCCGTAAATGCTTGTCATGCTCCTCTTCTGTCTTTGAATAAACCAATATGTCGCTCTATGAACACCACGACGAATCGGGTCCAAGTCTTCTGAATACTCTATTCATCAAGTCCATGAATGCCGCCGGTGCATTGGTCAACCCGAATGGCATTACCAAGAACTCAAAATGCCCATACCGAGTTCGGAATGCCGTTTTGTGAACATCAGCCTCCTTCACCCTTAATTGGTGATAACCTGACCTAAGGTCTATCTTCGAAAACACCGAGGCACCCTTCAGTTGATCAAACAAGTCGTCAATCCGAGGCGGATACTTGTTCTTGATCGTTAACTTATTTAACCGGCGGTAGTCGATGCACATCCGCATAGAACCGCCCTTCTTCTTGACAAACAACACAGGTGCTCCCACGGAGATATACTTGGTCGTATAAACCTCTCTATCTAAGAGCTCCTGAATTTGAGCCTTTAGCTCCACCAATTCATTTGGTGCCATTCGGTATGGTGCTATGGACACCGTGCCGTTCTAGGTAGCAAGTCTATACCGACTGACTTCTCGATCCGAGGCAAACCCTAAGTTCTTCTCGGGAATACATCAAAGCAAATTTCCCAACCGTTCGGACCTTTCCAACTACTAACCCCTTAGCTTCCAAAGCACAGATTTGAACCAAATACGCCTCACAACCCTTCTTGACCATCTTTTCAGCCTTCAAGGCAGTCACTACATTCGATAGATAATTCCTTCTATCTCCTATCATAACCACTTCATCACCTTCACTGTCTTAAGAACCATGCGCTTGGTCACAAGATCAACCTTGCTTGGTACTTAACCAACCAATCCATACCGAGGATCAAATCGAACTCCCCAAACGGTAGTTCCATTAGATCGACTACAAATACTACCCCTTGAAGTTCTAGGGGTACGCCTCTATAGAGTTTATCTACGACTACGGAGTGACCTAAGGGGCTAACTACAGATCATCTCCTAGAAGCGCTTTTGAGTTTAGGTCCATAGTTCCTACCACACTACTAGCAATGTACGAGTGCGTCGAGCCCACATCAATCAATGCAACATAAGGAAAACCGAAATTAGAAACGTCACTGGTTATGACATCGGTCGTCACCTTCTTCGCGACACCTCGCTTGCAGTAAACTAAGCCAGCCGCCTAGCCTCTGTGTTGCTGAACCTCGCGCCTTGAGTTCCACGACCTCGGTTAGGACCGTTGTTTCCTCTACCATTACCACGACCCCTCTGTGGTCCTACATTTCTATCCTGAGCACGGTTACGCCCCTGCTCTGTCTGCTTCTTAGCTAGTTTCTGGGGACAATCTCTGACGCGATGCTCCAAAGACCCACACTCAAAACATCCTTTGTCACCAGTCCAACAACCTCCCCAATGGGTCTTTCCACAGCGATTGCACTGAGTCGGCCTCTGATTAGCAGTCGTGGGCCTTGTTGCCTGATTGGGCCCACTTGGCCTAGCCTTTTTCTGAGCACTTCCGCTTGATCCAGCTGACCCAAAACTTCTCTTCTGATTGTTCTTACTATAGTTCTGCCTCACAGCCTCCTTGATTCCTTCGGCTACCTTAGCCTTCTCCACTAGAGATGAGAACTCACGAACCTGTTGTGGGGCAATCAGTAACCTTAAATCATCTCGGAGTCCGTCCTCAAAGCGGACACAGCGCTCATGTTCAGTAGCCACGATGCCTCTCGCATATCTACTCAGCCTTAAAAATTCCGCCTCATACTCCGACACGGACTTAGTTCCTTGCACTAATCCCAGAAAAGCCTTTCTCTGCGCGTCAGTGTAGCTAATGCTCACATACTTTTTCTCGATAGGTGGTTACGAAATACTCCCGTGTCAAATCATCTGCTGTAGCCCCATCTCGAACCGTAAGCCACCACCGATCGCTTCATCCTTTAGAAGCGACACCGCCCCTTTCGGCCTTCTCTTCCTCGGTCGAGTCAAGGTCATCCATGATTCTTTCCGGTTGACTCTGCCGATTCCACAGACCGGGTGCCACTCCCGACACACCTCGGAATACCTCCGCTCCGTTAGATCGGAGTCGCTCGGGGACAGATTTCCAGCTCCTACATTTCCACCAGCCCGACCACCATCTCCAAGACTCGCAAACACGACTTGCGATACCGACTCGCCACCGGCCCGCTCCGCTCCTCACTCTAAAAGTAGGAGGTGGTGGTGGCGATGGTACCTCATTTTCGAACCTTGTCCCGACTGACGGGTTCGGACACCGTCATCCTACCCCTACCACGTCCACGGCGTCCACGTCCTCTAGAACTCATTCTATCTACCGCGCTTTTAATCGATTAAGAAAAATTTTATGCGTTAGCATTTGTTTCACTTTATTACTCGCGAAGAAATTTTATGGATAAGATTTAATCGTGAGATTCTTTCGAGCAAACAATGTTTCGATTTCCTATCCTAGTTCACACAAAGAAGTTCATGCATCCATTCCTTAATACTTTCCATACCTATTCACTCATCGGACATTTCTGCCCATTTCTAACCCAGGGGTATTTTCGACTTTTATCCTACAGGGGTATTTTCGACTTTTATCCCACAGGGGTATTTTCGTAATTTTCCAGAACCAAAATATGTTGCTGATGATTTCCAAAGCTAAGTTATTGAATATTTGTAGAATAGTTGAAATTTTTGGGCAAAACCATCGAATTAATATTTTATGGGTCAGGGGCATTTTGGTAATTTTACTCCTAAGGGTATTCCTGTAATTTTTCACAAGTCAAGTTTTCCGAGAAAACATTGTAAAAGTAATGTTCTAAGGTTTAAGAGAGTTATTGGACAAGTTTTGAAAACATTAGGGCTTGTTGTTTCGTTCTATTTTGAAAAACAAGGCTAATTCCCTTTTCGGGTTTTAATCATTGTGTTTAGCCTATGACCGAGCCTTCCCAGTCGGGGTGAACCAAAGCTACGCACCTGTGCGTCGAGCGAAGAGGAGGTGGGTCACGTGGACCGCTTAAATACCAAGCTCTCACGAACCTTTCTAGACATGCGCACAGAGGTTACCACACCACCGAGCCCTCTGCGAGTTAGGGTGAACCGAAGCTACGCGCACTGGTAGGATACCTGCGAAGAGGAGGTGAGTCACGAGGACTGCTTAAATACCAGGCTCTTCCGGATCCAATCCTAGACATGCGTACAGGGGTTACCACACCCTAGCTCATTGACTAAGTCATAGGTTGGTTTAGTTCTTTAAGTCTTATGTCTTATTTGTGTGTTTGAGTAGTTCTAAACCTAGGGTCCAAGTCCTATAAGTCTATCTACGTTCCATGCTTCCTACCCTTCTACAGAATATAATTCACAAAGAGGTTTAGATGTACTTACCTGGGCGGATCGGTGCCGGAGACTCGGGCCATGCTGCTTAAAACCCAAAAACAATTCAAACGGCCTATTAAAACATTTTTGGACCTTGGGCCCCCACAGCCGAGCTTTGAACTGGGCTCTGATACCAATTTTGTAACAACCCAAACCCGGCCCAAACATTACGACCGAATTTGATTTGTTACGGAGAGAAACCTTGTGAACACCATTTCGATACCTATTCAATTTTTATTGAAAACTTCTCGTTTTCGGTTATCTTGCCAAAGCTACCCTTAAATTTAATTTGGAAATTTAGTTAAATCCGGTTATTATACAAGTTTCAAGTGTGCCCGATGGCACGATAAAACATTTTCGTGTCAATTTAAGAAAACAAGTGATTTCAATTCAATTTTAATAATATAGTTTAAAGTGAATGTCCAACATATAAAAAAAAACACAAATAAAGTTTATGGAGGCCTTATTACAACCAAAATAAAAAGTAACCAAATTTAAAGTTCTATAAATTTAAATCCATTGCATGGCCACCTCGAGTCCAACCGACTCCTCAACCGCCATCTACGAGTCACCTGAAAAAAATGTTAAAGGAGAAGGTGAGTCACCAAGACTCGAGATGTAACCCTTTCTCGTATGCAAACAAATTCATACACAAAGATATAATTAATCGTCATGTACTAAGCCATGCACCCAACCTAGCCAACCAAACGCCTTTGTCTACCCCATGTGGTACCAAACCACTGGTGACCGTAGTCACAATGTGTTACCAAAACACCGGTGGTGCCAAACCACCGTGACGTATAGTCACAATGTGCTACCAAAGCACCGTGTCCGTAGACACAAATCGGGTGATGGGGCCAACCCATCGTGTGATACCAAATCACCGGCGACGATCCCATATCTCAAGTGGGGCCAACCCACGGTGGTGTTAACCACGGGGACAAGTCGCTATGAGGTGCCAAACCTCCGGAGGTACCAAACCTCTCGGTGACATATAGTCACGAGTGTGTTACCAAAACATCGGTGCTCGTCGGACGAAACATCACCGCCCCCTCCACTCAATCAATCCCACATCAATATTTATATCACATAATTTATGCTACCACATACTTAATTACATGTACAGGTTTTACCATCAAGAATAAGCAACGTGTACTAGACACACCATGCTTCCCAAAAGCATCTTAAAATATAGTCAACAGAACTTACCTTGTTCCTCGCTCATACCTTTCATGGTATTAATCCCGAATCTACACAGATCCTAGGTTAGCACACACAACAGCTTTAGTACATTTAATCAATTATAAGTGTGTATGTACACACTGTCACCCTTGGATGCTCTAAACCGAAAAGAAACGTTGGCCACCCTAGATCTGCTGATCCCTATATTCGGCCAAATACCCATATTAGTACTATGGCCTATTCGGCCAAGTCAACTTATTAGAAGGGTTCCTTATGAACCCGAACCTTACCTATCACCCGTGAGTACTCACTTCGGTACTTGGTATGCGATTCTGCTTCACTCCTACATTCGGCCATCACTAGAGTTATTAGCCTTCGGCTTAAAACGAATAGTAAACTAAAGGAAATCTTCTTACCACTACTTACCAAAACCGAATGCTAGAGATTAGGAGTTTGGGTCGACTTCTTCACAACCTTGGGGTACCTAGGAGAGATCGTTTACCAACGTTTAGAAGCCTTGTTAACCTTTACCAAATCGGCACTTCCTTGTAAAAGAAATCGATAAAGAAAGAAGACAAAGGGGAGATGAACATTCGGCCATTACTTACCCTTTACAACCGATTGGAGAGGAACTCTTGAGAAGAACCTATGCCCACTTGATATTCGGCCAAAGTAGATCTTTTGGAAGAAAAGAGATTTCTTGCACCACAATGGAGTATGTTCAAGCTAAAGAGGAGGAAAGAAAGAAATAGTGGAAAAGGGAGATAGGGGTTTCAACAAAGAAAGAAGTAGAGGGGTTCTTGGTGTTAAGCAAAAAGAAGAAAATGAGAAAGATGTCAATGGTGGTTTCGGTTTTGAGAGAATGAGAAAGAAGTGGAAAAATATTAGAAGATGAGGGAGAGGAAATTCGGCTATTTGCAAAGGGAAAAAGAAGAAGAATCGAATGATGAATGGTGCCTTAAGAGAATTCGGCACTCTCCCCCCCTATACCTAGTCTCCTAGCCGTCCACTCCTCTTCAACAAGGAGTCCCAAATTCGGCCAACACCTAGTTTTTCTCTAGGCCATCCACTTGATTTAATTCAACAATTTTGAACTAATAGAAAAATAATCTTCTATTAATCCTCATTTATCTCCCATTATCCTTGAGATTAAAACATTTAAAAATCTAATTTCAATACTCATATTATCTCTTATTAATACTATTTAATAAAAGAGTTTGAAGGAGAAAAATTCTCCCACTTGTGCCGTCCAACATAGTGCAAAAAGAAAGGGGATTCGTGACTCGAACCAAGGCTCTCCCCATCCCTTGTGGCGTCACATGCTTGCTCTTAAGTGGGCTTACTTTGCCACTTATCCAAGGCCTAATTAGTGTTAAATTACCCACATTTATTCTTATAACACCCACTTGCTAAGGCTCCTTCTTTTAAAATTAAAAACTGAAATTTCCCTATCAAACCTAAGCACACTCAAAGCCTTAAATTAAGCTCTATTATTCCATTAATAATATCACAGCAGTTCTTAATAAGAAAATAGTCAAATTCCAAATAACCCCATATTTGGGATGTTACATTGATGCTCAGCCTTCACCTGTTGTCAAATCAGACACTTTGTCACAAACTCTGAAATATTTCTTTTCATACCCGACCACCAATATAACTTTTTCAGGTCGTTGTACATTTTCATCTTGCCGGATGTCTTGACAAACATCCACCAGTAGGCCTCATGCAAAACCTTTCGAATCAACTCCTCATCTTTAGGAACACAAATTCTGTCACGATACGTCAGACAACCATTCAAATCCACTCAAAAATCAGAATCACTTTCTGATCCGCACTTAGCTATCTTAGTTTGCATCTCACTGCCATTTCTCTGAGCCTCACATATTTGTTGAACAAATAGCGGCTTAGCTCTCAATTCTGCCAAAATAGCACCATCGTCAGACAATGCTAAACTCGTGCTCATAACTCTCAGAGCATACAAGGATTTCCTACTCAGGGCATCCGCAACAACATTCGCGTTTCCCGGGTGGTAGTCAATGACTAACTCATAGTCTTTCAACAACTCAAGCCACCGTCTCTGTCGCAAATTCAGATCCTTCTGATCCATCAAATACTTCAAACTCTTATGATCCGTAAAGATTCGGCACTTCTCACCATACAAGTAATGTCGCCAAGTCTTTAATGCAAAAACAATAGCCGCTAACTCCAAATCATGAGTCGGATAATTCTTCTCGTGCGGTTTTAGCTACCTGGAGGCGTAAGCGACTACCTTACCCTCTTGCATCAACACGCAACCGAGACCATTAAACGACGCATCACTATAAAACACGAACTCCTTCCCCGATTCTGGTTGAACCAAAATCGATCCTCAGTCAACATTGTTTTCAGTCTCTCGAAGCTCTGTTGACATGTCTTAGTCCATTCAAACTTGACATCTTTATGCAATAACTTCGTCATCGGAGTAGCAATCACGGAGAACCCCTTTACTAAACATCTGTAATATCCTACTAATCCCAAGAAACTTCTGTTTTCAAACACGTTCCTCGGCAGTTTCCAATCCACAACAGCCGATATCTTACTCGGGTCAACTCTGACACCATCACCTGACACCATGTGTCCTAGGAATCCGACCTCTCGGAGCCAAAACTCACTCTTGCTAAACTTAGCATACAACTGCTTATCTCTCAAAGTTTGCAAGACAATTCTTAAATCTCTTCGTGATCGTTCTCATCCCGAGAATAGATCAATATATCGTCAATAAAGACAACTAAAAACTTGTCCACATATGGTCTGAAAACACGGTTCATCAGATCCATAAAAATCGCAGGTGCATTCGTCAAACCGAACGGCATAACCAAAAACTCATAATGGCCATACCTTGTCCGAAATGCAGTTTTCAACACATCTTGCTCTTTCACTGAAATGATAATAACCGGACCTCAAGTCTATCTTGGAGAACATCTTTGTAGCTCCTTTCGCTTGATCAAAAGATCATCAATCCTTGGTAAAGGATACTTATTCTTCGCCAGTCACCTTGTTGAGTTGTCTATAGTCTATACACAACCTCATAGACCCATCTTTCTTCTTCACGAATAATACTGGAGCACCCTACGGTGAGTAGCTCGGTCTTACAAAACCCTTATCTGTCAACTCTTGCAACTGAACCTTCAATTTTTTCAACTCTACAGGTGCCATTCTATATGGAGCAATTGAAATAGGTGTCGTTCCCGGAACCAACTCAATTCCAAACTCGACCTCTCTCACTATAGGTAACCTGGGTAACTCTTTCAGAAATACGTCTGGATACTAACATACCACCGGTACTGTTTCAAACTCTACTCCAACCTCTCGAGTATTCAACACAAAAACAAGATAGGACTCACATCCTTTTCTCAAACATTTCTCAGCCACTAGGGAAGAGATCATCACTGGTAGACTATCCGGTCCACCTGATTCAACCTGAACCACATCTCCACTCTCACATTTCAATTCAATAAACTTATTACCACAGTTCACTAAGACACTATGGGTAGTCAACCAATCCATGCCTAGGATTAAATCAAACTCATCAAATGGCAACAACATTAGGTTTACCGGAAAACAATGATTCTCAAACAATAAAGGACAATTCTTACACACTTTGTCCACTAACACATGCTTTCCTAACAGGTTTGACACCTTAACCACTACGTCCGTAGACTCAACGGTCATACTCAAACTAGATGCTAATCTCATGCAAATATAAGAATGAGTAGACCCTGGATCTATTAAAGCAATAACAAAGGTGTCATAGAGAGAAAATGTACCCGTTATCACATCCGGGGAGGATGCTTCGTCACGAGCGCGAATAGCATACGTCCTCGCAGGTGCCCGACCCTCTGGTCTCAAAGCAGAATCTCTGGGCGCACCTCTACCACTATTCCCACCTCTCGGATTCCTTAGTGGTCTACCCCTTGTAGACACATCGCTAGGTCTCATCTCTTGCCTCTCTTCTTTATCATCCCTCTCGGGGCAGTTTCGAAAAAAATGGTCGGGGGAACCACACTTATAACAGTTTCGACTGTTACCCCAACACTCTCCAGTGTGATATCTACCACAACTTGGACACTCCGGTTTACTCTTCGAAATTCCAACACTTTCCATCGAGGTAGCTTGGACTCTCGAACCTGAACGAGTATTGCCCAAGTCTCGATGCGAATAACCCACCGGGTGCGTCGTGCCTCGAGGATTCACTTCCTTGGATCTTTCGATTGAGCTTGGTACGACTTTCCCATCGGCCTTTTCTAGCATCTCGGGCTTCACTCACGACCCTCCTCTTTTCTCGAACTCACTCTTGGCCTTACTTTCCTCTCAACTAATACCACAAATTCTTTCAACTCCAAAATGCCCACTAGGAGTTTGATGTCCTCATTCAGCCCATCTTCGAACCTCTTACACAAGATGGTCTCAGTCGATACACATTCTTGAGCGTATTTGCTAAGCCTAACAAACTCACGCTCATACTCCGCTACTGACATCCTTCCTTGCTTCAACTCAAGGAATTCTTTCCTTTTCCGATCAGTAAATCGCTGGCTTATATACTTCTTTCGGAACACTTCCAGAAAGAAGTCCCACGTCACCCGCTCTCTCGGGACTACCAACGTTAGTGTTTTCCACCAATGGTATGCCGAATCTCTCAGCAAGGGTACGGCACATTTCAAGCTCTCCTCAGGCGTACATGAGAGTTCATCGAACACCCTCATCGAGTTCTCCAACCAGAACTCCGCCCTCTCTGGGTCATCATCTACCTTAGCTCTAAACTCCTTAGCCCCGTGTTTCCTAATCTTATCCACCGGGGGTTTCGATATCCTCACTACATCCATACCTTGAGGAGCCACTGGATTTGGCTGAGGTATAGGAGGAGGTGGAGGAGGTTGAGCAGTAGGGTTTGCTCGAACATAGTCCGAGTACCAATTACTCATCATCTAGAGAAAGCCTTCCCGTGCCTCTTCCCCTTAACCCCTGACCTCGGGTCCACTCTCAACGGGCGCGGTTCCTTGCGCAAGAGCCGGTGCATTACTAGCTGCTTCATCAGCAGTCGATGGATCAGAATCCATACACTATATAAAATAAGATTTAAAATCATCAGAAGCCACACACTATCATTGTACACTTATGGCATGTATAGCTAGACTCTTACACCCGCTATGGTAGTCCTAGAACCGACTAAACCATAACTCTTATACCACTAAATGAAACACCCCTTACCCGGGTTCTACGCCAGAACCAGGGCTGAGGCGTTACCGAACTCAAACCACTTGATCGCCACTTAGCCTCGTCGTAACTACTCTCTGAAGTCATCTCAACAACCTCATTCTCAACTTACGAGGCCTCACTCATACACACGAGGGCTCTCGAGACTAAACCGGAACTTTTTCCAATCTTAAAAATTTTCTCTTTTGAACAGGGCTCACACGCCCGTGCAAGGTACAACATACTCGTGTGAAGTCACACACGCCCATGTTCCCAAACCGTGCTTAAAAACCCAGCATTCTGCCAATGCCCCACGGCCAAGGCACACGCCCGTGCTTCCCAATCGTGGTAAACACTGACTTCCCTCACACGGCCTGGAGTCTAGACACATGCCCTTGTGTCTAGCTCGTGGCCAATTCTGACTTAATATGTCAACCTGCAGGGGATGCACGGCCAAAGCACACGCCCGTGGGCTGACCGTGTGTCACACATGGCCTAGACACACGCCCGTGTGTCTATCCACATGTCCAAGAAAAAAGCTATTTGCTAAGCTCTTCTCACCCTTATAGCTTACACAACATGCACTCATACAACACATCCATAATCAACTCAAATTGAAGTGCAATCTCACATAGAAAACTACATCTTTCTTTCATATAATGTAATAGCCAACAACCATGGCATTATACAAAATACACTATCCATCTAAAGGCCAATACATCTTAGCCATTTACACCAAAAATTCACTAATTTGTCTAGCCCCTATACATGCCACATACAAAACATTGAGTCTAATGTACCAGAGTGTGCTGATAGTGTGGGCGATCTTCCAATTGATCCTCGTATCTCGATTCAACACTTTTACTCTATAAGACAAGGGAAAAGAAAGAGAGTAAGCTTTGAGCTTAGTAAATTTACACATAAACAATTAAGCAACATAGTATAAGCTAAGCAACAATTAGCATTATACTAACAATAGTAATTCACAACTATGCTTACTCTTTCTATCCCTTACCACATTTCCAACACATCATGAGTCGCTTACTCATAACTATTGACATACACCCCTGCATTCAACATCACATTTACACAATATACAACACATCATTATTTCTTGATAATACATCCACACAGCTAATCCACACAGCTAGTCCACACAGCTAATCCACACAGCCAATCTCTCGGTGGTTCCGCACTAAGCCCACCCCATTCAATTAGTAAGGTAGTATCGCACTTAGCCTACCAACAAGGTATTCATAGCGGTTTCGCACATAGCCCACTAAATAACATACCTAACGATAGCATCGCACATAGCCAGTTCATTGTCAATATGCATTAGGATGGTATCGTACTTAGCCCACCTTTTTACACTATTACAACACATCAACATATTTACTTACTCTATCATTCATCCATTCACATATTCTACTTGAACCACATAGGTTCTCAATCATTCTCGATCATGCTACACACTATTTAGCATTCACAAATTGTAAGTAAAAATGCATTATTTATGCATAGACTTACCTCGATACTCAAAAGTATTAAGACTTGCAATTTAGTCCACCACATTACTTTTGCCTCGGTTTCGATTCGGGCTTCGTCTTTCTTGATCTATAATGAATAAATCAGCTTATTCAATACATACATTGACTAAATTGACCCACATCTCATACTTTAGAAAAATTACTATTTTGCCCCTAAACTTCCTCATATTTACACTTTAGCCCCAAGGCTCGTAAAGTGATTTTTATTCAACTTTCAAGTCTATCATGCTTAGCCGAACCACATATTCAACTAAAGCTATCATCAATTCTCACAAAAACACACATGTATGACCAAACTTAAGATTTTCACAATCAAGTCCCTACATGCATTTTCATGGAAAATCACTTAACAAAAGATGTTTCTACTACATCAAGCTTTCATAATCTTCCATAAAATATCAACATACATGCATGTCATACATGACCACATTTTTGAACATCCATTATAGCTCATCAAATAGCTAAAAATAGCTTACTCATGCTACCGGGAATTCAAAAATACAAAGAATATCAAAAACGGGACTTAAATGCACTTACTAGCAAGCTTGAAAAATTGAAGAACCCTAGCTATGGCTTCCTTCAAATTTTCGGCAATGAGGGGAAGAAGATGAGCATGATTTTGTCATCTTTTCTCCTTTTTAATCACTTATTTGTTAAATGACCAAAATGGCCTTTTTGATAAACTTTAAATTTTAACCCATTCATGCCCAATTTTGTCCAAAAATTAGAATTTGGATAAATTGCTATTTAAAGACCTCTAATTAATAATCTAAAGCTATTTCACACAATTAGCTTCTAGAATCTCACATTTCGCAACTTTTGTAATTTAGTCCTTTTGGACAATTCAACCACAATTTCACAAAATTGCTTCATGAAACTTTCACACTAGCATGCATACATTGCATAAACCTTAAAAACTCATTTATAACCCTCAAATTTGTGGTCTCGCACCACTATTCTGACTAGGCCCTAAACCGGGATGTTACATTGGGAAAGTTTCCTTCTTTGTTGGCATGTTTGGCCTATGTATCTTTTGTTGGAAAAAAAAAATAGAAAGTTAAAATTTTGAAAATCGAGTCAATTTGTGATATTTATAGTAATAAACTTTTTCCCGAAAAGTACTTGTGCTTTGTGCAAAATAGATCCTAAATGTTTCTGGCATTCAACCGAACAACCTTCTTTATTATTCTCATACCATGAATCACTTCAAGTGTGGGCTTGAATAATCACGAATCAAACATAAAACCAGAAACAATTTATTACTTTCAGTAGGAAAGTAATTCTCGCTCAATAGAAACTGGTAGAATTGTAATTCCTAGAAAATAAAAAATTCTTAGAAAACAAATTATCACTACTTTCTGACAGAATAACAATATATCAAACTTATAAACTTGTGCTATGCTAATAGCTCTACTAGTGTCATATTTATAGGGAGATATAGGAGAATCCTAGTTGAATTAGTAAAACACAAATAATATTTATTTAACAGAAAAAAATAAGTCGAATATGGTGGCTGGCACACCCTAGTAAATAATACTAGGAATGCCGCCCCTCTCTCTTATGGTGAGGGGATTTGGGTCTCTCCTGTATTGGTCCAATTATATGTGCTTCCTAGACTTTTAACCTAACACTTTATAATTTAATTCAACTCAATACATGGTTTCTATTTCTCAAAATAAATACTATTTATTTAATTAATTTAATTATATAAATTAAATTTTCAATTAAAAAGCTTTCTCAGCAAATTCTAATTTCGTTAAAATCATGACAACTTTACTATAAAATAATATATAAGGAAATATATTTAATTTCCATATTCAATGGATTCACAATGACTAATTAATTTCATTCCCATTTTTTTAACTTCAATTGTTTAATTAAATAATAATTCAAAAACCTTAAATTAATTATCAAGTCATATCTATACTCAGTGAGAAAAACACATTCATTTGTGAATGTGACCCATTTCTCTAACTTCATCATTTTTATCTATTTATGTTCATTTGGTTCTATATGCAATTCATTTATAGTTTCAACGAGCTACTGGAGGGACCGATTGGACATATGTAATGAGGGCTCAAATAATTTATAATTAAGTTCCAACTTTTCACCTATTACTTATAAACTTATTTAGTCACAAAGTCATTCCACTATAATATCGTGATTGAGCTCTCCCTAGTTACATACCATTACGAAATCTACTTATTTAGTGCCCGTCAAATGACCTTGTCATAAGTGTATTACCCTCATAGGATATCCTTAATCTCTTTAGGATAAATCCTTTATCTCAATATGATCCTATTTTATCTCATGGATATTATTACATTTTCCTTCATGAAAATTCATTTACTATCAAATAGTAATCAAGTGTTTATCACAAAGATAAATAACTAGTAACCACGTTTACTTTTCATCTATCATGTATTATCATCTATATATCTATCTTCTAGGAGTCATCCCTCTAATGCTTAAGACAAATCATTTTCCTAATTGGACTTGATAGACGAAATATTAATCTTTCATTCATTTTTCACATTCCTGATTATACAAAGGACATGTTTAGGTTCATCTACTAATACAAGTTGTCTTTCCGCATTAGAATCCAACCACATAATATCACTTAGTATTAGGTATACATTAGATAACTAGTTAGCCAATATTTGCTTCCATTTTTCTCTTCATGCAAAAAATTTGAGGACAATATATAAAGGGTATTAATGTAATTAATGGATATTATTAAACCAATTTGTTCGAAAAATACAAGTGTACATGGATGAAAATACTACAGTTAGGGCACCAGATCCAACATCTTGATCATTTGCTTATATCTTTTTGAGGATTTTAAGTAGCAAATCTCGAGATTATAATTGGAGAATAGACTAGATCAAGCAAGGAAAGTTTTCAAAACTCTTAGTTGTTTGAAAAAAATTGGTTTAAAAACGATTTTTTGTCACAGTGAAAAATCAATTTTTTTGAAAATCAAGTCGGTTTGTAATATTATAGTAATAAAATTTTACCGAAAAGTACATGTGCTTTGTGCGAGATGGACCTAGACATTCCTGGCTTTCAACCGAACGACTTTCTCTATTATTCTTGTATCACAAATCACTTCGAGTATGGGCTTGAACAATCACGAATCAAATATAGAACCAAAAACAATTTCTTACTTTCAATAGGAAAAAAAATTCTCTCTTAATAAAAACAAGTAGAATTGTTATTTCCACAAAATAGAATTTATACTTAGAAATAAATTCTCACAAAATAAATTCTCACAATTTTCGGGCAAAATAACAATATTACAAAGTTGTGTATTACTTGTGTAGTTTTAGCCCCACCGGTGTCATCTATTTATAGGGAGAGACAGAAGAATTCTAATTGAATTAGTAGAATATAAATAATACTTATTTGATAGAAAAACTAGTCCTCCAGTTCTACTAGGAGAGAGGAGCTTTTGGGCTTCTCCTGTACTGGGTCCAATTATATGTTATTCTTGGACTTTTAACTCAACACTTTATAATTTAGTTCAACATAGAATGTATTTCTATTTCCTAAAATAAATATAATTTATTAAATTACTTGAAATAAATAAATTTTTTAATTAAACAATTTTCTCAACCCAATTCTAATTCTGTTAAAGTCATGACAAGTTTACCGTAAAAGAATCTATGAGAAAATATATTTATTTTCAATATTCAACAGATTCAGGATGACCAATTAATTTAATTCCAGTTTTCAAACTTCAATTATTTAATTAAATAATAATTCCAAAAACTTAAATTAATTCTCAGGTCATTTCCATACATAATGAGAAACCATATTCATTTTTGAATGTGACACATTTCTCTAAATTTATCATTTATATCCATTTATGTTCATTTGATTGTATATGTAATTCATTTTTGGTTTCAACGAGCTAGCGGTGGGACCGATTAAACATATGTAATTAAGGCTCAAATGATTTATAATTAAATTCCATCTTTTCGCCTATTAATTATAAACTCATTTAGTCAAAACATTGTATAATAGTATCGTGACTAAGCTCTCCCTAATTGCTTACCATTACGGAAGCTACTCGGTCAGTTCTCATCAAATAACCTTGTCATAAGTGTGTTACCCTCATAAGATATCTTTAATCTCTTTGGGATAAATTTGTTCTCTCAATATGGTCCTATTTAATCTCATGGTAACCATTACATCTTCCATAATGAAAAGTCAATTACTATCAAATAATAATTAAGTCATTTATCAGAAAAGACAAATGACTGGTGTCCATGTTTTGTAACACCCCTCACCTGACCCGGTCGCCGGGTCCAAGCTATAGTATGCCACATCTGTTTTCGGAGCAACTACCATCAATCATATTGTAATTATAATATTTAAACATACATTCATGTAATAAACACTTTCATATTAAGATGCACAATCAATTTTGAGTCCCAATCGAGCTTATGAAAGCTCTATTGTTGACCCAAGTGTAAAATAGGACTAAACTGAAAAGATTCAAAATGTGGGAGGACGATATCGCAATACTGAAGACAATATTCAAACATCAAAATATATCAAGTAGGTATCGCGATCTCGAAGGGAGTATCCAAACTTCCCATTTTGAGGACAAAATTGTAAAATTATCAAAACATACAACAAGTAGGTATTGCGATATCCAAAGTGTGGTATCCCTATATGTAAACTGAAAAATATATAGGATTTTTCCTATGTAATTTATCACCTTTTTACTTAAATTCGTTGTTAAAACTAAGTAATTGTTTAATAAATTAATGAAATATGTGAAAATATGAAACTAGGACATAGAAATTATTAAAATGTAATTTTATGCTTTATTATATAGTATTCATGCATAAAATGGCTTATTTTATATTGATTTAAACATATTATATTTTTAAGACATAAAATGGGCCATGCATGATTAAATTAAATAATAAAATATAAAATTATATTTAATAATTCAATTTAAAATATTTCATTAATAATTTGGGTTTTAATTAATTAATTAAATTGGATAAATTTTATTCTTTGGTCCTTTAATTTATTGATTTATTTTGGACAAGTCTGATAGCTTTGCTGGATTACAAAAAAAAAAACCGTCCAAATTGAAGACCAAGTCAACTCAAATTCGGCTACACATGGCTGTCCACATAAACCACTTTTTGGTTTAATTACACAAGGTCCTTGCAATGTTGAATAAATTATAGATTTGCCCGAAGATTTACATTTGACCGAGTCTCAGTCCGGAGTTGTTATGGCATTTAATTTGCTTAAAAATCAAGCAAAAATAAAATTAAAATCCACTAAGCATGGCTTGGCAGTCATTTGAAAATCTTGAAGAGACTAAACCTCTCTATTTTTAGTAAACTACCCCCTCTCTTCACCTATAAATAAGACCCCCTCATTCCTTCATCCATCATCCCTCATCCCTCATCATTCTCTTCTCTCTCAATTCTCTTTAGCATTTTCCATTCCCCACGCCTAGCATCATCTCTTCATAGAGATTTTAGCAATTGAGCCTCTTAAAGAGCCCTTGGTCGGCCACCTTAGAGAGTCATCAGCAAAGGAGCAAAGCGAAGGAGTGAAGGAGTCTCATCGATCAAAGTCTTGGGTGACAGCCACTTTGATTTGTGTTTAATCTTTATTTTCTTTAATTTCATCTAAAAATGTTTGCTATGTGTTCTTTGTTATTGTTTACAACAATGTTAGCTTAATTTTATTTAAGCTAGGATGATTGCTTTGATTAAATAATATTTATTTTATTCATGCTTATAATGTTTGTGCCTCAATCGATCATGTTTTCAATTAAAATCAAGTCTGTATTTTGTTCATACGTGATTGAAATGCACCTGAATTAGCTGAGCGATCCTAACCAGACGACAGCTAGTGGACACATAATTGAAATGTGCATGCTCAATTTAGATCCTAACCCGATTAAATTGCAGGTTGCGTAACAACTCTAACCAAGCTCTGTTATCTGCATAGTTTTTAGATTTGTGTGATTCAAACCTAACACGTCCCTGTTACCTCACACGAATGCTAAGAAACCCTTAGTAAATAAGGATTAGTAAAATGCGTATTTACTAAGTAAAGGATTCTAAAAGGACCTAATGTGGTTTCCAAACTCATAAAAGATCGAGTTGCCATGGAATGTTTTCCCTGTAACAGCCTATTTTTAGTCAAATCGGAATAGTATTTTCGAGACCACAAATCTGAAGTAAAAATATTTATTTTATTATTATTTTAATTTTTATAGCATGATAGCATGTATGTGTCATGTATGTGTGAAAATTTCGTGAAGTAATTTTATCGTTTAAATGGTAAATTTGATAAAAAGGACTAAATTGCGTAAAGTGCAAAAGTGCTGTTCTATTAGCTAAAGGTGTCAAATAGATTTGGTTTTTAAATATGGTGGCCTTAAATGGTAATATAACCATTTGAAAGATAAGTGGACTGTAACACCCTGAATTTGGGCCTAGTAGAATTGGGCCTATTGGGCCTTAGGGCATGGGAGCGTTTAAAATTTTTGAGAACAAGAGAACGACACTAATGCAAGTTGGACCTATTAGGTGGGTGATTTTGGAAGGTTAGGGGGCTTCCATGAAGTCTTGGGTTCAAACCTGGGCTTTAGGAAAAATTTTGGTTTAGGTGAATAAAACCCTGGATGTAAGTGAGTAGGCTTTAAGAATATTGTTGGGGAAATCATGACGCAAGGAAGCATGTGGCCTAGTGGTTGTGGCGTTATTAAGGTTGTAAGGGAGCCTGGGTTCAAGTCTTGGCCCTTGCTGAAGTTTTAAATTTTACTCTTAAAAGAATCTGGACACTGGCACATAGGCTTTATAAATATTTGCGCTTTTTTTAAGTCACAGAAGAGCTTGCGGTCTAGTGGCAAGGTGGCATGTGGAGTAATCTTAAGGTCTGAGGTTCGAGTGTAACATCCTAAAATTCGAGATTTTATAATTTACTTTACATCATGTGATAGGCTAGTTAAGAATGTTAATTGTGTATGTTTAGGGGTTGTAAGAAGGCTCGGGGTTGAGTTGGGCCTTAGCAAAATTTTTGTGTTTAAGCACTTTAGGGAGAGAAGGTAAGTGGCATCAATGCTTAAGGAAATAAGTGTGTATTTTGCTAGCATAAGTGAGCATATGGCAAGGAGGTTGTGGCGTCACATGAAGGGCTTTTGGGGAGAAGTTCGAATCCCACCTAGTGCAAAAATTTTTGATTAAATTTTTGTGCTTCCCTTCCAAGTGTCGGCCATGGTCTTAAATAAGGTAAGGAAGACTTTTTATTGATGGAAAGATGGCTAAGGAAATAAGGTAAGGAGGAGAATAAGGAAAGAAGTAAAAGAAAGGAGTAAGAAGGGGGATATGTTGGCTAATTTTGGGGAAGATGTTTTGGAAAGAATTTTTGGTCAATTTTGATCCTTTTTGGTAAAAGGGTGCACGGTTTTGGGAGGGGGTCTTGGGAGCCGAATTTTCCTAGTCATTTTGCTAGTTTTAGTGCTTGAGAGGCTTATTTTCTTTTAGCATTTTCTTGGTGCTTTCTTTTCCAATTTTTTTCCTTTTGCTTGCCGAAACTCTAAAGCCAAATTGTCCACTTCTTTTTCTCTTGTTGTAGCCGAAACACACTAGCCATTTGTTCATATTTCTTTTCCTTTTTTTTGCCGTAACCCTCAACTCATTTTTGGTTCATCTTTTTTTGCTGTTAGCCGAAATTACCTAGCATTCTTTTTCTCCATCCCTTCTTTTCTTTTGACCATTTCATCAACCATTCTCCCTATCTCTTTAATCGACACAACTTTGTTTGGCTGAATCTTCTTTATTCTTTTCTCATCAATAGCCGAATTTCTATCATATTCTCTTCTCCATCTTGCGAGTTGAGTATCTCTTCTTTGATCGAAATGGTAAGTGGCTCTATTCTATCCTTGTACTTTCTTTTTGCCGAATATGTACCTTCTCTTTGGATGGTTCTCTAAATCGAAACATTCCTCTCTTCTACTCCCTCATTTCGTGATCATCTTCTATTTTGTAGTATTCTTGTAGGTTGGCCGAATCTTTCATTTAGTCGAATCATCCGTAGTCGTAAGCCCAATTGGTGGAAATCGGATTTATCATCGTAAGGTAAGAAGTTTCTTTATGGATTATTTCGATCTCGCTCATTGTTTGATTAGTTTGCTAAACGGAATGATGGTTGTGACTAATCGGTTATTATAGGGATTATATCGATCGTTTTTTTTCACTTGTTGATCCTACGGAAATAGTGGTAAGCCGAACATTTTCCTTAAACAATCGATTTATATCATCGTAATATCGTTTTGATTAAGACTTTTTCCAATGGAGGCAAGTGGTACCGATTCGAAAGGAAAAGTGATTGGAGAACACAAAAGGAGTGGATTTGCGATTCCTACTCCTAAGTTCAAATGAAGGGCGGTATCGGTGGTTCGGGATTTTCCATCGGGTTGTGGACCATCATCCGGTGAAAATAGACAAATCGTGGTCGTTCACGATACTAAGGGTAAGCGTTTCAATAGATCGTTTGATTTAGATTTAGACTAATAAAATCTCGTTTGTTGGATTAATCGAGAGTAATGGTGATTTAGGTGTCGACAATCAAGAAGGATTAATTCTTACCGCAATCAGGTGTGTAATCTCACTCCAAAATCCCATAGATTCATGATTAGATATCACGTTGGAAAATAGATCGTTATTATTTATATGGCTAAAAATCGTAATATGGCACAAATCGAGAAATTTGCTTAAACTACATTATTTCTATAGATTTGTCAAAATTGGTATTAAAATTGTTAAATTTACGAAAATGCCCCTATGGGCCGATTTACGAAAAAGTCCCTATGGGCCGATTTACGAAAATGCCCCTATGGGCCAAATTGCTAGAATGCCTTAGTGAGCCGAATTACAAAGTTCTATAATGTGCCGATTCACCGTAATAAATTATTGGATTAATGATTGTTGTACATATATGTGGATATTATGCTTTATCATGTATGTTGCATGTTACATATCGCATGGGTTGGGAAAAATGTATGAAGAGCAGTGTAGCCTGGTGGCATTGCCACAAAATATTCATTATAATGTTTACTTATGATTTCGGTGGCTTGACCACGAAAATACTATATGAAAGCAGCTTGACTGCAGCGATACTCCGGTGGCTCTGCCACAAATATTATGAAAAGCAGCTTAACTGCAGCGATTGGTGTGAGCGGCGGGGTGGGTTGACTTGATCCCCACAGGTGTGATTGGCTGGTCAGGGGTGTGATGGATGGATAGGTTGGGTTGCATACACTAACTTCATTTTGTTATTGATTATGTAAATGGACTTAAGCCCAAGTTATTGCTAAATAAATTCAGGCCCAGTGGATAACGGTAAGGGGATTATACACTGAGTTCTAGCAACTCACCCCTTTTCCTTAACCCTTGCAGGTAATGCTCAGTGAGGTGGACTTGGTGTAACACCCCTTACCCGTATCCAATACCGGAATGGGGTACGAGGCGTTACCGAACTTAAACCTCACTGTCGCTACTTAGGCTAATCGTGACTACTCTCTTCATTCACCTCAATCACCTCATTCTCGACTTACGAGGCTTTACTCATACACACGAGGGCTCTCGAGACTAATCCGAAACTTTTACGATTCTTAAAATCTTTCTCTTCAATTACAGAGCTCACACGCCCGTGTAGAACGAGACACGCCCGTGCATAGGCACACATGCCCATGTCCCCAGACCGTGCCTAAAAACCCAGTATTCTGCCAATTTACCCACGGTTAAGGCACACGCCCATGCATTTTGGGAGCACGCCCATGTACCCTATCACACGTCCATGCCTTTCACCCGTGGTCAACACTGACTAACCACACACGATTTTGACACGCCCGTGGGCCTAAACCGTGTGCCATACCTTAGTATTCTGACTTATTCGACACAGCCTCGGCACTCCCGTGTGCTTTAACCGTGTGACCATTCCAATTCTAATTTTAAAGTGCAGACTTAACACAGCCTAGACACACGCCCGTGTACCTACCCATGTGAACCAGAACAAGGCTATTTGCCAAGCTCTTTGCACCCCTAGAGCTTACACAACTTATACTCATCCATCACATTCATAACCACTCAAATTGAATTGCCATCCCATATAGATAAATACATCTTTTCATATAACATAATAGCCAACAACTATGGCATTATACAATTATCCCATAACTCATTTAGGCCAACACATTTGGCACAATAACAATGACTTAATCAACCTCATGTACTAGCCCTATACATGCCATGACTCATAATGACTTGATACCTCATACCAAGTGTCTCCTCGATAGTGTGAAAACATCTCCGGTGGTCTCCAACCCGAGCTAGCTAAATTAACCTATAAGAGGTGAGAAAGAAAGAAGGGTAAGCAATAATGCTTAGTAAGTTCATATGCAATTAAAAATCAACTATCAATATTCATATGCTTACTCATTTCGTCTCTATCCACATTCTAACCATATTTTGGCTTAATGCTCGCATTCATTAACTTACCATGCCACAAGCCAATTCACTTGTTTAATTAGCATACATCCTGCACTGATCATCACAAGATCATATAAAACAACACATCATGCATTCTCAATAAACCACTCATGCTACCAATCTCTCGGTGGTTACGCACTTAGCCCACCATTTGAAACTAAACTCGATGGTATCGCACACAACCCATCGGTAATGAATAATAAGGTGGTAACGCACTCAGCCCACCATTAATAACATTATTGATGGTATCGCACACAGCCCATCACTAATAATTAGGAAGGTGGTATCGCACACAGCCCACCATTATTATACATTTACGGATATACATATATATAATCACCTGTATTTCTCTATTTCAAATGTTCATTTGAGAACATTCTCACACAATGACATCCTTTCATAGATTTCTACAATAATCATTTACTTTTACGCAATGCAATTATAAAAACAGCACATATAATTAAGATGCATCATACACACATGACCCACTATGAGCTAATCACATACCTAATTCACCTTAATTTAGTTCTAACACATACCTGTACCTCTCATGATACAACCACATACTTTCTCGTTTTCAACATATCTGTGGAATCACTCAAATTATTAAATAACACTTTTGAATCTCATACTTACAATCTCACCTCGACATCATGCCCATGATAGGGCCTCACATGGAATATCATATCGGTGCCATGTCCCTGACATGGTCTTATTCAATATCTCATACCGAGGCCATATTCCAAATATGGTCTTATATGAGACCTTAATTATCAACATATCTTACTATTTGCTTTCCCTCTATTCCTAAGAACAATTCTCTTGACATCTCGTTAAAATACATTCAATACACTCATAGTGTGATTATGCATTCCACACGACATTGGAACATTAAATACTTCACTTAGAATTGTATAATTTAGCACATGAACTTACCTCGATGTCGAAAGGTCCGAAAATGGACTTTTGCCCACCTTTCTCTTTTCACCAGTTCTAGGTTTGAAACTCGATTTCTTTAATCTAGAACAACGGAATTTACCAATTTAATCACTTATAAATCATAATATATCATAATCTACACTCTAGGCAAAAATGACTATTTTGCCCCTACACTTTGGCAAAATTACGATTTTGCCCCTAGGCTCGTAAGTAAATTTTTTATCATATTTTCTCGATAAACAAGCCTAGATGAACATTTAATCCTCTTACAACTATCCACAATTCCAACTATTTCATGCCCTAATGAGGAATTTATAACTTTTGCATTTTAGCCCAAATTAGGTGTTTTCATAACAACACCTTTCACAAAAGTTGTTTATCATCATCCTACCATTCATTTTCTTCCATAAAACTCATCAACCAACATGAGACCTATCATGGTAAATCCCTAGAATCTCAACCGTTTTGCAAAATAGTCCCCTCGTTAGCTAGCTTAAGCTTTGGGGACTCCAAAAGTACAAAAATTATCAACTAAAGCCATCAAAATCACTTGCTTGAAGAGGAATTGTGTTGCTGAAATTTTCAAGCCTTCAAAGCCCTCCCATGGTTGATATTTTCGGTTGGGGAAGAAGAAATAAGGAAAAGATGACAACTTTTGCTTATATCATCTTATTTTATTCATTTGACCAACTAATACCACCAACTTTTGACCAAAATTTAATGTCTTTGTCCCCCTTGTCACATGGTCGGCCAACTCACTTAAAAAAAGGCCAAATTGCACATTACAGACCTCCAATTAATAATCCAGAGCTATTTGGCACCTCTAGCAACTAAAATAGAATTTTTGCACTTTATGCGATTTAGTCCTTTTTCACGATTTAGCTAGAAATTGCTAAAATTAAGGCACCAAAGTTTTCATGCACCCTTATAAACATGTTATAACACATAAAATAACATGAAAATAATTCCCTCTATCCCCGGTTTAGTGATTCTGAGATCACTGTTCCGACTAGCCCCTAAATCGGGCTGTTACACTAGGGCCATGGATGACTCGATGGAGGCCATACTTCAGAAGTGGTGTTTTTTTTGAACTTTAGATTTCTATTTATGTTTACTTTATTACTTTTACTATTTTGGGTTTAAAGTTGTAATAAGGCCTCTGGGATAAACTTTAATTTGCTTTATGTTTGGACGTATTTATTATTTTACTTAAATTGTTTAAAACGAGGATTTTTCTAAAATCATAAATAACGGTTTTTTCCAAAGTTGATTAACAAAAGGATTTTATAACATATTTATAAATAATTTAAATCAGATTCCTTTTCAGATTATCGACATTTTTTTCAAAAGTCACGATTTTAAAATATCACGAATTTGAATATCAATTCTTCAATTAACCTCTCAAGATTAGTAGTATTTTTATCAAATATTTTTTTTCAAACTAGTTTTCCAAATAATACTTATTTTAGTACGAATTACAAGTTCATAAATACGTTTTAATTCATGTGACATGTCAGATCCGGTCGTAACGCATGGGCCGGGTTTAGGGTGTTATATTTTATGGTATCAGAGCTCGGTTGCAAAACTCGGCTGTGGTTTGGGTTCAAAAGTTTTTCGAAAGCTATTTAAAATTTTAAATTATAAATACATGATCTAAAGGAAGTATGGCACCACGGGTATCTGGCACCAAGTCAAGTAAGTTTATGTTTTCATTTTATGATTATTGTGGTATGACTGTAGAAATACTCTAGAACTTTTAGCTTTAGGAGCTGAAACTATAGAGATTGAGACCTTAGGATACGTTTTACGATAATGGCTTTACTTCCTATACTTCATAAAACATTGTTTAATAAATATTGAATAATATACTGATTCATAAGACTTGTAATCAGATTAAATCGATTTAGTAAACATGAGCGCTAGAAGACGTGAACGCGGTAGACGTGGCCGTGGTAGAGGCCGAGGTGCTAGAGTTGTATCTGAGGCATCGGGACATATGCTGAAAATGGACGCTCCTGCGTCACCTGTGACTGAAGCTGGGTCACATGATCGAATGAGAGAGGACGACGCTCTGTCCCAAGTGATGTTGCGAGTTCTGGAAAGGGTTGATGGGGCAAGAACTGGGTCGGTAGCTCGTGGGTCAATATCGGAGCGACTCAGATCGAATGGGGCTGAAGTTTTTAGGGGTATTTCGGGTGTAGCCCCTAATGTAGCGGAGTACTGGCTTGAGGTAGTGGAGCGGATTATGGACGACCTAGATTGCACCGCTGAGCAGAAACTGAAAGGGGTGGTGTCGTTGTTGAGAGACGAGGCGTATCAGTGGTGGCTCACTATTCGGGAAGGCACTCAGGCTGATCGTATTACTTGGGATTTCTTTAAGACAACATTCCAGGGAAAATATGTCGGGGCTAGTTATGTGGATGCTCGAAGGAAGGAATTCTTGAATCTGGTCCAAGGAGGTAAATCTGTGGCAGCTTACGAGGCGAAGTTTCTGCGTCTGAGTCGGTATGCCCGGGGAATAGTGCCGACTGATTATGAATGCTGTGTGCATTTTGAGGACGGGTTGCGTGATGATTTACGGGTATTGATAGCCCCACAGAAGGAGAGGAATTTCGCTACACTGGTAGAAAAAGCTAAGATTACTGAAGAAGTAAAGCATTCGGAACGGCAAAACCGAGACAAGGATAGGGGCAGAAACAAGAGAGACTCTGGGTATTCAGGTCCTGCCAGAGGTTTTCAGAAAAGGCCCAGGAATGAGGAGCCAGTTTGAGTGAGAGTTCCAGCTGCTACCAATTAGTCACAGCCTTGCGTGGATTGTGGGAAACTTCATTCGGGTGAATGCTAGAAGAGAACTGGTGGTTGTTTTAGATGTGGATCCAAGGACCATCGGTTTAGGGATTGCCCTCAGCTTTGGTCAAACTCGTAGTTCATAATGATTTGCGAGCCACCGGAGGCGCCAGCGACCACCGAGAGGCCGTGGGCTAGGTCGAGGTGGTAATGGCGTGGGGCGAGTCGAGTGCACCGGGTAGAGGTACCGTGCGGGGGTAACATGGAGGTGAGACAGCCAGGGATGGTCTATGCGGTCAGACATCGAGAGGATGTCGATGCACCTGACGTCATAACCGGTACGTTCTTCATATCTGATGTACCTGTTACTGCTTTAATAGACATTGGATCTACCCATTCGTATGTTGCGTGTACTGTCTGGAACTCTGAATATTAGATTTGAGATTATTGCTAGAGAAACAACTGTGATTAGCCGTTTAGGACAGTCGGTGGTAGTAAACAAGATATTTAAGGATGTGCCCTTAGAAATTCAAGGGGAAGTATTTCTGGCGGATTTGATGGAACTGCCATTCGGCGGGTTCGATCTTATTTTGGGCATGGACTGGCTGGTTAAGCATCATTTGAACTTGGATTGTGCTGCAAAGCAGATGGTATTAAGAACTTCAGAGGATAAGGAAGTGATAGTGATAGGTGAAAGACTGAACTATCTGTCTAATGTGGTATCTGCTTTAAAGGCAGAAAAGTTGGTGCGAAAAGGGTGTGGAGCATTCCTAGCCTTTATCAGTGCTTTGGATGCCAAAGAATTGTCGGTAGAGAGTGTTAGAACGGTGAAAGAGTTTTCAGACGTTTTTCTCGAGGAGCTTCCAGGATTGCCTCCGGATCGGGAGGTGGAGTTTGGCATTGAGCTATTGCCAGGGACGGCTCCGGTGTCCATTGCTCCTTATAGAATGGCGCCGAAGGAGTTAGCGGAGCTTAAGGCTCAAATGAAGGAGTTGTTGGATCGCGGATTTATTCGACCAAGTATGTCACCGTGGGGAGCACCGGTTTTGTTCGTTAAGAAAAAGGATAGGTCGATGCATATGTGCATTGATTATAGACAATTGAATAAGTTGATGATCAAGAACAAGTATCAGTTACCGAGGATCGATGATCTGTTCGATCAGTTGCGAGGAGCTTCAGTTTTCTCAAAAATAGACTTGAGATCGGGGTATCACCAGTTAAAAGTCAAGGAGGCGGATATTCACAAGACTGCGTTCCGAACTCGTTATGGGCATTACGAGTTTTTGGTGATGCCGTTTGGGTTGGCTAATGCACCAGCTGCATTTATGGACATGATGAACAGAGTCTTCCAACCCTATCTAGACCGGTTTGTGGTGGTGTTCATAGATGACATCTTGGTGTACTCAAAGACTGAAGAGGAGTATGATTCGCATTTACGGGTCGTATTGCAGATATTAAGGGAGAAGTAATTGTATGCCAAATTCAGTAAGTGTGAATTTTGGCTGTGGGAAGTGATGGGGCATGTAGTGTCTGCTGAAGGAATTAGAGTTGATCCCCGGAAGGTCGAGGCTGTATTGGATTGGAAGCCACCGAAGTCAGTGGCAGAAATTCAGAGTTTTCTAGGTTTGGCTGGGTATTACAGGCGATTCGTTGAGGGGTTTTCGTTGATTGCTGCACCCCTAACTAAGTTGTTGCGTAAGGGAGTACCGTTTGTGTAGTCAGATAAGAAGCAAGAGAGCTTTGAGAAATTGAAGAAGATTCTGACGGAAGCACCAGTATTGATTCAGCCTGAGGCTGGTAAAGAGTTTAATGTTTATTGTGATGCGTCACACACGGGCTTGGGATGTGTGTTGATGCAAGTGGGAAAAGTGGTGGCTTATGTATCTCGTCAATTAAGGCCGCATGAGATAAATTATCCCACGCATGATTTGGAGTTATCTGCAGTGGTGTTTGCTCTGAAGATATGGAGACACTATCTGTACGGGGAGAATCCGATTATCTATACGAGTCATAAGAGTCTGAAGTACCTCCTTACCAAGAAGGAGTTGAACTTAAGACAGCGGAGGTGGATAGAACTGTTGAAGGAGTATGACTTCTCAATCGAGTATCATCCAGGAAAAGCTAACGTAGTGGCAGATGCGTTGTGTAACATCCCGAAATTGGGCCTAGTAGGATTGGGCCCAATGGGCCTTGTTTTTAAAATTTTTGAGAACGGCATTAATGCAAGTTAGACTTATTAGGTAAGTTATTTTGGAAGGTTAGAGGGCTTCTATGAAGTCCCGGGATCAAATATTAGCTTTGGGGAAATTTTGGTTTTAGGTGAAAAAACAAAAACCCTGGAAGTTGGCAGGTAGGCCTTAAGAATAAAATGTAGAGGAAAATGACACAAGTGGAGTGTGTGGTGGAGTGGCAAAGTGACGCCACATAAGAGACAAGGGAGTGACGCCATAAGGAAGGAAGGAGGTCCAAGGTTCAAGTCTTGGCTTTTGCATTTTGGTTTTCTTTTTACTTGGACCTTAGAATTTGGCTATAGATTTATATTTAGTTGCACATGGTTTAAGACACAAGAGGAGCTTGTGGCTAAGTGGCAATGCGTGGATTATGTTGCAAGGGAGCACAGGTTCGAATCTCATGAGAAGCAAGGAGTATTTATTTTATGGATGCAGACGGGAAGAGTTTCAGTTGAATTTAAACTCTCACTGACGAAGGATCCCACATCGGAAAGATACAAAGAAGGAAGGTGAAGAGCTAGCTATATAAAGAGCATTCCAGAGGAGGAGGTTGACACACCTTGGAAGGCGTTTGGGCACGGAGTGGTCGGAGCGCGGATTAACACCGAGTCCTATCGTGTGTGTAACTCTCTCTACTCTAGTTGTAGAGCGGCAAATACCGAAGTGCTTTGTCCACGGCAATAGTAGCCACACGAGCGTCAAGCGGCGCACGCGTGGGGCTTCGATGCGATAGTTGAGGCCATAAGTAGTATTCTTGTGGGTTGGGTCGCTTGGGCGCGATGGGCGAAGTGGGCCCAATGGGCCCGTGGGCCCTTATGAGTAAATTGTGCGATTGTGTAGTATATAGTGAACTAGACTAGATGGAACTTATATACATGGCTAGATTTGTGCTAGGTGGGCCACACGAGCGTGTGGGCCCGAATGGGCCGGAATCGAGTTTTAGGCCCAATCGTCCGGTACGACCGGAAATGGTAGCTGAGTCACTCGGGGTGACATTTGGGCCTTTGGGAAAGGCCATTGTATGTGCAAAATTACAAAATTACCCTTGGTGGGTAAATTACCAAAATACCCGTTAAGGGTATATTACGAAAATACCCTTGGTGGGTAAATTACCAAAACACCCCTGAAGGGTATATTACGAACATACCCTTAGTGGGTAAATTACTGAAATACCACTGATGTGTAAATTACGAAAATGCCCTTGGTGGGTAAATTACCGATATACCCTTGGTGGGTAAATTACGAAAATGCCCTTGGTAGGTAAAATTACGGTTATACCCTTAGAGGTTTATTAGGGTGATTATGTTGTTTTATGTCTATCTGATTATGATGGTAATTCATGTTATACTTATATTTGATATATGTCTAGCATACATGACATACTGCATACACGAATTATTATGTCATATTGCATGGGTATGATGAGAGGAGGGGGAAGATTGATATCCGTGTCTTTGGGACACCAGTGGTTTGGCACCACCAGTGGTTTGGTACCACAGATTGATTATTGTGACTTTGGGTCACCAGAGGTTTGGCACCTCAGCGTCTCGTCCCAGTGGCTTAGCACCACAGTGGGTTGGCCCCACAGTTGATTATACGGGATTGACGCCAGTGATTTGGTATCACACGATGGGTTGGCCCCATCATTGGATTCGTGACTTCGGTCACCAGTGATTTGGTATCATATTCGTGTCTTTGGGACACCGTGAGGTTTGCCACCTCATAGCGTCTCTTCCCGGTGGCTTAGCACCACGAAAGGTTGGCCCCACACCGATTATACGGGATTGACGCCGGTGATTTGGTATCACACGATGGGTTGGCCCCATCATTGGATTATTCGTGACTTTGGGTCACCAGTGGTTTGGCACCACAATTATGGATATCGTGACTTTGGTTCACCAGTGGTTTGGCACCACCAAAGTGGTTTGGTACCACACGGGTAGAGAAAGGAGCATTGGATGGCTAGGTTTGGGTGCATGATATGCATATTTTCATATGAAATTGTGTAAGGGCACATTGGATGGGGATTTACACACCGAGTCTCGATGACTCACCCCTTAGTTAAATTTTGCGGGTAATCATTAGATCGCGGATTTGGGAGCCGAGGTGGACTCGTGGAGGCCATACATATGTTTACTCGTAAATTCGTTTCTTTTATTTGGACTTATTTTTATTTGAGTTTTTGTTATGTAATAAGGCCTTGGGTATTTTATTTGGTTTCAGCTTTCAATTTGCTTATTGCTTATTATTTAATGATCAATATGGGATTTTCCTAAAATGATAATAAACCATTTCTTATTCAAAATTACTTAAACTCGATTTCTCACCACAACTATAAAGAATATGAGCTTTTTAACGAATGCACAGTTTTTAGACATTCCTTTCATGTGACATGCCAGATTCGGTCGTAAGGTTTAGGCCGGGTTTGGGGTGTTACACATTGAGTCGTAAGGTGATATCAGATTTGAGAGCAATGTTTGCTCATCTCAGCCTTTATGAAGATGGTAGTCTATTAGCCGAACTTCAGGTGAAGCCTGTGTAACATCCTAAAATAGGGCCTATGCATTTTCGGTTTAATTGTATGAAGTGACATGTTTTAAGTATTATGAATAAATTTTGAATATTTTTGGAAACCCGGAAATGAGTGAAAATAAGTTAGAAATGAACATTTTGGAAACACGAAAATGTATGGAAATGTTAAGTTTAAAAATGGAAGGTGAACATTTTTGGAAACTAGGAAATGTAAGGAAAATGGAAAGTGAACATTTTTGGAAACTTGGAAATGTAAGGAAATGTCAAGTTTACAGAGCCGATCGAAAATTTTTGGAAACTTAGAAATGACCTAGAAATGACGAGTTTTAAGGTTTAAAAGGGGAAATTAAGGCAAGGTGGCCTTAAAAGAAAAAGTTTGTGAAATTTGACACACAAACAGATTGGAAAAGTGGTGCAAAGATGCCACTTAGGGCCTATGGAAATGGTGCCATATGCAAGAGGAATGGGCCTAAGTTCGAGTCACATGGGAAGTAAATAAAAGAAATTTTATTTTGCTACAAGGAGCAGAGAGGTGGACGGCACATGGCTATAAATTAGGAGCTTTTATTATTTTATAAATAGTGGATAAATAAGGGATTTATTTATCATTATTTTCAAGAGATAATTGTTGGATTAAATTCTTTTAATTTGAATAAAGAGATAAAGAGGAAAATAAGGGAGAAGTGATGGCCAAGTAAGGGACTTTGAGTTTAATAATTTCGGCTAAGTAAGGATAGTTGCTAATTATCTTTTATTTTAAGTGATAATTAAAGAGATAAAGCTATTAAAATAGAAGAGTGATGGCCAAGTAAGGGACTCCTTAGATGATAATTTCGGCTATAAAAGGAAAAGAGAGGCCATTCTGCATTATTATCTATTCTTTGAAAGCCTCTGCCGAATTATCTTCACCAAATCTTCTTCTTCTTTTATTTTTGCCAAGCCGAAATACCTTGTGATCTAGCCGAATCCTCCATCTTTATTCTTCCTTCTCTTTTCTTTCTAATCCCTCCAAAAGCTGAAAGTTGTGAGATCATCATCTAGCCATAGCCGAATCTCTGAAGGTTGAAGTGAAGGTGCAATCGATTTCTTCAAGTAAGGGTAAGATCTCATTCGGTTTCATCCTTTTTTCTTAAGATTTGCCGAAATCTAGGACTAACCCCATTAATATCTTGTTGCCGAAACTTTGAAGAGATCTTTCGGGATTTACTAAGTGTCGACTACAAGGAAGGAGAAGTTCTTTTCCCGAAGGTACACCATAGGCCACGTGTTCCCTAGTTATTCGGTGAGTTTCAGGATTTAAAATCCACAAGGTAAGTGTCTATAGTATTCGGCCAAGGCCATGTTTGGTAAATATATGTGTTCATTAATTATTCAAAAGCCAAAAACTAACCAAGTTAATTGATTCAATGCTTGGCCGAATGCAAGAAGAGTATAGCAGAGATTTCAAGACTTGATTCTTAAGTCAAACGGCAACAAGGTAAGTTTAAGTATACTAATCCTACTAGGATTTGGATTTATGGCCGAATAGCTTTTTATTAAAGTAGTAGGTGATTAATCAAATGTAGGGATTAAGGATCCAAGCATTAGATCAAGCTTTTCGGGATTTTAAGACCCTTTCGGTAAGTATGATAAGTTGTGGATATTTGGTTAAGAATTCGTATATTGATGATTAAATCAATTGTTCTGATTAAGTGTGTTGATGGAGGCGAATACCATTCATGAAGGGAAAGGGAAGGTCTCTGTCCCCAAGTTCAAGAAGAGATCTGTTTCTACAGTTAGGGATTGGCCACCGGCGTGTGGACCAGCATCAGAACAAGAAAGTAGGCAAATAGCCGTAGTATCGCCTAGTGATAGCATCAGTATCGAAAGCATATTTCTCCAAGTGATCAGGTGTGTGATTAACCCACCGTTTTTCGGGTATATGATATGTATGTGAAATGTGTATGTGTTATGAATGTGCTAACTAGTGCAGTGGAAATGGTGATAAGGATACCCTCAAGGGGTATGTCGATAATCCGGTAAGTACCAAACCCGATGATATGTGATTATTAATATGAATATGTGATAATATGCTTGATGAACATGCTCATGCATCATTACATTGTATCATTATTTTATGTGGCATGTGCATGGGTGGGATATGATATGAAAGAAGATGCGGGTGTACTTCGAGTACGTGGTTTGATGTTAGCCTTGAGCTACATCGTGGATTGACGTTGGATCGAGGTCACGCGTTGTGGATTAATTGCGATTTAGTTCGCGTGGCTTGATGAGTGGCTATGTGCCTCATCGTGGTTGATATCGGCTATGTGCCATATCGTGGTTGATGAGTGACTATGTGTCCCATCGTGGTTTTGGTGTTAGCTACGGCTACATCGTGGATTGGCGCCGATCGAGGTCGCGTTGTGGACTATTGTGCTTAATTGCGTGGGCGGCGATGATTGCCTTTGGAGTGAAAAGGAGAGGTGATTTGATAATCCCTGGTGTGTGGTAGGTGGATAAGGGGTGTGTAGCGGATGGACCCTAGGTTTGGGTTGGGCTTCATAATTGCATAACTTTGCATATTATTTTGATTTGTGGATTAATGTGAAAATGGGCTAGGCCCGTTGATATGTGGATTATTAAGAAAAAGGGCCAAGCCCGTATATGAATGTGGATCGATTGTGGAAATGGGCTAAGCCCAAAGATGTGGAAATTTTGTGGTTAACTACCCTATTATATGAATGTGATATGAATATGGGCCAAGCCCGTTGTGGTAATATGTGAATATGATATTTGTTATCCGATATATGGGATAATATGTGGTTAACATGTGGGTGGAATTCGATGGTTTAATTACACACTGAGTCCGTGTGACTCACCCAAATATTTTATCAAACATCGCAGTGATATGATGACCGGACCGGGTTGGAGTGGATACGAGGTGGCCCATGCAGAAGATAATTTAATTAATTAAGTATTTATAGTTTCAGTATTTTGATTAAGTCTTTATTGTAATAAGGCCCATTAAAGTATTTAAGGTTGTTTAAGTATTTTTCATTAAGTTTAATTATTATATTTATTATGGATTGACAATTTAAATATTGATTGCAAATGATTTTATTTTCTTAAGTGTGTATAATAAAGTTTTGAATCCGGTGTTTTCATAATAATTTAATTTTTACCTGGAATACTTTAAGTCACGAAAAGGGATTTATTAAAGGAAACAAATTTTTAACGATTTTTACTCTTAAGTAAGAATATTTTCGAACGTGTTCCGCAGTGGCATTTCAAATTTGGTCGTAGTGAATGGGCCGGGTTTGGGGTGTTACAGCCTGCATGGGTAAATCAGATTAAAAAAAAGCAGTTGTCAGATGAAAGATTGAGTTCTCGGCTTCAACAAGTGGAAGGTGGTGAGATAGGGGATTTTGGGTTGAATAGTGATGGAGTATTGTGTTTCCGCGGAAGAGTTTGTATGCCCAGGGATTCAAAATTGAGACAAATGATTCTGCGTGAGGCGCATAGTAGCCCATATGCTATGCACCCCGGGGGAAATAAGATGTACCGAGACCTCCGTGAGCAGTATTGGTGGCCAGGGTTGAAACGGGAGGTTACCGACTTCGTGAACAAGTGCTTGACATGTCAACAGGTGAAGGCAGAACATCAACTGCCGACAGAGTTGCTACAACCAGTGAAAATTCCATTATGGAAATGGGAAAAGATGACGATGGATTTTGTTAGTGGGTTACCCTTAACACCTACTAAGAAAGATTCAGTATGGGTTATAGTGGATCGGTTAACGAAGACTGCTCATTTCCTACCTGTTCGTATGGATTATTCGTTGCAGGAGTTGGCCAAGTTGTATGTAGCGAGATCGTAAGGGTACATGGGGTACCAAAGTGTCTATAATATCGCATGTGATCCTAGGTTTACATCACGGTTACTCGAAGGCTTTACATGAAGCTTTGGGTACAAGGCTAAATTTCAAAGACGGCATTTCATCCGCAGATGATGGTCATCGGAGAAGGTTATCGATTCTAGAAGACATGTTAAGGGGCTGTGTGATTGACTTCAGGGGTAGTTGGGAAGATTTTCTACCATTGGCAGAGTTTGCATACAACAACAGCTATCAATCCAGTATCCAGATGGCACCCTACGAGGTATTGTATGGCCGTAGGTGTCGTACTCCTACTTGCTGGACTGAGCTAGGAGAGTAACAGTTATTGGGTCCTGAGTTGATCTCGGAGACGGAGGAAAAAGTTAAGGTAATTCGAGGCTCGTTTAAAAGAAGCGCCGAACGTATTGCGTAAATCGTGACGCAGATCCAAGCGTAAGGATATAGAGTTTGCGGTGGGAGATCAAGTCTTTTTGAAGGTCTCACCTTGGAAGAAGATCTTAAGATTTGGACGGAAGGGCAAGTTAAGCCCTAGGTTCATCAGACCATACCATGTACTGAAGCGTGTTGGGCGGTGGCTTATCAGCTAGAGTTACCTCCGGAGTTAAGTCAGATACATAGTGTATTGCATGTCTCGATGTTAAGGCGTTATCGCTCGGATCCATCTCATATCGTACCAGTGGAGAAAGTTCAGATAAGACCTGACTTGTCTTTTGAAGAAGAGCCAGTACAGATTTTAGATCGGGATATTAAGGTGCTAAGAAAGAAGTCGGTTCCGTTAGTCAAAGTTTTATGGCGTAATCACGGGTCAGATGAAGCTACATGGGAGCCAGAGGACACGATTCGGCAGCAATATCCTCATCTCTTTTAATCAGGTAAATTTTGAGGCCGAAATTTCTTTAAGGGGGTAGAATTGTAACATCCTGAAATTTGGGATTTTATAATTTACTTTACATCATGCGATAGGCTAGTTAAGAATGTTAATTGTGTATGTTTAGGGGTTCTAAGAAGGCTCGGGGTTGAGTTGGGCCTTAGCAAAATTTTTGTGTTTAAGCACTTTAAGGAGAGAAGGTAAGTGGCATCAATGCTTAAGGAAATAAGTGTGTATTTTGCTAGCATAAGTGAGCATATGGCAAGGAGGTTGTGGCATCACATGAAGGGCTTTTGGGGAGAAGTTCGAATCCCACCTACTGCAAAAATTTTTGATTAAATTTTTGTGCTTCCCTTCCAAGTGTCGGCCATGGTCTTAAATAAGGTAAGGAAGACTTTTTATTGATGGAAAGATGGCTAAGGAAATAAGGTAAGGAGGAGAATAAGGAAAGAAGTAAAAGAAAGGAGTAAGAAGGGGGATATGTTGGCCAATTTTGGGGAAGATGTTTTGGAAAGAATTTTTGGTCAATTTTGGTCCTTTTTGGTAAAAGGGTGCACGGTTTTGGGAGGGGGTCTTGGGAGCCGAATTTTCCTAGTCATTTTGCTAGTTTTAGTGCTTGAGAGGCTTATTTTCTTTTAGCATTTTCTTGGTGCTTTCTTTTCCAATTTTTTCCTTTTGCTTGCCGAAACTCTAAAGCCAAATTGTCCACTTCTTTTTTCTTTGTTGTAGCCGAAACACACTAGCCATTTGTTCATCTTTCTTTTCCTTTGTTTTGCCGTAACCCTCAACTCATTTTTGGTTCATCTTCTTTTGTTGTTAGCCGAAATTACCTAGCATTCTTTTTCTCCATCCCCTCTTTTCTTTTGACCATTTCATCAACCATTCTCCCTATCTCTTTAATCGACACAACTTTGTTTGGCCAAATCTTCTTTATTATTTTCTCATCAATAGCCGAATTTCTATCATCTTCTCTTCTCCATCTTGCGAGTTGAGTATCTCTTCTTTGATCGAAATGGTAAGTGGCTCTATTCTATCCTTGTATTTTCTTTTTGCCGAATATGTACCTTCTCTTTGGATGGTTCTCTAAATCGAAACATTCCTCTCTTCTACTCCCTCATTTCGTGATCATCTTCTATTTTGTAGTATTCTTGTGGGGTTGGTCGAATCTTTCATTTAGTCGAATCATCCGTAGTCGTAAGCCCAATCGGTGGAAATCGGATTTATCATCGTAAGGTAAGAAGTTTCTTTATGGATTATTTCAATCTCGCTCATTGTTTGATTAGTTTGCTAAACGGAATGATGGTTGTGACTAATCGGTTATTATAGGGATCATATCGATCGTTTTTTTTTTCACTTGTTGATCCTACGGAAATAGTGGTAAGCCGAACCTTTTCCTTAAACAATCGATTTATATCATCGTAATATCGTTTTGATTAAGACTTTTTCCAATGGAGGCAAGTGGTACCGATTCGAAAGGAAAAGCGATTGGAGAACACAAAAGGAGTGGATTTGCGATTCCTACTCCTAAGTTCAAATGAAGGGCGGTATTGGCGGTTCAGGATTTTCCACCGGGTTGTGGACCATCATCCGGTGAAAATAGACAAATCGTGGTCGTTCACGATACTAAGGGTAAGCGTTTCAATAGATCGTTTGGTTTAGATTTAGACTAATAAAATCTCGTTTGTTGGATTAATCGAGAGTAATGGTGATTTAGGTGCCGGCGATCAAGAAGGATTAATTCTTACCGTGTCGTGTGTGTAATCTCACACCTTTGAAATCCAGATTCATGATTAGATATCACGTTGGAAAATAGATCGTTATTATTTATATGGCTAAAAATTGTAATATGGCACAAATCGAGAAATTTGCTTAAACTACATTATTTCTATAGATTTGTCAAAATCAGTATTAAAATTGTTAAATTTATGAAAATGCCCCTATGGGCCGATTTACGAAAATACCCCTATGGGCCGAATAGCTAGAATGCCTTAGTGAGCCGAATTACAAAGTTCTATAATGTGCCGATTCACCGTAATAAATTATTGGATTAATGATTGTTGTACATATATGTGGATATTATGCTTTATCATGTATGTTGCATGTTACATATCGCATGGGTTGGGAAAATGTATGAAGAGCAGTGTAGCCTGGTGGCATTGCCACAAAATATTCATTATAATGTTTACTTATGATTTCGGTGGCTTGACCACAAAAATACTATGAAAGCAAATTTTTGATCGCAGCGATATATCCGTGGCTCGCCACAAATATTATGAAAAGCAGCTTGATTGCAGCGATTGGTGTGAGCGGCGGGGTGGGTTGACTTGATCTCCACAGGTGTGATTGGCTGGTCGGGGGTGTGATGGAATGATGGGTTGGGTTGCATACATTAACTTTATTTTGTTATTGATTATGTAAATGGGCTTAAGCCCAAGTTATTGCTAAATGAATTCAGGCCCAGTGGATAACGGTAAGGGGATTACACACTGAGTTCTAGCAACTCACCCCTTTTCCATAACCCTTGCAGGTAATGCTCAGTGAGGTGGACTTGGGCCATGGATGACTCGATGGAGGCCATACTTCGGAAGTGGTGTTTTTTTTCGAACTTTAGATTTCTATTTACGTTTACTTTATTACTTTTACTATTTTGGGTTTAAAGTTGTAATAAGGCCTCTGGGATAAACTTTAATTTGCTTTATGTTTGAACGTATTTATTATTTTACTTAAATTGTTTAAAACGGGGATTTTTCTAAAATCATAAATAACGGTTTTTTTCCAAATTTGATTAACAAAATGAATTTATAACATATTTATAAATAATTTAACTCGGATTCCCTTTCAGATTATCGACATTATTTTCAAAAGTCACGATTTTAAAATATCACAAATTTGAATATCAATTCTTCAATTAACCTCTCGAGATTAGTAGTATTTTTATCAAATATTTTTTTTCAAACTGGTTTTCCAAATAATACTTATTTTAGTACGAATTACAAGTTCATAAATACGTTTTAATTCATGTGACATGTCAGATCCGGTCGTAACGTATGGGCAGGGTTTGGGGTGTTACATCGAGTGTTGGCACAGCATAATGGGGTATTTATTTTGCTCCCAGGACGGCTAGAGTTTGTGTTGCAGTGAAAGTCTGATGGATGAGAGGTTTGAAATAGTCATGGAGAGATGGTAGGAGCAAATCTTGGAGAAGACTAGGGAGAGATTGGTGGAGTGAATCAAGGAGTTGGGGAAGTGGAGAGTTGTGCCGTTTGGGGAGACTCTATTTGGTCAATTCGGCTGAGGGGGGAAAAGGGAGTCATTTCGGCATTGGACTAGGGGTTGCCGAATTCTTCTTGCTCTCCTCCCATATTTCGGCTTTTGAGTTTTTTTCTTCCTAGAATTATTTTGATTGCTTTCTTTAGGTAATTGAAGGTGTTAGGCATTTTGCACTTTTCTGTTCTCTGCACATTTCTACATTTATTTTCCTCTGCACATGGTTGCACTCTTCTTTTCCTCTGCTGTCGACTCCTCCCTCTTCACAACCTAATTGGGCTGTTTTCTTCCACATCTTTTCTTTCGTCCTATTATACAATTGAGCCATCGGCAAATCGCTTGTTGCTTTCACCCTCCTCTGTGACCGGTTATAGCCTCATCTCTCCCTCGCTGGTTGAGTCCTCTTGACTTCTCTTTCTAGCCGAATACCCCTTCATCTTGTGGCTCCATTCTTTTTCTGTTCTCTTCTGATAGATCCTTATTGGTTAGGCCGAATACTCCTCACTCCTGGGCTACCTATTTTCAATTATTTTGCTGTTAGGGGATTGGTCGAGTACTCTTCGGTTCTACCATTGCTTGGTAAGTCAATCTTCATAAGATCTCCTGACAAATGGTAAGGGTAAGTTATGGTACCCTTCGTTCTTCTAATCCGAATGTTGCCTTTTTGTTGATGGGATAGTAGTTGATTCTATCTAACAACGTTTGGTTATAATCCAGATTCTAGGCAAGGCGTGGGATCGTTTCTGAGCCACGAATGTTGAGAGATTAAGTCTGTAGTCAGGCAAGGTGGGGTGCTCATGGATCTGGGAGCGACTCCGGAATAAAGGTGTGTAACCGTACACCCAATATTGCTTCTGTCAAAATGACGAATGAAGGTGTGTACTCACACCATTCCAACTGTAGATCGGTAAATGCCGTAATGCCGAAAAGCCGAAGTACCGGCGAATGATGCCACACGAGCGTGCGATCGCACGTGTGGTGGACCGAGCCCATGAATATGGGCGTAAGACGGTTGAGGCCACCATGAGCGTTCTCTTGGGCTTAGGTCGTTATGGGCCTCGTTTGGCTGAAATGGGCCGTGTGGGCCCAACGGGCTCGTGAGCCCCACACGGATTAAATTTACGAAATGTGGCAGAAATCGAACTGGGCTATAATGTTCACATAGCCGTGATTGGAAATGGGCTGAATGGGCCACACGAGAGTGTGGGCCCACTTGGGCCGAGTATTGGGCTTTGGGCCCAAATACACCGTTTTGATGACATATGCTATCCGTGTCGCTTGAGGCGACCGTAGACCTTCGGGAAGGTTGCAAAATTACCAAACTACCCTCGATTTGCAAAATTACTGAAATACCCTCGATTTGCAAAATTACTAAAATACCCTCAGCTTGCAAAATTACTGAAATACCCTCGGTTTGCAAAATTACTGAAATACCCTCGATTTGCAAAATTACTAAAATACCCTCGATTTGCAAAATTACTGAAATACCCCCGCTTTGCAAAATTATCGAAATACCCTCGATTTGCAAAATTACCGAAATACCCTCGATTTGTAAAATTATCGAAATACCCTCGATTTGCAAAATTACTGAAATACCCTCGATTTGCAAAATTACCGAAATACCCTCGGTTTGCAAAATTACTAAAATACCGCCGGTTTGCAAAATTACTGAAATACCCTTGATTTGCAAAATTACCGAAATAACCTCAGTTTGTAAAATTACTGAAGTACCGTCGGTTTGCAAAATTATTGAAATACCCTCGATTTGTAAAATTACTAAAATACCGTCGGTTTGCAAAATTGCTGAAATACCCTCGATTTGCAAAATTACTAAAATACCCTTATAGGGTAGAATTACTAAATTACCCTTGTAGGGTAGAGTTACCGAAATACCCCTGAAGGGTAGGATTACCGAAATACCCTTATAGGGTAAAATGACTACTTTGCCCTTGTGGGTAAATGACTGACTTAGACTATGAATTTGACTGATTTGACTGTGACCGTATGACTGTGTTTTAACTAACTTGACTATGGTCGCGTGACTGATATGTTTTTAGTATATCTTTAAATGACTGTTACTGAGCATGGCCATTTTGCATACACGTGTAATGATTGAGCATGACATACATGACATATTGCATGGGGTTGGGACATTGATATGGAGGAAGTTCTGATAGGGTCGCACGGGTCGCATGACGACTGTGGATCCAATATTGATCTGTTAAGGTCACACGGGTCGCCCGAGACGACTGTGGATCGACGAACGGCTTAAAGCCGCGTAATCTGATTATGGCTCTATGCCAACCTAAATATGGCTCTGTGCCATCTTGATTATGGCTTTGTGCCAATCGTATTTACCCGTGGCTATGTGCCTAACATATATATCGATGACTCTGTGTCGATCATATTTACCCAAGGCTGTGTGTCGATTATATTACCGTCGCTAATGGCTATGTGCCAAACATAATACAGTTACTGATGGCTTTGTGCCAATTATAATACCGCTACTGAAGGCTTAGAGTCATATATATATACTAGCAGCTTTGCTGCGATATCGGTTAGGGCCGCAACCAATTCTAACATTGGTGTGCTGGCCGGGTGGGTCGATTTTATCCCCACGTAAGTGTAGGGTTTGTACGGGTGGTGTGTTGGCTGGACTGGGGTGGGATGCATCCTCATACTGTTGCATACTTGTTTTGAGATCTGTCACTATACTGGGCTTAGGCCCACCTATTCTGTTATTGGTTTGGGCTAGGCCCAATTGGTTCTGTATGGGCTATGACCCAAATGATATGGTAGTGGGCTATGGCCCACGTATGATCTGAATCGGACTATCTTTATCTTTATTCTGGGGCTTTGGCCCGAACTATTTTGGGTTGTTTTACATTTCGATTGTTACTCTAGTAAGGGGATTACACACTGAGTTTTCGTAAACTCACCCAATTTTTAACTGTGTAGGTAATCCTCAGCCTTAGACGGATCGGTGCTGCGAGGGACTCAGAGAAGGCCACACACTGCTTATGATTTATGTTTTGATTATTTACATTCAAGTATTTCGATTCAGGTTGTAATAAGGCCTCTTTAAGTTTCTGGATTTTAACTCCGGGTCTTTCTTTACTTTGGTTTATATCGGTTAGAAGTAAGTCACGATTTTCCAAAATGATAACTGTTTTTCAACAACACTACGTTTCCGCAACATTTTCGAAATGGTTTCGCGACTTAAACTTTTTCGGAAATCGATTACTCTCAAAATTAGCTTCCGCGACTAAAAAGATATTTTGGGAATAAAATTAATTATCCTTCAATGTACAAGGGTTTTTTTCAATGAAAACATGGTTTTCGAAAAACACTTCAATATGACTCGCCAGATTCGAGCCTAACTTCTAGGCCGGGTTTGGGGTGTTGCATGGACAATTTTGGACAACCATTAAATGATATTTAAGTTATATTAATAATGTTAAAATAGTAAATTATGTATTATGTTAAGTAAAAATAAAGAAAAACAAGTTTATCATCTTTTAATTCATTCTCTCGCACCGAAAATTGAAGGGAAGAAAACATTTCTAGGGTTCTACATTAGGCATTCTTATTTCTATCAATTGGGTATGTATTTTTAATCTGTTTTTAATGATTTCTATGTTTTTGTGATCATTGCATCTAGTACTAGCTAGCCTAGGGACTAATTTGCAAAATTGTTAAAGATTTTGAAAGTTTCCATTGATGAATATGTATGAGTTTTGATGTTTAATGATAGATTATGAATATTTGATGTTAGTTAAACAAGTTTTGTTAAGTGATTTTTGGTGAAAATGCAAATTAGGGATTAAATTGAGAAAATGTGAAATGTGGTGGTTAAAAGTGTGAATAAATTGAAAATATGGGCTGCTAGTAACATGTATTAAATTCGGCTAAGCATGGGTTTGTACTAAATTGCATGAATTTGCAATTTTATGTGATAAGGACTAAATTGTGAAAATGTGAAACATCAGGGGCAAATGTGTAAATTTTCCAAATTGTAAATTATAGGCTAAATTGAATAGACCGAATGCTGAATGTGCTAAATTTCATAATATATAGATCAAGATAAGCCGAGATCGGGATTAGATCGGGGAAAAGGAAAAGTGGACGAATAATCGATAATTTCCATCCGAGCAACTCGAGGTAAGTTCGTATAATTAGAGTAAAATTTTTAAATACTTGTAAATTATTTGAAATGAAAGTATAATTGAGTAAATGGTATTACTGAGTTCGAATGCCTAATTGATGAGAATTATTGAATACCAAGTCCCGTTTGAACCGTAAAAAGTCGTAGGATACGAGTGACATGTCACTAGGGTTACCGTTTTGGTCGAGATCCTACATGTGTTGCGGACTCACCACAACTCGTATGAGCTTACCGATATATTAGCTCGTAAGAGTTTACTATTTTCAGCTCGTCAGATGTAACACCCTGGTTTAGGGGCTGTGCGTATGGGGTATAAATCAAGTGTTAGTAGGTTTTTGGGAGTGCTTGGTTGAGTTTTAGAGGCTCTAAGAATGTTGGGATGAGAAGGGAAGGCTTTGGAAAATTTAGATTTTTAGGGTAAAAAGGAATTGGGCCTAGGAGAATTGAGCCCAATGGGCCTTAGGCGTAGTAGCGTTTAAATTTTTGGAGAACAAGAGACCGGCTTAAATGCAAGTTAGACTTATTAGGTAAGTTATTTTGGAAGGTTAGAGGGCTTCTATGAAGTCCCGGGATCAAATATTAGCTTTGGGGAAATTTTGGTTTTAGGTGAAAAAAAAACCCTGGAAGTTGGCAGGTAGGCCTTAAGAATAAAATGTGGGGAAAAATGACACAAGTGGAGGTGGGGTGTAGTGGCAAAGTGACACCACTTAAGAGACAAGGGGGTGACGCCACAAGGGAAGGAAGGAGGTCCAAGGTTCAAGTCTTGGCTTTTGCATTTTGGTTTTCTTTTTACTTGGACCTCAGAATTTGGCTATAGTTTATATTTAGTTGCGCATGGTTTAGGACACAAGAGGAGCTTGTGGCCAAGTGGTTAACAGCGTGGATTATGTTGCAAGGGAGCACAGGTTCGAATCTCATGACAAGCAATGGAGTATTTATTTTCCGGTGCTGACGGGAAGAGTTTTAGTTGAATTTAAACTCTCTTGACGAAGGGATCCCACATCGGAAAGACACAAAGAATGAAGGTGAAGAGCTAGCTATATAAGGAGCATCCTAGGAGGAGAGTAAACACACCTTGGAAGGCGTTTGGGCACAGGAGTGGTCGGAGCGCGGATTAGCACCAGAATCCTATCAGGTGTGTAACTCTCTCTACTCTAGTTGTAGAGCGGCAAATGTCGAAGTGCGGTCCACGAAAATAGTAGCCACACGAGCGTGCGAGCGTACGTGTGGGGCTTCGATGCGATAGTTGAGGCCATCAGTAGTATTCTTGTGGGTTGAGGCTGCTTGGGCCGCGATGGGCCCAATGGGCCCGTGGGCCCTTATGAGTAAATTGTGCGATTGTGTAGTATATAGTGAACTAGACTAGGTGAATCTCATAAACGTGGCTAGATTTGTGTTAGGTGGGCCACACGAGCGTGTGGGCGAATGGGCCGAGGGGTGGGCTTTAGGCCCAATAGTCCATTCGACCGAGAATGGTAGTTGGGTCGCTTCGGGCGACATCTGGGCCTTTGGAAAGGCCATTCCAGTACGAAATTACCGATATACCTTTGGTGGGTAAATTACGAAAATGCCCTTAGTAGGTAAAATTACGATTATACCCTTAGAGGTTGATTAGCATGATTATGTTGTTTAGTTTTGGCCGATTGTAGGGGAGAAGAGCCTATCATTTGGGAACCTTTTGTACGTCCGTTAGTCTGCGGTGCGAGAAGCGAAAGTAGCGTTTGGGTTTTGGTATCATTTAGGTGCGTAATCATCGCACTATTTACGTGGTTTGGTTTGCTAACATGTTTATATGTGTATTATGTGTAATAGCCTTTTATAATGGCATAAGTGATGAATAACTGGTGATGGTAAGTTAATCTTGATATACATTTATATATGTACAATGTGGTAGTGATAAGTGATAAATACTCATTCTATATGATATTCTTGCATGATTTATTGACACATGGGCATGGGATTGGATTGAAGAAGGAAGAAGTGTACACAGGATGTCGTGGTCTAATGATAGCTCGGGCTACATTAGCGCTTGAGGTTAGCTTTGTGCTACCTCAAGGGAGGTGTTGGCTAGGTGCCCATCTCGGCGGTTGATTGCTATGTGCATCACCGTAGAGCGATTACGATATTTGGATCACTTTGGTTGATCGGTGGCTCGACCACGGCCTCGGCAAATGAGAATGCCGAGGTAAGATTTATGGATCACGATGTGATCGGTGGCTCAACCACGGCCTTGTGCAGGCGAGGTCTACCGAGGTAACATATGTGGGATCACTCGGTTGTGATCGGTGGATTAGCCACGCCCTTAGGCGGGAGTCGCTAAGGTTGGTGTCACGGTTGGATAGTAGGTTGGGCCGAGATGCATTCTTGCATGATTTGTTTCGATGGTCACATGTGGGTATGGGCCAAGCCCATACGGATGGAAATATGTGTTGTGGTTATGCACCGAGTCGGTGGACTCACTCTTTTCATTAACCATTTCGGTAGTGCATAAAGTCGACCGGGATCGGAGAGGACAAGGTGGCCCATGCCGAGGATGATGTTCAATTATTCCATGCTTAATTTTGATATAAGTACTTTATTTGAATTGTTGGGTTGTAATAAAGGCCATTTTATGTTTTTGGTATTACTTTAACTATGGTTTATTTAAATTAAATTGCTACGTGAAAATGATTTATGGTTTGCAACCTATTTATTCAAATTGGATATTATAAACTAAAGTTTTTAAAAATGAATGAGTTTTATAGCAAAGTTTTATTCCAAAGATATGTTTTCCAAAATTCAAAGAAACTACGATGTTTTATTTTAAGATTTTCAACCGTCTTTTCCCAAAGGACATAACTTGATTCGGTGCGTAGTGGATGGGCGGGTTTGGGGATGTTACATCGAGCTTACCGCTTCACTCGAGGTGCTTACTATCCATCACCGGGAGGAGCTTCATCGATCATAGCTCGAAAGAGCGCAAATGATAATGAATTGATGGATTACTGATTTATACACGTAATGTATATCACCCGAGTATCCCTCGATATTCTAATAAGTTCAACAAGCATTAATTCAGTTATTGGTTATGTGAAAAAGCTATGTGTTTTTACGGATGAACTACTGTTTAAATGAATTTGATATGATACAATGTATTGAGTATTAAATTGAGATAATGGATGATTATATGCACTTATGTGACTAACTTGTTGATGAATGCTTGTGTTTAGGCATTTGGTAATTGAATTGAGTATACCTTATTTATTGTCTTGATTATGGATAAATGGTAAGTTTAATTCTGAATTATACGGGCTTACTAAGCTATATAGCTTACTTTGTTGCTTTTCCATGTTTTATAGTGATTTTAAAGCTAGCTCGGATTCGGGGTTCGTCGGAGACTTCACAACACTATCCACTGACTCTTTGGTACTTTTGAAACTATGTTTTGAGTATATGGCATGTATAGGTATTTTGAGTAATGTTGATCATGTTTTGGTAATGATGTTGGCCAAATGAATTGGCCTTGTAAATGTTTATATTTTCGTTTATATATATATATATATAGCCATGGGTGATGGCATAAATTTGGTATTTTTGGTATGTTTGAATCATGTGAAAATATATATACTTATGTCTTGTGTATATTGAGTTGGTTGTGATGATTGTTGATAATAGGTACCATGGATGGTAAATTGATGATTTGTGGAATTGATAACATGCTTGAGAAATGGTACAAAATGATGTAAGATTGGTAAAGGTTTAACTAGTTGATTGGTGTATATATTTTAGGTATGTTTTGATTGAGAAAAACATGAGTTATAAGTTTGTTAGTTATTGGTATAGGATATGGTATGAATTAGCCTTAATTGTGGTTAAATTGGATATTTATTTATGTTCTGGAATTGGAGAGATTTTTTTTTGTGTAGGTATATGCAAATTTGGGTGGCAAATTGGCTTGGTAAATAGCCTATTTTTGTCCACACGGGCATATGTCTCAGCCGTGTGTGACACACGGTCATGTTGCATGGCCGTGTGTCCCCTGGTGTTGAAATTGAAGTGAAGTCAGTATGCCCCACACGGTCTCACACACGGGCGTGTGATTGGCCGTGTGGTACAAGTCAGTATACTCCCTAATTGGCACACGGCCTAGAACACAGGCGTGTGACTTGGCCATGTTGAATAAGTCAGTATACCCTACAGGTTTGACACGGCCTGGCACACGGGCGTTTGTGGCCACTTCGAAGGGAACACGGGCTAGACACACAGGCGTGTGGTTGGCCGTGTGACCCAAGTCAGTAACCTCACTTGTTTGGACACGGGGTAGGACATGGGCTGGGACACGGCCATGTGCTCCCATTTCGAATGTCCACACGACCTATGACACGGGCGTGTCTGGTGGCCGTGTGAGACACACGTCCTTGTCATATGGGCGTGTGTACCCTGTTTTAGAGAAAAAATTTATAAGTGTTGAAAAATTTCCCGAGTTATTGGTTTAGTCCCGAACCACTCCCAATGCATGTGTAAGGCCTCGTAGGCTCGTATTAGGGACAAATTGGTTGAGATTGATTCATAATTGTATGTATTGATTAAATGTATGAGAAAAGTTTGTTTAAGTGTGTTGTAAGTTTGGTAATGCTCCGTAACCCTATTCCGGCTTTGAATACGGGTGAGGGGTGTTACATTTCTGAATGTTATTAAGCATGTTGATAATAAATTGAGTTTAATTAAAGTAATTATCCTAGTTTATTTATATTATAATTTTTGAAAATTGTGTTAAATATTGCTAAAATCTATTTCATTCATATAGTTTGCATACTTAGGATAATTTGCATTAGGGATCATTGCATTTAGTTTAATATATTTAATTTTAATCATCACTTCTCAACCATATTGTGTTTTTATTACCAAGTTGTTAGTATAATTTTACAATTAAGTGATTTAACACAAATACAATCTCTATGGAGATGATAACTCGATACTTACTTATTACTTGATAACGACTGTGTACACTTGCATAAACCTACACATTACACTATACCGAACACAATCCAGTAACTCCTATATTTTCACTAAAAACACAACTTTGGTACCAAATCACAACAACCATTCAAATTTCAAGTTTGGTGCATAATTGAACACCTTTACCTATACAAGATCACTTTCAAAACATACCAAAACATCTATTCAAATCAATCAACCCAATATGCCACATTTGGCACCCAAACATACCTATTCATCTTAATCAAACTCAACATAGACAATTATGCCTATTAGCCATTCAAAACCAACACTTTTCCATTCCATTTCATGTACAACAATGCCGATTAAATACCATTCAAAATGCCACAACATCATATCAAAACAAACACATATTCATATTGATATTAACTTTATTAAAGATCAAACATTGGTTAAAATAAACTATCATTTTAGGTTAACAAATCAACACCTATGTACATGCCACATAATCGAGCTCAAAAATGAATAAATGACTACCGAGTCTGTGGTAGGATAGTGTGGTCTTTGAGTTGATCCGATTGAAATGTTCCACAAATCAACAATATACAGGGAGAAGGGAAAAATAACAGGTAAGCATAAAGAATGCTTAGTAAGTCCATATGAAATTTACTTAACTTACCTTGATAATTTAAAAAATTGAGCAATTAAAACACATTGAAATTAAGCATGGAATCCCTTTGGCATCTTATACTTCCATATGCAATTCAATAAATACATCAAATAGGTTAGTTCATTTACATATCATGAACTTATACCACAATCATATAGATATGTAACATTTCATCTTATAACATGTACAAACTAATTCATATTCAAATTGCAAACATGTATAATTTCATTCACATACATTCATTTCAACCATTTTGTTTCCATTTAATATGTTTTCATTTTTTTCCCAAAGAACTATAGTAAATTGAACTCGGATACACGAGACTGATTTGTTACACAAGCTGACATATTCGGACTGCTCACACATGCTTCAAACCAGAGTTTCTCAACAAGCTTAGCTCGGTGTTGCTCACATAAGCTTTATAGAATCCGCGACACATGTTGGATCTCAAACCATTGTATTAATCTATAACCACCCCAACCTGGCCCAGACGTCATGACCGAAATTGGGAGATTACCCTAGCCACCAAAATGGCCTAGTAAAACGTTTAATTTCAGTAATATTTGTTCACTCTATTTTTACTGGTCTAATAAATGTTTGAAAACATTCAATTTTATTCTTAAGTTGATTTAGGACCAAATTATAGTCATTTTAAAAATTGGAAACTTTTGGATACAAGTTTAAATGACAAGTAGTCGATCTACCGTAATTTAGTGTAGCAGATTAAACTAATTATCGCACTTTAGGAGCTTGAAAATAAGCATTTTCAATATATTTGAATTATGTTTTCTTAAGTTTTAACAAGTTAATAAAATGTGCAAAATTAAGTCTTTTATTGACCTTAGGGGCCGAATGAGGCCTAAGGGTGAGCTAACGCACTTTTTGAGGGTGCAAGAGACCTTTAGAAGGCATATTAAACTGATACTGGTCTCTACGTCGCAACACGGGATGACCGATGTCGCAACATAGGGAGCAAAATGGAGAAACCTCAAGACTTCCTTTAATGTCGTGACACAACCTGAGGGTGTCGTGACATACCCCTAAACATATCCCAAGAGGAGTACACTGATTGCTTTGTCGTGACACACACAGGTCCTGGTGTGTCACGACATCGACTCTGAGGCAAAAATCAAATATGAAATAGGGGCATTTTGGTCTGCACCATCAAATTTAAAGCTCGGGAATGTCAGCTAACCTAGGGTTGAGTACGACAGCCACCTGAACTCTATAAATAGGCTCATTTGGCACATGTTATAGACATCATTGAATTAGCCTAGATCCCCTCTTTTAAATTTAGTTTAGTTTTCTTTCTTTCTTAGGTTTTTCGAATTTCCAGTTGTTCTTTGTTTTCAAGAGATCTAACTTGTGGAGATCATCAAACTCTATGGATTTATTTCCATCTTTAATACAAATCAGGCGTTTTATTGAACTCTACACTTAAATCCATTTATCATGTTTTCTCTTTTCATCTATTGCCTATTGTTTATGAAAGCCATGAGGAACTAATCCTCCTATGGGGGATTAGCAAGTGGAGGTATGATCTATTAACTATTTGGTAGGGTTACTCAACGGATCAGCTGGTAGAGAAAGGAAGAATATTAAACAAACCTTAGGCCTAAAAACCCGAGAAGTCATCAATGTGGGAATTAACCCAAAATTTTTATGGCCCATCTGTGAACACCTTCACCCCAAGCCAGTTTGGACTGAGGTCGGAAGATAAGTTGTAACAGCCTGTTTTTAGTCAAATCAGAATAGTGGTTTTGGGACAACAAATCTGAAGTCAAAATAATTATTTTATTAATATTTTGAGGTTTACAGCATGATAGTATGATTGTGTAAAAATTTCGTTAAGAAATTTTATCGTTTGAATGCTCAATTCGATAAAAAGGACTAAATCGCGTAAAGTGTAAAAGTTGTGTTCTAATAGCTAAAGGTGTCTAACAACTATAAAACTTTAAAGCGGATCTCCTTAAGTGGTAATTAGCCCATTAATGAGTTAGTGGATGATAATGGCTTGGCATTTAGTGAAATAATTAATGTTTGTAAAGGTTAATTTTGTAATTTGGTTAATAATGATAAAATAAGTTAAAACAAAATGAAAAGCTATCATCTTCCTTTTGTTCACCACTGAAAATTCAAAGAATAAGAAGCCATGGGAGCTTGCTAGGGTTCGGGTACTTTAATGCTTAGTTGGTGAGTGATTTTTGTCTTGTTTTTAATGATTTCTATGTTTTTGGAGTCGTTGTAGCTTAATTTAGCTAGCCTAAGGACTAATTTGTGAAACTGTTAAAAGTCTAGGGTTTCACCATTAATGAATATGTATGTGTTTTGATGTTTGATGATAGAAAATGAATGGTTGTTGTTAGATAAACAACATTTATTAAGTGGTTTTTGATAAAGTTGTCAAGTAGGGGTTAAATTGAGAAATGTGATAAATTGTGTGGTAAATGTGTAAAATAATGAAAAATATGGGTTGCTATGAGTATAGGTGAAATTTGGCTAGCTTGGGTGTGGACTCAATTGCATGAATTTGAATTTTTATGAGCTAGGGACAAAATTGTAAAGAAGTCTAAAGTTTAGGGGCAATGGTGTAAAATTACCATAATATGAATTTTTGGACTGAATTGAATAGAATGATAATTAAATAAGTTAAATTTGATTATATATAGATCAAGAAAATCGAAGTTCAGAATTAGATCGGGGGAAAAACAAAATAATGGATTGATAGCTCGATTCTCTCTGTATAAATCCGAGGTAAGTTCGTATGTTAATAAGCATTACTGTAAGTGTGTTTCAAATGCTTTATAATTGTATTGTTGATGAATACGAAATTACGAAAATGTTCGGTGAAGATTCGGCAATGTATAGATCCCGGTTGAACCTTAGGAATAGATAGGATACAAATGACATGTCATTAGGGGTTATTGTGTTTAGGGTGCTGGTCCGTACGTTCTACCGGTGGCTGAGTTTTTCGGCATGTGTTGCAGATTCTCGTCAGCTTGTGTGAGCAGTACCATATAGCTACATCTTGACCGTCAGCTTGTGTGAGCAGACCCAGTGATAGCTCGAGATGAGCATTTACATATGAGATATGAGATTGAGATGGTTTCGACCATGTATTGACACTTAGGGTGCAAGATTCCCGAGTACCCGATATTAATCCAAATGGTTCAATGGGTATATTGAAGATATGAAAGGGTAAGAAATTAATAAGTATTAGTGCAGGTATGTACGTAAACTGTATAAGCATTGAATCTATGAAGTTTGTGAGTACATGATCTACTATGTGGATGAACACATATTAGCTTTGTGATTAAGTTAAATTGTAGTGTTCTATTATAGATAACTTAATTTGTGAATGAATGGTAAGTTATATTTATTAATCATACAAGCTTACTAAGCTTTATAGCTTACTCTGTTTACTTTTCCGTGTTTTATTGTGATTTCGAAGCTTGCTCAGATTGGGAGTTGTCGGAGATCTCATCACACTATCCAGCTATCATTTTGGTACTTTTGAACTTGTGTACTTGGTTATATGGCATGTATAGGAGTTGTGGTTAATATTACTTATATGTTTGTAATGTGTATAGCCATGTGATTTGGCTTATTTTTGTATACTTGGTGATGAATATATATGTGCAAATGACCTTTTGATTTATGGTGTATAATTGATTTGGGAATGTCTTGTTGTGGATTGATATCTTGTATAGAAAATGGTTGGATTTGAGATGAGCATGTATGCTAAGTTAGGCACAAAGTCTAAAATAGGTAATTGACCATTTAGGTATACTTTGGAAGCATTTTTGGTATGTTTTGAATTGGAAAAATATAATGTTATGAGCATTATATTTGTTGGTATTGGAATAGCATGATTTAGGCTTGGTTGAGATTGATTTGATTGCCTATTGATGCTAGGTTTTATGCCATTTGACATGTTTAGGTTGATGCAAGTTTGGGTGAGAAAGGTGGCTTGGAAAATAGCCTATTTTTGTCCACACGGGTAGAGACACGTGCGTGTGTCTCAGCCGTGTGTGACACACGGTTGGGTGACACGGCCGTGTGTCCCCTGGTACTTAATTAGAAATCAAGTTAGTATACTCCACACGGCTCAGCACACTGGCGTGTGACTTGGCTATGTGGCATAAGTCAATATACCCTACAGTTTTAGCACGACCTAGCACACGGCCTGGCACACGAGCGTGTGAGGCCATTTCGAAGGGTACACGGGCTAGTCACATGGGCGTGTGGTTGGCCATGTGACCCAAGTTATCGAGTTACATGGGGTCAGACACGGGCTGGGACATGGCCATGTGATTCCATTTCGAATGTCCACACGGCCTGTGACACGAGCGTGTCTTTGGCCGTGTGAGGCACACGGCAGGGCTACACGGGCGTGTGTCCTCTGTACTTTGAAAATTTTCTATGTTTTCTAAAATTTTTCTTAAACCCTCAGTTTAGTCCCGAACCACTTCTAATATTTGATTTGAGCCTCGAGGGCTCATATTAGGGAAAATATGATTGATTGTAAATGATTTTTATTTGGATATAAAAAATGTATGAGAAATGTATGTTTGTTTTAGTAATAAGTCCGGTAATGCTTCGTAACCATATTCTGGCGATGAATACGGGTTAGGGGTGTTACATTTATTGGTATCACAGCTACGGTTTAGTCGATTCTAGGACTAACGTGGCGTGTGAGAGTCTAGCTATACATGCCATATATAACCTGTGATAGTGTGATATCTCCTGACAGTTTTAAATCGTGTTTTCATGTAATACCCCTAACCCGTATCCGTCGCCGGATTAGGGTTGAAGGTGTTACCTGACAGATCGGAAACTTTTACAGACAAATCATAATATAAATCATCATTCACCATCATCATGTCCCATCCATAGGTCAACGAGACCTTAAACATGCTTTAGAGTAGGGCCGGGACTACGCCGAACTCTTACAGAATTTCTCAAAAATTTAAAATTTTTCTAAGTTATATAGGACACACGCTCGTGGAGGCAGCCCGTGTGCCTCCCACGGCTGCTAGACACACCCATGTGTCTTACCCGTGGTCGAGCCTGACTTGTCTCCACGGCCACTCTAAAGCACGCCCGTGTACTTTGGCCGTGGTCGATCCTGACTAAACCACACGGCTACCAGGCACGCCCGTGTGCCACGTCCGTGTACCCTTAGCTCGCTACTGACTTACTCCCACGGTCATCAGGCACGCCTGTGTGCCACAACCGTGTGATAAAACAGGCCATTTGCAAGGCCAAAATGCCACCCACATTAGGGTCATACCTACAAGCAAATTACCAAAGCAATTCATGTTCACTTGGCAACCAAAAACACATTAAAATAACCATTCAATCTCTATATTCAAATCCATTTCCAAACTTACCAATTCACATAATAAAACTCAAGTGTACACAAGCATAATTCATCCATACATTTACCATAAACTTAACCATTTCATATGCTATCAAACCATACCAAAACATGCACCATTTGACATATTCATTAAAGCATATTACCAACACATAACTAGCCAAATCACATGGCTAAGTTCATACATCAAACTTACACCATAATCTAGCTTATACATGCCATATCTAGCTATATACAATTCCAAAAGATACCAAAATGAGTTTGTGTAGTGTGATGACGATCCTCGACGATCCCCGAGCCTTCAGTAGCTTTGACGATCTATAAAACAAAGAGAACACACACGCAGAGTAAGCTTTCCAAAAGCTTAGTAAGTCATATACAAATAAACTTAACTTAAAAGGCACATAGCATATTTATTCAATGACAATAATGGTTCTCATAGCATATACATCTCACATAGAGTTTGGCTCAATAGTTTAGCCCTAATTTATCACATATTTCATCTCATTACCATATATACACATAGTTCATCTCAGCATAATTTCACATATCATCTCATCATTCCATTGCACATATTCATCATAGTAAGTTCATATAGATACTTACCTTTCATACACATACTGATGTACTTTTCAAACGTGCACGAAAGCAGGATGTACAAATCACAGAGTTGTTCATTTCTCAGACTTGCCCGTTGAACCGTTCGGAATCTAATAGGATGTTCAGAAACCTCAGAATAGTCGTACAATGCCAGTGTCCTAGACGAGGTCTTACATGTACTCAGATATCGTTGCCACTGTCCCAGACAAGGTCTAACACAATCAATATGATGCCAATGTCCCAGACATGGTCTTACACGTAAATCTCATATAGATGCCAACGTCCTAGACGTGGTTTACACGAAATCACATATCAACGTCGACGTCCCAGACATGGTCTTACATGATATTTCAGAACAGAAACCTATGTCATGACATAGCTAATCCTATCTATTCCTAGGTTCATACGGGACTTCTCAGACATTGTCACTATATCGTTCTTATATCGAAATTCACGTACACAACATCTCATATACATTCATCGTTATCAATAGTTATGTGAACATACTCAATTCAATACAAATACGTTTATTTTCATAATGACATACCTCGGATTCGATTTAACGGAAATGGAAACGGCTACTCGGTTACTTTCTCTTTCCCACGATCTAAGTCCAATTTCTTCGGCTCTTGATCTATACATATTCAAATTTAACCCTTTTATTTATCAACACATTCAATTCAATCCAAAAACACACATTTAGGGCAATTTGCAATTTAACCCTCACATTTGCACAATTTATCAATTTAGTCCATTTTTCTCAAAACATCAAATACACAAAACCATCACATACTCATGCTTAGCCGAATGCTTATGTATACCATACAAGCCCATATTTTCCATCAAATTCACAATTTAGTCCCTCAAATTGCTATTTTCTCAATTTAGCCCTAAATAGTTAAATTCATCAAAATTTCAAGAACCAAGCATGTTCATTTAACACATATTTTTCATTTAACACCTAAACTCATCACAAAGCTCACCATTACATCAATGGTACATTTCATGAACATCATCTTTTCTTCAAATTACAACATGGGCTTGATAGTAGACTAAGCAACAATCTCAAAAACATAAAAATCATCAAAATCTAAAGCCAAAACATACCTTAATTTTGGATCAAACCTAGCCAAAACCTTGGAGGTTCTTATTCTTTCTTTTCCTTTTGTATATTCGATCAAATGGAGGAATAAAAGATGAACACTTTCATCTTTTTGTTTTATTATTATAACATTAACACCTATTTTACTAAATTAACCTTTAATAAACATAAAAGACAAATATAATTCAATGTCATTTTTGTCCATTAAAAATCCACTAACATATAAATGGCTTAATTGCCATATAAGGCCTCCCTATTAAAAAGCCATATCAATTAAGTGTCTTTTCATAAAGCATGTAGAAATTGCATTTGATGCAATTTAATCCTTTTATCAAATTAAGCACACAAACGAACAAATTAACTTACGAAAATTTAACACATGCTTAGTCACATACCAACGACACAGAAAATAATATTAAATTATTTACTGACTCGGATTTGTGGCCCCAAAACCACTATTCTGACTAGGGTCTATTCCGGACTGTTACAATTCTCCCTCCTTAGGGATTTTCGTCCCCGAAAATCTTACTGTTAAACAGATTCGGATATTGTTGTCTTAAAGAATCTTCAGGCTCCCACATAGCCTCTTCTATTCCGTGTCGATGCCACAACACTTTCACTAATGGAATTTTCTTGTTTCGTAATTCTTTCACTTCATGAGCTAAGATACAGATTGGTTACTCTTCATAAGTCATATCAGATCAGATTTCAATCTCAGACGGAGTAATCACATGTGACAGATTAGAACGGTATCTACGGAGCATTGAAACATGGAATACATTATGTATCTTTTCTAGCTCAGAGGGCAACAACACTCTATACGCAACTGGCCTAACTCGTTCAATAACCTCATATGGCCCGATGAACCTCGGACTCAACTTGCCTTTACGTCCGAGTCGGAGTACTTTCTTCCACGGAGACACTTTCAGAAATACTTTGTCACCGATCTCAAATTCAATCTCTTTTCGTTTCAAATCCGCATAAGACTTCTGACGATCAGATGCTGCTTTCAACTTATTACGGATTACTTTTACTTTCTGTTCAGTGTCTTTTATCAAATCAACCTCGTATAGCTTATTTTCACTGAGCTTGGTCCAATACAGAGGTGTTCGACATTTACGTCCGTACAAAGCTTCATAAGGTGCCATTTTAATGCTCGACTGAAAACTATTATTATACGCAAACTCAATCAATGGCAGATACTATTCCCACGTACCGTTAAACTCAAGAATGCAGCATCTCAACATATCCTAAAGAATCTAAATGATTCGCTCGGATTGTCCATCCGTTTGCGGATGAAAAGCTGTACTGAAATGCAATTTCGTGCCTAAAGCTTCTTGCAATTTCTTCCAGAATCGTGATGTAAACCTCGGATCTCTATCTGACACAATGGATAGTGGCACGCCATGCAATCTCATAATATCATAAATGTAAAGCTCAGCTAATCTATTAAGTGAATAATCAGATCTCACCGGAATGAAATGGGCAAATTTCGTCAATCTATCAACTACAACCCAAATCGCATCTTTCTTTCTCGGAGTCAGAGGCAGTCCATAAACAAAATCCATTGTCACTCTATCCCATTTCCACTCGGGAATCAGAATCGGTTGTAACAACCCAGACGAAACCTGATGTTTAGCTTTTACTTGCTGACAAATTAAACATTTCGACACATACTCAGAAATATCTCGTTTCATACCTGACCACTAGTAGTGTTGCTTCAAATCGTGATACATTTTAGTGCTTCTCGGATGAACAGATAGGCGACTACTATGAGCTTCACTTAGAATTAGCTGTAACAACTTAGAGTTTCTCAGAACACAGATATGGTCTCGAAATCTCAAGCAATCATCAACAACTCTAAATTCAGAATCAGAATTCGAATCACACTGAGCTCGTTTCGCTAACATTTCGTTGTCAACTTTCTTAGCATTACATATCTGTTGTAAAAACAACGGTTTAGCTTTCAATTCAGCCATTACGGAACTATCATCAAACAAGTCTAACTGAGCATTCAAAGCGCGCAATGCATACAGCGATTTCCGACTCAGTGCATCGGCTACAACATTAGCTTTACTCGGATGATAATCTATCACAAGTTCGTAGTCTTTCAACAACTCTAGCCATCTTCTCTATCGTAGATTCAAATATTTTTGAGTCATCAGATACTTTAAAATTTTATGATCCGAAAATAAGTGACATTTCTCACCAAATAGATAATAACACCAAATATTTAATGCGAACACAATCGCTGCTAGGTCAAGGTCGTGCGTCAGATAATTCTTTTCATGAGACTTCAGTTGTCTCGAGGCATAAGCTATTACTTTGCCTTCTTGCATAAGTACACATCCTAGACCGTTTAACGAAGCATCACTGTATATTACAAATTCGTTGCCTAATTCCGGCTGTACCAAAACTGGAGCTTCAATTAACAGAGTTTTCAACTGATCAAAGCTTTTCTGACATTTATCGGACCATTCAAACCTTATATCTTTCTGAAGTGATCTAGTTAACGGAGTAGCTATGATTGAAAATCCTTTTACAAACCGACGATAATAACCAGCTAGTCCCAGAAAGCTTCGGACTTCAGACACATTGTTCGGAGGTCTCCAATCAAGAATAGCAGAAATCTTACTCGGATCAACACGTATACCGGATGCTTATACAATATGTCCCAAAAAACTAACCTCTTGTAACCAGAATTCACATTTGTTGAATTTAGCATACAGCTGCTTTCCTCTCAGAGTTTGCAACACAATTCTCAGATGTTCGGCATGTTCAGTCTCATCCCGTGAATAAATCAGAATGTCGTCTATGAATACAACAACAAATCGATCTAGGTACGGTCTGAAAATTCTGTTCATCAGATCCATAAAAATAGCAGGAGCATTTGTTAGTCCAAATGGCATACCTAAAAAATTATAATGCCCGTATCTCGTTACGAAGGCGCTTGAAATATCTGAATCTTTTACTCATGAATCGGTAGTAACCCGATCTCAGATATATCTTCGAAAACACAGTAGCTCCTTTTAACTGATCAAACAAATCATCAATCCTAGGCAAAGGATATTTTTTCTTTATGGTCACTTTGTTCAACTGACGATAATCAATGCACATTCTCATCGTGCCATCTTTCTTTTTCACAAACAGAACGGGAGCACACCACGGTGAGAAACTCGGTCTAGCAAACCCTCTGTCAGTTAGCTCTTGCAACTGTGACTTTAACTCTTTCAACTCTATTGGCGCCATTCGATACGGAGCTATCGAAATAGGTGTAGTAACAGGCAACAATTCAATTCCAAATTCAACTTCACGAATCGGAGGCAATCCCGACAATTCTTCAGGGAAAACATCAGAGAACTCACAAACTACTGGCACCGAATCAACTTTCTTTTCAGACACTTTCGAATCAATTACATAAGTGAAATATGACTCGTATCCCTTTTTCATATAACTCTGAGCTTCCAATACAGATATCACAGCAGGTAATCCGTTCGAATCATTAGACTCAACTCTGATTATTTCATCATTCAGACATCTCAAATCAATAGTTTTTCTCTTACAATTTACAACAGCATCATGCAATGTCAACCAGTCCATACCCAGAATGGTATCAAACTCATCGAATGGTAATAGCATTAGATCAGCAGGAAAACAGATATCTCGAAACATTAATGGGCAGTTCTTGCATACTTTGTTAACAAGGACACTTTTACCTAAAGGGTTTGATACTTTTATAACAAACTCAGTAGACTCTAAAGGCAAAGTCTTACTGAATACTAAGTTCATGCATATATAGGAATGAGTAGAACCAGGGTCTATCAATGCAATCACAGAAGTATCATAAAGTGTAAATATACCCGTTATAACATCAGGAGACGAAGCTTCCTCACGAGCTCGGATAGCATATGCTCTGGCAGGCGCTCTAGCTTCAGATCTCGCAACAGTGTCTCTAGTAGTTTTCTGACTACCACTGACATTTTTGACATTATGCGAAGGTCTACCTCTCACTGGTGCACTATCAGATCTCAGATTTTAAACAGTTTCTAGCTCAACAGACTCTGGACAATCTCGAACAAAATGATCTAACAATCCACATATAAAGCAAGTCCGGTCATTCAATATACAATTTCTCGGATGCCTTTTTCCATAATGCTTACACTCGAGTCTTTCAGAATGGAAATTTCCAGCACTTGCTATTGAAGTTGCCAGAGTTTTGGAGCTCAACTGTGATCTAGCGTGATCTCTATTCGATTGTCCCACATTAGCCTTTGAACTACTATGCTCATCTCGGAATTTCTTCGAAGCAGGCTGAAATGATCTACTCTAAAATCTCTTTGTCACATTTCTAGCTTCAGACTCTGCTTTTCTTTTATCTTTCCCGAGTGCTTAAGCTTTACACGCTTGGTCAACTAGCACAACGAACTCTTTTATCTCTAGAATCCCAACTAGTAAACAAATATCTTCATCAAGGCCATCTTCGAATCTTTTGCATATTATAGCTTCAGATGATACACATTCACGAGCATATTGACTCGGTCTGACAAACTCTCGTTCATATTCCGTAACAAACATTCGGCCCTATTTTAGTTACAAAAATTCCTTTTGTTTCTGATCAATGAATCTCTCACTGATATATTTCTTTCGAAACTCAATCTGAAAGAAGTCTCATGTCACCTGTTCTTTCTGAACAACAGAAATTGGGGTTTTCCACCACTGATACGCTGCATCCCGTAATAGCGAAACAACATATTTAATACTTTCATCTGGAGTTAAAGACATTTCATCGAATACTCAAATTGTGTTTTCTAACCAGAACTCAACTTTCTCAGCATCGTCATCAATGGTAGCCCTGAACTCTTCAGCCCCATATTCACGGATCTTGTCAACCGGAGGCTTATTCAACAAATTCGAATACATAACTGGTGGCACAACTGTAGTCTGAAGGGGATTAACCGGGGGCGGAGGTTACGAAATAGTCGGGTTATTTCTTACGAATTGAGTGAACCACTCACTCATCATCTGGAAGAAAGCTTGTTTAGCTTCTCCCTCTTGATCGCTTGTAGCCGATCTCGGATCAGAGGGTGCTGTCCCTTCAGCAGGAGCAGGCGCATTACTTTCTACGTTATCAGCTATGGCTCTTTCGGGATCCATTGCTATACGAAAATCGCATTTTACACGTCAGGATTCATCACACTATCACAGTTCAGATATACGGCATGTATAGCTAGACTCTGACACGCTACGTTAGTCCGAGAATTGACTAAACCATAGCTCTGATACCAACCAAATGTAATACCCCTAACCCGTATCCGTCGTCAGATTAGGGTTGAAGGTGTTACCTGACAGATCGAAAACTTTAACAGACAAATCGTAATATAAATCATCATTCCCCCTCATCATGTCCCATCCATAGGTCAGCGAGACCTTAAACATGCTTTAGAGTAGGGCTGGGACTACGCCGAACTCTTACGAAATTTCTTGAAAATTTAAAACTTTTCCAAGTTATACAGGACACACGCTCGTGGAGGTAGCCCGTGTGCCTCCCACGGCTGCTAGACACACCCATGTGTCTTACCCGTGGTCGAGCCTGACATGTCTCCACGACCACCAAGCACGCTCGTGTACTTTGGCCGTGGTCGATCCTGACTAAACAACGTGGCTACTAGGCACGCCCGTGTGCCACGGCCGTGTACCCTTAACTCGCTACTAACTTACTCCCACGGTCATCAGGCACGCCCGTGTGCCAAAACCGTGTGGCAAAATAGGCCATTTGCAAGGCCAAAATGCCACCCACATTAGGGTCATACCAACAAGCAAATTACCAATGCAATTCATGTTCACTTGGCAACCAAAAACACATCAAAATAACCATTCAATCTCTATATTCAAATCCATTTCCAAACTTACCAATTCACATAATAAAACTCAAGTATACACAAGCATAATTCATCCATACATTTACCATAAACTTAACCATTTCATATGCTATCAAACCATACCAAAACATGCACCATTTATCATATTCATTGAAGCATATTACCAACACATAACTAGCCAAATCACATGGCTAAGTTCATACATCAAACTTACACCAAAATCTACCTTATACATGCCATATCTAGCTATATACAATTACAAAAGATACCAAAATGAGTTTGCGTAGTGTGATGATGATCCTCGACGGTCCCCGAGCCTTCAGTAGCTTTGACGATCTATAAAACAAAGAGAACACACACGCAGAGTAAGCTTTCCAAAAGCTTAGTAAGTCATATACAAATAAACTTAACTTAAAAGGCACATAGCATATTTATTCAATGACAATAATCGTTCCCATAACATATACATCTCATATAGAGTTTGGCTCAATAGTTTAGCCATAATTTATCACATATTTCATCTCATTACCATATATACACATAGTTCATCTCAGCATAATTTCACATATCATCTCATCATTCCATTGCACATATTCATCATAGTAAGTTCATATAGATACTTACCTTTCATACACATACAGTGTACTTTTCAAACGTACCTGAAACAGATGTACAAATCACAGAGTTGTTCATTTCTCAGACTTGCCCATTGCACCGTTCGGAATCTAATAAGATGTTTAGAAACCTCGGAATAGTCGTACAATGCCAGCGTCCCAGACGAGGTCTTACATGTACTCAGATATTGTTGCCACTGTCCTAGACAGGGTCTTACACAATCAATACGATGCCAATGTCCCAGACATGGTCTTACACGTAAATCTCATATCGATGCCAACGTCCCAGACGTGGTTTACACGAAATCACATATCAACACCGACGTCCCAGACGTGGTCTTACATGATATTTCAGAACAGACACCTATGTCATGACATAGCTTGTAACATCCCGAAATTGGGCCTAGTAGGATTGGGCCCAATGGGCTTTGGGCTTAGGAGTGTTTAAAATTTTTTCAAGAATAAGATATCAAATTAAATCTTACTATGTCTATTTTAATATGGAAGAAACAGATAAGGAAAAGGAATTTTGATATTTGGAGAAATGTTATTTTAGTGTGACTGGTTCTCAATGACTTGAGGTATTCTGCTACATCTTGGAAAAATCATATAAAATTGTACAAAGTGAATTAAGAGTTATAATTGATATGTATGGATTCCTTAGTGAATCTATTTTCATTAGAAACAAGTGGTAGCAGTATATGAAAAGCGTACAGTATGATATTTGAGATTAAGGTAAGAGAGGTCAGAATCATTGGACAGTGAAACAAGGGAAAATTTAAGGAAAAAAATTGTACTAAGTGGTTAAGCTAAAAATTCTGGAAAAATTATAGAAGAAAGATATATGAGCCTAGTTTCAAGGAAAATTTACGGATTTAGATTTTGAGTTTTCTAACTCGAGTTATGGTCAATTTAGTCAGTATGACGCAGTTGGACAGATTTCGATTTTATGCCCCAAATTAATAATTAAGCCTAGGTTGTGAAATTACCACATACCCTTAGAGGGTAAATTACCGAATTACCCTTAGTGGGTGCGATTACCGAATTATGAAAATTCCCTTACGGGCCAAATTATGAAAATGCCCCTAATGGGCCGAATTACGAAATGTCCCTATGGACCGAATTACGAAAATACCCTTTATGGGCCAAATGTGATATGTTGCTATATGGGCCGTTTGGTATTTGCTATATGGGCCGTATGATATTTGATATATGGGCCAAGTGTAATATGAGCTATATGGGCCAAAGTTTGCTAGATCGCTAATGGGCCAAAAACCCTCTAGTTCGAGATATGGCCAAAGTTTAATACTATATTGTTAATAGGCCCAAATGAAAGGTTTTATTAAAAACTCATTTGTATTATGGGTTACTTGATAAATCATTTATGATTAAAGTTTGTTATTCATACATAAATGCATGGGATGGGATTTGATGAAGAGAAGAAAGGCCTGTGGCCACGTATCTAGTTCGGTGGCTCTGCCACAAATTTTGGCTTAATGCCTCTAGTTCGGTGACTATGTCACAATCTAGTTCGGTAGTGCACTACAATATTATTTAAAAGGCAAAATGCCTACGATTGGTGTGTTTGGCGGGGTGGGTTGACTTGATCCCCACAGGTGTGCTGGTTGGTACGGGGGTGTGTAGCGGATGGAAATTTAGGCTTGGTTGGGAATTGCATAACACATGCATGTTATATATATATGATATTATGCTATGATTGTAATGGGCTTAGGCCCAAAATATTTCTACGTGTGTTTCGACCCAGTGGATGATGGTAAGGGGATTATACACTGAGTTCTTGTAACTCACCCCCCTTTTCTCTTAACCCTGTAGGTAATGCTCCGTGAGGTGGACTTGGGCCATGGATGACTCGGTGGAGGCCATACTTCAAAAAAAATGGTGTTTCAAATTTTAAATTTCTATTTCCGTTTATTTTATTATTTTGCTATTATGGGTTAAATGTTGTAATAAGGCATCTGGTTTATTTTATATTGCTTTATGTTTGACGTATTTTATATTTTGCTTAAATTGTTTAAAGCGAGAATTTTTCTAAAAACGTAAATAAAGGTTTTCCAAAATCGATTAACAAATGGATTTCAAAATAAACTTTTACAAATATGATTTAACTCGAACTTTCTTTCAAATTTTTAACGTTGTTTTCAAAAGTCACAGATTTAAAGTTCAATTCCTTGATTTGTGATTCATCAATCAATCTTTCAAGAATACTTGTATTTTATCAATGTTTCATAATGTTTCAAGATGTCATTGCAACTCTATTTCAAACGTCACTTTTTCGTAAATCGCTTATTTCAAAATATGCTTTCACAACCAAAAGGTTTATTAAAGATAATTAAGTTTTCACGTAAACACAATTGCTTAAGTGTTTTGGGTTTTAACAAAGAGGCTGAAATTTTCAAACGAATTTTTTTTTGTGACACGCCATATTCGGGCCTAACTTCTAGGCCGGGTTTGGGGTGTTACATTTAATGGTATCAGAGCCCAGTTTCAAAACTCGACTGTGGTTTGGGTTCAGAAACGTTTCCAAAAATTTTAAATTATAAATGCATGTTCTGAAGGAAGTATGGCACCACGGGTATCTGGCACCAAGTCAAGTAAGTATTTGTTTTCGTTTTATGATTATTGTGATATGACTATAGGAACACTCTAGAACTTTTAGTTTTAGATGTTGAAACTATAGAGATTGAGACTTTAGGATGCGTTTTACGAAAACAACTTTACTTCTTGTACTCCATAAAACATTGTTTAATAAACACTGAAATAGCATAATGATTCATAAAAATCGTAATCAAGATTAAATCGACTTAGTGAACATGAGCGCTAGAAAACGTAGACGTGGTAGAGGCCGAGGTGCTAGGGCTAGATCTTCGGCACCGAGGCATGTTTCCAAAAGGGAGGCGTTGGCATCGCCGGTGGTTGAGACGGAATCTCATGATCGAGCTGGGGTTGTCAAGCTGACTTAGATAGCCAAGGAAATATTGGAGGAGGTTAAAGGAATCGGTGAAGCACTTCGAGTTGGGTGCAATGGATCGTAAGAAGAAAAGAGATTGCGGTTCTCTAGGGTCGCAATCTCGTTCAGTAAAGTATTTCAAGGCGAGACCAAACTTTCCGGCTTGTGATTTTTGCAAGAGGAGTCATTCGGGAGAATCTTGGAGGAGGTCGGAGCGTGTTTGAGATGCGGGTCTAAGGAGCATATGGCTCTAATTGTTTCATCACCATCAAGTCGTATGTTTTGGTTGGAAGTGATGATTGAATGTAAGAAAATTTTTGGTATAAGTGGTATATAACGGCTTGCTACATTTGTTAGATGTTTGGTTGTGTGAAAAAGGACTCAAGATTATGTTAAAAAGTACATTAGTGTTATTAAGATCAGAGTGCGCGCGAAAGCATATTGGTGTGTTTTGAATGGTGCGTTTAGTAGTTGGTTGGAAATTTTGAGGACGAAATTTTTTTTAAGGAGGGTAGAATTGTAACATCCCGAAATTGGGCCTAGTAGGATTGGGCCCAATGGGCTTTGGGCTTAGGAGTGTTTAAAATTTTTTCAAGAACAAGAGAATGACATTATTTGTAGTTGGACTTATCAAGAAGGTAATTTGGAAGGTTACGAGGTTTCTATGAAGTCTAGGGTTTAATTGGGCCTTAGGAAAAATTTGGTATTTTAGCACTTTAAAGAGAGATGGTAAGTAGCTTCAAGACTTATAGAAATAAATGAGTAAAGTGCTTGCATAAATGAGCTATTGGTAAAAAGGTTATGGCATTAAGTGATGTACCTTGAGGAAGAGGTTCAAATCCCATTGTTTGCAAATTTGACTTTTTTTTTTTCCTTCCTTATATGTCAGCCAAGAAGTATTTTTGGCAAGGATGGATTTCATTATTTTGGTAAGGTGGCTAAAAAGAATATGGCAAGGTTAAAATTTGGGAAAGGAATCAAGAGGAATAGGAAAGAAAGGGGACAAGAGGCTAATATCGGGGAGGTGTTTTGGAAAGTATGGGTGGCCAAACTCTTATCCTAGGGGGGATGCATGTGGACGGTTTTGAGGTAGATAGGTGGCTGAAAAATTTTATTTGGCATTTGGGTAAAGTCTTAGCTTTGTTTTGGCCAAAATCCCTTTGACAACTTTGTGTCATTCTCTCCCAATTTTGCAACTCTCCTTGCCGAAACCTACTAGCACAATGGTGCATTTTCTTTCTCTTTTGTTTGACCACAAACTCATTTTCTTTCCACCTTCTTTGATAGACGAAATTCTCCATTGCCTTTTGATTTATTTTTTGGTGCTTGTTAGACCAAAAACCTTTCTCTTTGCACTATTTGGTACTCTCCAAATTTCTTTTGCTTTGTGCCGAATTTACAAGCCATTGGTGAGCACACTTTCTTCATTTTTTCCTTGGGGGCCGAAACCTTAATCCATCTTTCACCATTCTTTTTGTTGCCGAAATACTCACATTTCTTTTTGGTTCATATTTCTTTTAGTGTCGATCGAAACATTCCAAACACCTTGATACACCTTCTCCATTCTTTTAATCATTTCTTCTCATTTGTGTTGACATTCACTCCTTTGATCAATCGAGTGATAGTGGAAGGCTGAAACTTTGACTCATCCATAGCCATTGTAAAATCGTTAGAAATCGGAACTAATATCGTTAAGGTAAGGGATTCATCATGGTTCTTTTTGGATCTTTTTCGTTGACCGGTTATTTTGCTTAACGAAATAGTGGTTGTGACTAATCGATTATATTTTTAGGGACTAAATCGCTCGATCTATCCTCGTAATAAGAGACTCGGATTGTTGGTAAGTGTATAGATTGTTAATCAATCGAAATAATTGGTTGAAGTGGTAAATTCGGTTTTGGGATTAATTGTTGACCGATTGTATCTTTAGGTGCCATGAGAATATCGTGTTACTGATTCCTAATAAGGTGTGTAATCCCGCACTCCCTTCCGAATATATGTTTGAAATGGTGAGTAAATCTCACATCTCTCTGAAAGTTTACATGAAATATTCTGTGATTCGGTAGAAATACCAAAGAAGACCAATAACCGGCATCCGTGATCACTCGGACGTGTGTATGCTCGTAGTGGTAAACGTATTTTTGTAATAAAACAGCAGTTTGATCGAAAACAGATGATGTGTATTTGAAAAATCATGAAAAATAGGATAAAAGGAATTACAAAGTGAATAAGATATCAAATTAAAGCTTACTATGTCTATTTTAATATGGAAGAAACAGATAAGTAAAAGGAATTTTGATATTTGGAGAAATTTATTTTAGTGAGACTGATTCTGAATGACTTCGGGGTATTCTGTTCTGTCTTGGAAAAATCATATAAAATTGTACAAAGTGAATAAAGAGTTATAATTGATATGTATGGATTCCTTAGTGAATCTATTTTCAATAGAAACAAGTGGTAGCAGTATATGAAAAGCGTACAGTATGATATTTGAGATTAAGGTAAGAGAGGTCAGAATCATTGGACAGTGAAACAAAGGAAAATTTAAGGAAAAAAACTGTACTAAGTGGTTAAGCTAAAAATTCTGGAAAAATTATAGAAGAAAGATATATGAGCCTAGTTTCAAGGAAAATTTACGGATTTAGATTTCAAGTTTTCTAACTCGAGTTATGGTCAATTTAGTCAGTATGACGCAGTTGGACAGTTTCGATTTTATGCCCCAAATTAATAATTAAGCCTAGGTTGTGAAATTACCGTCATACCCTTAGAGGGTAAATTACCGAATTACCCTTAGTGGGTGCGATTACCGAATTATGAAAATGCCCTTACGGGCCAAATTACGAAAATGCCCCTAATGGGCCGAATTACGAAATGTCCCTATGGATCGAATTACGAAAATACCCTTTATGGGCCAAATGTGATATGTTGCTATATGGGCCGTTTGGTATTTGCTATATGGGCCGTATGATATTTGATATATGGGCCAAGTGTAATATGAGCTATATGGGCCAAATTTTGCTAGATCGCTAATGGGCCAAAAACCCTCTAGTTCGAGATATGGCCAAAGTTTAATACTATATTATTAATAGGCCCAAATGAAAGGTTTTATTAAAAACTCATTTGTATTATGGGTTACTTGATAAATCATTTATGATTAAAGTTTGTTATTCATACATAAATGCATGGGATGAGATTTGATGAAGAGAAGAAAGGCCTGTGGCCACGTATCAAGTTCGGTGGCTCTGCCACAAATTTTGGCTTAATACCTCTAGTTCGGTGACTATGTCACAATCTAGTTCGGTAGTGCACTACAATATTATTTAAAAGGCAAAATGCCTACGATTGGTGTGTTTGGCGGGGTGGGTTGACTTGATCCCCACAGGTGTCTTGGGTTGGTACGGGGTGTGTAGCGGATGGAAATTTAGGCTTGGTTGGGAATTGCATAACACATGCATGTTATATATATATGATATTATGCTATGATTGTAATGGGCTTAGGCCCAAAATATTTCTACGTGTGTTTTGACCCAGTGGATGATGGTAAGGGGATTATACACTGAGTTCTTGTAACTCACCCCCCTTTTCTCTTAACCCTGTAGGTAATGCTCCGTGAGGTGGACTTGGGCCATGGATGACTCGGTGGAGGCCATACTTCAAAAAAAATGATGTTTCAAATTTTAAATTTCTATTTCTGTTTATTTTATTATTTTGCTATTATGGGTTAAATGTTGTAATAAGGCATCTGGTTTATTTTATATTGCTTTATGTTTGACGTATTTTATATTTTGCTTAAATTGTTTAAAGCGAGAATTTTTCTAAAAACGTAAATAAAGGTTTTCCAAAATCGATTAACAAATGGATTTCAAAATAAACTTTTACAAATATGATTTAACTCGAACTTTCTTTCAAATTTTTAACGTTGTTTTCAAAAGTCACAGATTTAAAGTTCAATTCCTTGATTTGTGATTCATCAATCAATCTTTCAAGAATACTTGTATTTTATCAATGTTTCCGCAATGTTTCAAGATGTCATTGCAACTCTATTTCAAACGTCACTTTTTCGTAAATCGCTTATTTCAAAATATGCTTTCACAACCAAAAGGTTTATTAAAGATAATTAAGTTTTCACGTAAACACAATTGCTTAAGTGTTTTGGGTTTTAACAAAGAGGCTGAAATTTTCAAACGAGTTTTTTTTGTGACACGCCAGATTCGGGCCTAACTTCTAGGCCGGGTTTGGGGTGTTACATTTAATGGTATCAGAGCCCAGTTTCAAAACTCGGCTGTGGTTTGGGTTCAGAAACGTTTCCAAAAATTTTAAATTATAAATGCATGTTCTGAAGGAAGTATGGCACCACGGGTATCTGGCACCAAGTCAAGTAAGTATTTGTTTTCATTTTATGATTATTGTGATATGACTATAGGAACACTCTAGAACTTTTAGTTTTAGATGTTGAAACTATAGAGATTGAGACTTTAGGATGCGTTTTGCGAAAACAACTTTACTTCTTGTACTCCATAAAACATTGTTTAAAAAACACTGAAATAGCATAATGATTCATAAAACTCGTAATCAAGATTAAATCGACTTAGTGAACATGAGCGCTAGAAGACGTAGACGTGGTAGAGGCCGAGGTGCTAGGGCTAGATCTTCGGCACCGAGGCATGTTTCCAAAAGGGAGGCGTTGGCATCGCCGGTGGTTGAGACGGAATCTCATGATCGAGCTGGGGTTGTCAAGCTGACTTAGATAGCCAAGGAAATATTGGAGGAGGTTAAAGGAATCGGTGAAGCACTTCGAGTTGGGTCTGTGGACTGTAAGAAGAAAAGAGATCGCGGTTCTCTAGGGTCGCAATCTCGTTCTGTAAAGTATGTCAAGGCACGACCAAACTTTCCGGCTTGTGATTTTTGCAAGAGGAGTCATTCGGGAGAATCTGGAGGAGGTCAGGAGCGTGTTTGAGATGCGGGTCTAAGGAGCATATGGCTCGGAATTGTTTCATCACCATCAAGTCAGGTATGTTTTGGTTGGAAGTGATGATTGAATGTAAGAAAATTTTTGGTATAAGTGGTAGATAACGGCTTGCTTCTGTGGTTAGATGTTTGGTTGTGTGAAAAAGGACTCAAGATTATGTTAAAAAGTACATTAGTGTTATTAAGATCAGAGTGCACGCGAAAGCATATTGGTGTGTTTTGAATGGTGCGTTTAGTAGTTGGTTGGAAATTTCGAGGACGAAATTTTTTTTAAGGAGGGTAGAATTGTAACATCCCGAAATTGGGCCTAGTAGGATTGGGCCCAATGGGCTTTGGGCTTAGGAGTGTTTAAAATTTTTTCAAGAACAAGAGAATGACATTATTTGTAGTTGGACTTATCAAGAAGGTAATTTGGAAGGTTCTGAGGTTTCTATGAAGTCTAGGGTTTAATTGGGCCTTAGGAAAAATTTGGTATTTTAGCACTTTAAAGAGAGATGGTAAGTAGCTTCAAGACTTATAGAAATAAATGAGTAAAGTGCTTGCATAAATGAGCTATTGGTAAAAAGGTTATGGCATTAAGTGATGTACCTTGAGGAAGAGGTTCAAATCCCATTGTTTGCAAATTTGACTATTTTTTCCTTCCTTATATGTCAGCCAAGAAGTATTTTTGGCAAGGATGGATTTCATTATTTTGGTAAGGTGGCTAAAAGAATATGGCAAGGTTAAAGTTTGGGAAAGGAATCAAGAGGAATAGGAAAGAAAGGGGACAAGAGGCTAATATCGGGAGGTGTTTTGGAAAGTATGGGTGGCCAAACTCTTATCCTAGGGGGGATGCATGTGGACGATTTTGAGGTAGATAGGTGGCTGAAAAATTTTATTTGGCATTTGGGTAAAGTCTTAGCTTTGTTTTGGCCAAAATCCCTTTGACAACTTTGTGTCATTCTCTCCCAATTTTGCAACTCTCCTTGCCGAAACCTACTAGCACAATGGTGCATTTTCTTTCTCTTTTGTTTGACCACAAACTCATTTTCTTTCCACCTTCTTTGATAGACGAAATTCTCCATTGCCTTTTGATTTATTTTTTGGTGCTTGTTAGACCAAAAACCTTTCTCTTGCACTATTTGGTACTCTCCAAATTTCTTTTGCTTTGTGCCGAATTTACAAGCCATTGGTGAGCACACTTTCTTCATTTTTTCCTTGGGGCTGAAACCTTAATCCATCTTTCACCATTCTTTTGTTTCCAAATACTCACATTTATTTTTGGTTCATATTTCTTTTAGTGTCGATCGAAACATTCCAAACACCTTGATACACCTTCTCCATTCTTTTAATCATTTCTTCTCATTTGTGTTGACATTCACTCCTTTGATCAATCGAGTGATAGTGGAAGGCTGAAACTTTGACTCATCCATAGCCATTGTAAAATCGTTAGAAATCGGAACTAATATCGTTAAGGTAAGGGATTCATCATGGTTCTTTTTGGATCTTTTTCGTTGACCGGTTATTTTGCTTAACGAAATAGTGGTTGTGACTAATCGATTATATTTTTAGGGACTAAATCGCTCGATCTATCCCTCGTAATAAGAGACTCGGATTGTTGGTAAGTGTATAGATTGTTAATCAATCGAAATAATTGGTTGAAGTGGTAAATTCAGTTTTGGGATTAATTGTTGACCGATTGTATCTTTAGGTGCCGCGGAGAATATCGTGTTACGGATTCCGAATAAGGTGTGTAATCCCGTACCCTTCCGAATATATGTTTGAAATGGTGAGTAAATCTCACATCTCTCTGAAAGTTTACATGAAATATTCTGTGATTCGGTAGAAACACCGAAGAAGACCAATAACCGGCATCCGTGATCACTCGGACGTGCGTATGCTCGTAGTGGTAAACGTATTTTTGTAATAAAACAGTTTCAGTCAGAAACAGTGATGTGTATTTGAAAAATCACGAAAAATAGGATAAAAGGAATTACAAAGTGAATAAGATATCAAATTAAAGCTTACTATGTCTATTTTAATATGGAAGAAACAAATAAGGAAAAGGAATTTTGATATTTGGAGAAATTTATTTTAGTGAGACTGATTCTGAATGACTTCGGGGTATTCTGTTCTGTCTTGGAAAAATCATATAAAATTGTACAAAGTGAATTAAGAGTTATAATTGATATGTATGGATTCCTTAGTGAATCTATTTTCAATAGAAACAAGTGGTAGCAGTATATGAAAAGCGTACAGTATGATATTTGAGATTAAGTTAAGAGAGGTCAGAATCATTGGACAGTGAAACAAGGGAAAATTTAAGGAAAAAAACTGTACTAAGTGGTTAAGCTAAAAATTCTGGAAAAATTATAGAAGAAAGATATATGAGCCTAGTTTCAAGGAAAATTTACGGATTTAGATTTCGAGTTTTCTAACTCGAGTTATGGTCAATTTAGTCAGTATGATGCAGTTGGACAGTTTCGATTTTATGCCCCAAATTAATAATTAAGCCTAGGTTGTGAAATTACCGTCATACCCTTAGAGGGTAAATTACCGAATTACCCTTAGTGGGTGCGATTACCGAATTATGAAAATGCCCTTACGGGCCAAATTACGAAAATGCCCCTAATGGGCCGAATTACGAAATGTCCCTATGGACCGAATTACGAAAATACCCTTTATGGGCCAAATGTGATATGTTGCTATATGGGCCATTTGGTATTTGCTATATGGGCCGTATGATATTTGATATATGGGCCAAGTGTAATATGAGCTATATGGGCCAAAGTTTGCTAGATCGCTAATGGGCCAAAAACCCTCTAGTTCGAGATATGGCCAAAGTTTAATACTATATTGTTAATAGGCCCAAATGAAAGGTTTTATTAAAAACTCATTTGTATTATGGGTTACTTGATAAATCATTTATGATTAAAGTTTTTTATTCATACATAAATGCATGGGATGAGATTTGATGAAGAGAAGAAAGGCCTGTGGCCACGTATCTAGTTCGGTGGCTCTGCCACAAATTTTGGCTTAATGCCTCTAGTTCGGTGACTATGTCACAATCTAGTTCGGTAGTGCACTACAATATTATTTAAAAGGCAAAATGCCTACGATTGGTGTGTTTGGCGGGGTGGGTTAACTTGATCCCCACAGGTGTGCTGGTTGGTACTGGGGTGTGTAGCGGATGGAAATTTAGGCTTGGTTGGGAATTGCATAACACATGCATGTTATATATATATGTTATTATGCTATGATTGTAATGGGCTTAGGCCCAAAATATTTCTACGTGTGTTTCACCCAAAGGATGATGGTAAGGGGATTATACACTTGAGTTCTTGTAACTCACCCCCTTTTCTCTTAACCACAGTGAGGTAATGCTCGTGAGGTGGACTTGGGCCATGGATGACTCGGTGGAGGCCATACTTCAAAAAAATGGTGTTTCAAATTTTAAATTTCTATTTCCGTTTATTTTATTATTTTGCTATTATGGGTTAAATGTTGTAATAAGGCATCTGGTTTATTTTATATTGCTTTATGCTTGACGTATTTTATATTTTGCTTAAATTGTTTAAAACGAGAATTTTTCTAAAAACGTAAATAAAGGTTTTCCAAAATCGATTAACAAATGGATTTCAAAATAAACTTTTACAAATATGATTTAACTCGAACTTTCTTTCAAATTTTTAACGTCGTTTTCAAAAGTCACAGATTTAAAGTTCAATTCCTTGATTTGTGATTCATCAATCAATCTTTCAAGAATACTTGTATTTTATTAATGTTTCCGCAATGTTTCAAGATGTTATTGCAACTCTATTTCAAACGTCACTTTTTTGTAAATCGCTTATTTCAAAATATGCTTTCACAACCAAAAGGTTTATTAAAGATAATTAAGTTTTCACGTAAACACAATTGCTTAAGTGTTTTGGGTTTTAACAAAGAGGCTGAAATTTTCAAACGAGTTTTTTTGTGACACGCCGATTCGGGCTAACTTCTAGGCCGGGTTTGGGGTGTTACATTTAATGGTATCAGAGCCCAGTTTCAAAACTCGGCTGTGGTTTGGGTTCAGAAACGTTTCCAAAAATTTTAAATTATAAATGCATGTTCTGAAGGAAGTATGGCACCACGGGTATCTGGCACCAAGTCAAGTAAATATTTGTTTTCGTTTTATGATTATTGTGATATGACTATAGGAACACTCTAGAACTTTTAGTTTTAGATGTTGAAACTATAGAGATTGAGACTTTAGGATGCGTTTTGCGAAAAACAACTTTACTTCTTGTACTCCATAAAACATTGTTTAATAAACACTGAAATAGCATAATGATTCATAAAACTCGTAATCAAGATTAAATCGACTTAGTGAACATAAGCGCTAGAAGACGTAGACGTGGTAGAGGCCGAGGTGCTAGGGCTAGATCTTCGGCACCGAGGCATGTTTCCAAAAGGGAGGCGTTGGCATCGCCGGTGGTTGAGACGGAATCTCATGATCGAGCTGGGGTTGTCAAGCTGACTTAGATAGCCAAGGAAATATTGGAGGAGGTTAAAGGAATCGGTGAAGCACTTCGAGTTGGGTCTGTGGACTGTAAGAAGAAAAGAGATCGCGGTTCTCTAGGGTCGCAATCTCGTTCTGTAAAGTATGTCAAGGCACGACCAAACTTTCCGGCTTGTGATTTTTGCAAGAGGAGTCATTCGGGAGAATGCTGGAGGAGGTCAGGAGCGTGTTTGAGATGCGGGTCTAAGGAGCATATGGCTCGGAATTGTTTCATCACCATCAAGTCAGGTATGTTTTGGTTGGAAGTGATGATTGAATGTAAGAAAATTTTTGGTATAAGTGGTAGATAACGACTTGCTTCTGTGGTTAGATGTTTGGTTGTGTGAAAAAGGACTCAAGATTATGTTAAAAAGTACATTAGTGTTATTAAGATCAGAGTGCACGCGAAAGCATATTGGTGTGTTTTGAATGGTGCGTTTAGTAGTTGGTTGGAAATTTCGAGGACGAAATTTTTTTTAAGGAGGGTAGAATTGTAACATCCCGAAATTGGGCCTAGTAGGATTGGGCCCAATGGGCTTTGGGCTTAGGAGTGTTTAAAATTTTTTCAAGAACAAGAGAATGACATTATTTGTAGTTGGACTTATCAAGAAGGTAATTTGGAAGGTTACGAGGTTTCTATGAAGTCTAGTGTTTAATTGGGCCTTAGGAAAAATTTGGTATTTTAGCACTTTAAAGAGAGATGGTAAGTAGCTTCAAGACTTATAGAAATAAATGAGTAAAGTGCTTGCATAAATGAGCTATTGGTAAAAAGGTTATGGCATTAAGTGATGTACCTTGAGGGAAGAGGTTCAAATCCCATTGTTTGCAAATTTGACTATTTTTTTTTCCTTCCTTATATGTCACCCAAGAAGTATTTTTGGCAAGGATGGATTTCATTATTTTGGTAAGGTGGCTAAAAGAATATGGCAAGGTTAAAGTTTGGGAAAGGAATCAAGAGGAATAGGAAAGAAAGGGGACAAGAGGCTAATATCGGGGAGGTGTTTTGGAAAGTATGGGTGGCCAAACTCTTATCCTAGGGGGGATGCATGTGGACGATTTTGAGGTAGATAGGTGGCTGAAAAATTTTATTTGGCATTTGGGTAAAGTCTTAGCTTTGTTTTGGCCAAAATCCCTTTGACAACTTTGTGTCATTCTCTCCCAATTTTGCAACTCTCCTTGCCGAAACCTACTAGCACAATGGTGCATTTTCTTTCTCTTTTGTTTGACCACAAACTCATTTTCTTTCCACCTTCTTTGATAGACGAAATTCTCCATTGCCTTTTGATTTATTTTTTTGGTGCTTGTTAGACCAAAAACCTTTCTCTTTGCACTATTTGGTACTCTCCAAATTTCTTTTGCTTTGTGCCGAATTTACAAGCCATTGGTGAGCACACTTTCTTCATTTTTTCCTTGGGGGCTGAAACCTTAATCCATCTTTCACCATTCTTTTTGTTGCCGAAATACTCACATTTATTTTTGGTTCATATTTCTTTTAGTGTCGATCGAAACATTCCAAACACCTTGATACACCTTCTCCATTCTTTTAATCATTTCTTCTCATTTGTGTTGACATTCACTCCTTTGATCAATCGAGTGATAGTGGAAGGCTGAAACTTTGACTCATCCATAGCCATTGTAAATTCGTTAGAAATCGGAACTAATATCGTTAAGGTAAGGGATTCATCATGGTTCTTTTTGGATCTTTTTCGTTGACCGGTTATTTTGCTTAACGAAATAGTGGTTGTGACTAATCGATTATATTTTTAGGGACTAAATCGCTCGATCTATCCCTCGTAATAAGAGACTCGGATTGTTGGTAAGTGTATAGATTGTTAATCAATCGAAATAATTGGTTGAAGCGGTAAATTCGGTTTTGGGATTAATTGTTGACCGATTGTATCTTTAGGTGCCGCGGAGAATATCGTGTTATGGATTCCGAATAAGGTGTGTAATCCCGTACCCTTCCGAATATATGTTTGAAATGGTGAGTAAATCTCACATCTCTCTGAAAGTTTACATGAAATATTCTGTGATTCGGTACAAATACCGAAGAAGACCAATAACCGGCATCCGTGATCACTCGGACGTGCGTATGCTCGTAGTGGTAAACGTATTTTTGTAATAAAACAGTTTCAGTCAGAAACAGTGATGTGTATTTGAAAAATCACGAAAAATAGGATAAAAGGAATTACAAAGTGAATAAGATATCAAATTAAAGCTTACTATGTCTATTTTAATATGGAAGAAACAGATAAGGAAAAGGAATTTTTATATTTGGAGAAATGTTATTTTAGTGAGACTGGTTCTGAATGACTTCGGGGTATTCTGTTCTGTCTTGGAAAAATCATATAAAATTGTACAAAGTGAATTAAGAGTTATAATTGATATTTATGGATTCCTTAGTGAATCTATTTTCAATAGAAACAAGTGGTAGCAGTATATGAAAAGCGTACAGTATGATATTTGAGATTAAGGTAAGAGAGGTCAGAATCATTGGACAGTGAAACAAGGGAAAATTTAAGGAAAAAAACTGTACTAAGTGGTTAAGCTAAAAATTCTGGAAAAATTATAGAAGAAAGATATATGAGCCTAGTTTCAAGGAAAATTTACGGATTTAGATTTCGAGTTTTCTAACTCGAGTTATGGTCAATTTAGTCAGTATGACGCAGTTGGACAGTTTCGATTTTATGCCCCAAATTAATAATTAAGCCTAGGTTGTGAAATTACCGTCATACCCTTAGAGGGTAAATTACCGAATTACCCTTAGTGGGTGCGATTACCGAATTATGAAAATGCCCTTACGGGCCAAATTACGAAAATGCCCCTAATGGGCCGAATTACGAAATGTCCCTATGGACCGAATTACGAAAATACCCTTTATGGGCCAAATGTGATATGTTGCTATATGGGCGTTTGGTATTTGCTATATGGGCGTATGATATTTGATATATGGGCCAAGTGTAATATGAGCTATATGGGCCAAAGTTTGCTAGATCGCTAATGGGCCAAAACCCTCTAGTTCGAGATATGGCCAAAGTTTAATACTATATTGTTAATAGGCCCAAATGAAAGGTTTTATTAAAAACTCATTTGTATTATGGGTTACTTGATAAATCATTTATGATTAAAGTTTGTTATTCATACATAAATGCATGGGATGGGATTTGATGAAGAGAAGAAAGGCCTGTGGCCACGTATCTAGTTCGGTGGCTCTGCCACAAATTTTGGCTTAATGCCTCTAGTTCGGTGACTATGTCACAATCTAGTTCTTGTGAGTGCACTACAATATTATTTAAAAGGCAAAATGCCTACGATTGGTGTGTTTGGCGGGGTGGGTTGACTTGATCCCCACAGGTGTGCTGGTTGGTACGGGGGTGTGTAGCGGATGGAAATTTAGGCTTGGTTTGGAATTGCATAACACATGCATGTTATATATATATGATATTATGCTATGATTGTAATGGGCTTAGGCCCAAAATATTTCTACGTGTGTTTCGACCCAGTGGATGATGGTAAGGGGATTATACACTGAGTTCTTGTAACTCACCCCCTTTTCTCTTAACCACAGAGGTAATGCTCGTGAGGTGGACTTGGGCCATGGATGACTCGGTGGAGGCCATACTTCAAAAAAAATGGTGTTTCAAATTTTAAATTTCTATTTCCGTTTATTTTATTATTTTGCTATTATGGGTTAAATGTTGTAATAAGGCATCTGGTTTATTTTATATTGCTTTATGTTTGACGTATTTTATATTTTGCTTAAATTGTTTAAAACGAGAATTTTTCTAAAAACGTAAATAAAGGTTTTCCAAAATCGATTAACAAATGGATTTCAAAATAAACTTTTACAAATATGATTTAACTCGAACTTTGTTTCAAATTTTTAACGTCGTTTTCAAAAGTCACAGATTTAAAGTTCAATTCCTTGATTTGTGATTCATCAATCAATCTTTCAAGAATACTTGTATTTTATCAATGTTTCCGCAATGTTTCAAGATGTCATTGCAACTCTATTTCAAACGTCACTTTTTCGTAAATCGCTTATTTCAAAATATGCTTTCACAACCAAAAGGTTTATTAAAGATAATTAAGTTTTCACGTAAACACAATTGCTTAAGTGTTTTGGGTTTTAACAAAGAGGCTGAAATTTTCAAACGAGTTTTTTTTTGTGACACGCCAGATTCGGGCCTAACTTCTAGGCCGGGTTTGGGGTGTTACATAGCTAATCCTATCTATTCCTAGGTTCATACGGGACTTCTCGGACATTGTCACTATATCGTTCTTATATCGAAATTCACGTACACAACATCTCATATACGTTCATCATTATCAATAGTTATGTGAACATACTCAATTCAATACAAATACGTTTATTTTCATAATGACTTACCTCGGATTCAATTTAATGGAAACAAAAACGGCTACTCGGTTACTTTCTCTTTCCCACGATCTAAGTCCAATTTCTTCGGCTCTTGATCTATACATATTCAAATTTAACCCTTTTATTTATCAACACATTCAATTCAATCCAAAAACACAAATTTAGGGCAATTTGCAATTTAACCCTCACATTTGTATAATTTATCAATTTAGTCCATTTTTCTCAAAACATCAAATACACAAAATCATCAGATACTCATGCTTAGCCGAATGCTTATGTATACCATACAAGCCCATATTTTCCATCAAATTCACAATTTAGTCCCTCAAATTGCTATTTTCTCAATTTAGCCCTATTTAGCTAAATTCATCAAATTTTCAAGAACAAAGCATGTTCATTTAACACATATTTTTCATTTAACACCTAAACTCATCACAAAGCTCACCATTACATCAATGGTACATTTCATGAACATCATCTTTTCTTCAAATTACAACATGGGCTTGATAGTAGACTAAGCAACAATCTCAAAAACATAAAAATCATCAAAATGTAAAGCCAAAACATACCTTAATTTTGGATCAAACCTAGCCGAAACCTTGGAGGTTCTTATTCTTTCTTTTCCTTTTGTATATTCGGTCAAATGAATGAATAAAATATGAACACTTTCATCTTTTTTGTTTTATTATTATAACATTAACACCTATTTTACTAAATTAACCTTTAATAAACATAAAAGACAAATATAATTCAATGTCATTTTTGTCCATTAACAATCCACTAACTTATAAATGGCTTAATTGCCATATAAGGCCTCCCTATTAAAAAGCCATCTCAATTAAGTATCTTTTCATAAAGCATGCAGAAATTGCATTTGATGCAATTTAATCCTTTTATCAAATTAAGCACACAAATGAACAAATTAACTTACGGAAATTTAACACATGCTTAGTCACATACCAACGGCACAGAAAATAATATTAAATTATTTACTGACTCGGATTTGTGGTCCCAACACCACTATTCTGACTAGGGTCTATTCCGGACTGTTACATTTCATATAGTAATGGATCCCAATCGAGCAGTTGCTGATGGCGTAGAAAGTAATGTGCTAGCCTCCGTTCACAGAGCAGCGTTGTCTGAATCGAGACATGTGTCTGAGAGTCAGGGTGGAGAGGCCAAGGAAGCCTTTTTCCAAATGATGAATGAATGGTTCACTGAGTTTTTCCAAACGAACCTGGCTGCTCAGTAACCTCCACCCCCACCTATTCCCCAATTGGCTCCCATAGCTCCTCAAGGTTTAGAACCTTTACATTTGAGTAAGCCGCCTATGGATAAAATTTTAAAATATGAGGCTGAAGAGTTTAGAGCTACCGTTAATGATGATCCTGAGAGAGTCGATTTTGGCTTGAGGTTACGATTCGAGTATTTGATGAACTGTCTTGTACGACAGCAGAATGTGTCAAATGCGTTGCATCACTTCTGAGGGATACTGCATATCAATGGTGGAACACTTTGATATCTGTTGTGCTGAGAGAAAGAGTCACGTGGGAATTCTTTCAGACCGAGTTCAGAAAGAAATACATAAGTCAGCATTTTATCGACCAAAAGCGCAAAGAATTTCATGAACTAAAACAGGGTCGTATGACTGTGACCGAGTACGAAAGAGAATTTGTGAGACTAAGTAAATATGCTCGAGAATATGTTTCAACTGAAAAAATTATGTGTAAGAGGTTCGAAGATGGGTTGAACGAAGACATTAAACTTCTAGTTGGGATTTTGGAATTGAAAGAATTTGTTGTTTTAGTTGACAGAGCTTGCAAAGCCGAGGAACTTGGCAAAGAAAATGGAAAAGCCGTTTTTGAGGCTAAAGATTCGAGAAAGAGGCCAATGAGTAAATCCTATCATTCTTCTTCAAAGAACTCATGGGATTCATATAATCGTTCGAAAGCTTCAATGGGGTATTCTAATAGAAATCGTGGGAATCAACACACGGGTCCAAAAAACTCAAGCTACTTTAGTATCGAGTGTTGGTAGTGTTAAAGCCAACAAACCTGAGTGTCAACAGTGTGGAAGGTGACATTTTGGAGACTGTTGGATGAATAATAAAGCTTGTTTTATATGTGGCTCACAAGACCATTTTATTTGGGATTGTCCTGAGTCACCCGAGAAAGATAAATTTCTGAATACAAGACCGAGCAACACAACTGCTAGAGGGAGACCACCTAGAAATACGAGAAATGTGACTAGTAGTAAAGGTGCAACAAAGGATTCTACTGTGAGATCCGAGGCTCGAGCACCAGCCAGAGCTTACGCTATTCACGCTCGTGAAGATGTGTCATCACCAGATGTTATCATCGGTACATTTTCTCTCTATGAAACTGAAGTAATTGCTTTGATTGATCCCGGATCGACTCATTCGTATGTTTGTAAGAATTTAGTGTCTAGTAAGAATTTACCTGTTGAGTCTATTGAATTTGTGATTAAAGTATCGAACCCCTTAGGCTAGTATGTCCTAGTTGATAAAGTTTACAAGAATTGTCCTTTGATGACTCGGGGTTACTATTTTCTGGCTAATTTGATGCTTTTACCGTTTGATGAATTTGATGTGATCTTGGGTATGGATTGGTTGACTCTGCATGATGCTGTTGTGAATTGTAGATGAAAGACTATTGACTTGAAATGTCAGAATAGTGAAATTCTTCGTATTGAATCCGATGACTCGAGTGGGTTGCCTATAGTGATAACGATAATGCTAGCTCAGAAATATGTGAGGAAAGGTTGCGATGATTATCTTGCGTATGTACTGGATACAAAAGTGTCTAAATCGAAGATTGAATCAGTGCCAGTGGTTTGTGAATATCCGGATGTATTTACAGAAGAGTTACTTAGGTTGCCACCGATCAGAGAGGTTGAATTTGCTATTGAATTAGTATCGGGAACAACACCGATATCAATAGCTCCGTACAGAATGGCTCCAACAGAATTGAAAGAATTGAAAGCTCAGTTGCAAGAGTTAACAGTTGCAAGAGGCAACGTCACTAATTTACTTTTATTTTTGCACGTAAAAGAATAATTAGGAAAATTTAAAGTTATAGATATGATTTTATTTTCTTTATAATTACTAATATTTTCTTTCTAGGTTTAGTGTATGAACTTAGTAGGGGTACACCTACTGTAGTAGTCACAGATCTAGAGAGAATAATTCGAAAAAATCGTTGACAACAATAGCAACAACAACAACAGATGCAAGATCTACCACCACCTGCTGCAGGTAACGTGCCACGTGAAAATCCACTATTCGGTGACGCAGACGATAACGCCCTAGGAAACCCACCCGCTCTACAGCTCCCTACAAATGTGCATATGGCTTGGAACGAAAGAACTTTTAGGGATTATGCCTTACCAAGTCCGGACATGGTTTAAGAAAGTATAGCAAGGCCGATGATTACAACTAATAATTTCAAGATCAAACCGGCGATGATTCAGAATAATCTACAGTTTAGGGGTGCGATTACAGAGGACCCTAATCAGCATTTAAAACAGTTGCTCCTACTCTGTGATAATTTTAAGTACAACGAGGTCACTAATGATGATATTCGTCTTCGGTTATTCCCCTTCTCTTTGATTGGTACTGCCTTTTCTTGGTTAGACTTGCAGGCATGGGGATCTATCACGACATGGGATGAACTCGCTGCAGAGTTCTTAAAGAATTTTTCCCGATTAGCAAAGTAGTTCAACTAAGAAGAGATTGTTGTCTTTAGACAGAAGGAGGGAGCAAGTTTATATGAGGCGTAGGAATGTTTCAAAATGTTGATTCCAAAGTGGAAATCAAACTAGAGTGGAAACACCTTATTGGTTATATAGGCGTGTGAACACCAATGATGCTCTACCAGAGTGGAAATCAAACCTACTTATACATGCCCAAGTGGTTGTAGGTCCTTTCGATCTTAGTCGCATAGGTTTTAGCTGTCTTGGTAACGTTTCTTTGAAGTATCTCAGTTTTAACATCTATCATCTAGAGGGTGAAGAATGGGAGACTTCCCAAAGGGAATGGAAACATTCAGGGAATTTATTCATACCCAAAACACCCGATGCTGAAGACAGTGAAGATAGTTTAGCAACAGGGGATCAAAATCCTGAAAACCTCCCTCTTATGGAAGAGGTTCCACTTACGCCCACTAATCAGCAAAATATGGTAGGAAACTAATATTTTTCTTAATTTGGTTACGTACTTTGCTTTTCCTTCTATCTTTCGTTTTACTACTCTCACTATCATGTAACATCATTTTTAATTTCTTTAATGAATCAACATTTTACCTTATTTACTATCATTTCTTATGATTGTATGTCACAATGACTATCTCTTAAACAACTTAGTTTCACATAACTGACACACTAAGCCTGCCTCGATGCATTATGCATACAGAGTTCCTTCCACAAGCTGTCCAAGAACCGGTAAAAACGAGTTCTGATACCAAACTTGTAACACCCATAACCCGATCCGAATAATCGGATTTGAATATTGGGTATTACCACAAAAATACAGACATAGACTTAGTCTACTTATAAGAATTATAATCAATTACGACTTACTTTATTACAAAATTTATAACTTGAATACATAAGAACCCATAATAATTAAATACAACTACAACACGTGGTAATTAAAATATAGCAATATTTAATTTGAAATCCTAATCTACTACAAGCACCCCAAAGTATTGAATTCTCAATGACAATTCAGACTTTGAATGCGCTGCTAAACTTTCTCTATATGCGTAATGACCCGATATGCCACTCCTTGGCGCAATCTTGAGACATCCCTCTTAGCGCAGACCCACACCATCTCGCCTGTACAATAATACAAACAGATAAGTTCATAAGAACTTAGTGAGGAAAACATCATCTACTTAAGTCTTTTTGAACATTGCAATTAATAATTTATATAGATGATCTCATCATACTTAACCTTTAACTATGTCTCTGGTGAATGCTTCATTAAATTCTAATTTTATATACTCGTCTGTTACTATGCTTTACTCTGAGACCAATACCCACCATTCATTGTCTTTGATACATGACTTATATCCTTCAAACTCTGAGCCACCACCTCATCATGATTTAAGAAGAAACATATACACAAATGAAAAATTCCTTCTTCGAACATTCAATTTTACCCCTTTATTTTGAATACATTTCCAATACTAACTCATTACTTCTCTGTATCACTTCAATTCATTATTCTTAATTGATCCACAATCTTAGGTAAAACTTTGTTGTGTAATTTGTTGATGACTTATGCCTTGCTGATTATTTCCCGATTACTTTAGAAAGTCAAACTTAATACGGTGACTTACTCCATGATTCGCCATAAGGACCTTTTTCTCATGATTCGCCACAAAGGCTTTTCTTTCATGATTCGCCATAAAGACTTTTAGTTCATGATTCACCACAAAGGCTTTTCTTTCATAATTCGCGACAATGGCTTTTCTTTCAAGCTTCACCACAAAGGCTTTTCTTTCCAGATTAACCATAAAATTTTTTCTTTCATGATTCTCCAGAAAGGTTTTTCTTTCATGATTTGCCACAAAGGATTTTTTTTCATGATTCGCCAGAAAGGCTATTCTTTCTTAATTCGCCACAAAGGCATTTCATTTTCGAACGTGTTTATGCTATGGATTTGACTAAACTCACATTATGTGAGGTTTGCCCATCATCGTCTTGGGACACACATAGACCCCCATTGGTTAATCACCATCCTTAGGTTTCTTTAGAAGGTGCCATGGCCATGGACTTTTTCCTTCAAGGTTCATATCAGAGATCATGTTTTTAGTCTCGATGGACCCCTTTAGACTCCACCACGGTGAACAGAAATAGACTCACTTCACAAACATTTCATGCATTGACACAATCCATATTCATTTTAAAGCCACAACTTACTCTTAATAGAGCATACCTATAGCATACATCTAAGACACACATATACGACCAAACCTAAACATCTCAGATTCCATGCCATAACATGCATTCTATCCTCAACATTCATTCATAAAGTTGCATGACCATCATACTATACTTTTCTAGCTTTGGTTTCATCGTTCAATAAGTTTCTTTAGAGATATCTCCTATGAGTAGTATTCATGCAAGGGTCAGCTTAATGACTCACTTGATTCTCACCTACTGTAGTTCAAAATCAAAATCCAAACTTTTATTGTGCAATCAGTAACAACTATTGCTACAAAACATGGAAACCTATCAAGATCTATTCATATACCCCTTTTCCATTATTTCTAACATTGGAAATCCCCAAGCAAGGCCTTATATATTTATCTTACTAATCTATTACATCTAACAGACTTACTCTTTCACAACATAACATGCAGAGTCATAAATCTTACTTTGACATGGAGTAATCACTAGTAAAGATCCAAATCTACATCTCCAATTTGAAGGAGAATGAAATATTGTATGTTCTTTAAGATTCAGATATCAATACTTCTTGAAGAAAGAAGAAGACAAACTCCCCCTTTTCTGTCCTGAATATATATAACTTAGATCCTTATTGGAACTTTACATGTGTCACAACTTTCTGATCTGTCTTTATAAATGGTTTACAACTATGAAAACCCAATATTTTTATATTTATGGTTTATTTGTCTAATTAGCTTCTAACTAAATCCTCTACAATGTAACTAGCACAATAAATCAATAAACCGGGCGTACAATACGTTCGATGATAACCCCTACTTATAAGATTCTCAACACTCTTACCAATCTTTTCTTCTTTACGACTTAATACATTCTGAGAATAATCCTTGCATAATATTCTAATATTTTCTGTGTGCCCGATGTATACGCCAAAACAACAATTGGGCGGATAGGCTGCGCCTCAAAAATTACTCTCAACCAACTCGCCAGAACTTAGAATCCGTCAAAACTGGGTGTTACATGAGCTCAGGAGGTAACTCCAATCGATATGCCATTGACACAATACTATACGACCCAATGAATCTTGGACTCAACTTGCCCTTCCGTCCAGACCTCAGTACCTTCCTCTAGGGCGATACTTTTAGAAAAACCTGATCTCCTACACTGTATTCAATGTCCTTTCTTCTCAAATCAGTATACGACTTTTACCTATCTGAAGTCGTTTTTAGTTTGTCCTGAATAAGTTTAGCTTTCCCCTCAGTCACCTGAACCAATTCCGGACCAAAAAGTTTCCTTTCACCCAACTTAGTCCAACACAATGGTGTTCGACATTTACGACCATAGAATGTCTCATATGGTGCCATTTGCATGCTTGATTGGAAATTTTTATTGTGTGGAAACGTAGCCACTAGTAGGTGATCCTCCCAACTACCTCTGAAGTGAATAATATAACTCAACATATCCTCCAAAAGCTAAATTACCCACTCCGACTGACCATCTATCTGCAGATGGAAAGCCGTATTAAAATCTAGTCTAGTACCAAGTGCTTTATGCAATTTCTTCTTGAATTGGGATGTAAAACGAGGATCAATGTCATAAATAGTCGAAACATGCACTCTATTAATAATCCATACAAACTTGTAAGAAATGAGTTCACTTAATTAATCTGTCCATAATCACCCAGATTGAATATTTCTTCATGGGTGTTAAGGGCAACCTATTAAAAAAATCCATAGTGACACGCTCCCACTTCAACTAAGAAATCTTAATCGACTGTAGTGGACCAGAAAGAAAATGTTGGTCAGCTTTCACTTGTTGGCATGTCAAGCACTTACCCACAAAATCTGTTAACTCTTGCTTCAAACAAGGCCACCAAGATAATTCTGTTTGATCCTGATACATTAAGGCACCGCAGTTCGAATTGAAGCCTGTGATGTTTTAGATGCTTCAAACAACAGGCCAATTCAGTGGAATTCCCACAGAAGATCCACATCTTCACCTTCGATTGTTTATGGAGGTGAGTGATTCCTTCAAGATAGCAAGTGTAACTGAAGGCACACTAAGGTTGAAGTTATTTCGATACTCATTGCAAGATCGAGCACGAGCATGGCTTAATTCGTTGCCACCCAACTCAATTTCTACTTGGCAAGAATTAGCTAAACATTTTCTGGTAAAGTATTTTTCACCTAGCAAAAATGCTAAGTTGCAAAACAAGATCACCACTTTTCAGCAGATGGATAATGAGTCTCTATACGAGGCATGGGAAATATTCAAAGAGTTACTAAGTACATGCCCTCACCACGAGATTTTGCATTGCATCTAGTTGGAAACATTTTATAATGGTCTTAACGCACACACAAGGTTGGTGGTAGATGATTCTACAAATGGTGCTCTCTTATCAAAGTCTTATAATGAGGTTTACGAAATCATTGAGAGAATAGTCAGTAGCAACTACGAGTGGCCGACAAATTGAGCAGCTTCAGGAAGACAAGTAACAAAAGTGCATGAAGTAGATGTCCTTACTTCACTTTCAGCTTAGGTATTTTTTTATCTCTTCAATGTTGAAACAGTTTACTACTAATGGTTTCAATCATGTTGTAGCTCAACCACTGAGTCACTCTGAGGATATTTCTTGCGTATATTGTGGTGACGATCATTCTTTCGAGAATTGTCCATCAAATCCTGATTTTGTTTACTACGTAGGGAATCAACACCAAAATAAAAGTGGACAAGGACCACAGTTCAACTTCTATAATCCTTCTTGGAGTACCCAATGAGCTAGACCAAACAACAATTACATGCAACATATATCAAATCAACCTCTTCATTTCAATCAACAACTTTAAAAACCACAACAAGTTGAACCTTCCAATAATTTGGAAATTTTGTTAAAGGCATGTATTACTAAAAGTGATGCCTTGATTCAAGGCCAAGCAACAACATTGGAGAATCTGGAAAATCAAGTTGGACAATTAGCTAATGGGCTTAGAAGCAAACCCCAAGGTGTTGTACCAAGTAACTTAGAAAATCCTCTACCAGTCGAGTCGTCTAATAAACTTGAGGACTTATTAAATGCATACATCGTGAAGAAGCATACATGGTGAAGAATGATGCAACTTTGAGAAATTTGGAGAACTAGATGGGGCAGTTAGCCAACAAACTTTTAAGTAGACCACAATGAGAACCTAAGAAAATCAGGTAAGGAGAATTTTAAAGCGGTTACTTTACAAAGCGAAAGGACTTTGAAACCCAAGGAAGTTTAAGATGTAGATGAACTTTTCAAGAAAGAGGAAAATCAACCAACAGTTGAAATTCCTACATCAAAGAAGTAAGATTCTGCAAATAATGCAGAGGTAAAATATAAACTAGTAAATTCTGATAAGGTAACCCCTTCGTTAGATGTAGATATATTACCTCGGAAGAGTTGTCCAATCCAAGCCAAAGTTTCATAACCTCCACATCCTCAAAGAATCTAGCAACATAAGCAACAACATCATACTCAATTTAAGAGTATGTTGGATGTGTTGAAACAGCTACGTATCAACATTTCATTGGTGAACGCTTTAGAGAAAATGTATAACTATGCGAAAGCTATGAAAAATTTATGTCTAAGAAGAGAAGGCTTGGGGAATTTGAAACTGCAGCCTTGACTATAGAATGTAGCCTATTTTTTCAAAATAATTTGCCTCCTAAGTTGAAGGATTCAGGAAGTTTCACCATACCTTGCAATATTGGAGAATCCTGTTGTGGTAAGGCTTTCTACGATATGGGATCGAGTATCAAATTGATGCATGTGTTTATGTTTAGACGATTAGGTATTGGTAAGGCCAGACTGACTACAGTTACACTCCAACTGGCAGATCGATCTTTGGCATACCCAAAAGGAAAGATCGAGGATGTCTTGGTACGTATTGATAAATTCATATTTCCTGCTAACTTTATTATATTAGATTTTGATGCATATAAAAAAGTACCAATCATCCTAGAAAGGCCTTTCTTGGCAACCGGCAGGACAAGAATCGATGTACAGAAAGGTGAACTCACCATGCAAATTCAAGATGAACAGGTGACATTTAATGTACAGAAGGCCATAAGATCTCCTGATGAGGTTAAAGATTGTTCTGCTGTCTTTATGGAAGATCCAGTGGTTCCTGCAAAATTAGGATACTATGATCCATTGGAAGGTATTTCATCTGATTCTCCACATCAAGATGAGGATGATACATGTTTGGTATCTAATTTGAAAGGATTCAGTTAAAAAGTGCAGTTCGAATCATTAGAGCTATCATCACATGAGTACAAACAACCCAAACCATCAAGAGAAAAGTCACTCGAGTTAGACTTAATGGTTTTGAAAAGGCATGAAAAAGGCATCGAGTAGACTATTACAAATACTGAAAATGGATCTATCAAGGGACGGAAGAGTTTGATTCAATCTCGAGTATTTGATCCTAGGAAACTCGAGCCCCAATGGTTAAAAGCAAGGATCATGGATCCCATCTATGACATTCAGTGGGTGAGACATGTATCAAAGAAAGAAGATATCACATATAATGAGCTGACTCCATTAAGGATCATCACGGGTAGATAGATTTGTATGAAGGATAGAAAGTCGAGCAAAGCAAAGTAGAAAGACCATTTCCTGTTGTTATTCTTTGATCAAATATTGAATATAATTACTGGGCAAAATTATCTCTTTTTTTAGATATGATTGGTATGATAAATTGTCGTTTGACATCACTTTTGTCAGTGACAATCATCAATAACATTGAGGGATTCTCTTCACTCTCTCTGTCGTTAATTTATATTCAGTTTTTTTTCTCATTAGAATAAATGGAACGATTACAAATATTTTATTGAATTAGTACACTAAATTAATGCTGTCTAAAGAGATTGGAACTTAAGTGGGACCATTTGTAACCCCTCCAACCTTTTCTGGGAACTTAATTTAATGTAATTTTCTGAGAAAAATTTTCTAAGTAGTCTAAAAGGAATTTTAATATTTTTTTAATTTTAAGTTTATTTTCATTTTCATTTTTATGTTCAATAAGAGGGTCAAGTTGGCCCAAGGTTTAATCAATTTATTTCTGTCAAATTTTATTTCAGTACAGGTAACAAAATTTATGCAGTTTTGGGATTGAGGCCTAGAACAGTGACAAGGAGAAAAATATCCAACACCCGCTACCCCTTCCTTCGTCGTAACATCACTTCCCCACGATGCATCAAAATCGAAAAAAAAGGGAAATACATAGATTAATAAAAAAGGGAGGAATTTATTTTATTTCTTTTTCGTACTATTTTTAGGCATTTATATTTTTTCTTAGTTAGTATTTTGCTTTCTTACAATAAGTAGGAAATTCCAAACATGAATAAATTAAGCTCAATGTCTCTTCTCTAATAAAAAGCGAAGTAGTATGGTAATGTGAATGAACATGTCTAGGATTGGATTGTCTAGAAAGACTTGGTACTTAAGCAGTCTTCATGACTCACCTCTCTTTTCTTGCTATCCTACCTGGTGTTCAATTCTCATTCATTATTTTGTTTACACAATGAGGACATTGCTTCTTTTTAAAGGAGGGAGTAGGGCAATATTTGCGTGAATTTTAATTTTTTCTTATGTATGATTAAATACTTACACATAAGTATGCTAAAATAAAATGATGTTCAGAAAAATTTCTGTTCATAAGTTAGGTAAAATGCATGTAACAGCCCGATTTAGACCCTAGTCGGAACAGTGGTTTTGGGACCACGAACCTGAGGTTGTAAAAATATTTTAATATTATTTTTCGTGTTGATTATATGTGATATAGTCTGTGTGAAAATTCTGTGTGATAATTTTATCGACTGTGTGTTAAATTATGAAAAAGGATTAAATTGCATAAGGTGTAAAAGTTGTGTGCTAATTTTTAAGTGCCTATTTGTTGTTGGCTTTTTAAAGTGAAGGCCTTATGTTGTTATTAGTCCATTTTTAAGATAGTAGGGTGTTAAATGACAAGATAACCATGATGATAATTTGTCTTATATGTTTAATGAAAGGATAAAATGGTAAAATGTTTAATAAGGTAATAATAATAAAACATGAAAAATGGTCATTGTTATCATCTTTGCGTCACCGAAAATTGAGAGTGAAAGAAGGGTTTTAAGCATTGAAAATTTTGGCTATTGTTCATCTTGATTTGAGGTATGTTTGAGCTCGGTTTTTGTTAATTTCTACGTTTTTGTAATCGTTGCTTCGTGCTCTAGCTAACCCATGCTTAAATTTTGTGAATTGATGATGTTTTTGAAATGTGCCATTGATGAACATTTGAGTTCTTGAATGTTTAATGCGGGAAAATGAAAGATATGTGTTTGATTAATATAGTTTGTCTTTGAAGTTTTGAGGAATTTGTGTAATTTGGGCTAAATTGAGAAAAGTGTAAATTGAAGGATTAAAATGTGAAATAAATGAAATATTTGGGCTTGTATGAGTAGAGTGAGAATTCGGCTGTGCATGGGTACAAGCAAAATATGTGTATTTTTTGATTTTGTGAATTAAGGACTAAAGTGTTGAAATGTGAAAATGTGAGGGCTATTTTGTAAAATACCCTAAATATGTGTGTTTGGACTAAAATGAATGATTTGGTGATTGAATGGACTGAATTTGAATGTGTATGACCAAGAGAGGAGAGGTTCGGATCGAGATCGAGGCAAAGATAAAGTGCTCGATTAATCGACCATTTCGGTATTTCAACTTCCGAGGTAAGTTTGGATATAATACTAGTTGTTAAATTATATCTATGTGATGAGAATCGAATGAATGTGCAATTTTTGAATTAGAAATGTTAAATATGAGGTTGAGAAATGTGGCACTAAGTGTGGGAATTTGAAATCGAGACTGAGACGAGTAGCACTGTGTGTGCGAAGAAATAGAAGCTTTGGCTTTATCGATTGGCACTATGTGTGCGATGCCGAATTAAGTTCGGTTTTGTATTTAGGCACTAAGTGTGCGATGTTATTTAACCTCCAGCTATGGTTAGGCACTAAGTGTGCGATTGAATCGAAGAGTTAACAAAGTTTGAACAAATGAAGTATTGAGATTTGAATAGCATGTGTGATCGATATCGAATTGTTGGCTAAGGTACGTAAAGAACCTATGTGGTTGATGAAATCGTGAACGGATTAATGAATAGATGAGTAAGAATATTTGTTATGGATAACATGGTATATGTGTATTTGTATGATGATCTATGTGATGGATTATAGTTGTACTTGATGAATGTATTATTGAGTAGTTTGTGTTATATTACGAACTTACAAAGCTTTGAAAAGCTTATTGTGTGACTTATTTCTCTGCTTTGCAGTGTCAGTAAAGCTAGCTCAGATCCAGGGATCGTCAGCATTCTCTATCACACTATCGACAATCTATTTTGGTACTTTTGGAAAGATGTATAGAGTTGAATTATGGCATGTATAGGCTAGTAGTTTTGAAACATGTTTGAGATGTGTAAATAGCCATGCGTTGTGGCTAGATAAATGTTGGCAACATGCATGTGTGGATTTGGTATATTTTGCATATTATGTTTGTTTTGATGGCAATGAAAATGTCTTATGAATGGTAAGCTTAGTGATGGATTGATGCTATTATAAATTAGTGATTTTGTGGATGAATCATGCTTGGTAATGTATGAGTTTTAGTTATGAAATTTGGTATATGAGTTGGCATGAATGGAAATGAGATTGAATGAAATATTATGTTGTTTGTTTGACATGTCTTAGGTTGTCAACTGTGCATGAAATGAATTGGTTCTTTTCTTGTAGGTTTGACCCTATGTGGGTGGCATTTTGGCTTTGTAAATGGCCTGTTTTACCTACACGGTCAAGGCACACGGGGGTGCCTGATGACCGTGGGAGTAAGTCAATAGCTAACTAAGTGTACAATGCCTTGGCACACGGACATGCCTGGTAGCCGTGTGGTTTAGTCAGGATCGACCACGGCCAATGTACACGGGCGTGCTTGGTGGCCGTGGAGACAAGTCAGGCTCGACCACGGGTAAGACACATGGGTGTGTCTAGCAGCCATGGGAAACACACGGCCTGCCCACACGGGCGTGTGTCCTATATAACTTTGAAAAGTTTTAAAATTTCTGAGAAACTTTGTAAGTGTTCGGTTTAGTCCCGACCCTATTCTAGCATGTGTTTAAGGTCTCATAGACCTCAATAAGGGACCATATGGTTGTTAATGAGTATATTTGATGAATGAATGACTTAGTGTCGTGAAATGGTTTTATAATGATTTGGTTGATCGGTAACGCCTCTTAACCCTATTTCGGTGACGGTGTCAGGTTAGGGGTGTTACATTTTATTGGTATCAGAGCTACGGTTTAGTCGATTCTCGGACTAACGTAGCGTGTGTGAGTCTAGCTATACATGCCATATATGAAATTGCGATAGTGTGATGAGTACTGACAGTTGAAAATGTGTTTAATTATAGTAATGGATCCCGTCGAGCGATTCTTGTGACGATGTGAAGTAACGCACTTTGCTCCCGCTGAAGGGACAGCGCCGGCCACATCTAGACTGAATGAAAGTAGTGAGGGAGGAGAGGCTAAGCAAGCCTTCTTTCGTATGATGAGTGAGTGGTTTTCGAAATTCGTTCGAATGAATCCGGCTTCCCCACAACCTCCACTCCTACAAGTACCTGATGTGCCACAAGTTGTAGATCCGATTAGATTGAATAAAACTCCTGTGGATAAGATCCGAAAGTACGGGGCCGAAGAGTTCAGGGCCACAACTGATGATGATGATGAGAGAGCTGAGTTTTGGCTCGAGGATACCCTTCGAGTATTTGATGAGATGTCGTTGACTCCTGATGAATGTATAAAATGTGTTGTTTCGTTGTTGAGGGATACTGCGTATAAATGGTGGAAAACATTGATATCCATGGTTCCAAGAGAGAGAATCACCTGGGATTTCTTTCAAGCCGAGTTCAGAAAGAAGTATATCAGTCAACGATTCATTGATCAGAAACGTAAAGAGTTTCTAGAGCTGAAACAAGGCCATTTGTCAGTTACTGAGTATGAGCGGGAATTTGTGAGATTGAGCCAGTATGCACGGGAATGTGTTTTGACCAAACTACTATGTGTAAATGCTTCATAGAAGGGCTGAATGAAGATATTAAGTTGTTGGTCGGGATAATTGATATAAACGAATTTGTTGTGTTAGTCGAAAGAGCATGCAAAGCTGAGGAGCTCAGTAAAGAAAAGAAGAAAGTTGATTCTGAAGCTCGTGATGAAAGAAAAAGATCGATGAGTAAGTTTTCTCAACCTTCGACAAAGAGATTTAGAGATGCAAGTAATCGATCAAATGCTTCGTTTGGACATTCGAATAGAGACCGAGCAAGACTAAGTGTTGGTCCGAGAACTCAAGCTCCAATAGAATCAAGTGTTGATAGTGCAAAAAGTAACAAACCTGAGTGTAGACAGTGTGGAAGACGACATGTGGGAGAATGCTGGGGCAAGTACAACAATAGAGTTTGCTATAAATGTGGATCACGAGATCACTTCATTCGAGACTGCCCAAAGATGGTTGAGGAAGAAAATGTTCAGAATGTGAGATCGAGTAATGTGATGGCTAGGGGTAGACCAACCAGAAATTTCGGGAATGTAAGTGGAAGTCAAAGAGGGACTATCGATACCACTGTGAGATCGGAGGCGAGAGCACCTGCCTGAGCTTATGCAATACGTGCACGAGAGGAAGCATCATCTCTAGACGTCATCACTGGTACTTTCACTCTATTTCATAATGATGTGATTGCATTAATAGATCCGGGTTCAACTCATTCCTATGTGTGTGTGAATCTAGTATTGAATAAGATTCTACCTGTTGAGTCTACTGAATTTGTGGTTAGAGTATCGAACCCCTTAGGCAACTGTGTCTTGGTGGATAAAGTATGCAAGAATTGCCCATTGATATTTCGTGATATATGTTTTCCAGCTAATTTGATGTTGTTACCGTTCGATGAATTTGATATATTTCTGGGTATGGATTGGCTCACTCTGCATAATGCTATTGTGAATTGTAAACGAAAAAGTATCGAATTGAGAAGTCAGAACAGTGAGATAGTTCGAATTGAATCCAATGATTTGAAAGGGTTACCAGCTATTGTATCTGCAATGACAACTATGAACTATGTGAAAAAGGGTTGCGAAGCCTATCTGGCATATGTGATTTATACAAAAGTGTCAGAAAAGAAAGTTGAAATCTCAGTTGCAAGAGTTGACAGATAGAGGATTTGCATGACCAAGTTTCTCACCCTGGGGTGCTCCTGTGTTATTTTTGAAAAACAAAGACGATACTATGAGAATGTGTATTGATTACCGAAAATTAAACAAAGTGATGATAAAGAACAAATATCCATTGCCTCATATCGATGATTTGTTTGATCAGCTGAGAGGAGCTACAGTGTTTTCTAAGATAGACTTGAGATCGAGTTACTATCAGATGAGAGTCAAAGAATCCGATGTGCCGAAAACTGCTTTCAGAACGAGGTACGGGCATTATGAATTTTTAGTTATGCCTTTTGGACTAACGAATGCTCCTGCTATTTTTATGGATCTGATGAACAGAATTTTCAGACCGTACTTAGATCGATTTGTTGTTGTATTCATTGATGATATTTTGATCTATTCATGTGATGAGACGCAGCATGCTGAGCATTTGAGAATTGTGCTACAAACTCTACGTGAGAAACAGTTGTATGCTAAGTTTAGAAAATGTGAGTTTTGGTTGCGTGAGGTTGGATTTTTGGGGCATATTGTATTAGCTGCGGGAATACGAGTTGATCCGGGTAAGATTTCAGCTATCTTAGAATGGAAGCCTCCAAGAAATGTGTCTAAAATTCGTAGTTTTCTGGGATTAGCGGGATATTATGTAACACCCCTTACCCAGGTTCTACGCCAGGAACCAGGCCCGAGGCGTTACTGAACTCAAACCACTTGATCGCCACGTAGGCTCAACATAATTACTCTCTATACCCTCAGTCTCGACTTACGAGACCTCACTCATACGTACGAAGGCTCTCGGGACTAATCCGGAACTTTTTCCAACCTTAAAAGTTTTTCTCTTCCAAACAGGTCTTACACGCCCGTGCAAGATTAGACACACCCGTGCATAGGCACACACGCCTATGTCCCCAGATCGTGCCTAAAAACCCAGTATTCTGCCAATTTGCCCACGGTTAAGGCACACGCCCATGCATTTTTGGAACATGCCCGTGTACCCGGTCACATGTCCGTGCCTTTCACCCGTGGTCGACACTGACTAATCACACACGGTTTTGACACGCCCGTGGGCCCAAACCGTGTGCCATACCTTAGTATTCCGACTTATTTAACAAGGCCTCGGCACGCCCGTGTACTTTAACCGTGTGACCATTCCAATTCTAATTTTAAAGTGCAGACTTCACACGGCCTAGACACACGCCTGTATGCCTACCCATGTAAACCAGAACAAGGCTTTTTGCCAAGCTCTTTGCATCCCTATAGCTTACACAACTTATACTCCTCCATCACATTTATAATCACTCAAATTGAATTGCCATCCCACATGGATAAATACTTCTTTTCATATAACATAATAGCCAACAACTATGGCATTATACAATTATCCTATAACCCATTTAGGCCAACACATTTGGCACAATATCAATGACTTAATCAACCTCATATACTAGCCCTATACATGCCATTACTCATAATGACTTGATACCTCATACCAAGTGTCTCCTCGATAGTGTGAAAACATCTCTGGCGGTCTCCAACCCGAGCTAGCTAAATTAACCTATAAGAGATGAGAAACAAAGAGGAGTAAGCAATAATGCTTAGTAAGTTCATATGCAATTAAGAATCAACTATCAATATTCATATGCTTATACTCAATCACAAGGAATTAGAATGAGTTTTACTCTTGAACTCACAGTTACCTATTCAATCATTCATAATGTTTACTCATTTCGTCTCTTACCATATTCTAACCATATCTCGGGCTTAATGCTCGCATTCCTCAACTTACCAAGCCACAAGCCAATTCGCTCATTTAATTAGCATACATCCTGCACTGATCATCGCAAGATCATATAAAACAACACATCATGCATTCTCAATAAACCACTCATACTACCAACCTTTGGGGCTACGCGCGCTTAGCCCACCATTGAATCTCTTATAGGGTGGTATCGCACTCTCACCCACTAGTCGATTATACTAATGGTGATTTCGCACTTAGCTCACCAATCATTTATAAACGATGGTATCACACACAGCCCATCGATTATTAATTAATCAGGTGGTAACGCACAAAGCCCACCGATAATAATATAGTTGATGGTATCGCACACAGCCCATCAATTAATATATTGGGTGGTAACGCACACAAATTTCCACCGATAATAATATGGTTGATGGTATCGCACACACGATCCATCACTAACCACTAATATGGTGATATCGCACATAGCTCACCATTATCATAAATTCATGAATAGTCATCCACATGTAACTCTTTATTTCAAATGTTCATCCAAGAACATCCTCACACTACTATTCTTACTTAACTTTTCCATGATATTTATTCGCATTCACACAATACAACAATGAATCTAACTCATGCAACTAAGGTGCATTAATTACACTTATCCCACTAGGGTTTATCATACATTGAATTCATATCAATTCAATCGTAACACATACTTGCTCTTCTCATGATACAACCACATACATTTAACATGTCCATTGAATCACTCAAATTGTTAAATAACTCTCTTGAGTCTCATGCACATAGTTCTCATTAACATCATACCCCCAATAGGGTCTTACATACATTAACATGTCGATGCCATGACCCCGACGAGGTCTTATACGAAATATCACATCGTTGCCATGTCCTTGACATGGTCTTATTTAATATCTCTCACCGAAGCCATACTCCAATATGGTCTCACACGGAACCTTAACTAACTTCATTTCACACTATTTACGTTTCTTACTATTCTTAGATTCAATTCTCTTAACAACTCATTGACAAATATTTAATACATTCATTGTATAATTATACATTCCATACAAATTTGGAATATTAAAATAACTCATATGTAATCACAACATTTGCACATGAACTTACCTCGATGTCAAAAGTAATGAAAGGGACTTTTTACCCACATTTCTCTTTTCACTCGTTCTAGGTCCTAACTCGTTTTCTTTGATCTAGAATAATGAAATTCACTGATTTAATCACTTATAAATCATAATACACCTTAAGCTACACTTTAGGCAAAATTACCATTTTGCCCCTACACTTTGGCAAAATTACGATTTTGCCCCTAGGCTCGTAAATAAATTTTCATCACATTTTCTTGTTAAACAAGCCTAGCTGAACATTTAATCCTCTTATAACTATCCACAATTTCAACTATTTCATGCCTTAATGAACAAATTACAGCTTTTGCATTTTAGTCCCAATTAGGTGTTTTCATGACAACACCTTTCACAAAAGTTGTTTATCATCATCCTAACATTCATTTTCTTCCATAAAAACTCAGCCACCAGCATAAACTCTCTCATGGTAAGTCCCTAGACTTTCAACCATGTTGCAAAATAGTCCTCTCTTTAGGAAGCTTAAGCTTTGGGGACTCCAAAAGTACAAAAATTATCAAGAAAGATCATCAAAATCACTTACTTGTGAGGAGAAATGCTTGCTGAAATTTTGAGCTTCAAAAACCCATTCTTGCTGCTCATTTTTTGTGGAAGAGGAGAAGAAATAAAAAAGATGATAGCTTTTCTTATTTCATCTTATTTTTATTCTTTTTAATCACCTAACATGACCAACATTTAATGCCATTGTCCCCTTAACTTCTTTGACCGGCCAACTCACTTAACAAGGCCAAATTGCACATTTGGGACCTCCAATTTATAATTCATGGCTATTTGGCACCTCTAGCAAATAAAATAGAACTTTCGCACTTTATGCGATTTAGTCCTTTTTCGCAATTAAGCCCTCAATCGCTAAAATTAAAGCACCAAAATTCTCATGCCTCTTTATAAACATTTAATAACACATAAAATAATATCAAAATATTTTTCTTCAACCTCGAATTAGTGGTTCCGAGACCACTGTTCTGACTAGCCCCTAAATCGGGCTGTTACAATCCTCCCCCCTTAGGGATTTTCGTCCCCGAAAATCTTATCAGGAGGAGTTGCTGTCAACATTCTTAAAACGTTTCCATCTACTCTAAAAAATCACGAGTCTACTTATCCTCAAGTTTCTCTTGCCAACAACTCTTAAGGTGTGATACACAAGGTCGAAGCACAATTTGAGACCTACATTACTCTGCCTCTCGGGCACATATACTCAGTAAACTTACAACTATGAATTCGGCACATGCCGAAATGATCATTCGGATCGTTATCACATACTTCACTAAAATTCGGATGACATCCCTCTCCTTGGAAATCAAGTCACTTTAACTTTGAAAGCTATTGTATTTTATCTCACTTTATCACTAGGATAATCACCGACTGTAATAGTCTCAACTTTGAACACTCTGATAATTCAACTATTACCGATCAACTACTTCCGAACTTAAACTCAATCACATCATGAAGTGTACTCAGTTGTCAAAAACATCTATGCATATATCTGCACCTTCTCTAATTCTTGTGCGAGTAGACACATTACTAGTAAGTCTCATTTCAAAATTTCTCGCATAAGTTACAAATTCATCCACATACAATTTCTATCTCAAAGTAACATCAACAACAGAAACCTTATCCAACCTGAATTTTAACATCTCAGACAAACTCATTCTAAGCTCATTTAAAATACCATTCACTATCTCCCTTCTGAACTTTTTTGTCTACTATCTGGGAAGCATTACAATAACTATATTCGTCATTGTAATAGTTCAAGTCGTTTTTACTATTTCATTTTCCAAAAATCTTCTGCAGCATAAGTTACTCTAACTCATCAAAATCCAAAAGGCACATATCGGTTTGTCCATAAATCATTTCCTAACATTTAACTCACAAAACAGACACAAAAGTGATCATCTCAGGATCAGCAACCTATCAACTCTTTTTCTCGATTCAGACTGAACTCAATATTAGAACTTTCAATCAATAGCTCCCTCTATAGCTTTCAATTCAACTGTCACGGTTTAAACATTCCCATGAGCATGTCCTTGTATCATGCTCCCTACTCACGTACACACAGGATTTTATTCTCTTTATTGATTCATGCGTGAATATACATAGAACTCGAATCATATCTCAATACATTAATCTACTCTTTTCACCACACTGAAAACATATTTCAAGCACACTCTCATATGAGTTTCCCTTGCTATACTAATCTAAAACCTTTACCATCATCACATCTCACAATAGCAGGTACAATCTTGATCAAATCAATAATTCTATTTGGCCTGTCCGAAAACCCATCACACGACGTGAAACTCATGATTTCACTCCTTATACTAGAATCATCTCCAGCTTCCCCCTCAAAACTCTCGAATAGGGTTACGAGGAGAATAAAGAACGTCAATTCCAGTTACTAAACCGGCAACCGTTTAATCTGATTACACAATCAGCTAATATTCTCGCACAATCTCGATTCGTGAGATAAACAACTACATCGCCCCTGAAATGCAAAAGATATTAACACGTAATACTTAGAGAGAGATCATTAAGACCCACACAACTATGGTTATCATAATTGAACACTCTTACAATTCAAACATTGTTTCTTTAACCATTTCCGTCCTCAAAACTCCTTAACAATTCCTTTCATTAATGAACATCAATTTAAGAAGATCTCGATAATCATAACCCTTAGGCTTCCTACTCACTTGAGTCAAATAGCCTAGGCTAACTTTTTTTTTGCTCTTAACATTGTATAATCAATACAATCGTTAAAGCATTCAGACATACTTTCTTACAATTGCCTTTATTAAGCACATACCGTGCCACACTCTATACTCATACTCATTTCCTTGCGACTCGCTCACGAGTGCATGTATTCACTCATTCACATGACTTTAGTACAATTTTCCTTTCTACCTCTAGACTCATCGATCTGTCCCAAAGATCACTAGGAATACTCAAAAACGCATAATATAATCATTAACACAATTTCAAAGCCAAAGCCACATTCTAGAGGTGACCTTATATGGAAGCACTTCTAAATGCCAATGCCAATGCCATATTCAAAATATGGTCTTATATGGACTGCCACCTCAAGTATCGATGCCATATTCCGGATATGGACTTATACAATTCTCGTGTTCATTGTAGTCCCCTAGGACTTCAACCTCGTGTTCAACAACAATTACTCTATATAGTAGAGTAACATGTATCAATATAATACAAAGCATTCTCAAAATGCTAACATAATCATTGCACTAACCGAATGCAAACTTGCTCAACATAACTCTCATAACATCTCGTCATAATTCAACAGTGGTAAGGGGTGAGGTCGTAGCGTCCCACAACTTGACTCTCGTGACCACATACATATGATTTAATATTCATCATCAATGAAATATCATCATGGTCACACAACTCGTCACAAGTGAGTTTTCATGTTTATCACGCTACAATTGTCCCTATCACTTATACTTTTCGAACTCTGATTTCACTTACTCAAGTTCCACATTAATATCTACTCAAGTACTCAACATTTAACTCTACTTTCTCTTACTATGACTCATTAATCTAGAGAATGTCTTACGGGTTTTGGGTACATCGTTTACTTGATTGCCATAGTCCAACTATGATCTTACTCGTATCACAACATCATAGCCCAGCTATCTCTTTACATGTCATCACGATGCCATAGCTTGCTATGGTCTTACACGAAATCTCATATCAATACCAATGCCATACCCCTGATACGGTCTTACATGGAACTCATTTCGTTGCCGATGCCATATCCCAGATATGGTCTTACACGATTCTATACCGGCGAGTCCCGGGGCACGTGGTCTTACACGAGATCACTATTTGTCACCAATGCCATGTCCCAGACATGGTCTTACATGGGATCACATGTATCGCCATGGTCCAACCATGGTCTTATTCATCATTTTATCATTGAACGACCGTACCCATCCCTGCATTCTACTTAGTCAAACTTCCCAGTTTAACTCTCACACCATAATACTCGTAGTTTCGTATGGAGTCACGAAATAAAACATTATACATCATCCATTTTAATAGTCGTACATGAGATTCAACTATGTGGTAATATTGATCATGCATCGTTCAAACAATTATACATACACATATACTCCATTCTCTGGGTAAATTTACTCACTATATGCACCCAACCCAGTAGGTTGAGTATATAACGCCTTATGCACATCCAGCCAATGCAGATAAACTTCTCATTTCATGTATTATCACACACATGTCATATACTTCTACTCATACCTCTTTGAATCTCATCATTTCATAAGAGCATTTCAATTTCCCCATTATCACTTACAACATTATTGGATTTAGCTCGGTTGGGAACCATCACTGTTTTAACAAAGCAATTTCGTTAGAGCCGGGAGACATCACACTATCACGGTCCACATATGGCATGTATAGCTAGACTCTTACTCACGCTATGTTAGTCCTAGAATCGACTAAACCATAGCTCTGATACCACTAAATGTAACACCCCTTACCCGGGTTCTACGCCGGGAACCAGGCCCGAGGCGTTACTAAACTCAAACCACTTGATCGCCACATAGGCTCAATGTAATTACTCTCTATACCCTCAGTCTTGACTTACGAGATCTCACTCATACGTACAAAGGCTCTCGGGACTAATCCGAAACTTTTTCCAACCTTAAAAGTTTTTTCTCTCCCAAACAGGTCTTACACGCCCGTGCAAGATTAGACACGCCCGTGCATAGGCACACACGCCCATGTCCCCAGACTGTGCCTAAAAACCCAGTATTTGCCATTTTGCCCACGCTTAAGGCACACGCCCATGCATTTTGGGAACACGCCCGTGTACCCTGTCACACGTCCGTGCCTTTCACCCGTGGTCGACACTGACTAATCACACACAGTTTTGACACGCCTGTGGGCCAAAACCGTGTGCCATACCTTAGTATTCGACTTATTCAACACGACCTCAAGACGCTGTGTACTTTAACCGTGTGACCATTCCAATTCTAATTTTAAAGTGCGACTTCACACGGCCTAGACACACGCCTGTTTGCCTACCCATGTGAACCGAACAAGGCTATTTGCCAAGCTCTTTGCATCCCTATAGCTTACACAACTTATACTCCTCCATCACATTTATAATCACTCAAATTGAATTGCCATCCCACATGGATAAATACATCTTTTCATATAACATAATAGCCAACAACTATGGCATTATACAATTATCCTATAACCCATTTAGGCCAACACATTTGGCACAATATCAATGACTTAATCAACCTCATATACTAGCCCTATACATGCCATGACTCATAATGACTTGATACCTCATACCAAGTGTCTCCTCGATAGTGTGAAAACATCTCCGGCGGTCTCCAACCCGAGCTAGCTAAATTAACCTATAAGAGATGAGAAAGAAAGAGGAGTAAGGAATAATGCTTAGTAAGTTCATATGCAATTAAGAATCAACTATCAATATTCATATGCTTATACTCAATTACAAGGTATTAGAATGAGTTTTACTCTTGAACTCACAGTTACCTATTCAATCATTCATAATGTTTACTCATTTCGTCTCTTACCACATTCTAACCATATCTCGGGCTTAATGCTCGCATTCCTCAACTTACCATGCCACAAGCCAATTCGCTCATTTAATTAGCAACATCCTGCACTGATCATCGCAAGATCATATAAAACAACACATCATGCATTCTCAATAAACCACTCATACTACCAACCTCTCGGTGGCTACGCACTTAGCCTACCATTGAATCTCTTATAGGGTGGTATCGCACTCAGCCCACCAGTCAGTTATACTAATGGTGATTTCGCACTTAGCTCACCAATCATTTATAAATGATGGTATCGCACCACACCCATCGACATACTAATTAATCGGTGGTAACGCATTACACACCCACCGATAATAATATAGTTGATGGTATCGCACACTGACCCATCAATTAATATATTGGGTGGTAACGCACGAGCCCACCGATAATAATATGGTTGATGGTATCGCACACAGCCCATCACTAACCATTAATATGGTGATATCACACATAGCTCACCATTATCATAAATTCATGAATAGTCATCCACATGTAACACTTTATTTCAAATGTTCATCCAAGAACATCCTCACACTACTATTCTTACTTAACTTTTCCATGATATTTATTCGCATTCACACAATACAACAATAAATCTAACTCATGCAACTAAGGTGCATTAATTACACTTATCCCACTAGGGTTTATCATACATTGAATTCATATCAATTCAATCGTAACGCATACTTGCTCTTCTCATGATACAACCACATACATTTAACATGTCCATTGAATCACTCAAATTGTTAAATAACTCTCTTGAGTCTCATGCACATAGTTCTCATTAACATCATACCCCCAACAGGGTCTTACATACATTAACATGTCGATGCCATGACCCCGACGAGGTCTTATACGAAATATCACATCGTTGCCATATCCTTGACATGGTCTTATTTAATATCTCTCACCAAAGCCAAACTCCAATATGGTCTCACACGGAACCTTAACTAACTTCATTTCATACTATTTACGTTTCTTACTATTCTTAGATTCAATTCTCTTAACAAATCATCGACAAATATTTAATACATTCATTTTATAATTATACATTCCATAAAACTTTGGAATATTAAAATAACTCATATGTAATCAAAACATTTGCACATGAACTTACCTCGATGTTAAAAGGGCCGAAAGGGACTTTTTACCCACATTTCTCTTTTCACCCGTTTTAGGTTTGGAACTCATTTTCTTTGATCTAGAATAATGAAATTCACTGATTTAATCACTTATAAATCATAATACACCTTAAGCTACACTTTAGGCAAAATTACCATTTTGCCCCTACACTTTGGCAAAATTATGATTTTGCCCCTAGGCTCGTAAATAAATTTTCATCACATTTTCTTGTTAAAAAAGCCTAGATGAACATTTAATCCTCTTATAACTATCCACAATTTCAACTATTTCATGCCTTAATGAACAAATTACAACTTTTGCATTTTAGTCCCAATTAGGTGTTTTCATGACAACACCTTTCACAAAAGTTGTTTATCATCATCCTAACATTCATTTTCTTCCATAAAAACTCAGCCACCAGAATAAACTCTCTCATGGCAAGTCCCTAGACTTTCAACCATGTTGCAAAATAGTCCTCTCTTTAGGAAGCTTAAGCTTTGGGGACTCCAAAAGTATAAAAATTATCAAGAAAGATCATCAAAATCACTTACTTGTGAGGAGAAATGCTTGCTGAAATTTTGAGCTTCAAAAACCCCATTCTTGCTGCTCATTTTTGGTGGAAGAGGAGAAGAAATAAAAAAGATGATAGCTTTTCTTATTTCATCTTATTTTTATTCTTTTTAATCACCTAACATGACCAACATTTAATGCCATTGTCCCCTTAACTTCTTTGACCGGCCAACTCACTTAACAAGGCCAAATTGCACATTTGGGACCTCCAATTTATAATTCATAGCTATTTGGCACCTCTAGCAAATAAAATAGAACTTTCACACTTTATGCGATTTAGTCCTTTTTCACAATTAAGCCCTCAATCGCTAAAATTAAAGCATGAAAATTCTCATGCCTCTTTATAAACATTTAATAACACATAAAATAATATCAAAATATTTTTCTTCAACCTCGAATTAGTGGTTCCGAGACCACTGTTTCGACTAGCCCCTAAATCGGGCTGTTACATATTATAGGCGGTTTGTGAAAGGTTTTTCGATGATTGCGACTCTGTTGATGAAGTTGCTACAGAAAGATGTTAAATTTGAGTGGTCAGAAAAGTGCCAGCAGAGTTTTGAGCAGTTGAAAGTGTTGTTGACGGAAGCACCAGTGTTAGTTCAACCGGAATCGAGCAAAGAATTCATAGATTACAGTGATGCCTCGTTGAGTGGTTTGGGCTGTGTGCTGATGCAAGAAGGGAAAGTCATTGCTTATGCTTCGGGACAGTTAAAGCCATATGAAAAAAATTACCCAACGCATGATCTTGAATTGGCTGCGATTGTATTTGCTTTAAAGATCTGGCGTCATTATTTGTTTGGAGAGAAATGCCATATTTATACCGACCATAGGAGCTTGAAGTACTTGATGACACAGAAAGAGTTGAATTTGAGACAGAGGAGATGTTTAGAATTGTTGAAAGATTATGAGCTTATGATAGATTATCGTCCGGGTAAAGCCAATGTTGTTGCTGACGCCCTGAGTCGGAAGTCTTTATGTGCTTTGCGAGCAATGAATGCTCCGAAAGATCTATGTGATGATAGTGTGGTTTTGGCCGAGTTAAAAGTGAAGCCGATGTTTGTACGTCATATTTGTGATGCCCAAAAAAGTGATATTGAAATGATGGCTAAACGAACTCAGTGTGAATTGAATGTTGATTCAGAATTTTGAGTTGACAGTGATGATTGTTTGAGATTTAGAAATCGGATTTGTGTTTCAAAGAATTCAAAATTGATTCAGCTAATTTTGAATGAAGCTCATAATAGCCGTTTGACTGTTCACCCGGGGAGTACGAAAATGTACAATGATTTGTGTAACAGTCCGAATTTGACCCTAATCGGAACAGTGGTTTCGGGACCACGAATCCGAGTCCAAAAAATTTTTAAATATTATTTTCTGTGTTTATTATATGTGAATTATTATGTGTGAAAGTTTCGTATGAAAATTTGATTGTTTGTGTGCTTAATTAAATAAAAGGACTAAATCGCGTAAATGGTAAAAGTAGCCGTTTATTAAATTAAGTGGCTAAATTGATTTGTCTTCTTTTATAAGTGTATTTAAGTTGCAAATTTACCTTTTGCATGTAAGTGGGCATAAGGTTATAATTTTACGTTAATATGTTTTTTTATATAATATAATTATAAGTTAAAATGTAATAAAATATGTTAATAATATTATAATAAAAGACATGTGTTTCTCCACTAATCATTTCATTCTTCTTCACCAAACTAAAGAAGAAAAGAAAGAAAAACATAAGCAAAGTTTCGCCATGGTTTTGGTTTAATTAAAGGTTAGTTTTTGATTCGTTTTGATAATTTCTACGTTTTTGTAATCGTTGCTTTGAGAGCTTTAAAACCCATGTCTCAATTTCATGAATTGATGATGTTTGTGTGAAATGCCATTGATGCTATGTTGAGTTTTATGATGTTTTATGGTGTTAAATGATAGATATATAATTGATGAACAAACTTTGTTCTTGAATTTTTGATAAATTTAGCTAAATAGGGCTAAATTGAGAAAATAAATTTTTGAGGGACGAAAATGCAAAATAAATGAAATGCATGGATTTATAAGACTATATTGAAGATTCGGCCTAACTAGGTTGTTGTGAAATTTTGCTTAATTTGTGTTTTGTGCAAATAGGACTAAATTGTAAAAGTGTGAAACATTAGGGATAAAATGGTAAATTGCCTATTTATGTGTTTTGGGACTAAATTGAGATAAAATGTGCTTGAATGAGCTTAATTTGAATATGTTTAGATCAAGAACAAAGAAAAAGCGGACTTGGATCGGGAAAGGTGAAAGTTATCGAATAAGCCAGTTCTTGTCGTCCGACGATATTCGAGTAAGTCTTTAAGCAAGTTAATCATCAGTAAATACTTTATTCGTAACCTAGTTATATGCTGAATTTTGAATTATTGGATTGAAATGTAGACATAGCCGAATGTGACATATTAAATTTATCAATGAAAGGTAGTTAAATTAAATTGAATTCATTGTGTGAAAGTGATATGAATTATTTGTTATATATGTGATTTTAGTAAAATGTAATGTGTACGAGATGGTGGAATAATATCAATTCGGGCTTTGAGCCTAGCAGGCCTTGTGTCGGTGAATTATATCGGGCTTATTGCCTAGCAGGCTTAGTGCCGGTGTTATATTCGGGCTTCGTGCCTAGCAGGCTTAGTACCGGTGTTATATTCGGGCTTCTTGCCTAGCAGGCTTAGTGCCGGTGACATATTTGGGCTTCGTGCCTAGCAGGCTTAGTGCCGGTGACATATTCGGGCTTCGTGCCTAGCAGGCTTAGTGCCGGTGTTATATTCGGGCTTGGTGCCTAGCAGGCTTAATGCCGGTGATACTTTAAAATGTAGGAACCATAAATTTCTCGAGTTGTAACGTAGTTAATCTATTGAGTTAAAAACTCAGGTAAGCATAAGTCTTATTTAAATTCATCAGAAGTAAGGTAAGTTGTGATTAATGTTACTTGATTTGAAATATTATGTTAAGAACGGTGTTATGTGAATTTGAGCTTATGATCGACGTGTATGAATATAGAAATAATAGAATTTTTAGTGTGATAATGTAATGGATATGAATGTTAAATTTATATGATTATAAACATGCGATTCATGTAATACATTACTTTGTGCCTTGATGAGTTGCATGTTGATGACAGTGAAGTATAAGTAATTGAGTTAATATATTACTAGTATTCGGTTTTGTATTAATTGCATATCAAAATATACATATATAATGTACTACAATTTATTGATTATAAATGTTAAAGTGCTTGATTAGTGAATTATCTTTTGCTTAAGACTTACTAAGCTAGCGAGCTTACTCTGTATGTGTTTGTATTTACATTTTATAGATCATTGATTCAACTACGGGCTCAGGGGATCATCAAGAAAGTCAACCACACTATCACTCTCTTTGGTATATATATATGTTTGCTTTTTGAATCAAAGGCATGTATAGGCTGTATTTTGATAAGTAATGAATGATGTTCGGTTTTGTAAATGTATATATATATGGCCTTGCGAATAAGGCTGTTATCTTTGGGTTAAACATCGTTTGTATGTTTGATATAATCTTCTGTTTTAATCTTTGATATAAGACGATGCACATAAGGCTTGGAAGTTAGATGTAGTTGTATAGAAATGATCATATATATGTATAAGTATGCTTATTATGTCGTGCGAATATCTCTACTTAGATTATTATGTGCTTGGTATAATTCAGGGATGATCATGAAAATGTATATACTAATGCTTTGGGTTGATCATTGAAGTTTTATTTTGAGAACCGAATATATGATCAATGAATTGGTTGTATTTATATATAAATTGAATTAGTCACATATCATGTGTGTTTGGTAGGTTATTCAATGATCTTGTAACCATGGATTAATAAGGTAAAATGAATTGAAAATTTTGGATTGACATGGCTTTTTTTTAGGGACAATGCGCATATTATGGTAGTATAATGTGTTTGTTTGGTCATGCTATATTGTCAGAGTGTCATATGTGTGAATGACAAGCTATTTAAGTATTATGGACCTATTCGTTTTAATATGCATATTTGCGTAAAGTATAGAATAATATGCTTTGATATTCGGCTAATGAGATAGATGTACTTACATATGTTTGACATACTGAAATTTGAGGTTTGTTAAGTGGAAGCTTGATTCGAAACTTGTATAGATTATGAGTTATGATGTATTGCATTATGAAACATGGTTTGTAATGTAGGTCTTGTTTATTATTGTGGATATGGAAAAATTTAAATATACGTATAGAGTTTATTCCATAAATGACTGTGAAAAATTGTGTCTAGTTCGGTGCACGCCTCATAACCCTAACTCGGCAACGGAGTACAAAGTTAAGGGTGTTACATTTAATTGGTATCGAGCTACGGTTTAGTCGATTCTAGGACTACCGTAGTGTGTATGAGTCTAGCTATACATGCCTTTGAATTGTATATATGATAGTGTGGTGACTTCGACAATTTCAATTGTATTTTATATAGTAAATGGATCCCGATCCCGATAGAGCCGTAGTGATGATGTGGAGCGTTGCGCTGGTCTCCTATGTGGATCAGCGCCATTAGACTCTCGCCCAGTTTCGGGTAGCCATGAGGGGGAGGCTAAACAAGCCTTCTACCAGATGATGAACGAGTGGTTTACACAATACATCCGGAGTAATCCAGCTGTGCAACAACCTCCACCCCCGAATAATCCATCTCCGATACCTTCAGCACCTCCGATGATAAATCCGATGAGATCTAGCAGGCCTCCCATTAATAAAATCAGGAAACACGGGGCCGAAGAATTTAAAGCTAATGATGATGACGACGCGGAACGAGCTGAGATGTGGCTTGATAATACTATCCGTGTGCTCGACGAGCTATCATGTACTCCAGATGAATGCTTGAAGTGTGCTATATCCCTATTAAGGAACACTGCATATCACTGGTGGAATACACTAGTATCGATGGTTCCGAAAGAAAAAGTGACTTGGGATTTCTTTCAGACCGAGTTCCGTAAGAAATATATCAGTCAGAGATTCATTGATCAGAAACGAAAAGAATTTATAGAATTGAAATAGGGTCGAATGACCGTGACTGAGTATGAACAGAAATTTGTTAGACTGAGCCGATATGCCCGTGAATGTGTTTCAACTGAAGCCATTATGTGTAAAAGGTTCGAATACAGTTTGAATGAAGATATTAAGTTGCTAGTCGGCATACTCGAGATTAAAGAGTTCGTGGTGCTTGTCGAACGAGCTTGCAAAGCCGAAGAGCTTGGGAAAGAGAAAAGAAAAGCTGAAATGGAAGCTAGAGACACCCGTAAAAGATCATCGAGTAAGACTTTTCATTCTGTATCCAAGAAGTTCAAAGATGAATCCGGCCGACATAAAGCTACTTCAGACTTATCTAGACGAGATCGACCTCCTGTGGGTTCCCGAGCTACTTCGATGGCCAGTGTTGGTAATATTCAGCAGAATTGGGTTGAGTGCAAGCATTGTGGTAAATGGCATTCTGGGAGTTGTAGATTTCGTGATCGGTCTTGCTTTAAATGTGGATCGTCGAATCATTTTATTCGGGAGTGCCCGATGCTAGGTGAGCAAAATACATTTCGAGAATACCGCACCGAGTAATGTATCAATGCGTGGCGGACCACCCGCATTCGGAAATGTAAGTGGTGGTAGTCGAAAGGAACCAAAGACAACTGCGATTCGATCGAGGCTCGTGCACCTTCTAGAGCATATGCTATACGTGCCAGGGAGAATGCTTCTTCCCCATATGTTATTACCGGTACTTTCACTCTTTATGATACTACTGTGATTACATTGATTGATCCTGGTTCGACTCATTCATATGTGTGTGAAACTTTAGTATCCAGTAAGACTCTGCCTGTTGAGTCTACTGAGTTTGTGATTCGTGTATCAAACCCCTTGGGTCGATGTGTTCTGATTGATAAAGTGTGTAAAAGTTGCCCGTTGATGATTCGGGATTCATGCTTCCCATCTGATTTAATGTTGTTGCCTTTCGACGAGTTCGATATAATTTTGGGAATGGACTGGATAACTTTGCACGATGCTGTTGTTAATTGCAAAAGAAAGACCATTGATTTGAGATGTCAGAACGGTGAAGTTATCCGAATTGAATCTAATGACCTGAATGGGTTACTGGCAGTAATCTCCTCGATGTTAGCTCATAAGCATGTGAGAAAAGGGTGTGAAGCTTACTTGGCTTATGTGTTGGATAGTAAAGTTAGTGAGAAGCAGATTGAATCCGTACGGTTGTGTACGAGTATCCGAATGTGTTTCTGAAGAACTACCGGGTTTACCACACATTCGAGAAATAGGGTTTGGTATCGAATTAGTACAGGGATGACTCTGATTCCAATAGCTCCGTGTCGATGGCACCTACTGAAATTAAAAGAGTTGAAACCAAAGTTGCAAGAGTTAACAGATAGAGGCTTTGCGGCCAAGTTTCTCTCTTTGGGGTGCACCAGTTTTATTTGTGAAAAGAGAAAGACGGGACTATGCGAATGTGCATCGATTACCGATAGCTCAATAAGGTTACTATAAAGAATAAATATCCATTGCCACGGATTGACAATTTGTTTGATCGGTTGAAAGGGGGCTTGATGTTTTCAAAGATAGATTTGAGATCGATCGTACATTATCGATTCTAGTCGAGATTCCGATGTGCCAAAGACTGCTTTTCGAACGAGATAGTATTTGGATCGGTTTGTGGTAGTGTTTATAGATGATATTTTGATCTACTCCAGAGATGAAACTGAGCATGCTGAGCATGTGAGACTGGTGCTACAAACTTTGCGAGATAAACAGATTGTATCACGAGTTTAGTAAGTGTGAGTTACATTGAATGAGTCGATTTTACAGTCATGTTGTTTCAAATCAGAGCATTTGGGTTGATCCGAATAAAATATCGGCTATACTTGATTGGAAACCACCAAGAAATGTTTCTGAAATTTGAAGCTTTTTAGGACTTGCTGGTTACTACAGATGATTCATGAAAGGTTTTTCTATGATAGCCACACCTTTGACAAAGCTATTATAGAAAGATGTCAAATTTGAATGGACAGAAAAATGTCGAAAAAGTTTTGATCAGTTGAAAGCTCTTTTGACCGAGGCTCCAGTGTTAGTTCAGCCTGAATCGGGTAAAGAATTTGTTGTGTATAGTGATGCTTCTTTGAATGGTTTGGGTTGCGTTTTAATGCAAGAAGGCAAAGTAGTAGCCTATGCTTCGAGACAGTTGAAGCCACATTAAAGAAATTATCCGACACATGATTTGGAGTTAGCAACCATTGTATTCGCGTTAAAGATATGGCATCATTATCTATTCGGTGAGAAATGTCATGTCTATTCTGATCATAAAATTTTAAAGTATTTGATGACTCAGACAGATTTGAACTTGAGACAACGCAGATGGTTAGAGTTGTTGAAAGATTACGAATTAGTGATTGACCACCATTCGGGGAAAGCCAATGTTGTTGCGGATGCCTTAAGTCGGAAATCATTATTTGCTCTTCGTGTGTTAAACGCACATATGGTTATGTCTGATGATGATTCGATAATAGCCAAATTGAAAGCAAGACCGTTGTATATTCAACAAGTTTATGATGCTCAGAGAGTTGACAAAGATACGATGGCAAGACGAGTTCAGTGAAAATGACTGTTTGAACTTCAAAGCCGAATATGTGTTCCGAGGAATGTGGATTTGATTCAGATGTTGTTGAATGAGGCTCATAATAGTCGATTGTCGGTACATCCGAGTAGCACAAAAATGTATAATGATTTGAAACAGTTCTATTGGTGGCCTGGTATGAAACGAGACATATCCGAAGTGCTTAATTTGTCAGCAAGTAAAAGCTGAACATCAGGTGCCTTCTAGGTTACTTCAGCCGATCATGATACCTGAATGGAAATGGGATAGAATTGCTATGGATTTTATATCTGGTTTGCCTACGACACCGAGCAAGAAAGATGCAGTCTGGGTTATAGTGGATAGACTAACCAAATCAGCTCATTTTGTTCCGATTAAATGCGGACTATTCGCTCGATAAGTTGGGTTGAGTTGTATGTATCTCAAATTGTGAGATTACATGGTGTGCCGATTTCCATTGTTTGAGACGAGACCCGAGATTCACGTCACGATTTTGGAAGAAATTGCAAGGCGCTTTATGTACCAAACTACGATTTAGCTTACGACTTTTCACCCGCAGACAGATGGTCGATGCGAGCGAATCATTCGAATACTTGAGGACATGTTGAGATGTTGCATTCTCGAGTTTGAATATGCGTGGGAACGATACTTACCTTTGATTGAATTTGCTTATAATAACAGTTTTTCAATCTAGTATCAAAATGGCGCCTTCGAAGCTTTATCACGGTTGCAAGTGTCGTACACCATTGTCTTTGGGTGAGCTCGGTGAAAACAAGATACACGGGGTTGATTTGATTAAAGAGACCGAGCAGTGGCGATGTCATCCGAGATAGTCCGAAAGTTGCATCGGATCGCCAAAAGTCATCTGCGGTTTGAAACGTAAAGACATTGAGTTTCAGGTCGGTGGCCGGTATTTTTGAAAGTTTCTCCGTGGAAGAAAGTACTTGATTTGGTCGAAAAGGCAAATTAAGTCCGAGGTTCATCGGACCGTATGAGATCATTGAGCGTATTGGGCACATGTCGCTATAGATTAAAGTTGCCCTCTGAATTAGAAAAGATACACAACGTATTTCATGTTTATTTGCTTAGTAGATATAGATCGATCTGTCACATGTGGTTACCCGTGCTCGAGATTGAAATTCGATCGATATGACGTGCGAGGAGGAACCGATTCGTATCTTAGCTCGTGAAGTAAAAGTATTGAGAAACAAGAAAATTCCATTAGTAAAAGTACTATGGAATCGACATGGAATAGAAGAGGCTACGTGGGAGCCTGAGGAGTCAATGAGGCAACAATATCCGACTTTGTTTAACGGTAAGATTTTGGGACGAAAATCCTAAGAGGAGAGTTGTAATAGTCCGAATTTGACCCTAATCGAACAATGGTTTTCGGGACCACGAATCCGAGTCGAAAAATTTTTAAATATTATTTTCTGTGTTTATTATATGTGAATTATTATGTGTGAAAGTTTCGTATGAAAATTTGATTGTTTGTGTGCTTAATTAAATAAAAGGACTAAATCGCGTAAATGGTAAAAGTAGCCATTTATTAAATTAAGTGGCTAAATTGATTTGTCTTCTTCTATAAGTGTATTTAAGTTGCAAATTTACCTTTTTGCATGTAAGTGGGAGGCATAAGGTTATAATTTCACGTTAATATGTTTTTTTATATAATATAATTATAAGTTAAAATGTAATAAAATGTGTTAATAATATTATAATAAAATACATGTGTTTCTCCACTAATCATTTCATTCTTCTTCATCGAAACTAAAGAAGAAAAAGAAAGAAAAACATAAGCAAAGTTTCGGCCATGGTTTTGGTTTAATTAAAGGTTAGTTTTCGATTCGTTTTTGATAATTTCTACGTTTTTGTAATCGTTGCTTTGAGAGCTTTAAAACCCATGTCTCAATTTCATGAATTAATGATGTTTGTGTGAAATGCCATTGATGTTATGTTGAGTTTTATGATGTTTTATGGTGTTAAATGATAGATATATAATTGATGAACAAACTTTGTTCTTGATTTTTTGATAAATTTAGCTAAATAGGGCTAAATTGAGAAAATAAATTTTTGAGGGACGAAAATGAAAAATAAATGAAATGCATGGATTTATATGACTATATTGAAGATTCAGCCTAACTAGGTTGTTGTGAAATTTTGCTTAATTTGTGTTTTGTGCAAATAGGACTAAATTGTAAAAGTGTGAAACATTAGGGGTAAAATGGTAAATTGCCTATTTATGTGTTTTGGGACTAAATTGAGATAAAATGTGCTTGAATGAGCTTAATTTGATTATGTTTAGATCAAGAACAAAGAAAAACGGACTTGGATCGGGGAAAGGCGAAGGTAATCGATAAGCCGATTCTTGTCGTCCGACGATATTCGAGGTAAGTCTTTAAGCAAGTTAATCTTTGTAAATATTGTTTGTAACCTAGTTATATGCTGAATTTTGAATTATTGGATTGAAATGTAGACATAGCCGAATGTGACATATTAAATTTATCAATGAAAGGTAGTTAAATTAAATTGAATTCATTGTGTGAAAGTGATATGAATTATGTGTTATATATGTGATTTTAGTAAAATGTAATGTGTGCGAGATGGTGGAATAGTATCAATTCGGGCTTTGAGCCTAGCGCGAGGCCTTGTCTTAGGTGAATTATATCGGGCTTATTGCCTCGCAGGCTTAGTGCCGGTGTTATATTCGGGCTTCGTGCCTAGCAGGCTTAGTGTCGGTGTTATATTCGGGCTTCTTGCCTAGCAGGCTTAGTGCCAGTGACATATTCGGGCTTTGTGCCTAGCAGGCTTAGTGTCGGTGACATATTCGGGCTTCGTGCCTAGCTGGCTTAGTGCCGGTGTTATATTCGAACCGTGCCTAGTAGGCTTAATGCTGGGTGATACTTTAAAATGAAGGAACCATAAATTTCTCGAGTTGTAACGTAGTTAATCTATTGAGTTAAAAACTCGAGTAAGCATAAGTCTCATTTAAATTCATCAGTAAGGTAAGTTGTGATTAATGTTACTTGATTTGAAATATTATGTTAAGAACGGTGTTATGTGAATTTGAGCTTATGATCGACGTGTATGAATATAGAAATAATAGAATTTTTAGTGTGATAATGTAATGGATATGAATGTTAAATTTATATGATTATAAACATGCGATTCATGTAATACATGTACTTTGTGCCTTAATGAGTTGCATGTTGATGACAATGAAGTATAAGTAATTGAGTTAATATATTACTAGTATTCGGTTTTGTATTAATTGCATATCGAAATATACATATATAATGTACTACAATTTATTGATTATAAATGTTAAAGTGCTTGATTAGTGAATTATCTTTTGCTTAAGACTTACTAAGCTAGCGAGCTTACTCTGTATGTGTTTGTATTTACATTTTTATAGATCATTGATTCAACTACGGGCTCGGGGATCATCAAGAAAGTCAACCACACTATCACTCTCTTTGGTATATATATATGTTTGCTTTTTGAATCAAAGGCATGTATAGGCTGTATTTTGATAAGTAATGAATGATGTTCGATTTTGTAAATGTATATATATATATGGCCTTTGCGAATAAGGTTTGTTATCTTTGGGTTAAACATCGTTTGTATGTTTGATATAATCTTACTGTTTTAATCTTTGATATAAGGCACGTATGCACATAAGGCTTGGAAGTTAGATGTAGTTGTATAGAAATGATCATATATATGTATAAGTATGCTTATTAAGTCGATGCGAATATCTCTACTTAGATTATTATGTGCTTGGTATAATTCGGGGATGATCATGAAAATGTATATACTAATGCTTTGGGTTGATCATTGAAGTTTTATTTTGAGAACCGAATATATGATCAATGAATTGGTTGTATTTATATATAAATTGAATTAGTCACATATCATGTGTGTTTGGTAGGTTATTCAATGATCTTGTAACCATGGATTAATAAGGTAAAATGAATTGAAAATTTTGGATTGACATGGCTTTTATTTAGGGACAATGCGCATATTATGGTAGTATAATGTGTTTGTTTGGTCATGCTATACTGTCAAGTGTCATATGTGTGAATGACAAGCTATTTAAGTATTATGGACCTATTCGTTTTAATATGCATATTTGCGAAAGTATAGAATAATATCTTTGATATTCGGCTAATGAGATAGATGTACTTACATATGTTTGACATACTGAAATTTGAGGTTTGTTAAGTGGAAGCTTGATTCAAACTTGTATAGATTATGAGTTATGATGTATTGCATTATGAAACATGGTTTGTAATGTAATTCTTGTTTATTATTGTGGATATGGAAAAATTTAAATATACGTATAGGGTTTATTCCATAAATGACTGTGAAAAATTGTGTCTAGTTCGGTAACGCCTCATAACCCTAACTCGGCGACGGGTATAGGTTAAAGGGTGTTACAATTTGAAACAATTTTATTTGTGGCATGGTATGAAACGGGAAATCTTTGACTTTGTGTCGAAATGTTTAGTTTGTCAGCAAGTTAAAGCTGAACATCAGGTTCCGTCCAGTTTGTTACAACCGATCATGATTCCTGAGTGGAAATGGGAGAGAATTACGATGGACTTTGTGTCGGGATTACCTTTATCTCCGGGAAAGAAAAATGCAATCTGGGTGATAGTGGACATATTGACGAAATCAGCTCATTTCATTCTGGTGAAAACAGATTATTCACTTGATAGATTGGCTAAATTGTATATTATTGAGATTGTGAGATTGTACGGGGTGCCACTATCTATAGTGTCTAACAGATATCCGAGGTTTACCTCGCAATTTTGGAGGAAATTGCAAGATGCGTTAGGCACAAAATTTCATTTCAGTACTGCCTTTCATCCCCAAATAGATGGTCAGTCCGAACAAATCATTCAAATTCTCGAAGATATGTTGAGGTGCTGTGTAGTTGAGTTTAAAAGTACGTGGGAAAAGCAATTATCGTTGATTGAATTCGTATATAATAACAGTTTTCAATCTAGCATCAAAATGGCACCGTATGAGGCTCTTTACGGTCGAAAATGTCGAACTCCATTGTATTGGACTGAGCTAAGTGAGAATAAGATTCACAGGGTTGATCTTATAAAAGAGACTGAGCAGAAAGTGAAAGTAATACGTCACAGTTTGAAAGCGGCTTCAGATCGTCAGAAGTCTTATGCAGATTTGAAACAGAAGGATATTGAATTTGAGATCGATGACAAAGTGTTATTGAAAGTGTCTACGTGGAAGAAAATACTGCGATTTGGCCGAAAAGGCAAGCTGAGTCCGAGGTTCATCGGGCCATATGAGATCATTGAACGAGTTGGGCCAGTTGCTTATAGATTAATGTTGCCACCTGAGTTAGAAAAGATTCAAAACGTATTTCATGTGTCAATGCTTCGTCGATACCGATCTGATCTGTCTCATGTAATTACTCCTACTGAGGTTGAGATTCAGCCAGATTTGTCATATAGTGAAGAACCAATCCGTATTTTGGCACGAGAGACCAAAGAGTTGAGAAATAAAAGAATTTCCTTAGTGAAAGTGTTGTGGCACAAACATGGAGTTGAAGAGGCTACGTGGGAACCTGAGAATATTATGAGAGAGCAATATCCATACCTATTCACTGGTAAGATTTTTGGGGACAAAAATCCCTAAGGGGGGAGAGTTGTAACAGCCCAGTTTAGACCCTAGTCGGAACAGTGGTTTTGGGACCACGAATCTGAGGTCGTAAAAATATTTTAATATTATTTTTGGTGTTGATTATATGTGATATAGTCTGTGTGAAAATTTTGTGATAATTTTATCGACTGTGTGTCAAATTATGAAAAAGGATTAAATTGCGTAAGGTGTAAAAGTTGTGTGCTGATTTTTAAGTGCCTATTTGTTGTTGGCTTTTTAAAGTGAAGGCCTTATGTTGTTATTAGTCCATTTTTAAGATAGTGGGGTGTTAAATGACAAGATAACCATGATGATAATTTGTCTTATATGTTTAATGAAAGGATAAAATGGTAAAATGTTTAATAAGGTAATAATAATAAAACATGAAAAATAGTCATTGTTATCATCTTTGCTTCACCGAAAATTGAGAGTGAAAGAAGGGTTTTAAGCATTGAAAATTTTGGCTATTGTTCATCTTCATTTGAGGTATGTTTGAGCTCGGTTTTTGTTAATTTCTACGCTTTTGTAATCGTTGCTTCGTGCTCTAGCTAACCCATGCTTAAATTTTGTGAATTGATGATGTTTTTGAAATGTGCCATTGATGAACATGTGAGTTCTTGAATGTTTAATGCGGGAAAATGAAAGATATTTGTTTGATTAATATAGTTTGTCTTTGAAGTTTTGAGGAATTTGTGTAATTTGGGCTAAATTGAGAAAAGTGTAAATTGAAGGATTAAAATGTGAAATAAATGAAATATTTGGGCTTGTATGAGTAGAGTGAGAATTCGGTTAGGCATGGGTACAAGCAAAATATGTGTATTTTGTGATTTTTGGAATTAAGGACTAAAGTGTCGAAATGTGAAAATGTGAGGGCTATTTTGTAAAATGCCTTAAATATGTGTGTTTGGACTAAAATGAATAATTTGGTGATTGAATGGACTGAATTTGAATGTATATAGACCAAGAGAGGAGAGGTTAGGATCGAGATCGAGGCAAAGATAAAGTACTTGATTAATCGACCATTTCGGTATTTCGACTTCCGAGGTAAGTTCGGATATAATACTAGTTGTTAAATTATATCTATGTGATGAGAATCGAATGAATGTGCAATTTCTGAATTTGAAATGTTAAATATGAGGTTGAGAAATGTGGCACTAAGTGTGCGAATTTGAAATCGAGACTGAGACGAGTAGCACTGTGTGTGGGAAGAAATAAAAGCTTTAGCTTTATCGATTGGCACTGTGTGTGCGATGTCGAATTAAGTTCGGTTTTGTATTTAGGCACTAAGTGTGTGATGTTATTTAAACTTCAACTATGGTTAGGCACTAAGTGTGCGATTGAATCGAAGAGTTAGCGAAGTTTGAACAAATGAAGTATTGAGCTTTGAATAGCATGTGTGATCGATATCGAATTGTTGGCTAAGGTACGTACAGAACCTATGTGGTTGATGAAATCATGAACGGATTATTGAATAAATGAGTAAGCATATTAGTTATGGATAACATGGTATATGTGTATTTGTATGATGATCTATGTGATGGATTATATTTGTACTTGATGAATGTATTATTGAGTAGTTTTTGTTATATTACGAACTTACTGAGCTTTGAAAAGCTTACTGTGTGATTTGTTTCTCTGCTGCGATGTCGGTAAAAACTAGCTCGGATCCGGGATCGTCAGCATTCTCTATCACACTATCGGCAATCTATTTTGGTACTTTTGGAAAGATGTATATAGTTGAATTATGGCATGTATAAGCTAGTAGTTTTGAAACATGTTTGAGATTTGTAAATAGCCATGTGATGTGGCTAGATAAATGTTGGCAACATGCATGTGTGGATTTGGTATATTTTGCATATTATGTTTGTTTTGATGGCAATGAAAATGTCTTATGAATGGTAAGCTTAGTGATGGATTGATGCTATTATAAATTAGTGATTTTGTGGATGAATCATGCTTGGTAATGTATGAGTTTTAGTTATAAAATTTGGTATATGAGTTGGCATGAATGGAAATGAGATTGAATGAAATATTATGTTGTTTGTTTGACATGTCTTAGGTTGTCCAATGTGCATGAAATGAATTGGTTCTTTGCTTGTATGTTTGACCCTATGTGGGTGGCATTTTGGCTTTGTAAATGGTCTGTTTTACCTACACGGTCAAGGCATACGGGCGTGCCTGATGACCGTGGGAGTAAGTCAGTAGCTAACTAAGTGTACACGGCCTTGGCACACGGACGTGCCTAGTAGCTGTGTGGTTTAGTCAGGATCGACCACGGCCAAGTTACACAGGCGTGCTTGGTGGCCGTGGAGACAAGTTAGGCTCGACCACGGGTAAGACACATGGGTGTGTCTAGCAGCCGTGGGAAACAGACGGCCTGCCCACACGGGCGTGTGTCCTGTATAACTTTGAAAAGTTTTAAAATTTTTGAGAAACTTCGTAAGTGTTCGGTTTAGTCCCGACCCTATTCTAGCACGTGTTTAAGGTCTCATAGACCTTAATAAGGGACCATATGGTTGTTAATGTGTATATTTGATGGATGAATGACTTAGTGTCGTGAAATGGTTGTATAATGATTCGGTTGATCGGTAACGCCTCTTAACCCTATTCCAACGACGGTTTCAGGTTAGGGGTGTTACAATGCAAGTATGATTTCTGGTTTTATTTGAGTTTTTTTTTATGTTATCTTAAGTTATGGAATGCTTGTATGTTCTTAGGTCTTATGTAGTCTTTTTCCATGAAAACTTAATTTCCATAAAAATAGACATGCATGAAGGTTTAAGTCCTTAGAATTGACTTAGTAACTTTCTTGAGGCGAAATCCTAGGAGGCATAAGAATCTAAACATGATATAGGCACATTTTCTTTGGATCGTTTGAGCCTTTCAAGCCTACCATATAAATTTAACCTTTGAAACTTTATTTTGAGCCTTTAAGACTATTTTATTGCTATTCACCTACATCATAAGTCATATTCCCATCTTTTTATGTTTTACCCTATAACACCCCAAACCTGGCCTAGACGTTATAGCCGAATCTAGAGAGTTACAATAATACGTTGAAATCTTTACTTTCCAAAACGTGACTCGATACGAAACCAAAAATCAAAGTTTTATAAAACTTGTAATTGTGAATAAAACTTTACAATGGAAATTCTAGAGTTGATAATTTGGAAACTATGGTCTTTATAAGTGAAAGCGTACAGTTTGCCAATCGGGCATACTTTAAAACATTTGTTATAAATTTGCATAAAACCCATTTTAAATTTGTAGCGAAAAATGTAACACCCTGAATTTGGGCCTAGTAGAATTGGCCTATTGGGCCTTGGGCATGGGAGTGTTTAAAATTTTTGAGAACAAAAGAACGGCACTAATGCAGGTTGGACCTATTAGGTGAGTGATTTCGGAAGGTTAGGGGGCTTACATGAAGTCTCGGGTTCAAACCTGGGCTTAAGTAAAAATTTTTCTCTAAGTAGGTAAAGCCCTGGATGCTTGGAAGTAAGCCTTTTAAATTATTGCGTTAAGAAAATGACACAAGGAAGCATGTGGTCTAGTGGTTGTGGCGTCATTAAGGTTGCAAGGGAGCCTGGGTTCAAGTCTTGGCTCTTGCAATTTATTTTGTTTTTACTTTTAAAGGAACCTGGACCTTGGGCCTATAGACCTTATATTTAATTAAGGATAAAGTGTGACATAAGGAGTTGGATGTCAAGGAGGCAAGTGGCGTATTTGATCAATGTAACACCCCAAACCTGGACCAAACACCATGACCGGACCTGGTATGTCACATGGGAAAAAATAATTTGTATGTAACTTCGAGTATTGCAGAGTATTATAAAGTTCCTTTTGTAAATCATCAAGTTTAATAGTTCATTTGGAAACTTAGTAATTATTTAGTGAAAATTTTGGTTAGCCCAATTCTTGTGTTTAGGTGACGTTTGAAAACACTTAACGTTACATTAAAGAAATCATGAGGTTTGCTATTGCATATGGTTTGTAAAATCGTTGGTTAGGTTTGAGAAAAAGCCCCTTTTTATTTTATTCTATTCAGAAAACGTTTGGTCGATCAAGTTTGTGATATTAACGTCTTAACAGTTAAACCATAATTAAAACAAAAATAATAGTGGCCTTATTACAAATCAAAAACCCCTAAAAGTAGCAAACGAAAAATAAAGTTTTAATTGAATAACCTCGCATGGCCACCTTGAGTCCAATCCATTGATCTCTATTGAACTACGAGTCACCGCAATTTGTTTAAGCAAATAGAGTGAGTCACAAGACTCAGTGTGCAATTAGTCCACATAATCCACAAGTGGGCCTAAGCCCCCATATCACAATCGGCCAAAGCCCAATCAATATAGCATATCAAAATAATCGGTATGATAACCCAACTTGACCTAGTATTCCATCCTCTACACACCGCTCCATATGTCTATCCTCAACACACACAGTGGGGATTTCTACAATCAACCCTCCATCCTCTACACACCTCTTTGGCGGTCATCTTGTGATCCTGCTACTCAAAGTCAATAAAATGTGGTCTAGCCACCGATAAATGTGTGACCAAGTCACCGATATACAATAAGGCACCAAGCCATCGAAATCTTTGTGACAAAGTCACCGATAAACACTTCCCTTCATAATCGTTATCATTTCCCAAAATCCCATGCACATGCAAATATAGTATAATGAGCATATAATATAATATCATACAATTACTATTTAGAGCACATGCACAATCATGCTAACGCAACTCTTTATAAGACTTACTCGAAGAACAACCAACCTGTTGTTATGATTTTACCCTTCATGGGTAACTCAGTAGCCCTTACCGAGCTTTTAGCTTTCAGACAGTTCACATAAACAATTTATACAACAAAGAAAGTGTGGTAATTACACACCTGTAAACACGAAGAACTATGCTATCAATCTTGCTAACACCTTCACTTGCAGGGATAACCGCGATCTGCCTATCCCTCTCCGAAGCCGGCCCACAACCCGGTGGAAAGTCGCGAATGGCAGACACCGCACGTTTCTTGAACTTAGGGGTAGGGACTACAGGTCCAACCCCCTCTTTTACTTGGCTGGTACTCGAATCCATGAGAAAGATCTTGGTCAGAAGACCGGGTTAAGGCATTGAAGAAGGTAAAAGGGGAAAATAGATATTCTAAACGAAGAAGTTCTTACCGAGATCGACAAAAGCCGGAAGCTAAAAGACTTGGATTAAGAAATCGGCTGAGTCCCTACACAAACCCCCCATTAGAAACGGTTCTCCAAAATAGATTAGAAGAAGTGGCCTTTCGGCCAAATGAGTTCATAAAGAATCCCTTACCACTATTCGATCAACCACACTTACCAACAATCTTCCAACAATCGGCCAGATGCAGACAAGAGTACGGAAGAGAAGTCCCTCCTACATTCGGCCAAAACACCCAAAGCACCACGTTAACACCTTTGATTAACAACCAATACGGAAAAAGAAAGAATCGAAAGAAATGAAGAACACCTACCACCAAACAAAAAGAAACCGATTTGAGAAGGTTAGGGAAAAGAGTGACGGTAATCCACTGAAACAAGAACGAATGAAGAGGTATAAACACACCAGAGAGATTCGGCTAACAAGAAAAATAAAAACAAACTCAGAGAGAAGGAAGAGGGACAAGTTTTGACTTTGAGTAGATGAGAAAACAAAAGATGAATCACCAGGTTATGATATGAAGATTCGGTTAAGAAGAAACAAATGAGAGAAAATGATGAAATGGAGAGGGTGATAGGAGGGTTCGGTTAAGGGGTTAAAAAAATGTAAAAAAAAAAGAAAGAGAGAGATGAGGTTTCGGCTTTTGGTTAAAAGAGGGAAGAGTGCACAAGTGAATTCCCAAGAGGTGATTTCGGTTTTTGGTGAAAGAGAGGAGAAAACAATTGCTCACCAATTTCCCAAAAGAGAATAATAGACTTCTAAGGTTGATTTGCTACCACTTCTCTCACCAAGACCTTTGGAAGAATCGGCTCACACACTCACCTACACCTACAACCGAAAAAGGCACATAAGAAGGGAAGAAAAGAGTGCTTAAACCACTTTCTGCACATGCACCTAGCTAAGCCCTCCAAACTGAAAGCTCCTCCTTCAACCCAAAGCGCATTCGGCCACCAACTCCCAACAAGCCACCAACTCCTTGTTCAACTCCTACTTTCACTCCCCTCCTCTCATTTGAATCGGTTTGAAAGATTCAAAATCCCCTTTTCACTCATGGCCACCCATTTGAAATATTTGAATTATTCCACTCCCACTCTTCAAGGTCCCTAGCCGAATCCATTACCTCCCATCCTGCCGCAAAAATAAACACCAAAAAGGAAAACTATGAGACTCGAACATGCTCCCTCACTGCTCTCCTGTAGCGTCACTTACCTGCACCTTAAGTGACGTCTCCTTGCCACTTTACCACTGCACTTCTTGTGTCAACAAACACAAGCATTAATCCTTAAAGCCTGCCTCAGCTAGATCTCCCCTAAAGTGCCTAAAATTGAAATTTTTGCCAAAGCTTCAGTTTAACCCCGAGCCTTATTGGGGCCCCCAAACACACCCAAACAACAAGCAAAGCGCACCAAACACGCAGAGACATATAAATGCAAAGCCCCCAAAACCCGGATGTTACAGTTCTACCCCCCTTAAAGAAATTTCGGCCTCGAAATTTACCTGATCAAAAGAGATGAGGGTATTCTTGTCGCCATGACCGCATCCTCGAGTTCCCACGTAGCTTCTTCCGTACCATGATTTATACAAGACTTTGACCAAAGGAACTGATTTCCTTCTTAGTACCTTAACGTCTCGATCTAAGATCTGCACAGGTTCCTCCTCAAAGGACAGGTCTGGTCTTACCTCAATCTCCTCCACTGGCACAATATGAGACAGATCCGAACGGTAGCGCCTCAACATCGAGACATGGAACACATCATGTATCTGTTTCAATTCGAAAGGTAACTCAAGCTGATCGCCACTAGTCCCACACGTTTTAATACGATAAGGCCCGATAAACACAGGACTTAGCTTGCCCTTCCGTCCAAATCTCAATACCTTCTTCTACGGTGAAACTTTCAGGAAAACTTGATCACCCACTGCAAATTCTATATCCTTACTCTTCAAATCAGCATAAGATTTCTGCCTGTCGGATGCTTCCTTCAACTGAGTCCGAATCAACTCAACTTTCTCCTCTGTCTCAGAAACCAAATCCGGACCCAAGATCAGGACGCTCACCCAACTCTCGTCCGAAGAAGTAGGTGTCTGACACCTCCGTCCATACAACGCTTCTTAAGGCGCCATCTCGAATACTAGCTCGGTAGCATTTTGTTTGTAAGCGAATACGCCAACAGTAGAAACTCTTCCCAACTACCCCTGAAGTCTATGACACAACCTCTCAACATATCTTCCAAGATCTGAATTACCCTCTCAGACTAACCATCAGTCTGTGGATGAAAAGTTGTGCTGAAGTCTAGTCTCGTACCCAATGCCTGATGCAGTGCCTTCCAAAACCGCGAAGTAAACCTAGGGTCTCTATCCGATATGATCGACAACGGTACCCCATGCAACCTCACAATCTTTGCCATATACAGCTTAGCTAACTTCTGCAGTGGATAGTCGGTACGAACAGGTATGAAATGAGCGGACTTTGTCAACTGATCTACAATCACCCATACCGAATCCTTCTTAGTTGGCGTGAGAGGTAGTCCACTAACAAAGTCCATCGTTATCCTTTCCCACTTCCACTGCAGAATCTTCACCGGCTGCAATAACCCCGAAGGCAGCTGATGCTCTGCTTTCACCTGCTGGCACGTTAAACACTTTCCCACAAACTCGGTAATTTCCCGCTTCAATCCAGGCCACCAAAACTGTTCACGCAAATCCCGATACATCTTATTTCCTCCAGGATGCATCGCATAAGGGCTACTATGCGCCTCCTGAAGAATCATCTGCCTCAACTCAACATCTTTTGGCATGCAAACCCTCTCACGGAAACACAAAACCCATTTCTTGTTCAAAACCAAAATCCTCTACCCCACCATTACAGCACTGCAGGAAGTCGAGCACTCAAGACATCATCCAATAAGCGCTTCTCTTTAATCGACTAACCCACGTCGGCTTTACTTGAAGTTCGGCTAGCACACTCCCATCATCATACAAGGCGAGATGGGCAAACATCGCTCTCAAATCCGATATCACTTTCGACTTAACGCATCCGCCACCACGTTAGCTTTTCCCGGATGATACTCGATCGAGCAGTCGTAATCCTTTAATAGTTCAATCCACATCCGCTACCTCAAATTTAACTCCTTCTAAGTAAGAAGATACTTTAAACTATTGTGGTCGGTGTAGATAATGGACTTCTCCCCATACAAGTAATGTCTCTAGATCTTCAGAGCGAACACTACCGCAGCCAACTCCAGATCATGCGTGGGATAGTTTATCTCATGCGGTCTTAACTGCTGAGATGCATACGTCACTACCTTCCTGTCTTGCATTAACACGCATCCTAACCCTGTGTGTGAAGCATCACAGTAGACAACGAACTCTTTCCCGCTTGGTGAATCAAAACCGGAGCCTCCGTTAAGATCTTTTCAACTTTCTCAAAACTTTCCTGCTGCTTCATCGGTCAAACAAATGGTGTTCCTTTCCGTAACAACCGTTAAGGTGCCGCAATTAAGGAGAAACCCTCAATAAACCTTCAGTAGTATCCATTAACCCCAGAAACTTGAATTTCCACCACAGACTTAGGCGGTTTCCATTCCAACACAGCCTCGATCTTCCGAGGATCAACCCTAATCTCCTCAGCAGATTTAACATGACCCAAAAAGGTAACTTCTTTCAACCAAAATTCAGACTTACTGAATTTGGCGTATAACTGCTTCTCCCTCAAAATCTGTAGAACCACTCGAAGATGTAAATCGTGCTCTTATTCCGTCTTGGAATATACCAGGATGTCGTCTATGAACACCACGACAAACTGATCCAGATAGAGTTTGAATACCCGATTCATCATATCCATAAACGCAGCTGGCGCATTTGTTAACCCAAACGGCATTACTAAAAACTCATAGTGACCATAGCGAATTCAAAATGCCGTCTTCTAAATATCCGCTTCCTTGACCTTGAGCTGATGATACCCTGACCTTAAATCTATCTTGAAAAGACCGAAGCCCCTTTTGGTGATCAAACGGATCATCAATCCTCGACAGCGGTACTTGTTCTTAATCGTCAACTTATTCAACCGCGGTAATCAATGCACATGCGCATCGACTGTCCTTCTTCTTCACAAATAAAGACCGCGCTCCCCACGGAGACACACTTGGTCGAGATAAAACCACGATCCAACAGCTCCTGGATCTGGGCCTTAAGTTTCGCTAGCTCTTTCGGTGCCATCCTATAAGGGGCGATGGACACTGGACCCGTACCCAGAAATAACTCAATTCCAAACTCCACCTCGCGATCCGGAGGCAACACTGGAAGTTCCTCAGGAAAAACATCAACAAACTCCTTCACTGTTCTTACCTCATAAACAGTCACCTCATTTGCATCCAATGCACTGATAAAAGCTAGGAATGCACTGCACCCTTTTCGAATCATCTTAACAGCTCTTAACGCGAAAACCACATTGGACAAATAATTCCTCCTTTCCCCTATCACAATTACCTCTTCGCCCTCTGAGGTACTCAACACCATTCACTTAGTCGCACAATCCAATTTAGCATGATGTTTAACCAACCAATCCATGCCTAAGATAAGGTCAAATTCTCCGAATGGTAATTCCATCAAGTCTACCGGGAATACTATTCCTTGAATTTCTAAAGGCACCTCCCTAAACATCTTGTTCACTACTATAGATTGTCCTAAATGGCTAACCACAGTCATCTCTCGAGTAGCAATCTTAGATTCTATACTTAAAGTCTCAGATACAGTGCAAGAAACACAAGAATGGGTCGATCCAATATCAATCAAAGCAAGAAATGGCTTATTAGCTATAAGAAACGTACCGGTTATGACGTCTGGTGCGTTGCCATCCTCTCGACGTCGTGCTGCATAGACTAAACCTGGCTGTCTTGCATCTGTACCACTGACACCCCTGCCCGATGCTCCACGACCCCGACCATAACCATTCCTTCCTCTGATCGGACCACGACCTCTTGGCACCTGCTGTCCACCCCTACGTGGCTGCACATACCCCTGACCTACCTACGTGGCTGCACATACCCCTAACCTACCATCCGCGCCCTGGTCATTTCTTGCGGACAATCCCTTATTAGATGATCTTTTGACCCACACTTGAAGCATACCCTATCTCTTCTCCAGCACTCTCCTGCATGTGACCTCCCACACTGAGCACACTGTCAAAATTGCCCCACAGCAACTAGCATTGCAACACGACCCGGCCCATCAACCCTAGGCCTCTTCTGGAAACCCCCAGATGACCCTGACGATCCATAACTCCTCTTATTTCTACCTTTATCCTTGTCCCTATTTTGTCTCTCGGTCCGTTTTACCTCCTCGGCTATTTTAGCCTTTTCCACAAGAATAGCAAAATCCCTCTCCCGCTGCAAAGCTATCAACACTAGCAACTCGTCTCGTAGCCCATCTTCAAACCGCACGAAATGCTCATAATCGGTCGCAACTATCCCTCGGGCGTAATGACTCAACCACAGAAATTCTGCCTCGTACTCAGCCACCGATTTACTCCCTTGTACCAGATTTAGAAATGCTTTCCTCTGAGCATCTACGTAACTTGCCCCAACGTATTTCCTCTGAAATGTAGTTTTTAAGAAATCTCAGTCGATGCGATCCACCGAAGTACCCTCTCTTACTGTGAGCCACCATTGATATTCCTCGTCCCGAAGAAGAGACACCGCTCCTTTCAACTTCTCCTCTGACGTGCAGTCCAGATCGTCCATAATCCTCTCGACTGCCTCTAGCCAATATTCAGCCACATTTGGAGCCACACCAGAAATACCCCTAAATGTTTCAGCCCCGTTTGCTCGAAGTCGCTCGGGAATAGACTTCCAAGATACTGTCCCTGTGCTTGCCCCAGCAACTCACTCCAACACATGCAACATTGCTTGAGACAGGGCATCATCCCCACTAGTTCTATCTTGCGATCCCGCTTCCGCCACAGGTGACGCTGCCGCCTCACCCTCAGGCTCGTGCCTTGTCTCTGAGAACTCAGCCTCAACACCACGACCTCTACCACGGCCGCGTGCAACACGTCCACGCCCTCTAGCACTCATGTCTATCGTTTCGTCTTAATCTGTTTTACCAATTTTATGCATTTGCTTTTCACGGTTTATTAACAAGTAGTTTTATGAGAATAGGGTTATAAGTAGTTTTTCGCAAGAACACATGCATACCTAAAGGTTTCCATTTCTAAAGTAGAGTTGCTAGATTCTAAGTTTCATAGCACAACATATCTACTTCATGCAATTCACCCAATTCAGTCAGAGAACTTACCGTGTGGACTCAGTGCCGGAGACTCGGGTGCCATACTTACAGAGAACATGTACCTATATATATATTTTCTTTCTAAACCATCTTTAAACCTAATTTGGAAAATGTTTTGGACCCAAAAACCCATAGCCGAGTTTTGAAAACCTGCTCTGATACCAAATTGTAACACCCCAAACCCGGCCCAAACGCCATGACCGGACCTGGTATGTCACATGGGAAAAAATAATTTGTATGTAACTTTGATTATTGCAGAGTATTATAAAGTTCCTTTTGTAAATTATCAAGTTTAATAGTTCATTTGGAAACTTAGTAATTATTTAGTGAAAATTTTGTTTAGCCCAATTCTTGTGTTTAGGTGACGTTTGAAAACACTTAATGTTACATTAAAGAAATCATGAGGTTTGCTATTGCATATGGTTTGTAAAATCGTTGGTTAGGTTTGAGAAAAAGCCCCTTTTTATTTCATTCTATTCAGAAAATGTTTGGTCGATCAAGTTTGTGATATTAACGTCTTAACAGTTAAACCATAATTAAAAAAAAATAATAGTGGCCTTATTACAAATCAAAAACCCCCAAAAGTAGCAAACGAAAAATAAAGGTTTAATTGAATAACCTATGCATGGCCACCTCGAGTCCAATCCAGCCCAATCCACTGAACTACGAGCCACCTACAATTTTTTTAAGTAAATAGAGTGAGTCACAAGACTCAGTGTGCAATTAGTCCACATAATCCACAAGTGGGCCTAAGCCCTCATATCACAATCGGCCAAAGCCCAATCAATATAGCATATCAAAATAATCAGTATGATAACCCAACCCAGCCTAGTATTCCATCCTCTACACACCGCTCCATATGTCCATCCTCAATACACACACAGTGAGGATTTGTACAATCAACCCTCCATCCTCTACACACCTCTTTGGCGGTCATCTTTGTGATCCACACTGCTCAAAGTCAATAAAATGTGGTCTAGCCACCGATAAATGTGTGACCAAGTCACCGATATACAATAAGGCACCGAGCCATCGAAATACTGTGACAAAGTCACTGATAAACACTTCCCCTTCATAACCGTTATCATTTTCCAAAATCCCATGCACATGCAAACATAGTATAATGAGCATATAATATAATATCATACAATTACTATTTAGAGCACATGCACAATCATGCTAACGCCACTATTTATAAGACTTACTCGAAGAACAACCAACCGGGTGTTACGATTTTACCCTTCATGGGTAACTCAGTAGCCCTTACCGAGCTTTCGGCTTTCAGACAGTTCACATAAATAATTTATACAACAAAGAAAGTGTGGTAATTACACACTTGTAAACACGAAGAACTATGCTATCAATCTCGCTCATACCTTCACTTGCAGGGATAACCGCGATCTGCCTATCCCTCTTTGAAGCCGGCCTACAACCCGGTGGAAAGTCGTGAACGGCAGACACTGCACGTTTCTTGAACTTAGGGGTAGGGACTACGGGTCCAACCCCCTCTTTTACTTGGCTGGTACTCGAATCCATGAGAAAAATCTTGGTCAGAAGATCGGGTTAAGGTATTGAAGAAGGTAAAAGGGGAAAATAGATATTCTAAACGAAGAAGTTCTTACCGAGATCGACAAAGGCCGGAAGCTAAAAAACTTGGATTAAGAAATTAGCTGAGTCCCTACACAAACCCCCCATTAGAAACGGTTCTCCAAAATAGATTAAGGGCTGAGTCCCATTGCAAGAAAATAGTTGTTATTTTGCTACTTGGGGATGGTAAGAGGTGGATTTAGATTCAAACACTTGGAGTTGGTTGAAGACTTGGTAAAAGAAGGGAATTGACTTGGTCATAGTGGTTGGAAGTTGATTTTGAATTTGAATGAATGGTTGGAGGAAATCAAGGAGCAATCTAGGGAGGAAATCAGGGAGTTGAGCTTTTGGGAATGTGATAGCCGAATGGGGGGGAGTTGATTAGGCAAATTTCGGCTAAGAGCATTAGGGAATAGGCATTTCGGCATTTTGAGCATTTTGGCAGCCAAATTCTCTTTTGGTTTTAGTTTTGCTTTCTTCTTTTGACGGTACTGGTTGTTGGGGACCTTTAGTGCATTTTTTCTTCTCCTTTCAAGTCTCAACTCAAGTGCTTTTCTTGTTTCCCTCTTCTGTCGGGTTGCATCGTATAGCTAAGATCCCCTCTCAACACTATTTCTTCTTGTAGGACAATTGCTTCCTACTTCCACCATTAATTCCGGTTTCGCTCTCTCTTCTTTTTTATTAAGCCCTAGCCGATTATTGCTTTGCCTGATTACCCATCTTCTTTTCTTCTCACAATTTCCTAAGGGCCGAATTTATCATCTCTCTATCCTAAATTTCTCTTGACTGAATTCAACTCCTTTCTAATCCTATTCTGCCGATTTGTGCCATTTTCTCTGCCTTTGGCATCATCATATACCCTTCTTCTTTCTCTTTTTCTTAATTCTTCTTTGGCAAAATTCTACTTACTTTCTCTGTTCCATTTTTTTAGTTTAGTTTACCTTGCTATTTGCATTCGTGTTGACTCTGATTTTGTAAGATCGTGTTCTTGATGAGCAAAGGGGATTCTAGCCATAAGGTGGCGACAAAGGTGCCAACCGAGACTGTGCGCATAGCCTCCACTCCCAAGTTTAAGCGGCGTAGGGTGTCAGCGGTTCGGGACTTTCCGCATAGATGCAGAAGGGTGACTGCATTAAACTTTGGTTTAACTAGGCAAATCGCAGTTGATCGCTCTAGTGAAGGCAAGTAACAGTAAATCTCATGGTTAGGTGTTTGGATTAGAGATCTCCCAATTCTTTTGTTAAGTGAGTTAATTGTATGTTATGTTTTGTATAGGTGACGGCGCTCGTGATTATTTAGTACTCTATGTAATAAGGTGTGTATCCTATACACTGTTCTGATTTTTGATCGGTCGAAAAGCCGAAGGTGCGTTAGTTTTGCTATCTTGACAGTTGATTGGCATTATGCCGGAAAGCCGAAATATCGGCGAATGATGCCATACGAGCGTGCGAACGTGCGTATGGTGAACTGAGCTCACGGAGCGTGAGCGTGTGGTGAGAAAGGTCACCATGAGCGAATTCATGGGCTAGGGCCGTAGTGGGCCACTTGGGCTGGATTGGGCCTCGATGGGCCCAATGGGTCGTAGGGCCCGCGATTGCAAGTTAGACTGTCAAATAGGAGATAGGGAGGCTTGCCATGTCACGCACGTGGCATGGGCCGTTCTAGGCTTCGATGGGCCGAGAGGGCCCAATAGGCCCATGGGCCCACTGGGTTAAATCTCACTGTTAAGTGGGAAATAGATAGGCTTGTCATGTCGCGCACATGACTTAGGTGTTTGGGCCGCGTAAGGCCGAAAGGGGCCGTGTGGGCCCAATGGGCTTGTGGGCCCACACAGATGAAATGTTTGTGATATGATTAGTTATTGATTTGGGCTGTACCATTCGCATAGCCGTGGTTGTTTCTAGGATAAATGGGCCACACGAGTGTGTGGGCCCACTTGGGCAGGGTAATGGGCCTTAGCCCTATTTTCACCGTTAAGTCAAATTAGGTTTCTTAGGTCGTTCGAGGTGACTGTAACCTTCTAGGAGGTCGTAAAACTACTGAAATAGCCCTAATTTGTAAAATTACCGAAATACCCTCGATTTGTAAAATTACTAAAATGCCCCTGTAGGGTAGAATTACCGAAATACCCCTGTAGGGTAGAATTACTGAAATACCTCTGAAGGGTAGGATTACCGAAATACCCTTATAGGGTAAAATGACTATTTTGCTGATAAACCGTAAAAGTAACATATTTTAATCCCACATTTAGTATGCTTTTGGATGAATTATCCCTTATTTTATGTAAACCTTTGTTTTCATGTTTTATACTCAGGGAAGCACCGGAGGATGAAAAGAACGGAAAACGGGACCAAAACGTAGTAAATGGGCCATATCACAAAATCCACACGGCCTGGGCCCAAGACCACACAGCCGTGCCTCCTCAATAATCTCGAACACGGTCTAGCCACGAGATACACGGCCTGGCCACGACTTACACGGGCGTGTGCCAGAGGCCGTGCCCCTGCTGTGGCAAAGAGCAATTTCAATCGGATTTGGATACTTAGGGGCAAAGAAACACATTCCAAAAGCCTATAAATACACCTAAGTATGACTGAAAGGGGAGCCCAAAGCTATCGTTTAGGGGCATCTTGCTAGGCCGAGAGGCGATTTGTGGGGATTAAGCTCGGGGATAGCAAGTTGATCCATCTCAAGAAGCGAATTATACTCAAGGCGGCGGATCTCTCCTTCAATTCCTTGAGGGGTTTTAGGGATATCTTATGTTTTGTTTTATCTTTTCTTCTGAGATGTTTTCTTTTATTATTATGAACTAAACCCTCAGATACAGGGGGGATGAAACTTAGATGAATCTTGTTATCGTTTGCTGAACTATATGATAAATATTTGATTTGTTCTTAATTATGTGTTCTTAATTCTTGTGTTGATATTTTGCGGATATTGATTCAAGTTTGATGTGCTTAGGTGGAGGATAAAAAGTCCATGCCTAAGAGTAGATCTAGCATAGTTAAGCGGAGTTGATCGTGCGCCTAGAGATAGGGTGACGAGGCGTTGCCAGATTAGGGTGAAACCTAATATGGGAGTCCATATATCGAGTTAATGCAATTCTAGGTGTTTTAATTAGAAAGAGATTTCAATTAATCAACCTAGGGTTAGACGTTATTCGCCTCGAGAGAGGGTTTAATATGAATTAGGGAATCCTACGGATCAAGTCAAGTGAATACATCATCTGGTTCAGAGTTAGATAATAAGTGAAGTCTAGGTGGATTCTTCCTTGGGTGTCGTCTTAATTAATTGGTTTTTCCTCAAGTATTCTCCCCAATTCATTTTTTTTTGTCTTAGAGTCTTTAAGTTTAGTAGTTAATTAATTTAGATTAAACAACCATTCGCTCAATTCTTAGGCTAAATAATAGAAAGAAAGTTAGTATTAGTACTTTTAGTTCCTTTGGGTTCGATAATCCGGTCTTGCACGAGCTATACTCTCGTTCGATAGGTGCACTTGCCTCAATCGTTGTCGAGTTAGTTTCGTGTTCGATCATTCTCTTTATAAATTTTAAAACTCGACAGACATACGATCAAGTTTTTGGCGACGTTGCCGGGGAACTAAAATATTAAGAACACTCTATTTTTATTACTTTAGCCATTATTTTCCGCAAATTACATTTATTTTTATTTTTATTTTGTTTTTTAACTCTGCTAAATTTTATTTCTTTCTTTTCCTAGTAGGTACCTCTAGTTTATGACTAGAAGGAACCCGAGAGGACTACTAGTATACGACAGTGATATTGAAGCTACCACTCGTAGGAATCGCAGAGAAACTAGGCGAGCCCTAAATTACACAGAATAAGAGCGAGAAGGCAGATCCAATCCTACTGAGGGGATGGACGAGAATAATCCACCACCACAAGATGTGGCAGAAAATAATGCTCCACGTACTACGTATGATTATGCTAAACCTCATTTAACAGGAGCCGAATCGAGTATTGTTAGGCCTGCTATAGCTGCTAATAATTTTGAATTAAAGCCCAACACTATACAAATCATTCAACAATTTGTTTAATTTGATGGTTTGCAGGACGAAGACCCAAACACTCCTATAGCTAATTTTTTAGAGTTCTGTAATACCTTCAAAATAAATGGCGTTTCTGATGATGCCATACGGCTTCAGTTATTTCCCATTTCATTAAGGAATAAAGCCAAACAGTGGTTAAACTCGTTACCACGAGGGTCAATCACTACATGGGATCAAATGACCAAAATTTTTTTATTAAAGTATTTCCCACCTAGGCCAAACGGCTAAATTACTTAATGATATCTCTTCTTTAGTGCAGATGGATTTAGAGACATTATATGATGCATGGGAGAGATATAAGGATCTCTTGAGGAGGTGCCCACACCATGGATTACCTTTGTGGCTTCAAGTCTAAACTTTCTATAACGGTGTAAACCCCTCAACGAGGAAACTAATTGATTCAGCCGCCGGTGGAACCCTGAACAATAGAACTCTTGAAGCAGCCTACGAATTCATAGAGGAGATGTCACTGAATAACTATCAGTGGCAGGTTACAAGGACAAAACCAACAAAATCGGTCGGAGTTTTCAACATCGATGCAAGAACCATGCTATCAACACGGTAGAGATGATGAATAAAAAGCTTGATAGTTTGTGTTCTTCGCAGTACATCCAATGTCTGGTCACGACGCAAGTGGAACTGTGGCGAATCCTCGAGTACCCACCCTACCAACCTAGCACGAGCGAACAGATGAACTATATAGGTAACAATTTCAGATCTAATAATAATCCTTATAGTAATACTTATAATCCAGGTTGGAGGAACCACCCAAATTTTTCATGGGGAGGACAAGGAAATTAAGGAAATCAAAGACAACAACCTCCTCAAAATTTCCAAAATCAGCCCTATCCACAGGAGAAGAAGCCGAACCTTGAAGAGATGCTGACAAAATTCATGGAAGCTACAGATAACCGTCTCCAAGACACTGAGACCACCCTTAAGAACCAATAGGCATCAATTAAAGGGATCGAGAGCCAAGTTGGGGAACTCACTAAAACAGTTGGACAACTTACTAACACAGTTGGACAACTTGCAAAGATAATTTTCGAACGACCGCAAGGGCGTCTACCAAGCAACACTGAGATTAACCCAAAGGAGCAAATCCAAGCCATCACAGCTCATGATAGTATAGGGTTAGATGAACCAAGTCCAATATAAGAAAACGAGGTAGAGAAAGGTAAAGTTGAGGTAACACAAGAAAAGCCAAAACAGGTAATCAAAAAGTACCAACCTCGCATTCCTTATCCCGAAGCGATGAAGAGAGACGATACAGAAGAACAGTTCGGTAAGTTTCTTAAACTTTTAAAGAAACTACATATCAACTTACCTCTTCTTGAAGCTCTTTCACAGATGTCAGATTCGAGGAAATTTTTAAAACATCTCTTGACAAACAAGCGTAAGTTAGACGAGGAGCCACATGTGGAATTAAACGCAGTATGCTCAGTAATGTTACAGAATAGACTACCGCGAAAGCTGAAAGATCCAGGGAGTTTTACAATTCCATGTTTAATTGGTAGACTAACTGTTGATAATGCGTTAGCTAATTTAGGGGCAAGCATAAATGTCATGCCTTTTAAATTATTTAAACAATTAGGTCTAGGGAACCCCAAACAAACTAGGATGAGCATTCAACTAGCTGATAAAACTGTTAGAATTCCTAGGGGTATTATCGAAGATGTTCTTGTAAAAATTGATAAATTCGTTTTCCCAGTAGATTTTGTTGTCTTAGACATGGATGAGGATAATTCGATTCCCTTAATTTTAGGAAGACCATTCTTAGCAACTGCTAGAACTAAAATTGACATTGATGCAGGAGAATTAATACTTCGTGTAGGTAATGAGACAATCACTCTCCAAGCTCTCGATTCGGCTAGAACATCGAGTAATCCAGGTGAGAAAACAAATTCTATTGATAACCATTTGGTTAACCCTTTTTTTCAGGAAACACCAGGAAAGAATACAACTAAACCCGATTCTATACCATGTGCCAACAAAGAAATAACACACGAAGAACAAGGGATTCAGGTCGATGATCTAGACGAGTGGAAAACGCATTTCGAGGAAAAATTAGGAATACACGAAGCAAAACCAGAGCCACTCCATGAAGCAAACAAGTTCAAAATCGGAGATCAGGTGTTTATAGAAAAAACAGACCCTCGAACATCTCCTCTTGACCCTAACACAAACAACGAAATATCGTTTAGGGTAACTAGTGTTTTCCCATACGGAACAGTCGAGGTAAGTAATCCTATTTTTGGTACTTTCAATATAAACGCTTCTCGACTTAAACTTTATCAAGGAAATAGAACTGATAGCATTAGGAAGGACTTTCAACTCCTCAAACCACCCTAACGATACAAAAGAGAGGTAAGTCTAGCTTAAGACCTTAAACGAGTGCTTCTCGAGAGGCAACCCGAGCACTAACCCTAGTTACTTTTGCTTTTGTTTTCATTTTCTTTTCTTCTCTTAGTCTTAAACACCTAGCTTTAAACTAACCAAAAGTGCAAATTTCCAGGCCACACGGCCTTACACACGGTCATGGCCGTGGCCGTGTGGAAGTGCAGAATCACTGTACTGAAACGGCAGAGAGGGTGCAAGTCAAAAAGAATCAAATCATCGAGTCACGGACTCCAACCACCCCCACAGGCACCGAAAAATGCCACGGCCGTGCGACACGGCTGTGGACGACACTGACTTACCAAAAACAGGCGTGGAAGAAACGAACGAAGCCCACCACGTCCGTGTGATGCGGCCGTGTGAAACAACACGCCCATGAGACACGGGCGTGGGGTTGTACCTGATTTGAGAATTCTATTTAAACCACCCACCCCTCCCTCTTCTCACCTAACTTTCACCATTCTTCCTCCCTTACACCCTTACACCATACATTCTTAGCATTCTTCTTAATCTTTTGGCCATGTCGAAGAAACGGAAGGATCCCATCACAGTCTCCCTCATGGAGACCGATCTATATAATTTCATGCCGGCCGCTTCAATCACTCGACAAGCCAAGGACATTTGAGGCTATTTAGTTTTTATTTCGTTTTTCTCTTTTGCTTCAATTTCCTTACCTTTACTTCTCTTCTGCTTAACTTAGTTTCTTTTATTTTAGTTTCTTAGTGTCGATTCTACAGTCGCTTGGGAATCACACCACGACTACCATGATAACCTCAAATTTTAGAAATCACACCCAACAATAAGGACCCTACGGTCCATTTATCTTTTCTTTTAATTTTAGTTTCATTTTGATTTTTCTTCACTTTAGCTTGCTTTTCTTTAATTATTTAATTAGTATAGTTTTAATTTTTAGTATTTTATCCTGGCTAATCCTCCATGAGCTACCCAATTTCTTCATCTAATGCAGGATCGTCATCCAGACCGACCCCTCCGACCTATCTTTCACCTTCAAACCAAGGATGCCATCCAAAAATTCAGGGAGTTTCACTTCTTCCCATATCTTATGATTTTATAATGATATTTTCTATCTTTTTACATTGAGGGTAATGTACATCTTAAGTGTGGGGGGTGAATCTTAAGGATGCCTAACTTTTTTGCATTATTCTCAAATCCCTGAATTTAGTCTTGTTTTTAAGTAATTTTCTCATATTACTAATTAGGATGAAATTTCCATGATTTATGATTTTTATTGATATGTTTTAGATTAAGTCATTGATAATTGTGCATTGATGATTGAATTCTAAGAATACTAGAGAATCAAGCATGATAAGTCTATTGTTCAGAAAATTAAAAGTTTTTCTAGGTTGTCTACCTGAATCTGAATGTTACTTTGAAATTTGAAATTTACGAGGATGACATCACAATACCCATATTTTTTTGTGAGATTTTGAGCCTTATAAGAGCATATATATTTTTTCATGCTCACTTTTTGATTATGAGTGTGTCAACATTGATTAGTTATTCTAGAACTTGCCTCGATTATACATGTTGAGACCACATCTTTGATTTGATATACAGAAATGATAAAGGCACCTAGGATTTAACCCACTTACTCCATAAAAAAAAACCTACCTTCATAACTAACCCCTAGTGAACCCCTTTGATCCTAATAACCCTTTTTATTGACTCACCCACTAATATTAACCCAAAACCCTTTGTATTTGTTATCACCATTCTTCTTGACTACCCTTTTTGTCGAGATTTGATTTTGAGCAGTTGCCTAACTATGTTCTATATTTTAGTTGTTAAAATACTTTCTTATTATTGTAAATATTTGATTATTTGTTCTTAAAAAAAATCGAACTATATTCAGTATTAGTATGATGAAAAGCGAGCTTGTACAGTTAACGTCTATTTATTGAAGAAGAAGCTCGTATTATTAGTTTCAAAGTTTCAATCCATGTAATTATTTTTTAGTTCATTGTTTCTAGTTAGGTAATTTATCAATTCAATCTCGATTCTAACCCTCTAATTCAGCCTTTAACCACACCTTTAACCCAAGCCCCATTACAACCCTGTTAAAGACCTTTTGATTTGTGTATCATCTCATTTAATAGTGGTGGAGATTTGATTTTTATGCAAGCCTATGGGATTAACTTTTCAGGTTTGACATTTGAGTGCTTAATTCTGAACCTTAAAAACCTTGAGTGATTTGAGTGAATCTTTAGTAAGGATGTCAATTCTTGTCGGTTTTGAACCAGAGGTAATTATTTAGATAAGGGAAAACACCTATGTTTTGTGCTACAAATGTATGACTTAGACTGCTTGAATCTTTAGGACTCTTTGAGTTGAATTATCCATGTATAAATTATCCTTGAATTATGATGAAACATTATTAATGACTATTATGAATTATGGAAAGTTCGTTTTAATTCTAAGTTGAGAATTTTGCTTGAGGACAAGCAAAAGCTTAAGTGTGGGGGTATTTGATAAACCGTAAAAGTAACATATTTTAATCCCACATTTAGTATGCTTTTGGATGAATTATCCCTTATTTTATGTAAAAAGGTGCTCTTAATCCTTTGTTTTCATGTTTTATACTCAGGGAAGCACCGGAGGATGAAAAGAACAGAAAACGGGCCCAAAATGGAGTAAATGGGCCATATCACGAAATCCACACGGCCTGGGCCCAAGACCACACGGCCGTGCCTCCTCAATAATCTCAAACACGATCTAGCCACGAGATACATGGCCGTGCCTCATCAACGAAGTCCACATGGCCTGGCCATGACTTACACGGGCGTGTGCCAGAGGCCGTGCCCCTGCTGTGGCAAAGAGCAATTTCAATCGGATTTGGATACTTAGGGGCAAAGAAACACATTCCAAAAGCCTATAAATACACCCTAAGTATGACCTGAAAGGGGGAGCCGAAAGCTATCGTTTAAGGGCGTCTTGCTAGGCCAGAGAGGGCAGATTTGTGGGGATTCGCTCATGGATAGCCAGTTGATCCATCTCAAGAAGCCAGAATTATACTCAAGACGGCGGATCTCTCCTTCAATTCCTTCAGGGGGTTTTAGGGATTTCTTATGTTTTGCTTTATCTTTTCTTCTGAGATGTTTTCTTTTATTGTTATGAACTAAACCCTCAGATACCTAAGGGGGATGAAACTTAGATGAATCTTGTTATCGTTTGCTGAACTATATGATAAATATTTGATTTGTTCTTAATTATGTGTTCTTAATTCTTGTGTTGATATTTTGCGGATATCGATTCAAGTTTGATGTGCTTAGGTGGAGGAGCAAAAGTCCCTACCTAAGAGTAGATCTAGCATAGTTAAGCGGAGTTGATCGCGCGCCTAGAGATAGGTTGATGAGGCGTTGCCGGATTAGGGTGAAACCTAATATGGGAGTCCATAGATCGAGTTAATGCAATTCTAGGGGTTTTAATTAGAAAGAGATTTCAATTAATCAACCTAGGGTTAGACGTTATTCGCCTCGAGAGAGGGTTTAATATGAATTAGGGAATCCTACGGATCAAGTCAAGTGAATACATCATCTGGTTCAAAGTTAGATAACAAGTGAAGTCTAGGTGGATTCTTCCTTGGGTGTCGTCTTAATTAATTGGTTTTTCCTCAAGTATTCTCCCCAATTTATTCTTCTTTGTCTTAGAGTCTTTAAGTTTAGTAGTTAATTAATTTAGATTAAACAACCATTCGCTCAATTCTTAGGCTAAATAATAGAAAGAAAGTTAGTATTAGTACTTTTAGTTCCTTTGGGTTCGATAATCCGGTCTTGCCTAAGCTATACTACTGTTCGATAGGTGCACTTGCCTCAATCGTTGTCAGAGTTAGTTTCCAGGTTCGATCATTCTCTTTATAAATTTTAAAACTCGACAGACATACGATCATTTGCCCTTGCAGGTAACTGTCTGATTAGGACTATGATTGATTTAACTGTGAATGTATGACTGTGTTTTAACTGATTTGACCGGGGTTATATGGCTGATATGTTTTCAATATGTGTGTAAATGACTGTTACTGAGCATGGCCATTTTGCATGCACGTGTAATGATTGAGCATGACACGAAATTTTGCATTGGGTTGGGGTTTTGTATTTGGAGGAAGTACTGTACTAGTGGCTCTGCCACGTTTTACTGATCTAGTGGCTTCGCCACATATACTGATTTTAATAGCTTCGCCACGTTCACTGTTATTAGCAGCTTTGCTGCGTTGTTATTAGCAGCTTTGCTGTGTTGTTATTACCAACGTTGTTGCATTGTTGTTAGCAGCTAGGCTGCGTTATTGGTGTGCTGGCTAGGTGGGTCGACTTGGTCCCCACATGGTAGGATGGTTGGTACGGGTGGTGTGTTGGCTGGATCGGGGTGGGATTCATCCTTATACTGTTGCATATCTGTTTATGAGATCTGTCACTATACTGGGCTTAGGCCACTTTTTCTACTATTGGTTTGCGCTAGGCCCAATCATTTTTGTATGGGTTGTGACCCAAAGGATATGGTAGTGGGCTATGGCCCACACATGCTCTGAGCTGTGTTGTTACTGTTAAAAGGGCTTCGGCCCAGACTGTTTAGGTTTCTGGTTCTGTATACTGACTGTTACTCTAGTAAGGGGATTACACACTGAGTTTCCGTAAACTCATCCCGTTTTTAACTTTGCAGGTAATCCTCAGCCTTAGACGGGTCGGAGCTGCGAGGGACTCAGAAAAGACCACACGCTGCTTATGCTTGTTGTTTTGTTTCTTTACTTTCAAGTATTTTGATTTGTGTTGTAATAAGGCCTCTCTATTTTTAACTTAGTATTTGTGATATTTACTTATGATGATTTCTAACTGCTAAAAGTGGAATACGATTTCCAAAACGATAACTGTCTTCAAAACGCTACGTTTCCGCAACGTTTTGAAAATGCTTCTGCAACTCAATTTTTAAACATCACGTTTTCGTAAATTGTTTATTTTAAATATGCTTCTGCAACAGCTAAGGTTTTAAAAGTAATTATGTTTTCAAGTGGATAACAATTGCTTAAGTGTTTTGAGTTTTAATCAAAGAGGCTTTAACTCTCAAACAAGTTTTAACAACAAGAAATATGGTTTTGAAAAACACTTCTATGTGACACGCCAGATTCGGGTCTAACTTCTAGGCCGGGTTTGGGGTGTTACAGAAAATCCTTAGCTTGTTTTAGTTTTGAAAACCGAATTCTAATTTTTTAGCTAGTATGATTTTACAGTTTACGTTAAAACTTTTGAAAACTGACAAAAAATCAACACCCAAAAAGAAAACCAAATTCAAAAAACATAGTCCAAAACCAAATGTCCAGAAATCTTAATTAACATAAATCAAACCATATTATTTAAAAGACCGATTCGAGCTCCCACACACCATCCAATCCTAAGTCAGAAGTTCACCTTAAACATATCAAACAAACGAGTCAGCTAGAAGCTCAGTGTGTGACTTAACCCGTGTATAGAGTTTTCTTACTATAACCCACACAATTGCAAACAAAAAACAGAGTTTTATTTTTAGTAATCACATATGCAAAAACCATATCAGAAGGTCACATCTAGAAACATTTGTCAGATCAAAATGTCATATTTTCATAATCATATATCGAAACGAAATTCTTATTTTCAGAATCAAAATCTCAAACACATTATCTTTACATAATCAAATGTATTTCATATTCAGATACAAATGCAATCAAAGATCCTACCCCCATCCGCTCCACACCAACTCCGTCCAACCAATCACACTAAATAGGACTACAAGAGTCCATCCATCCAATCACACCGGGTCGTGGAGGTATGCCACTCATAATAGTGCAGCTGAGCTGCCAGATAGATATTGCGATTTAACCGCCAAAATTGCAATAAAACTTCCAGAAAGCACTTCCTCCATCATATCCAAAACCCACCCCAATACACATGCACAATCATAATAATATATGTACATATCATATAAATGGTATGGCATGCATACCTAATCATATATTTTTTTACAAATCATAGCATATCATTTTACATAGTTGAATCGAATAGCTTACCAGAACATATAATAGAATACGTAAAACACACATGGTTTACAAAATAGTTATGCTTAACTCACGTACCTATTGATTGCAAAACATAACGCATTTTTCTACTTATCGGAGCTTATTTAACAAACCTCCTACGCTTACTCGTGTTTGCTTACTGAAACTTATGCATTTCTGGGCCTACATAATGCCCACGGACCCATTTACAAGTCCCTTAATCCACCCCTAATTGGGTCTCAAAATTGGCCCAAAAGGCCCACATGACCCAAAAAGCTAGCCTGTGTGATCCACACGATCTACCCACACTATCTACATGATTTCACACGACTGTGTGATGCTGGGCAGTTTCGAAGAACAACCCAGTTTCACGATTTTCTCGAGTTTCAAATGAGGTCTCGAGATAGAATCACACACCTGATAGCGAAAACTCATGATACCTACATTCGTTCAATAAATCGTATTAACTAACCAATAAAACACCCAACCACAAAACATCCTCAAACCGAATTTTTAGACCATTAATACCAAATTCAAGCACTTACTTCTTCGAAACAATGATTAGACCCAAGTTTAATCCGCATGAGGGCTTTGATTTCCACTCAAATCAACTAACCAAGAACCACAAAATTACAAATCACAACATGGAACGAAAATTATACTAACACAACTCCACATTAATCAAAGAACGAACTAAAAATGGAATATAAGAAAAAAGATAATTTAACGAAACTTACACTATGTACGAACTACGCTCCAATAGAAAATATCACATACGACCACCAGCAGAAAATGGAACGACAATAAGCAAAAATCAAAGAAGAAGGAGAAAAGAAAACAAAAGAAAGAAGAAGAGAGAAAAAAATGGAGAAGAGGGGGAGAGTGCAAAGTGGGAAGTGGGAGAGATAATTTCATAACTAACCACACCCCACTATATCCCACTAATTAACCACCCACCAGATTCCCTCATAGTTCAAAACAAAAACAATTTTCTTTTTGCACACACGGGGACTCAAACACAGGACCAAAGGTTAAGATGAAGCCTTACCACTGAACCAACAAGCTCATTCTTGTCAACAATCAAGTGAAAATAATTTATAAACTAGATGTTAAAATATATAGGTTTAGGAAAAAATAGCAAAAAATCAAGGGAAGGGATTTGAACATAGGACCTCTTACACACAAACACTACACTTAACCACTAAACCAGATCAATTCACTTGTCATAATTTTCATAATCTTAACTCAAAAGTCGGACGTAACCACTCATGGTTTCACTAACTCAGTTTCTTCAAAACCCAATTTTTGGGATGTGACATACCCTATTTTTGCACCAATCTTAACTATACATGTCTTGGTGATCAAAGTTTGAGGAAAATTTCAAAAAGATGTACATGTTATTTGTATGATGTTCAAAAAAAATTTCTCTGTTCAATGTCAAAGTAAAAAGAGCAAAATAAATATTCAAAATATTGAGAAGTATTGATTGGGCATAAAGCTTCAAATAAAGTTTGGGGGTGTTAAAACCCATTAGTAGGAATATGTACCTCGAAAAGATCCAAGGCAAAGTTAGGGTTTAGATTACTGAACCTAAAAATTCACTTCTATTTATCCCTACCTTCAGCCTAGCCCCATTACAACCCTATAAAAGACCTATTGATTTGGATGATTATGTCGACTCCATTAGTGGAGAGGAAATGCTAAGTTCAACATATGAGGACCACTAATTAAACCTTTTGATTGTTTGCCTAATTGATAAGGAAACTTTGATTGAATGGTAAATATTATGTATGATCTTGAAAACCATGCACTCTATAACTTATGCTAGCATTTTCCCGCACTTAGAAAAAAAATTTGAAATATTTTTTGCATATGAACGACTTATCAATAAAAAGATTTTGTAAGCATAGTTTTGTTGATGTATGTTTATGTAAAAAAGTTGATTTTACTTAGGAATTCTATTTAAACTTATTGTGAGATCGCTTTACCTAAATTTTTGCTTTGCATTACTCAGGACGAGCAATGGATTAAGTTTGGGGGTGTGTAAACTCTAAATTATATAGGTTTTTGTAGTAGTTTATGGCACTTTTTTACTTAAAAATAATATTAATCCTGAGTATTTGATAGTTAAAAGGGTGAATTTTTTTCATATTAAGATAAGGGGCATGGTTTAATAAATAATGTAATTCTATGTTATTTTGCATTAAATATGTGCATAATTTAATTATTTTATATTTTATGGGACATATTAATTTTGATTTAATTTCTTGCAGTTGGACCAAGGAATTATGAATGATTTATTTGTTAAATCCACATGGACATGAGCCTATTTTTCACTTTACATGGATGACAACATCAAGTAAATTTGGGGCATGATGAAATTAATTTGATCCAATTAAAGTTGGTGCAATTGATGAACAAGTTTGGCATGCATTTGGGTCATCAACCCGTCCAAATAAGGGAGAATGAAGTCCAATTCAGCAAGGGAATTTGGGTAGCTCAAAATTCACTACTGGGATATTTATTCAGACGTCCTCACACTTGCAAAACATTTAGAAATCAGCCCTCAACAATTACACTTGAAACTGTCCACCACCTTGCTTGATTCAAGCATGATTTCATGCATGAATAAAACAACCAACAACTACTCCCTTCCTCAAAATATGGCCGGCCGAGCATGAGCAAACCTACTTGCCATCCCTCTAGTATAAATAGACCCTCTCATTCCACTATTCAACCATCCCTCAACACACATTTCCTCTCATCCTTCACTAACCTCTCATTTTCCTTCCACTTCCCTTACCCTCTCACACATAAAACCCTTCATATAGTAGAAATTCCTTGAGAAAATTATCTCTTGGCTGGCCATCTTGAGGAGCGTCTTGTAAAGGAACAATTATGAGGATCGGAAGAAGCCACTGTGATTAATTCCAGAGGACTGCCGAAATTACTTCAGAGTTTTTTCTTCCTTAATATTTATTGTTGTTAAATATGTTTGCAATGTGTTTTGTTATTTTTTAATTAACGATGATAGCTTAATTTTGTTTTCCTAGAATGGTTACATTAATTTGACAAAGTTCATTTGAGTTATGTTCATAATGTTCTGTGCCTCAATCAGTCATGCTTTCAATTAAAATCAGGCATGTATTTCATTCATTAAAATTTGATTGAATGCATTAGAATTAGTTGAGTGATCCTAGCCAGACGGTGATTAATGGACGCAATAATTGAAAGGTGAATGCTTAATTTAGATCCTAGCCCGATTAAATTAAAGGCTCGTAATAACTTGAGAGAGCTATATTACATTGCATAACTTTTGGATTTGTGTGATTAAATTGTTTCAAACCTAATACATCCCTGTTACTTTGTAAAAAATCTAAGAAACCCTTAGTTAAAAATGATCATGGTAGCATGCATGTTTTTCTAAGTGAAAGATTCTGAAAGGACATAAAATTGGTTTCAAGCTCATGAAAGATCGAGTTGCCATGGAATACTTTCTGGAACATTATTTGTAGCACCCCTTACCCGTATTCAATGCCGAAACAGGGCGCGAGGCATTACCAGACATAAACACAAGCAAACATATAAAACCGAGACATAAATTTCCATCCAAGTTTAAAACCTTTCACATACATTCATATCATCCCTATCATGAGCCTACGAGGCCCAAAACATGCACCGAAAGTGGTTCAGGACTAAACTGAGAACTTTGGAAACTTTTTGGAAACTTAGAAAATTTTTCATGTAAAAGGGGTCACACGCCCGTGTGGGTTCGGGACACGCCCGTGCTTTTGGCTGTGTTCAAATTAGGGAGCTTTCTATTTATGACATCATCATCAAATTGTGGTCACACGGCCAAGTCACACACCAGTGTGCTTAGGCCGTGTGATCGATTAAATTTTCATATTTTTTCATAAAATAGGTGCAGACTTCACACGGGCAAGGCACACGCCCGTGTTCGAGGCCGTGCCATCCACACGGCTGAGATACACGCCCGTGTCCCTGCCTGTGTGCTCATTACTGAGCATTCTATTTTGCAACAATTAAGGTGCAGGGGACACACGGCCAGAACACACGCCCATGGGGCAAGCCGTGTGTCACACACGGACTAGACTCACGCCCGTGGGTCTACCCGTGTGGACAAAAACAAGGCTATTTACCAAGCCATTTTGTCACCCTTCCATGTACATACCTTCACAACAAAACATAACACCAATCCAAGCACATACATTCAACCAAATCAGCCACAACCAAGGCAACAACACTCATTCATATACTACCATCTATCACATACAACCATCACATACTTATCAACTCAAGCATGCAAATTCCCACATCCATGATAAGCATCATCATATGTATATATACTTAAACAATATTAGCCAATTTCATTGGCCATTTACAAAATAAATTATCAACCATCATAAGCCAACACATTTGGCCAAATCAATTATGGCACATAACAAAATGATCAAGTCCCTATACATGCCATAACTCACAATGTTAAATTTATCGGTACCCAAAATGATATGTTGATAGTGTGAGTGAATCTCCGACATTCTTCGATCCTCGAGCTAGCTTGGTGACACTATAAGACAAGGGAAAAGAAAGGGGAGTAAGCTTTATAGCTTAGTAAGTTCCTATGCAAATAATAGGCATTATAACACATATTTAACACATAATTAACATGATGTAAATTTGCATAAATGTCATTATAAATTTCATAGTCAAACTTACTCAATCATAAACTTACCAAGGGTTCATCACATATCGAGCTCATTAAGCATGAGTCTTATGTACATACCTGTACCCAAGTGCAACATACCAAATTCTTTCACAACTTTAACATTTTTGTCGAACTACCCGTTGAACCATTTGGAATACTAAAGGATACTCGGGACATCTCGCATTCATAGTACCATACCAATGCCATATCCCAGATATGGTCTTACATGGGATCTCATATCGATGCCAATAGCCCAACTATGGTCTTACATGAAGTCTCATATCGATGCAATATCCCAGATATGGTCTTACACGAAATCTCAATAACCCTAATGTCATGACATTTGTATCCTAACTATTCCTAAGGTTCAACCGGGATTTTCTCGCTTGTCGAACTTTTTCGATTACGTTCAAGGAGTCGATCATAATCCATACAATATTAAAGCATTTAGTACATAAATAAAACAATGCATTATTTACATACGAACTTACCTCGGTACAAAAATAGTAGGAATGGGACCTAATCGTCAAATACTTTGTTTTTCTCCCGATCTAGGTCTAAACCTTGTTTCTCTTGATCTATAATAGAAAATTTAACTCATTTATTATTCACATTATTCAATTAAGTCCAAAAATCACATTATGGCAAAATTACATTTTTGCTCCTAAACTTTGACATATTTACATTTTTTCCGCTAGGCTCGAAAAATGAAATCTATTCAATTTCTTTGATTCCCAAGCCTAGTCGATCCTCTTTTATACTTATATAAGTCCACATTTTTAATTTAATCACACTTTTACACACATTTTATAATCTTTTTACAAATAGGTCCTTTTGACATTTTCATCAAAGACCACCTAGCAAAAGTTGTTTATCACACATCAAACATGCATAATCCACCATTAGACATCAAAATACACAAAGATCCAACATGGTTCAAACCCTAGACCTTTATTATTCCTTAAATTAATGGTAGAAATAGATAGATCAAATTACAAGGATCTCAAAAACATGAAAATCATTAAAAACGAGCTATAACGGACTTACAATCGAGTTTGGAAGCTTGACAAACCCTAGCTATGTCTCCCTCTTGTAAATTTCGGCCAAGGGGTTCAAGATGAGCAAAAATTGGCTTTTAATTTGATTATTAATTCATTTAATTAGCCAAATGACCAAAATGCCCCTAACTTAAAACATGAAAATTCTCTTACTCCATGTCCATTTTTGTCCACTAACTTAACCAATGGTCTAATTACAATTTAAGGACCTTTAATTTAAAATTTCATAGCAATTAGACACCTCTAGCATGTAGAACTCAACTTTTGCACTTTTTACAATTTAGTCCTTTTGACTAAATTGAGTGCCTAAACGTCAAAATTTTCGAACGAAATTTTCACAAAATCATTCTGTGAAATTATAGACCTTAATAATATAATAAAAATGAACTTTTCTGCGTCGAATTTGTGGTCCCAAAACCACTGTTCGACTAGGCCCAAAATCGGGCTGTTACATTATTAAGCATGATGAAAATGAATTAAGTTGAATGATGTGATTATTCTAGCCCATTCATGTTATTTATTGTTGAAGTTTGTGAATTTACTGCTAAACCTATCTCAGTCATCTTATTGCATACAATGCATTTAGATTAGTTTGCATTAGGGATCACTTTGCATCTAGATTATTTAATTTAATTTAATCATCAATCACCACAAGAATATTGTGTTTTTTACCAAATTGTTAATAATAATTTTACAATGAATTGATTAACATACACAGTCCCGGTGGAGACGATAACTCTATTACTTAGTTATTACTTGATGATGACTGTGTACACTTGCACAAACCACATGTTACAGTATCGCGATATCCGAGCTTGGATATCGTGATACCACTGCCTGACAAGTGAAAAAATTATAGGGGCAATTTTTTTGTCTAAACAAGCTTATGTCTTCTTTTTACTTAAAGGTAAAATGGTCAATATTAGGTTAAATGTTTGTTGGCTATAAATGCAATTTTATAAGCCTTTCATTTCAGATTTTGGTGGTTGATAGTTTCCTTTAGTTTTTCATAGTTTTAGGGTTAGGTTTTCTTTTCTTTTTCTTTTTAGATTAGTTTTTCTCTTTTCTTTTTAGATTATATTTTATTTTTGTTATTTTCTTTCTTTCTCGCTGTTGAAGACTATGTAAAAGTGAGATGATCAAACTCTTGGCCTTCATTAGATTTCTGTAAATCAAATGAGCATTTCTCAAACTCTTTACCCTTATGTTATGCTTACCATTTGTTTGATAAAATGCTTGTTAGGAATTTAAGTTTGGTTATGTGCTAGATGTTTTGGATAGTTGATTGTTTGGTTGCTTGTTAGCTTAAGCTGATGTCTATTCTTGATTGATTGGTTGTTCAATTATATCAAAATGCTTAATACGCTAGAATTGATGCCTCTAGTGAAAAGCCTAGATAAACGAGATCGAGAGGAGAATTTATCCTTAGATCGTTCAATATGATTGTGCTGAGTAGTGAGATCGAGAGGTAATCTATATGTCTTGGTGAGAATAAGAGGTAATCTTAGGTGGTATCTTTTACTTTAGGATTAGATCGAGAGAAGATTCCTAGCTAAGAGTGGCAATCAATATAATCGGTATAGACTCATTAGCTTAGTTAATGATTCCTTACGTCTTTTCTCTTTCCTACTTTATAGGGTAAGTCCCTTCCTCTCAGCACACACCTTTTGCGTCCTCCTTTTCAGAGTGGTTCATCTGGTACATGTACAGCTGGCTGAGAGTGACATAGACTAAGTGTTGCGTCATCTTCTTGGAATTGCCATGGCATTCTTGTTGCCAATGTAACCAATTTGCCAAGGCAATATTTCACTTCCTTCATTTTTTTCTCCTTTCTCTCTTTTCTTCTTCATCCTGCACCTGTTGCCAACAATAACTAACACCTTTCTTCCCTAGTAACAAATAATGACATTTATAGCATAACCCAAGCTTTGTTATGCAATGTTCTAAAAATATCCTAAAAATGCTAACATATTTACTTAATTACAAACAATTAATTCAATCTAGAGGCCTTAAATATAACTCTTTTCAAGAGTTATCAAGTACCGAGGAGAATGGCTATTTTACCACACTATTTGTTATTTGATAGATTTTCTGCCTTTATTTTATACGGTGGTTTCTACCACATCATGTAACAGCCCAATTTTGGGGCTAGTCAGAATAGTGGTTTTGGGACCACTAATCCGAGGTTGAAGAAAATTATTTTAATATTATTTTATGTGTTATAGCATGATTATAAGGATGCATGAAAATTTTGGTGCTTTAATTTTAGCAATTGTATGCTTAATTGCGAAAAAGGACTAAATCGCATAAAGTGCGAAAGTTTCTTTTTACAAGCTAGAGGTGTCTAATAGCAATAGAATATTAAATTGGAGGTCCTTAAAGTGAAATTAGGTCATTGGGGAGGTGATGGTCGGCCATAGGGGACAAAATTAGAGGCTTGGTCAATGGTTAGGTGAGTTGGTGATTTAATTGAATAAAATAAGATTAAATAAAGGAAAGGCTATCATCTTTTTCATTTCTCTTCTCCTTCCACCAAAATTTTCAGCAAGAAATAGGTGTTTTGAAGCTCAAAATTTCAGCCAAGCTATTCTCTTGCAAGTAAGTGGCTTTAGAGGTCTTTCTTGATAATTTTTGTACTTTTGGGACCTCTAAAGCTTAAGCTAGCTAATGAGGGGACTATTTTGCAAAATGGTTGAAAGTTGAGGGATTTTCCATGTGAGTGCTTGTGTTGTTTGTTGAGTTTTTAGGGAAGAAAATGAATGATGGTTGTTAAATAAACAACTTTTGTGAAAGGTGTTTCCATGAAAACACCTAAAAGGGACCTATTTGTAAAGGTTATAAATTGAGTATTAAATGCATGAAATAATTGAAATTTTGAGTTGCTATTAGAGGTAATATGAATCGGCTAGGCTTTAGTGTGTGAAAAATGAACACATTTCATTTTACGAGCCTAGGGGTAAAATCGTAATTTTGCCAAAGTATAAGGGCAAAATTGTCATTTTTGCCTAAGTAGAAATTTTGAAGTATTACGAATTGTGTAGAGATTAAATGAGTAAATTTTATTATTTTAGATCAAGAAGAATGCGGAAACAACCTTGATCGGGGAAAAGGCAAGGTTACGGATTAAGCCGCAAATTAAAATATTTTGCACCGAGGTAAGTTTATGTGTAGACGATACATCCTTAATACCTATGCTTATACCTATTGCTGCAATGTATGGATGTAAATGCTTATTGGTGAGCTTAATTGTAAATGGTAGAGAATGGGTAATTCTCGAATAAACCTCAGAATAGAAATATGAGTACGGATGATTATCCGTAAATATTTAATTGTTGGTGGGCTGTGTGCGATACCACCTTGTTATTTATTCACGATGGGTTGTGTGCGATACCATCGTTTATATATATAAATATTTGGTGGGCTATGTGCGATACCACCGTAATTATCATTGTTGGTGGGCTGTGTGCGTTACCACCCTATTTGTGATTAATGTTGGGCTGTATGCGAAACCATCGGATATCTTGTATCATTCCGAAGGGTTCATCGAGAAACTTATTTAAGTAAATAATACATGTGGCTTTGTGGTGATAAGTGCAGGGCATATGCACAAGTAAATGTGAGCAATGTTTATGATATGTGGTTTGGATGTGGTAAGAGTTGAGATGAGTAAGCATGACTATGAGAAAATAAATTATTTTACATAGTATGAGATGTTTTTGATTATTTAGCATATGTATGATGCGTATTGTTTACATATAAACTTACTAAGCTTAAAGCTTACTCCCTCCTCTTTTACCTTGTTTTATAGTGTCGAAGAGCCAGATCGGAATACGGAGATAAGCAAATGATCATCCACACTATCAGCTCACTTTGGTATAGTTGGACTTAGCATTTTGTGTATGGCATGTATAGGGGCTAGACTTAGTTAAATGTCATATTGTTTTGGCCAAATGTGTTGGCTCATTCAAAGATGAACTCTTTTGTATAAGGCCATAGTTGATGGCTCTTTCTTATTAATTTATGAAAAGATGAGGTTATTCATGAATGTGCAAGATGCATGATTGGTTTGTTTAGTCTAAAAATGTATATATGGGTTGAAGGTTTTATGTGAATTATGTTTGTATGTGTTGGGGTGATAGAAAGAGCTTGGCAAATAGTCTTGTTCTTCTCCACACGGGTAGACACATGGGTATTTGTCTAGGCCATATGTGACACACGGTCAACCTCATGGGCGTGTGGTTAGGCCGTGTGCCCCTTGCATGCTAGGTTTGCAAGTCAGTATGCTCAGTAGTAAATACACGGGCAGAGACATGGCCGTGTAGAAGGCACAGCCAAGGACATGGGCGTGTGCCCAGGCCATGTGAAGTCTGCACCTGGAATTAGGAATTTAATTTTCCACACGGTTGAAGGATACGGGCGTGTGCCTAGGCCGTGTGACATTTATGGGTTGATGATGTCAAAAACAGAATGCTAAGGTTTTTGGCACACGGGCGTGTTGAGGCCGTGTGGGGGACACGGGCCAGGGACACGGGCGTGTTTCTGGCCGTGTGAAAACCCCTGTAGGTTCGAATTAAAAAATAATTCTACACGGGTTTGGAACACGGGTATGTGATATGCCACAAGGGCATGTCCATTCTTCCACACGGGCGTGTGGATTGTTTAGTGAAAAATTTTCTAAGATTTTCTAGAGAGCTTCAAAGGAGCTCGATTTGATTCCGAACCATTCCTAAAGTGTGATTTAGACCTCATAGGCTTGTTTAAGAGGTGTCAATAAAAGTTTTAAGTTTGGAGAGGAAAGTCAAGTCCCGGTGTTGCATAAGTGTTGGTGTATAAGACTAGTAATGCCTCGTACCCTATTCCAGCATCAATTACGGGTAAGGGGTGTTACATTTAGTGGTATCAGGGCCATGGTTTAGTCGGTTCTCTGACTACCATAGTGTGTGTGAGAGTCTAGCTATACATGCCATAAATATATATTGATAGTGTGGTGACTCCTGACAATGTTAAATTGTGCTTTCGTATAGTAAATGGATCCCGACCAAGCGGCTGCTAATGACGCTGCTAGTAATGCGCCGGCTTCCGCGCAAGGCACCGTGCCTGTAGAAAGTAGACCTGAGACTTAGGGTCAAGGAGAAGAGGCTCGAGAAGCCTTTCTCCACATGATGAGTAATTGGTACACTGAGTATGTATGAGAAAACCCAAATGCTCAACCTTCTCCACCCCCACCTATACCTCAGCCAGTCCCCGTGGCTCGTCAAGGTATAGATTTGGTAAGAATGACCAAACCCCTGGTCGATAAGCTTCGAAAGCAAAGGGCCGAGGAATTTAGAGCCAACATAGATGATGACCCTGAAAGAGCAGAGTTCTGGCTTGAGAACTCTATGTGGGTATTCAATGAACTCTCTTGCATGCCTGAGGAGAGCTTAAAATGTGCGGTGTCTTTGCTGAGGGACTCGGCATATCGTTGGTGGAAAATGCTGACATCCGTAGTACCGAGGGAGAGAGTGACATGGGACTTCTTCTTAGAAGAGTTCTGAAAGAAGTACATAAGTCAGCAATTTGTTTACCAGAAACGGGAGGAGTTCCTTGAATTGAAGCAAGGTAAGATGACTGTGGCAGAGTATGAGCGCGAATTTGTTAGGCTCAGTAAGTATACGCAAGAGTGTGTGTCTACGAAAGCTATTTTGTGCAAGAGGTTCGAAGATGGGCTGAATGAGGATATTAGATTACTAGTTGGGATCTTGGAATTAAAAGAATTTGTGGTGTTGGTCGATAGAGCTTGCAAGGCTGAGGAGTTGAATAAGGAAAAGAGAAAAGCCATGATGGAGGCCCGAGATGCAAGGAAGAGGCCGATGAGTAAATCGTTCCAAGCTCAATCAAAGAGGTCCAAGGAAATGAACCATCGGATGATTGCTTTAATTGGGTATTCACACCGCAATCAAGGTAATACGAATACGGTCCCGAGAGTTCAAGCCACCTCGATGGCAAGTGTGGGTAATACAAAGTCAAATAAACTAGAGTGTCCAAACTGTGGTAGACAACACACTGGGGGGTGTTGAGGAAACAACCGTAATTGCTACAAGTGTGGCTCACCTGACCATTTTTCATTCAGAACTGTCCAGAGAGGGATGAGAAAGATAGAAAACAAGAAGTAAGAGCGAGCAATGTACCTTCGAGGGGTAGACCACAAAGGAACCCGGGGAGTGGGACTAGTAATAGAGGTGCGCCTAGAGATTCTGCTGTGAGGTCAGAGGGTAGAGCACCTGCAAGGACTTATGCCATTCGGGCTCGCGAAGAGGCATCATCTCTCGATGTAATAACAGGTGCTTTTTCTCTTCATGATACCTCTGTTGTTGCTTTGATTGATCCGAGGTCTACCCATTCTTATATTTGCATGAAATTGGCATCTAGCATAAGTATAATTGTTGAGTCTACGGAATTTGTGGTAAAAGTGTCAAACCCATTAGGGAAACATGTGCTAGTTGACAAAGTGTGTAGAAATTGTCCTTTGACAATTAGAGGTCATTATTTTCCGGCAAATCTCATGTTGTTTCCGTTTGATGAATTTGACCTAATTCTTGGCATGGATTGGTTAACTACTCATAATGTTTTAGTAAACTGTGGTAGTAATTTTATTGAATTGATAAGTGTAAATGGAGATGTTATTCGGGATGAATCAGGTAAATCGAATAATATGCCTGTAGTGATTTCGTCAATGGTAGCTGAAAAATACATGAGAAAAGGGTATGAGTCCTATCTCGCCTTTGTGTTGAATACTCAAGAGTCAGAGGTAAAGATTGAATCAGTGCCTATGGTGTGTGAGTATCCGGATGTGTTTCCGAAAGAGTTACCCGGGTTGCCTCCAGTTAGAGAGGTCGAATTTGGTATTGAGTTAGTTCTGGGTACAACACTTATTTCGGTTGCCCCGTATAGAATGGCACCGTTAGAGTTAAAAGAGTTGAAGGTTCAGTTGCAAGATCTAATTGATAAGGGTTTTGCAAGACCGAGCTATTCATCGTGGGGTGCTCCGGTACTCTTTGTAAAGATGAAAGATGGGTCGATGAGATTGTGTATAGATTACAGACAACTCAACAAGGTAAAGGTGAAGAATAAGTATCCCTTGCCAAGGATAGATGATTTATTTGACCAATTAAAGGGAGCTACGGTGTTTTCTAAGATAGACCTGAGGTCTGGCTATTACCAGTTGAGGGTTAAGGAGCAAGATGTGCCGAAAACTGCATTTCGGACGAGGTATGGCCATTATGAGTTCCTTGTCATGCCATTTGGTTTAACGGATGCTCCCGCGGTCTTTATGGATTTAATGAACCGTATCTTTCGACCGTATTTAGATAAGTTTGTAGTTGTTTTTATTGATGACATACTGATTTATTCAAGGGATGAGAGTGAACATGCAAAGCACCTGAGAACTGTTTTGCAGACTCTAAGAGAGAAGCAATTGTATGCTAAATTTAGCAAGAGTGAGTTTTGGCTCCGAGAGTCGGATTCTTTGGACACATTGTGTCAGGTGATGGAATTAGAGTCGATTCGAGTAAGATCTCAGCTGTTGTGGAGTGGAAACCTTCGAGGAATGTGTCAGAGATTAGGAGCTTTTTGGGCTTAGCGGGTTACTACAGACGGTTCGTTAAAGGGTTCTCCATGATTGCTACCCCGATGACGAGACTGTTACATAAAGATGTTAAGTTTGAATGGACCGAGAAATGCCAACAGAGTTTTGAGAAACTGAAAGCTTTGCTGACTGAAGCATCGATTTTAGTACAACAGGAGTTGGGAAAGGAGTTTGTCATCTACAGTGATGCTTTGTTAAATGGTCTTGGCTGTGTGCTGATGCAAGAGGGAAAGGTGATAGCTTATGCCTCGAGACAGCTAAAACCGCATGAGAAGAATTATCCGACTCACGATTTGGAGTTTGGCTGCGATTGTTTTTGCCTTGAAGATTTGGCGTCATTATTTGTATGGAGAGAAGTGCCGAATCTTCACCGATCACAAGAGCTTGAAATACTTGATGAATCAAAAGGATTTGAATTTGCGACAACGGCGGTGGCTCAAATTACTAAAGGACTATGAGTTAGTAATCGATTACCACCCGGGGAAAGCGAATGCGGTTGCAGATGCCTTGAGCTGAAAATCCCTGTATGCTTTGAGAGCTATGAGTACGAGCTTAGTATTGTCTGATGATGGTGCTATATTGGCCGAGTTGAGGGCTAGACCATTATTTATTCAGCAAATATGTAAAGCTCAAAAGAAATATGATGAGATGCAAGTTAAGAGAGCTCAGTGCGAATCGGGGAATAACTCTGATTTTTGGATTGGTTTAGAAGATTGTTTGATGTTTCATGATAGAGTTTGTGTACCTAAAGATGATGAGTTGATCCAGAAAATTTTACATGAGGCACACAACGGTTGCTTGTCAGTACATCCGGGCAGCACAAAAATGTACAATGATTTAAAGAAGTTGTATTGGTGGCCGGGTATGAGAAGAGATATCTCCGAGTTTGTTACAAAGTGTTTGATCTGTCAACAAGTGAAAGCTGAGCATCAAGTACCTTCGGGATTACTTCAGCCAGTGATGGTTCTCGAATGGAAGTGGGATTGAATCACAATGGATTTTGTAACGGGGTTACCTATGACTCCGAAAAAGAAGGATGTTGTGTGGGTTATTGTTGATAGATTAACGAAATCGGCTCACTTTATACCGGTGCTTGTTGATTTCTCACTTGACAAGTTGGCTGAGCTGTATATTACTGAGGTTGTGAGATTACATGGAGTGCCTATATCCATTATCTCGGATAGAGATCCAAGGTTCACTTCGAGGTTTTGGAAAAAGTTGCAAGAAGCCTTGGGTACGAAGTTGAACTTTAGTACTGCGTTCCATCTGCAAACCGATGGCCAATCCAAAAGAGTAATTTAAGTTCTTGAGGATATGCTCCGATGCTGTGTTTTAGAGTTTGAAGGTAGTTGGGATAAATATCTACCTTTGGTTGAATTCGCCTACAACAGTAGTTATCAGTCGAGCATACGGATGGCGCCGTACGAAGAATTATATGGTCACAAGTGTCAGACTCCTCTGTATTGGACCGAGCTTAGTGAGAAGCAAATTCATGGGATTGATATAGTTAAAGAAACCAAAGAGAAAGTGAAAGTGATCCGTGATAGTTTGAGAGCTGCTTCAGATCGACAAAAGTCATACGCAGATTTAAAAAGGAAAGAAATTGAGTTTCAGGTGGGCAATAAAGTATTCCTGAAAGTATCCCCGTGGAAGAAAATATTGAGATTTGGACGAAAGGGCAAATTGAGTCCACGATTCATAGGGCCGTATGAGGTTATTGAGAGGATTGGACTAAAAGCTTATCGGTTGGCCTTGCCGACAGAGTTGGAAAGAATACACAACGTCTTTCATGTGTCAAATTGAGATTCGACCAGATATGACCTATGAAGAGGAGCCAATTAATATTTTGGCTCGAGAGGTTAAACAGTTGAGGAACAAAAGTATAGCCTTAGTGAAAGTGTTGTGGCAAAAACACGGTGTAGAAGAGGCTACGTGGGAACCGAAAGCAATAGTACCAAAACCTTTTTACCGGTAAGATTTTCGGGGACGAAAATCTCTAAAAGGGGGAGAGTTGTAATAGCCTGATTTTAGGGCTAGTCAGAATAGTGGTTTCGAGACCACTAATCCGAGGTTGAAGAATATTATTTTAATATTATTTTATGTGTTATAGCATGATTATAAGGATGCATGAAAATTTTGGTGCTTTAATTTTAGCATTTGTATGCTTAATTGCGAAAAAGGAATAAATCGCATAAAGCGCGAAAGTTTCATTTTACAAGCTAGAGGTGTCTAATAGCTATAGAATATTAAATTGGAGGTCCTTAAAGTGCAATTAGGCCATTGGGGAGGTGATGGCCGACCATAGGGGACAAAATTAGAGGCTTGGTCAGTGGTTAGGTGAGTTGGTGACTTAATTGAATAAAATAAGATTAAATAAAGGAAAGGATATCATATTTTTCATTTCTCTTCTCCTTCCACCGAAATTTTCAGCAAGAAATAGGGGTTTTGAAGCTCAAACTTTCAGCCAAGCTATTCTCTTGCAAGTAAGTGACTTTAGAGGTCTTTCTTGATAATTTTTGTACTTTTGGGACCCCTAAAGCTTAAGCTAGCTAATGAGGGGACTATTTTGCAAAATGGTTGAAAGTTTAGGGATTTTCCATGTGAGTGCTTGTGTTGTTTGCTAAGTTTTTAGGGAAGAAAATGAATGATGGTTGTTAAATAAACAACTTTTGTGAAAGGTGTTTCCATGAAAACACCTAAAAGGGACCAATTTGTAAAGGTTAGAAATTGAGTAGTAAATGCATGAAATAATTGAAATTTTGAGTTGCTATTAGAGGGAATATGAATCGGCTAGGCTTGAGTGTGTGAAAAATGAACACATTTCATTTTACGAGCCTAGGGGCAAAATTGTAATTTTGCCAAAGTATAAGGGCAAAATGGTCATTTTTGCCTATGTAGAAATTTTGAAGTATTATGAATTGTGTAGAGATTAAATGAGTAAATTTTATTATTTTAGATTAAGAAGAATGCGAAAACAACCTTGACCGGGGAAAAGGCAAGGTTACGGATTAAGCCGCAAATTAACATATTTTGCACTGAGATAAGTTTATGTGTAGACGATACATCCTTAGTACCTATGCTTACACCTATTGATGCAATGTATGGATGTAAATGCTTATTGGTGAGATTAATTGTAAATGGTAGAGAATGGGTAATTCTCGAATGAACATCGAAATATAAATGTGAGTACGGATGATTATCTGTAAATATGTAATTGTTGGTGGGCTGTGTGCGATACCACCTTGTTATTTATTCACGATGGGCTATGTGCGATACCATCGTTTATATATATAAATATTTGGTGGGCTATGTGCGATACCACCGTAATTATCATTGTTGGTGGGCTGTGTGCATTACCACCCAATTTGTGATTAATGGTGGGCTGTGTGCGAAACCACCGGATATCTTGTATCATTCCGAAAGGTTCATCGAGAAACTTGTTTAATTAAATAATCCATGTGGCTTTGTGGTGATAAGTGTAGGGCATATGTATAAGTAAATGTGAGCAATGCTTATGATATGTGGTTGGGATGTGGTAAGAGTTGAGATGAGTAAGCATGACTATGAGAAAATAAATTGTTTTACATAGTATGAGATGTTTTTGATTATTTAGCATATGTATGATGCTTATTGTTTACATATAAACTTACTAAGCTTAAAGCTTACTCCCTCCTCTTTTCCCTTGTTTTATAGTGTCGAAGAGCCAGCTCGGAATACTGAGATAAGCAAAGGATCATCCACACTATCAGCTCATCTTGGTATAGTTGGACTTAGCATTTTGTGTATGGCATGTATAGGGGCTAGACTTAGTTAAATGTCATATTGTTTTGGCCAAATGTGTTGGCTCATTCAAAGATGAACTCTTTTGTATAAGGCCATTATTGATGGCTCTTTCTTATTAATTTATGAAAAGATGAGGTTATTCATGAATGTGCAAGATGCATGATTGATTTGCTTAGTCTAAAAATGCATATATGGGTTGAAGGTTTTATGTGAATTATGTTTGTATGTGTTGGGGTGATAGAAAGAGCTTGGAAAATAGCCTTTTTCTTGTCCACACGGGTAGACAGACGGACGTGTGTCTAGGCCGTGTGTGACACACGATCAACCTCATGGGCGTGTGGTTAGGCCGTATGCCCCCTTGCGTGCTAGGTTTGCAAGTCAGTATGCTTAGTAGTAAACACACGGGCAGAGACACGGTCATGTGTCTCAGCCGTGTGGCAGGCACGGCCAAGGACATGGGCATGTGCCCAGGCCGTGTGAAGTCTGCACCTGGAATTAGGAATTTAATTTGCCACATGATCAAAGGACACAGGCGTGTGCCTAGGCCATGTGACATTTATGGGTTGATGACGTCAAAAACAGAATGCCAAGGTTTTTGGCACACGGGCGTGTTGAGGCCGTGTGGGGGACACGGATGTGTGTCCGGCCGTGTGAAAACCCTTGTAGGTTCGAATTGAAAAATAATTCCACATGGGCATGTGATATGCCACACGGGCATGTGGATTGTTTAGTGAAAAATTTTCTAGAGAGCTTCATATGAGCTCGATTTGATTCCGAACCATTCCTAAAGTGTGATTTACACCTCGTAGGCTTGTTTAAGATGTGTCAATAAAAGTTTTAAGTTTTGAGAGGAAAGTCAAGTCTCAGTGTTGCATAAGTGTTGGTGTATAAGACTAGTAATGCCTCGTACCCTGTTCCGGCGTCGATTACGGGTAAGGGGTGTTACACATCGAGCTTTGCTCACATTCGTTGGAGTTTGGCAGACGAGTCCTAGGGAACTCGTGGTGTGTAGCGGATGGTTGAGGTAGGAAACTTTTTTCATTGCATCATGATCACGACATAATCGAATGTTATTGATTTATGCTACGTATTGTATTGAATGGTATCGAAATTAATTATTGTTAATCGAACGAATGATGGCCATGCTTATACATCGATTGTCATCGATTCGTTAATGGCTATGTATTGATATGAAATTCCAATGATGGTTATGTGTTATTTTGTTAATTCTAATATGTTTCACTATTTTTTATATTTATGTTCATTTAGATAACTATTCGACTCACACCGAGCTTTCATAAGCTCACCCCCCATAGTGCTTAACTTTTCACGTAAACCTCGAAACTAGGATTCGACCCGACTTACGAAGAATTAACTTAGACCTTGAACTATTTTTAATAAGTATTAATAAGTCCCTATTGGTTTTGGTTTGTAATTTTTTATTATTCCTGGTCTATGGCTTGGTAACTTTTGATATAGGGATTTTTGCATGCATGGATTACTTAATCATAATAACCAAAAAATGCATGATATCTGACTTAAGTAAAATTCGACATTGTTCCTTAATTTCTACAGCATTGCAAAGAAACCATTTTTGAAAAGAAAATAAATCAATAAGGCAACTAGATTTCCAAAATGACATGAATAATGAGTTTTTTGTTTTGCTGCATTAGTTAACATCAAGTTTTTACAAAGTAAAGCGGCAAACAAATGATTTTTTTTCTAAAACAACACTGCCAATAATAAATGAATCTTAAGTACCTATGACCTAATAAATTAATGTTTTTTAAACTAACTCAAAGTACAACTTTGGTTTTTCTCTAAAATGAGTTTATTTAAGGTCTTCAAAAGTGATGTAAGTTAGCTTAGCCATTTCGGTAGCTAATGTAGCCTTCTCAATCTGGCCATAATGTCTACTCCAGGTTAGGGAGGTTACACATCCTCCTCAAAATCCATCTCATCATATTCCTCCCTTCCTCAGTTTCTTCTTCCTTTTCGCTCTCATGCTCTTCTTCTTCCTGCTCTAGATGCGTCGGCCCAAACATATCTAGCGTGTAATTAGGTACCATAATATTGTTCTGCCATGCAAACTCCTAAAATATCGGGCCTGACTCTTGCATCGAGTGTATCATCTAATCTAGCTTGGGATGACTGCTCTCGCCAACTTCTTGTCGAGTGGTAGGTTTTGTTTTTCTTTGTGACGAAGCTGGAGTGGTCGTCATCTCTTGTTGGCATTTGTTCCACTCCTTTATCTATTTTACCCGAAGCTCAGTGTATTGTGTATAAAAAGTGTTGCCAATTATGCTTCGGGATGGCTTAATTGATTTCTCCGTAGACATCATCGAAACGCCTGCTCTTTTGCATAAGGCTGTCACTAAGTGGGGACATTAGCGTAAACCAAAACCGCTGGAAAAGTATTGACATTAGAAACATTCAAAGCAGGAGCTATTCTAGTACACAAAAATTTAATCCATGTTTTTGCTTCCGGAAACATTATTGCTTGATTAAAGGAAGTTTATAATGTTATCCATGTTTTTGTCTAAAAAATATTCTAAATACGTTTCTTCTATGAAATATTTTTCATAAAATGGAGTATTATAAAATTCAAAAATAACCTGAGGGGTGATTTGTACTTCCTTCCCTCGCACAGGTACTGTTTCCCATGTGTGTCCTTTGGTTTTCTTAGACTCTTGGTCTCGTAAAGATGCATAGAATTCCTGAACTAGAGGGACCACAGTAAAGTCTTTTGGGATAGTACAAAAATGTTCCCATCTATGATATCTACCTAAAGGACATATCTCTTGATAGAGAACCATTGATGGTTCAAATCCCCTCTCTTGAATAAATGTTTTTCCTTGAAGTTCTACGAAATATTTCTCAATGTTTGGATTCTTGAAATTAGAGGGACTCGAAACCGTCGATGGTTCTGGTTCAGTAGTTCTTCTAACTTTTCTTGGAGGCATATTCAATACTATTGTATGTTATGAACTAATATCAAACAATAATCTTAATAGAATAGTAAGAACGAGAAAAAAGAACGCTTAACCTTGACTTCCTTGAACCTTTTTTTTCTTTTCTCTGAGTGGTCGACGATCCTGCACTTAAATAAAGCTTTGAAGAATAGAAATGGAGTTTTAAGAATATAGAGGTTTAGGTGATAAAGGGTTTTATAGATGGAGAGTGTTTGAGAGGGTTTAAAGCTTAAGAAAGAGTTAGGTTTTTTAGTTAAGATGTGTTTAGTCTAAAAATTAGAGGTTTTTATGTCTAAAACCGGGTAAAATAAGGATTATGCAACCGAGTTGCACGAATGGGTCGGGCCAACCTTGCAAAATATTGTAGCGATGTCGCGACACAAGGGTTTCATGTCACGACATCCCTGGCAATTTGCAGTTATTGCGACATCGGGGTTAAATGTCGCGACGCACTCTGGAATTTTGGAATTCTGGGTATATTGTCTTCGGTGTCACGACACACAGAGTCCATGTCGTGACATCGAGTTGGTATTCTAAATTCCTTCGATTCTGGCCTTAGTGTTGCTACATGGGGTTGTCGTGTTACGACACTGACTCTATTTTTTCCCAAACTTTCAATTTCTAGAGTGTCACAGTTCCTAAAAATTTGATAAAATAAGAATCTAGACTAAACAATTAGTTAGATATACAATAATTTACAAAAAAAAAATATTGATTCAAATTATCAAGTTTTTTACTATTGGATTCATCTGACAGCTCCATTAATGCTTATAAGGATGCTTCTCTAATTCTTTCGTTGTTAGTCCATCGCCCGTCGTGTCATTCCACCTTCTTCAACTTATCCATTTCATTGTACCTGTTCTTTCGACCAACACTGTTTGTAGAAAATATCTCCTTTTATTCACGGTAGTTAGGGTTACAAATAGATATTTCACTACAATGCTCACCTAATTTCCTCTTATTTTCCCTACACTGTTGGTGACCACATTTAATATGTTCTATTTCACCATTGATCTTCATGGTTAATTCATTTTTCTCCAGATCAATGGTAGACCTTGATGTAGTTAGAAAAAGTCTACCTAACAAAATGAGTATCTCTCGATCTTATTCAAAGTCTAAGACTACAAAATCTGTCGAAATGATAAAGTTGCGCAAAATTGACTGACACATCTTCGAATACTCCTTTCGGTTGAACTAAAGATCTATCAACCAAATGAAGTGTAATTTGCGTGTTCTTGAGGTCCCCTAACCTAAGTTTCTCACATATTGATAGAGGCATTAAATTGATGCTAGCTCCTAAATCACATAGGGCTCTATTGAAATGAATGCTCCCTATCTCTATGAGAATTGTAAAACTTACTCGGGCTTCCAACTTTTGGGGAACCTATATAGATATAATAGCACTACAAGAAGTGTTCATATTAACTTGTTCACCTGCCTTAATTTTCCTATGCCTAGACATGATTTCTTTTAAAAATTTAGTGTCCTTAGGGACATTTTCAATTAGTTCAATCAAAGCCAGGTTAACATTTAATGTTTTAAAAAAGTTTAAAAAGCTTACAATGTAACATCCTGGAATTAGGGGCTCTGCATTATTTTGTGTTGATGTGTGTTTGGCATGTCTTGTTGTTATTTTGGTGTGTTTGGGGGTCCCGGGAAGGCTCGGGGTAAAGCTTGAGCCTTGGTGAAAATTCTGTTTTTAGGCACTTTAGGGGGGAGCTAGCAGAGGCAGGTCTTAAGAATAAATACTTGTGTTTGATGACACAAGAAAAGAAGTGGTAAGGTGGCAAGGAGACGCCACTTAGAGTGCATGGAAGTGGCGTCACAAAGGAGCAGCAGGGAGAAGGATTTCAAGTCGCACTAACAGCATTCAGAAGCTCTATATTTTTGCGCCTAGGGAGCTAGAGTGGTGGATTCGGCAAGGGCTCTTCAAGGATGAGTGTTGAAGGAGTTAAAGTGTTTGAATGGGTGGCCATGAGAAGGTGGTGGAGTTTGAATTGGTCAAACCGATTCAAATTGTTGGAAGGGAGTGAAGGTAGGAGAAAAATATGGGATTTGGTGTTGGTGGAGTGGTGGCCGAATGTGGGAATCTTGAAGTGGGGGGAGAGGATTCAGTTTAGTGTTAGCTTGAGGTGTGCCGAATGTTAGGAGAGAGTCTTTGGTTTTTATTTTTTTCGGGTTGCCTGGTTCTAGTGTGTGCCGATTTTCTCTAGTGCATCTAAGAGTTCCCCTCATTTCATTTTGCTGTTTTTTTTCAACTCTTTTCTAATATTTTCTCTTAAGTACAAACCTCCTCATTCGTGTTTTCTTTTTCTTTTCTTCAAGGTTACCAAACACCCATTGGCCGAATCTTCCATTATCATCTACCCTTCACATTTTGGTTTCATTTTTTTTTTGCTACCTTCTTCACAAGCCGAAACCCTCTAAAGTCACCTCTCTTGCCGAAACTTTGTCACCTTCTTTGCTCTTCTCTTAAACACCATAGCCGAAACACCTTGTGTGTTAATCGGTATCTCTGCTTTAAGGTAAGGATCTCTCTTTTATTTTTCTCATGATCAATCCCTCTGTTCTTTCTTTTCATGGTGAAGCCGAACCTATTTTGTAAACAACTGAATTTGTTTTTTACATTCTTTGCTCCAAGCCGAACATCACATAGCAAGGTGCTAGGAATCGTTGGTTAGGGGGGATCTTTGCAATCGGTTCTGTTGTTAAGTCAAGCGATTTGTAGTCCAAAGCCAAGGGGTTGCTGTTTGTCGAATTAAATCACTCTATTCGGATTCTAAGGTAAAGAGTTCTTTAGTCTTGCGTTTTTAGACTCTTTTCGAATTATAGTCTATCTTAATCGAATCTCTTGATTAGAGGTTCTCTTTGATCTCTGATCGAGTCCATTTCATGGATACAAGGAACGATCAAGCCCGGGAAGGGAGCGTATCCGTAACCCCTATTCCTAAGTTTAAGAAGCGTGCTGTGTCAGCGGTTCAGGATTTTCTGCCGGGCTGTGGTAGAGAGCCGACGTCTGCCTGGGATAGACAGATAGCTGTCGTCCCTGCTAACGAAAGTGTCGACGTAGAAAGCTTAGTGTTACACGTTATCAGGTGTGTATTACTCACACATATCTTGAGGTTGTATTATTAACTGTAATGGCTGAAAGCCGAAATAGCTAATCTGATAGTCGAGATACCCTTATGGGTAAGGTTGGAGACACCGGGTAAGTCTTCGATGATGATATTTTTATTATATGCATGTATGTTGTTATTAACTGTTTCCCATTAAGAGTATGTTGCAATCATATTTGGCATGATGAAGAGAGCATGGGCTCGGGAATTGAATGGAGGAAGAGGTGATAATCAAGTGACTAATGGTCACGAGTGGTCTAAGTACCATGGTGGTTGAAACCACGTATGCTTATATCAGTGACTTGTCTCGGTGGTCTAAGACCACAGTGGGTTGGCCCCACGTAATCATAAACATATCAGAGATCGTCGCGGTGGTCTAAGACCACGATGCGGTTATTACGATTATATGTATTAGTGACTTTGTCACGAGTGACATCATCACGAGTGGTCCAGGACCACGGTGGTCATGAACCACGGTGGCATAATGCCACGGTGTTTGGATGGAGAGCTAGGCCCTGGTTGGGCTGCATTGCATACATGAGACATATGTCGTACTGAGCGGGCTAAGGCCCAGTTTGTGTTTCACGGGGATTTACACACTGAGTCTTGATGACTCACCCCTTTGTTAATCTTGCAAGTAATCGGTAGGTGGCGGATTTTGGAGCCGGGACAGACTCGAGGTGGCCATGCATTGCGAGTTCTCTAGTAAACTCGAACTTTATTTTAAACTTATTTCTATTTCGAGATTTTATTTTGTAATAAGGCCGCTTTAACTTTATTTTTGGGGTTTTGTTTACATGCTGGTTTTATATATGTTATGAATTATCGAAAAGCGGGGTTTTCTTAAAAACATAAAAAGAGGTTTTCCAAAAGTTCAACGATTGGATAACAAGCCATAAATAATTTAAAATTTGAATTTTTCTTACCATTACAAATATTATTTCCAAAGATCACGCACCTGAACATTCATTTCGATTAACACCTTTCGAAATGTTCTAAGTTCGGTTTTGGTAAAATAAACCCGTTTTCAGCTCCTAATTAACTTAATGAGAAAATGGTAGAGTATATGTAGTCAAACAGATTCCTTTGAGAATGGCCTTAACATGGATTCTCCAAACAAAAATAATTTCTCAAATTACGATGTTTTGTCAAATTTTTTTTAAAATCTAATATTCCTGTGACAACCCAGATTTGGTCGTAACGTTTTGACCGGGTTTGGGGTGTTACAATTTTGGTATCAGAGCCAAGTTTCAAAATTCGGCTGTGGGTGCGAGGTTCAAACACGTTTCAAAAGATGGTTTAGGAAATAGTTTAAAAATATACATGTTTTCTGGAAGCATGGCACCTGAGTCTCCGGTACCAAATCCGCACGGTAAGTCTTCTGACTATTGATTGTTTATATGAAGTAAGTGTAATATGCTATGCTTACTTATACTGAGAAATGCAACTCTAGAGACTGAAACCTTAGGTATGTATGAATTGGCGAGAATTACTCATAATGCTATTCTCATAAGACTGCTCTGTAATAAAACGGTGGAAGAAAACACTAACTCATAAAACTTTTAATCAGATTAAATCGCGTTAGTAGTAATGAGTACTAGAGGACGTGGACACAGTATTCGAGGCCGTGGAAGAGGCTGAGATGTTGAGGCTGAGCCTTTGAAATCTGGGCATGGGCCGGAAGAGGAGATGCCAGCATCACCAGTGGCGGAAGCAGAATTTCGGGACCAAACTGGTGGAGACGATGCGGTGTCTCAGGCTATGTTGCGCGTCTTGGAAAGAGTTACTGGAGCGAGCACGGGATCATTGGCTCAGAAATCTGTGTCAGAGCGACTTCGAGCCAATGGGGCTGAGGTGTTTAGGGGTATTTCTGGTGTGGCTCCTAATGTAGCCGAGTACTGGTTAGAAGCAGTGGAATGGATTATGGATGATCTTGACTGCACCGCTGAAGAGAAACTGAAAGGAGTTGTGTCTCTTCTCCGAGATGAGGCTTACCAATGGTGGCTCACGGTTAGAGATGGTACAAAGAAATGACCGCGTTAATCGGGATTTCTTTAAGTCAACATTCCAGGGGAAATACATTGGGTCGAGCTATGTGGACGCTCAGCAAAAGGCATTCCTTAATTTGGTCCAGGGATGTAAGACAGTAGCCGAGTATGAGGCAGAATTCCTACGTCTTAGCCGGTATGCCTGGGGAATTGTGTCCACAGATCATGAGCGTTGTGTTCGATTTGAAGATGGTCTGAGGGATGAGTTGCGAGTACTGATAGCTCCGCAACGGGAAAGGGAATTCACCATTTTGGTTGAGAAGGTTAAGATAGCCGAAGAGGCAAAGCGATCTGAAATGCAGAATCAGGATAGGGACAAGGGTAGGAATAAGAGAAGCTTTGGACCGTCAAGGTCTACTGGGAATTTTTAGAAGAGGCCTAACATGGATGGGCCGGGTCGAGTTGCGAGGCCCGTTGTTGCCGGTCAGCCACAGTAATGTGCTACATGTGGGAAGTTTCATTTAGAAGAGTGCTGGGTAAGAAGTAATGGATGCTACAGATGTGGATCAGTGGATCATCAGGTAAGGGATTCTCCACAAGAGCCAAACAGAACACGGCCAGTGGGCCAGAATTATGTTCAGCCTGGTAGAGGTGGTCAGCAGCCACAGAGAGGAAAGTCCGGCCAGAGGTGGAAATGGTTTTGGTCGTGGATGTAGAGCACCGGGCAGTGGTGCTGGGAACACGGATGCAAGACAGCCTGGGTTGGTCTATGCAGCTAGACGCCGAGAGGAGGGTGATGCACCGGACGTCATAACCGGTACGTTCCTTATTTACGGATTGCCTTTTTCTGCACTGATTGATGTTGGGTCAACACATTCCTATGTTACTAGTACTGTATTTGGAACTCTGAACATAGACTCTGAGATTGCTTCTAGGGAGATGACTGTACTTAGCCCTTTAGGACAATCTGTAGTGGTGAACAAACTCTTTAGGAGTGTGCCTCTAGAAGTACAAGGGATGGTTTTCTCAGCTATTTGATGGAATTATCGTTCGGCGAGTTCGATTTGATTTTAGGTATGGGCTGGTTAGTGAGATATCGAGCAAACTTGGATTGTGCTGCTAAGCGCATGGTGTTAAGGACTCCTGAGGATAACGAAGTCTTAGTGATAGGTGAAAGGAGGAACCACTTGTCCAATGTAGTGTCTGTTTTAAAGGCTGAAAGAATGATGAGAAAAGGATGTGAGGCATTCTTAACTTTTGTCAGTACTTTGGAGGCAAAGGAGTTGACTGTAAAGGATATTAGGATAGTGGGGGAATTCTCTGATGTTTTTCCAGAAGAACTTCCAGGGTTACCTCCGGATCGCGAGGTTGAATTCGGTATTGATCTTCTTCCGGGGACAGCGCCAGTGTCTATTGCCCCATATAGAATGGCGCCGAAGGAGTTGGTGGAACTGAAAGCCCAAATTCAGGAACTGTTGGACCGGAGTTTTATCCGACTCAGTGTGTCACCTTGGGGAGCGCCAGTGCTATTTGTTAAGAAGAAGGACAGGTCGATGCGGATGTGTATTGATTATAGCCAACTAAACAAGCTAACGATTAAGAACAAGTACCCGTTGCCTAGGATAGACGATTTGTTCGATCAGTTGTAAGGTGCTTCGGTCTTCTCAAAGATAGATTTGAGGTCAAGTTATCACCAGCTTAAGTTCAAGGAGGCAGATATTCATAAGATAGCTTTCCGAACTCGTTATGGTCACTACGAGTTCTTGGTGATGCCGTTTGGGTTGACGAATGCACCAGCTGCGTTCATGGACATGATGAACTGAGTATTCCAACCCTATCTAGACCGGTTTGTTGTGGTGTTCATAGACGATATTTTGGTCTATTCAAGTTCGAAAGAGGAACATGACTCGCATCTTCGAGTGGTTCTGCAGATTCTAAGAGAAAAATAGTTGTACGCCAAATTCAGTAAGTGTGAATTCTGGCTGAGGGAAGTTACCTTTTTGGGACATGTTGTGTGTCTGCTTGAGGAATTAGGGTTGATCCCCGGAAAATTGAGGCCGTGTTGGACTGAAACCGCCTAAGTCTGTGTGCGTAAATTTGAAGTTTTCTTGGGTTAGTGGGTACTCTGAAGGTTTGTTGAGGGTTCTCACTAATAGCCGCACCGTTAACCAAGTTGTTACTGGAAAGGGGCACCGCTTTATCCAGTCGAGATAAGCAGCAGGAAAGTTTTGAGAAGTTGAAGAGGATCTTAACTGAGGCTCCAGTGTTGATTCAGCCTGAGGCTGGGCAGGAGTTTGTTGTTTACTGCGATGCGTCGCACACGGGGTTAGGATGTGTGTTGATGCAAGAGGAGAAGTTTGGTAGCATATGCGTCTCGACAGTTGAGACCGCATGAAGTGAATTATCCCACGCATGATCTGGAGTTAGCCGCGGTGGTGTTTGCTCTGAAGATTTGGAGACATTACCTGTATGGAGAGAAGTCTATTATCTACACCGACCATAAGAGCCTTAAATATCTCCTTACCCAGAAGGAGTTGAATTTAAGGCAGCAAAGGTGGGTTGAATTGCTAAAGGACTATGATTGTTCGATTGAGTACCACCCGGGTAAAGCTAACGTTATGGCAAACGCGTTGAGTCGTAAAGTGATATCAGACTTGAGGGCAATGTTCGCCCATCTCAGCTTGTATGATGATGGAAGTGTGCTAACTGAACTGCAAGTGAAGCCTTCTTGGGTCCGTCAGATAAAGGAGAAACAGTTATTAGATGAATCACTAAGCCCTAAATTTCAGCTAGTGGCAGGTGGTGAGACAGAAGATTTCAGTGTGAACAGAGATGGGGTATTATGCTTTCGAGGAAAGGCTTGTATGCCGAGGGATTCTGAATTGAGGCAGAAGATTCTTCAGGAAGCGTATAGTAGCCCATATGCTATGCATCCTGGCGGGAGTAAGATGTATCGGGATTTGCATGAACAGTTTTGGTGGCCGAGACTGAAGCAAGAGGTTACCGAGTTTGTGGGTAGGTGCCTGACGTGTCAGCAGGTAAAGGTAGAACATCAGTTACCTTCAGGGTTGCTACATCCAATAAAGATTCCACTTTGGAAGTGAGAGAGGATAACGATGGACTTTGTGAGTGGGCTGCCCCTTACGCCTACGAAGAAAGATTCAGTGTGGGTAATTGTGGAGCGGTTGATGAAGTCCGCGCACTTCATACCAGTTTGGGTTTATTATTCACTACAGAAGTTAGCCAAGCTTTATGTAGTAGAAATTGTTAGGTTGCATGGGGTACTTGTGTCTATCATATTAGACAGAGACCCCAGGTTTATGTCGAGGTTCTGGAAGGCGTTGCATCAAGCGTTGGGTACAAGACTGGATTTCAGCACAACGTTTCATCCATAGACTGATGGTCAGTCTGAGAGGGTAATTCAGATCTTGGAAGACATGTTGAGGGGTTATGTTATTGACTTCAGGGGTAGTTGGGAGGAGTTCCTACCGCTGGCAGAATTCACGTACAATAACAGCTATCAATCCAGTATTCAGATGGCACCCTATGAAGCGTTATATGGTCGGAAGTGTCGCACTCCTACTTGCTGGACAGAGTTGGGTGAGCGACAGTTGTTGGGTCCGGAATTGGTTGCGGAAACAGAGGAAAAGGTTAAGTTGATTCAGACTCGGTTAAAGGAAGCTTCTGATAGGCAGAAATCTTATGCGGATCTGAAGCGTAAGGATATAGAATTTGCAGTGGGTGATCAGGTTTTCCTAAAAGTTTCACCGTGAAAGAAAATCCTAAGGTTTGGACGGAAGGGCAAGTTGAACCCTAAGTTTATCGGGCCTTATCGTGTGTTGAAGCGTGTGGGACCAGTAGCTTATCAGCTCGAGTTACCTGCGAAATTGGGGCAGATTCATGATGTATTCCATGTCTCGATGTTAAGGCGCTACCGTTCGGATCCATCTCATATAGTGCCAGTGGAGGAAATCGAAGTAAGACCTGATTTATCCTTTGAGGAGGAACCAGTTCAAATCCTAGACCGATAAGTTAAGGTGTTGCGGAGAAAGACGATTCCGTTGGTTAAAGTGTTGTAGCGGAATCACGGTTCAGAGGAAACCACGTGGGAGCCAGAGGATGTGATACGACAGCAATACCCTCATCTCTTTTGAATAGGTAAATTTCGAGGCCGAAATTTCTTTAAGGGGGTAGAACTGTAACATCCTAGAATTAGGGGCTCTGCATTATTTTGTGTTGATGTGTGTTTGGCATGTCTTGTTGTTATTTTGGTGTGTTTGGGGGTCCCTGGAAGGCTCGGGGTAAAGCTTGAGGCTTAGTGAAAATTCTGTTTTTAGGCACTTTAGGGGGGAGCTAGCAGAGGCAGGTCTTAAGAATAAATACTTGTGTTTGATGACACAAGAAAAGAGGTGGTAAGGTGGCAAGGAGACGCCACTTAGAGTGCATGGAAGTGGCGTCACAAATGAGCAGTAGGGAGAAGGAGTCGCACTAACAGCATTCAGAAGCTCTATTTTTTTTCACCGAGGGAGCTAGAGTGGTGGATTCGGCAAGGGCTCTTCAAGGATGAGTGTTGAAGGAGTCAAAGTGTTTGAATGGGTGGCCATGAGAAGGTGGTGGAGTTTGAATTGGTCAAACCGATTCAAATTGTTGGAGGGGAGTGAAGGTAGGAGAAAAATATGGGATTTGGTGTTGGTGGAGTGGTGGCCGAATGTGGGAATCTTGAAGTGGGGGGAGAGGATTCGATTTAGTGTTAGCTTGAGGTGTGCCGAATGTTAGGAGAGAGTCTTTGGTTTTTATTTTTTTCGTGTTGCCTGGTTCTAGTGTGTGCCGATTTTCTCTAGTGCATCTAAGAGTTCCCCTCATTTCATTTTGGTTTTTTTTTCAACTCTTTTCTAATATTTTCTCTTAAGTACAAACCTCCTCATTCGTGTTTTCTTTTTCTTTTCTTCAAGGTTACCAAACACACATTGGCCGAATCTTCCATTATCATCTACCCTTCACATTTTGGTTTCATTTTCTTTTGCTACCTTCTTCACAAGCCGAAACCCTCTGAAGTCACCTCTCTTGCCGAAACTTTGTCACCTTCTTTGCTCTTCTCTTAAACACCATAGCCGAAACACCTTGTGTGTTAATCGATATCTCTGCTTTAAGGTAAGGATCTCTCTTTTATTTTTCTCATGATCAATCCCTCTGTTCTTTCTTTTCATGGTGAAGCCGAACCTATTTTGTAAACAACTGAATTTGTTTCTTACATTCTTTGCTCCAAGCCGAACATCACATAGCAAGGTGCTAGGAATCGTTGGTCAGGGGGGGATCTTTGCAATCGGTTCTGTTGTTAAGTCAAGCGATTTGTAGTCCAAAGCCAAGGGGTTGTTGTTTGTCGAATTAAATCACTCTATTCGGATTCTTATGGTAAAGAGTTCTTTAGTCTTGCGTTTTTGGACTCTTTTCTGATTATAGTCTATCTTAACCGAATCTCTTGATTAGAGGTTCTCTTTGATCTCTGATCGAGTCCATTTCATGGATACAAGGAATGATCAAGCCAGGGAGGGGAGCGTATCCGTAACCCCTATTCCTAAGTTTAAGAAGCGTGCTGTGTCGGCGGTTCAGGATTTTCCGCCGGGCTATGGTAGAGAGCCGACGTCTGCCTGGGATAGACAGAAAGTCATCGTCCCTGCTAACGAAAGTGTCGACGTAGAAAGCTTAGTGTTACACGTTATCAGGTATGTATTACTCACACGTATCTTGTTGTTGTATTATTAACTGTAATGGCTGAAAGCCGAAATAGCTAATCTGATAGTCGAGATACCCTTATGGGTAAGGTTGGAGACACCAGGTAAGTCTTCAATGATGATATTTTTGATTGTATGCATGTATGTTGTTATTAACTGTTTCCCATTAAGAGTATGTTGCATTCATATTTGGCATGATGAAGAGAGCATGGGCTCGGGAATTGAATGGAGGAAGAGGTGATAATCAAGTGACTAATTGTCACGAGTGGTCTAAGTACCATGGTGGTTGAAACCACGTATGCTTATATCAGTGACTTGTCTCGGTGGTCTAAGACCACAGTGGGTTGGCCCCACGTAATCATAAACATATCGAGAGATCGTCACGGTGGTCTAAGACCACGCGATGGGTTGGCCCCACGATTATATGTATTAGTGACTTTGTCACGAGTGACTGCTGTCACGAGTGGTCTGGGACCACGGTGGTCATGAACCACAGTGGCATAATGCCACGGGTGTTTTGATGGAGAGCTAGACTGGGTTGGGCTGCATTGCATACATGAGACATATGTCGTACTGAGCGGGCTAAGGCCCATTTTGCGTTTCACGGGGATTTACACACTGAGTCTCGATGACTCACCCCTTTGTTAATCTTGCAGGTAATCGGTAGGTGGCGGGTTTTGGAGCCGGGACAGACTCGAGGTGGCCATGCATTGCGAGTTCTCTAGTAAACTCGAACTTTATTTTAAACTTATTTCTATCTTGGGATTTTATTTTGTAATAAGGCCGCTTTAACTTTATTTTTGGGGTTTTGTTTACATGCTGGTTTTATATATGTTATGAATTATCGAAAAGCGGGGTTTTCTTAAAAACATAAAAATAGGTTTTCCAAAAGTTCAATGATTGGATAACAAGCCATAAATAATTTAAAATTGGAATTTTTCTTACCATTACAAATATTATTTCCAAAGATCACGCACCTGAACATTCATTTCGATTAACACCTTTCGAAATGCTCTAAGTTCGGTTTTGGTAAAATAAACCCGTTTTCAGCTCCTAATTAACTTAATGAGAAAATGGTAGAGTATATGTAGTCAAACAGATTCCTTTGAAAATGGCCTTAACATGGATTCTCCAAACAAAAATAATTTCTCAAATCACGATGTTTTGTCAAATTTTTTTTAAAATCTAATATTCCTGTGACAACCCAGATTTGGTCGTAACGTTTTGACCGGGTTTGGGGTGTTACATACAAACTCATTTTCATCCCATTTTTTTTTCTCTTCCAATCTTGAAGGTAATGGTTTGAACGGTGGAAATGTGCAAGTGTACACAATCGTAACAAGTAATAAAGTGACAAGTAAATGTCGACTTATCGTACCCACAGGGACTGTAAAAGAATTATTTATGAAAATGTTTTCAAACAATTTGGTGAAGGAAAAATATTTGGATTTAAGAAATATTTAAAAACTAAAAATAAAAGAAATAAAACTAAAATAAAACAAAGTTCTAATGCACGATTTCAAAAACTGATTTTAATCAAGATGATATAATTGTGTTGGATTAATAACATTTCTTAGCTTAGAATTATTAAACTCGTGTTTATACTTATTAAAACATGGCAACTCGGTAATTTGCTAACTTATGAACATATGTACAAATAAAAATCCATTAATCTCTTATACATATTCCTATGCAAATTCAAACGACTAAACAGACTTCTAAAAGTAAACATGTTATCGCACATACATACTTATTAAATTAAATTATCTCTCGCATATTCCTATGTCGATTCAAACGATTAATTCAACCTAACAAGCATATAAAAGATCATGTGAAGTAACAAAGTATTCTTACCTTGAAACAATTTAATCACAAAAATCCTGCAAGTTATGCAAGGCATATGTATCGTCAAATACAATGCTAATTTAATCTTCAGCTTCCTTAGAAGAATTAAACATGCACAGATTAAGTATTGCATCCATTAATTACAATTTCAATGCGTTTAAATAATTAATTCATTAGCTATCTAAACAATTATAATGCTAGATAACTTAACGTAATTTTACTTAATCAAACATTTTACCGAGGCCTTTAACAGCATAAACACAATTTTAATAATTCAAGAGGACGAAATGTGATCAACCCAACACGAATTAAATTCAAGCTAAATTGATTAAATTAAACATTCCAACAGTATAAATATTCATAAACATGTTTTTCAAAACAACAACGAATAATTTAAAGAGATAAGGAACAAGAAACAAATCCGGTGTTTCTCCGTGGCTTGTCTGTTTGCTCCCTTCTTCGTTCTTCGTTGTCCTCGGCTATCAAGGTGGCTTATGAACACTTCAATTGCTGCTTCAAATGGCTGGAAAAACACCTCTTTCCCAAGAGGAGAAATCGGCACAAGAACACCAAAAAGGGAGAAGGGAAAATGAGAATTGAGAGAAAGTGAGAGAGGAGAATGTTAAATGCTTGAGGTGTGTTTTGAATGAGCAGCTAGGGGGTGTATTTATAGCTGATCAAGGCTGCTAAAAATATAAAATATCAGCAGCAAAATAGGCCTCCCTTGGCCGGCCATCCCATGTGGCAAAGTTGAAGAATTCAACTTTGCTAAATATAGCATGGGGCAATCTACAAAGCCATAATTTTTGGAGGGGTTTGAATGCAGTTTTGGAAGGTCTTCAAGGGCTTCTTTGCAAGCTTAATTAATAAGCTAATAAGCTGATTTGGGCCATCATTGTGGACGGTTTGGGCTGCCCAATTGGTGGCTGGTTCGGTTCAACTGATTCGGTTCAACCAGTGCGGTTTAACTAGACCCTTTTCTATAATTAATTAATAATAATTTATTTAGCCCAAATTTGGGAATAAATTAAAATTAGTTATATTATGATTAAATCTTCATAATTGGACCGTCTTGGGCTGGAAATAAATTTTCCTTGAACTTTAAATTACTTCTCGGTTTTGTTCTTCGAGCAGTGTCTGTCGAGCTGATTTTCGCCCTTTGTGCGATTCTGTCGAAAATAGTCAAAATAAATCAAAATTAATTATAAAATTAATTAAAATTCATCATGTTCATATTTTTAGCACAATTTAATTATTTTATAATTTTTAATTATTTTCCGACAAGAATTTACTCGAAACCGCATGAATTTGGGTCAAAAAGGGCATGAAAAAGTATATAAATTTTTGTGTTTCCACACCCCCAAACTTAATTCATTGCTCGTCCCGAGTAATGCACAAATTTGAAAAGAATTTTCTCAAAACACCTTTGAAAAATTCCTTGTAACAACTTTTTCTCAAAATTATGAATTTGATATACTTAGGCTCAAAAATAAGAAATTTGATAATTATGCTACTTAAGTATACATATCGTTCAAATTACCTCCAACAATTATTATACTAGCAAAATTAGACTAAATGTTTCTTAATAAAGACATGTTCCTCATTACCAATTTGATTTTAATTCCTTATTCAAAAAAGTAAACTGCAATCATTAAGCTTAATTAATGTCTTCATATGTTGAACAGAGCAATTTCTCTCCACTAATGTAGGTAACATTGGAATTTTGAATCAATAGGTCTTTAGTAAGGTTGTAACGTGGTCGGCTTAGGGTAGGTGAAAAATAGACAATTTTTGGCTTAAAACCCTAGACTCGGTTTAACTTTGAACCTTCGAATTTTCACCCTTGAGACCCAACTTATGCTCTTTCGATCACTTCTTTCATTTTTAGTACATGTTTTTTTTTCAAAGCTCAAACTCGAGTACTTGCTTCATGTACTATAATTTTCGAGCATTTGATACATCTTTTCAACTCCCCCAAACTTATTTTCAAACGATCTTCTGAATAGTACTGAGTCTAGTGTTTGGGACAATTTTAGAAGTAATGGAGAGAAAATTGATGGCTAAATATTGCATAGGTCCAAATAAAATTAGGCCATATAGTCTCAAAATTGGGTTTCAAAGGATAATTTTATCGTAATCAACTTGAAAGGCTCAAACGGTCCAAACAACAGTTACCTAAATCATTTTCAACATTCCATGCTTCCTAGGATTTCGCCTCAAGAAATTACTAAGTCAATTCTAAAGACTTAAACTTTCATGCATGCCTAATTTTTTCGTAGGGAATTAAAAATTTTATGGTACGAATTTACATGCTTTATTAAACATACATTCATATCATTATTAAGCTAACATAATAATTTATTGAAATAATATAACTTTATTAATACTAGAGTTTAGCATACTTAACAAAATTTCAAATTATTGAACAAAATATATGTAACATCCTGAATTTTTGGGCCTATGCATTTAATGGGTGAATATGTGTAATGAGTTAATTTGAGCATTAAGAGTCCAAATTGGGCTCAGGATTAGGCTGAAGCCTTAGTTAAATTTTTGTTTGGGCACTATAGGGTTTAAAAGGTGGCATCTGAGTTTAAAATATCAAAATGGGCTTGTGGCCCAAAGTGGTCGATGGCGCCACTTAGGGAGCAAGGAGCTGACGCCACACAAGGGAGTAAGGGCCCAAATTTAAGTTACATGGAGCCCAACTCTTTTAATTTAAGTTAGCTAAATTTTGGCATTAGGGTTAGGTAGAGTGGACGGCAACAAGGCTCAAAAATAGGAGGATTTATGTGAATGGGATAATGTAGATAATATAGTTGATAATATGGAAGGAAAAAAAGGAGAAAAGATAGGAGCTATCTACAAGGCTAGGAGTTGGCCGAAATTCCATCACCTAGAGAAGTGAAGAAATCGGTTTCTTTATGGAAAAGGGGGTGCCGAACTTTCCCTTTTTATTTGATTAATTTTTAGTTATCCGGAGGGCACTTTCGATTTTTCATAGGTGAGTGCCAAAATTTCTATAAATAGGGAGGGTTCTCTTCTTTATTTTTTGACATTTAGGGTTTCCATCTTTTCTTTCTATTCTTTCTTTTAAAAGCCGAAAACCCCATTATTCTTTTCTCTTCTTTCTTCTAAAAGCCGAAAACTCCATTATTCTTTTCTCTTCTTTCTTCTAAAAGCCGAATCTCTATAGATTTCTTCGAATCATCTTCTTTTCTGATCTTCTCAAAAAGCCGGAATCTCTAAGGGGTAGTCGAATTCTCTGCGTTAAGGTGAGTGCCAATTTTCCTATCTCTTCAATCTCTCTTTCGATTTTTAAGAGACAAGGCCGAATGGCCACTTGGTTGTTAAAAGTTGCGAATGAAGCTAATATTTCCTCTCTTTTTGCGTTTGGGCGACATTTCGGGGTTTGAAGGAAACCTGATCATCTAGATTTAAAAGCCAGAAATCGCTAGTCTCCAATTTCAGGATTTTAAGGTAAGGTGATTTTCTCTCGATTTTCACTAGATTCGTTCATCGCATGCGAGATCTTAACTTTATGATGTGGATTAACGATCATATGTTGTGATAGTAGTTCGACAAGGACTTTTGATGGAATCAAATGTCGATCAAAGAAGGAGGATTGGATCATCAAACCAATCCCTAAGTTTAAGAAACGAGTTGTGTCGTGATGACGAGATTGGCCACTAGGTTGTGGACCGCTTCACGAACAACACCTTAGGCAAGTAGCGGTTGTATCGACTTCTGATAGTGTCGACATAGAGAGTGTCGTTCTAACAGTAATTAGGTGTGTAGATCTCTAACACACAAATAATCTATATGAATGTATATATATGTTTATGTTATGGGCTAGAAGCGGATAATAGGCGTGTGTAGACAATCGAATAAAACCCTAAAAAGGGTTAGGCAAGGATGCAGTGCGTAATCATAGAAATCTCTATGTGTATCGAAATATATGAAAGCTTTGTATGATGTTTTCTTTATGTGTGTATGCATGGGGTGGGATTATGATAATGAAGGGAAGTGCATGATAGGTTACAACGTTGATCGGTGGTAGAAATCCCATTATATAAATGTTAGGTCACCTAGTGATCGGTGGCTATGCCACGTTTAATGATTCTGACTAACAATAATAGGCGATGCAATTTGTCATTATGGTGTGTAACGGATGGAGGGTTGATTGTAGAAATCCCAAGGTGTGATGGTTGGTACGGGTTGGTGTGTAGAGGATGGATTTTTAGGTCGGGATGGGTCATGATGCATAGTTAGTTACTCTTGTATGGGCCAAGGCCATAATGTGTTTGTGGGCCTAAAGCCTTTTATGTGTTTTCGGATTTGCACACTGAGTCTTGGTGACTCACCCTATTATTTTTCCTAACCTTTCAGGTGAGCAGTAGATCGTGGACAAGGGAGCCGAGGCGGACTCGAGGGGCCAACAAGTCTTTTATTTATTAAATTTCCATTTTATTTTAAGTTTTAATTTTGGGATTATTTGATGTAATAAGGCCTCCATAGCTTAGGTTATAAGTTGATATTTGTTAATGTTTATGTTTTTTTATGATCAAAGACTTATGTTTAAAAGAAATAAAAATGGGATTTTCAAACCTTATTTAAATAACACCTATTTTGGAAAGATAAATTACAAAGATTTTCTACAAGTGCCACCTATTTAACGAATATCCACAAAAGCAACTAAGTTTTACAAAGCCTTGCAACGTAAAAGTTTTAACATTAAACCCGTAGCATACCGGATCCGGTCGTGACGTATGGGCCGGGTTTGGGGTGTTACAATATATCCTAAGCATAACTAAAAGAAAATTTTATTCTGAGTTCAATCAATTCAAATTTTCGGTCCCCCTACTTAAAGTGAACAATGTCCTCATTGTTTAAAGTGAATAAATACTATACACCAGGTAGGATATTAGAAAAGAGGAGATGAGTCAAATTGATCGCTTAAGTACTGTGCTCTTTCTAAAATCCAATCCTAGACATGTATATATCTATTGCCACACTTTAGCCTTTGAGACTTGTTTAGATTTTATTCATGATTCCTATCTCTTGTTTTATTGTGCAAGAATAAAAATTCCTAATTAACCTAATCCTAGAATAACTGAAAATAAAAATAAACTAAAGTTGAAGTCCTCCCCTTTTTTATTTGTTTGCCGATCCTTCCAATTTTGACTCATCTATTGCTCCATTAGTATTGTCTTTGTAGGAATCGCCTTGCTCTCTCTTCGATAATGAAACCCATGGTTCAAATATGAAATCTGGAAACTCAGGCACAAAAATAAATAGGTCATTATAAATTTTCTTGAGGGCACTCCCCATCGAATCATCTCTTATTTTTGAGTATCGCCAATAGGCTTGTTGCTGCCATTACATGTGTTGCATTAAGTCCATCAACTTCAACAGCTCATCACGACGATCTGGGCTAGGTGGTGGAGCTCTAAACATTGAGGGTTTGATATCAGGTTCAGCTTCTGGTTCCATTGGATCTGCCTCATTTGATTGCTCTGGTGGGATTTCTGTGGGTTCATCTTCTGCTTCTTCAGGATCCTCGCTCTCTTCAATTCACTGCTGAAGAACAGAATCTCTGGCCACTCGGTAGAGGTCCCAATCGGTGATTGTGCGTTGACTATATTCTGTCTTCTTCACGTCCGCAAGGAGTTTTGCTTTTAAGCACAGAATTGTGATCGTAAAGGGAAAATAGGCTGGGCCAGAGCGTCTAATGGCACAATTTCGCATTTCTCTCAGGATGATTTTGCCCCCATCAATGGTCTTTCCGGTTAAAATCGAGTATAGTAGGACCATTCGCTCTAATGAAATTGTTGTCCCATGTGAACTAGGCATAAGGCTGAAACGAATGAAGTAGAACCATACCTTCGTGAGTGGTGTCAAATACTCTCTTCAACACGTGTGGATTCCTTGTTTTGACACACCCACTTAGAACTGAAGGCTGAGTTCCTCGAAGATTTCTTGTAGATTTTCAGGCTTAATATTGCTCAACAGAGAGGAATATTCATCGTTGTCGAAATCAAGTAATTCAAAGAACTCATTAATAGCATTAGAATTTATTGGTACCTTGATTCCGCGGATCGAACTTGGTCAATTAATTCGCTTGAAGTTAAGTTCGCGTAGAATTCACGAACTAATTCCTCATCCACACTTGGTCTCTTTTCACAAAACAATTCCCAATTGAGGGCTTCAAAGAACTTGTCGAATACGTGCCATAAAGTCTCTGTAGTTGCTTTCTTTCAATCTGAAGCCTTTCTCTGAATGCATCTATTGATTTTTGAAGATACTTTCGTATCTTACTTTGGCTTCTTCACAGTGAAATTTGCTTTGTGGTTTGTCAATTTGAGCGGAGGCACGAGTTCTTTTGCGAGTCATAATTAACTGAACATAAGATGGAAAGAAAAATAAAAAAAATTAGTTTCTTAAAAATTTAATTAATACAAATTATTAATATTTCAATAAATTGAAAATTAAATAATTGAATAAAAATTAAACTTAAGAAAAAATTATTCTTACCACCTTCCTCATAGAATTTAAGAACTCTTAAAATAAATAAAAACTAATGAATCAAAAGGAGAATTTAAAGGAGGGTTGGCTTAGGTTGGGGAAAGGAGAATGTGCGCATAGGCGCACAAAGCGCAAAGGTGCGATGGGGTGGCAGGTGGCGTGCAAGGTGCAACAGCGCAAGGCGAGCCCACGAGCTGGTTGGCGTGGGCGTTGGTGTGCGGCTAGCGCCGAGGCGCGAGCAGCGGCGGCGTGAGATCCCAACCTGGCAATTGCTGGTGCTTTGGCGTGCGGCGTCTTTGGAGCTATTCTTTGGCCGAATGGTGGCTTGGGAGTTGCGGCACTTGGTGTTTTGGTGGATGGGAGTTTGAGTGATGAGTGAATGGTGAGAACAAGGGTACAATTTATAGATGGAGGAGTATAAATTGGAATAGAACTCTTAGAACAATTAAAACATTAAAAATAAGAGTCCCCTTCTAATTTTACTCATGATAAACAACAATTAATAATTAAATAAACACATAGAAATTATCAATTGTTATTTATTTACTAAGATAAATATAAAATAAAATTAATTCTAATCCTAAGCTAGGTTGATAAAAGTTAATATATAAATTATAATGAATATAATTATATATTAAAGTTTATCAATAATTTGAAAATAAAAATATTTATTTTAGATGCCTTTTAAAAATATTTACAAGCAGAGGCACCTAGTTTTTATTATTTATGAAAATAGCAACCAAATTTGAAAAATAAATCAATTAAGTCCATGGACTTAATGAAAATTTGAAATTGAGTCTGCAATTTAAGACTTGAGTCAAAATTGACCTTTTATTTGAAAAAAACAAAAAAATTATTTTGCTATTTAGGGGCTAATTTCTTGGAAAATTATGTAAAAATCAATTCCTGGGAAAGATTGGAGGGTCACAAGCGGTCCCGCTTAAGTTCAATCTCCTAGACGTAATTTATTTAAACATAATGAACCCAAAATATACCCTAAATAATTTATTGAAAACAAGAAAATTAAAAATCGGATAAAATGAACACGATTTTATCCTGTTCGGGGTTTTCTTAGTAATAGTGTTTCAAACGCTGAGCATTGACTTGAAAATTACCTCTCTTACCTTGGAGTTCAACAACTCAAGATGGATAAACGCGATGAATTGTAAATGGACCGGACCAACGTGACTTTAACTTACCGGAAAGAACTTCAATCTGAATTAAATAACAAAACTTGTGACTGCTTCAAACTCTCGAACTCGAATATGCTTGTCATGCCATTTCTTGAGTCTTTCTTTGAGTAATTTGGCATTTTCATATGAGAACATTCAAATTCCTCTAGCTCGTTGAGTTGGAGCATTCATTTCTCTTTAGCAAGCTTGAGATCCAAATTGAGTTGTCGAAGAGCCCAGATAAAGCTTTGTGCTCTAACTCCAGGTAGATGACAGCTTTCCCAAAGACCAACCTATAGGGTGACATTCCTAAGGGTGTGTTGTATGTCGTTCTGTAAGCCCATAAAGCATCATCTAGTCTCTTAGACCAATCTCGTCGGTTCGGCATACTACCTTCTCAAGTATGCCTTTGATCTCCTTATTTGCTAGCTCACTTGCCCATTTGTCTCATGGATGGTAAGTCAGAGCAACCTTGTGTTTCACTCCATATTTATCTAGCAACCATTTTAACCACTTGTTCACAAAGTGGGTCCTTTCATCGCTGATAATAGCTCTAGGGGTTCCAAACTTTGTGAACACGTGTTTCTACAAGAATTTTATCACAACCTTGGCATCTTTCGTCGGATAAGCTTCAGCCTCGACCCACTTGGACACATAATCTACTGCTACCAATATATACTTGTGACCAAAAGACGGAGGAAAAGGACTAAGAAAATCAATACCCCAAACATCGAACAATTCTACTTCAATGATATTTGCTCAAGGCATCTCATTTCTATTAGTTACGTTTCCAACTCTCTGACATCGATCACAATTCTTTACGTAAGCGTATGCATCCTTGAATAGTGTTGGCCAAAAGAATCCAGCTTACAATACTTTGGCCGCTGTACGAGTTACTCCGAAGTGTCCCCTACTCGGAGCTGAATGACAGTGGTATAAAATCTTTGGTATAAAATCTTCTGTCACACATATCATAATCATCTGATCTGCACACTTTTTAAACAAATATGGCTCTTCCCAAAAATAGTACTTCACATCGTGAAGAAACTTTTTTCTTTGTTGATAAGTTTTATCAATCGGCATCAAACCACAAGCTAAATAGTTAGCAAAATCAGCAAACCAAGGAATATTATGGACATGATTTACCTTGAAGATGTGTTCATCCGAAATGTCTCTTGGATCGGTACGAGTGGAGAATTTCCCTCTTGCGGCTCCAATCTAGATAAGTGATCTGCTACTTGGTTTTCTACTCCCCTTCGATCTTGAATTTCTAAATCGAACTCCTGAAGTAGAAGCACCCACCGGATCAATCTCGGCTTAGCATCTTTCTTGGCTAATAAGTACTTAATTGCGGAGTGGTCCGTGTAGACAATCACTTTGGTACCTACAAGATAAGATTGAAACTTGTCGAAAGCAAACACAACAGCAAGTAACTCTTTCTCTGTTACCGTATAATTCAGTTGAGCTCCGGTTAGAGTTCTGCTTGCGTAGTAGATAGGATGAAAAACTTTGTTTCTTCGCTGCCCCATGACAGCTCCAATGGCAAAGTCACTTCCGTCACACATCAAAATAAATGGCGAATCCCAGTCTAGTGTGACGATTATGGGTGCCGTGACTAATCAACTTTTTAGATCATCGAAGGCTTTTAAGCATTCCTCATCAAACTTGAATATCAAGTCTTTCTCCAATAGCTTGCATAAGGGTTTAGCCACTTTGGAGAAGTCCTTGATAAACCTTCGATAAAAATCGGCGTGGCCCAAAAAGCTCCTAACACCTTTTACAGATGTTGGAGGTGGGAGTTTCTCAATAACATCTACTTTCGCTTTGTCTACCTCGATCCCATGTCTCGTTATCCGGTGCCCTAGAACAATTCCTTCTCATACCATGAAATGGCATTTTTCCCAATTGAGTACGAGATTCGTTTCTTCGCATCGCCTCAGTACCTTCGCTAGATTGGCTAAGCAATCATCGTAAGTATCTCCAAATACTGAGAAATCATCCATGAAAACTTCCAAGTACTTCTCAACCATGTCAGTAAAGATAGACATCATACATCTTTGAAATGTAGCTGGTGCATTACATAAACCAAATGGCATGCGTCTAAATGCAAATGTACCGTCTGCGGACGGTGAATGTCGTTTTGTGCTTATCTTTCGGTGCTACATGTGAATCTGATTATACCCCGAGTATCCATCGAGAAAATGCGATAGTAGTCTCGCTGCCGCGAGTCTATCCAACATCTGGTCCAAGAACGCAGCAGAGAAAGTGATCTTTCCTAGTCGCCTTGTTTAGCTTCCGTGTCGATGCACGATTCTCGATCCCGTGAATCGTTCTCATTGGTATCAACTCGTTGTTCTCGTTCTCCAAGACCGTGATACCTCCTTTCTTGGCACACCACATCGGATCGACTCACCCATGAATCGTGCGAGATGGGGTAAATTATACCCGCATCCAACCACTTGATAATTTCCTTTTTATGACATCTTTCATGATGGGGTTCAGTCTCCGTTGTCCATCAATCGTTCCTCTCTCGCCATCTTCTAATATGATCTTGTGCATGCATACAGATGGGCTAATACCGCGAATATCGGCTATAGTCCATCCGATAGCCTTCTTGAATTGTTTCAAAACTATGATAAGTTTATCTTCTTGTTCAGTAGTTAATTCTGCTGAAACAATCACAGCAGGAGTAGAGGCGTTACCTAAATAAACATATTTTAAGTGTGAAGGTAATACCTTGAGTTCTAACTTAGGTGGCTCCTCGATTGATGCTTTTGGCTGCATGTAATCTCTTTTCTCTAATTCCAAAGATTCAAAATGGGATTGCAGATTAAATCCCTTTTGATTAGCTCCTAGCAAAGCTAAGCATTCATCTTCTTCTTCATCATTTGGAGGATCCGCTGTCAAAATACTTTCCAATGGGTCCTCAACACAGTTAAGTTCCTTCTCTATTATTAATTCTTCTAAATCGGCTACTGCAGAACAATCGTCCATTGTGTTAGGAAATCGCATTGACTTAAAAACATTAAATGTTACCTGATCATATTAAACACGCATAGTCAGCTCGCCCTTCTGCACATCAATAAAGGTCCTTCCGATTGCTAAGAATGGTCTTCCTAGAATAATTGGTACTTCTTTATCTGCTTCAAAATCTAGAATTACAAAGTCAGCAGGAAAGATAATTTTTTCTACACGTACCAATACGCCCTCGATTTTTCCTTCTGGATGTGCTAAGGATCGATCTGCTAGTTGAAGTGTAACCGTAGTTGGTCTAACTTCTCCTATCCCCAACTTTCTAAAATTGACATAGGCATCAAGTTGATACTTGCACCTAAGTCACATAATGCCTTACCACAATATGTTTATCCAATGTTGCACGGTATGGTAAAACATCCGGGATCCTTCAATTTTTGGGTAGTTTGTTCGAAGATATGCACTCGCATTCCTTCGTCGAGCTACCGCTCAAATTCTCCAAGCCTTCATTTTTAGACAAGATATCTTTCATGAACTTGACGTAGTTCGGCATTTGCTCAAGTGCTTCACCAACGGGATGTTGATGTGTAGTTGCTTGAGTACGCCACGGAACTTCTTGAATTGAATCTCCGCCGGTTTCTAAAGTCTTTGAGGGTAGGGTGGCGGTGGTTTCATCACCGGAACCGATTCTGGTTGATTCGCCTTTGGTGGTAATTCTGCAGCTAACAAATTTGTTGGTTGATCAGAATTGATTGGTCCTGAGGTTACTTTGTCGGGTTTTGCAGGTTTCGGTTATGGTGAAACTGGGGTTTCAACACTTGGTTGAACTTCTTCTTGAGCATCAGCTTGCTCCTTTTCAACTTCCACAATGTTGGGTTCGACTATCTTTCCGCTCCTCAATGTCAACGATTTGCAATGCTCCTTTCCTGGATTTCTTGGATTTTCTGTGTCACTAGGTAAAGCACCTTGTGGTCAGTTCCTGAGTTCAGTCGCAAGCTGGCCCACTTGATTCTCTAAATTCTTCAATGTAGCTGCTTGGCTCTGGATTAAGGCATCATTCTTTGCTATGTATGTCTTTAGTAAACTCTCCAGGCTATTGGATGCTTCAGCTTGAACTGGTTTCTGAACTTGTTGGGGAAAATTAGGTTGGGGTCGATGCAGGTTGGGTGTAAGTAGTCTTTGGTTCCAGCCCTTTGGATACTCAGAAAAATTCGGTGGTTTCTCCATGATGGGTTGTAAAAGTTGGATTGCAGCCCTTGCCTTCCTCGGTTTTGGTTTTGATTACCCATGTAGTATACAGATTCTGGGTTCGATGGACATTCTTCAAACAAATGTCCCTCCCCACAATAGGCATAGGCTATATTCTCAAATTGATTAGGCGGTTGTGCTGTAAAACTATTAGTCCCATTAGTAGTAAGATTTTTAAGCATTAAGGATATCGATGATACCTGAGATGCGAGTGAAGTAAGAGCATCTACTTCATGAATTCTGGTGACTCGTCTTCCTGATGCTGCTCGACTGGTTGGCCATTGATAGTTGTTGCTGGCAATCCTCTCGATAATTTCGTAAGCCTCGTTATAAGACTTAGAAAAGAGAGCACCATTAGCAGAGGCGTCCACTACCATCCTTGTGTGGGCGTTGAGACCATTGTAGAATGTCTCAAGTTGAATGCAATGAGGGATTCCATGATGAGGGAATTTTCGTAATAACTCTTTAAATCTTTCCCATGCCTCATACAAGGACTCGTCCTCCATTTGGTGGAAAGAAGTGATCTCGTTCCTCAGCTTAGCATTTTTGCTTGGCGGAAAATACTTCATGAGGAATCTCTCGGCTAATTCTTGCCATGTAGAAATAGAGTTCGGTGGCAATGAATTCAACCAAGCACGAGCTCTATCCCTTAACGAATATGGAATAGCTTCAATCGTAAGGCATCTTCGGGTACTCCGGCTAACTTGAAAGAATAGCTCACTTCCATAAATAGTCTTAAGTGAAGATGAGGATCTTCAGTAGGCATTCCACAGAATTGGCCCACTGTCTGAAGCATCTGGAACATGACTGGCTTCAGCTTGAATTGTTGTGCCTCGATTTTGGGTCTCCTAATACCCGGATTAAGATCGTTAAACACTGGCACGGCATATTGTCTTAAGGCTCTATCCCTATCATCATCAATAAGGATAGGATTCTGAGCAGGGTTTGCTCCGTTTCCTTGGTTCATATTCTCGAAATTCATTCCTTCGGTCGTTCTTTAGTTTGCTTATCTTCTTCGCTGTCGAAAGGTTTGTTCTATTTCAGGGTCCACAGGGAGTAAGTCAATAATCTGGTCAATACTCATAAACACCTGAAATATTCACAGAAAAATTAAGTAAGTAAAAATTTAAATATGAAAATAAATAAACCAAAATGTAAGAATAAAAATTCACAAATAATGGCTTTGAAAAACAATCCCCGGCAACGGCGCCAAAAACTTGGAATGGTGGAAATGTGCAAGTGTAAACAATCGTAACAAGTAATAAAGTGACAAGTAAATGTCGAGTTATCGTACTCCACGAGGATCAGTAAAAGAATTATTTATGAAAATGTTTTCAAACAATTTGGTGAAGGAAAAATATTTGGATTTAAGAAATATTTAAAAACTAAAAATAAAACAAAGAAAAATAAAATAAAACAAAGTTCTAATGCACGATTTCAAAAACTGATTTTAATCAAGATGATATAATTGTGTTGGATTAATAACATTTCTTACCTTAGAATTATTAAACTCGTGTTTATACTTATTAAAACATGGCAACTCGGTAATTTGCTAACTTATGAACATATTTACAAATAAAAATCCATTCATCTCTTATACATATTCCTATGCAAATTCAAACGACTAAACAGACTTCTAAAAGTAAACATGTTATCGCACATACATACTTATTAAATTAAATTATCTCTTGCATATTCCTATGTCGATTCAAACGATTAATTCAACCTAACAAGCATATAAAAGATCATGTGAAGTAACAAAGTATTCTTACCTTGAAACAATTTAATCACAAAATCCTGCGCAAGTTATGCAAGGCATATGTATCAATCAAATACAATGCTAATTTAATCTTCAGCTTCCTTAGAAGAATTAAACATGCACAGATTAAGTATTGTGTCCATTAATTACAATTCCAATGCATTTAAATAATTAATTCATTAGCCACCTAAACAATTATAATGCCAGATAACTTAACGTAATTTTACTTAATCAAACATTTTACCGAGGCCTTTAATAGCATAAACACAATTTTAATAATTCAAGAGGACGAAATGTGATCAACCCAACACGAATTAAATTCAAGCTAAATTGATTAAATTAAACATTCCAACAGCATAAATATTCATAAACATGTTTGTCAAAACAACAACGAATAATTTAAAGAGATAAGGAATAAGAAACAAATCCGGTGTTTCTCTGTGGCTTGTCCGTTTGCTCCCTTCTTCGTTCTTCATTGTCCTCGGCTATCAAGGTGGCTTATGAAAACTTCAATTTCTGCTTCAAATGGCTGGAAAAACACCTCTTTCCCAAGAGGAGAAATCGGCACAAGAACACCAAAAAGGGAGAAGGGAAAATGGGAATTGAGAGAAAGTGAGAGAGGAGAATGTTAAATGCTTGAGGTGTGTTTTGAATGAGCAGCTAGGGGGTGTATTTATAGCTGATCAAAGCTGCTAAAAATAGAAAATATCATCAGAAAAAGAGGCCTCCCTTGGCCGGCCATCCCATGTGGCAAAGTTGAAGAATTCAACTTTGCTAAATATAGCATGGGGCAATCTACAAAGCCATAATTTTTGGAGGGGTTTGGATGCAGTTTTGAAAGGTCTTCAAGGGCTTCTTTGCAAGCTTAATTAATTAGCTAATAACCTGATTTGGGCCATCATTGTGGACGGTTTGGGCTACCCAATTGGTGGCTGGTTCGGTTCAACTGATTCGGTTCAACCAGTGCAGTTTAACTGGACCCTTTTCCATAATTAATTAATAATAATTTATTTAGCCCAAATTTGGGAATAAATTAAAATTAATTATATTATGATTAAATCTTCATAATTGGACCGTCTTGGGCTGGAAATAAATTTGCCTTGAACTTCAAATTGCTTCTCGGTTTTGTTCTTCGAGCAGTGTCTGCCGAGCTGATTTTCGCCCTTTGTGCGATTGTGTCGAAAATAGTCAAAATAAATCAAAATTAATTATAAAATTAATTAAAATTCATCATGGTCATATTTTTAGCACAATTTAATTATTTTATAATTTTTAATTATTTTTCGACAAGAATTTACTCGAAACCACATGAATTTGGGTCAAAAAGGGCATGAAAAAGTATATAAATTTTTGTGTTTCCAATGGTACTTGTGTGTTGGCAGGTTCTTTGCTTGCCTCTTTCTCCGACTCAACTGTCGTTCAGTTACCTCCTCTGGTTCTGGTTCTTTGTCAGCCTTTCGGGGGTCCTCGTGAAGATCTTCTGCATTTTCTCTTGTTTCCTCTTGAATCAGAGTTTCTTGGCTACTCAAGATTTTTCTCGAATGGAGCGTGATTGCTTTCACATGCTCCTTCCCTTCCTTTCAAGGACTATTTTCAGTATTGCTAGGAATTTTGGTTCCAATTTCCCTTTTGATATCTCCCATCATACTCATCAATTGGCTCATCTAATCTTCCAGCTTAGTTAATGTTTTTGCTGAACTGGTGCACTTAGACTGCACCTGCTTCATGTCTGTCCTCATTGACGGTATTTCCCTCTCGATCCAATCCTAGCATTGACCACATACAGTATGGTCATTTGGGTTTGACCCTTTCCTGAGGTCTTCTGTAAATAAGAAGGTTGATAATTAGTATTCTTAACCTAATTCGAAGTATTACGTCCTCCTTAATTTCCTCCCTATCTCAAGTTCAGGTGCTCTCTCCATCCGAGATTGTATGTATTCGAATAAGGGTTTCCACCCCTATTCCCGATGTAATTCACATCCTCAGTTGGATTGTTAATATAATGGAAGAGTGGTTTGTCTCCTTCATGCATGGATGGTGCACTGCTTGCGAATTTTATGCGATCAAGCCTGTCCACTAACTATTAGTATCTTTCACCCTCCTGGACAGCCTTTATCATAGATGGTCTCAGGCTATAAGTGCGTTGTTCAGTTGGCCACTGGCAAGAGGAGTTCATAGCCATATTTTCTATTAATTCATACGCATCCTCGTATGCTCGGTTCATTAAGGAACCTCCTGCAATTCCATCTAATCTTGACCTTGCATGTACATCCAACAAATTGTAGAAAATTTGCAGTCGTAACCACTCAGGCAATCCGTGATGTGGGCATTAAACTCTTAGAATGCTCCCAAGCATTGTGAAACTCTCTCCCTCTAACTGTTTGAACATAGAAATTTCCCTTCTTAGTTGGACCGTCTTGCTAATGGGGAAAAACTTTTGTAGGAACTTTCCTGCAAGTTTGTCCCATGTCGTGATGGATCCTGGTGCCTATGAATCTAACCAAGAAAAAACGTTATCAATTAATGAAAAGGGGAACAACTAAAGATGAAAAGAATCATCGGTGACCCCGTTATATTTGAAAGTGTCACAAAGCTGGAGGAACCGTTTAAAATGCTAACTCAGATCTTCTATTTTTGTTCCTTGAAATTACAAATTATTTTGGATCATCTTGATCATGGCTGGCCTGGTCTCAAAGTTATTGGCCATGATGGTTGGCCTCATTATACTCCCTTGAACCATATTCCCTCAGAGTTCTTTCACTACGTGCCATATTAATGTTTGCAGGTAGTTGTGGTGGTGCTGGTGGATCTTCTAAGTTGTTATTGTTAGCTTCGTCGAACAATGGATTTTCATGAGGTACGTTTCCCACAACAAAGGGTGGATTCTACTTCTATTGATATTGTTGTTGTTGTCGATAATTCATGCATATTATTCTTTCTAGATCTGTGACTGGCTCTATAGGTCTTCCCCTACTATGAGTCATACACTAAACCTAAAGAGAAGAAATTGGTAAAAGTAAGAAAATAAAATCGTACGTATGATTTAAGAATTTCCTAGTTATTCTAACAATATGCTAAAATTAAAATTAAATTAGTGACGTTGCCTCCCTAGCAACGATGCCAATAACTTGACTGCCTCCGGACGTATCAAAGTCTAGAGTAGTAATCCTGCACAAAATATATGAAAAAGCCTTATCTGCAAGTATACGGATCAGGTTGTAATATAGTTACGACAGAGTAGACGAGTACTCCGAGAATCGTACCCAAAGGAGGCGAGCACTAAATTAATTCTAACCTATGCATAAATAGATCTAATTAGCACTTTAGATTAATTATATTACGATTAAAGAAAAAGAAAGGTTTTTAGGATTCTTAATAATAATAATAATAATAAAATAAATAACAAGAAATCAGATAGTAAATTTATCAAATTTGAGAATGGTTGATTAGCTTGCTTCGATAATCATAATCAACTATCGCTTCAAGTTTTCTTGTTCAATCAACTAGTCGATATCCTAGCAGGATCTTCTGATCTTCCACTAGAATAAAGAGTTAGCAAAAACTACTTATCTCTCGACCTCACAGTCCAAATAGATTTAGGGTTAAGGTGTTCACGAATAAGCCATACCAATTTTGGGTTAATTCCCACCTTAATGATTTCCTAGGGTTGTCAGGCCTAGGGTTTAATGTAACATTATTTTTGCATTATTGCATGCGTTGAGGTTGCTTAGCTTGTTATTTAGGTGTGTTAAAGGGTCCTAGGGGGGCTCGGGTTTGAGTCTAAGCCCTGGGAAAATTTTAGTTTTTGGCTTTTTAGGGGAGAGGGCTAGCAGAAGCTGGACTTAAGTTTAATTAAATAGGTTTGCTAACACAAGTGCATAAGTGGCACAGTGGTGTGGCGTCACAAGGGAAGTAAGGAGGGAGAGAGTTCGAGTCTCATAAGCTGCATTTTGGGTGGCTATTATTTTGTGCTCAGGAAAGGAGGAAGCAGAGTTGAGATCAAACTCCACCTTGGAGGATGGAGACTTGGTCAAATGGTTTGAATGGGAGGTGGAGAGTGAATGGTGGAGTAAAAAGAGGAGAGGATCGTGGGATATGGGGGAGTGGGAGAGTTGGTCGTGAATGGGTGTGTGTGAGAGGGAGAATTTCGACTGAAAAGGGGTCTAAGAGAGCATTATTGGTCTTTTGATGAAAGTGTGGAAATCGAAAATTATCTTGGCTTTTGAGGGGGGTGCCGAATTCTTTTTGTGTTCTAGTGAGTGTTGCATTTTTGGGGTGAGTTCTTCATCATTTCGGGTTTTTCTTTGCTTTTCTGACTTCTACCAATTTCTGTGCTTTCTTCTCTTTTATTTCTCCTACATTTCTCTTCTTGTCAAAATTGATCACTTCACTTCTTTCCCTAAGCCGTACCATCACACCCTTCTTCTTTAATTTTCATCATCCTTGCCAATTTCTTTCTCTTCCAAAAGCCAAATTCCCACCATCTTTTTCCACGTTCATCGTCGGTTCGTGGTATTACTTTTTGTGACCGAAACCTCCCCTCTCCATTCGGCTTATCCCTGGTTAGAGGCCGAATCCATTCATTCTTTTCTTGCTCGAATCGTTGGGTTCCATTTAGTAAGGGCCGAAATTCTTTGGGGGGATCAACTGCCGAATCCTTCTTCATCTGGTATTGTTAACCTTAAATATTCTCCCTTTTGGGTATTTAGTTAACTAAGTTGGTGAAGGCCGAACTTACTTCTTGTGATCTAATGTGCCTTTTAATCTCTTCTTTTTCTCTCTAGTTAATCGTCATCTCTGAGGGCAGTAGGTGCTTAAACTCCTCTTGTTCAAGGGTCTGTTGTTGCTAAATTTAAGGGTAGGTAATACTGATCTTTGTTAAATCTCTCCCCTAATGCCGAATATTGGAAGATGCTAACCCCCCTTTGTGCACCAATCAGTTTAGGAATTTTGTTGCTCTAGCCAAGAGGGAGCAAAGCCGAATATTGCCACTTTGTTGAAGAATTTCAGTTGTGGTAAGTGGTGCTAGTGACTATTCGGATTCAAACTTGGATATGTTTTATCGGGGTGGATAATAACTGATTGGAATGTGTTGGTTCACAGGTACAAAATTTTGGGAGTTCAGTCTACGCTCGTTACAGGTGTGTAATCTCACACCAAACATCGATGAAGCATGTTTTGATTTGTATTTCGGCCAAAAGCTGAAAAGCTGAAAAACTGGCATCCGTAATCACTCGAGCGTGTGAGCGCTCACAGTAATAAACTGAGCCACTAGTGATGGCGGTAGAACGTTGAGAGTGTCACGAACACTCTCATGAATTTGAGGCCGAAATGGGCCTTATCGAGCCGAAACGGGCTAAGTGGGCCCAATGGGCTAACGGGCCCACTTGAGCAAAATCGATGGAAAATTACCAAATGACTGATGCGACTATGAAGACCGTGAAAGTGAGACCGAAATCATGTTTAATGGGCCACACGAGCGTGTGGGCCCGTTTGGGCCGGGAATGGATCTTAGGCCTAATTACATTATAGAGACCCAAGAAGGGGTCCCGAGTTGCTCAAGGCCACGGTAGGCCTCTCGAAAGTCCGTTGGATATTTGAAATTACTGAAATACCCTTGGTGGGTAAATTACTGAAATACCCTTAATGGGTAAATTACTGAAATACCATCGATGGGTAAAAATTACTGTTATACCCTTAGGGGTTGATTTGGTATGGCTTTGTGTGTTCAATTTAACTGTTATCATGGTACATTATTGCATGCACTAAATTAATATGTCACTACATATTGCATTGGGATGGGATATTGTAATTGGAGGAAGTGATTGATCTGTTAGGGTCGCACGGGTCGCCCGAGACGACTGTGGACCCAACGATTTGATCTTTCAGGGTCGCACGGGTCGCCCGAGACGACTGTGGACCCACCAATTTGTCTGTTAGGGTCACACGGGTCACCCGATACGACCGTGGACCTAGCGACGGCTCTAAGCCGCTTATAATCTGGCAGCTCGGCTACATTCTTGGTGTGTAGGGCTGGGTGGGTTGACTTGGTCCCCACAGGTGTGTAGGGTTGGTACGGGGGTGTGTTTGGTTAGATTGGGTTGGGCTGCATACTCTGTTTGCATTATCATGTTTAAAGGGCTAAGGCCCAGATTGTTACCGAATAGGGCTTTGGCCCAGTCTGCCTCCGTATGGGCTCGAGCCCAGTTAATGACCGATTAGGGGATTACACACTGAGTTCTCGTAACTCACCCCTCTACTTTAACCTTGCAGGTGATCCCCAGCGTTAGAGGATTTGGAGCCGCAGAGGACTCGGTGGTGGCCATACATCGGAGTTATTACTCATGAACCTTGTAATTTTAGCTTTTATTTTATTTTAAGATTATTTATTTTGGGTTAATGTTTTGTAATAAGGCCATTGGATTTTAATTTCCTTTTTAAACTTTCATTACGGCTAGTTATACATTGTTAATTGATTAATCACAGATTTCTAAAACATAAAAACTGTTTTCAAAATAGCATCTTTCCGTAACTATTCAAAGTCGATTTTCACAATAAAAATAGTTTCTCAAGATAATAACAACTTTATAGAAATAGACATCAAGCAAATCGTGTTTTTACAAACAAATAACGAAACTCAGAGTTTCAAAAAGAGATACAACATTTTTAACGAACGCTTAGCTTTTCAACTATCACCTGATGTGGCACGCTAAATCCGGTCGTAATGTTTAGGCCGGGTTTGGCGTGTTACATTTTATGGTATCATAGCCCGATTGCAAAACTCGGCTGTGGAATGGGTTCGAAAATGTTTTTCAAAATTTTTTTGAAATATGGTTTAGAAAATATATATCTTTTTTGGAAGTATGGCACCCCGGAGTCTCCGGCATCAAATTTGTAAGTTCTCTTACTTTATCTGATGATAGGATGGGATAACTGTAGAGGGAAAACTACTACAATTAGAGTTAGTACACTGAAACTATTAGCTATAAGAATTAAGACTATAGAGAGTGAAACAGTTGGAAATTTGACCCACGAAAACAACTCTTATACATGTTTTCCATAAAACACTTGTTAACAAACATTAGAATTATAGACTGATTCATAAAATTCTTAATCAGATTAACTCGATTCAACAGTATGAGTACAAGAGGACGTGGACGAGTTACACGCGGCCGTGGTAGAGGCCAAGGTGCTGGGGCTGGATCCTCAGAATCGGGGCATGTGCCTGAAGGCGAGGTGCCAGCATCGCCAGTGGCAAAAATAGGGTCTCATGATCGGACTGGAGGGGACGATGCTTTGTTCTAAGCAATGCTGCGAGTTTTGGAACGGGTTCCGGGAGCAAGTATTGGGTCGGTAGCCCGGGGATCCATTTCTGAGCGACTCCGGTCAAACGGGGCCGAAGATTTTAGGGGCATCTCTGGTGTAGCCCCGAATGTAGGGAATACTGGTTAAAGGCTGTGGACCGAATTATGGATGACCTGGACTGCACAGTAGAACAGAAATTGAAAGGAGCAGTGTCTCTACTACGAGATGAGGCATACCAGTGGTGGCTCACTGTGAGGGAAGGTACACAAGCAGATCGTATAACATGGGATTTCTTTAAAACGACCTTCCAAGGGAAGTATGTCGGGGCTAGTTATGTGGACACCCAGAGAAAGGAATTCCTGAATTTGGTTCAGGGGAATAAGTCTGTTACGGAATATGAGGCAGAGTTCTTGCGCTTGAGCTGGTACACTCGGGGAATAGTTGCGACCGAATACGAGCGTTGTGTGCGGTTTGAGGATGGCCTCAGAGATAGTCTTCGAGTGTTGATAGCTCCACAGAGGGAGAGGGACTTTGCTACGTTAGTAGAGAAAGCCAAGATTGCTGAGGAGGTAAAGCGCGCAGAAAGCCAGAATCGTGAGGAAGACAAAGGGAAGAACAGAAAGGATGCAGAGCCCATCGGTTCTGAGCAGAGGCCTAGAAAAAGGGCCAGAGTTGATGGGCCAGTCAGAGCTGGGCCCCCTTTTGGAACTTTTGGGTTGCCACCTTGCGCTGATTGTGGAAGACGCCATGTGAGCGAATGCTAGAGAAGGATAGGAGCCTGTTTGAGTTGCGGATCGATGGAGCACCGTGTTAGAGAATGTCCTAGAAGGTTGGATCAGATGCAAACTACGAGTAGAGGTAATGTGCAGCCGCTGAGGGGTGGTCAGCAGCCATTGGGAGGCCGCGGCCAGGCCAGAGGGGGAAACGATTTGGGTCGTGGAGCTCCAGGATGATGTGCTGGTCATACGGAGGTGAGGCAGCCAGCTTTGGTTTATGCAGCACATCGCCAAGAAGATGGGGACGCTTCAGATGTGAATACTGGTACGTACATTTCCCATAGTGTACTATTTACATAATTTAAAATCGGAATCAGAGTGCGCAGTAGAAGCGTAATGGTGTAACCTATGTTATGTGATTATTAGGTAGTTGGAAATTTCGAGGACGAAATTTCTTTAAGAGGGTAGAACTGTAACATCCTAAAATTGGGGGTCTGCCATTTTTGCATTATTGCATGCGTTGAGCTTGCTTAGCTTGTTATTTAGGTGTGTTAAAGGGTCCTAGGGGGCTCGGGTTCCAGTCCAAGCCCTAGGAAAATTTTGGTTTTTGGCTCTTTAGGGGAGAGGGCTAGCAGAAGCTGGACTTAAGTTTAATTAAATAGGTTTGCTAACACAAGTGCGTAAGTGGCACAGTAGTGTGGCGTCACAGGGGAAGTAAGGAGGGAGAGAGTTCGAGTCTCACAAGCTGCATTTTGGGTGGCTATTATTTTATGCTCAGGAAAGGAGGAAGCAGAGTTGAGATCAAACTCTACCTTGAAGGATGGAGACTTGGTCAAATGGTTTGAATGGGAGGTGGAGAGTGAATGGTGGAGCAAAAAGAGGAGAGGATCGTGGGATATGGGGGAGTGGGAGAGTTGGCCGTGAGTGGGTGTGTGTGAGAGGGAGAATTTCGGCTGAAAATGGGTCTAAGAGAGCATTTTTGGTCTTTTGATGAAAGTGTGGAAACCGAAAATTGTCTTGGCTTTTGGGAGGGTGTCGAATTCTTTTTGTGTTCTAGTGAGTGTTGCATTTTTGGGGTGAGTTCTTCATCATTTCCGGTTTTTCTTTGCTTTTCTGACTTCTACCAATTTCTGTGCTTTCATCTCTTTTATTTCTCCTACATTTCTCTTCTTGTCAAAAACGATCACTTCTCTTCTTTCCCTAAGCCGTACCATCACACCCTTCTTCTTTAATTTTCATCATCCTTGCCGATTTCTTTCTCTTCCAAAAGCCAAATTCCCACCATCTTTTTCCACGTTCATCGTCGATTTGTGGTATTACTTTTTGTGACCGAAACCTCCCCTCTCCATTCGGCTTATCCCTGGTTAGAGGCTGAATCCATTCATTCTTTTCTTGCTCGAATCGTTGGGTTCCATTTAGTAAGGGCCGAAATTCTTTGGGGGGATCAACTGCCGAATCCTTCTTCATCTGGTATTGTTAACCTTAAATATTCTCTCTTTTGGGTATTTAGTTAACTAAGTTGGTGAAGGCCGTACTTACTTCTTGTGATCTAATGTGCGTTTTAATCTCTTCTTTTTCTCTCTAGTTAATCATCATCTCTGAGGGCAGTAGGTGCGTAAACTCCTCTTGTTCAAGGGTCTGCTGTTGCTGAGTCTAAGGGTAGGTAATACTAATCTTTGTTAAATCTCTCCTTAATGCCAAATATTGGAAGATGCTAACCCCCCTTTATGCACCAATCGGTTTAGGAATTTGGTTGCTCTAGCCAAGAGGGAGCAAAGCCGAATATTGCCACTTTGTTGAAGGATTTCAGTTGTGGTAAGTGGTGTTAGTGACTATTCAGATTCAAACTTGGATATGTTTTATCGGGGTGGATAATAACTGATTGGAATGTGTTGGTTCACAGGTACGAAATTTTGGGAGTTCAATCTACGCTCGTTGCAGGTGTGTAATCTCACACCAAACATTGATGAAGCATGTTTTGATTTATATTTCGGCCAAAAGCTGAAAAGTTAAAAAATTGGCATCCGTAATCACTCGAGCGTGTGAGCGCTCACAGTAATAAACTGAGCCGCTAGTGATGGCGGTAGAACGTTGAGAGTGTCACAAACACTCTCGTGAATTTGAGGCCGTAATGGGCCTTATCGAGCCGAAACGGGCTAAGTGGGCCTAATGGGCTAACGGGCCCACTTGAGCCAAATCAATGGAAAATTGCCAAATGCCTGATGCGAATGTGAAGACCGCGAAAGCGAGACTGAAATCATGTTTAATGGGCCACACGAGCGTGTGGGCCCGTTTGGGTCGGGAATGGATCTTAGGCCCAATTACATTATAGAGTCCCAAGAAGGGGTCCCGAGTTGCTCAAGGCCACGGTAGGCCTCTCCAAAGTCCGTTGGATGTTTGAAATTACTGAAATACCCTTGGTGGGTAAATTACTGAAATACCATCGATGGGTAAAAATTACTGTTATACCCTTAGGGGTTGATTTGGTATGGCTTTGTGTGTTCAATTTAACTGTTATGATGGTACATTATTGCATGCACTAAATTAATATGTCACTACATATTGCATTGGGATGGGATATTGTAATTGGAGGAAGTGATTGATCTGTTAGGGTCGCACGGGTCACCCGAGACGACTGTGGACCCACCGATTTGATTGTTAGGGTCGCACGGGTCGCCCGAGACGACTGTGGACCCAACGATTTGATCTTTCAGGGTCGCACAAGTCGCCCGAGATGACTGTGGACCCACCAATTTGTCTGTTAGGGTCACACGGGTCACCCGATACGACCGTGGACCTACCGACGGCTCTAAGCTGCTTATAATCTGGCAGCTCGGCTGCATTCTTTGTGTGTAGGGCTGGGTGGGTTGACTTGGTCCCCACAGGTGTGTAGGGTTGGTACGGGGGTGTGTTTGGTTGGATTGGGTTGGGCTGCATACTCTGTTTGCATTATCATGTTTAAAGGGCTAAGGCCCAGATTGTTACCGAATAGGGCTTTGGCCCAGTCTGCCTCCGTATGGGCTCGAGCCCAGTTAATGACCGATTAGGGGATTACACACTGAGTTCTCGTAACTCACCCCTCTACTTTAACCTTGCAGGTGATCCCCAACGTTAGAGGATTTAGAGCCGCAGAGGACTCAGTGGTGGCCATACATCGGAGTTACTCATGAACCTTGTAATTTTAGGTTTTATTTTATTTTAAGATTACTTATTTTGGGTTAATGTTTTGTAATAAGGCCATTGGATTTTAATTTCCTTTTTAAACTTTCATTACGGCTAGTTATACATTGTTAATTGATTAATCACAGATTTCTAAAACATAAAAACTGTTTTCAAAATAGCATCTTTCCGTAACTATTCAAAGTCGATTTTCACAATAAAAATAGTTTCTCAAGATAATAACAACTTTATAGAAATAGACATCAAGCAAATCGTGTTTTTACAAACAAATAACGAAACTCAGAGTTTCAAAAAGAGATACAACATTTTTAACGAACGCTTAGCTTTTCAACTATCACCTGATGTGGCACGCTAAATCCGGTCGTAATGTTTAGGCCGGGTTTGGCGTGTTACATTTTATGGTATCATAGCCCAATTGCAAAACTCGGCTGTGGAATGGGTTTGAAAATGTTTTTCAAAATTTGTTTGAAATATGGTTTAGAAAATATATATCTTTATTGGAAGTATGGCACCCCGGAGTCTCCGGCATCAAATTCGTAAGTTCTCTTACTTTATTTGATGATAGGATGGGATAACTATAGAGGGAAAACTACTAGAGTTAGAGTTAGTACACTGGAACTGTTAGCTATAGGAATTAAGACTATAGAGACTGAAACAGCAGGAAATTCGACCCGCGAAAATAACTCTTATACCTGTTTTCCATAAAACACTTTTTAACAAACATTAGAATTATAGACTGATTCATAAAATTCTTAATCAGATTAACTCGATTCAACAGTATGAGTACAAGAGGATGTGGACGAGTTACACGCGGCCGTGGTAGAGGCCAAGGTGCTGGGGCTGGACCCTCAGAATCGGGGCATGTGCCCGGCGCGAGGTGCCAGATCGCCCGATGGCGTAAACGGGTCTCATGGCCGAGACCGGAGGGGACGATGCTTTGTTCTAAGCAATGCTGCGAGCTCTGGAACGGGTTCCGGGAGCAAGTATTGGGTCGGTAGCCCGGGGATCCATTTCTGAGCGACTCCGGTCAAACGGGGCCGAAGTTTTTATGGGCATCTCTGGTGTAGCCCCGAATGTAGGGAGTACTGGTTAGAGGCTGTGGAGCAAATTATGGATGACCCGGACTGGTGCCTGATGAGACAGTAAATTGAAAGGAGCAGTGTCTCTACTACGAGATGAGGCATACCAGTGGTGGCTCACTGTGAGGGAAGGTACACAAGCAGATCATATAACATGGGATTTCTTTAAAACGACCTTCGAAGGGAAGTATGTCGGGGCTAGTTATGTGGACACCCGGAGAAAGGAATTCCTGAATTTGGTTCAGGGGAATAAGTCTGTTACGGAATATGAGGCAGAGTTCTTGCGCTTGAGCTGGTACACTCGGGGCATAGTTACGACAGAATACGAGCGCTGTGTGCGGTTTGAGGATGGCCTTAGAGACAGTCTTCGAGTGTTGATAGCTCCACAGAGGGAGAGGGACTTTGCTACGTTAGTAGAGAAAGGCAAGATTGCTGATGAGGTAAAGCGCGCAGAGCGCCAGAATCGTGAGGAAGACAAAGGGAAGAACAGAAGGGATGCAGAGCCCAACGGTTCTGAGCAGAGGCCTAGAAAAAGGGCCAGAGTTGATGGGCCAGTCAGAGCTGGGCCCCCTTTTGGAACTTTTGGGTTGCCACCTTGCACTGATTGTTGAAGACGCCATGTGGGCGAATGCTGGAGAAGGATAGGAGCCTGTTTGAGTTGCGGATCGATGGAGCTCCTTGTTAGAGAATGTCCTAGAAGGTTGGATCGGATGCAAACTACGGGTAGAGGTAATGTGCAGCCGCTGAGGGGTGGTCAGCAGCCATTGAGAGGCCGCGGCCAGGCCAGAGGGGGAAACGATTTGGGTCGTGGAGCTCCAGGATGATGTGCTGGTCATACGGAGGTGAGGCAGCCAGCTTTAGTTTATGCAGCACGTCGCCAAGAAGATGGGGACGCTCTAGATATGAATACTGGTACGTACATTACCCATAGTGTACTATTTACCTAATTTAAAATCGGAATCAGAGTGCGCAGTAGAAGCGTAATGGTGTAACCTATGTTATGTGATTATTAGGTAGTTGGAAATTTCGAGGACGAAATTTCTTTAAGAGGGTAGAACTATAACATCCTAAAATTGGGGGTCTGCCATTTTTGCATTATTGCATGCGTTGAGCTTGCTTAGCTTGTTATTTAGGTGTGTTAAAGGGTCCTAGGGGGCTCGGGTTCCAGTCCAAGCCCTAGGAAAATTTTGGTTTTTGGCTCTTTAGGAGAGTGGGCTAGCAGAAGCTGGACTTAAGTTTAATTAAATAGGTTTGCTAACACAAGTGAGTAAGTGGCACAGTAGTGTGGCGTCACAAGGGAAGTAAGGAGGGAGAGAGTTCGAGTCTCACAAGCTGCATTTTGGGTGGCTATTATTTTATGCTCAGGAAAGGAGGAAGAAGAGTTGATATCAAACTCTGCCTTAAAGGATAGAGACTTGGTCAAATGGTTTGAATGGGAGGTGGAGAGTGAATGGTGGTGCAAAAAGAGGAGAGGATCGTGGGATATGGGGTAGTGGGAGAGTTGGCCGTGAGTGGGTGTGTGTGAGAGGGAGAATTTCGGCTGAAAATGGGTCTAAGAGAGCATTTTTGGTCTTTTGATGAAAGTGTGGAAACCGAAAATTGTCTTGGCTTTTGGGAGGGTGCCGAATTCTTTTTGTGTTCTAGTGAGTGTTGCATTTTTGGGGTGAGTTCTTCATCATTTCGGGTTTTTCTTTACTTTTCTAACTTCTACCAATTTCTGTGCTTTCATCTCTTTTATTTCTCCTACATTTCTCTTCTTGTCAAAATCGATCACTTCTCTTCTTTCCCTAAGCCGTACCATCACACCCTTCTTCTTTAATTTTCATCATCCTTGCCGATTTCTTTCTCTTCCAAAAGCCAAATTCCCACCATCTTTTTCCACATTCATCGTCGGTTTGTGGTATTACTTTTTGTGACCGAAACCTCCCCTCTCCATTCAGCTTATCCCTGGTTAGATGCCGAATCCATTCATTCTTTTCTTGCTCGAATCGTTGGGTTCCATTTAGTAAGGGCCAAAATTCTTTGGGGGGATCAACTGCCGAATCCTTCTTCAACTGGTATTGTTAACCTTAAATACTCTCTCTTTTGGGTATTTAGTTAACTAAGTTGGTGAAGGCCGTACTTACTTCTTGTGATCTAATGTGCGTTTTAATCTCTTCTTTTTCTCTCTAGTTAATCGTCATCTCTGAGGGCAGTAGGTGCGTAAACTCCTCTTGTTCAAGGGTCTACTGTTGCCGAGTCTAAGGGTAGGTAATACTAATCTTTGTTAAATCTCTCCCTAATGCCGAATATTGGAAGATGCTAACCCCCCTTTGTGCACCAATCGGTTTAGGAATTTGGTTGCTCTAGCCAAGAGGGAGCAAAGCCGAATATTGCCACTTTGTTGAAGGATTTCAGTTGTGGTAAGTGGTGTTAGTGACTATTCGGATTCAAACTTGGATATGTTTTATCGGGGTGGATAATAACTGATTGGAATGTGTTGGTTCATAGGTACGAAATTTCGGGAGTTCAATCTACGCTCGTTACAGGTGTGTAGTCTCACACCAAACATCGATGAAGCATGTTTTGATTTGTATTTCGGCCAAAAGCTGAAAAGCTGAAAAACTGGCAACCGTAATCACTCGAGCGTGTGAGCGCTCACAGTAATAAACTGAGCCACTAGTGATGGCGGTAGAACGTTGAAAGTGTCACGAACACTCTCGTGAATTTGAGGCCGTAATGGGCCTTATCGAGCCGAAACGGGCTAAGTTGGCCCAATGGGCTAACGGGCCCACTTGACCAAAATCGACGAAAAATTGCCAAATGACTGATGCGACTGTGAAGACCGCGAAAGCGAGACCGAAATCATGTTTAATGGGCCACACGAGCGTGTGGGCCCGTTTGGGCCGGGAATGGATCTTAGGCCCAATTACGTTATAGAGACCCAAGAAGGGGTCCCGAGTTGCTCGAGGCCACGGTAGGCCTCTCGAAAGTCCGTTGGATGTTTGAAATTACTGAAATACCCTTGGTGGGTAAATTACTGAAATACCCTTAATAGGTAAATTACTGAAATACCATCGGTGGGTAAAAATTACTGTTATACCCTTTGGGGTTGATTTGGTATGGCTTTGTGTGTTCTATTTAACTGTTATGATGGTACATTATTGCATGCACTAAATTAATATGTCACTACATATTGCATTGAGATGGGATCTTGTAATTGGAGGAAGTGATTGATCTGTTAGGGTCGCACGGGTCACCCAAGACGATTGTGGACCCACCGATTTGATTGTTAGGGTCGCATGGGTCACCCGAGACGACTGTGGACCCAACGATTTGATCTTTCATGGTCGCACGGGTTACTCGAGACGACTGTGGACCCACCAATTTGTCTGTTATGGTCACACGGGTCACCTGATACGACCGTGGACCTACCGACGGCTCTAAGCCGCTTATAATCTGGCAGCTCGGCTGCATTCTTGGTGTGTAGGGCTGGGTGGGTTGACTTGGTCCCCACAGGTGTGTAGGGTTGATACGGGGGTGTGTTTGGTTGGATTGGGTTGGGCTACATACTCTGTTTGCATTATCATGTTTATAGGGCTAAGGCCCAGATTGTTACCGAATAGGGCTTCGGCCCAGTCTGCCTCCGTATGGGCTCGAGCCCAGTTAATGACCGATTAGGGGATTACACACTGAGTTCTCGTAACTCACCCCTCTACTTTAACCTTGCAGGTGATCCCCAGCGTTAGAGGATTTGGAGCCACGGAGGACTCGGTGGTGGCCATACATCGGAGTTATTACTCATAAACCTTGTAATTTTAGCTTTTATTTTATTTTAAGATTATTTATTTTGGGTTAATGTTTTGTAATAAGGCCATTGGATTTTAATTTCCTTTTTAAACTTTCATTACGGCTAGTTATACATTGTTAATCGATTAATCACGGATTTCTAAAACATAACAATCGTTTTCAAAATAGCACGTTTCCGCAACTATTCAAATTCGATTTTCACAATAAAAATAGTTTCTCAAGATAATAACAACTTTATAGAAATAGACATTAATCAAATCGTGTTTTACAAACAAACAACGAAACTAGGAGTTTCAAAAAGAGATACAAATTTTTTAACGAACGCTTAACTTTTCAACTATCACCTGATGTGGCATGCTAAATCCGGTCGTAACGTTTAGGCCGGGTTTGGGGTGTTACATTTAAGATCTTCCTTTCCTGCACAGTTGATCCACTAAGAGAACCCTATAAAATAGTCAATTAATCATACCTCCACTCGCTAATCCCCCACATGAGGATTAGCTCGTCATGGATCTTACAAACAATATAAACTTGATATAAAGAGTAGACATGAATAATGATTCAAGAGTATAAAGTTTAGAAGAAGCCTTATTTTTATTAAAATAAAATGCCCAATCCTCACAATGTTTGATCACGTTCACAAATCTGATTTCTTTCACAAAGCAAGAACAAAAACTAAAATAAACCTAAAGCCTAAAAAGAGGAAAAACTAAAGACTACAACTAGGAAGAAAATTATACAATATGAAAGTTGTCTATAACAAGTGTTAATTGAGCCTATTTATAGACTTTAGAGTGGTTGTCGTCCTTAACCCTAGGTCAGCTGTCGTCCTCGTGCTTAATGTTTCATTGTGTGGAACAAAATGCCCCATGCTCATAACTTTTTCCTGTATAGAGGTGATGTCGCGACACAACAGGTCCTGTGTCACGAAATTGAGGGTAGTATGCTTCATCTTCATTGGTGTATTGTGACATCCTCAGGCTGTATCGCGACACCGAAGGTAGCCCTGAAATTCTTCTATCCTGCTCCCTATGTTTCAACATCCAGCTCTTTGTGTTGCAACACAGCGACTAGTATTGAGTTAGCATGCCTTCTAATGGCCTTTTGCATGCTCACAAAGTATATTAGCTCACCTTTAGGCCTTATTTGGCCCTTAAGGTCAATAAAAGACTCAAATTACACATTTTATTGGATGTGACTAAAAATGTGAAAACGTAATTAAAACTTAGCCGAAATGTTTGTGTTCAAGATCCTAAAGTGCGAAAACTAGTTTAATCTGCTACACCGAATAACAGCAGATCAATGATCAACCTCTTGGGATTTATTGGATTTCCATCAATCAAATGAGCATTTCTAAAACTCTTCACTCTTATTTTATGCTTACCATGTGTTTGATAAAATGTTTTTTAGGAATTTAAGTTTGATTAGGTGCTAAATTTTTTGGATGGTTGATATTCTGGCTTTTTATTAGCTTAAGTTGATGTCCATTCTTGATTGATTGGTTGTTCTATTATATCGAAATGCTTAATATGCTAGAATTGACGCCTCTAGCGAAAACCTAGATAAATGAGATCGAGATGAGAGCTTATCCTTAGATAGCTAGATATGATTGTGTCGAGTAGTGAGACCAAGAGGTAATCTATATGCCTAGGTAAGATCGAGAGATAATATTAGGCAGTATCTTTTAGTTTAGGATGAGACCGAGAGGAGATTCTAACATAAGAGTGATAATCAATGTAATGGGTATAGATTTTTTAGCTTAGTTAACGATTAACGAATAATTGACCATCGATTTATCCTTTAAATTTTCTAAAACAACAAGGAAAAAATTAGATTAGTTTGTTTAATTGATAATCTAAATTTAGTTTGTAAACAATTTTTTATTTGAAGTTGAACTAATAATTTCTAACTGGATTAGATTAGTAATTATTTAACTTGTAATTAACATGATAAATACATTTACCCACTTAGAAATCCTTTGGGTTCGACCCCTTGGAATACAATGAGTTCCATCGGGGCTATAAATATTGCAACTAAAACTGTACGCTTGCAGTTAAGACTCGCACTTTAAAATAGTTTTTTTCTTAAAATTGTTTGTTTCTTTGCGCACAAGCGGGTGTGGGTCACTACCAACTCCAAATCATGAGTCAGATAGCTGCACTCATGCAATTTTAGCTGCCTCGATGCATAAGCAACCGCCTTTCCCTCCTCCATTTACACATATCCAAGGCCAGTGTGAGATGCATCACTATACACCACATAATCATTTCCCGACTCATGCTGAATCAACATTAGTGCCTCAGTGAACACAATCTTTAGCTTCTCCAAGCTAGCTTACAAGTCATCAATCCATTTAAAAGGATCATTCTTTCGCAAAGACTTTTTCAATGGAGTAACAATAAGAAAATAACCCATCGCCGAACCTCTGATAACACCCGAATAAACCTAAGAAACTCTAAACTTGGAAACATTCTTTGGTTGCCTCCATTCAAGAATGGCCTCGATCTTCTTTCGATCCACACGGGTACCCTCCGTCGATACCACATGATCCAAAAATATCACTTCCTTCAACCAAAACTCGCATTTACTTAACTTCACATAAATCTTCTTTTCTCTGAGAATCTGCAAGACAACTCTCAAATGCTCATTATGTTCGGTCTTGGAATTTGAGTAAACCATAATGTCATCAATGAAAAAAACAACAAATTGATCGAAGAATGGCTGAAACACCCTATTCATCATGTCCATGAACCCAATAGGGGCATTCGTCAGACAAAAGGCATTACTAAGAACTCATAATGCCCATATCGAGTCTTGAATGCAGTCTTAGTCACATCTGACTCCTTCACCTTTACTTGATAATACTCAAACCTCAAATCAATCTTAGAGAATATTGTCACTCCACAAAAATACTCCAACAAGTTAACGATCCTTGGCAAAGGATACTTATTCTTAATGGTCAACTTGTTCAACTGCCAGTAATCAATACACAACCTCAATGTTCCATCCTTCTTCATAACAAACAAAACTGGGGCTCCCTAAGGTGACACACTGGGTCTTATGAACCCTCGGTCCAAGAGCTCCTAAAGTTGAACTTTAAGTTCCTTGAGTTCCTTAGGTATCATGCAATAGAGAGAAATAGACACCGATGCAGTTCTAGGAAACACCTCAATTCCAAACTCAAACCCTCAATCAAGAGGCAATCCTGGTAGTTTCTCATGAAAAACATTTGGAAACTCTCTTGCGTACGAGTGTTAACCATACCAGCTGAGTCTTCATGATGCCATAATCAAGTCTCTCACTCTTTTACTCCAAGTTAGATGTCCTAACGGACATTCCCAAGTCTTTTTTTCTGGGTGGATGTTACCACCCTTTCTATCCTAGCGGGATGCCTCGTGTTTACCGTCCCGATGGACTATCTATGATGCCATAGCCGAGCTATGGACCTACACAGTATACCCCATGTTTCATGTCCTGGCAGACTCCATTGGTTGCCATTGTCAAGCTATTGTATTACATCTGGAGCTCCCTATGTTTACTATCCCAGTGGACTATTTATGATGGTGTAGCGTCTTCTAGCTATAGTCTTACACAATATAACCTCGTGTCTATTATTCAGGTAGACTACCAAAGGATGTCATAGCATCTTTTAGCTATGGTATTAGTCTTATTAACCATTCTGGTGCACTTTCACATGATGTCATAGCATCTTTCAGCTATGGTCTTACTCATCTTATCGTTGAACCAACATATGATGCCATAAAGTCTTTCAGCTAAGGTCTTACTCATTTAGGCTTATAGCCTCTGATTAGACCCATGGACTAGCCATGATCTTTATTATTTTCTCTTCCCATTGCATTCCATCCATTCCTCCATTCACCGTCCTATACCTTGATGCTCGAACAATGCAGTGTCCCCTCCACAAGGCCTAGAGTTTTGCTCATCACGGGAGCATTCCACAACACCGTATAGAGGTATCTAATAGAACCACCCCTTGTCCCCCAATCCTAACTTCGTCTAAACCCTTTAGTAATCCCCTCTCATGTTCCACCATAAATAAGCAAAAATTACAAGGAATTCATAACATCATACTGGCGGATACTCATAACTTACTCAACCTTAAGCAAACAAACATTCTCATGCAACAGAGGTCATACATCGTCATGGAACTTATTTTGAAATTAACATATACCCATGCTAAACACACATCATACCAGAAAAAGAGTATAGAAACTCACCTTGCTTTCTTATTCTTAATAGATTAGCTTGTCTGAACTCCAAAACCTCATTCGTCCTGACAACTAAGCATAACAACTCATTATCAATTAACTTGAAGACACTCAGACTTTAAAACCCACAATCTATAATTTACTGAAACTAAGAGGATTCTTACTCTACTCTTTTTCTTCAATCCAAAAGTTCATATGGATAAGGAAACTACAAATTCTCAATCTTCCTACTTCTAGAATCAAATCCACACGATAGCTACAACATGCAAAACTTCCTTCAGCTACATCCTCTTCTTTTTCAGGGTGACTGAAGAAGACGATGCTTAGAGAGAAAGATTTGGGAAGCAGAACCGATAGAATTTCATTCCTACACACACCTATATATACTCCATCGGCACGATCTCTATAGACCATTTTCGCCACTCAATCCCAATTATTATGTTTCCCACTATGGATCCAGTTGGTTCCAATCTAACTAAACCAGGGTTGAAATGTAATAATCCCTGACCAACCACTCAAGTTTTCAAATATCTCATTAGAGTCCTCAAATTTCCTTTCCATCAAATTGGCTCCGAGACTTTTCTTTAAGTTCGGGTCCTCAGAAGGACTTAGTCTGACATGATTTGTCTAATCCAGTTGATCTGAGTTCAATGTTGTGTTGATTTCTATCGATAGATCTTTACCATTATTATCAAACTCATGATTGCTTAAAGAGTAGGCTTTAAATCAAAATCACACAGAAGGTGAAAATTGATACTTTTGAAGGGGATAAGTCACCCTCCTCTTAAAAAGGGGGTCCAAAACTGAATTTCAATTTCTAAATTTGAATTATAATTATCAAGAAGATTGCAGTTATAATAGCAAAAATTCATGAACAAGAGTAACTAGAAAAATATAATTTATTTGATAAAAAACAATAGAACTTGTTTGAGTCCAAGCAAAAATAACTCAAATAAATTTTCATTAAACTTCAACAAATTTTCCCCTCAGTGTGAATATATATTTTCAGCAACCCATTTATGTATTTATATTCGGAGGAAAAATCATAAGATTTATATTAGAACTCTAGGAGTGTAGAAATAATTATTTAATAGAAAATTGAGTCCTCTTAGGACTCCTATCACCCCAAAGTCAGTGGCACCAAGGGGTAGGACTCCTTTTGTGCGACAACACCTTGTCCTCATGTAGGCTTCTCAAGCCAGTTTGTATTAGGTTAAATTATATGTGCCATCCAATCTTAATCCACATAATAAAAAAGCCCATATAATTATCCAATCTAAGTACTTCGATTTTCTATTTATAAATAATTATTTTTAATATTAATTTATTAATTTACATAACCCGATTGTAATACCATCAAAATCATAAAGACTTTATCGTAATAATATCTAAGCACAAATTAATTTAATTGTTGGGATAAAATATAACATCGATGACTAATTAATATAATTTTCACTTTGGACACAATTATTTAATTTATCAAATTAAAAAGTGCAATTCAGCCATGGATAACTTATTAAATTATAAATTTATATATGGTAAAATTGCACTTTGGTTTCTCAAAATAAAAACAAAACTTTTTAGTCCCTTAAAAATGATGAAATAATAAAATTAATACATGATAAAATTATATTTTTGATCTCTTAAAATTTTATAATTCAATTTTGGCCCCTAAATATTGTTTTTTGGGTTCACCTTGCTTGACTTCTCGAGAAAATACATTTACTAAAGAGAGTAATACATACAATTTATTTCTCATTCATCGTTTTTATCCATACATTCAAGCAGTTCTTATTATGCACTCTGTATGGAGTTATGATGAGTTAGTGGAGGGACTGATCAAACATATATAATTGGGGCTTGAATAATTTGTAATTAAGTTTTAACTCTTCATCTATTAAGGGGTTTGAAAGGAGTTTAAAGAAACTTTGAGGTCTGTTTTGCAAGTAATAAAATCAGAAAAAATCAGCTGATTGGATCAGCTATAGTGATGGTTTGGGCTGCCAATTTGCTTGGTGGATCAGTCTTCTCTACTTAGCATATTGGGCCACTTCCATGGTAATATTTCACTTCCTTCATTTGTTATGGCAATTTCAGGCGAGGACTGAGTGCTGCATCAACATTTTCCATGAATTGCCATGGCATTTGTGTTGGCAATCCGTCCAACCTTTTTCCATGGCAATATTTCACTTCCTTCATTCACTTTCTCATTTTTCTCGTTTTTTTCATCCTTCCTACATCTACTGCATACAACAACCAATTCCCTTCTTCCCAATAGTAAAAGTAACATGAAATGACATTTAAGGCACAATCCAAGTGCTATTATGCAATTTTCCAAAAATAACCTAAAAATGCAAATATATCTACTTAAGTACAAACATCTAATCAAGCTTAGAGGTTCGAAATATAACTCTTTTCAAGAGTTATCACACCCTCAAACCTGAGTTCTTGCTTGTCCTCAAGTAGAATATGTACGAATGCATGAATTTGCTATAACTACACAATTGCCTCTTGTACTGCTAAACCAAACGAAATATATTTTATACCTCCATTCTCAGCAGTCTTTTGTCTAAAAAAACTGGTTTAAATTTTATAGGTTTGTTTAGCATACGAAGTGCAGAAATGTTACCTAAGAATAAAAGTTTCTAAATATTAATGCAATTCTGACTATAGCAAGCACCTCTTAATGTACTTAGTTTATCTTTCCACTAAACTTAGTTTTTCTTCTCATACTTATCTTGTCATTGCATTATAAAAAAATTTCTCTAGGGAATTCATCTTATCACATGATTTCTTTACTTGACAATCTCAATGGAGCATACACTAGATTTCTAGGTATTACATCACGCCACAATTTGATTGTAATTCACTCATGAAGCTAAGGCTTTTGACTAAAAAGATGGATGGAGCAAACAACTACCCCCTTAGCTACTCAGCCTACTACTACAGTGGAGTGCCCCTAAACTATTTTTTTACTCACTGTTATTTGATCTTGCTTTTCTGATCAATAATACAATGGAGCAAACAGAGTATTATTGGCCTACTCAACAATTTCAAACATTTGAGTGCTTTATAGTGTCTTTTTAATTTTTATATATTCATTTACCCTCAGCTTTGTCGTGGTATTTATTATTACACAATGCTAATTTAGTTATCTTAGTTTCAAGACTTCTAAGTGCATTAAAGAAACTTATTATAGAAAATTTTTTATTATACTTAGGTCATTCTACATTTAGGCATCAATTTTCACACGACTATCCTAAGCTAAACATACCTAATCAACTATCACAATTTTCACAGTTTGAAGAGTTATTATCCTCATCAAACATCATAGATAACAATATACTTCTCATGGTCTAACAGTCATTTAGCATTTGTATGTCATGGAAAAATGAGTGAAAAAATGATCTAATGTTCAAACAAAATATCTCATGCATGCAATATGTGCAACACACCCCCCAAACCTAAATGATGCATTGTCCTCAATGCATGATCAGATGCAAAATTTCACTTATGCAAAAACAAATAGATATATAGAAAATGCAATGAAAAAAAGTATGAATACATGAAAAAAACATGTAAAAATGAAAAATATATATGCAAATGAAAGGTAAAAACAAAAGCTTGGAAAGGATTTGTGTTACTTTAGTTGGGTCGGGTGGATTTCCTGGCAGCGTGCTTGTAACACTGCTTTCATTTGAGCAGATTAATTGACACCTCTTCTTCATCATTATCTAATTTCGTGAGATAATCAATCAATTAATTAATCTCACAATCTTGCACCAATATGGGTGTAGTGGTTTAGGGTTGTAACAGCCCGATTTTGGGGCTAGTCGGAACAGTGGTCTTGGGACCACAAATCCGAGGTTGAGGAAAATTATTTTCATATTATTTTATGTGTTATAGCATAATTATATGGATGTATGGAAATTTTGGTACATTAATTTTGGTGATTTCATGCTTAATTGTGAAAAAGGACTAAATCGCGTTAAGTGCGAAAGTATTGTTCTATATGCAAAATGTGTCTAATAGCTGTAGATTTTTAATTGGAGGTCCCTAATGTGCAAATAGACCTTTATAAGGTTAATATCTGGTCATAGGGGAGAAAGAAATAAATTTTCAAAGCATTAGGTGAGATTTTGGTGGTAATTTGTCTAGTAATATAATAAAATAATAAGAAGAAAAGATATCATCTTTTCTCCTTCTTCTCTCCACCAAAATTTCCAAAGAAAAACACCATGGGAGCTTGAAAATTTTCAGCAACTCCTCACCTCTACAAGTAAGTGATCTTGGTGGTTTTTATTGAGAATTTTTGTACTTTTGGAGTCCCCAAAGCTTAAGCTAGCTAATGAGGAGACTAATTTGCTAAATGGTTGAAAGTTTAGGGACTTGCCATGATAGTTTTCATGTTGTTTGCTGAGTTTTTATGGAAGAAAATGAATGTTAGTGAGTGAAGGAACAACTTTTGTGAAAGGTGTTACCATGAAAACACCTAAATGGGACTTAGTTGTAAAGATTGTAAATGTGTAATAAATGCATGAAATAAATGGTTTTGTGAGTTGTTGTAAGAGGAATAGATGTTCAGCTAGGCTTGTTTAATGAGGAAATGTGATGAAAAACGATATACGAGCCTAGGGGAAAAATCATAATTTTGCCATAGTATAGGGGAAAAATGGTCATTTTTGCCTAAGTAGAAAATTTGATGTGTCATGAGTTTTAAATTGATTGAATGAGTGAATTTTATTATTATAGATCAAGAAGAACACGAAAATAACCTTGATCGGGGAAAAGGCAAGGTTACAGATTAAGCTGTAGATTAACACATTTTGCATCGAGGTAAGTTTATGTGTAAACAGTACATCTTGAATACTTATGTTGTTACTTATTGGTGTATCGTATGAATGAGATCATTTATGATTGAGATGGATTGAATTCGATAGAAAATGAGTAATTCTCGTATGAACCTTGAAATAGATATGTAAGTGTAGAGTATTATCCGTAATAATCATTGGTGGGCTGTGTGCGATACCACCTTAATACTTACTCACAATGTGTAACACCCCATACCCGAGTCCGAGGCTAAGACCGGATACGAGACATTACTATGCTTGAACTTTCTTAGACATGTACTTACAGGCTATAAAATTTTGTTCCAAATTAAAAACTTCTCTTTCTTAGCCAAAACATACATATCATGGGCCTACGAGGCCCTAAACACATAACCGGAACTTTCGGAATTCAATCGGAAGCCTTTTGTTAAAACAGGGGTCACACGCCCAAGTGACTTGGGACACGCCCGTATACCCCTAAAACACGCCCGTGTCTTCCACCTGTGGTCGACACTGACTAATATCACACGGCCTTGACACGCCCGTGGCTTTGGCCCGTGTACTAAACCTTGGCACTCTGAATTATCCACACGGTCCATACACACGCCCATGTACTTCCACCGTGTGGTAATTCAATTTACAAGTGCAAGGTGCAGACTTCACACGGCCTTGGCACGCATCCATGTGTCATCCGTGTGTATCACACGGCCTGAACAAATGGTCGTGTGACCAGCCCGTGGTCTATACTGACTTAAGACATTAAGGTGCAGGAGACACACGGCCTAGACAAACGCCCGTGTGTCTATCCGTGTGGGCACTTAGATGCTATTTTACCAAGCCTTTTACTACTCTTGTCTGCATACATTCATATACTACTTCAAGACATTCTCAAATCATCAATTAAAACACATGAATTAACACATTTGATTCATAAAAATGAAGTCTTTCTCCCATATATGGGGTAGAACTATTTCTAGAACAATTTTAATCGACTTTGTCGTCATCTATGTCTATATACAAACGTCCCATGACTCATTTAGGCCAACACATTTGGCACATTACCAATGACCTAATCAACCTTAAGTACTAGCCCTATACATGCCATGACTTCTAAAGACTTGATACTTCATACCAAGAGTCTGCTCGATAATGTGAAAACATCTCCGACGGCCTCCAACCCGAGCTAGTTAATATAAGCTACAAGAGATGAGAAAAGTAAAGGAGTAAGCAATAATGCTTAGTAAGCTCATCTGCATAATGTGTCAAATATTGATATTCATTGGATATACAAAATTACAAAGTATCATGAAGAGTGTCTCTCATAAACTCATGGTTACTTACTTAACCATTCTTGGAACTTACTCATTCAATCTCTTACCACATTCTTACCGTGTTACAAGCCAATTCACTTGTTTAATTAGCATACGTTCCTGCACTGATCATCACAAGATCATATATATAACAACACATCAAGCATTTTCAATAAGCCGCTCATGCTACTAATATCTCGGTGGTTTCGCACTTAGCCCACCATTGAATCTCCAATAGGGAGGTATCGCATATAGCCCACCAATCATTCATAAGTGATGGTATCACACATAGCCCATCGATTAATAATCAATAAGGTGATATCGCACATAGCTTACCGTTATTTACATTCATGGATAATAATTCACAAGTATATCTCTATTTCAAATGTTCATTCAAGAACATCCTCACATGTTTCCATTTTTACTTAACTTTCTACGATACTGTTCTCATTCACACAAAGGCATCAAATACACATACCCCACTAGGGGTTCATCATTTATTGAATTCATCTCAATTCAATTCTACACATACTTGTGCTACTCATGGTACAACCACATACATTCACATATACATTGAAACATTCGAATTGTTAAATAACTCTCTTGAGTCTCATACACATAGTTCTCGTTGTCACTCTACCCCAATTGGGTTTTACATACACTAACATATCGATGCCATGTCCCTGACATGGTCTTATACGAATTCTTACACCGAGGCCATATCCCAATATGGTCTTACTCGAGCCTTTAACCATCTTCCAATCGTGTTATACACCTTTCTCATTACTCTAAATTCAATTCCATTGACATCTCATCAAGAGACATTTCATACATTCATATATTAATATACATTCCATACAACATTGGAATACTAAATAAGCTCATACGTAATTTCAACATTTGCACATGAACTTACCTCGATGTCGAAAGAGCCGAAAAGGACTTTTTGCCCACATTTCTCTTTTCATCCGTTCTAGGTCCGAAACTCATTTTCTTTGATCTAGAACAATGAAATTTACTCATTTAATCACTTAATGATCGTATTACAACATAATCTCTACTTAGGCTAAAATGACCATTTTGCCCCTATACTTTGGCAAAATTACGATTTTTCCCCTAGGCTCGTAAATAAATTTTCATCACATTTTCTTGTTAAACAAGCCTAGTTGAACATTTAATCCTCTTACAACTATTCTCAATTCCATCAATTTCATGCCTTAATGAACAAATTACAACTTTTGCATTTTAGTCCCAATTAGGTGTTTTCATGACAACACCTTTCACAAAAGTTGTTTCTCATCATCCTATCATTCATTTTCTTTCATAAAAACTCATCAAACAACATAAACTCTCTCATGGCAAGTCCCTAGACTTTCAACCATATTGTAAACTAGTCCTCTCTTTAGAAAGCTTAAGCTTTAGGGGTCTCAAAAGTACAAAAATTAGCATCTAAAGCCATCAAAATCACTTACTTGAGTGAAGAGAAGCTTGCTGAAATTTTCAAGCTTTCAAAGCCCTCCCATGGCTGATATTTTTCTGGTTGAAAAGAAGAAATAAAAAGATGATAGCTTTTTGGCTTATTTCATCTTATTTTATTTCTTTTAAACACCTAACATGACCACATTTAATGTTCTTGTCCCCTTAGCTTACTATGGCCGAACAACTCACTTAGATAAGGCCAAATTGCTCATTTGGGACCTCCAATTACTAAGCCATAGCTATTTGGTACCTTTAGCCTATAGAATGAAACTTTCGCACTCTATGCGATTTAGTCTTTTTTCACAATTTAGCTAGAAATCGCTAAAATTAAGGCACCAAAATTTTCATGCATCCTCATAAACATGTCATAACACATAACATAACATGAAAATAATTTTCTCTAACCTCGAATTGGTGATTTCGAGATCATCGCTTCGACTAGCCCCTAAATCGGGTCATATAATTCTCCCCCTTAGGGATTTTCGTCCCCAAAAATCTTATCGTGGGGTTGCTATTATCATTCTCAAAACGTTTCCATAAACTCTTTAGCTGTGATACATAAGATCAAAACGTAACTTGAGACCTAGGTTATTCTTCCTCCGGGGCTTATACTATATCCGTAAATCCACTAATTTGGAACTCCGTACATGCCCAAATGATCGCTCGGATCTTCACCGTTGATTCACTACAATTCGAATGACATCCCTTCTTCTTAGGGAATCTTGTCAAACCGAATTTAAAAACTATAAGGTTTTACCTCACTTTCTCATTAAAGCATTCACCGATCGTAATAGTCTTGACTCATACGCTTTGAAAACTCAACTTTTAGTGGTCAACTATTTCGACCATAATCTCAATCATATCGTGAAATGTACTCTATTGTCAAAACATTTATGCACATAATCGTATTTCTTTTTCTTGCATTAGTAGATATGCTACCATCAATCCCATACCAAAACTTCGTATAAGTTCTGATTTATCATCATTCCAATTCTATCTCGAGGAATCATCAACAACGGAAACTTATACAACTGTATTTATCATCTCGAATAAACTCATTCAGAGCTTATTTAAAATACCATTTACTATCTCACTTCTCGAACTCTTTTTGTTCGAAAGAAAACTCGCTCTTGTCATTAACCTTGCTGAAACTAGGATATTACCAACTAATATCAACCGAGTAACTAACTCGCATTGCTTAACATGAATCTTTCATAACATCTAACTCACATCACAAACATAAAAGTGATCGTCTTAGGATCACCAACTTTCAACTCTCGCTTTCTCGATTCGATCAACTCAATATTATAACTTTCAATTTATAGTTCTTTTTATAGATTTCAACTCCACTATCATGGTTTGAACATTTCGATGAGCATACTCTCATATCATGCTCCCTACTTAAGTATACACAGGATTTGAATCATATCTCAATACATTAATCTACTCTTTTCTCCACACAGAGAACATTTTTCTAGCACACTCTCGTCTCTCGTCGGAGTTTCCCTTGCTGTGCTAATCTAAAGCCTTTACTAGCATCATATCTTACGATAGTAGGGACATCTCGATCAAATTCATTAACTCTATTCAGCTTACCTAAAAACCCATCACACAATGTGAAACTTGTGATTTCACCTCTTATACACGAATCATCAGCAACTTCCTCCTCAAGGTACCCAATTAAGGTTACGAGGAGATAGTGGAAATGTCAATTTCAATCAACTAAATCGACAACCGTTTAGTCTACTTTTTTCGTCAGTTAACGTTCTCACACAATCACAATTTCATGAAAAGAACAACCACAATATCCCTGAAGGGAAACATGTATTAGTACATAATACTAGAGGAGATCATTATAATCCCATCCATGGCATTAACTAACCATGCACAAACCATAGGCTTCAAGCCACTTACTCATACTTCCCCTTATATAACACGTTCCGTGCCATATATCGTAATCGTCTCTTCGTGATTCATTCACGAGTACATTTTTTTTTACTCTTTCACATGACTTTAGTACCATTCTCATTTTTACCTATACACTCATCTATCTGTCCCATTGATCACTAGGGATAATCAAGGACACATATTCATCGTCATTCATGTAGGTACGAAACCAATGCCACATTCCCGAGGTGGTCTTATATGGAGTCACCTCAGAATGCCAATGCCATATCCCGGATAAGGTCTTATATGGACTTCAACATCAAGTATCGATGCCATATTCTGAATATGGTCTTACATGATTCTCATATTCTTTACCGAAGCCATATCCCGGATATGGTCTTATACGGGACCTCAATTTGGTGCCGAGGCCATGTCCTGGACGTTGTCTTATACGGGACCTTATCTTTCTCATATTTTGATGATAGCATTATCATTCATTATAGTCCCCTAGGACTTCAACCTCTCGTTCCACAATAATTACTCCATTTAGTAGAGTATCATGTATTAGCGTGATACAAAGCATTCTCAACCATGCTAACATAATTTTTTGCATTAATCACATGCAAACTTATTGAACTTGACTCTCATAACATCTCATCACAATGCCATGGTCTCACTATGGTCTTACACGAAATCTCATATCAATACCAATGCCATATCCCAGATACGGTCTTACATGGAAACTCATATCGATCTCGATGCCATATCCCGTATATGGTCTTACACGAAATCTTATATCGATATCGACGCCATATCCTAGATATTGTCTTACACGATCTTATACCGAAGCGTGTCCCGCACGTGGTCTCACACGAGATTACTATTTTATGCCGATGCCATATCCTCGATATGGTCTTATACGGATCTCACCAAAACTATCGATGCCATACCCTTTATATGGTCTTATCCGATTATCTTATTCATCACCGGCCATATCCTCGATATGGTCTTATACGACCATGTATCGATGCCAATGCCATGCCCCGGACATGGTCTTATATGGGATCACATATACCGCCATGGTCCAACCATGGTCTTATTCATCATTTTATCATTGAACGATCAGTACTCATTTCCTCGCATTCTACTTAGTCAAACTTTTCAGTTTTAACTCCCACACTATAATATGTGTGACTTTGGAACAAGGTCATAAGACGAAACATTATATCTTCTCTACTTTAACAGTCACACGTGATTTTTAACCATGTGGACATATTTATCATAAACAATAGCATCACAAATCTAAAATGCTTACTTACTCTTACTGCTTCTCACATACATCATGGTACTTACTAGTCTCATGTTTGTAAGGTAAACAAGGTACCTGTAACACTTGATCACATAGATCAATATACTTTACTATAATAAGCATAATCTCAACATCATCATTCATAACATGAATTATACTTATTAGTCAGCCTTCACTAGCATGACATAATACCAACTTTACTACTAACTTTCTTGCTATCTCATTTAAGCTTTACTCTTTTGCCCGATGAATTACTATGAATGACTGAGGATACTGTACCTTATCTCGCATTTAGCTCGATGCCAAAGCCATATCCTAGATATGGTCTTACATGGAATCTCTCTTCTTGGTTTCAAGGCCATGTCTTGACATGGGCTTATACGAAGTCTTTCTCGTGAGTTCCTATGGGAACTTATCATTGCCATGTCTTGACATGGTCTTACTTGGTATCTTTACTCATGAACTGGTCAATGCCGAGCCTTGGCTTGAACTTACATGAAATCTTTCTCTTGATAGCTTTTCAATGCCAAGCTTGCCTTGGACTTACATGAAATCTGTTCAATGCCAAGCTTGCCTTGGACTTACATGATAACTGTTCAATGCCAAGCTTGCCTTGGACATACATGATAACTGCTCAATGCCAAGCTTGCCTTGGACTTACATGATAATCGCTCAATGCCAAGCTTGCCTTGGACTTACATGATAACTGTTTGATTGCCGATGCCATGCCTTGGCTTGGTCTTATACAGACTTTCTTATCTCATGTGGTGGATCGAGTATCCTGGGAAATTCACCCTCAATCGGGACTTTCTCATGCTTGATCTTATTGATTTCTTTGTTTAACATAGCATTAAACATTTCCATGGTAATAGTGTACCTTATACTAAGCAATTCAATGATAGAAATCATAAAGCTTAGAAATCATACAAACTTACTGAAATTAGCTCGATTGGGAATCATCTCTGTCTTAACAAAACAATTTCGTTAGAGCCGGGAGACATCACACTATGACGGTCCACTTATGGCATGTATAGCTAGACTTTTACTCACGCTAGGTTAGTCCTAGAACCGACTAAACCATAGCTTTGATACCACTAAATGTAACACCCCATACCCGAGTTCGAGGCTAAGACCGGATATGAGACATTAATATGCTTGAACTTTCTTAAACATGTACTTACAGGCTATAAAATTTTGTTCCGAATTAAAAACTTCTCTTTCTTAGCCAAAACATACATATCATGGGCCTACGAGGCCCTAAACACATAACCAGAACTTTCAAATTCAATCGGAAGCCTTTCGTTAAAATAGGGGTCACACACCCATGTGACTTGGGACAAGCCCGTATACCCCTAAAACACGCCCGTGTCTTCTACCCGTGGTCGACACTGACTAATATCACACAGCCTTGACACACCCGTGGCTTTGGCCCGTGTGCTAAACCTAGGCATTCTGACTTATCCACATGGTCCATACACACGCCTGTGTAATTCCACCGTGTGGTAATTCAATTTACAAGTGCAAGGCGCAGACTTCATACGGCCTTGGCACGCGTCTATGTGCCATCCGTGTGTATCACACGGCCTGAACAAACGGCCGTGTGACCAACCCGTGGTCTATACTGACTTAAGACATTAAGGTGCAGGAGACACACGGCCTAGACACACGCCCGTGTGTCTACCCGTGTGGGCACTTAGAGGCTATTTTACCAAGCCTTTTACTACTCTTGTCTGCATACATTCATATACTACTTCAAGACATTCTCAAATCATCAATTAAAACACATGAATTAACACATTTGATTCATAAAAATGAAGTCTTTCTCTCATACATGGGGTAGAACTATTTCTAGAACAATTTTAATCGACTTTTGTCGTCATCTATGTCTATATACAAACGTCGCATGACTCATTTAGGCCAACACATTTGGCACATTACCAATGACCTAATCAACCCTAAGTACTAGCCCTATACATGCCATGACTTCTAAAGACTTGATACTTCATACCAAGAGTCTACTCGATACTGTGAAAACATCTCCGGCGGCCTCCAACCTGAGCTAGTTAATATAAGCTACAAGAGATGAGAAAAGTAAAGGAGTAAGCAATAATGCTTAGTAAGCTCATCTGCATAATGTGTCAAATATTGATATTCATTGAATATACAAAATTACAAAGTATCATAAAGAGTGTTTCTCATAAACTCATGGTTACTTACTCAACCATTCTTGAAACTTACTCATTCAATCTCTTACCACATTCTTACCATGTTACAAGCCAATTCGCTTGTTTAATTAGCATACGTTCCTGCACTGATCATCACAAGATCATATATAACAACACATCAAGCATTTTCAATAAGCCGCTCATGCTACTAATATCTCAGTGGTTTCACACTTAGCCCACCATTGAATCTCCAATAGGAAGGTATCGCATATAGCCCACCAATCATTTATAAGTGATGGTATCACACATAGCCCATCGATTAATAATCAATAAGGTGATATCACACATAGCTTACCGTTACTTACCTTCATGGATAATAATTCACAATTATATCTCTATTTCAAATGTTCATTCAAGAACATCCTCACATGTTTCCATTTTTACTTAACTTTCTACGATACTCGTTCTCATTCACTCAGTGCATCAAATACACATACCCCACTAGGGGTTCATCATTTATTGAATTCATCTCAATTCAATTCTACACATACTTGTGCTACTCATGGTACAACCATATACATTCACATATACATTGAATCATTCGAATTGTTAAATAACTCTCTTGAGTCTCATGCACATAGTTCTCGTTGTCACTCTACCCCAATTGGGTTTTACATACACTAACATATCGATGCCATGTCCCTGACATGGTCTTATACAAATTCTTACACCGAGGCCATATCCCAATATGGTCTTACTCGAGCCTTTAACCATCGTCCTATCGTGCTATACACCTTTCTCATTACTCTAATTTCAATTCCATTGACATCTCATCAAGAGACATTTCATATATTCATATAGTAATATACATTCCATACAACATTGGAATACTAAATAAGCTCATACGTAATTTCAATATTTGCACATGAACTTACCTCGATGTCGAAAGAGCCGAAACGGACTTTTTGCCCACATTTCTCTTTTCATCCGTTCTAGGTCCGAAACTCATTTTCTTTGATCTAGAACAATGAAATTTACTCATTTAATCACTTGATGATTGTATTACAACATAATCTCTACTTAGGCAAAAATGACCATTTTGCCCCTATACTTTGGCAAAATTACGATTTTGCCCCTAGGCTCGTAAATAAATTTTCATCACATTTTGTTGTTAAACAATCCTAGATGAACATATAATCCTCTTACAACTATTCTCAATTCCATCAATTTCATGCCTTAATGAACAAATTACAACTTTTGCATTCTAGTCCCAATTAGGTGTTTTCATGACAACACCTTTTACAAAAGTTGTTTCTCATCATCCTATCATTCATTTTCTTTCATAAAAACTCATAAAACAACATAAACTCTCTCATGGCAAGTCCCTAGACTTTCAACCATATTGCAAACTAGTCCCCTCTTTAGAAAGCTTAAGCTTTAGGGGTCTCAAAAGTACAAAATTTAACATCTAAAGCCATCAAAATCACTTACTTGAGTGAAGAGAAGCTTGCTGAAATTTTCAAGCTTTCAAAGTCCTCCCATGGCTGATATTTTCGGTTGAAAAAGAAGAAATAAAAAGATGATAGCTTTTTGGCTTATTTCATCTTATTTTATTTCTTTTTAAACACCTAACATGACCACATTTAATGTTCTTGTCCCCTTAGCTTACTATGGCCGGCCAACTCACTTAGACAAGGCCAAATTGCTCATTTGGGACCTCCAATTACTAAGCCATAGCTATTTGGTACCTTTAGCCTATAGAATGGAACTTTCGCACTCTATGCGATTTAGTCCTTTTTCATAATTTAGCTAGAAATCGCTAAAATTAAGGCACCAAAATTTTCATGCATCCTCATAAACATGTCATAGCACATAACATAACATGGAAATAATTTTCTCTAACCTCGAATTGGTGATTTCAAAATCACTGTTCCGACTAGCCCCTAGATCGGGCTGTTACACAATGGGCTGTGTACGATACCACCGTTTATATTATCATTTGGTGGGCTAAGTGCGATACCACCGTAAATGTTCTTGTTGGTGGGCTATGTGTGATACCACCCTATCATAGATTAATGGTGGGCTGTGTGCGAAACCACCGAGTGTTTGGTATTATTCTGAATGATTCATTGAGAAATCGTTTAAGTATATGTTTCATATGATGTTGTGGTGATGAGTGCAGTGAATGAATGCAAATAAATGTGAGAATTATATTTGTTATATGGTTGAAATGTGGTAAGAGATGAAATGAGTAAGCATGATTATGAAATGTTGATTGTTCTTGATTGGTATAAAAAGCATTGATTGATATATATATATATGTGTGTGTGTGTGTTATGATGCTATTTGTTTACATGTAAACTTACTAAGCTTAAAGCTTACTCCCTTTCCTTTTTACCTTGTTTTATAGTGTCAAAGAGCCGGTTTGGGATATGAAGTTATTTAGAAGATCACCCACACTATCAGCTCATCTCGATATAGTTAGACTTAGCATTTTTGAATATGGCATGTATAGGGGCTAGGCTTAGTAGAAATGTTTTGTTATTTTGGCCAAGTGTGTTGGCTCCTTATAGATGAATTCTCTTGTATATGGCCATAGTTAATGGCTCATTATTACTAATTTATGAAAAGATGAGGTTATTCATGAAAGTGTATGTTGCACAATTGGGTTGCTTAGTGAATGGTTGAATGGATTTTTGAAGAGTGAGTTAGGGTGGCAAAAAAAGAGCTTGGCAAATAGCCCTGTTCTTGTCCACACGGGTAGACACACGGGCGTATTCCTAGGCCGTGTGACCCTTATGAGGTTGCTGACGTCACAAATAGAATACCCAGGTTTTTGACACACGGGCGTGTCTAGGCCATGTGAGGCACACGGGCCATTGACACGGGCGTGTGCCCGGCCGTGTGAAAACCCCTGTAGGTTTGAAATGAAAAATAAATCCCACACGGGCTAGGTATATGGGCGTGTGTGACCACACGGCCTACCCACACGGGCGTGTCCCATTTTACACGGGCGTGTGTCCCTGTTAAGGCAAAAAAAATTCTAAGTATATCAAAGTTCCCAATTTGATCCTGAGACCTTTCATTTGCATGTTTAAGGCCTCGTAGGCCCATAATAAGGGTGCTATGTATATGAATTAGAAAGTTATAATTTGAAATGAATTTATATAGTTCAAAGTTGTACGTTCAAGTGAGTTATGTTCGGTAATGCCTCATACCCGGTTTCGACGATGAATACGGGTAAGGGGTGTTACAGAGGTGTAGTAGCAGGTTCCTATGGTGTAGAAGTTTGATTCATGTTATCTCCTTCCTTATCTGATTCAATGTTCACCAATTCTATTTTCTCTTCCTCCCCTCTGTTTCTTTGTTCTTCTTTTCTGCAGTGGTTGGATATGTGGTAGTGTCTGTCACAGCAGCTTCAACTTCATCCTAATCTTCATCCTCTGGATCCTATAACAACTCTTTGGGAAAAGCAGGGAATGCAGGCATGGGCATGGTAAAGTTTTTCTAAAGAGATTTCTTGATGGCATTATCCCTCCTTCTGACATAGCCCTAAAATAAAGCCATTTCTTCTTGAGCCCTGCTTAGATCAGTAGTTGTCCTCAGTTGTTACTTCTCCATCAAATGAAATTGTTGTTTCAACATCTCAAGAGCACCGAGCACTTCATTGTGACATGTGGATTCATTGTGACATGTAGATAGAGTGGCATGCGTACCAGTAGGTGGAGAAAAGGTTGATAGAGAGCCAGGATGTCATGGCACTTCTTCCCCTGAAAATCTCATGGCAATCTATTTGGTGATGACTCCTTTGTTAGGGATTTTGTCCTCATTTTCTTGGATAGGGTCATTGACCCGTTGACAAAGTGTACTACTGAGAGATGGAAAATTCAAGGTGCTTGCATTCTTTTGTGCGCAACAATGAACTTATCTGAAAATAATTTTTCTAACATTTATCTTTCTTCCAATCATAATAGAGTGCAGTAACAACATGAGTTCCTTTGAAATAGTAGAGTTATGAGTTGAAGGGCTAAGGCGAGATTTAAGAAATTGGTACCATACCCTACAATAAGGCTTCAAAGAAACACGATCGATAGTGTAGCAGTCATTCCGAGAAACTATCCATTTGGTCCCTTCCACGAATAAATCCTCAAGAACTTGATTGAGTCCTTCTGATGTTATTGTCTTGAAAAATTAAGAATGTTCATCAGGGCCTTCAGTTAAACCATATTCTGTGTTGATGGAGTATTCATCAAATAACACCAAAGCATCGTGTACATAGATGAAAGCATTATCTGGAGAGGTTAAATGGGTATAAAATTCCTTTACAACTATCATGAGAACATCGTCAGGATGAAGGCAAAAGAGTTGCCATCCATGTTTCTCTACCATGGAAGAAATTGCTTCAGTGTATCCCATAAAGGTTGCGTCTTGAAAAAGAAAGCCTTTTCCAAACAAAAGGGTCGCTTTGATGTGTTTGTGTTGTACTTTTCTTCAATGGATCTATTGAAAAATGTTCTCGAAGGCATAGAGTTTGATGAAGATGGCATACGTTGAGCCATTTGAGAAGAAATAGTAACTGTGAAAAGAAAAAAGTTAAGACCTTTACAGTTATGGAGGAAAAACTGAAAATGGTGAAAAAGAAGAAACTAAAAATAACTTGGAGAAAGAAAATGAATTGACTAAGGTAAAAATGAGAGAGAATATAGTAGTGACGTGGGGGACAAGATTATCCTAAAATTATGGCCTAACACAGTAAAGTAAGAATTCGACGGGAAAATAAAAAATAATATAAAAATTAAGCTAAAAAATCGCATGTATGCTAAGTGGGCTAACTATTACAAAGAATGGGCCAAAATCTACCTGCAACAAAAGAAAGAAATAAAAATTAATTAAACAGATGAAAGAAGAAATCAAAACCAAATTATTTAAATAAAAACAGGAAAAAGAAAAAACTACGCAATTCGAAGAGCAATGGAATGTTCATCACGTAGTATTGGAGCTCCCCAATAATGCTTCAAACGTTGGCCATTGACTTGGAAATTAAAGTCAGTCTTGCCATCTTTGACTTCTACAACTCCAACAGGGTAAACATACACTATCTCGAATTGGCTAGACCAATGAGACTTCAATTTGCCAGGAAATAATTTCAGACTGGTATTGAACAACAACACTTATTGTCCAGGTTCAAATTGTCGTGGTAAAATCTTCTTATCTTGCCATCGCTTTGTCTTTTCTTTGTACGGTTTTGCATTCTCATAAGCATCTCATTCAGCTCCAGTAGTCGGTTTTTTTCAACATTAATCCAATCCATGTTCAATTTCTTAATTGCCCAAAATGCATTATGTTCAAGTTCAACAGGCAAATGGCAAGGCTTCCCATAGACGAGCTTAAAAGGCAAAATTCCCAATGGTGTCTTGAATGCGGTACGATATGCCCACAAATCTTCATTAAATCTGGATGACCAATCTTTGCGAGTGGGATTAACCACTTTCTCCAAAACCTGCTTAATTTCTCTATTCGAGACCTCAACTTATCCATTTGTCTTAGGATGATATGCCGTGGCAATTTTATGTTTAAACCCATATCTATTCAAGGTAGTAGCAACTAATTTGTAGTCAAAATGAGAACATTCATCACTAATCAAAGCACGATGAGTACCAAACCCGGTGAAAATATTCTTATGCAGGACCTTTAGTACCGATTTGGCATCATTTGTAGGGAGAGCGACAGCTTCAACCCAGTTGGAGACGTAATCTATAGCTACAAGGATGTATATATTGCCCCAAGAGGGTGGAAATGGACCCGTAAATTTGATTCCCTACACATCAAACAATTCAACTTCTAGAATATTTTTCAATGGAATTTCATACCTTCTTGATAAATTTCTAGTTCGTTGACAATGATCGCAAACTTGGCAAAATTCATGTGCATCTTTAAACATGCTTGGCTAATAAAAGATAGATTGGAGAACCATTGTAGTAGTTCGCATTCCCCTGAAATGTCCTCAATATGGAGCTGAATGACAGTGGTGTAAAATACTCTGAATCTCGTCATCCGGAGCACACCTCTAAATTATTTGATCTACACAATGTTTGAATAAAAACGGCCTATCCCAATAATATTTCTTGGCATCATGGAGAAATTTCTTTCGTCTTTGACTGTTGAGCTCATGTGGCAGCAATCCACTTACTAAGAAATTGACAATATCAACATACCAAGGTAATGCCGTGGCAACCAGTAGTTGCTTATTTGGAAAATCCCCCTTAATGAGTTGAATATTGTCGTCTTCATTGCCTGCTTCAAGTCTTGACAAGTGATCAGCCACTTGATTTTCTGTGCCTTTCCTATCTCAAATTTCTAGATTAAATTCCTGTAGCAGAAATATCCACCGAATTAATCTTGGCTTGGCGTCTTTCTTGGTCACCAAATACTTAATCGCAAAATGATCTGTATAAACTATAACTTTGGTGCCAACTAAATAGGATCTGAATTTTTCAAATGCAAATATCATAGCCAATAGTTCCTTATCAGTAGCAGTGTAGTTCAACTACGTATCTGTCAGCATCCGGCTTGCATAGTAGATGGCATGAAACACTTTATCCTTCCTTTGCCTAATCACTGCTCCTACGGCGAAATCATTGGCATCGCACATAAGTTCAAAAGGTAATGTCCAGGCCGATGCTCTGACAATTGGTGTTGTTACCAATTACTTTTTTAATTCCTCAAATGCTTGCACACAAGGATCATCAAACATGAAAGCTCTATTATGTTCTAACAATGCACATAGGGGTTTGGATATCTTAGAAAAATCTTTAATAAATCGTCGATAAAATCCTGCATGGCCAAGGAAATTTTGAATACCTTCAACTGTAGTGGATGGTGGTAATTTATCAATAACTTCAATCTTTGCTTTGTCTATGACAATTCCTTACTGTGGAATTTTATATCCCAGAACAATGCCTTCACAGACCATGAAATGGCATTTTTTCCAATTCAGAACAAGGTTAGTCTCTTCACACCGGCAAAGAACTAGCTCCAAGTTTTTTAAACAACCTTCAAAAGTATCGCCAAACACCGACAATTCATCCATAAAGCTTCCAAAAATTTCTCCACCATGTCTGAAAATATTGCCATCATGCAACGCTGAAATGCTGCAGGGGTATTGCACAATCCAAATGGCATTCGTCTAAAAGCGAAGGTTCCATAAGGACACTTGAACGTGGTCTTTTCTTGTAGGAGCTATGGCAATCTGATTATACCTTGAATAACCATCCAAAAAGTAATAAAAAGCTTTTCCCACTAATCTACATAACATTTTATGATGAATGGCAGAGGAAAATGGTCCTTCCTTGTTGCTTTGTTGAGCTTCCGATAGTCCATGCAAACTCTCCATCCCGTGATAGTATGAGTTGGAATGAGTTCGTTCTTATCATTGCTACCACAATAACACCCCCTTTCTTGGGTACACATTGAACAGGGCTTACCCACGAACTATCAAAAATAGGATAAATTATTCTAGCACTAAGCCATTTGATAATCTCCTTTTTAACGACTTCCTTCATAATGGGGTTCAGTCTTCTGTATTGCTCAATAAAATTGCCATGGTAATCCTCCAATAAAATCTTCTGCATGCAGATGGTCGGATTGATTCCCATGATATCCGCGATTGTCCATCCCAACACTTTCTTAGATCTCTTTAAAACTTCTAACAATTGAGCCTCTTAATCATATGTTAATTCTGCAGAGATAACTACTGGTAAAGTGTTGTTGTCTCCCAAGTAGGCATACTTTAAATGTAGTGGCAAAGGCTTTAACTCCAAAGTAGGAGGGTCCTCTATAGAAGGTTGAGAAGGTTTAAAAGAATGCTCTGATAAATTTAAAGATTCAAAACTCATTCTTGCTCTATTTTCAAGTTTCTTAGCCTCCATCAGTTCACTAAATTCTTTAATCAGTTTCTTTTCATTCAACTCAACTGAGTCTATTTCATTATCAGAATTTTTGTAACAAAATTCTGCCAATTCTTCCTTCACTGTTATGTCAACAATCCCAATGGCGTGACAATCTTCATCTGTATCTGCACACTTCATGGCATCAAAAACATTAAAGGTTATCTGCGGGTCATTAACTCTCATTGTTAATTCACCTTTTTGTACATCAATTAATGTTCTACCAATGGCTAGAAAAGGTCTCCCAAGAATAATTGGTACCTCTTTATCATCTTCACATTCCAGAATAATAAAATCTACTGAAAAAATAAATTTATCAACTCTTACCAACACATCTTCAATTTTACCTTCCGAATGTGCATAAGAAGGACCAGCTAACTGCAGCGTGACAATTGTAGGTCTCGTCTTCCCAATTCCCAATTTCCTGAAAACAGACATAAATATTAAATTTATGCTTGCACCTAAATCACATAATGCCTCCCCTACATAATGATTTTCAATTGAGTAAGGAATAGTAAAACACCATGGGTCCTTCAATTTCGGTGGTAATTTGTTCATAAACATTGTTGTGCACCCTTCAATGAGAGCAACAGTTTCAAATTCCCCTAGCCTGCGCTTCTTTGATAATATGTCCTTTATGAACTTTACGTAATTGGGCATTTGCTCCAATGCTTCTACCAGTGGTATGTTGATATGAAGTTGCTTCAGGACACCCAAGAATTTTTTAAATTGAAAATCTTACTTCGACTTCTGAAATCACTGAGGAAAAGGTGGCGGTGGCCTTCCTTCAAGTTGTTGAGGTTGTTTTGCCATGGCATTCTTATTGGCAACATGAGCTAATTTTGCTTCAACATTTTTTGTTTGCTCTTCTCAATTGTAGATTGCTCTACTGGTTCTGAATTTGCCTTATGTGTGAAATCTGAGTTATCTTCTTCAACAGTGGCATCATTAACAACTTCAGGTAGCTGAGTATCACTTCTAAGTATAATGGCTTTGTAATGCTCCTTCCCTTGAGATCTTGAATTTTTAGTATCACTCGAAAATGCTCCTTGCTATCTTGAGCTTAAAGCATTGGCAATTTACCCCACTTGGTTTTCTAAAGCCCTTAAAGATGCAGCTTGATTCTGTATTACAGCATCATTCTTGGCCATGTATTCCTTCAATAAAGCTTCCATAGGTGAAGATGATGATGAACTTTGCTGAACATTTTGATGTGGCATAGGTTGATTGTATCCAGGCGGTGCACTTGTGACATTCTGTCAAACAACATTATTGGAATTTCCCACTCCTTGATTACTCCAACTGAAATTAGGTTGTTGTTTCTATCCTGGATTGTATGTATTGGAATATGGGCTATTTTTTCGATTGAAATTTCCCATGTAACATACTAAAGCTGGGCTCGATGGGCATTCATCAAAAACATGATCTTCCCCACAATAAACACATGTTAATTTTGCTGCTTTCATTTCCTACACTACAGCTAGTCTCTTCAATGTTTTAATCATATTAGTTAGGGATGATACCTGAGCTATTAATGAAGTGATTGCATCAAGCTCCATAGCTCCAGCAAATCTTCTGCTAATACCCACTCTTGTGGTTGGATATTGATAATCATTGTTAGCTATCCTTTCAAGAATCTCATATGCCTCATTATACGATTTATCCAGCAAAGTCTCATTCATAGATGCATCAACTACCATTCTTGTATGTGCATTTAATCCATTGTAAAACATTTCCATCTGCGTCCACTGTTGAAAACCAAGCATCGAGCATTTTCTAATTAATTCCTTGGATCGCTCCCAAGCTTCATATTATGTCTCATCTTCAGATTGCCAAAAAGATGTAATATCATTCCTCAATTTGGCATTCATGTTTCAAGGGTTGTATCACAACAAAAACCTTTCACAAAGTTCATTCCAAGATGCCACCGTTCCTGACAGCAAAGCATTCAACCATGATCTGGCACAATCTCATAATGAATAAGGAAATAGCTTGAGTCTGAGGGCATCTTCAGGAACACCCTGTTGCCTAAATGAATCATAGACCTCCAAAGGGATTATCAGTAGGTAATCCACTAAACTATCCTACTATTTATAGCATTTGAAACTTCATTGGTTTCAACTCGAAATGCTGAGCTTGAATATGTGGCCTGACAATCCCTGGATTCAAATCATCCAAGATTGGCATACATGTTCTCTAATGGGTCTATCTCTATCATCTATCACACGAGGAAAATTAGCGTCCCTACCATTCAGATGTAATGGATCTTCTCTGCCTAGATCATTTCCAATCCTTACCATTTCTCGCAATTCCTTTCTCCTTCTTCTCAAGGTTCTCTCAATTTCTGGGTCAAAATAATATTCTTCGTTCCTGAGAATACCTCTACTCATAAACTAGCAGCAGATCTGAAAAAGAATCAAAACAACTAAGTAAGCTAAAACTAACAAAATTAAATAGATAATAACAACCGAATTTCACTAAATTGTCGATCCACAACAACGGTGCCAAAAACTTGTCGCGTGTGAATATGTAATGTGAATGTGCAAGTATACACATCGAATCAAGTAATAAAGTAATAAGTGAGATCTTCTCCACAAGGATCAGAATAGGTAAAAATATGGTTGAGTTATTACTATAAACTATACTAATTAGCCTTATAGCAAAGTAAACAGAATAATTATTTGAAGTGAAATATTAATGTATGAAATCTAAAAAATCAAATAATGAATAAAATGTTGTGGCAATTCTATGAGACAAAGTTGAGAGGATTGATGCTGTTGAATGGGAAGGTTGGAATTACTTGGATTATATCTTAATAACATAATAATGTCATGGCAAAATCTTGACCAAATTACTTTTCGGAGTATAACAACTACATTCTACTTATTTCAAGAGCTAGAATTAAAGCTATCATTCTAAGCCTTTGTATGTCTACAAGTCTCAAGAACAATACCTAACAATATTCTTCCTTACTCTGTACATATCACAACTCTATGCCTAGAGTGCTACGAGTATTCGCTCGTATCATTCGATTACGATCCAATGTATTTAACCTTTTCAGAATTAAATCAAGTCTAAGGATATGTCATGCATTCATCTATGTCTAGAGATTGCATGCATATACTTAAAATAATTCAAACCAAATAAAATAGTAGATCTACTCAAAATATCACCATGATCATTAAATATATCAAGATAGATCCAGTAATTCCAACCCAAATGAAATTAGCTCATGGGTTGGGATTTAAAATCCAAAATCAGAATAACATTCAACATCATCATTAACATTTTAGAAATCACAGAAATTAATTAATAGAATGAAGGTAGAACTGCAGGAAGCTTTGGCCACTCCATCTTTCACTTCGACACTACTAAATCATGCAAGACCCAAGGCTGATTGCTCGTCCCTTTCTTTGCCTCTCTACTCTCCTCTTAAGCTACTACCCTCTCACTTTTCTTTGGAATTTTTCACGAGTTTCTCCGGAGAGAAAACTGCTCTCCAAATCCCCCTCCAAATTCCTCATCCCCTATTTTTTTTCTCTTTCCCCTTTTATAGGGTAGGTCCCCTTCTCTCAGCACACACTTTTCTCCCTCTTTTTCAAGTGGATTTATTTTATACATGTCCAGCTGGCTGAGAGTGACAAGGACTGAGTTTTGCGTCAGCATTTTCCTAGAATTGCCATGGAATTTGTGTTGGCAATCCATCTAATCTTTTGCCATGGCAATATTTCACTTCCTTCATTCTCTTCCTCCTTTTTCTCCTCTTCTTCATCCTTCCTGCACCTGCTGTATACAACAACCAATTCCCTTCTTCCCAAGCGTTATTATGTAATGTTCTAAAAATAACATAAAAATGAAAATATATCTACTTAAGTACAAGCATTTAGTCAAGCTTAGAGGTTTGAAATATAACTCTTTTCAAAAGTTATCAATTACTTTCCATATTTACTAAGGTAGCCTTAATTTTCCATAAGTGCTTCACTGAGTCACCAAGTCATCAAGTAGGCAGGCTTCTCCACATGTTCCACAAATTGAGGTAGTTTAAGCGGGTCAAATGTGTAACCCCCAAAATCCAGCCTAGACGTTATGGCCGAATCTTGGAAGTCACATTAAAACCATTGGAAAACATTTACTTGTAGAAGGTAGTTAGGTTTCAATTATTTTTCCATAAACTCAAAAAAAATAAGATTATTGAAAAATGATTTTGTGTAAAAACCACTTAGAAAATCACAAATTTATAATCATGTTTAATACCAAGTAAAATCATAAATAATTTAAATAAACTCAATAATTTGAAATATTTAAAATCTCGTCAAGCATGCATGGATAGAAGTTTAAAATTGAAAAATAAATAAACAACCCGATAAAAATTTCCAATGTCCAAAGTAAAAAATAATATTCCAATAGTTTGTAAACTCATTAAAATCCATCCAAGAGGCTCCACCGAATGTCAAATCCAAGCCCTAAGTCCGAGTATTACCTGAAAGGTTATGTAACTAAGGGAGTGAGCTTTTAAAGCCCAGTGTAAGTCTTTTAACAAATAAAAATCAATAAACATATAATTATCATACGAAATAATCAAATCTCTTTATGCACATGATCATGGAAATGCAATTTTTATAAAACAATTATGCAGATTTATTTTAAAAACATCCTACCCATCACCGCTACACTTCAAAATAGAGTTCCCTAGAACTCATCCATCCAAACACTCCAATTTGTGGACAAGCCACTAGTAGTGCAGACAAGCTGCTAGTACTGCAGATAAACTACCAGTAATGCAGACAAGCTGCCAGTAATGTGGTCAAGCCACCAGTGATGTAGATAAACTGCTAGTACTTCCTCCTTACACATGTCCCACCCTATGCATGTGATATGGCCACAATAATCATATTTTCACTTTGTTATAGAATTTCACTTTTAGGCATATGGATCATGCTCATCCAATCGTTTAAATAGTATCACATAGGCATGTTTTAACATGCAATTTACAGATTATCTTGATGTATCAAAACATCACATTTTAACAGTCATATACTACATTTATGCCATAATGTCACATAACATGAGAATGAGAACAACATGTTTTTCAAATTAGTAATAAACATAACCACACAACATACTTTCACAAAATAATTGGTTTGGAAACACTTACTTGTATAGTCCGTTTTGATGGATTTAATATCCTATTTTAGAATACTTAAAGTATTCGTATAAAACATATATCAAGCAATAATATTTTATTTAAGCATTTTTAACGATATATATATAACTTGTATTAAGTTAGACCCACACCTAATAGTAGATCCTATGTGAAACTCCACTCTCAAGAACGTCTACACTTAGATCTTAACCAATGGAATATCGATTCTTATAAATAATCATTCGTACGATGGTTTCGTTCCCAAAACTAGGAGCTTTTCGGAATGGTGTCAATCGACCCTTCATTAAAAATAGAGTATGATATGTTAATACACGAGGAAAAATACACTATAAGTCCTTAAAGAAATTCAGCCAAAAGGAAAAGGTGGGGAAGAAATAGTTGTTTACATCCACTACCATACTTACTCTAAATCGATTGAATTGGAAGGGATGTTGGGCCACCAGGGTTTTGAGTTGATGACGAAATCGGATCTAAAGAAATCGATCACTTGGAAAAGTGAGTCTAAAGTATAATAATAATATTAAAATATTTTAAGAACTTATTGAAAATAAAATAAATGAGGTTTTTTTTTACTATAGAGAGTGGTAGAAAATGAAAAATGATGAAGAAATGAGAAGGGATCGATAATCGTCGATAGAGGCGCGATGATGCAGCGGTGGCAGCAACGATAACGATGGCGGTCCAATGAGGACCAAATGGAGGAGGGGAGAACGGTGTTGCGACACTAGGGAAAAGAAGTAGATAATGAAAAGGGAAAAAGAATATATAAGAAGAAGAATAAGAAAGAAAAATGAAGTTATTTTTTATGGTGGTGCACAATAGTGACGGCCACAGTGGTGAATGGTTGTGCTAGGGCGATGGTAGAGCAACAAAAAGGAGAGGAGCTACGGTAAATGGGAGATCTAGCGGTGGTTCAGTTGGCAAGGTAGTGGTGGAGGAGAGGAGGAAAAATAGTGCAAATGTGGTTGATGGCTAAAACAAAAGAAGAGAAATGGAGAGAAAGGGAGAAGCTAGAGAGAGGGACAGCAATAGGGAAGAGTGTAATGAAAACTTATTCAATAGGTGAATTGTGATTTTCTAGGTACAATGAATCAATTCATATGGCAAGGATGGCAAAAAGGGCATGTTTAGGGGCCAAAGGAGCAAAAAGTGGATAATTATTTAGTAAATAAGGCATGCTAACTTGAAAAGAAAGGAAAGAATCTTCCTCATGCATGGTAAGTGAGTTGGACGGCAATGGAGGTGTTAACATGCTAAAGCTGGCAAAAAAAGTAATAAAAAGGTTGTGAATATGGAGACTTGAACCTAGGACCCCTAGGATATTTTTAAAGCTCCTAACCACTAAGTCATATTTATTCCTTATTCACAAACTATAACATTTATTTTAAAAACATGGTGTGACATTTGCTAAGGTTTGAAAAAATTCCACCACATAGAAAATAAGTGAGGGAAGGGAATCGAACATAGATCATCAAGGACACCTCCACCACTACTTAATCACTAAAAAAATTCGGGTGTGACCACTCTCGATTCATTAACCCAATTTTTACTAACCCGGTTTTTTGGGATGTGACAGAATGAGCCTCATTTAATTGATTAATCTCCATGGGCTACTTTTTGCGCAATCATCACGAGCTTTGATCAGTGGCCTGTGACATCCTCCCCCATCCATTCTCGCAACGCCCTCGTTGTGTTCTCGGAATGACATTAGTGTGACTTACCTTGGAACTTTCTCGATGCCTCGACCGATTCCTAAGTAGCCTCTCTGTTATGTAGTCTCGCCCATCAAAACACTTGCCTCAGCTTTCGTCGTCTCCTAACTCAAATCGTTTCTCTCTTTGGCACATCTCATTTGCAAGAGCCCACCGCTCTTACTTGCCTTTATCGGGCTCCCTTGATCTGGAAAAATAGGCTTCGGCATTCCCACATTAAACACTAGGTTAACCTTGAGTATTCTTGCCAACTCTAGTTTGTAATCCCCTTTGTAACACCCCTAACCTATATCCGTAGTCGAAATAGGGTTACGGAGCATTACCGTAAAAACATAAATTTAAAACATGCATCTCAAACCTCAACATAAACATGATATATACCGTCCCTTAATCAACACTTCGAGGCCTTAGAAACACTTTTGAAATGATTAGGGACTAAATCAGAAACATCTGGAACATTTAAGAAAAAGTTGGAAAAATTGAATCAGTAGGGGTCACCATGACACCCTGGCGGTGCCGTGACTCACGCAAACGAGACACACGCCCATGTCTCAGGCTGTGTAACAATCAAAATAAGGACACAAGGTCGGGTCCCAGTTCGTGTCTGTGCCCGTGTAACTTTTGAAGTTAGGTCACACGACCAAGCCACAAGCCCGTGCACCAGGCCGTGTAACTCTCGAAATAGCCACACATGCCCGTGTGCCAGGATGTGTAACAGCTTGACTTGCATACATTAAAACCAACAAGGGACAAACGACCGTGTCGCCTGGCCGTGTGTCACACAAGACTGATGTAACAGCGCGATTTTGGGCCTAGTTGGAACAATGGTTTTGGGGCCACAAATCTGACGAGAAAAAAATCTTATTTTTATTATATTTTTATGGTCTACGATTTCACGGAAAGATTTCGTGAAAATTTCGTTCGAAAATTCTGACATTTGGGCGCTCAATTTATTCAAAAGGACTAAATTGTAAAAAAAGTGCAAAAGTTGAGTTCCACATGTTAGAAGTGTCCAATTTCAATGAAATTTTAAATTGGAGGTCCTTAAATGGCAATTAGACCATTGGTTAAATTGTTGGACAAAATTGGACATTAGATAAGTGAAATAGCATATTTTTAAGTTAGGGGCATTTTGGTAATTTGGTAATTAAATGGACTAAAAGACAAAATAAAAGCCAAAAACCTTTGTCCATCTTCTTCCTTGGCCAAATTTAGCATGGGGGAAGCCATGGCTAGGGTTTTCAAGCTTTCAAGCTCAATAGTAAGTGCATTCAAGCCCTGTTTTTAATGTTCTTTACAATTTTTAGATCCCCGTAACTCGGTTTAGCTATTTCTACCATTATTTTGAGCTAGGGTTTGTGTTTAAAAATTTACCCATGGATGACATGCATGTGCTTTTATGTCTAATGGTATAATATGAATGCTCGGTGTGTAGTAAACGACTTTTACCATGTGATTTTCGATGAAATTGCATAAAAGGACTAATTTGTAAAAAGTTGAAAAATGTATGAAAAATGTGTGAATAAATGCAAATTGTGGATTGCTATAGTTATGAAAATTGTTCGGCTAGGCCTAAAATACAAGGAAATCGAATAAAAATCATTTTACGAGCCTAGGGGCAAAAGTGTAAATATGACAAAGTTTAGGGGCAAAAATGTAATTTTTCCATAGTATGATTTTTGGGTCACAATGAATAATGTGACTAATAAGTAAGCTAAATGTGATGTTATAGATCAAATAAAACGAGGTTCGGACTTAGAACCGGGGGGGGAATGAGTAACTGACGGTTAGGTCCCTACTTGCCATTTTGGTATCGAGGTAAGTTTGTGTGAAATTAAAGCTACATAATGTTTTTATATTTTTTATTTCTAGATATTATGTGAAATGAATATTATTTCTATGAAATCGACTAATGATGCCTCGATGAGAGTATGATGAAAATATGTTAAGTTGATGTCTCGGTTGAACATTCGGAATAGCAAGGATACTAATGTCACAACATGAGATAAGGAAGGTCCCGTATAAGACCATGTCTGGGACATGGCATCGGCACCAAATGAAGGAGGTCCCGTATAAGACCATGTCTGGGACATGGTGTAACAACCCGATTTAGGGGCTAGTCGAAATAGTGATCTCGGGATCAGTAATCTGAGGTTATAGAAATTATTTTCATGTTATTTTATGTGTGGTTATAAGAGTGCATGAAAATTGTGGTGCTTTAATTTTAGCGATTTCTTGCTTAATCGTGAAAAAGGACTAAATCGCATAAAGTGTGAAAGTTCTATTTTATTTGCTAGAGGTGTCTAATAGCCAAAGACTATAAATTGTAGGTCCTTAAAGGGATATTAGGCCATTGAATTAGTGTTGGCCGGCCATAGGAAGCTAGGGGGACAAAGGCATTAAATGTTGGTCAAAATTTGGTGATATTAGGTGATTAAAATGAATAAAATAAGATGAATAAAGATGTTATCATCTTTTCACTATTCCTCCACCTTCATCCACCGAAAATTGAAGAGAAATAAGGGTTTTGGAGCTCAAACATTTCAGAAAACATTTCTCCTCACAAGTAAGTGATTTTGGTGACCTTTTTTAATAAAAATTATACTTTTGGAGTCCCCAAAGCTTAAGCTAGCTAATGAGGGGACTAATTTGCAAATGGTTGAAAGTATAGGGACTTTCCATGAGAGAGTTTATGTTGGTTCTGAGTTTTTATAGAAGATAATAAATGTTAGGAAGATGAGAAACAGCCTTTGTGAAAGGTGTTGTCATGAAAACACCTAATTAGGACTAAGATGCAAATGTTGAAAATTGTTCATTAATGCATGAAATAGTTGGAATTGAGAATAGTTGTAAGAGGATTTAATGTTCGGCTAGGCTTGTTTAATAAGAAAATGTGATGAAAATTGTATTTACGAGCCTATGGGCAAAATGGTAATTTTGCCAAAGTCCAAGGGCAAAATGGTAATTTTGCCAAAGTAGAATTTTTAAAATGTATTGATTAGTGTGGTGATAAAATGAGTAAATTTTGTTGTTCTAGATCGAAGAAAACGAGATTCGGACCTAGAACGGGAGAAAAGAGAAATATGGACAAATAGGTCCCTTTTGACCCCTTTTCGGCATCAAGGTAAGTTCGTATGCAAATGTTGCATTTACATGCGGGTTATTTAATATTCCAATGCTGTATGAAATGTATAATTACGCTATGAATGTATTAAATATGTTTTGACGAGTTGTTAAGAGAACTGAATCTAAGATAGTGAGAAATGCAAATAGAATGATATGATGATAGTTAAGGTCCCGTGTAAGACCATATTGGAATATGGCCTGGTGTGGGATATTGAATAAGACCATGTCAGGGACATGGCATCGATATGATATTTTGTGTAAGACCCTATCGGGGGTATGATGTTAATGGGACATTAGGTGTATGAAACTCAAGATTGTTATTTAACAAATTGAGTGATTCAACAAGTATGTTGAAAATGAGAATGAATGTGGTTGTGCCACGAGAGGTACAGGTATGTGTTAGAACTAAATTGAGATGATCTCGGTATATGAGGAACCCATAGTGGGTTATATGTAAATGATGCGCCTTGGTGGCATAAGTTATAATTATTAATGCATTGTGTGAATGCGAACGATTATCATAGCAAGCTAAGTAAGAATAGTAGAGTGCAAGGATGTTCTCGGATGAACATTCAAAATAGAGAAATGCATTTGGATAACTATCCATGAATGTATATTAACGGTGGGCTGTGTGCGTTACTACCTTATTAATTATTAAATGATGGGCTGTGTGCGATACCATCGCTTATATTATCATTTGGTGGGCTAAGTGCGATACCACCATAATTATAAATGATTGGTGGGCTAAGTGCGATACCACAATAATTATAAATGATTGGTGGGCTAAGTGTGATACCACCATAATTATAAATGATTGGTGGGCTATGTGTGATACCACCCTACTAGAGATTCAGAATGGGCTAAGTGCGAAACCATCGAGTGTTTGATAGTATGAGTGGCTTATTGAAAATGTTTGATGTATTGTATTATTTGATCATGTAGCGACAAGTGTAGGGGTGTATGCAAATTAACATGAGCATTTGGCTTGTGGCATGGTTATAATGTGGTAAGAGACATTATGAGTAAGTTTCAAGAATAGTTATGTAACCATGAGTTTAAGAGTAAAACTCATTATAATACTTTGTGGTTGAATATAATTGATAGTTGATTGTTATATACATATGAACTTACTAAGCATCATTGCTTACTCCTCTTCCTTTCTCATCTCTTATAGGTTAATTTAGCTAGATCGGGTTGGAGACCGCCGGAGATGTTTCACACTATCGAGCAGACACTTGGTATGAGGTTTTAAGTCCTTATGAGTTATGGCATGTATAGGGATAGTATTTAAAGTTGATTAAGTCATAGTTGATATAGCCAAATGTGTTGGCCTAAGAGAGTTTATGGTTCAGTTGTGTATAGCCATAGATGATGGCTTAAGTCGATTGTAATTATACCAGAAATAGTTCTCCCTTGTGTATGGGATGAAGACCTCATTTTTATAAATCAAATATGTTATAATTGATGATTTGAGAGTGTTGTGTGATGGTGTATGAATGTATGCAAGTGAGGGTGGCTAATGGCTTGGTAGATAGCCTTTCGATTGTCCACATGGGCTAGTCACACGGGCGTGTGCCTAGACCGTGTGGGAGGCACGACTAGTACATGGGCATATGCCCAGGCCATGTGAAGTCTGCACCTTGCACTTGGAATTTAAATCGCCACACGGCTGAAGCACACGGACGTGTGTATAGGCCGTGTGGATAAGTCAGAATGCCAAGGTTTGGCACATGGGCCATGGCCACGGGCATGTCAAGGCCGTGTGAAATTAGTCAGTGTCGACCACGGGCTAGTCACACGGGCGTGTGCCTAGGCCGTGTGTCACAAACAGAATACTCATGTTTTTATACACGAGGTAGGGACGTGGGCGTGTGTGAACACACGGCCTGCCCACACGGGCCTGTCCCATTTCACATGGGCGTGTGGCCCCTGTTTAGGTGAAAATTTTCTAAGTGTTTGAAAAGTTCATGGTTTGGTTTCACGACATCACGAGCGGGTTTAAAGGGTCTCGTTGACCCATGATAGGGACGTTACAATGGTGAATGAAAAGTTTTAAATTGGAGAGAATTTTTATAGCCTAAAGTGGAATGATTAAGCAAGTCAAGTTCGGTAATGCCTCGTGCCCAATTCCGGCATAGAATCCGGGTAAGGGGTGTTACATTTAGTGGTATCAAAGCTATGGTTTAGTCGGTTCTCGGACTAACATAGCGTGAGTAAGAGTCTAGCTATACATGCCATATCTGGAATGTGATAATGTGATATCTCCAGACTCTAATGAAATTGTTTCGATTAAGACAGAGATGATTCCCAACCGAGCTAATTTTCAATAATGTTGTATGTGATAACGAAGTAATTGAAATGCACTTATGCATTGAGGAAATTCAGGGAAGTATGAATAGAAGTTTATGGCATATGTGTGATAAGGTATGAGATGAGAGTTATAAGCTTATCTATATTGGTTTGATAGGCATTAGGTGTTATATATTCAACCTATTGGGTTAAGCGCATATAGTGAGTAAATTTACCCAGAGAATGGGGTAGGTGTGTATGTACAACTGTTTGAATGAGGTAGGATCAATATGTCCACATAGTTGAATCCCATGTGCGACTGTTAAAATAGAGGATGTATAATGTTTTGTTTTATTACTCTGTTATGAAGCCACACATATTATAGTGTGAGAGTTAAACTAAGAAGTTTGACTAAGTAGAATGCAGGAGATGAGTACGGTCGTTCAATGATAAATTGTTGAATAAGACCATGGTTGGACCATGGCAATACATGTGATCCCATATAAGACCATGTCTGGGGCATGGCATTGGCAACGATACGTGATCCCGTGTAAGACCATATCTGGGGTATGGCGTCAGCATCGAATAGTGATTTTGTGTAAGACCACGTCCGGGACCTGGCTTTGGCATGAAATCTTGTAAGACCATATCTGGGATATGGCGTCGATATTGATATAAGATCCCGTGCAAGACCATATCTAGGATATGGCATCAGCATCAACATGAGTTTCCATGTAAGACCATATCTGGGATATGGCATTGGTATTGATATGAGATTTCGTGTAAGACCATGGCGAGGCTATGGCATCGTGATGACATGTAAGGTAATAGTTGGGCTATGATGTTGTGATACGAGTAAGACCATAGTTGGACTATGGCAATCAAGTAAACGACGTACTCAAAAGCGTACGACATTCTCAAATTTGATAAGTGATGGTAAGAGAAATTGGAGTTTAATGTTGAGTACTCGAGTAGACATTAATATTGAGCTTGAGTAAGTGAAGTCACTGTTCGAGATTATGATTGATAGAAACAATTGTAGCATGAGTAAGCGTGAAAACTCGCCTGAAGCGAGTTGTGTGACTACGATGATATTTCATTAATGATGAATGTTAAATCATATGTATGTAGTCATGAGAGTCAAGTTAGAGGCTTTACGACCTCACCCCCTTACTACTGTTGATTTATAATGAGATCCTTATGAGAGTTAAGTTGAATAAGCTCATGAGTACGAAATGAAAGAGTTTAGTGGCAAAACAAGTAGTAACATATATAGAGATAAATGTAGTTAGAAAGTGAGAACATGTAACGCCCTAAAAATTCTAAAAACCTAATTTCTGTGCCTATGTATGTATAGCACTTTGAATAATATTATTAAGATAGTATCGGGATTAATTGAAGCCTTAGAGTTAGGGGTGACCTTAGGGAAAAATTTATTTTTCTCACTTAGTGGACCCTAGTCTCAGGCATGAGGCCTCATAAGCAGATTAAGGGAAGAAAAGGGGCACAGATGGGCTTGTAGTCCAATGGAAAGTGGCGTCATTGAGGGGCTATGAGGTGGCGTGTTAAGCAGTTAAGGAGGTCCAAGGTTCAAGGCTTAGGAAGGGAAAATTAAGAAGTTTTATTTTTGTGCCTGGATAGAAGGAGTTGGCATTGGAGGGGACTCTAAAAGGGAGTGTTCAGGAGAGAAATTTAAGGTGAAGATAAGGGAGAAAAGATAGGGATTGGGAGGTGGATATAGTGGTGCCGAATTGGACTCTGAGGGAAGGGAAGTTTCGGCTAGGGGCTATAAATATAAGTGCCGAATTAAGTTCCTAGGTTAATGCCGAATTTTTGCTTTCCTTCTAGCCGAATTTCTTCACTTGTGTGAGGCTCAGACATTTTTTCTTTCTCTAAGGGTGCCATAGCCGAATTCTTCACACTCTCCCTTCTCAAAATTCCTTTTTGGTTCATCAACTCGGTTCTAGCTGAATCACCTTTCTTTTTCTTATTCCCCCTAGTGTTGCCGAATTACCTCTGTCACCTTTCTAGTCTTAAAAGCCGGACTTAAGCCGCAGGATCAAAGGAAGATTTCGGTAAGAGCTTAGTTGAATTTTTAGTGTGTTTTATTGTAAGCCGAAGGGCTACCTAACCCTTTTTTCTGTTACCATGTATTAGCAAGGGTGAGGCTCAGCAATCGCAAGCGCGGTAGGTAAGGATTGTTATTAAGGCAGTAAGCATTCTCTGTTCAGTTAGAGTTTTAATAAGTGACCGAATTTATTGTGGCTCATAGGGGTGACTTATGATCAATATGGGTCACTTGGTTTTGACGATATAGGTGTTTGGGTGCAGATCTAGAGGATAATCGCCAATAGTAGCAAAGGAAGGGCTACTAGAACGTGGGGTACACGGTAAGGGTATGGTGAGGTTTCGGTTTTAGTCAGTGTATGTTAAAACTTTGGTTAATCGCTAGTAATGTCAATTGTAGGTTCATGACTAAAGAGTTCGCAGCACGCAAGGTTACCAGGTGTGTACAAACACTACACACACGATATCGGCAATGCCGAAAAGCCGAAAAGCCGAAAGTGGGTAAATGGGCCCGGTGGGCCCTGAGGCTAAGTTTGATAAAATGGTTTGGTTGATTATACGAATTAAGTTAGCCATGCTTGATACATGATCCGGATATGTTTTGGGCCTAATAGGCCATATGATGAGATTTGGGCCTAACGGGCCGTAAGGACATAAAATGGGCTTGATGGGCTCATGGGGATGAAGATAAGTATGCTAGGGTTTAATGGACTTTAGGCCTAGTTCTGAACAACTCTTAAATCACATAAGACTTAATCTAATAATCAAACATGTCTGTGGACAAGTCGATTAGTTAGAGTGTTGTAACCGACATATGCAAGTCTAGGATTGGATCTAGTGAGAGCTTGGTACTTAAGCGGTCCGAGTGACCCACCTCCTCTTTTCTGAGATCCTACCTGGTGCATAGTGTTTGTTCACTTTAACCGTGAGGACTTGTTTATGGGCCAAAGTTCATAACTAAAACCCGAGAGGGACCAAATACCCTTATATTTGTAAAATTACTAAAATACCCTTATATTTGTAAAATTACTAAAATACCCTTATGTGTAAAATTACTAAAATACCCCTAGATTTGTAAATTACCAGAATACCCCTGTTTTGCAAAAGTACCAGAATACCCCTATTTTTCCAAATTACCAAAATACCCCTGTAGGGTAGAATTACAAAAATACCCCTGGGTAGTGATATGATGAGAATACCCCTATGTGATGAATATAAGCTTATAGATGTTACTTGTGTGTTTGATGCATTCATATGATATTCTGCTTAGGATGCATATGGGTGGGAATTATGGTACGGAGGAAGATTTGAGGATCGCATGGTCGTATGGTATGGATCCAGGATCGCATGGCCGTATGGTATGGATCTATAGAAGGCTTTAAGCCCAATATATGATAAGCAGCTTTGCTGCAACGTTCGGTAGTACCGCAACCGGGCTACCCTTGGTGTGTAGCAGAGGGGTGGGTCGAGCTAGAATTCCCCACAGGAGTCATAAGGTTGGAAGGGAAATGGTGTGTGTAGCGGATGGACTTTTGGGGTGGGTTTTGCATTATCTTGTTGTATATGATGCGATATGATGTGATATGAGGTCATGGTGGGCTAAGGCCCAAGACCACCGATTTGTTAGGGCATAGGCCCAATGTGAATAATTGTATGTGATTTGATTGCCAAGGGTTATACACACTGAGTTTCGAAACTCACACCCTTTAATTTAATGTTTCAGGTATTCCCGAATAGACGGCTCGACATGGGAGAGGACTCGGAGATGGCCACACTACAAGCTGTTCAATGTTTTAATTTATTCAAATGATTCTGTTTAAAATACTTTGTTTTTTTTTTGAATTGTAATAAGGCCATGTAACTCCTATTTGACTTTGAATTTTGGGTTTATTATTATTATTGTTTCAACTACCCACTTAAGAAATTTCATAAAATTATAAAAGTGTTAATATGGTTTTTAAAATAATCTTTTGTTTTGGGCTTTTGGGCCTTAAATGGTTAACTAGTAAATTATTTTGAAGTGCGCCTTCAATGTGACATTCCAGATTCAGGCCTAACTTCTAGGCCGGGTTTGGGGTGTTACAGAACAGCTTTGAGAAGAATATCTGAATGGTTTAAAGATTGCACTGATTATGCAATGTTAAGAGTAAAGAGAAAGTTAGCCTAAGCTATTTGACTCAATTGAGTAGGAAGCCTGAGGTGTATGCTTACCAAGACCTCCTTGAATTGATGTTCACTAATGAAAGGAATAGTCAAAAAGTTTTGATAACGGAAATGGTTAGAGAAACAATATTTGAACTGTGAAAGTGATTGATCACAACAACCATAGTTGTGTAGATCATAATGATCTCTTTGAGTATTACGTATTAAAATCGGTTGCCTTTCAGGGGTGATGTAGTTGTCCTTTTCATGAATCATGATCGTGTGAGAATGTTAGCTGACTGTAAGATCAGACAAAACGGTTGTCGATTTAGTCAATTGAAATCGACATTCCTTTATCTCTTCGTAACCTTATTCTGGTACTATGAGGGGGAAGTCGGTGATAGAACTTTATGTGAGATTTCTCTTGTAATTCCGTTGATCATGATTATCCTTAGAGTGCGAGTTCATTGAGTTGTGATAGTAATATCTACTATGATTGCGCTTTTGATTTGATCATAGAAAGGTGATAATTCTAGTATAATAAGTGAAATCACAAGTTTCACGTTGTGCGATGGGTTTTCGGGTAAGCCGAATAGAGTTAATGCACTCGATTGAGATGTCCCTGCTATCTTTGGATATGACGATAGTAAAGGTTTTAAATTAGCACATCAAGAGAAACTCAACGATAGTGTGGTTGAAATATATTCTCAGTGAGGAGAAAAGAGTAGATTGATGTATTGAGATATGATTCTAATTATGTGTATATATATGCATGAAGCAATAAGGAGAATGAAATTCTATGTGTACATGAGTAAGGAGCATGATACAGAGGTATGCTCATTGAAACATTTTAACCATGATGGTTAAGTTGAAAGTCATTAAAGGTACTATTAACTGAAAGATTTAGTATTGAGTTCAGTATGAAATGAGAATAAGAGTTTGTAAGTTTGTATGAGATTAATGCAATAATTGTGTTAGCATAATTGAGAATGCTTGGTATCATATTGATGTATGATACTTCATTGAATTGAGAAATTGATGTTGAAGTTCTAGTGGACTATAATGAATATGAGAATTGTATAAAACCATATCCGGGATATGGCATTGGCATCTAGAGGTGACTCCATGTAAGACCACCTCGGGGATATGGCATTGGCTTTGTACCTACCTCAATGACGATGAATATGCGCCTTTGACTATCCCTAGTGATTAATGGGATAAGTATATGAGTTTAGAAGTAGAAATGAGAATTGTACTAAAGTCATGTGAATGAGTGAATACAGGTACTCGTGAACGAGTCACGAAGAAACGAGTATGATGTGTGGCACGGTATGTGCTAAATAAAGGCAATTGTAAGTAAGTATGGCATGAAGCCTATGGCTTGTGTATGGTTAGTTAATGCCATGGATGATATTTTAAATAAGCTCTGAGTGAGTTTGACTAAGACGTTAAAATTCAGGTCGAATAAGATTTCCATTGTTGATGTTACCTTAAGGTAGAATGTGTATATTGATGAATTCAGAACTTATACAGAAGGTTTTGGTATGAGACTTAGTAATAGCAGGTCTACTCATGCAAGACTAAGAAAAGATGCAATTATATGCATAAATGTTTTGACAATTGAGTACATTTCACGATATGATTGAGTTTATGATTAGAAGTAGACGACCGCTAAAGGTTGAATTTTCAAAGCGTGTAAGTCAGGACTATTACAGTCGGTGAATATCCTAGTAATAAAGTGAGATAAATGCAATAGATTTCATATTTGAAGTGACTTGATTTCCAAGGAGGGAGTCGTCATCTGAATTTTAGTGAAGTATGCGATAAGGATCCGAATGATCATTTTAGCATGTGCCGAGTTCACAGTTGTAAGATTACTGAGTATTTATGCCCATGAGGAAGAGTAATCTAAGTTTCAAGTTGTGCTTCGACCTTGTGTACTACAAATTAAAGGTTGTTGGTGAGAGAAGCTTAAGGATAAGTCGATTTGTGATTTTGATGAGTTGGTGGAAACGTTTCAGGATTGTTGAGAGTAACTTCTCCGGGTAAGATTTTCGGGGACGAAAATCCCTAAGGGGGAGAATTGTAACAGCCCGATTTAGGGGCTAGTCAGAATAGTGATCTCAGGATCACTAATCCGAGGTTAGAGAAATTATTTTCATGTTATTTTATGTGTGGTTATAAGAGTGCATGAAAATTGTGGTGCTTTAATTTTAGCGATTTCTTGCTTAATCGCGAAAAATGACTAAATCGCATAAAGTGCGAAAGTTTTATTTTATTTGCTAGAGGTGTCTAATAGCCAAAGACTATAAATTGAAGGTCCTTAAAGGTATATTAGGCCATTGAATTAGTGTTTGCCGGCCATACAAAGCTAGGGGGACAAAGGCATTAAATGTTGGTCAAATTTTGGTGATATTAGGTGATTAAAATGAATAAAATAAGATGAATAAAGATGTTATCATCTTTTCACTATTCCTCCACCTTCATCCACCGAAAATTGAAGAGAAATAAGGGTTTTGGAGCTCAAAAATTTCAGCAAACATTTCTCCTCACAAGTAAGTGATTTTGGTAACATTTTTTGATAAAAAGTATACTTTTGGAGTCCCCAAAGCTTAAGCTAGCTAATGAGGGGACTAATTTGCAATATGGTTGAAAGTCTAGGGACTTGCAATGAGAGATTTTATGTTGGTTTCTGAGTTTTTATGGAAGATAATAAATGTTAGGAAGATGAGAAACAACTTTTGTGAAAGGTGTTGTCATGAAAACACCTAATTAGGACTAAGATGCAAATGTTGAAAATTGTTCATTAATGCATGAAATAGTTGGAATTGAGAATAGTTGTAAGAGGATTTAATGTTCGGCTAGGCTTGTTTAATAATAAAATGTGATGAAAATTGTATTTACGAGCCTATGGGCAAAATCATAATTTTACCAAAGTTCATAGGCAAAATGGTAATTTTGCCAAAGTAGAATTTTTAAAATGTATTGATTAGTGTGGTGATAAAATGAGTAAATTTTTTTTGTTCTAGATCGAAGAAAACAAGATTCGGACCTAGAACGGGAGAAAAGAGAAATGTGGACAAATAGGTCCCTTTCGACCCCTTTTCGGCATCAAGGTAAGTTCGTGTGCAAATGTTGCATTTACGTACGGGTTATTTAATATTCCAATGATGTATGGAATGTATAATTATGCTATGAATGTATTAAATATGTTTTGACGAGTTGTTAAGAGAACTGAATCTAATATAGTGAGAAATGCAAATAGCATGATATGATGATAGTTAAGGTCCCGTGTAAGACAGTATTGGAATATGGCCTCGGTGTGGGATATTGAATAAGACCATGTCAGGGAGATGGCATCGATATGATATTTCGTGTAAGATCCTATCAGGGGTATGATGTTAATGGGACATTATGTGTATGAAACTCAAGATTGTTATTTAACAAATTGAGTGATTCAACAAGTATGTTGAAAATGAGAATGAATGTGGATGTGCCACGAGAGGTACAGGTATGTGTTAGAACTAAATTGAGATGATCTCGGTATATGAGGAACCCATGGTGGGTTATATGTAAATGATGCACCTTGGTGGAATAAGTTATAATTATTAATGCATTGTGTTAATGCGAATGATTATCATAGCAAGCTAAGTAAGAATGGTAGAGTGCAAGGATGTTCTCGAATAAACATTTGAAATAGAGAAATGCATGTGGATAACTATCCATGACTGTATATTAACGGTAGGCTGTGTGCATTACCACCTTATTAATTATTAAATGATGGGCTGTGTGCGATACTATCGCTTATATTATCATTTGGTGGGCTAAGTGCGATACCACCATAATTACAAATGATTGGTGGGCTATGTGCAATACCACCATAATTATAAATGATTGGTGGGTTAAGTGCGATACCACCATAATTATAAATGATTGGTGGGCTATGTGCGATACCACCCTACTAGAGATTGAGAATGGGCTAAGTGCGAAATCATCGAGTGTTTGATAGTATGAGTAGCTTATTGAAAATGTTTGATGTATTGTATTATGTGATCATGTGGCGACAAGTGCAAGGGTGTATACAAATTAACATGAGCATTTGGCTTGTGGCATGGTTATAATGTGGTAAGAGACAGAATGAGTAAGTTTCAAGAATAGTTGAGTAAGTAACCAAGAGTTTAAGAGTAAAACTCATTATAATACTTTGTGGTTGAATATAATCGATAGTTGATTGTTATATGCATATGAACTTACTAAGCATCATTGCTTACTCCTCTTCCTTTCTCATCTCTTATAGGTTAATTTAGCTAGCTCGGGTTGGAGACCGCCGGAGATGTTTCTCACTATCGAGCAGACACTTGGTATGAGGTTTTAAGTCCTTATAAGTTATGGCATGTATAGGGATAGTATTTAAAGTTGATTAAGTCATAGTTGATATAGCCATATGTGTTGGCCTAAAAGAGTTAATGGTTCAGTTGTGTATAGCCATAGATGATGGCTTAAGTCGATTGTAATTACACCAGAAATAGTTCTCCCTTGTGTATGGGATGAAGACCTCATTTTTATAAATCAAATATGTTATAATTGATGATTTGAGAGTGTTGTGTGATGGTGTATGAATGTATGCAAGTGAGGGTGACTAATGGCTTGGTAGATAGCCTTTCGATTGTCCACATGGGCTAGTGACACGGGCGTGTGCCTAGACCGTGTTGGAGGCATAGCTAGTACATGGGCGTATGCCCAGGCCGTGTGAAGTCTGCACCTTGCACTTGGAATTTAAATCGCCACACGGCTGAAGCACACGGACGTGTGTATAGGCCGTGTGGATAAGTCAGAATGCCATGGTTTGGCACACGGGCCATGGCCACGGGCTTGTCAAGGCCGTGTGAAATTAGTCAGTGTCGACCACGGGCTAGTCACACGGGCGTGTGCCTAGGCCGTGTGTCACAAACAGAATACTCATGTTTTTATACATGGGGTAGGGACATGGGCGTGTGTGAACACACGGCCTGCCCACACGGGCGTGTCCCATTTCACATGGGCGTGTGGCCCCTGTTTAGGTGAAAATTTTCTAAGTGTTTGAAAAGTTCATGGTTTGGTTTCACGACATCACGAGCGGGTGTAAAGGGTCTCGTTGACCCATGATAGGGACGTTACAATGGTGAATGAAAAGTTTTAAATTGGAGAGAATTTTTATAGCCTAAAGTGGAATGATTAAGCAAGTCAAGTTTGGTATTGCCTCGTGCCCGGTTCTGGCATAGAATCCGGGTAAGGGGTGTTACACATGGCATCGGCACCAAATGAAGGAGGTCCCGTATAAGACCATGTCTGGGACATGGCCTCGGCACCAAAGAAAGATATCGTGTAAAACCATGTCTGGGACATGGCATTGACATCTATATATGATCTCGTATAAGACCATGTCTGGGACATGGCATCGACATCGAGATATGAGATCCCGTGTAAGACCATATCTGGGATATGGCGTCGGCATCAAGATGTGATCCCATGTAAGACCATATCTGGGATATGGCATTGGCATCGTGATACATGTATGATGAGATTGAGTATCCTTTGATATTCCGAGTAGTTCGACGGGCAAAGAGCTAAGTTTATGCATCAATGACGAAGAGATAAGTTTATGCATCCATGAAAAAGAGCTAAGTCCATGCTTATGATGTAAGAATATGTGGGAAATGTGGATTGTGATCATGTGTGAGGCTTTTAAGCCAAATTAAATTGAGAAATGAAATGTTCAAGTTTTTGTTGTTGATGTATAAGTTAAATTTGCCAATGAATGGCTTGTAAATATTTGATGATGACTAGCTATTGGCATGGCTAACTATGGATATGCTTTAGTGTTATAAGTGTGTAAATGAGAATTAATACAAAGAAAACATGATAGAGTAAAATTAGCAATAAAACAGTTTGGACAACAGCAGTTGAATCACTTTGAAAATTGACCAAAAATGGTGTAAATTGAATTACAAGTTTAATAAGATATGAAATTAAATCTTATTGAGTCTATTTTCTCATAAAAGAGACGGTGTAAGCGAAAAAATTTCAGATTATGAGATATTTGAATTTTTATAAGACAGGGTCAGAATGATTTCGGAATCCCCTATTCTGACTTTGAAAATTCATTAAAAATTGAAAAAAATAATCAAGGGATAAAATTTATATTATTGAATTTCTTAATGAGTCTATTTTCAAGAGAAACAAATGGAAACATCTTTCAAGTTCTTTGAAATGAGAAAATATTTTTTTAGTGAAGAGGGGTTAGAACTACCGGAAAGCAAAACAGGGGAAACTTTAAAGAATAAACTGTACTGATTGCCTGAACCACAAATTCTGGAAATCTTATGGTAAGAAGATATGTGAGTCTAGTTTCAAGGAAAATTAGTAGATCTTAATTTGGAGTTTTGTAGCTCCGGATAAAAATAATTTAGTGACTGTAACTCGAGTAGACAGCTCAAGATGAATATAAGTGAATTAAGAAATTTTATGCAATAATGATGGCATTATCTTGAGAACTCAAAATAAGGATTGTTAAAAGCATGGAAATAAATTGTTTATTATTTACATACATACTTACTAAGCTTTATAGTTTACTCCCCTTCCTTTCTCATATCATGTAGGGTTTTATACTAGCTCGAGTTGGAGATCGTCGGAGATGCTATCACACTATCAAGCTATCATGTTGGGTATAAGTGAATGCAAAACGTTTTGAGTCTATGGCATGTATAGGAACTTAGTCAATTGTGTATGTGTCAATTGATTTGGCCAAATGTGTTGGTTCATATTGGTTAATGAGTTGTAATGCCTATTTATACGTGTGTGCTTATACTAAAGGTTTTATGTGATGTGGTTATGTGTGTTTGGGATGGATGGATTGAAGTTGTGTTTAAGTATGTGCAAATGAGGGTGCCAAATGGTCTGGAAAATAGCCATTTTCTTGGCCACACGGGCAGAGACACGGCCGTATGGAGAACACGACCCCGAGACATGGGCGTGTTGATAAACCGTAAAAGTAACATATTTTAGGCCCACATTTAGCATACTTTTGGATGAATTATCCTTTATTTTGTGTAAAAAGGTGCTCTTAATCATTTCTTTTCATTTTTTATACTCAGGAAAGCACCGGGGGATGAAAAGAACAAGAAACGGGCTTAAAACGAGCCAAATGGGCCAGATCACGAAATCGACACGGCCTGGGCCCAAGACCACACGGCCGTGCCTCATTAATGGAGTCCACACGGCCTGGCCACGATTCAAACGGGTGTGTGCCATGGTCGTGTCCCTGTCGCGGCCAAGAGAAGTTTTGCTCGGATTTGGATACTTGGAGGCAAAGAAACACAATCCAAAGTCTATTTAAACACCCAAGTAGGAACTCCACTCAGATTTGGATACTTGGAGGCCAAGTAAGGCATCTCAAAGCCTATATAAACACCCTAGGGGGCAACTTATTCGGGGAGTTCGACAGAAGCTGGAGCCCAAAGCTATCGTCTAGGGGCGGTTAGCTAGGCCAAGGAGCCGAGCCGAAGAGGTCAGATTTGTGGGAAACTCTCAAAGGATAGCCAGTTGATCCATCTCCAGAAGCCGGAATTCTACTCAAGACGGAGGATCTCTCCTTCAATTCCTTCAGGGAGTTTTAGGGATTTCTTATGTTTTGTTTTATATTTTCTTCTAAGATGTTTTTCTTTATTATTATGAACTAAACCCTTCAGATACCTGAAGGGGGATGAAACCTAGATGAATCTTGTTTTTGTTTTCTGAACTATATGATAAATACTTGATTTGTTCTTGATTATGTGTGCTTAATTCTTGTGTTGATATTTCGCGGATATTAATTCAAGTTGAATGTGCTTAGGTGGTGGAGCAAAAGTCCTTGCTTAAGAGTAGATCTAGCATAATCAAGCGGAGTTGATCGCGCGCTAGAGATAGGGTGACGAGATTTTGCCGGATTAGGTGAAACCTAATATGGGAGTCCATAGATCGATTTATCGCTATTCTAGGGGTTTTAATTAGAAAGAGATTTCAATTAATCAACCTAGGGTTAGACGCGTTATTCGCCTCGAGAGAGGGTTTAATATAAATTAGGAGTCCTACGGATCAAGTCAAGTGAATAAATCGTCTGTTCAAAGGTTAGATAACAAGAGAAGTCTAGGTGGATTCTTCCTAAGGGTATCATCTTAATCAACTGAGTTTTTCCCAATTATTTCCCCAATTCATTCTTTTTGTCTTTGTGTCTTTAGCTTAGTAATTAGTTAATTTAGATTAATAAACAACTTCACTTATTTTAGGCTACATAATAGAAAGAAAGTTAGTATTAGTACTTTTAGTTCCTTTGGGTTCGACAATCCGGTCTTGCCTAAGCTATACTACTGTTCGATAGGTGCACTTGCCTCAATCGTTGTTATAGTTAATTCCAGGATCGATCATTCTTTTTTATAAATTTTAAAACTCGACAGACATACGATCAAGTTTTTGGCGCCGTTGCCGGGGAACTAAAATATTAAGAAAGCTCTATTTTTATTACTTTAGCCATTTTTTTATTTTTTGCAATTTATTTTTTTTTACTTTGCTAACTTTTCTTTTATTTGCTTTTGTCAGGAATATTTTAGTTTATAGAGGAGATGGCACTGAATAACTATCAGTGGCAAGTTATGAGGACAAAGCCAACAAAAGCAAATGATATCTACAACCTCGACCCGAAGAACGGTGCTATCAACCCAGTTGGAGATGATACATAAAAAATTTGATGGTTTATACGGTTCCTCACAGGCACATCCAGTTATGCAGTGTGAAACAAGCAGAGGCATGGCGAATCCTGAGTACCCACCCTACGGACATGGCATGGAAAGCGAACAAGTCAACTATATGGGTAACTATGCTAGACCTCAAAATAATTTTTATGATAACACTTATAATGCAGGTTGGAGGTACCATCCCAATTTCTCATGGGATGATCAAAATTTTTAACAACCACCTCACCAACAGGAAGAGGAGTCGAACATTGAAGAGATGCTAACAAAATTCATGGCAGCCACAGATACCCGTCTCCAAGACAGTGAGACAACACTTAAAAACCAAGAAACATCGATTGAAGGGATCAAGAACCAAGTTGGGGAACTTACTAAGTCAGTTGGGGAAATTACTAAGTCAGTTGGACAACTTGCAAAGATAATCTCAGAACAACTACAAGAAAGCTTGCCAAGCAACACTGAAACTAACCCAAAAGAGCAAATTCAAGCAGAATAATACTCATGACAAAGAAAGGTTAGTGGAATCGACCCAATGCAAGAGCCTCAGAGTAAGTGAAGGTAAGGTTGAGGTAAGCCATGATTTACCAAACCCGGTAATTACAGAGTACCAAGCTCATATGCCATACCCCAATGCGATAAAGAAAGACCACACAGAGGAACAATTCGGTAAATTTCTTATACCTCCAAAGAAGTTTCTTATTAACTTGCCGTTTCTTGAAGCTCTTTCGCAGATGCCAGATCCTAGACCTTGTGACAATAAAGAAGAAAATCATGAGGAACGAAAGCTTCGGATCGATGAACTAGACGAATGGAAGACACACTTCAAGGAGAGACTAAAAATAAACGAAGCAAAAACGAGGCAACTCCATGAGAAACATAACGATGGGACAACCCAGCTTAAGATAGGAGATCAGGTACTCAAAATCTTCCCAGATGGAACAGTCGAGGTAACTAATCCTAAATTTAGCACTTCTAAGGTAAACACTACTCGACTTAAACTTTATATCCACAACCGAATTGATCGCATGAGAAAGGATTTTCACCTCCTCAAACCACCATGACCATACGAATGAGAGGTAAAGTCTAGCTTAAGACTATAAACGAGTGCTTCTCAGGAGGCAACCCGAGCACTAACCCCATTAATTTTTAATTTTTTTTATTTTTACTTTTATTTTTCCTTTTAGCACCTAACCATAAACTAACCAAAGTACAGATTTCCATACCACACGGCCGTGGCCGTGGCCGTATGGCCATCACAGGAAGATACAAGGGCGGGGGCAACCACTAGATCCATAACCTCTATTTAGACCCCCCTTCTTCCTTTTTCTTGTTCAGTTGTCTTTCTTTTTTCATTTTCCATTATTTACTTTTATTCTTATTTTTATTTACTTCTATTTTTATTTTTATTTTTATTTTTATTTTTATTTTATTTTCTTTATTATTTTCTTCTTATTCTTCATACCATTTAGATTTAGCTTAGGATACAATAAAATCAGACCGGCTACCTTGAGGATTCAAGTTTAAACGGTTCGAGGCGCTTCCCCACGTTCACCTCCAATCCTATTCGGTTTCTTTTCATTAACTTCATCCAAAATTCAGGAAGTTTCACTTCTCTCCACATCTTATGATTTTATGATTTTATTTTGCTATTATCTATCTTTGTACATTGAGGGCAATGTACATCTTAAGTGTGGGGGTGAACAACCTAAAAAGGTGCCTAATTTTTTCATTATTCTCAAATTCCCAAATTAGGTGCCAAACTTTCTCAGCATTATTCTCAAATCCTGAATTTAGTCTTGTTTTTAAGTAATTTTCTCATATTACTAATTAGGATGAAATTTCCATGATTTAGGATTTTTATTGATGTGTTTTAAATTAAGTCATTGATAATTGTGCATTGATAATTAAATTCTAAGAATACTATAGAATCAAGCATGATAAGTCTATTTTTCAGAAATTAAAAATTTTCTAGGTTGTCTACCTGAATTTAAATATTACTTTGAAGTTTGAAATTTACGAGGTTGATGTCAAAAATACCCATAATTTTTGTGAGTTTTTGAGCCTTATAGAGCATATATGCTTTTTCATGCTCACTTTATTGATTATGAGTATGTCAACATTGATTTGTTATTCTAGAACTTGCCTCGTTTATACATATCGAGACCACACCTATGATTTGATATACAAAGATGATTAAGGCACCTAGGTTTTAACCCACTAACTCCATTAAAAGCCTACCTTCACAATTAACCCCTAGTAGACCCCGTTTAAACCTAACAACCCTTTTTATTGACATAACCACTAATATTAACCCAAAAACCCTTTGTTTTTGTTATCCCCATTCCTTTTGACTACCCTTATATCGAGATTTGATTTGATTAATAGCCTAACTATGTTTTTATTTCAGTAATTTATCCTTTGTTATGTATTTATGATTTGTTCTTAAAAAAAATCGAAGTATAGTCGTTATTCATTATTAGTTTTGTGATTAAGTGAGCTTATACGTTTGAATTCCAAATATTGAAGAAGAAGCTCGTATTATTAAGGTTTCAATTCACTATGTAATTATTCAATTTATTGTTTCTAGTTAGATAATTTATCAATTCAATCTCGATTCTAACCTTCTAATTCAGCCTCTATCCACACCTTAACCCTAGCCCCATTACAACCCTAATTAAAGACCTTTTGATTTGTGCATCATCTCATATTACAGTGGTGGAGACTTGATTTTCAGGCAAGCCTATAGGATTAACTTTTCATGTTCGACTTTTGAGTGCCTAAATTTTGAACCTTAAACACTTTGAGTGATTTGAGTGAATCTTTTCTGAGGATGTCAATCCTTGTCGGTTTTGAATTAAAGGTAATTATTTAAATAAGGGGAGACGCCTATATTTTCGAGCTACAAATCTATGACTTAGATTGTTTCAATCCTTAGGACTCTTTGAATTGAATTATCCATGTATAAATTATCTATGAATTATGATGAAACATTGTTGATAGCAATTATGAATTATAGAAAGTTCGTTTTAATTGTAAGTTGAGAATTTTGCTTGAGGACAAGCAAAAGCTTAAGTGTGGGGGTATTTGATAAACCGTAAAAGTAACATATTTTAGGCCCACATTTAGCATACTTTTGGATTATTTATCCCTTATTTTGTGTAAAAAGGTGCTCTTAATCCTTTCTTTTCATGTTTTATACTCAGGAAAGCATCGGAGGATGAAAAGAATAAGAAACGGGCTTAAAACAAGTCAAATGGGCCAGATCACGAAATCGACATGGCCTGGGCCCAAGACCACACGGCCTGTAACACCCTGGTTTAGGGGCTGTGCATATGGGGTATAAATAAAGTGTTAGTAGGTTTTTGGGAGTGCTTGGTTGAGTTTTAGAGGCTCTAAGAATGTTGGGATGAGAAGGGAAGGCTTTGGAAAATTTAGATTTTTAGGGTAAAAAGGAATTGGGCCTAGGAGAATTGAGCCCAATGGGCCTTAGGCGTAGTAGCGTTTAAATTTTTGGAGAACAAGAGACCGGCTTAAATGCTAGTTAGACCCATTGGATAAGTGATTTTGGAAGGTTAGAGGGCTTCTATGAAGTCCCGGGATCAAATATTGGCTTTGGGGAAATTTGATTTTAGGTGGAAAAAACCTGAAAGTTGGCGAGTAGGCCTTAAGAATAAAATGTGGGAAAAATGACACAAGTGGAGTGTGTGGTGGAGTGGCAAAGTGACGCCACATAAGAGACAAGGGGTGACGCCACAAGGGAAGGAAGGAGGTCCAAGGTTCAAGTATTGGCTTTTGCATTTTGGTTTTCTTTTACTTGGACCTCGGAATTTGGCTATAGTTTATATTTAGTTGCGCATGGTTTAAGACACAAGAGGAGCTTGTGGCTTGGTGGCAAGTGGTGTGTTGAACTATTGAAGGAGCCTGGTTCGAATCTCATGAGAAGCAAGGGAGTATTTATTTTATGATGCAGGACGGGAAGAGTTTTAGTTGAATTTAAACTCTCATCGACGGAAGGATCCCACATCGGAAAGATACAAAGAAGGAAGGTGAAGTGCTAGCTATATAAGGAGCATCCTAGGAGGAGAGTAAACACATCTTGGAGGCGTTTGGGCACAAGAGTGATCGGAGCGCGGATTAGCCCCAGAGTCCTATCGGTGTGTAACTCTCTACTCTAGTCAGAGAGCGGCAAATGCCGAAGTGCCGATCACGTCAATAGTAGCCACACGACGAGCGTGCGAGCGCACGCGTGGGGCTTCGACGCGATAGTTGAGGCCATAAGTAGTATTCTTGTGGGTTGGGGTCGCTTGGCGCGATGGGCGAAGGGGGCCCAATGGGCCCGTGGGCCCAATATAGTAAAATGTATGATGGTGTAGTATATAGTGAACTAGACTAGGTGAATCTCATAAACGTGGCTAGATTTGTGTTAGGTGGGCCACACGAGCGCAGTGGGGCCCGAATGGGCCGAAATTGGGCTTTAGGCCCAATAGTCCATTTCGACCAGAAATGGTAGTTGGGTCGCTTCGGGCGACACGGGCCTTTGGAAAGGCCATTCCAGTACGAAATTACCGATATACCCTTGGTGGGTAAATTACGAAAATGCCCTTGGTGGGTAAATTACCGATATACCCTTGGTGGGTAAATTACTTAAAATGCCCTTAGTAGGTAAAATTACGATTTTACCCTTATAGGTTGATTAGCAAGGTAAGGGCGTGTCGATTTTCTTTGTGCTATAGTTTTGTCTTGGCCGAATGGCCTAAGTGTTCATTGTTTTTATGCCAAGGCCGATTGTAGGGAAGAAGAGCACATCATTTGGGAACCTTTTGTAAGTCCGTTAGTCTGCTCAGTGCGGTGCGAGCGAAGTAGCGTTTCGGGTTTTGTATCATTTAGGTGCGTAATCATCGCACTATTTCGTGGTTTGGTTTGCTAACATGTTTATATGTGTATTATGTGTAATAGCCGCTTATAATGGCATAAGTGATGAGTAATCGGTGATGGTAAGTTAATCTTGATATACATTTATATGATATTCTTGCATGATTTATTGACACATGGGCATGGGATTGGATTGAAGAAGGAAGAAGTGTACACAGATGTACGTGGTCTAATGATAGCTCAGTTACATTAGCGCTTGAGGGTTAGCTTTGTGCTACCTCAAGGGAGGTGTTGGCTAGGTGCCCATCTCGGCGGTTGATTGCTATGTGCATCACCGTGAGACGATTACGATATTTGGATCACTTTGGTTGATCGGTGGCTCACCACGGCCTCGCAAAATGAGAATGCCGAGGTAAGATTTATGGATCACGATGTGATCGGTGGCTCACCACGGCCTTGTGCAAACAGTCCGCGAGGTAACATATGTGGGATCACTCGGTTGTGATCGGTGGATTAGCCACGGCCTTAGGCGTGGAGTCCGCTAAGGTTGGTGTCACGGTTGGATAGTGGGTTGGTGAGATGCATTCTTGCATGATTTGTTTCGATGGTTGTGTGGGTATGGGCCAAGCCCATACGGATGGAAATATGTGTTGTGGTTATGCACCGAGTCGCTGGACTCACTCTTTTCATTAACCGCTTCGGTGTAGTGCATAAAGTCGACCGGGATCGGAGAGGACAAGGTGGCCCATGCCAAGATGATGTTCAATTATTTCATGCTTGATTTTGATATAAGTACTTTATTTGAATTGTTGGGTTGTAATAAAGGCCATTTTATGTTTTTGGTATTACTTTAACTATGGTTTATTTAAATTAAATTGCTACGTGAAAATGATTTATGGTTTGCAACCTATTTATTCAAATTGGATATTATAAACTAAAGTTTTAAAAATGAATGAGTTTTATAGCAAAGTTTTATTCCAAAGATATGTTTTCCAAAATTCAAAGAAACTACGATGTTTTATTTTAAATTAAGAAGATTTTCAACCGTCTTTTCCTGGTGACATAACTCCGATCCTGGTCGTAGTGAATGGGCCGGGTTTGGGGATGTTACGATTTAATATCGAGCCCTGTTCAAAACTCGGCTTTGAGGGTTTTGGGCCCAAAAACATTTTTAAATGGGTTTTCAAAGATATGGGTTTCGTGAAATATTTTTCAGTTTTTCTCGCATGGCACTGTACCTCTCCGACCGAAGTCCACGGTAAGTACCCCTTACTATTGCTTGTGAGTTATTGATGTGATCGGATGATTGCAATAGTGGATTACTTTAGAATCGAAACTTTGATTGCTCGAAGAACGACTTCCGAAACTTCTCTTCATAAAATTTGCTCGTGGATTAAACAAAGGGAACAAAATTTCTAATGCATAAAACTTTTAATCAGATTAAATCGCGACGCTAGATATGAGTTCTAGGGGCGTGGTCGCATTTCTCGTGGACGTGGTAGAGGCGCTTTTGGTGATTTGTTTGTTTTGTTGCTCGTAAAGTATGTTAGCTCTTGGAGATCGAGTCGCAATGATAGCGCGTAGTGGAGAGAATTGGACATTAGTTTAGACAAGTAATTTCGAGGACGAAATTATTTTAAGGAGGGTAGAATTGTAACACCACGGTTTAGGGGTCATGCATATGGGGTATAAATAAAGTGTTAGTAGGTTTTTGGGAGTGCTTGGTTGAGTTTTAGAGGCTCTAAGAATGTTGGGATGAGAAGGGAAGGCTTTGGAAAATTTAGATTTTAGGGTAAAAAGGAATTGGGCCTAGGAGAATTGAGCCCAATGGGCCTTAGGCGTAGTAGCGCTTTAATTTTTGGAGAACAAGAGACCGGCTTAAATGCTAGTTAGACCCATTGGATAAGTGATTTTGGAAGGTTAGAGGGCTTCTATGAAGTCCCGGATCAAATATTGGCTTTGGGGAAATTTTGATTTTAGGTGGAAAAAACCCGAAGTTGGCGGTAGGCCTTAAGAATAAAATGTGGGAAAAATGACACAAGTGGAGTGTGTGGTGGAGTGGCAAAGTGACGCCACATAAGAGACAAGGGGTGACGCCACAAGGGAAGGAAGGAGGTCCAAGGTTCAAGTATTGGCTTTTGCATTTTGGTTTTCTTTTACTTGGACCTCGTAATTTGGCTATAGTTTATATTTAGTTGCGCATGGTTTAAGACACAAGAGGAGCTTGTGGCTTGGTGGCAAGTGGTGTGTTGAACTATTGAAGGGAGCCTGGGTTCGAATCTCATGAGAAGCAAGGGAGTATTTATTTTGCTGGATGCAGACGGGAAGAGTTTCAGTTGAATTTAAACTCTACTGACGAAGGGATCCCACATCGGAAAGATACAAAGAAGGAAGGTGAAGTGCTAGCTATATAAGGAGCATCCTAGGAGGAGAGTAAACACATCTTGGAGGGCGTTTGGGCACAAGAGTGATCGGAGCGCGGATTAGCCCCAGAGTCCTATCAGGTGTGTAACTCTCTCTACTCTAGCTGTAGAGCGGCAAATGCCGAAGTGCCGATCACGTCAATAGTAGCCACACGAGCGTGCGAGCGCACGTGTGGGGCTTCGACGCGATAGTTGAGGCCATAAGTAGTATTCTTGTGGGTTGGGGCTGCTTGGGCCGCGATGGGCCGAAGGGGGCCCAATGGGCCCGTGGGCCCAATATAGTAAAATGTATGATGGTGTAGTATATAGTGAACTAGACTAGGTGAATCTCATAAACGTGGCTAGATTTGTGTTAGGTGGGCCACACGAGCGTGTGGGCCCGAATGGGCCGAAATTGGGCTTTAGGCCCAATAGTCCATTCGACCGAGAATGGTAGTTGGGTCGCTCGGGGCGACACTGGGCCTTTGGAAAGGCCATTCCAGGTACGAAATTACCGATATACCCTTGGTGGGTAAATTACGAAAATGCCCTTGGTGGGTAAATTACCGATATACCCTTGGTGGGTAAATTACGAAAATGCCCTTAGTAGGTAAAATTACGATTTTACCCTTATAGGTTGATTAGCAAGGTAAGGGCGTGTCGGGCTTTTCTTTGTGCTATAGTTTTTGTCTTGGCCGAATGGCCTAAGTGTTCATTGTTTTTATGCCAAGGCCGATTGTAGGGAAGAAGAGCACATCATTTGGGAACCTTTTGTAAGTCCGTTAGTCTGCATGCGTGCGAAGCGCAGTAGCGTTTGGGTTTTGGTATCATTTAGGTGCGTAATCATCGCACTATTTCGTGGTTTGGTTTGCTAACATGTTTATATGTGTATTATGTGTAATAGCCGTTTATAATGGCATAAGTGATGAGTAATCGGTGATGGTAAGTTAATCTTGATATACATTTATATGATATTCTTGCATGATTTATTGACACATGGGCATGGGATTGGATTGAAGAAGGAAGAAGTGTACACAGGATGTACGTGGTCTAATGATAGCTCGGGCTACATTAGCGCTTGAGGGTTAGCTTTGTGCTACCTCAAGGAGGTGTTGGCTAGGTGCCCATCTCGGCGGTTGATTGCTATGTGCATCACCGTAGACGGATTACGATATTTGGATCACTTTGGTTGATCGGTGGCTCAACCACGGCCTCGAGCAAATGAGAATGCCGAGGTAAGATTTATGGATCACGATGTGATCGGTGGCTCAACCACGGCCTTGTGCAAAGCAGTCCGCCGAGGTAACATATGTGGGATCACTCGGTTGTGATCGGTGGATTAGCCACGGCCTTGGCGAAGTCCGCTAAGGTTGGTGTCACGGTTGGATAGTGGGTTGGGGTGAGATGCATTCTTGCATGATTTGTTTCGATGGTTGTGTGGGTATGGGCCAAGCCCATACGGATGGAAATATGTGTTGTGGTTATGCACCGAGTCGGTGGACTCACTCTTTTCATTAACCGCTTCGTAGTGCATAAAGTCGGGCCGGGATCGGAGAGGACAAGGTGGCCCATGCCAAGATGATGTTCAATTATTTCATGCTTGATTTTGATATAAGTACTTTATTTGAATTGTTGGGTTGTAATAAAGGCCATTTTATGTTTTTGGTATTACTTTAACTATGGTTTATTTAAATTAAATTGCTACGTGAAAATGATTTATGGTTTGCAACCTATTTATTCAAATTGGATATTATAAACTAAAGTTTTAAAAATGAATGAGTTTTATAGCAAAGTTTTATTCCAAAGATATGTTTTCCAAAATTCAGCAAACTACGATGTTTTATTTTAAATTAAGAAGATTTTCAACCGTCTTTTCCCAGTGACATAACCTGATCCGGTCGTAGTGAATGGGCCGGGTTTGGGGATGTTACACGGCCGTGCCTCATTAATGGAGTCTACACGGCCTGGCCACGATTCACACGGGCGTGTGCCATGGCCGTGTCCCTGCCGCGGCCAAGAGAAGTTTTGCTCGAATTTGGATACTTGGAGGCAAAGAAAAACAATCCAAAGTCTATTTAAACACCCAAGTAGGAACTCCACTCAGATTTGGATACTTGGAGGCCAAGTAAGGCATCTCAAAGCCTATATAAACACCCTAGGGGGCAACTTATTCGGGGAGTTCGGCAGAAGCCGGAGCCCAAAGCTATCGTCTAGGGGCGGTTAGCTAGGCCAAGGAGCCGAGCCAAAGAGGTCAGATTTGTGGGAAACTCTCAAAGGATAGCCAGTTGATCCATCTCTAAAAGCCAGAATTCTACTTAAGACGGAGGATCTCTGCTTCAATTCCTTCAGGGAGTTTTAGGGATTTCTTATGTTTTGTTTTATCTTTTCTTCTGAGATGTTTTTCTTTATTATTATGAACTAAACCCTTCAGATACCTGAAGGGGGATGAAACCTAGATGAATCTTGTTATTGTTTTCTGAACTATATGATAAATACTTGATTTGTTCTTGATTATGTGTGCTTAATTCTTGTGTTGATATTTCATGATATTAATTCAAGTTGAATGTGCTTAGGTGGTGGAGCAAAAGTCCCTGCTTAAGAGTAGATCTAGCATAATTAAGCGGAGTTGATCGCGCGCCTAGAGATAGGGTGACGAGATTTTGTCGGATTAGGGTAAAACCTAATATGGGAGTCCATAGATCGATTTACTACTATTCTAGGGGTTTTAATTAGAAAGAGATTTCAATTAATCAACCTAGGGTTAGACGTTATTCGCCTCGAGAGAGGGTTTAATATAAATTAGGGAGTCCTACGGATCAAGTCAAGTGAATAAATCGTCTGGTTCAGTGTTAGATAATAAGAGAAGTCTAGGTGGATTCTTCCTAAGGGTATCGTCTTAATCAACTGAGTTTTTCCCAATTATTTCCCCAATTCATTATTTTTTTCTTTGCGTCTTTAGCTTAGTAATTAGTTAATTTATATTAATAAACAACTTCACTTATTTTAGGCTAAATAATAGAAAGAAAGTTAGTATTAGTACTTTTAGTTCCTTTGGGTTCGACAATCCGGTCTTGCCTAAGCTATACTACTGTTCGATAGGTGCACTTGCCTCAATCGTTGTTTTAGTTAATTCCAGGATCGATCATTATAAATTTAAAACTCTGAAATACAACGATCACATGTGTCCAAGGAGTGTGAAGTCTGCATTTATTTTTCGGAATTTAATTCGCCACACGACCTAAGTACACGGGCGTGTGACTTGGCCGTGTGACCCAATTTTGTTGATGACGTCATAAACAGAGAGTCACACGGGCTAAGGACATGGGCGTGTGTGACCACACGGCCTACCCACATGGGCGTGTCCCAAGCCACACGGACGTGTGACCCCTATTTTGATGAAAAGTTTTCTAAGTCTTCTTAAAGTTTCCTAAGTTCTCGGTTTAGTCCCGAGCAATTCCTAATGTATGTTTTGGGCCTTGTGGAACCATATAAGAGGCGATTTTCATGTAAATGAGGAATATTAAATTGAATGAAATTTTACAGCCAGTTTTGTATAAAGGTTTTTGTTTAAGTTCGGTAATGCCTCGTATCCTGTTCTGGCGTCAGACACGGGTAAGGGGTGTTACATTTAGTGGTATCAGAGCTATGGTTTAGTCGATTCTCGGACTAACCTAGCGTATGTGAGTCTAGGTATACGTGCCATATTACTACTCGCGATAGTGTGATATCTCCCGGCTCCAACGAAATTGTTTTGTTAAGACAGAGATGACTTCCAACCGAGCTATTTTTGATAATGCTAAAAAATGATATTGAGGTGATTGAAATGTGTTTGTGATGAGACGAAACTTAGAAAGGTATGAATAGAAGTTCATGATATGTAAGTGTTAATGTACGAAGTGAGACAACCATGAGTTGAGAAATGTGGAAACATGGAATAAATGAAAGTTTCTGTGGTGATAAGCCCATTCATGTTAGCTTGGCATGGATATGATGATATATATACCCAACCTATTTGAATAAGTGAAAATGATAAGTAAACTTACCCAATGGACGGAATATGTGTGTATGTACACTTGTTTGAATAATGTATAATCAGTATGTCCACATAGTTGAATCTCATGTTTAATTGTTAAATTAGAGAATATATAATGTTTTGTTTTATGACTCTGTTATGAAACCACAAATATTATAATAGTATGGGAGTTGAATTTGAAGATCAAATTAAGTAGAACGCTGGAGATGAGTACGACCGTTCAATGATGAATTGACGGATAAGACCATGGTTGGACCATGGCAAAGTTTGGAATGTAAGACCATAGCTGGGCTATGGCATTTCAGTGAAAAGACCATAACTAGGTTATTGCATTGTGGACGTAAGACCATGGTAGGACCATGGCAGTACATGTGTGTACGTGTAAGACCATAGTTGGACTATGGCATCAAGTAAATGACGTACTCGAACCCGTAAGGTGTTCTCTAATTTGACAAATGTTAGTAAGTAAATTCATTGTTTGAAATTGTGAATGGCAGAAAACATTCGTAAAATGAATAAGTATATTAAATTGTCTGAAGTGAATTATGTGATTATGATGATATTACATTAATGATGAATGCTAAGTCATATGTGTGCATTAATGAGAGTCAAGTTAGAGGCTTTACGACCTCACCCCATTACTAGTGATACTTTATGACAAAATTTTACGAGAACCATGTTGCATAAGTTCATAAGTGTGAAACTAAAGAGTTCAGTGATGAAATAATTAGTAATGTATACAGAGATGAGAATAGTTGGAAAGTGAAAACAGCTTTAGAAGAAATATCAGAATGTTTTAAAGATTACATAGATTATGCAATGTCACAGATAAAGAAGAAGCTAGTCTCGGCTATTCGATTCAATTGAGTTATGTGTATTTAAAGTATCCTCAAGTATAGTAATGAATTTTGTACATTCACGAGTATATAGACGGATAGTCTGAATGAAGAAATTTTTTTTTTGGGAAGTATGATACAGAGATATGCCTATTGGATTGTTCTAATCGAATGATGTTATTATGAGTTAAAGCTGTACCGATTGATAAAGTCCTCACATTTATGAAAATTTGAATGATCTATGCATGTTAGCAAAGTTCTAAACAGTTGAAAGTATTATTAACCGAAGCTCTAGTTCTGAGTTCAGTTTGAATTGAGTAAGGAATTAGCGATTTTTCAATGATATACTATTGAACAGATCGGAATATGTTTTAATACAAGAATGTAAAGAAGCAGTTTACACTTTCAGACAGCTAAAGTCACATGAAAAAGAACTGTTCGACTAATGATTTAGAGACGGCCACTTTTATATCTGTGTTGTGAACTGGATGATTTCGTATGTTCGACGAAAAGTGTCATATGCTTCCTAATCCTAATGCGTTAAAGTATCTAATTTCGCAGAAAGATCTGAAACTAAGAAAACATGAATGTTTTGAGATGTTAAAAGACTGTGAGTAATTATCGACTTACCTTTTGGAAAGCAAGTATGGTTACAGATGCTTGAATGGAAATTTTTTGTTTATTTTTGTGAGTATTGGTTACTTGATTGATCTTATTTGATGATGGACTAGTTCTAGCTAAGTTAAAAGCTTAAGAAATTCTTTCTTTGTGAATTGAGAAGCTCAGAGATGTGATAGAGAGTGGTGAACTAAACGAGTACAGTGTGAAACGACTTTCTATTACGAATTTCGAGTTGGACTGATTCTGTTATTATTATTGTTCTGAGATAGAATTCGCAAACTGGGTAACCTAGAGTTTGTACAGAAGTTTTGTACGAGACTCAGTAGTAGCTCGTCGATTCATCCAAGAATAATAAAATGTGCAGTTATAGGAGTAGATGTTATGGTGATTGAGTATGTATCACGATATTTTTGACTTTATGTTCAGATGTCTATTTGCTAGCAAGTAAGCCAAAATCAAGTATATGTAGGACTAATATAGTCAGTGATGGTAAGGGAGTGATGATGAGATAGAGTTACCATAGATTTCATATCAGGATTGTCATTATCCCCGAAAAGTAAGATGTTAATTGGTTTATGGTTGATCATTTGACAAAGAAAGATCCATATGATCAATTCATTAAGTCTGATTTCTTATTTGTGAGATTAGCCAGAGTAATATGTTTTACGAGGTTATTCGATTATGCAGAGTGCCAGTTCCATTATGTCGGATAGAGATCCAGAAGTTACATCGCAATTATGGGATGAGCCATAGGGAACTCTGAGTATGCAGTTGCATTTTGGCACAGTAATTTGTTTTTATATCAATGATAAGTCTAAGAGGGTAGTTCAGATTTTGACAGTGGACTCCAGCACTGTGTGCTAAAGTTTAAAGGATATGGGAAAGAGATATATGAGATTAAATCGATTTGTAATTCTGAGAAGATTAGTGAAAGTGTTTCAGGAGAGTTGAAAGCAACTTCTTCTGGTAAGATTTTCGGGGACGAAAATCCCTAAAGAGGGGGAGAATTGTAAAAGCTCGATTTTGGGCCTAGTCGGAACATGGTTTTGGGGCCACAAATCTGACGAGGAGAAATCTTATTTTTTATTATATTTTTATGGTCTACGATTTCACGGAATGATTCCGTGAAAATTTCGTTCAAAAATTTCGACGTTTGGGCACTCAATTTAGTCAAAAGGACTAAATTGTAAAAAGTGCAAAAGTTGAGTTCCACATGTTAGAAGTGTCGAATTTCTATGAAATTTTAAATTGGAGGTCCTTAAATGGCAATTAGACCATTGGTTAAATTTTTGGACAAAAATGGACATTAGAGTGAAATAGGATATTTTTAAGTTAGGGGTATTTTGGTAATTTGGTAATTAAATGGACTAAAAGAAAAAATAAAAGCCAAAAACCTTTGTCCATCTTCTTCCTTGGCCAAATTTAGCATGGGGGAAGCCATGGCTAGGGTTTTCAAGCTTTCAAGCTCAATAGTAAGTGCATCCAAGCCCCGTTTTTAATGTTCTTTACATTTTTGAGGTCCCCGTAACTCGGTTTAGCTATTTCTACCATTATTTTGAGCTAGGGTTTGTGTTTAAAAATTTACCCATGGATGACATGCATGTGCTTTGATGTCTAATGGTAGAATATGAATGCTCGGTGTGTAGTAAACGACTTTTACTAAGTGATTTTCGATGAAATTGCATAAAAGGACTAATTTGTAAAAAGTTGAAAAATGTATGAAAAATGTGTGAATGAATGCAAATTGTGGATTGCTATAGTTATGAAAATGGTTCGGCTAGGCCTAAAATACAAGGAAATCGAATAAAAATCATTTTACGAGCCTAGGGGCAAAAGTTTAAATATGACAAAATTTAGAGGCAAAAACATAATTTTGCCATAGTATGATTTTTGGGTCACAATGAATAATGTGACTAATAAGTAAGCTAAATGTGATGTTATAGATCAAAGAAAACGAGGTTCGGACTTAGAACGGGGGGGAAACGAGCAACTGACGGTTAGGTCCCTACTTGCCATTTTGGTATCGAAGTAAGTTTGTGTGAAATTAAAGCTACATAATGTTTTTATATTTTTAATTTATAGATATTATATGAAATGAATATTATTTCTATGAAATTGACTAATGATTCCTCGATGAGAGTACGATGAAAATATGTTAAGTTGAAGTCTCGGTTGAACATTCGGAATAGCAAGGATACTAATGTCACAACATGAGATAAGGAAGGTCCCAGATAAGAACATGTCTGGGACATGACATCGGCACCGAATGTAGGTCCCGTATAAGACCATGTCTGGGACATGGCATCGGCACAAAATGAAGGAGGTCCCGTATAAGACCATGTCTGGGACATGGCATCGGCACCAAATGAAGGAGGTCCCGTATAAGACCATGTCTGGGACATGGCCTCGGCACCAAAGAAAGATCTTGTGTAAGACCATGTTTGGGACATGGCATCGACATCGAGATATGAGATTCAGTGTAAGACCATATATGGGATATGGCGTCGGCATCGAGATGTGATCCCATGTAAGACCATATCTGGGATATGGCATTGGCATCGTAATACATGTATGATGAGATTGAGTATCCTTTGATATTTCGAGTAGTTCGACGGGCAAAAAGCTAAGTTTATGCATCAATTACAAAGAGCTAAGTTTATGCATCAATGACAAAGAGCTAAGTTTATGCATCAATGACATAGAGCTAAGTTTATGCATCAATGACAAAGAGCTAAGTCCATGCTTATGATGTAAGAATATGTGGGAAATGTGGATTGTGATCATGTGATCATGTGTGAGGCTTTTAAGCCAAATTAAATTGAGAAATGAAATGTTTAAGTTTTTGTTGTTGATGTATAAGTTAAATTGGCCAATGAATGGCTTGTAAATATTTTATGATGACTAGCTATTGGCATGGCTAACTATGGATATGCTTTAGTGTTATAAGTGTGTAAATGAGAATTAATACAAAGAAAACATGATAGAGTAAAATTAGCAATAAAACAGTTTGGACAGCAGTAGTTGAATCAGTTTTAAAATTCACCACAAATGGTGTAAATTGAATTAGAAGTTTAATAAGATATGAAATTAAAGCTTATTGAGTCTATTTTCTCATAAAAGAGACGGTGTAAGCAAAAAAATTTTAGATTATGAGATATTTGAATTTTTATAAGACAGGGTCAGAATGATTTCAGAATCCCCTATTCTGACTTTGGAAATTCATTAAAAATTGTAAAAAAAATAATCAAAGGATAAAATTTATATTATTTAATTTATTAATGAGTCTATTTTCAAGAGAAACAAATGGAAACATCTTTCGAGTTCTTTGAAATAAGAAAATATTTTTTTAGTGAAGAGGGGTCAGAACTACCGGACAGCAAAACAGGGGAAACTTTAAAGAATAAACTGTGCTGATTGCCTGAACCACAAATTCTAGAAATCTTATGGTAAGAAGATATGTGAGTCTAGTTTCAAGGAAAATTATTAGATCTTAATTTGGAGTTTTTTAGCTTCGGATAAAAATAATTTAGTGACTGTAACTCGAGTAGACAGCTCAAGATGAATATAAGTGAATTGAGAAATTTTATGCAATAATGATGGCATTATCTTGAGAACTCAAAATAAGGATTGTTAAAAGCATGGAAATAAATTGTTTATTATTTACATACATACTTACTAAGCTTTATAGCTTACTCCCTTTCCTTTCTCATATCATGTAGGGTTTTATACTAGCTCGAGTTGGAGATCGTCGGAGATGCTATCACACTATCAAGCTATCATGTTGGGTATAAGTGAATGCAAAACCTTGTGAGTCTATGGCATGTATAGGAACTTAGTCAATTGTGTATGTGTCAATTGATTTGGCCAAATGTCTTGGTTCATATAGGTTAATGAGTTGTAATGCCTATTTATACGTGTGTGCTTATACTAAAGGTTTTATGTGATGTGGTTATGTGTGTTTGGGATGGATGGATTGAAGTTGTGTTTAAGTATGTGCAAATGAGGGTGCCAAATGGTCTGGAAAATAGCCATTTTCTTGGCCACACGGGCAGAGACACGGCCGTGTGTCTCAGCCGTGTGGAGAACACGACCCCGAGACATGGGCGTGTGCCCAGGGCGTGTGAAGTCTGCATTTTCTTTTAGAAATTTAATTCGCCACACGACCTAAGCACACGGGCGTGTGACTTTGCCGTGTGACCCAATTTTGTTGATGACATCATAAAAAGAGAGTCACACGGGCTAAGGACATGGGCGTGTGTGACCACACGGCCTACCCACATGGGCGTGTCCCAAGCCACACGGACGTGTGACCCATGTTTTGATGAAAAATTTTCTAAGTCTTCTTAAAGTTTCCTAAGTTCTCGGTTTAGTCCCGAACAGTTCCTAATGTATGTTTTGGGTCTTGTGGGCCCATATAAGGGGCGATTTGCATGTGAATGAGGAATATTAAATTGAATGAAATTTTATAGTCGGTTTTGTATAAAGGTTTTTGTTTAAGTTCGGTAATGCCTCGTATCCTATCCCAGCGTCAGACACGGGTAAGGGGTGTTATAGCTGAGTCACACACCCGTGTCTCAGGCCGTGTGGACATGAAATTGGCTAAAATCAAGATATATCCATCACCAACCCAAACATGTACCTACAATCATTTTGTGCATAACTTCAAAGCTTCAAAACCTTAGCAAAACATGCATGAAATGACCAATTCAATAGTTTATAACCATTCAACCAATATACCATACAAGGCACCTCAATTGCAACTTTCAAACTTACCTAAACATATGTATATGCTTGACCACATTACATTCATAATCATCTAGTTCAATACCATTTCCAAATCATACCATAACTTGACCATATTGAGAACAATTCATCACTTACCACTTTGGCCATTCAAACATGCATCAACACATTGCCAAATCAACACATACTAATAAGGCTTCTATAAGTACCAAAATTACACTAACCAACTAAAATCAAATGGTACCAAAACAACTTATACATGCCAATATCATCAACTAACATTAAATTAAATACCAACACAACTACACCTATACATGCCATTATAAACTTGGCCAAAACATCAAAAACTATTTATATTTATGATGGATAGTGTGATAGATCTCCGATGAGCTTCCAAATCGATCGAGCTTTCGATAATCTGAAAAGTAAAGGAAAGTAATTACGTAAGTAATGAATGCTTAGTAAGCTCATATAAACTTTAAATATAACATTCCATTTAAACAATGAACTTTATAGGTTAAATATAAACCTATACCAATGCCTCAAGATTTATCAACTATATAACCATCAACTCACAAATGAGTAAGCCTATCAACATCACATATACTTTTCATTCCTCACATAATAGGATTTTAAAAGACATATTACACAATCATTAACCTTTTCATAAGACTATGAACCACTCCATTTACTTACTTACCATTCTATTTACTTACTTTCCATCCCATTTACTTACTTTTCATTCCATTTACTTAGCATATGTAACACTCCTAACCCATATCTGTCGCCGGAATAGGGTTTCGGAGCATTATCAGACTTATCAATTAAACAATCATACAATTCTCATATCCAAAAAAATATCATACAAATACAATCATATAGTCCCTAATACAAGCCTTCACGGCCTAAAACAAGCATTAGAAGTGGTTCGAGACTAAACCGAGAACTCAGGGAAATTTTGGGAAAACATAGAAAATTTTCAAAGTACAGAGGACACACGCCCGTGTAGCCCGGCCGTGCGTCTCACACGGCCAAAGACACGCCCGTGTCACAGGTCGTGCACACATTCGAAATGGGATCACATGGTCGTGTCTTAGCCCGTGTCTTCCCCCGTGTAACTCACTGACTTGGGTCACACAGCCAACCACACGCCCGTGTGACTAGCCCGTGTACCCTTCAAAATGGCCTCACACGCCCGTGTGCCAGGCCGTGTGCTAGACCGTGTGAAAACTGGAGGGTATACTGACTTATGCCACATGGCTAAGTCACATGCCCGTGTCCTGGGCCGTGTGGAGCTACTGACTTGGTTTCTAAATAAGTACCAGGGGACACACGGTCATGTCACCTGAACATGTGTCACACACGGCTGTGACACACTTGTGTCTCTGCCCGTGTGGACAAAAATAAGTCATTTTCCAAGCCATATTTCTCACCCATGGTGGCATCAACCTACACATACCAAATAGCATATGACCATATCATCAATAGGAATTCAAACCAATCTCAACCAAGTCCTAATCATATACTATCAATACCAACAACCAAAATGCTCATAAGCATCCCAAATAGCCATTCAAATTCATACCAATTCCACATCCAAAAATCACCTAAATGATCAAACTTGCCTATTAGACTTTGTGCCTAAATCAATATGCATACCACATTCCCAAATTCAACCATTTGCTACCTTCAATAACAAATCTCAACAAGACATTCACATAGAAATTATGAACCACATATTAAAGGGCCTTTTACACATATTTACATAACCAAGTTTACCAAACTAAGCCAAGTCACATGGCTAAACACATAACCAAATACATATATCATTTACAAGCCAAATCAATTGGCTATCAACATTACAAACATATAGACCATATTAACCACAACTCTAATACATGTCATATAACCAAGTGCACAAGTTTAAAAATACCAAAACAACGGCTGGACAGTGTGATGAGATCTCCGACAACTCCCAATCCGAGCAAGCTTTGAAATCACTATAAAATAAGGAAAAGTAAATAGAGCAAGCTATTAAGCTTAGTAAGCTCGTATGGTTAATAAGTATAACTTACCATTCATTCACAATTTAAGTAATCTAAATATAATATACTACAAATCAACATAATCACATGGCTAACATATATTCGTTCACATAGAAAATCATGAAACTCATAAATTTCATGGATTCAATGCTTATATGGTTTACGCACATACCTGCACTGATATGTATCAATCTCTTACCCTTTCATATCATCAATATACCCGTTGAACCATTTGGAATAATATCAGATACTTGAGAATCTCGCACCCTAAGTGCCAATACATGGTCGAAACCATCTCAATCTCATATGTAAATGCTCGTCTCGAGCTATCACTGGGTCTGCTCACACAAGCTGACGGTCAAGACGTAGCTACACGGTGCTGCTCACACAAGCTTACGAGTAACCGCAACACATGTCGAAAAACTCAGCCACCGGTAGAACGTACGGACCAGCACCCAAAACACAATAACCCCTAATGACATGTCATTTGTATCCTATCTATTCCTAAGGTTCAACCGGGATTTCACACGTCACCAAATCTTCGTCGAACATTTTTGTAAAGTCGTATTCATCAATAATGCAATTATATAGCATTTAAAAGACAATTACATTAATAGTTACTAACATACGAACTTACCTCGATCATAAAAATGATGGAATAGGATCGACTAATCCAATACTTTATTTTTCCCTCGATCCAGATCGTACGTTGCTTTTCTTAATATGCAATGGGACTATGACCGAACCTTCAAAGCACAACAATGAAGGGTTTTTCTTCTTAATTTCGGTTGAAGAATGCACTTAGGAAGATGACAACTTTTGTTTCTTTATTATTTTACTATGTTTATTTAATAAATTACTAATTTAAACTTATTAATTATCCTTTAAAAACATCTATTTAGTGTCCATAAATGTCCACTTACTATAAAAATGGTCTATTTACCAATAAAGTACTCATACATTAAGGTTCCATAGCTATTAGACACCTTTAGCTAATACAACTCAACTTTTACACTTTATGCGATTTAGTCCTTTTTATCGAATTAAGCATTCAAACGGTAAAATTTCTTAACGAAAATTTCATATGATTCTATTAACATGCCATAGACATTATAATAATAATAAAATAAATATATTGACCTCAGATTTGTGGTCTCGAAACCACTATTCTGATTTGACCAAAAACAGGCTGTTACAACTCTCCTCCCCTAAGGAATTTTCATCCCCGAAAATCTTACCAGAAAATAGGTTAGGGTACTATTTTCTCATAGCTTCCTCAGGTTCCCACGTAGCCTCTTTAACACCGTGACGTTGCCAAAGTACCTTCACTAAAGCTATGCTTTTGTTTCTTAACTCTTTAATCTCTCGGGTCAAAATTCTAATAGGTTCTTCGCTATACAACATATCAGGTTGAATTTTAATCTCTGCCGGAGATATTAAGTGCGATGGGTTCGATCAGTACCGTCATAACATTGATAAATGAAATCCATTATGGATCTTTTCTAGTTCTGACGGTAAAGCTAGTCGATATGCCACTGGCCCTATTCTCTCGATAATCTCATACAGTCCGATAAATCGCGGACTCAATTTCCCTTTGCGACCAAATCGAAGAATCTTCTTCCACGGTGATACTTTTAGAAACACTCTGTCACCGATTTTAAATTCAATATCTTTGCATTTCAAATCCGCATATGATTTCTGTCGATTTGAAGCTGCTTTCAAACTGTCGCGAATTACTTTAACTTTCTCTTCGATCTCTCTCATCAAATCAACCCCGTGAATCTTTTTCTCACTAAGCTTTGACCAGTACAATAGAGTTCGGCATTTATGACCATATAAAGCTTCATATGGTGCCATCTGTATTCTCGATTGAAAACTATTATTATACGCAAACTCAACCAACGATAAATATTTTTTCGAGTTGCCCTCAAACTCTAAAACACAGCAACGAAGCATATCCTTGAGAATTTGAATTACTCTCTCAGACTGACCATCTATTTGAGGGTGAAAGACAGTACTAAAATTCAACCGTGTACCCAAAGCCTCTTGCAATTTCTTCCAAAATCGTGACGTAAATAGCGAATTTCTATCCGAAATAATAAAAACTGGTACCCCGTGCAATCTGACAATCTCATAGATGTACAATTCAGTTAATCTATCAAGTGAAAAGTCTATACGTACCAGAATGAAATGTACAGATTTCGTTAATCGATCGACAACAACCCAAATGGCATATTTCTTTTTCATAGATAGGGGTAACCCCGATACAAAATCCATCATAACTCTATCCCATTTCCACTCAGGTATCATTACTGGTTGCAAAAGTCCCAAAGGTACTTGATGTTCAGCTTTAACCTGTTGACAAACCAAGCATCTTGACACAAATTCTGAAATGTCTCGTTTCATGCCTGACCACCAGTACAACTGTTTCAAATCATTGTACATCTTAGTACTCCCTGGATGAACATATAAACAACTATTGTGTGCTTCGTGTAGAATTTTCTGAATAAGCTCAAAATTTCTTGGTACACAAATTCTACCTCGGAACAACAAACAATCATCAGATCTGATCTGATACTCTGAATCAGTAGTCGATTCTCACTGTACTCTTTTAGCTTGCAATTAATTATCACATTTCTGAGCTTCACCAATTTGCTGGAGAAACATCAGTTTAGCTTTTAATTCAACTAAAATCGAACCATCATCAGCTAATGTCAATCGTGTATTCATCGCTCTCAAAGAAAATAAAGATTTTCTACTCAGAGTATCCACGACTATGTTAGCTTTTCTCGGATGATAATCAATCACCAATTCATAGTCTTTCAACAACTCGAGCCATCTTCGTTGTCGCAAATTCAAATCTTTTTGAGACATTAGATACTTCAAGCTTTTGTGGTTAGTAAAAATATGGTATTTTTCACTAAACAAATGATGTCGCCAAATTTTTAATGCGAATACAATAGCAGCCAACTCTAAGTCATGCGTCGGATAATTCTTTTCATGCGGTCTTAACTATCTAGAAGCATAAGCCACCACTTTTCCTTCTTGCATTAAAACACATCCCCAACCGTTCAATGAAGCATCACTGAAAATCACAAACTCTTTACCTGACTCAGGCTGAACTAAAACTGGTGCTTCAGTTAACAGTGCTTTCAACTGTTCAAAACTCTGTTGGCATTTCTCAGACCACTCAAACTTCACATCTTTCTATAGCAATCGAGTCATTGGTGCAGCAATCATTGAGAACCCTTTTACAAAATGTCGATAGTAGCTGGCTAATCCCAGAAAACTTTTGACTTTATGTAACAGCCCGTTTTGAGTCAAATAAGAATAGTGGTTTCGGGACCACAAATCCAAAGTTGAAATAATTATTTTATTATTATTTTAATGTTTACATCATGATTGAGTGATTGTGTGAAAGTTTCGTTTAGAAATTTTATTATTTGAGTACTCGATTTGATAAAAAGGACTATAAATCTCGTAAGGTATAAAACTTATGTTCTTTTAGTTAAAAGTATTAAATGGCTATGAATTTATTTGTGAGTGTCCTTATGTGGTAAATATACCATTGTTAAGGGTAGTGGACATTTATGTACATGGTTTAAGTGATTTTTAAAGGTTATCATTAAGGTTAAAATTGTAATTAGTTAATAATAGTTAATTAAATAAAAACAAAACCAAATTTTAGTATGTTCATCTTCATCATAGCCAAATATTGAAGAGAAGAAAAGCAATTTCTTTAGGGTTTCATTCGACCAAGGTATTTTTTCTTAAATAGGTATGTATTTTGTCCCGTTTTTAATGATTTTTATGTTTTTGATATTGTTGCAACTAGGTCTAGCTAGCCCAGGGATTAATTTGCAAAATTGTTAAAGATTTTGAATGTTTCCATTGATGAATAAGCATGGATTTTGAAGTTTCTTGATAGATTATGAATGCTTGTTGATAGATATACAAGTTTTGTTAAGTGATTTTTGGTAAAAATACAAAATAGGGATTAAATTGTGAAATGTAGAAACTTTGAGGTTAAAATGTGAAATAAATGAGAAATATGGGCTGCTAGGGGCATTATAGTAATTCAGCTAGCATGGATTGTGGCTAAATTGCATGAATTTGTGTTTTTATGAAATAAGGACTAAATTGTAAAAGTTGTGAAATTATGGGGGCAAAAGTGTAAATGTATTTTAAAGTATGTTTTGGACTAAATTGAATAGAGGGATAATTAAATGAGTTAATTTTGAATATATATATAGATCAAGAAAAGTGGAATTTGGAATTAGATCAGGGAAAAGATAAAGTACTCGTTTAATCGACCAATTTCATCGTTTTTGAACTCGAGGTAAGTTCGTATATTATAAATTTTAATACAAATGCATTTCATATTCTTTGATAATGCATGAATTGTGAATAAGAGACTATGAATATGATCGATAGTGATTCGATAATGATTCGACATTCGAAATCCCGGTTGAACCTTAGGAATAGTTTAGGATACTAGTGACATGTCATTAGGGGATACATTGAGTTGACTTCGGGCCATGATATTAGCACTTCGGGTGTGAGTTATACCGATTTGGCTTCGGGCCATGAATATCGGTTGATTTGGCTTTGGGCCATGATATCAGTATTTCGGATAGAAGCTACCTTGATTTGGCTTCAGGCCATGGTATCCGACTTCTATTCCGAATGGTTCAACGAGTAAATGAAAGATGTGATTGAGTATGAGAATGATATGAGATGGTACAGGTACGTACGTAACATGTATATGTTTTGGTTAGAAGAAAATTGTGAAGTATATGATTGATATCATAATTGGGTATATGAAAGGTTTGTTAGCTAATATATGCTAAATGTTGATATATTCAAATTGTTGTATTATAATCTTGAGATTGAATTAAGTTTATTATATACGAGCTTACTAAGCTTTATAGCTTACTTTGTTTATTCTTCCCGTGTTTTATAGTGTTATCAAGCTAGCTCAGATTCGAGGATCGTCGGAGATCGCTTCACACTATCCATCTATCACTTGGTACCTATGAACTTTGGTATTTTAAGTATATGGCATGTATAGGGACTTTGGTCATGTTGGTTATGTTTTGGTAATGATTTTGGCCATTTGAATTGGCTTGTAAATGTATATATCTTGATTTGTATATAATAGCCATGAGAGTTGGCTTATTTTGAGTTAATTTGCTTGTGTATATGTGTATGTGCTTATAGTTTATGATATGGAAATTGAGGTTGGTTTTGGTGATGCTTATTAATAGTTGGTATTGTGGAAGTTGAATGTTGATATTGGTGATGTTATTTGTTTGTGATTCAAGGTAAAGAATGTATGCTTTCAGTAGCCATATTAATGATCTAAGTTTATGAAATTTTGGGTATAAATGGATTGGTCTATTTTGCAACTTGTGTGTATAGAGAAATGTGGTATAGAATATGCATGAATTAGGTTTGAATTGGCTGGTTTAAATGCCTATTTATGCTATGTGATGGTGCAAATTGATGTGTAGTAGGTACATTCAAATTTGGGTGGCAAATTGGCTTGGTAAATAGCCTATTTTTGTCCACACGGGTAGAGACACGAGCATGTGTCTCAGCCGTGTGTGACACACGGTTATGTTACACGGCCGTGTGTCCCCTGGTATTGAAATTGAAATCAAGTCAGTATGCTCCACACGGCCTCACACACGAGCGTGTGACTTGGCCGTGTGGCAAAAGTCAGTATACCCTACAGGTTTGGCACGGCCTAGCACATGGCCTGGCACACGGGCGTGTGTGTCCACTTCAAAGGGCACACAGGCTAGACACACGGGCATGTGTGTTGGCCATGTGACCCAAGTCAGAGAGTTACACAGGGTCGGACACGGGCTGAGACACGGCCGTGTGCTCCAATTTTGAATGTTCACACGGTCTGTGACACAGGCGTGTCTGTTGGCTGTGTGAGACACACGGTTGGGCCACACGGCGTGTGTCCCCTATTTTGAGAAAAATTTTCAAAGTTTTGTCAAAGTTTCCTAAGTTATCGGTTTAGTCCCGAACCACTCCCAAAACATGTTTAGGGCCTCGTAGGCTCGTTACAGGGACATTGTGCTTGAGTTTAATTAATTTTTGCATGAAATGTGAAATTATATGTGAATTGAACGTTTAAATATTTTATAAGTTTGGTAATGCTCTGGAACCCTATTCCAGCGTTGAATACGGGTGACGGGTGTTACACTTTAGATACGTTTCTTGGTGGTTTCCAGTCAACAACTGCTGAAATCTTACTCGGATCAACTCAAATGCCTTCCTCTGAAACAATATGTCCCAAAAATCCTACTTTTCGGATCCAAAACTCACATTTGCTTAATTTAGCAAACAATTGCTTATCCCTCAATGTTTGTAACACAATCCTCAAATGTTCAGCATGCTCAAATTCGTTTCGGGAATAAATCAGAATGTCATCAATGAATACAACTACGAATCTATCTAAATACGGTCTAAAGATTCGATTCATCAAATCAATGAGTACTGTAGGAGCATTAGTTAATCCGAACGGCATAACAAGAAATTCATAATGTCCGTACCTAGTTCTGAACTCAGTTTTCGGCACATCCGAATCTTTAACCCGCAACTGATAATAACCATATCTCATATCAATCTTTGAAAGTATTGTTGCTTCTTTCAACTGATCGAACAAATCATCAATTCTTAGCAAAGGATACTTATTCTTAATTGTAACCTTGTTAAGCTGACGATAGTCAATACATAGTCTCATCGATCCATCTTTCTTCTGTACGAACATACTGGTGCACCCTAGGGCAAAAAACTAGGTCGCGTAAAACTTTTATCTGTTAACTCTTGCAACTGAGCTTTCAACTCCTTTAACTCTTTAGGAGCCCTTCTATACAGAGCTATCGATATCGGTGATGTTCCCGGTACTAACTCAATAGCAAACTCAACTTCTCTGACTGGTGGCAACCCAGGTAACTCTTCTGGAAACACATCTGGATATTCACAAACCACTGGCACTAATTCTATCTTCAATTCAGACACTTTTGTATCCAGTACATAAGCAAGGTAAGCATCACAACCTTTCCTCACATATTTCTCAGCTAGCATCGTCGATATCACAATAGGCAACCCACTCAAATCATCAGTTTCAATACGAAGAGTTTCACTATTATGACATTTCAACTCAATAGTCTTTCGTCTACAGTTTACAACAGCATCATGCAGAGTCAACCGATCCATACCCAAGATCACATCGAATTCATCAAATGGTAAAAGCATCAAATCAGCCAGAAAACAGTAACCCCGAGTCATCAAAGGACAATTCTTACAAACTTTATCAACTAGAACATACTGGCCTAAGGGGTTCGATACTTTAATCACAAATTCAGTTGACTCAATAGGTAAACTCTTACTAGACTCTAAACTTATATAGACATATGAATGAGTCGATCTAGGATCAATCAAAGCAGTTACATCAATGTCATAAAGAGAAAACGTACCGGTGATAACATCTGGTGACGATGCATCCTCGTGAGCGCGAATAGCGTAGGCTGTGGCTGGCGCTCGAGCCTCGGATCACACAGTAGAGTCCTTTGTCGCACCTTTGCTACTAGTAACATTTCTAGTATTTCGAGGTGGTCTCCCTCTGGCAGTTGTATTACTCGGCCTTATATTCAGAAATTTGTCTTTCTCAGGTAACTCAGGACAATCCCGAATAAAATGATCTTGCAGGCCACATCTAAAACAAGCTTTAGTATTCATCCAACAGTCTCCAAAATGTTGTCTTTCACATTGTTGACACTCAGGTTTGTTAGTTTTGACACTGCCAACACTCGATACTGAAGTGGCTTGAGTTTTTGGACTCGTGTGTTGCTTTCCACGATGTAACAGTCCAGTTTAGACCCTAATCGAAACAGTGGTATCGAGACCACGAATTCGAGGTCGTAAAAATATTTTAATATTATTTTTGGTGTTTGAAGTATGTGATTAAGTCTGTGTGAAATTTCTGTGTGAAAATTTTATCGATTGTATGCTTAATTAGCAGAAAAGACTTATTCGCATAAAGTGTAAAATGTTGTGTGCTTAATTTTTGTTGTCTTTATAATTTGGAGGTTTTATGATGCAAATAGCCCATTTTATAAGTTAGTGGAAGATGATAGCATGGCATAAGGTGTTATTATTAATTTTCATTAAGGGTAAAATGGTAAAATGCCAATTATGTTAATATTAATTAAAACATAATGAATTAATTGATGCATATTCTCATCTCTTCCACCAAAATTAGAAAAGAAAGAAAGGGTTAAGAGCTTTGAAGGTTTCGGCATATTTTGATCTTGATTGAGGTATGTTTTAAACTCGATTTTTGATAATTTCTACGTTTTTTTGATCGTTGCTTCGTGCTCTTTCAAACCCATGCTTAAATTTTAGAAATTTATGGTGATTTTGAGATATTCCATTGATGAATATATGAGCTTTGTGTTGATATTTGGTGGAATATGAAAGCTTAGTGTTGGGTTAACATAGTTTGTATTTGGATTTTTGATGAAATTGAGTAATTTGGGCCAAATTGAGAAAAGTGTAAATTGGAGGACTAAATTGTGAAATAAATGAAATGTGTGGGCTTGTATTAGCATGGGAAGAATTCGGCTAAGCTTGTGTGAGTAGAAATTTGGTGTATTTTGTGATTTTGTGAATTAGGGACTAAAGTGTCGAAATGTGAAAATGTAAGGGCTATTTCGTAAAATGCCCTAAATTTGTGTGTGTGGACTAAATTGAATGAATTGGTGATTGAATGATTTGAATTTAAATGTGTATAGACCAAGAAAGGAGAGGTTCGGATCGAGATCGAGGCAAAGACAAAGTGCTCGATTAATCGACCGTTTCGGTATTTCGACGTCCGAGGTAAGTTCGGATATAATACTAGTTGTTAAATTATATCTATGTGATGTGAATTGAATGAATATATACATAATTATGAGATTAGAAATGCTTTGTGCGGAATTGAAATAGATGGCACTAAGTGTGCGAAATTAGAAACGAGACAGAGATGGTTAGCATTGTGTGTGCGAAAAGATAGAAGCTTCAGCTTATTGATTTGGCACTGTGTGTGCATTACCGATGTAAGTTCGGTTTAACATATCGACACTAAGTGTGTCATTAAACTGGCACTAAGTGTGTGAAATAATCAAAAGAATAGCAAAAATTGAACGGGATGTAATATCGAGCATTTGAGTAGCATGAATGGTGAGTAACTAAGTGTTGATCAAGGTACGTTTGAACCTATGTGGTTGATGATAGATTTTAAAAGTTGAATGAAATGATATTTGAGCATATGGTTAAGATTGATGATGTACTTAATTGTGCATTTATCTAAGTGATGGTTTAATTATATATTGATGTGAGATTATTAAGTTGTATGTATTGTATTTCGAACTTACTAAGCTTTGAAAGCTTACTCTGTGATTTGTTTCTCTGTTTTACAGTGTCAGTAAAGCTAGCTCGGATTCGGGGATCGTCAACGGCTCTATCACACTATCGGCTATCTATTTCGGTACTTTTGAAAGATGTATATAGATGGTATATGGCATGTATAGGCTAGTAGATATGGTACATTTTGTGATGTTTGAATCTTGCCATGTGATTTGGCTTGGAAGTTGAATGATGTTAATACTTATATGAGCTATGAAAATGATGAATATGGCACGAGATAGTAAGAATGGAAATGGTATGTTATATATGTGATTTGGTTGATGAGGATGATGGATAAAATGTGAACTTGTAGTAAGAATTACATGATGCTTGGCTTATATGAATTGAGTTGTGATCATGGTGCTTGAATGAATTTATTTGAGTAAGAATTGAGAACATGAATAGATGGTATTGTTGGGGATTAATTGGAGTATAAAATGTTATGTTTTTGTTGCCAATTGGGGTATAAATGCATGAGATTTGAAGCTTGTAGGTGAATCAATGTGAAGGAGGCAAATTTGGCCTTGAAAATGGCCTATAATTGCCCACACGGTTGATCACACGAGCGTGTGGCTCGACCGTGTTGTTTATATTTGCCAAGTGAAACAAGTCAGTAGCGACCACGGGTTGGACACACGGGCATGTGACTGGCCGTGTGGTGCAAGTACGAGTCCACCACAGGTGAGGCACACGGGCGTGTCTCAGGCCGTGTGGACAAGTCAGTATGTATGCCCTGTTTTGACACGGCTTGGACGTACGGGCGTGTCCATGGCCGTGTGAGGCACACGGCCTACCCACACAGCGTGTGACCTCTGCAGTTTTGAAAAATGTTTAAATTTTCGAGAATTTTTGTATGTATTCGGTTTGGTCCCGGCCTCTTTCTAACACGTGTTTAAGGTCTTGTAGACCTCGATAAGGGACTATATGTTCGTATTTGCATATGATTGATTGGTGATTGACTTTGTTTTGATTAAATGGATGTGAAATGTTCCGAATGTTCAGTAATGCCTCTTAACCCTATTCCGGTGAAGGTTTCGGGTTAGGAGTGTTATATTTTATTGGTATCAGAGCTACGGTTTTGTCGATTCTCGGACTAACGTAGCGCGTGTGAGTCTAGCTATACATGCCATATAAATAATTACGATAGTGTGATGAATCCTAACAGTTGAAAATGTGTTTTTATATAATAATGGATCCCGATCGAGCAGTTGCTGACGATGTTGAGAGTAACGTGCCTGCTCCCACTCAAGGGACAACGCCGGCCACATCTAGGCTGAATGATAGTAGTGAGGGAGGAGAGGCTAAGCAAGCCTTCTTCCGAATGATGAGTTAGTAGTTTTCGGAGTTCGTTCGAACGAATCCAACTGCTCCACAACCTCCACCCCCACAAGTGCCTGTTGTGCCACAAATTGTAGATCCGATCAGATTGAATAAGCCTCCTGTAGATAAATCCGAAAGTATGGGGCCGAAGAGTTTAGGGCCACAGCTGATGATGATGCTGAGCGAGCTGAGTTTTGGCTCGAGAATACCATTCGAGTATTTGACAAGAAGTCATTGACTCCTAATGAATGTATTAAATGTGTTGTCTCATTGTTGAGGGATACCGCGTATAACTGGTGGAAGACATTGATATCCGTGGTTCCGAGAGAGAGAATCACCTGGGATTTCTTTTAGGCTGAATTTAGAAAGAAGTATATCAGTCAACGATTCATTAATCAAAAACGTAAAGAATTCCTCGAGTTGAAACAAGGTTGCATGTCCGTTACTGAGTATGAATGGGAATTTGTGAGGTTGAGTCAATATGCACGTGAATGTGTTTCGACTGAAGCTATTATGTGCAAACATTTCATAGAAGGGCTAAATGAGGATATTAACTTTCTTGTTGGAATACTTGATATAAATAAATTTGTTGTGTTAATAGAAAGAGCCTGTAAAGCCGAGGAGCTCAGTAAAGAAAAGAAGAAAGCTGATTCTGAAGCTCGTGATGAAAGAAAAAGATCGATGAGTAAGTTTTCTCAATCTTCGGCGAAGAGATTTAGAGATGCAAGTAATCGTCCAAATGTTTCGTTTGGACATTCGAGTAGAGATCATGCGAGGCAAAGTGTTGGTCCAAGAATTCAAGCTCCAATTGAATCAAGTGTTGGTAGTGTTAAAAGCAACAAGCCTGAGTGTAGACAGTGTAGAAGATGACATGTGGGAGAATGTTGGGGCAAGTACAATAATCGAACTTGTTATAAGTGTGGATCACGAGATCACTTCATTCGAGACTGCCCAAAGTTAGCTGAGGAAGAAAATGCCCAGAGTGCGAGACCGGGTAATACGACGGCTAGGGGTAGACCACCCAGAAACACCGGAAATGTTAGTGGGAGCCAAAGAGGGACTACCGATACAGCTGTGAGATCAGAGGCGAGAGTACCTGCCCGAGCCTATGCTATACGCGCATGAGAGGAAGCGTCATCTCCAGACATCATCACTGGTACTTTTACTCTATTTGATACTGATGTGAATGCATTGATAGATCCAGGTTCTACTCATTCTTATGTGTGTATGAATCTAGTATCAAGTAAGACTCTACCTATTGAGTATACTGAATTTGTGATTAGAGTATCAAACCCCTTAGGCAAGTGTGTCTTGGTGGATAAGGTGTGCAAGAACTGTCCGTTGATGTTTTGAGATGTTTGCTTTTCGGCTAATTTGATGTTGCTACCATTCGATGAATTTGATATAATTCTGGGTATGGATTGGCTCACTTTGCATAATGCCATTGTGAATTGTAAAAGAAAGAGTATTGAATTGAGTAGTCAGAATGGTGAGATAGTCCGAATTGAATCCAGTGATTTGAATGGGTTACCAGCTGTTGTATCTGCGATCAAAGCTTTGAACTATGTGAGGAAGGGTTGCGAAGCTTATCTGGCATATGTGATTGATACAAAAGTGACAGAAAAGAAAGTTGAATCTGCACCTGTGGTTTGTGAATTCCCTGATGTGTTTCCTGAAGAGTTACCGGGATTACCTCTGATTCGGGAAGTTGAATTTGGCATTGAATTGGTGCCAGGAACGACTCCTATTTCAATAGCTCCGTATAGAATGGCACCGACGGAATTGAAAGAGTTGAAGTCTCAGTTACAAGAGTTGACCGATAGAGGATTTGCACGACCGAGTTTCTCGCCATGGGGTGCTCCTGTGTTGTTTGTGAAAAAGAAAGATGGCACTATGAGGATGTGTATTGACTACCGACAATTGAATAAAGTGACGATAAAGAATAAATATCCCTTACCACGTATTGATGATTTGTTTGATCAGCTGAAAGGAGCTACAGTATTTTCTAAGATAGATTTGAGATCGTGTTATTATCAGAGAGTTAAAGAATCAGATGTACTGAAGACTACTTTTAGAACGAGGTACGGACATTATGAATTCTTAGTTATGCCTTTCGGAATAACGAATGCTCCTGCAGTGTTTATGGATTTAATGAATCAGATATTCAGACCATATTTGGATCGTTTTGTTGTGGTGTTCATTGATGATATTCTGATTAACTCTGGTGATAAGGTGCAACATGCCGAGCATTTGAGAATTGTGTTTTAAACCTTACGTGAGAAGCAATTGTATGCAAAGTTTAGCAAATGTGAGTTTTGGTTGCGTGAGGTTGGTTTTCTGGGACATATTGTATCAGCTGCGGGAATACGAGTTGATCCGAGTAAAATCTCAGCTATTCTAGAATGGAAGCCTCCGAGAAATGTGTCTAAAGTCTATAGTTTTCTGGGACTAGCGGGATATTATAGACAGTTTGTGAAAGGCTTCTCGATGATTGTGGCTCCATTGAAAAAGTTGCTATAGAAAGATGTTAAATTTGAATGGTCAGAAAAGTGCCATCGGATTTTTGAGCAGTTGAAAGCGTTGTTGACGGAAGCACCAGTTTTAACATCCTGAATTAGGGCCTTTGCATTTTATGTGTTTGTGTGTGAATGCTATGTTTTTCATGTTAGTTTAGGGTGCTTTAGGGTCCAGGGAATGATCTAGGGGTGTTTCGGAGCCTTAGAGAAAATTTACTTTTGGGCACTTTCGGGGAGAGCTAGCTGGGATAGGATTTAAGGGATATTATTTGTACTTGGATGACACAAGCAAAGTGTTGGTAAAGTGGCAAGGTGACGCCACATAAGGGGTTAGAAGGTGCCGCCACAAGGGAGCAGAGAGGGAGCAGGTTCAAGTCACAAGGAGCTCATTTTGCAATTCTTTTTGGCGTCAGGGAGTGCAGAGGCAGAGTTCGGCTGGGACACTTCAGGAAAGGGGAGTGAACTGAATCAAATAATTTGATTGAATGGTAGAGAGGAAAAAGTGGAGTTTGAAGTGTTCAAAACATTTCAAATGGGTGATCAGGAGAAATTTGAGGAGGAAAATAGGGGATGGGTATGTGAGCTTGGTAGTGGCCGAAATTCAAATGCTTGGTATAGGGAGGGGATCAGTTTAGTTTTGGTTTTGGGTGTGCCGAAATTCAAGAGGGGTTAGCTTTAGGTGTTAATTCGTTTGTGGTGTGTTTCGGCAGTTGATGGTTTTGCACTTCGGCAGTGTAGTACATTTCTTTGGAGTAGCCGAAATTTTCAGGAGTGTTATTCATTCTTCTTCAGATCAACCAAATTTCTTTTCTCTCTTCCTCTCTCTGAACTTTCGGCAACTTTGGTTCTTTGCCTTCATTTCATTCCAACTTTGTAGCCGAACCTCCCCTATTATTTTACCGTTTCCCTTTTTCTTTTCTTCCATTGGCATCAGCAAGAACCGAAACTTTATTCCCCATTTCTTCTTCTCATTTCTTCTATTTCTAATTTAGCCGAACCTCCATAGCCGAATCTCCTAGCCATTCTCTCTCGTGTTTTCTCTCAATCTCCCTAAGAGCCGAAACTTGTTTTTCATCTTTTTCCTTTTCTATTTGTTGTTCTCAAAACTGAAACCTCAAACTTCCAGTCCCTATTCCATTTTTCCCTAAAAGCTGAAACTCTTAAGCCTCCATTTGAACATCTTTATTTCTATTTTTGGTTTTTCTATCTGATTCTCTTTTACTCTAGCCTTTGCCGAATCTTCTCTAGGGTGGTGTGGTGCCGATTCTTCCTAGGTGTTGATCGAATCTGTGGGTTAAGGTAAGGGGCGATTTCTCTGATTTCGTTATCACTCTTTCAGGTTTTCAAGCCAAAGCCGAAATGGCTAATTGGCCTAATGGTTGGATGCTTGGCCGAATATAGGTGGAAGTGGTGTCGCATTCTTTTTGGAGACTTTCGGGATTCGTTTGACTTGTGAATCAAGCCTAAGGCCTCAGCTTTTATCGATCTAGGTAAGAAGATCTATTCAGTAAAGCGTGTAAATCTATTCATATCTTACTCTACGTGTTAACTCGGTCTTCTGACCAAAGATCTGTTCCATGGACTCAAATGCCAGCGATTCTAGGAAGGGGGTTGGACATGTAAACCCAGCCTCTAAGTTTAAGAAGCGGCGATGTCGTGATTCGAGATTGGCCACCGGGTTGTGGGCGGCACGAAAGCGAGAATAGTAGGCAGATAGCGGTAGTGCCTATCAACAATAGTGTCGACGTAGAAAGTATTGTGTTACGCGGTATCAGGTGTGTAACTCTCACACACTTCATATGTTAGTTTGTAGTTGCTAGTATGTCTGAAAGCCGAAGTGACGTTTTTGGTCACTAAAATACCCTTGTGGGTAAAAGCGAGGACTCCGGGTAAGTCTATTATGGTTGCTATCGATAAATGCATATAATGGAACCTGAATGTGCCATGTTATTTAAATCATTAAGCATGATCATACCATATTGTAAAGCATGTACATGAAAATGGGATATGATGAGAAGAGGGAGGAAATATGATCTTTGATCATCACCAGTGGTTAGGTACCACAAGTGGGTTGGCCTCACATATTCTCATTTTGTGACTAAGTCTCAGTGGTTTGGAACCACTAGTGGTTAGGTACCACATATACTTATTTCTGTGACTCGTCCCAGTGGTTTGGTACCACAAATGGGGTTGGCCCCATATATCGATATAAGGGATTGTCACGGTGGTTAGGTACCACAAGTGGGTTGGCCCCACATATGATTATTTGTGACTTTTGTCACTGGTGGTTTGGAACCACCAAAGTGGTTAGTACCACCAATGGTTAGGTGCCACAAATGTTGGGTAGATACAGAGATACGGATGGATATCTAGGTTGGTTGGGTTGCATGGCATATATTCTTGCATATGATTCTGTGTGAGGGCCTAAAATCTTTTGGACGAGGATTTACACACTGAGTCTCGGTGACTCACCCTTTCCGTTAACTTTTGCAGGTAATCCTTAGACCGCAGATATGGAGCCGAGGTGGACTCGAGGTGCCCATGCATGATATTTCAGTTTTTACTTTAAATAGCTATTTCGGATTTATTTTACTTTAAGTTAGATTTTGGTAATGTAATAAGGCCATCTAAACTTTAACTTGGATTTATTTATTTTGGTTAATTTTCTTTTCTTTTATTTTGATCACTAAGGCATGCCTAATAAACTACTTCAAACGGACGATTTCCAAGGCTTAAAGAAATTCAGGATTTTCAAGATTTTACAATTGGGTAATAACATCCGGGTGTTTAATAACAAAGCAACTCAACTTTTCAAACTAAGTCTCAAAATGGTTTCAACTGATCACTCAATATCAAAGATTTTTCCCAACTTCAGACGTTAACTCGGTTTTCAAAAATGTTTTCTTCCCTGTGACATGCCAGATTCGGTCGTAGCGTTTGACCGGGTTTGGGGTGTTACACCAGTGTTAGTTCAACCTGAATTGGGTAAGGAATTCATAGTTTACAGTGATGCATCGTTGAATGGTTTGGGCTGTATGTTGATGCAAGAAGGCAAAGTCATCGCTTATGCTTCGAGGCAGTTAAAGCCGCATGAAAAGAACTATCCGGCGCATGATCTTGAATTAGCCGTGATAGTGTTTGCATTGAAGATTTGGCATCACTACCTATTCGGTGAGAAATTTCATATTTATACCGATCACAAAAGCTTGAAGTACTTGATGACTCAGAAAGAATTGAATTTGCGACAGAGAAGATGGTTGGAACTGTTGAAAGATTACGAACTTGTGATTGATTATCATCCAGGCAAAGCTAACGTAGTTGCTGATGCCTTGAGTCGAGAGTCATTATGTGCTTTACGAGCTATGAGTACTCAGATAAATCTATGTGATGATGATTTAGTTTTGGCTGAGTTGAAAGTGAGACCGATGTTCGTACGTCAAATTTGTGATGCCCAGAAAAGTGATGATGAGATAATAGCAAAACGAGCTCAATGTGATTTGAATTCTGATTTAGAATTTCGAGTTGATAGTGATGATTGTTTGAGATTCAGAAATCAGATTTGTGTTCCGAAGAATTCAGAGTTGATTCAGATGATTTTAAATGAAGCTCACAATAGTCGTTTGACTGTTCATCCGGGGAGTACAAAAATGTATAATGATTTGAAATAGTATTATTAGTGGCATGGTATGAAACGGGACATCTCTGACTTTGTGTCGAAATGTTTAATTTGTCAGCAAGTTAAAGCTGAACATCAGGTTTCATCCGGTTTGTTACAACCGATTTTGATTCCTGAGTGGAAATGGGAGAGAATCACGATGGAATTTGTGTCGGGATTGTCGTTATCTCCGGGAAAGAAAGATGCAATCTGGGTGATAGTTGATAGGTTGACGAAATCAGCTCATTTTGTTCTGGTGAGAACAGATTATTCACTCGATAAATTAGCCGAACTGTATATTGCTGAGATTGTGAGATTGCACGGGGTGCCACTATCTATCGTATCTGAAAGAGATCCGAGATTTACCTCGCAATTTTGGAGGAAATTGCAAGAAGCTTTAGGTACAAGATTGCATTTCAGCACTGCATTTCATCTGCAAACGGATGAACAATCCGAGCGGATCATTCAGGTTCTCGAAGATATGTTGAGATGTTGTATTTTGGATTTCGAAAATACGTGGGAAAAGCATTTGCCGTTGATTGAATTTGCATACAATAATAGTTTTCAATCTAGCATTAAAATGGCACCATATGAGGCTCTCTACGATCGAAAATGTCGAACTCCATTGAATTGGACTGAGCTGAGTGAGAATAAGATTCACGGGGTTGATTTGATAAAAGAGATTGAGCAGAAAGTGAAAGTGATCCGTAACAGTTTGAAAGCGGCGCCGGATCGTCAAAAATTTTATGCAGACTTGAAACGTAAAGATATTGAATTTGAGGTTGGTGACAAAGTGTTTTTGAAAGTGTCTCCGTGGAAGAAAATACTTCGATTTGGCCAGAAAGGTAAGCTGAGTCTAAGGTTCATCGGGCCGTATGAGATCATTGAACGAGTTGGGCCGGTTGCTTATATATTGATGTTGTCACCCAAGTTGGAAAAGATTCATAATGTGTTTCATGTGTTGATGCTTCAACGGTACAAATCAGATCTGTCACATGTGATTGCTCCTACTGAGGTTGAAATTCAGTCAGATTTGTCGTATAGTGAAGAACCAATCAGAATTCTGGCACGTGAGATCAAAGAGTTGAGAAATAAAAGAATTTCCTTAGTGAAAGTGTTGTGGCATAAACACGGAGTTGAGGAGGCTAAGTGGGAGCCTGAGAACATTATGAGAGAGCAATATCCACACCTATTCACTGGTAAGATTTTCGGGGACGAAAATCCCTAAGGGGGGAGTTGTAATAGCCCAGTTTAGACCCTAGTCGGAACAGTGGTATTGAGACCACAAATTTGAGGTCGTAAAAATATTTTAATATTATTTTTGGTGTTTACAGTATGTGATTAAGTCTGTGTGAAATTCTTGTGTGAAAATTTTATCGATTGTATGCTTAATTAGCAGAAAGGACTTAATCACATAAAGTGTAAAATGCTGTGTGCTGATTGTTAAGTGCTTAATTGTTGTTGTCTTTATAATTTGGAGGTTTTATGATGCAAATAGCTCAATTTATAAGTTAGTGGAAGATGATAGCATGGCATAAGGTGTTATTATTAATTTTCATTAAGGGTAAAATGGTAAAATGCCAATTATGTTAATATTAATTAAAACATAATGAATTAATTGATGCATATTCTCATCTCTTCCAGCGAAATTAGAAAAGAAAGAAAGGGCTAAGAGCTTTGAAGGTTTCGGCACATTTTGATCTTGATTGAGGTATGTTTTGAGCTCGATTTTTGATAATTTCTACGTTTTTGTGATCGTTGCTTCATGCTCTTTCAAACCCATGCTTAAATTTTAGAAATTTATGGTGATTTTGAGATATGCCATTGATGAATATGTGAGCTTTGTGTTGATAGTTGGTGGAATATGAAAGCTTGGTGTTGGGTTAACATTGTTTGTATTTGGATTTTTGATGAAATTGAGTAATTTGGGCCAAATTGAGAAAAGTGTAAATTGGAGGACTAAATTGTGAAATAAATGAAATGTGTGGGTGTAACAACCCGAATTTGGGCCTAGTAGAATTGGGCCTATTAGGCCTTGGGCGTAGGAGCGTTTAAAAATTTTTGAGAATATAAGAACGGCATTATGCAAGTGGGACCTATTAGGTAAATGATTTTAGAAGGTTACGGGGCTTCTATGAAGTCTCGAGTTCAAGTTAGGCCATGGGAAAAATTTTGGTTTTTGGGTACTTTAGGGGAGAGGACTGTTGGAAGCAAGGCTTAAGGGAATTGGTAGGTGTTTTGCTAACACAAGTGAGCATATGGTGGAGTGGTGGTGGCGTCAATAGTGGAGCAAGGGGAGTGGGGTTCGAATCCCACAAGTTGCTTATGGGAGTTTTTATTTTGTGCTCAGGAAAGGAGGAAGCAGAGTTTAGATCAAACTCTGCCTTGGAGGTTGGAGACTTGGTCAAATGGTTTGAATGGGTGATGGAGAGCATGTTGGGGAGTAAAAAGGGGAGAAAATCAAGGGATTGGGGGTGAGAGGAGGTAGTGGCCGAATATGGGGAAGTGCATGGGGGAGTTTCGATCAAGACTTGTCATTTGAATGAGTGCACATTTGGTTTTGAGTAGGAGGGTGTCGAAATTTCCTTTGTATTTTGTGCATTTTGGGTCACTTTCTCTTGGCAATTCTCTGTTTACCGAAATCGTTTTCTCCCTTCTTTCTTTTTCTCTCTTTGGGACTTGGCCGAATCTATTGGAATCTGACCACTCGTGCAACTTTGGTTCAACCTCTCATCTTTTCCAATTGTTCTTTTCTACTCATTAGCCAAAACCTATATCCCCTTTTCTTCTAGTTTCAATTGGCTTACTCTGTTTCTTCTCATTTTGGGTCCTTCATTTTAGTTAATCTCATAGCCGAAACTTGGTTCTTGTGGTTGCCGAAGCTTCTTTGCCTACTCGGTTTTTCGGTGGTTGCAAGGTAGTGTTTTTCTCTTCTTTTATTTCCTTCCTGTTTCTCTTTTTCTCTCTTGTGAAGCCGAATTTCTCACTCTACTTCTTCTTGTCTAAGGTCGAACCTGAGTACTCTTCTCCATCTTGAGTATCATCTGTTCTTTCTTTTGTGTGGAAGCCGAAACTTGGAACAATTGCCGAATTTGTGGAACTTTGGTAAGTATATCTATGGCCGAATAGGGGGAGTGGAGGGTCGTTCTCCATTTTACGTTCGTTCAGGCCGAAAGGCTGTTTCTTTGTTATTTTGAAACAACATCGCTAGCTCGTGCTCTTCATTAGGGACGCAATTTCGTAATCAGAGGGAGTAAACCGAAAATTCAAGCAAAGCAATGAGTTGCCATCATTCTTGGTTCTTCGGAGAGTATCGTGATACGTATTCCAAAACAGGTGTGTAATCTCACACCCCTCTGAATGATTGCATGTGATGTTTTATGAATCGGCCAAATGCCGAAAAGCCGAAAAGTCGGCAATTGTGACCACTCGGGCGTGCGAGCCCTCGTAGTGGTAACCGAAACACGAATATTGATGGTAAGTCATTGAGAGTGTCATGAGCACTCCCGTGAAACTGAGGCTGTAACGGGCCTAACCGAGCCGAAACGGGCTGAATGGGCCCAATGGGCTATCCGGCCCACATAGGCAAAATTGATGGAAACCTGTCAAAGGGTAAGTGCGGTTGTGAAATTTGAAAATCTGAGACCGAAATCATTCAAAATGGGCCACACGAGCGTGTGGGCCCGTTTGGGCCTAAAATGGATTTTAGGCCCAATAGCTCCGTAGAGACCCAACAAGGGTCCTGTGTCGCTCGAGGCGACAGTAGGCCTTCGAAAAGGCCGTTAATTAATAAAATTACCAAAATACCCCTGGAGGGTAAATTACCGAAATACCCCTGGAGGGTAAATTACCGAAATACCCCTGTAGGGTAAATGACCGTTATACCCTTGATTATAGTTGGTTAGCATGTATATGTTTTATTTACACTTTTGTATGTATGATGCATTGCATTCCTAATATGTTGCATGGGTTGGGTTTGATGATCGGAGGAAGTGTATTCTGGTGGCTCTGCCACATTCTATGTAATGGCTATGCCACGTATATTCTGATAATCTGGTGGCTCCGCCACAAATTCTATGATTTGCGACTTATGCGCCATATTGGTGTGTAAGGTGGGTGGGTTGACTTGGTCCCCACAGTGTGTAGAAGTGTGCGGGGTGTGTAGCGGATGGATTGTTGGGTTGGGCTGCATACTCTGTTTGCATTATCATGTTTATAGGGCTAAGGCCCAGATTGTTCTGAATAGGGCTTCGGCCCAGTCTGTTTCTGTATGGGCTCGGGCCTAGTTAATGACCGATTAGGGGATTACACACTGAGTTCTCGTAACTCACCCCTCTGCTTTAACCTTGCGGTGATCCCAGGCGTTAGAGGATTTGGAGTCATGAGGACTCTATGGTGGCCATACATCGGAGTACTTCTCACAAACTTTAGTAAATTTCCGTTTTGCTTCATTTTAAGATTATTATTAATTTGGGTTTTAATATTATGTAATAAGGCCATTGGATTTTATTTTTCCCTTAAACTTTCATTTCGGTTATATTCAAACTATAAATGGTTAAACTCTGGATTTTCTTAAAACGATAATAGTTGTTCTCAAAATATCACATTTCCGCAACTATTCAAATTCGATTTTCACAATAAAAATAGTTTCTCAAGATAATAACAACTTTATAGAAATAGACATTAAAGCAAATCGTGTTTTTTTACAAACCAACAACGAAATTCGGTGTTTCAAAAATAATACGAACTTTTTAACGAACGCGCAGTTTTTAAACAACCCTTCTATGTGACATGCTAGATACGGTCATAATGTGTAGGTCGGGTTTGGGGTGTTACAGTGGGCTTGTATTAGCATGGGAAGAATTTGGCTAAGCTTGTGTGAGTAGAAATTTGGTGTATTTTGTGATTTTGTGAATTACGGACTAAAGTGTCGAAATGTGAAAATGTAAGGGCTATTTTGTAAAATGCCCTAAATTTGTGTGTGTGGACTAAATTGAATGAATTGGTGATTGAATGAGTTGAATTTAAATGTGTATAGACCAAGAAAGGAGAGGTTTGGATTGAGATCGAGGCAAAGACAAAGTGCTCAATTAATCGATCATTTCGGTATTTCGACGTCCGAGGTAAGTTCGGATATAATACTAGTTGTTAAATTATATCTATGTGATGTGAATTGAATGAATATATACATAATTATGAGATTAGAAATGCTATGTGCGGAATTGAAATAGATGGCACTAAGTGTGTGAAATTTCTGAGAATTTTTGTATGTATTCGGTTTGGTCCCGGCCTCTTTCTAACATGTGTTTAAGGTCTCGTAGACCTCGATAAGGGACTATATGTTCATATTTGCATATGATTGATTGGTGATTGACTTTGTGTTGATTAAATGGATGTGAAATGTTCCGTATGTTCAGTAATGCCTCTTACCCCTATTCTGGCGACGGTTTTGGGTTAGGGGTGTTACACACGATTTCTATTAGAATATCCTACTAAAGTATTCGAATGATTATCAGGATCCCTTGATTTCTTTGAAGAGGAATGATAGGGTTTACTCATTGACCTCTTTCTCGAGTCTCTAACCTTAGAATCGGCTTTTCTCTTTTCTTTGCTAAGTTCCTTGGCTTTGCAAGCTCTGTCAACCAAAACAACAAATTCTTTCAATTCCAAAATCCCAACTAGAAGCTTAATGTCTTCATTCAACCCTTCTTCGAACCGTTTCCACATAATTTCTTCAGTGGAGACACATTCTTGAGCATATTTACTTAGTCTCATGAATTCTCTTTCGTAGTCGGTTACTGTCATACGACCTTTTCTCAACTCTAAAATTTCTTTGCGCTTTTGATCAATAAACTGCTGACTTATATATTTCTTTTTGAACTCAGTCTGAAAGAATTCCCATGTGACTCGTTCTCTCAGCACCACAGATATTAAAGTGTTCCACCATTGGTATGCAGTATCTCTCAGAAGTGATACAGCACATTTGACACATTCCGCTGGCGTACAAGACAGTTCGTCAAAAACTCTAATTGTATTCTCAAGCCCCGTACTTTCGAATTTTATCATCAACTGTAGCTCTAAACTCTTCAGCCCCGTACTTTCGAATTTTATCAACTGGTGGCTTACTCATATGCAAAGGTTCCAAACCTTGAGGAGCTACGAGAATCGGTTGGGGAATAGGTGGGGGTGGAGGTTGCTGAGCAGCCGGATTCGTTCAAACAAACTCAATAAACCATTCATTCATCATTTGGAAGAAGGCTTCCTTGGCCTCTCCTCCTTAACTCTCAGATACAGGTCTTGATTCAGACAGCATTGCTCCGTGAACGGAGGCTGGCACATTAGTTTCTACATCATCAGCAACTGATCGACTGGGATCCATTGCTATATGAAAAAATGATTTTAAAACTGTCAGGAGATATCACACTATCACAGGTTAAATATGGCATGTATAGCTAGACTCACACACGCTACGTTAGTCTAAGAATCGACTAAACCGTAGCACTGATATAATAAATGTAACACCCCTAACCCGTATCCGTCATCAAAGTAGGGTTTCAGAGCATTACCGGGCTTATCAATTAAACAATCATACAATTCTCATATCCAAACAAATATCATACAAAGACAATCATATAGTCTCTAATACGAGCCTTTGCAGCCTAAAACAAGCATTAGAAGTGGTCCGGGACTAAATCGAGAACTCTGGGAAATTTTGGGAAAACATAGAACATTTTCAAAGTACAGGGGACACACGTCCGTGTCACAGGCTGTGTGCACATTCGAAATGGGATCACATGGCCGTGTCTTAGCCCGTGTCCTCCCCCGTGTAACTCACTGACTTGGGTCACACGGCCAACCACACGCCCGTGTGACTAGCCCGTGTACCCTTCGAAATGGCCTCACACGCCCGTGTACCAGGCTGTGTGCTAGACCGTGTGAAAACTGGAGGGTATACTAACTTATGCCAAACGGCCAAGTCACACGCCCGTGTGCTGGGCCGTGTGGAGCTACTGACTTGGTTTCTAAATAAGTACCAAGGGACACACGGCCGTGTCACCTGACTGTGTGTCACACACGCCTGAGACACACGCCCAGAAACTCACTCGGCCCAGAAACACCCCCACACCCAGCCCACGAGCCTGAACCGGATCTGGTTTGTTCCTTAAGTAAACCGGTTTTCAAATTCTTTGTTACTTAGAGAAAAGTTGCATAATTTTTTTTTTTAGAGAAATGTTGTTGTGGATTGGGCTCAGATTGGGAACCCATTTGATTTATTGGAAAATCCAATTTTTATTAAGGTGACAAAATAATTTTTAAAGTTTATAAAAATATATTTCACTTAAAATTTAATCCAACAATCGTTTGTAGCACAATAATTAAAAAATAAAGCAAAAATAAGAAAATCCATCTGGGCCTTGTGGCCTTATTACATCAAGTAAAACCCAATAATAAAATTAAAGATACTAAAAGAAATAAAGTCCAAATTAAATAAATTCCTCAATTGATGCATGGCCACCTCAAGGTCTACCGTCCCTGTCCCACACTTATTCATCACACAAAATAGTTCCCACAACGGGGTGAGTCAACAGACTCAATGTGTACACAACATTAACCTTCAACAAATCAGGCATATAAGTTCGTATCAATTTCATGTTCATATAAAATAAATGATGCAACCCAAACCCAAGCCTAATGGTCCATCCGCTACACACCACCCGTGCCGCCACCACACCGTGGGACTACTAAGTCAACCCTCCACCGCTACACACCATCGAAGGCGATCCATCGCAGTCGACGTGCTCATCGCCCATATAATTTGTGTCATTAGACACCATATCCAAATAATGTAACCGAAGTTACCAAATTCGGATAATGTAACCGGTTACCATATTCAAATTTTGTGACCGTAGTCACCATATTCAGTTGGTGAGACCGAAGTCAACACCTTCTTCCCTTTCTCATATATCCCGAATGCCCCATAAATGCATAACATACTTAATTTCTCATTATTCACATGTTAACAATATAACATATTCGTAATCCTATCGAAAGTAGGAAACGTGCACTGGTACTCTTACCACATTTGTGGTACTTAGCCACATTCACATTCTTATGCATATTCATATATTAAAATAATTGCCATATGATATATTGAAAGTTAGTGTGAGTACACACCGATTGGCTTAATAGATTCCTTGAAATCCCAAGAACGATCTACCAATCTAAAGTTTAGATCTGTTAATTCCTATATTCGGCCCATCATACAAAAACACATTAATAACCTTTTCGATTTTAAAACCAAATCCCAATAGGAATGGTATTACTAATACTTACCTTGTTTGCCGATTGGATTGATCAAGTTCCCAAAAATTACTAGTATCCCTTTTCCTTGAAATCGGCTAACACTAAATCATGTAACCGTGTGAGTTTCCGGCTTTTGAAATAATGAAAAATAATTCCAAATACCAAAATTAAGCCTTGGCCGAATATCACTTACCATACAAATTCCAAATCTGGAGAGGATTCCTTGCCCTATATGTCTGTCGAAATCTTCATGTTAGATTTAATCTAACATATACATCATAACCTTTAATCAAATAAATTATCTTACCTTAGATCCTTAGATTTCCCGAAAGATTCCCCCTTGTATTCGACAATTGTAATCCTGAGAGATCCTTGCAGATTCGGCCATGAACATGAATAGAGATTAGGCCATTCTCTTTCGGCAAATAGAAAAGAAAGGAACTTGAATAATGCTTACCTTAATGCCTTTAGTCGATTGCTTCCTTTCCTAGAGTCTCGAGTTTCGGCTATGGAGATTTAAATCGTGGATCAAAAGAAAAGGTTTTGGCTTGACAAATGAAGAAAAGAGAAGGAGAAAAGATGAAGAGAAAATTCGGCGAGAGGGGTTTGTAGGAAAACTTCGGCAAAGAAGAAGCAAAAGTGGATGAGTAGCCCTCCGCGCCTCCTTTTATAGCCGAAGTTATCACCTAGGAGTCCTTACTTGGCCACCACTTCTCTTTTGATAATATTATCTCTTTTATTTAAAAGATAAAAGCCTTTAATCTATCAATTATCACCTCAAATATCTTATTAAAAGAAAATCCCTTATTTATCACTTATTATTCACATATTTATGCAAATAAAACTCTTCCTTTTCTAGAAACCCATGCCGTCCACCTCAAATATACCGGAAGCAAAAATAAAACTTATTTATTTGCTCCTCAAGTGACTCGAACTCGAGCCTATTTCCCTGCATGTGACGCCACTTCCTTAGGCCCTAAGTGGCATCTTGAGCCACTTTTCCAAGCCTTTGTTTGTGTGTCAAACTTCTCCAACTTTTTCTTTTAAGGCCCTCTAGCCCTTATTTCCTATTTTGAACTTTAAAATTTGACATTTCGGCATCATTTCTAAGTTTCCTAAAATTTTCGATCGGCTCTGTTTGCTGACCATTTTCTTACATTTCTAGGTTTCCAGAAATGTTCAGTGTTTCAAAATGTTCGAGTTTCCAAAATGTTCAAGTTTCCAAAATGTTCATTTCCATTTCCATGCATTTCTAGGTTTCCAAAATATTCAAAAATTTATTCATAGTACTTGAGACTTGACATTTCGTACAATTAAACTGAAAATGCATAGGCCCTATTCAGGATGTTACAGTTCCACCCCCTTAAACAAAATTTCGTCCCCGAAATTTCCTAACTAAAATAATTGAGGGTATTGCTGTCGCATTGTCTCCTCCGGCTCCCACGAAGCTTCTTCCGCTCCATGATTGCGCCATAACACCTTGACTAGAGGAACCGACTTCCTTCGTAGTACTTTCACATCACGTTCCAAGATCCGAATCGGTTCTTCCTCGTAGGATAAGTCTGGCCTTAGCTCCACTTCTTCAACAGATACCACATGCGACGGATCCGATCAGTAGCGACGTAGCATGGATACATGAAATACGTCGTGCATCTACTGCAATTCTGGTGGCAACTCTAACTGGTATGCCACTGGCCCAAGTCGCTTCAATACTCGTTAAGGTCCTATAAACCTTGAGCTTAACTTCCCTTTTCGACCGAACCTCATCACCTTCTTCCAAGGCGAGACTTTCAGGAATACTTGATCTCCCACTTCAAACTCGATCTCCTTCCGCTTAAGGTCTGCGTAAGACTTACGCTGTCGAGGCTTCCTTCAACCGTGCTCGAATTAACTCAACCTTCTCTTCAGTTTTTGCCACTAACTCTGGACCCAAAACTCGTCGTTCTCCTAACTCGGTCCAACAAGTAGGTGTTCTACACTTCCTACCATACAATGCTTCATATGGTGCCATTCGAATACTAGCCTGATAGCTGTTGTTGTAGGCAAACTCAGCTAAAGGCAAGTAATCTTCCCAACTTCCTCGGAAATCCATTACACAGCCTCTCAACATATCCTCCAACACTTGTATAACCCGTTCGCATCGCCTTCGCTCGGATTGTGGATGAAACGCCGTAGTGAAGTCCAACTTAGTGCCTAAGGCTTGATGAAGTGCCTTCTAAAATCGAGATGTAAACCTTGGGTCTCTATCGGAGATGATCGACATTGGTACTCCATGTAACCTCACAATCTCTGCCACATATAACTTAGCCAACTTCTGAAGAGAATAATCCACCCTTACTGGGATAAAGTGCGCAGACTTGGTCAAACAAATTAACTATCACCCATACCGAGTCCTTCTTAGTAGGCGTAAGGGGAAGCCCACTAACGAAGTCCATGGTAATTCTCTCCCACTTCCATTGGGGAACTTCATTGGTTGAAGCAATCGATGGGACTTGGTGTTCACCTTTTTAACTTGCGACACGTCAAACATTTTCCCACGAATTTCGTCACTTCTCGTTTCAGATCAGACCACCAAAATTGTTCCCTTAGATCTCTATACAGTTTGATGCCTCCGGGATGCATAGCATAAGGGCTACTATGCGCTTCCCGAAGGATCCTCTGTCTCAACTCCTTGTCCCTCGGCATACAGACCTTCCCTTTGTAGCACAATACTCCTTCATCACTGACGCCATAGTCCTCTAATCCTCCTTGCTGTACTTGCTGTAACTTAGCACTTAAGTCCCTATCAGCCAACTGTCCCTCTTTCACCTCCTTCAGCCATGTGGGCTTGACTTGCAATTCTGCCAATAGGCTTTCATCGTCATACAGACTTAAGTGAGCGAACAAAGCTCTTAAATCCGCCACAACCTTCCTACTCAGGGCATCAGCTACCACATTCGCCTTGCCCGGATGATATTCTATCGAACAATCGTAGTCCTTCAACAATTCCACCCACCTTCGTTGCCTTAAATTCAGCTCCTTCTGAGTCAACAGGTACTTCAGACTTTTGTGGTCTGTGTAGATAACTGACCTTTCTCCATAAAGGTAGTGCCTCCAAACCTTAAGGGCGAAGACCACTGCTGCTAGTTCCAAGTCATGAGTTGGGTAGTTAACCTCATGCGGCCTTAACTACCGAGACGCATAGGCGACTACTTTTCCTTCTTGCATTAGCACACAGCCTAACCCCGTGTGCGAAGCATCACAGTATACCACAAAATCCTTTCTCCTCGCTCCCTACTGAATTAACACTGAGCTTCACAAGACCTTTCTTAAGCTTTTCAAAGCTTTCACATTACTATCCGTCCACACAAAGGGTACTTCCTTCCTTAGCAACTTTGTCAAAGGTGCGGCTATTGACGAGAACCCTTCCACAAACCTTCTGTAATAGCCTGCCAAGCCTAAGAAACTTTGGATTTCAGCCACGGACCTAGGTGGTTTCCAATCCAACACTGCTTCGATCTTCCTAGGGTCCACTCTTATCCCCTCTGCGGATACAACATGTCCTAAGAATGCCACCTCCTTAAGCCAAAATTCGCACTTGCTGAATTTGGCATAGAGCTTTTTCTCCCTTAACACTTCCAACACAACTCGGAGATGCTCATCATGTTCTTCTTCCGTCTTAGAATACACCAAAATATCGTCGATGAACACCACGACGAACCTATCCAAATAGGGTTGGAAGACCCGATTCATCATGTCCATGAACGCGGCTGGAGCGTTCGTCAACCCAAACGGCATCACCACAAATTCAAAATGGTCGTATCTTGTCCTAAAAGCGGTCTTATGAATATCAGCCTCTTTCACCTTCAGCTGATGATATCCCGACCTCAAGTCGATCTTTGAGAATCTCATGGCCCTTTTCACCGATCGAACAAGTCATCGATCCTTGGCAAAGGATACTTGTTCTTGATGGTCGACTTATTCAATCGACGATAATCTATGCACATACGCATAGTTCCGTCCTTCTTCTTTACAAATAGAATCGGTGCTCCCCATGGAGACACACTGGGTCGGATGAATCCACGATCCAACAGTTCTTGGATTTGAGCCTTAAGCTCCACTAACTCCCTTGGTGCCATTCGGTATGGAGCGATTGACACGGAGAGTCGCTTCTGGCAACAAAATCAATTCCAAATTCCACCTCCCTATCTGGGGGTATTCTTGGTAATTCCTCTGGAAATACATCCACGAAGTCCTTAACCGTTCTGACTCCACAAACACATTCTTCTTTTTCACCCAACGCACTTACAAAGGCTAGGAATGCCTTGCATCCTTTCTTAACCATCTTCTCAGCCTTCAATGCCGAGACTACGTTAGACAAGTAGTTCCTCCTTTCGCCGATCATCACTACTACTTTATCCTCTGGGGTTCTTAGTTCCATACGTTTAGCCGCACAATCCAACACGGCCCGATGCTCTACTAGCCAATCCATTCCAAGTATAAGCTCAAATTCTCCGAAGGGTAACTCCATTAAGTCAGCCTGAAAGCTTACTCCCTGAATTTCTAGGGGTACATTCCGAAAAATCTTATCTACCACAATAGTTTGACCTAATGGGCTTACTACAGTCAGCTGTCTATCAGAAAGTTCAGAGTCTAGGCCTAGTGTTTCCACTACACTACATGCAACATAGGAATGGGTCGAGCCCACATCAATCAGAGCAAAATAGGGTTTGTCAAAAATAAAGAACGTACCGGTTATTACATCCGGTGCGTCACCATCTTCCCTCCGGCGAACCGCATAAACCAAACCCGGTTGTCTTGCTTCTGTATTAGCATTAGTAGTACCTCGGCCCTGTGCTCCACGGCCTCTGCCATTACCTCTGTTGGCCGAACCACGACCCCGTTGAGGCCGCTGCATGCGCCTCTACCGATCGGCTAGCATTACGAATCTGCGGTCGGCTCTCATCCGGTTGTTTGGGACAATCCTTAAGCATATGGTCCTTGGATCCACATTTGAAACATCCACCGTCTTTCTCGGCCTCTCCCAAGTGCTTCTTTCCACAATGCTCACAAGGGCGTCTGCCCGGCCGTACCACCAAATTTGTTGATTTCGTGGCCCATCAACCCTAGGCCTCTTATGACCCTTTCCAGATGGTCCAAAACCTCTCTTAGGCTTATTCTTGTCCACAGCCTGCTTGGTAGCATCCTTAATTCCCTCGGCCACCTTGGCCTTTTCCACTAAAGCAGAGAATTCCCGCTCCTGATGCGGTGCTATCAACAGTCTCAGATCGTCTCTCAGTCCGTCCTCAAAACGGACACAGCGTTCATGCTCAGTTGCCACTACCCCTCGAGCATAGCGGCTCAACCTCAGAAATTCCGCCCATATTTGTTGGAACCTTACTACAGCCCATATTTGTTGTTATTACACATTAAATCCTTGTACTTTTACTATTTCAACAATTTAATCCCTAATCATTAAATTCATCAAAAATCACTTAACAAAATACTTATAATTAACAACTAATACTTCAAATTCATCATTTAACATCTAAAATCACAAATATTCATCAATGAAAAAAATTCAAAATCTTTAACAGTTTCGAAAACGAAGGTACGTGCTAGCTGGACCTAATTTCAACGATCTCAAAAACATAAAAATTACTAAAAACAGGTTTAGATTTCTTACCATGCAAAAAGGCCGAATGTTAAAAGTATTTGAAGCTTTCAAATTTTCCTTCCATGGTGGCTTATTCGGTGGGAGAGAAGAATGAAAAAGATGTTAAGTTTTCTTTCCTTATTTTATGTTTAATTTATTATTAATATTATACTAAATTATAAACTTTTAATTTAAATAACTAAAATCACTCATTCACCGTCCATCATAATATAACATGGCATAATTTCCATTTAAATCCCTTAAATAATTCTATTTGACTCATTTAGTTAATAAAATTCAACTTTTGCAACTTTTACAATTTAGTCCTTTTCAATTAATTAACTACCTAAACATTAAAATTTCTTAACAAAACTTTAATACCAACTTAATAACACTCCGTAAATATTTATAAAAATATTTACGACTCGGTTTATAGAAATGAGGTCCCGATACCTCATTTTCTGAAACCGCTTGACTTTAGGATCATACCACTTGAACCTAATTATTCATTCAAATAGCATAAATTGCCAATTCAAAATTTATTTAAATACCATATATTATTCGTAAATGTTAAATAATAACATTTACGGACTCACACATCGAATTTTTGGCCCCGAAACCACTATTCCGACACCACTGAAAAATGGGATGTTACACCCTTGGCTTTCCCACTTAAGAAGTCTGAAAGGGCCCCTCTGTCTTTGACAAGCCAATGGTAAGTCAAAATGTAAAACACTAGATAAGTGTTTGAGATGTACCTCGCTCATTGCATTTACTCACTCCAACTGCCCTGTTTGGATTACTACTTTTCTCCTTAAGTCTGATACACAACCCACTGATAAATCTTCAAAAGATTTACACTTCAAGGCTCTAGATTAAATTAATTGTTTGTAATTAAGTAAATATGTTTGCATTTTTAGATATTTTTAGAACATTGCATAAAAAAGCTTGGATTGTGCAATAAATGTTATTATTTGTTACTTTTATTATAGGGAAGAAAGGTGTTGGTTGTGGTTGGCAGCAAGTGCAGGATGAAGAAGAGAAGAGAAAAAAAAAGTCAGAAAATGAAGGAAGTGAAATATTGCCACGGCAAAATGTTGGTTAGATTGCCAACAAGAATGCCATGGCAATTCCAGGAAGATGACGCAGCACTCAATCGACGTCACTCTCAGCCAACTGTACTTGTACCAGATAAACAACCCTGAAAAAGAGGAAGCAAAAGGTGTGTGCTGAGAGGGAGGGACCTACCCTAAAAAGAAGGAAAGAGAAAAGAGAAAAGGGGATCCAGAGAGAGAAGAATTAAAGAACAATTTTTTCTTTCTACATCAGATTCTCGTGAAAAATATCAGAGAAAGAAAGGAGAGGGTAGCAGCTTACAGAGTAGAAGAGTTGCAGACAAAAGGAAGGGGAAGACAAATCTACCCTGGGTTTTGCATCAAATCCCATTATTAGAGTGAAAGCTGGAGTAGCAAGAGCTTCTTGCAATTCTGCCTTTATTTTCTAATTTGAACTTTGTGATTCGTAAACTTAAAGAATGATGTTGAATGGTTTCTTTTTTTTTTCTTTTTTTCTTTTTTTCTTTTTTTGGATTTGAATGTCCAACCCATGAGCTAAATCTCATTGGGTTGGAATTATTTGGGTGAATTTTTATTATCTTTAATGCCCATGGTTTGATTTTGTGTAGATCACTGCTTCATTTGATTTGTGATTATTTTAAATGCATGCATGCAAGCTCTAGACATAGATGAATATATGGTATGTTATTAGATCTAATTTAATTCTGGAAAGATTAAATAGATTGGATTATTATCGGTTGATACAGGCAAGTATTCGAAAGAATATTTGCAGCACTCTAGACGTAGAAGTTGCGATTTGTACAGGGAAAAGAAGAACAATTTGGATATCATTCCTGAGTTCTGTAGACATACAAAAACTCAGAATGATAGCTTAAAGTCTGGCTTTCGAAAGAAGAAGACTACAGTAGTGAGTCCCTGAGTAGTAGAATGGTCAAGATTTTTCCATGGCATTATTGTGATATAAAAATAAAGCCTGAGTAATTCCAACCTTATCATTCAATAGTACAAACACTTTCCCACTTATTCTTTTAGATTTTCCACAACATTTTGATTGTCCTAGCATATTTTCATTCATAATTGATTTTATTAATCCATTCATTAAATTTATTTATCAATTTTTCATTTGTTTCTTTTGCACAGTTTAATTAGTCAATTTCATAGTAATAGAAAAACCAATTATTTTAATAAATTCTGATCCTTGTGGAGACGATGCTCACTCATCACTTTATTACTTTATTCGACGTGTATACTTGCACATTCACATCACACATTCACATGCGACAAGTTTTTGGCGTCGTTGCTTGGGATCGACAATTTTAATGAAAATTTTGGTGTGTTATTAGCTCTTTAATTTTATTAGTTTAGCTTCATTAGTTCTTTTAGTTTTTTTTCAAGATTTTTTGTTGGTGCATGAGTAAAGATATTTCAGCAATTGAAGAGTATTATTTTGATCCAAAAATTGAGAGAACCTTAAGAAGAAGGAGAAAAAAATTACGAGAAATGGAAAGAATTAGAAATGATTATGTTAGAGAAGAGCCATTACATCATGAAGGAAGGGATGCTAATATTCCTCGAATAATAGATGACAGAGACAGACCCATCAGAGAACATGTAGTATTGATCTTAGATTATCTGAATCCAGGAATTGTCAAGCCGCATATTCAGGCTCAACATTTTGAGTTAAAGTCGGTGATGTTTTAAATGTTACAAATTGTAGGGCAGTTTAGTGGATTACCTACTGAGGATCCATGGTTGCACTTAAGACTCTTTTTGGAAGTCTGCGATTCATTCAAGCAATAAGGTGTTCTTGATGATGCCTTGAAATTGAAGTTATTCCCTTATTCATTGTGAGATCGTGCCAAAGCATGGTTAAATGCATTTCCATTAGGTACGATGGCATCCTAGAATGAACTTTGTCAGAGGTTTCTGCTGAGATATAATCCTTTGAACATGAATGTCAAACTGAGGAACAATGTTACATCCTTTCAGCAATCTAAGGACGAAACGTTATATGAAGCATGGGAACGATTCAAGGAGTTAATTAGAAAATGCCCGATGCATGGTTTTCAACATTGGACACAAATGGAAATGTTTTACAATGGATTGCATGCGCATACAAGGATTGTGGTTGACATATCTGCCAATGGGACTTTGCTCAATAAATCATATAATGAGGCATACGAAATTCTAGAGAGGATAGCAAACAACGATTATCAATACCCCACTACTAGAGTAGGAACTGGCAGAAGAGTTTCTGGAGTAATGGAACTTGATGCGATTACTTCCCTAACAGCTCAGGTATCATCTGTAACAGCCCAATTTCGGTGAAATCGGAACAGTAGTTTCGGGACCACAAATCTGACCCAAAAATATAATTTATTTTTATTTTTTTATATGGTCTGTATTATGATAGATATGACATGTGAAAATTTTAGTACGAAAATTTTATCGATTTAGTGCTTAATTACGAAAAGGACTAAATTGCATAAAATGCGAAAGTTGAATTCTAGTAGCTATAAGGATTAAGTAGCTATGGAATTCAAAACTAGAGGTCCTTATATGGTAATTAGACCATTAAGAAAAGTATGTAGATTTTTCTTGGTGACTCATCCATGGAAAACTTAGAAATGGCTAAGGACTAAATTGGAAATCAACAAATTAAAAAGATGATAGAAAAATAAAAAGAAATTATCATCGTTTCTATTCATCTTCTTCCCCAATATTTTCTATGGAAACCTTAGGAGAGAGGAAGAGAACTTACCAAGCTTGAAAAGGTATGAAATCAAATCTCGTTTTTAATTATTTTTCTATTTTTAGAATCGGGATAGCCTAATCTTTCTATTTATGGGATTTATTTGAAAAGATAACAAAGTGTAGAAACTTTTCCATGGATGTAAATGCTGGAAATTTGAAATTTATGGTAGAAAATGAAAGATAGTTGATAGATAAATAACTTTTACAAAGCAATTTTTCATGGAAACTTAGTTAGGGACTAAAATGAAAAAGTAGTAAAACCCATGGAAAATGATGAAATTTGTGAAATGTGTGTGCTGTAAAAATTGTTATTAAATTTCGGTTAGGCTTGGAAAGAGGACTAGATTGCATGAATTTTATTTTCCGAGCCTAGGGACGAAATTGGAATTTTTGAAAAGAGTAGGGGCAAAATAGTAATTTTACCTAGGATGTAGTAGAATGCAAATGTATGTAAAATGTGATGAGTTAATAATTAAATTTTCTTATATAGACCCGGAAAGACCAACTATGGAATTAGATCGAGGGAAACAAAAAGTTTCGGATTAGTTGGAATTCCAAACACGAACAATTGTCAAGGTAAGTTCATGTAACTTAAATATGTATGTTAAATTGCTTGAATTTAATTATATGATTTTAATGATATGTATGTGATGATGAACATAATGAAATAACTATAATTTGGAAAATATGGATAAAATATCATGTCCCGGTTGAATATTGAAATTCGATGGATTATGGTGATTTCTTGAAACGAGTAGGATATGACAAATGTTACAAATAGGATTTAGCCCGGACAGGTAATCCTGAATTAAGCCTCTCGAGCATATGTTATAGATTGGTTTTAGCTCGGACGGGTAACCCTAATTAAGCTCTTTAGAGCATAGGTCACTGATAGGATTTAGCATGGACTGGCAATCCTAAATGACCCCTGTGAACGTCGGTTGAAAACCGGGATTTAGCCTGGACTGGTAATCCTATTGTAAAATATGTGGCTCGAGAGTGTGCTCTTTGAACTTATGCCCAATGGGAAGTTATGAATATGAATTGACGGATAATTTATATGTATACCTTATGTACATCACCCGAATGTCCATCGAAATTTCATTAGTTCAACGGAAAAGACTCTTGAAATATGGAAAGGTGGAATTAATGGAAGTTTGTATGTATGAGCTCATCCATGTTTACTTGATATTTATATGATGTTATGTGACTAACTTGCTTGATCAAGTGTATATTGATTAGGTGAACTACCAATAATGGATGAAATGTATGTTTATGTATGCTTGTTTGAATAGATATAACCGGTAAGTTTATTTTTCGTTATACGAACTTACTAAGCATGAAAATGCTTACCCCATTTACTTTTCCCTTGTTTTATAGTGCTCGTAAGCTCGCGAAGGTTGGAGGACCGGTATGAGCATAATCACACTATCCACTCTCTCCTTTTTGGTATATTTAGAAATCTCATTTTGGTATAATGGCATGTATAGGTTTCTTTGGCCAAATGATGTCTTGTAAGTGATGTTTTGTAATCTAGCCATTGGAATGGCTAGTAATGACTTATTTGGTGTGTTTATAAGTTATTTCATGTTCATTTCTTATGTGTTAAATGTGGATGAATAGAGTATGTTTATCTTGTATATGCTTTAAAAGTATGTTTTAAACATGAATTGCATATGATATTATGCCATGATAGATGTTAGTTTAGGCTTGGTTTTAATACTTGATTTGGCTGGTATATACATGCAAGTATTGGTGTAGGTTGTTGGCAAAATTGGGTGAGAAAATGAAACTAAGAAATGGCTTCATTTTGTCCACACAGGTAGACACACGGGCGTGTGTCTAGGCCGTGTGTCATGGGCATGTGGTTTGGTCGTGTGTCCCCTGCACCTTAAAATTTAGAAATAGAATGCTCAGAATCGAGCAGACGGGTAGAGACACGGGCGTGTGGCTCAGCCGTGTGAGGGACACGGCCTTGAACACGGGCGTGTCCTGGCTGTGTGAAAACTGCACCTAAATTTTAAAAATTAAATTCGCCACACGGCCTAGCACACGGGCGTGTGACTTGGCCATGTGACTTCAATTGGTTCATGCCTTGCAAGTCAGAGAGTTACACGGGTTAGGGACACGGGCGTGTGTAGCCACACAGCCTGAGACATGGGCATGTCCTATGACCGTGTAAGCCACACAGCCTGATCACACGGGCGTGTCCCTAGACCACACGAGCGTGTGGGCACTGTTCATAAGAGAAATCTGGAAATTTTGCGAAAAATTTTATGAGATTCCGATTGAGTCCCGAATCGATTCTAATATTCATATTGGGCCTCAAGGGCCCATTGAAGGGACAATAAGAAAAATTTTGAGTATGAATGGTATTTTAATACAATTTGCATAAGAATGTTCTGTGAACTCCGGCAATACTTTGTAACCTTGTTCCGGCGATGGATACGGGTTCGAGGTGTTACATCATCTTTAACGAATATGATTAAAACACTGAAAAGACCAGCTGCAGTGCAGGAAATAAAAGTAGCGAAGTTAGCATGTTTTTACCATGGAGAAGATCATGTTTTTTTATGAAAGCCCATCGAATCCAGCCTCAGTTTATTATATGGGAAATTTTAATCGCAGCAACAACAACCCATATTCCAAGACATATAATTCGGGGTGGAAGCAACATCCCAACTTCAGTTGGAGTAATCTAGGGGTGGGAAATTACAGCAATGTTATTCGACAAAATGTTGCAGGTGCACCACTTGGATACCACCAACTTATGCCACGGCAAAATGTTAAGCAAAATTCAGCTTTGATTTCTTCATCGATGGAAGATCTATTGAAGGAATACATGGCCAAGAATGATGTTATCATTCAAAGTCAAGCTGCATCTTTAAGAGCTTTAGAGAATTAAGTAGGGCAAATTGCAAAATTTTAACCTCAAGACCACAAGGAGCACTGTCGAGCGATACCAAAAATTCATGATCTCAAGGAAAGGAACAGTGTAAAGCCATTATGCTCAGAAGTGGTATGCAGTTATCAGGAGTTGTTAATAACACCACTATTGAAGAACGTAGTTCAGATTTCACAAATAAGAAGAATTCAGAACCAGTAGTGGAGCAAGCTACAAAGGAAAATAGTAACCAGAAAAATGTTAAAGCAAATTCATCTTGTATGCCACCGCAAAACAACCTCAACAAAGGGAAGGAAAGCCACATCCACCTTTTCCTCAGCGTTTCAAAAAATCTAAGCAAGATTTTTAATTCAATAAATTCTTAGATGTCCTAAAGCAATTACATATCAACATATTGTTGGTGGAAGCATTGGAACAAATTTCCAACTATGTGAAATTCATGAAAGATATCTTATCAGAGAAGAGAAGGTTAAGGGAGTTCAAAATTGTTTCTCTCACTGGAGGATGCACAGCAATGCTGAGAAACAAATTGCCACCAAAACTGAAGGATCCAAGGAGTTTTACTATACCTTGCTCTATTAGAAACCATTATGTAGGCAAAGCATTATGCGACTTAGGTGCAAGTATAAATCTAATGCCTATGTCTGTTTTCAGGAAGTTGGGAATAGGGAAGGCGAGACCTACAACTATCACTTTGCAATTAGCTTATCGTTCATATGCACATCCAGAAGGTAAAATAGAAGACATGTTGGTAAAAGTTGACAAATTTATTTTTCCAGCAGATTTTATTATTCTGGAATGTGAGGCTGATAAAGAGGTACCAATCATACTTGGGAGACCTTTTCTAGCAACCAATAGAACATTAATTGATGTACAAAAAGGTGGATGAACTATGAGATTTAATGATCAGCAAATAACTTTTAATGTTTTAGATTCTATGAAGTGTGCAGATACAGATGAAGAATGTCACGCTATGGAAATTGTTGACACAATAGTTCAGAAAGAAATTGCAGAAATTTATCACAATAATTGTAATGATGATGCAAACTCAATTGAGTTAATTGAAGTAGAAATGGTTAAAGAGCTTGGTGAACTGATGGAAGTTAAGCAAATCGAGAATGGATCAAGGAGAAGTTTTGAACTATTAAATTTATTGGATAATTCTTTTAAACCTCTTCAATCATCAATAGAAGATCCTATGTTGGAATTGAAGCATTTGCCAGCACATCTGAAGTATGCTTACTTTGGAGATAACAACACATTATCAGTAATTATTTATGTGGCATTGACATTAGATCGAGAAGCTCAATTATTTAAAGTTTTAAAAAGATATAAGAAAGCGTTAGGATGGACGATTGCGAATATCAAAGGAATCAGCCCAGCAATCTACATGCACAAGATATTACTGGAGGATTGCCATGGCAAATCTATCGAGTAGCAGAGAAGACTGAATCACAATATGAAGGAAGTTAACAAAAATGAGATTATCAAATTGCTAGATGTTGGAATCATATACCCAATTTCAGATAGTTCTTGGGTGAGCCCTGTTCAATTTGTACCTAAAAAAGGGGGTGTCACCGTGGTAAGCAATGATAACGATGAACTCATTACTACTCGTACAGTCACGGGATGGAGGGTTTGTATGGACTATCAGAAACTCAACAAATCAATAAGGAAAGACCATTGTCCTCTACCATTTATCGACCAGATGTTAGATATATTAGCGGGGAAAGCCTTCTATTGGTTTCTAGATGGTTATTCGAGGTATAACCAGATTATTATAACTCCTACTGATCAAGAGAAGACCACATTCACATGTCCTTATGGAACTTTTGTGTTCCGATGAATGTCGTTTGGATTAGGCAATGCCCTTGCAACATTTCAACGTTACATGATGGCAATATTTTCGGACATGGTGGAGAAATTTTTAGAAGTTTTTATGGATGACTTATCAGCTCTTGGCGATACTTTTGAAGATTGTTTAAAAAATCTGGAGTTAGTTCTTTGTCGGTGTGAAGAAACCAACCTTGTTCTTAATTGGGAAAAGTGCCACTTCATGGTCTGTGAAGGCATTGTTCTGGGACATAAAATTTCAAAGCAAGGGATTGTCGTCAACAAAGAAAAAATTGAAGTTATTGAGAAAATGCCACGACCCTCCACAGTTAAAGGTATTCACAATTTTCTTGGCCATGCAGGATTCTATGGACGATTCATCAAAGATTTTTCTAAAATATCAAAACCCTTGTGTACATTGTTAGAACACAACAGATCTTTCAATTTTGATGAGTAGTGCTTACAAGCATTTGAGGAGTTGAAAAAGCGACTAGTCACAGCACCAATAGTCATAGCACCAGATTGGACTTTACCTTTTGAACTTATGTGTAATGCCAGTGATTTTTCCGTAGGCGCAATACTTGGGCAAAGAAAGGACAAGGTATTTCATGCTATTTACTACGCAAGCCGTACGTTAACTGATTCACAGCTAAATTATACCACCACTGAGAAGGAGTTGTTAGCTGTGGTATTTGACTTCGACAAATTCAAAGCTTATTTAGTAAGCACCAAAGTTACGGTTTATATGGACCACTCTGCTATTAAATACTTGGTGACCAAGAAAGACGCCAAGCCTAGATTAATTCGATGGATACTACTATTGCAGGAATTTGATCTAGAAATTAAAGATAGGAAAGGCATAGAAAATCAAGTGGCTGATCACTTGTCTAGAATTGAAGCAGGAAATGAAGACAGTAATATTCAGCGCATTCAGGATGGTTTTCGAGATGCGCAACTGTTAGTTGCCATGGCATTACCGTGGTATGATGATATCATAATTTTTTTAGTTAGTGGATTGCTACCACTTGACCTCACAAATCAAAGATGAAGAAAATTTCTCCATGATGCCAAGTAGTATTATTAGGATGAGTCGTTTTTATTCAAACATTGTGCAAACCAGATAATTTGAAGGTGTGTTCCAGATGACGAGATTCAAAGTATTTTATTTTATTGTCATTCAACACCATCTAGAGGGCACTTTGGGGGCATGAGAATTGCGGAAAAAGTTCTCCAATCTGGTTTTTATTGGTCAACCATGTTTAAAGATGCTCATGAATTTTTCCAAGCTTGCGATCGCTGTCAAAGAACTGGAAATCTATCGAGAAGGTATGAAATGCCCTTGCAAACTATTTTAGAAGTGGAACTATTTGATGTTTGGGGAATTGATTTTATGGGTCCATTTCCACCTCATTGGGGCAATGTATACATACTTTTATCTGTTGATTATGTCTCCAAGTGGGTTAAGGTTGTTGCTTTACCAACAAATGATGCCAAACCGGTACTGAAATTTCTACATAAGAATATTTTTACCAGGTTTGGTACCCCTCGTGCTCTAATTAGTGATGAAGGTTCACACTTTGATTACAAATTAGTTGCTAATGCTCTGAACAGGTATGGAGTTAAACATAAAATTGCCATGACATACCATCCCTAGACAAATGGGTAGGCAGAAGTCTCTAATAGAGAGATTAAACAACTTTTGGAGAAGGTAGTCAATCCCAACTGCAAAGATTGGTCATCCAGATTGGATGAAGCTTTATGGGCATATCGCACTGCATTCAAGACACCATTGAGGATGTCGCCCTTCAAGCTTGTTTATGGGAAACCCTGTCATTTACCCGTTGAACTTGAACATAAGATATATTGGGCAATTAAGAAATTGAATATGGATTGGAGTGCTGCTAGTACCAACCGCCTATTGGAGTTGAATGAGATGGAAGAATTTTGAGCATAAGCCTATGAGAATGCCAAGCTGTACAAAGAAAAGATTAAACGATGGCATGACAACAAATTTTTGCCACGACAATTTGCACCTGGACAACAGGTATTGTTATCCAATTCCAGGCTAAAATTATTTCCTGGCAAATTGAAATCTCGTTGGTCTGGCCCATTCAAGATAGTGCATGTCTATCCTCATGGAGCTATAGAAGTTAAAGACAGCAAGACTGGTTCTATTTTCAAATTCAATGGCCAACGATTAAAGCATTACTTTGGAGCCCCTATAATTCGTGATAAAAATTCCATCACTTTTTAAACTGCTTACTTTTACTTTCTTTGTTTAGTTTCTTCAATAAGTTTATTTAACTGTTATTTTCTTTTGTTATAGGCACATTATGGCTCAGGTTTGTAGAAATCGGCCCATTTAATATACTAGTTAATTTTAATTTACTAATTTTTCTACTATTTTTCTTTTCCCGCTAAATTTTTCTTTTTTTTTCTGTGTTAGGCCACAATCTTAGATTAATCTTAGCCCTCGCGTCATTGCTATATTTTCTCTCACGTTTTACCCTAGTTGTTTCACTTCTTTTCTAACTTCTTTTTCATTTCATCTTCTTCAGCTTTCTTTGCTTTTACTCCATAAAACTACAAAGGTATCACCTTTTTTATTTTCCAGTCACTATTATCTCTCCAATGGCTCGCCAAGCACTATCTTCTTCCACATCGGTGTCTCCACAAATATTTTTTTAGAAAAATCATGGAAGAAAAGTATACCCAAAACATATCAAAGAGACCATTTTGTTTGGAAAAAGGTTTCCTTTTCCAAGATGCCCCCTTTATGGGCTACTCTAAAGCTATCTCTTGTGGAGAAACATGGATGGCAAATCTTCTGTCTCCACCCCGATGACGTTCTCACCAAGGTAGTGAAAGAATTTTATGCCCATCTCACCTCTCCTGATAATGCTTTTATATATGTGCGCAGTGTCTCGGTGATGTTCGATGAAGACTCCATCAATGCGCAATATGGGTTATCTGACGGCCCTGATGAACACACCCAATTTGTCAAGACTATGACCACTGAAGGACTCCACCAAGTTCTGACAGATTTATGTGTCGAAGGGACAAAGTAGAAAGTTTCTCAAAAAGATTACTATACCATTGACCTTGTATCGTTGAAGCCTCACTGTAGAGTCGAGTATCATTACCTTAACACTCATCCCATCCATTCTACTCACAACTAAACTATTTCAAAAGAATGCTTGTTATTATTGCACTTGATTATGACGGGCAAAAAGATCAATGTTGGAAGTATTATTTTTAAAGAAGTCCACCGCTGCTATCAGAAGATTGTCGGTACCTTAAATTTTTTGTCTCTCATTACTGTAACACCCCTAACCCGTATCCATCGCCGGAATAGGGTTACAAAGCATTACCAGACTTATCAATTAAACAATCATACAATTCTCAAATCCCAACAAACATCATTCAAATACAATCATATAGTCCCTAATACGAGCCCTCGAGGCCTAAAACAAGCATTAGAAATGGTTCGAGACTAAACCGAGAACTCAGGGAAATTTTTGATAAACATAGAAATTTTTCAAAATACAAGGGACACACGCCCGTGTGGCCCGGCCGTGTGTCTCACACGACCAAAGACACGCCCGTGTCACAGGCTGTATGGATATTCGAAATGGGATCACATGGCCGTGTCCCAGCCCGTGTCCCAGCCCGTGTCCTACCCCGTGTAATTCACTGATTTGGGTCACACAGCCAACCACACGCCCGTGTGACAAACCCGTATACCCTTCGAAATGGCCTCACACGCCCGTGTGCCAAGCCATGTGCTAGGCCGTGTGAAAACTAGAGGGTATACTAACTTATGCCACACGACCAAGCCACATGCACGTGTGCTAGGCCGTGTGAAGCTACTGACTTGATTTCTAATTAAGTATTAGGGGACACACGGCCGTGTCACCTTGCAGTGTGTCACACATGACTGAGACACACACCCGTGTCTCTGCCCTTGTGGACAAAAATAGGCTATTGTCCAAGCCATTTTTCTCACCCAAATTTACATCAAGCTAAACACATCAAATAGCATATGACTATATCATTAATGAGCATTCAAACCAACCATAACCAAGTCCAAATCATGTTATACCAATACCAACAAATAACAATGCTTACAAACATCAAAATTGGCATTCCAAATCATACCAAGGTGACTTCCAACCATCACCTAAATGATCAAACTCACCTACTAGACTTTGTGCCTAAATCAACATGCATTCCATATACTCAATTTCAACCATTTGCTACCTTCACTACCAATTCTCAACAAGGTATTCACATAGCAAATATATATCAAAAAACCATATATATATACATATTTATACATACCAACACCAACGAAAACAAGCGAATTCAAATGGACAAAATTCATCAAAACATAAAGGCTACATTAGCCAAAAGACCTATACATGCCATATAACCAAAATACACAAAGTTCAAAAGTACCCAAAACAACGGTTAGATAGTGTGATGAGATCTCCGACAACTCCCAATCCGAGCAAGCTTCAAAATCACTATAAAACATGGAAAAGTAAACAGAGTAAGCTATAAAGCTTAGTAAGCTCGTATGGCTAATAAGTATAACTTACCATACATTCATAATTTAAGTAATCTAAACATAATATTCTACAACTCAACTTAATCACAATAATCTTGCAAGTTATGCAAGGCTAATGTATCGTTAGATACCGTTGCTAATTTAATCCTCAGCTACCTTAGATGATTAAACATGCACTGATTAAATATTGTGTCAATTAATTACAATTTCAATCCGTTTAAATAATTAATTCATTAGTTACCTTACAATTGTAATGCAAGAATAACTTAGTAATGGTTTTACTTAATCAAACATCTTACCGAGACTTATAACAACACAAACACAATTTTAATAACTCAAGTAGATAAAATGTAATCAACCTAACACGAATTAAATTTAAGCCATATTAATTAAATTAAACATATCAACATCACAAATATTCATAGACATGTTCATCATAACAACAACAAAATTAAAAGGATAGGGAACAAGAATCAAATCTGGTGTTTCTCTGAGACTTGACTAGTTTGCTCCGCTCCTCCTTCTCCGCTTGTTCTTATTGAACCGAGGCTTCCAAGAACACTTGAATTCTAATCAAAATGGTGGTTGAATGAATATTTTTCAAGAGGTGAAATCGGAAAAGGAATAGGGGAAGAAAATGAAGAACAATGGAAGGGAATGAATAGAGAAAAGTGAGAGAGAAGTGAAAAAATGAATGGGTTTGAGATGTGTTTGAAGTGAGCAGAAAAGGGGGTATTTATAGGTTGAGATGGCTGCTAAAATTAGCAAAAATAAGAAGCCATAGAGTCCCCCCATGGCCGGCCACACATGTGGCAAGTTTGAAGGTTTCAAACTTGCTATTTTAAGGTATGGGCAAATCTAGAAAGGCATAAATAGTGGAGGGGTTTGAATGCAATTTGAAGGAGTCTTCAAGGGATATTTTGCAAGCCAAATAATCATCCAAACAAGCTGATTGGGTCAGCATGTGGGACGGTTTTGGCCTGCCCAGTGCTCGGTTAGATCGGTTTTCTCAATTCAGCTCAACTGGGCCCCTTTTCATAATTAATTAACAATAATTTATTTAACCCAAATTAGATTGTATTAAAATTAAAATTAATTATATTATTAATTAATACACATAATTTGGACCGTCTTAGGCTGAAAAATTAGTTCACCTTGGTGCTTCAAAATTGCTTCTCGGTTTTGTGCTTCTAGTAGTGTCTGCCGAGCCGTTTTTCGCCCTTTGTGCAAATCTGTCGAAAATAATCAAAATTAATTATAAAATTAATTAAAATTCAAAATTTTAATAATTTAAGTAAAAAATAATTATTTTATAATAATTATATACTTTTCGACAAGAATTTTACCGAAACTGCATGAATTTGAGTTAAAAAGGGCATGAAAAAGTGTGTATATTTTCGTGTTTCCAGTATCATTCTTGAGTTCTGTAGATATACAAAAACTCAGAACGATAGCTTAAATTCTGACTTTCAAAATAATTAGACTGCAGTAGCGTGTCCCTGAGTAGTAGAATGGTCAAGATTTTACCATGGCATTATTCTGATATAAAAATAAAGCCTGAGTAATTCCAACCTTATCATTCAACAGTACAAACTCTTTCCAACTTATTCTTTGAGATTTGCCACAGCATTTTAATTGCCCTAGCATATTTTCATTCAGAATTGATTTTATTAATCCATTCATTAAATTTCTTTATCAATTTATCATCTATTTCTTTTGCACAATTTAATTAGTCAATTTCATAGTAATAGCATAACCAATTATTTTAATCAATTTTGATCCCTATGGAGACGATACTCACTCATCACTTTATTGCTTGATTCGATATGTATACTTGCATATTCATATCACACATTCACATGCAACACCCACACCTTTCATAGGTGATAGCCCCACTGATAACTCAACAGGCTTCAAATCGGTTTGTCTCCCCTCTAGCATTTCCAATGAGGTCTTCCTAACACTCCTCCGATCTACTGAGATAATGTTCTTCCCACAATGAACATCTTCGGCTAGCTAAATTATCGATAGTACCTTGGTTTCACCGCTCATGTCCCACTCACTGGCACAATGCATTGTTGTTGTCGAGTATCCAAGAAAGTCATACAATCAGCAAAAGGAACCAACAAAGCATTAACCTTATCAAGGAAATTCAAGCCAAGAACATAGTCGTAATCATCCAAGTGAATTACCTCGAAGTCTTCCTTACCTTTCCACTGATCAATCTGTAGCTCAACTGCTTGTACTACTCCCATAGTTGGGACTTCTTTGGAATTTACAGTCTTGATCTTCTTGGTCAATTTGTTAATCGGGAGACCAAGTTTACCTATGGCTTTCTCTGATATGAACAAGTCTGATGCCCCCATATCAATAAGAACACTCTTTCTTGACCTGTAACGTTGATGTCCACATACATCAACACTTTCCATTTACGATCCCTCTTCACTTGCACAGAATTGAGTATCATTGACCAAGCTTTGAAGGCTCACTCTGGCTCCACTTTAACTTTTTTACTAATAGCGGATAGCTTATATCGCTCTGGACAGCCCCGTATCCTATGCGGAGCACTACAAAAGAAGCACTCCAATTGCTTCTTCTCACTCTCTCTGACCCTCTTGGCTTTGACAGAATGCACGATCGAACCAAGCCTCATTGATGCTCTATCTAGCAAATCATCTCCTTTGATGTTAGAAAGTGAAGATTTCTTTGAACAATCCTTCACCATATGTGGACCATTACAAATGAAGCATTTCACTAACCCCTTGAGTTTGTTGTTGGATTTCCACTTCCTATTTTGTGGTCTCTCATTGCCAACATTCTTACCATTTTCATCGTTGTCATTTTCATCTTCCTCATGGTCTTGCCCACCATTCTCCATCCTTGTGGGCTTGGTAGACTCGAACTTGTCTTTCTTCGGACCAAGCTCGACAAAAGACTCTGCCTCAGCCTTAGCTATAGTAAGCTCTATGATTCCTTGTCGACGCAACTCTTACTTCGCCCAAGGCTTCAACCTATCCTTAAACCAGTAAAATGCTTCTTTCTTGCTCAAGTTAGAGATTCAAAACATCAACTTACTGAAGTCTTTGACATACTCCCAAACAATACCTTGTTGCATAAGCCGGCGCAACTTCGCCTGAGCTTCCTCCTCAGCATATTATGGGTAAAACTACTTCTTCAACTCTCTTTGGAACTCCTCCAAAGTTCCAGTTGTGGTCTCACCTCATTTCTTATCTGTGGACCTACGACGCCACCACAAGAGAGCAAAATCAATAAAATAGATTAAAGCAGTGTTTACCTTAGTGGCATCATCCTCGATGCGCATTGCTCGGAAGTATTATTCCACTCTCCAGATAAAGTTGTCCACCTCTCTCGTGGACCTCGTCCCCTTGAACTCTTTCGGTTTGGGAACACCCATTTTCCATTGGTTAGGTCCCGAAGCCAACATCTCACTACCTAAAGCAACATTGTAGATCATGAGCTCCCCTTTGAGCTCTACAATATCTTCCTTCAAGGTCACCACTATGGCCTCGAGAGCATTATCCTTTACCTTCAGCTTGTCCACAGTGAAACTGAGAGACTCCAACAAAAAGTATTTCAATCACTCCTTCATTGAGCCCAACTCATTGGTGTGTCCCTCGACTACCTCAAGTGACTACCTCATATCCCCCATGGACTCATTAAGATTGACCACCTGATTTTCTAAAGTCAACAGAATTTCCCTCGATTGGATAGATTTGTTAGACCTCTCGCGGGTCTTCATTGGCTCAATCTAATTGTCTACTCCTTTCGTCATTTCGATCAGCGTGCTCGAAACCTTAGCTCGGATACCAATTGTCATAAAGCTAGAACTTTAGTTGTCATAACATTGCCTACATAAGAGTACGGGAGCCTAGTAAGCAAAGCTAGACACGGAGGGCCTAAATTAACGTAGAGTTGCCACTAACCAATTAGGGCTAGGTTGGCTAGCCACCTATCGTCTAAAAGTCTAGAATTAATACTACGGAAAAATCCTAAAAGTCTAGACTCGATCTCATCACCAAATTTTGGGTACCGAAGTACGGTTACGTGTGGGGAAGGTTATAGCACCCCCACAACGCCTATCCAGGGATAGTCCTACTGGGTCTTAGGAGATAGGTTTTTTTCATTTATGCATATTAATGTCTTAATCTAGGCTAAAATCTTATAGAAATCTTAAATAAAAACTCTAAAGAAAATGTATTCGGTCTACTTGTAACTCGATTAAGATGTGTTCACTAAACTTATCTAATTTGAAACTTAAATTAGAGATTTTTACTTTTAACGGAAACCCTAAATGATACCTAAATAATTCTAGTAAAATACCTTCAATTCCTAAAATTAATTCTATTTTAGAATTCTAAAAAAATCTAGAAATTACCAATGAATTAAGAGAAATATTAAAATACAACTACAACTTATTCGATCTTTTATTATTATTATTTTTAAAATATTTAATTAATAACATTGAACCTATCAAGATCTTACGAAAGTATCCTATGTCGGGTTTATGATTTATCTTACTTTAAAATTTTTTATCTAAGGTTTAAATTTGTCAAAATCCTAAAATAATATATCTTAAATAATATTTATTAGCTTTCTTAAAAAGTTTCTAAAATAAAATACTTAGAAAGACCTACTCATGATTTACAATTCACCTACAAAAATCTTTAGTTTTAATCTTGAACAAAGTCCTAAAGAATATTTACATATTAATTTAAAATTCTAAAGAGGAATCATATACAATATTTAAAATTAGTTTAAAACCCTAAAATAATATCCTACATATTATTTATAATTTTTTAGGGTAAATGGTAGATAAGATCTAACCTAAATCCAAATGTAAAAACCTTATGGTTTCATTAAAATGTAACACTTACTTAACTAACTTCATGTCAACATTTATAGGATGGAAAAATGACCTAAAATTCCCTCTTTTAAAACGAGTAGTAATAAAATAAGAAAATCAATTAAATTGGCTAAAGTTAATGAAAAGTTAAAATTCTTTCAAAAATGGCAATAATAAAAAAAACTTAAATAAATGAAATAAATAAGACTTTGACATAATGATGATAATAATAACAATAATACACCTTATTCATAATATAATAAAATAATCAAAGTAACATAAACAAATAATATTAAAATGTATGTAAGGGGAGTGTGTAAAAAAACATAAATATAAATGGACATGAAAATAAATAAAGACGAAATAAGAATAAATAAAAATTATACAAGTGTGAATAAATATAAAACATTACAATAAAGTGCATAATTGACATTAAATATATAAGGTATAAATGCAAATGAGAAAGGGAAGATATAAGTGTAAATAATTTATTAAAGATGGAAGCAAAATGGCATAGCTTGATTTTTGGACTAAAAGATAAAAAATGTGGAAGATAGAAGACTGATGTAGAAATTTATTTGCTTTTAATTTTGAAATTTCAGATTACAGGTTTAAATAAACAAAAGGGTTACGGGTGTAAATAGGCCAGAGAGTGAGGGCCGCACTGCAAAAAACGAGATATTTTTGTAAATTTAAAAAGTAAGGGAGTGGGAATAAATTATCCATTTTGGTACCTATAAATAGGGTAAATTTATTCATTCTTTCATTTTAACATCATTTTTTTTCAAAAAAATATTCTTCCTCCTCTTCCTCCTTCTATATTGGCCATGGCTCCATCACCGGAGAGTCCAACGGCTCTCCTGCTTCCGGTGGTGGAGCTGCCACATACGGTAGCCGGATTTTTTTTTTTTTTGCAAAATCAAAGTTTTCTTTTAAAAAATTCACAACTTTTCTTAAAAATCAAAGTTTTATTTCGAAATAGTTGAAAAAGATCAAAACTTTGTTTTAAAAATTTAAACTTTTCCTTTAAAATGACTAAAAACATATTTTTATTTTTAAAAATCTAAACTTTCTATTTTTTTTTTAAAAAAAATCACTATTTTTCTTAAAATCAAAGCTTTACTTCGAAATAGTTGAAAAAGATCAAAACTTTGTTTTAAAAATTTAAAATTTTCCTTTAAAATGACTAAAAATATATTTTTATTTTTAAAAATCTAAACTTTCTCTTTTTTTAAAAAAAATAACTATTTTTCTTAAAAATCAAACATTTATTTCGAAATAGTTGAAAAAAATCAAAACTTTGCTTTAAAATTTTAAACTTTTCCTTAAAATGACTAAAAAATATATTTTTATTTTTAAAAATCTAAAATTTCTCTTCTTTTTTTTAAAAAATCAAAACTTTTCCCAAGATCAAGCCCTTTTTAAAAACAAATATTCATTTTAGAAAAAGGAATGAAAAAAAAAGGGATTTTTGGGGCTCCTAGGGGCAAAGGACTGACAGTCTGGTAACGTCTCCTTCATCGAAGCCCAAAACTCGATCCCTCGTGACATGTTTATGGTAAAAAGAAAAGAAAAAGAAATAGCATGCTTGTTGTTGTTTTTTTTTTTACTTTTTTTTTATAAAAAAATAGAATATGAAAAGTTTTTTTTTTCTTTCATTTCATATATAATAATAACAATTTGGGCCCTTGATAGGCCAAAAAAGGAAACAAAAAGAAAAGAAAAACAAAGACCTCCAATTGACCAAAATCGGATGGGCTTCAAACGGGCCCAAGAGAGAACAAATATTTAAAGGGAACAAATGGGCCTCCAATTGGACTCGGACAAAAATGGGTGTCTACATTAGTCTTGCAATCCGTGCGACATTAAGCGATTTTTTAATTTCAAATTCGCTTAAGTTAAACCTAACTCTTGCAAAAGTGAGAATTCTCATTAGAAATCCTCCAAAGCACTGAAAATAAAGCAGAAGCAACTCAAAACAAAATAGCAACAAAAGAATAGAAAATGCTGCAAGAAAGCGGAGCACGGTAAGTGTTTAAGTAGATCTTCTCAAGGTATTATATTACTCCAAAAAGCATACAAAGAATGGGATGATTCCAAATGAATGGAGAGGTCTTTATTTATAGCTGAGTTTTCCTAAAACCAACATTACAGATTGAGTTACATCGACGATGGAGATTAGAGTATATCTACAATTGAGATTCTTAAGGGATTGACTCAATCCTTTAAGATTACAAAATTAAATCTTATTAGATCACAAATCTTCTAAAATTATTTTTCATATTTATTAAGATAAGCCCAATTTTTCATGACTGCATCACTAAGCCACCAATACTTCATGTAGATAGATTTATTCACATGTTCCACAAATCAGGCCAAATCAAGTGAATTGAATGAGTCTCATTTAATCGATTAACCTCCATAGAATGTTTTTTGCACAATTGTCATATAATTGAACCAAGATAAAAGTTTGTTCAAGTTAATGATATGCTCAGTTCCAACTTTTTCATTTTTAACAAAAATGATGAGAGCAACTACTTTTTGTTTTTCTAGTTTTTACAAATTTTCATTTTCCAATCCTTCATTCCTCATTCTTCATTCCTCATTCCACGCAAAAAGAGCATTACATACGAATGGCTTAGTCCATGTAACATTGTTCTATCAAATTTGAGAATATGTGGCAAGCTATAAAATATGATCGTTCTCATCATTGACAGATACATATCCAGATTCAGCAATTACAATATACTACTGAAACATGTAAAAAAAAAAAATATGATCTTAATTCTACGTTGTTGCTCCAATATTTATATTTGTACTGTAATTGTTGGAACTTGACGATCAATTTAGCAAAATCCACATCATTTAAATTGGAACATGTAAAGGAACTCGAATCTTAGTAAGATTTAAGAACTCTTTTTAGGACAACAATCCTAGAATCCATTTAAATTAGAACATGTAAAGGAACTCGAATCCTAGTAAGATTTAAGAACTGTTTTTAGGACAACAATCCTAGAATCCCACAACCGGGATTTCTTAGAATCTAAATCTCAAACAAATACGTACAATAATGACTTAAAAGAAACGATAAAGAATTTAGTAAGGAAATGCATGTAAAAACGAAGCTATTTGGAATAGAAATTAAGCAATAAACTTCAGTTGAAGGTTACATCATCATCGTCATCATCATCATCATCACCCCCATCACCAAAGTATCATAAATTTTGAGGTGGCAGCAACGGAAATCTAGTTTAGAAATATTGGAAGAAAAATTATAATGAAAAGAAAAAAACTGGTCAATTTCTTTAAACATGATGGATATTATTCTCATCCTGTTCTAACTCTTTTGCTGTAATAATAATAATAAATGAAAATTGAAGCCTCCTTTTGTCAAACTGACCTCAATCTCTTTGCTTTCACCTTATTCCTCTTTACCTTCAACATTAAATCACCAACAGAATCCGAAAATCCGAAGAAAAAATACAAATGTTATTTACCAAAACCTTTTTTTGTTGTCTCTACCTCAGGAGGGCTCAGCGAAAACGGTTTCAGTTTTGCTGAGCCACAAGTTGATCGAGCTGCATTTGCTCAAGCCAAGCTCCCAGCATGGCATTATCAACTGTATCTGAGTTCCTGCTAGAACCCTCACCTGAGACCGGTGCTGCTATTTTGTCTTTGATCTCAGTGGGAGACTCTTTTACAAGAGACTGAACCCATGATAAATCGGGCTCGTCTCCATTACCATGCTCAAACGAGGAGGATCTGCGATGCTTGCCTACCCCATCGGCATTGACAGCCCAGTCTGGCTTCCCATTGGAAGATCCCCATTTCGACCATGAATTAACCGGGGAACCAACAATGGCAGCCAAGCCAGAGCCAAGCTCCCTAGAGCTTAGGCTGCGAAATTCTTGCTGCTTCTCCCGTTGAGCTAACATTGAAACTCGCGAGCTCATCGGTGAGATAGGCTCAACATTTCGAGGAGACATCCTACCGGATAGAGAAGCCTGCAAGAGAGGATGCTCGATACTTTTAGGAGAGTAATTTGTATTAATAGGTGATAGCATACTTTGCTGTTGCTGAAATTGATTCAGAACGGCAGACTTATGGGTTGGAGAGAAAACAGCAGCAGCCAAAGCTTGATCGGAGTAACGCGGAGATGAGCTCTCAGCAGAAAAGAGATCATCGAGGTTTGATGGGGTCAGGGTCTTCATTCGACCAGATCGGTTAAAAGAACTTGAACTCATTGATGGCTGAGTAAGGCTGGATAACTCATTTATCAGCTGATGATGCTGCAAATCAAAATCGGGCAGTACATTGAAGTCTTCCGCTTGAATGTCTCTTGCATTAAGAGAAGATCGCAGACGACTAGATTGAAGGTTGCTTCCAGGAAGATGCAGTGCTGGAACATTAGGCTGTGGCCAGCCAACATTAGAATGAGGCATGCCATTCACAGACGGAGACATTGGTGGAGTGAACGGAGACGGTGACATAACAGATACAGAAGAAGGTGATCCAGGCAAGAGACTCATGGCAGCAGCAAAATCCATAGCTGTAGCACCTGAAGTACTAGATCGAGGAGATGGAACAGCGGAACCAGTGGAGACATAAAGAGGCCGGAGTTCCTCAGCTGTGTGAGCAAAGAAGCAGACCCTCCTTGCACAACTAGTACCATCCTTGCACAACCGGGTCCGATACTGAGCAGGGTGTAGCCAGCATTCAAAAACACCATGAGCATATTCACACATATCTCCGCGCCTACATGCCCCCTTGCGAAAATCGGGGCAAGGAACACAACTGTAATGGAACTTCCTAGGATCCCTTCTTCGAGCATTCTCCCCAGGGTGAACAAACGGGCACTCAGTCCAATCATGGGAGTAGGCACGCGAACAAGGCCGCACCTTGAAAGAATACATTCGGAACTCATCGGTTGAATAGATGCTGTTCTTGATGTCCGGAAGAGATGGATCAATTGGGTATTCCTTCTTCTCTGACACCGAAGAAATAGGAGCATCACTTGGCCTCAACTTAACCGGGGAATCTGAACCAGAAAACAATGACCCGTTTTCCTGTGAAGGTGACAGAGGAGGGGAATCAGAATTCGCAACAGCTGCAACCCTTGAATCAAAACAGGAACTCTCAGTTGCAAGGAGTTTTTCAAGAGTTAATTTCACATCTCGAAGCTTCGGAGGAACAACAATAACATCAACAGGAAGATGACCATTTGCGTCAACCATATTAACATCAGCACCGGCCGCTAAAAGCAGCTTCACGACATCGATAACATTATCAGCCCCACCAGAGGCAGCACAATGAAGGGCAGTGCTTTTGTCTCGGCCACACACACGGTTAACATCAGCATCCGAAGATGAAATGATCAGCTTAATAACGTCAATGCTACCATAGGTAGAAGCAACCATCAATGGAGTTCTCTCCTCATTAACCATCTGTTTCGAGCCTTTTTGACGACCATACCATAATCCAACCTCATCCACACTGAAAGGATCGTGCTCGATCCATCGTTTAAAGCCCTCAACATCATTATTAGCAGCAAGCTCAAGCAAGCTTGCAAAAGTATCATCAGTCACTAACGTCAAATGATTCATCTCTCTAGAAGGATGTCCGCTATCTTCAAAAGCAAGTACTTGATGTTATAGGAGTCGACTTCGGATTTAACTGCTTGGATTCACAACACATACTTTCATTCGATAAGAATCCAACTGAGATTAAGAAAAACAACAGCAATTACAATCAATTTCATACATACGATCAAATACTCCGTAAGATATTATATAAAAAATAATAAGTACAAAATAAAATAATAAACCCACATGGTATTCTAAGAAAACAACAAGGCCAAGTCTGTTTATCAAGAACATGTCAACCAAAACAAATAGTAGAAAATTAAATATAGATTTAGAGAAACAGTGAAATTGGGGATTTAAGTAATAGTACCGTACTTGAGAAAACATTATAGATCATCAGAACTTCAAAAGAAAATGAAATTACAACATATATTTTCCTACACCTTCAGACATTATGGCGAAGAACAGAACATAGCCTTTTATTAAAGAATTTAGGAAAAAAAATGAGAGGTAAATTATTATCAAGAAACTAATACAAGTTTTAAAATATCAAATAAAACATTTCTCTAACTTCCATCCATGTTTTTACTGTAAATAAACAAAAAGATCAAAAGCATATAAATATACTTTTTGTAGAAAAAAAAAAACTCATGATCCTAGAACGAATCTTTCAATGGTCATCAAAATCAAACTAAAATAACTTAATAAAAAAATATTAATATGAATCACTAAGAATAGAAGAAGTAAATAAAAGATCTGATTCTGGAGAAATCAAAATAAAACTGTTTAGCTAAGATAAACTAAACTGTAACCCCAAATAAAAGCCTTACCAGTTCAAAAATCCATACGAGTCCCAAGAAATCAATAAGGAGGAGAGAGATTTATACAGATCTACCGGGAAAAGAAGAAATGCTTCTTTGAGGTATATGTTCAAAAATGAAAAAGTAAAAGTATTAGTAATTAATCTCAATTAGATTTATATTTTGGGTTTTCTTAAGCTAGAAGGTGAGAGTTCTGAGAAAATGAACAGCTTCTCTTCTGCACTTCCTATGTCACTGCTGCTTCTTTTCTTTCATTAAAGAAAATTAGAAAAAAAAAATGGAAAAAGAAAAAATTAAAAAAAAAAAAAACATTGAAGAATTTCTTTTATTCTTTAGATAAAAGTTAAATGGACCGTCTAAATATAGTGGAAAGAGAAAAAAATAAAATAAGGCAAATAGATTTAAATGACGTTATTCTCCCTTGAGTGCTGACCTATGGAATAGTAACGCTTCATTTCCATCATGTCATTAAAATTTAAAGTAGGGTTATTTTTGTCAAAAGAAAAAGGATACGTGGTATGGATTTATTGGCTTTTGGTATTTTAACTAGGGACAATCTAAGTTTGTGTAATAATTTAACATTGTATCTTAAGTCAAATTGCTTAGAAATTCAACCTAAATTCACACTACATGACGGTTAAATTTTCGAAAAGAAATAGCAATCCACTGCAAGTTTTCCTACGGAGAATACGAAGGAAAGGATGACATGGCAGCTTTTCATTGGCTCATGAAACGTAAGGAGATTTTATTGTCCTTAAAACACCTTTGATATGTTGCCAAAAGGCATCCGTATCCTACTTATGAACCCATACGATTCTGTGAAACCTCATAGTCACTATAAAAAAAAATGCTTTTGCTAAACTGAGAACCGGTTGAGGAAGTGGAAAGGCAGAAGAGATGACCGGTTAAGTGAGTAAAGGAGAGGGACATATGACCGGAGGTGCCGGTGGAAGCACGGGCGTGCACGAGAAGGGGATTCAACTGGGATTTACAAAGAGGAATGGAGTCCGCCAGTCAATGGACTCGTAAGTGTACGAAGGGCGGACTCGAAAAGCCTTTATTAATTTTGGTTAATTGTGGACTCAAATCTCAAAAGAAAACAAAAAAGTAAAACAAGCATGGAGCACCAACACAGAAAAGAAGAAAAATACAATATACATTCTCCCTCCTAATATACAAGGTATATACTTTGTTCCTAAATTTCACCATTTGTATTTAGTTAGTATTTAATTTTTTATTTAATTCACACTTAAATTTTGATTCGTTTTAATATTTTTTATAAAGTTATTAAAATTAGATAACATAACATTATCAATAAATAATATGACATGTAATAGCCTCGTATTTTTAGCAAAAATTAATAAAAATAGAAAATCTCTTAAATATATAAATTTAAAAAAAAATTCTAAAATGAATCAAGACAAATAAGTATCCGGATTCAAAGGAAGTTGGATGTTTTGTTATCCATATTCATTTTGAAGTGCTTTTTAGTATTTTATATGTTTTTTTTTATAACCTATCAAATTTTATATTATTATTTTAAAATTAAAGATATATAATATATAAAACCTAAATAATTTATAAAAATATTTCGTAATAAGAATAAATTCTAAATTTATCTCAGTTTATTCAATCCATTTTAAACATGTTTTTTTAGTAATTTTATATATTTTTTCTATTTTATAAAATTTGAATGTATGAATATTGAAATATATAAAAATCAAATACTAAAACCTCAATACTTCAAAAACACTTAAATTAAAAAAAAATGATGTTTAAATCAAAAACACTTTTAATGAACTAAAAAAAATGGCATAATAGTATATAACAAGTGATCAATGATGTTTAAATCAAATAACTTGGATCGAGAATTAGGCAGAATGTCAATTTAGAGAATGATATTGAATTGGTTAGATTGAGAATCGATACAGACCGATTAAACCGACTAATAATTGATTGAATCGAGATTTAATTTATTTTTTAAAAATTTTAGTATTATTTAATTAAACCAATCGAATCAATTGATCAAACGAACCAATAATTTGAACGATTCAATCATTGATCCGATTCTAAAAACATTAATAGTAACAAATTAAAAAAAATTCAACCAAAATCATTAAAATACCGACAAAGAAAAAGATGAAAACTTGCTAAAATCATAAAATTTCCAAGCAAAACCTCACAATTATTGAAGTAAAAACAAAGAAGAAACCATATAAACAAGATGTACGATCTATTTAACAAATAAATTTGGCCAGAAAAAAACCTTGCAAATGAATAATCTATTTAAAGTATAAAAAACAAGATTTGAGTAAAACTAAAGCAAGGTCAATGGTTTTATTGAAGATAAAAGAAACTTTTCTGAAGATATATTGAAAAAGTGCAAAAAAATTCTAACATTTTCTAAAATATACATATAAGAACTTTTCTGAAAGTATTTTTTTTTTTAATACCGATTTTTTTAAAATTCTATAAATACTAGTAAATAAAAAATAAAATAAGAATTTCTTAAAAAAACTATTTTTGTAAAAGTATGATGTTTTTATATTATTGATATTTAAAATTTAAAAAATAAAATTATTAAAAAATACGTTTAGAAGTATCTTGGGTAAACTAGGTTTATCAGGATATCTAGTTGTCCAAGTTCATTGTGGGTATGAAATAATTTTTATAATTTTTTTTATTTTATATATTTTAAAAGATTTTTTAAATTTTATATTTTTCATTTCAAACTAATAATATAAAAACCTCATTTCTATAAAAAAAATAAAAATATCTAAAATTACTAAAAAGAACACATCAGGAGTGAATTTGGACAACCTAATATTCAAGTTCATGTGATTTGAGACATCCATTTGGCGAGGTTGAATTTGGACATAATAGTTTCTATTATTTTTTATAAATTTATATATTTTTAAAGATTCTTAAACTTTTTTATTAATGCTAGCCACGTGTCGTCGTATTATTGGTTGCCATTGTCATGTCTTCACATTTTAATAATCTTTAAAAAAATACCAAAGCTCGTGACGAAATCTAAATTTAAATATTAATTAGGTTCAAAAACAATTTAGGTACCAACTAGCATCAAGTGGCAGGACAAAGTATATATTAACTCCATAAATTATTGTGGATATTATAAACTAAGAGAATTTTAGAATGAACAAGAGAGAAGAATAAAAAAATTGAAAAGATGATTCAACTTTCATTTGGATACCAAACAGCTTATACATTTCCTCTATTTATAGGGCCTTAATCACAGTAGGTTACAAACATATAATAAAGATAATTAAGGTACCTTATAAATTCTTTAAGGGTTACAAGAGAATAAATTTAGGGGTTTGGAGAATTTTATAAGCATCTATTTATCAATAGATTTACAACACTCCCCCTTGGATGTCCATTAACAAAAATGTGCATTGTTAAAACCTTATTAGGTAAAATCCTAGGGATAAAAACCTAATGAAAGAAAAAAAAAGTACACAATCTCCTATTACGAGCTGCCTCGTTAAATAAATTTACTAGGAAAATCTAATGGGACAAAACCTTGGTTAAAGGAAAAGAGAACAGCGTGTTTTAGACTCCCCTTAATGTTAACATCACATTACATCTTTGAGCCGATGCATTCTAATCTTGTATACTAGACTTCCAAATGCTATGGTTGGCAATATATTGGTAAAAAGACCAGTCAAATTATCATTAGAACAGATTTGTTGAACTTCTATATGACATTTGATGTAACCACTATTCAATTGAGTTATATATGCTGCATTATCTTCGTAGAAGATCGTTGGCATCTTATCTTGCAAAGGCAAATCACATATCTTCTGGATATGTTAGGTCAAAAACTTTAGCCAAACACACTCTCGACTTGCCTTATGCATTACAATTATTTCTACATGATTTGAAGAGGCAACAATTATTGGATCTGATGCCCTAAGTGTACTATATTTGTTTTTACAATTAAATTTTTTCAGACAGAGTGGTTGATAAAAATATTCATGAATTATATTAATATCATTTGTATATTTTTCTCACGTAGTTTTTGCATGCAAAGCAAAATAGAAGCAAATATTGGCTCATTGGTTGTCTAATGTTTAAATTAATGCTAAGCGATATTACGTGGTCAAATCGTAATACGAAAGGACAACTTATATTAGTAGATAAACCTAAAAATGCCTTTAGTCTAATCAGAAATGAGCAAACCAATTGAAAGACTAATATGTCGTCTATCAAGTCCGATTGGAGAGATGTCTTCTCTTGGGCATCAGAGCGGATGACTCCCAAAAGATAGAGACATAAATGTGACTGACTAGACTGATAGTACATCAAACTAGACCCAAGAATATTAGACCCTAAATTCGTTTATGAATTTATTCACTTGTGAAGTTCAAAGTGTGGCATACCTTAATCCTGAGTGGATGATGGACTATGTATGCATGACTCATATACTTTGATGTAAGTAAAAGCTTGAGTTTAAATATATAAGGAATTGAAAGCTGGTGCTTCCGGTATATAACTTCTGCAGTATGTAGCATCATTCACAATAGTGGAATTCATAGCCCAAGAAATGGGTAAATGATATCCTCTCATTGGCATTACATGATATATGAAAAGTAAACGTGGCCACGAGTCGTTTTTCTTTGTGATAAATGACTTAATTGCTATTTGATAGTAATTGACTTTTCATGAAGGAAGATGTAATTATTACCATGAGATAAAATAAGATCATATTGGGGGAATAGATTTATCTAAAAAATATTAAGGATATCCTTTAAGGGTAACACACTTATGACAAGGTCATTGGACAATCACTGATCAAGTAGTTTTCATAATGGTATGTAATTGGGGAGAGTTAAGTCAAGATACTATATTGAAATGACTTCGTGACTAAATAAGTTTATAATTAATATGCGAAATGTAACACCCTTTACCTGACCCAGGCGACCAGTCCGGGAGTCGGGCGTCACATCAACCTGAATAACTTAACAACATTTTACACACTTAATCAGTTTCAAATTTCAAAGTTTGATTTGTATTATAGCTTGTATCGTACATGTTTTAATTCTTTACAAACTTCCTAACTTCATAAGTTAACAATTGTTTACTAACTTTGCGATGAGATTATAATATAGGTATATCCAACATAACCCCAGAGGCGTGGCCTCTAAGGGTGCCCCTTTATATACATGAAACAACCTCCCTGCCCTTCTCTAACACTGATTAGGGCTGGCTTAGTCCCTCTAGATATAAAGTCTTTACCTACCATGTACTCATGCAGTAGTTCAGAATAACTTAGTGAGATTTGTAAAATAAACTCATACATGGCAGCATAAATCTAAAGAAATTGAAATTCCTGGCTCAGAATTGAACTCTCTATTTTTCGTAGGAGGATTTGCGAATTTAGTTGACAAGGCCCATGCCATTTCTCTCTTTGAGTCGATTCTAGGCGGACTTGATCCCTCTCTGGTCATACCATACTCTATCTAGAAATACCCTCTTTTGGGTGTTACCCCCGGTCATCATTGTTTCAAACTTTCATTATACCCTCAATCACTAGCGATTTCTATAGGCATGTACCCGAGTAATTGCCACAAGCTTAGATCCTTACTTGAATAAAATCTCTTAAATTTCGTCACTCAAGGTACTCCAATAGGCCGATAATACCTAACACCACGTTCCCTTCTCGTGTGTTCTTTGACAGTTTCTACTCTTGGTAGCTCTATAAAGTCCTTTCCTGTAACAGCCCGGTTTAGACCCTAGTCAGAACAGTGGTTTCGGGACCACAAATTCGAGGTCAAAAAAATATTTTAATATTATTTTTAGTGTTTACAGTATGTGATTAAGCATGTGTGAAAGTTTTGTGAATTAATTTTATTGTTTGTGTGCCTAATTTGAGAAAATGACTAAATTGCATAAAACGTAAAAGTGACAATTTATGTGTTGATGTGTTCAGTTGAGTTGGTTTTTGAATGTGAAGGCCTTAAAATGAAATTAGGCCATTTTATTATAGTATGGACGGTAGTGGACATTCAATTTAAAGATTGAATGATATTTCATTAAGGGTAAAATGGGAAAATGATAATTAAGCTTAATTTAATAAAACAAAAGCATGAAAAATGGTTATTCCTCATCATCTTTGGCCGAAAATCATAAGAAAAGAAAAAGAAAAAGAAAGATAGGGTTCGGCACTTGCATAGCTCAATCAAGATCAAGAAAAGAGAAATTTGGACTTAGATCGAGGCAAGAACAAAGTGCTCGATTGATTGACTTGTTTCATAATTTCGATGTAACATCCCGGTTTAAGGTCTAGTCAAAATAGTGGTTCGAGACCACAAATTCGAGGGTCATGAATGAGTTTTTGAGGCTTATATTATGTATGCATGCTAGTGTGAAAGTTTCATGAAGCAATTTTGTGAAATTGTGGTTGAATTGTCCAAAAGGACTAAATTGCAAAAGTTACAAAATGTGTGTTTCTAGAAGCTATATGTGTGAAATAGCTTTAGATTATTAATTAGAGGTCCTTAAATAGCAATTTATCCAAATTCTAATTTTTGGACAAAAATGGGCATGGATGAGTTAAAATTGAAAGTTTTTCAAAAAGGGCATTTCGGTCATTTATCAATTAAGTGATTAAAATAGGTGAAAAGATGATAGAAATTCATTCATCTTCTTTCCATAGCTGCCGAAAATTTGAGAAGCCATTGTTAGGGTTCTTTCAATTTTTCAAGCTTGCTAGTAAGTGCTCCTAAGCCCGGTTTTTGATATTCTTTATATTTTTGAAGTCCCGATAGCATGAGTAAGCTATTTATAGCTATTTGGTGAGCTATCATGGATGTTCAAAAATGTACATATGTATGACATGCATGTATTTTGATGTTTTATGGAAGAATATGAAGGCTTGATGTAGTAGAAACATCTTTTGCTAAGTGATTTTCCATGAAAATGCATGTAGGGGCTTAGTTGTGAAAATCTTAAGTTTGGTCATACATGGGTGATTTAGTGAGATTTGATGAATGCTTTAGTTGAGTAAGTGGTTCGGCTAAGTATGAAAGAGTAGAAAGTTGAATAAAAATCACTTTATGAGCCTTTGGGACTAAAGTGTAAATATGGGAAAGTTTATGGGCAAAATAATAATTTTGCTAAAGTATGAGATATGGGTCAATTTAGTCAATGTGTGTATTGAATAAGCTAATTTATTCATTATAGATCAAGAAAACGGAGCCCGGATCGAAACCGAGGCAAAAGCAAGATGGTGGACTAAATTGCACATTTCAATACTTTTGAGTATCGAGGTAAGTCTATGCATAAAAAAATGCATTCATACTTACAATTTGTAAATGCTAGCTAGGGTGTAGCATGAATGAGAATGAATGAGAATGATTGGGAACCTATGTGGTTCGAGTAGAATAAATGTAATATAGATGTGAATGGATGAATAATTGGGTAAATAGACTTGTGCATGTGTTGTGATAATGCTAGATGGTAGGCTAAGTGCGATACCATCCTAATGCATATTGACGATGAGCTAGCTATGTGCGATGCTATCGTGAGGTATATCATCTAGTGAGCTATGTGCTGAATCACTACGAATACCATTATGGTAGGCTAAGTGCGATACCACCTTATTAATCAAATGTGGTGTGCTAAGTGCGAAACCACCGAGATATTGACTGTGTGTATTAACTGTGTGGATGAGTAGTATGGATTAGTTATGTAAACTAACTGTGTGGATGAGCTGTGTGGATAAGTTATGTGGATTGACTGTGTGGATATATTACGATAAATAATGATGTGTTGTATATTACGTAAATGTGATATTGAATGCAGGGGTGCATTTCAATGGTTATGAGTATGTGACTCATGATGTGTTGGAAATGTGGTAAGGGATAGAAAGAGTAAGCATAGTTGAGAATTACTTGTTGGTATAATGCTAATAGTTGCTTAGCTTATACTATGTTGCTTATTTGTTTATGTGTAAACTTACTAAGCTCAAAGCTTACTCTCTTTCTTTTCTCTTGTCTTATAGATTAAAGCGTTGAATCGAGATACGAGGATCATCAGAAGATAGCCCACATATCAGCACACTTTGGTACATAAAACTTAATGTTTTGTATATGGCATGTATAGGGGCTAGATAAGTTAGTAAATTTTGTTGTAAATGGCTAAGATGTGTTGGCCTATAGATGGATAGCTTATTTTGTATAATGCCATGGTTGTTGGCTATTACATTATATGAAATAAAGATGTAGTTTTCTATGTGAGAATGCACTTCAATTTGAGTTGATTATGATGGTGTTAGATGAGTATATGTTGAGTATGTTAGAAGGGTGAAAGGAACTTGACACTTAGTCTTGTTCTTGACCATGTGCGTAGACACACGGGCGTGTGTCTAGACCATGTGTGACACACGGTCAGCCTATGGGCGTGTGCTGTGGCCGTGCGTCCTCTGCATGTTAATATTTGAAAATAGAATAGACCACGGACTAGTCACACGGGCGTGTGCCTAGGGCGTGTGGGATTAGTCAGTGTTCACCACGATTGGGAAACACGGGCGTGCCATGGCCGTGGGGCAATTGGCAGAATACTCGAGCTTTTAGCACGGCTGTGGAACATGGGCATGTGTGTCCATGCACGGGCGTGTCTAATCTTGCACGGGCGTGTGAGACCTGTATATAAGAGAAAAAGTTTAAGGATCGTAAAAGTTTCGGATTAGTCTCGAGAGCCCTCGTGTGTATGAGTGAGGCCTCGTAAGTCGAGAATGAGGTTATATCGAGTAATGACGTTGAGCCTAAGTTGCGATTAAGTGGTTTGAGTTTGGTAACGCCTCGGGCCCGGTTCTCAGCGTAGAACCCGAGTAAGGGGTGTTACATTTAGTGGTATTAGAGCTATGGTTTAGTCGGTTCTAGGACTACCGTAGCGGGTGTAAGAGTCTAGCTATACATGCCATAAGTGTACGATGATAGTGTGGTGGTTTCTGATGATTTTAAATCTTGTTTTATATAGAATATGGATTTCGATCCATTAACTGCTGATGAAGCAACTAGTAATGCACCTCTCTGCGCAAGGAAATCGCAGGTGGTGCAAAGTGGACCTGAGGCGAGGGGTCAAGGGGAAGAGGCACGAGAAGCCTTTCTCCATATGATGAGTGATTAGTACTCAGACTACGTTCGAGCGAACCCTAACGCTCAACCTCCTCCACCTCCTCCTATACCTCAGCCAAATCCTGTGGCTCCTCAAGGTATGGATGTAGTGAGGATATCGAAACCCCCGGTGGATAAGATTAGGAAACACGGGCCTGAGGAGTTTAGAGCTAAGGTAGATGATGACCCAGAGAGGGCGGAGTTCTGGTTGGAGAACTCGGTGAGGGTGTTTGATGAAGAGATTCGGCGTACCACTGGTGGAAGACGCTGACGTTAGTGGTCCCAAAAGAGCGAGTGACGTGGGACTTCTTTCTGGAAGAGTTCCTAAGAAGTATATAAGCCGAGGGTTCAACGACCGAAAAGGAAAGAATTCCTTGAGTGAAGCAAGGAAGGATGACGATGGTTGAAATCACGAGCGTGAGTTTGTTAGGCTTAGCAAATACGCTCAAGAATGTGTGTCGGCAGAGACCATCTTGTGCAAGAGGTTCAAGATGGGTTGAATGAGGATATCAAACTCCTAGTGGGCATTTTAAAGTTGAAAGAATTTGTGGTGCTAGTTGAGGGGCAAGTAAGGCCGATGAATTGAGTTCGAGAAAAGAGAAGGGTCTGTGAGTGAAGCCCGAGATGCGAAAAAAAGAGACCGATGGGCAAGTCGTATCAAGCCCGATCGAAAAGATCCAGGAAGTGAATCATCGGACGTCGGCCTCGGTGGGGTATTCGCATCGAGACTTGGACAATACTCGTCAGGGTTCGAGAGTCCGAGCTCCCTCGATGGAAAGTGTGGGCAATACAAAGAGTAAATCGGAGTGTCCTAGTTGTGGTAGGTATCACACCGGAGAGTGTTAAGGAAACAGTCAGAAATGTTACAAATGTGGTTCCCCTGACCACTTTATCCGTGACTGTCCCGAGATGGATGATAAGGAAGAGAGGCAAGAAGTGAGACCTACTGATGTGTCTACGAGGGGTAGACCACCAAGGAACCCAAGAGGTGGGGCTAGTGGTAGAGGTGCGTCCAGGGACTCTGCTGTGAGACTAGAGGGTTGGGCACCTGCGAGGACGTACGCCATTCGCACTCGCGAAAAGGCATCCTCCCCTGATGTGATAATGGGTACTTTTTCTCTCTTTGACACCTCTGTTATTGCTTTAATAGATCCAGGGTCTACTCACTCTTATATTCGCATGAGATTAGCATCTAGTTTGAGTATGACCGTTGAGTCTACGGATATTGTGATTAAGGTGTCAAACCCGTTAGGAAAGCATGTGTTAGTGGACAAAGTGTGTAAGAATTGTCCTTTGTTGATTGAGAATTATTGTTTTCCAGTAAACCTGATGTTGTTGCCGTTTGATGAGTTCGATTTAATCCTAGGCATGGATTGGTTGACTACCCATAGTGTTTTAGTGAACTGTGGTAGTAAGTACATTGAACCAAATGTGAGAGTGGAGATGTAGTTCGAATTGAATCGAGTGGATCGGACACGTCTACCCATGATGATTTCTTCCTTAGTGGCCGAGAAATGTTTAAGAAAAGGGTGTGAGTCCTATCTTGCATTTGTGATGAATACTCAAGAGGTTGGAGTAGGGTTTGAAAGCAGATGCTGGTGGTATGTGAGTACCCAAATATGTTTCCTAAGAGTTACCGGATTACCTCCAGGTGAGAGAGGTCGAGTTTGGAATTGAGTTAGTTCGAGGAATGGCACCTATTTCGATTGCCCGCATGAATGGCACTTTGTAGAGTTAAAAGAATGAAGGTTCGATTACAAGAGTTGACAGATAAGGGTTTTGTAAGACCGAGCTACTCGCCGTGGGGTGCTCTGGTATTGTTTGTGAAGAAGAAAGATGGGTCTATGAGGTTGTGTATAGACTATAGACAACTGAACAAGGTGACGATTAAGAATAAGTATCCTTTACCAAGGATTGATGATCTTTCGATCAAGCTGAAGGAGCTACAGATGTTCTCCAAGATAGACTTGAGGTCTAGTTATTATCAACTCAGTGAAAAAGAGCAAGATGTGTTGAAAATTGCATTTCGGACAAGGTATGGCCATTATGAGTTTTTGGTTATGCCGTTTGGTTTGACGAATGCACCTGCGATTTTTATGGATCTGATGAACTGTATTTTCAGACCATATGTAGACAAGTTTGTGGTTGTCTTTATTGACGACATATTGATCTATTCTCAGGATGAGAATGATCATGAAGAGCACTTGAGAATTGTCTTGCAAACTTTGAGAGACAGGCAGTTGTATGCTAAGTTTAGCAAAAGTGAGTTTTGGCTCAGAGGGTCGGATTCCTAGGACACATGGTGTCGGTGATGAGTGTTAGAGTTGACCCGAGTAAGATATCTACCGTTATGGATTGGAAACCGCCGAGGAACGTGTCGTCAATCGTTTCTTGGAATTAGCGAGGATATTACGGACGTTTCATAAAGGGGTTCTCTGTGATTGCTACCCCGATGACGGCTATTGCATAAGGATGTCAAGTTTGAATGGATGAGACATGTCAACAGAGCTTCGAGAGACCGAAAACAATGTTGGTGAGGCACCGGTTTGGTTTAACCAGAATCGGGAAGGAGTTCGTGGTATATAGTGAGCGTCGCTTAATGGTCTCGATTGCGTGTTGATGCAAGAGGGTAAGGTAGTCGCTTACGCCTCGAGGCGATTAAAATCGCACGAAAAGAATTATCCGACTCACGATTTGGAGTTAGGCTGCGATTGTGTTTGCATTAAAGATTTGGCGACATTATTTGTATGGCGAAAAGTGCGAATCTTTACGGATCACAAGAGTTTAAAGTATTTGATGGATCGAAGGATCTAAATCGAGAGCAGAGACGGTGGCTTGAGTTGTTGAAAGACTATGAGTTAGTCATTGATTACCACCCGAAAAGCGAATGTGGTTGCGGATGCCTTGAGTAGGAAATCCTGTGCGCTCTAAGAGTTATGAGGTGAGTTTAGCATTGTCTGATGATGGTGCTATTTTGGCAGAGTTGAGAGCTAGGCCACTATTTGTTCAACAAATATGTGAGGCTCAGAGAAATGACAGTGAGATGCAAGCTAAGATAGCTAAGTGCGGATTAGAAAGTGATTTTGATTTTCGAGTGGATTTGAATGGTTGTCTGATGTATCGTGACAAAATTTGTGTTCCTAAAAATGAGGAGTTGATTCGAAAGGTTTTGTATGAGGCCCACAGTGGATGCTTGTCAGTACATCCGGGCAGTACGAAAATGTACAACGATTTGAGGAAGTCGTATTGGTGGCCGGGTATGAAAATAGATATTTCAGAGTTTGTGACTAAGTGTCTGATTTGCTAACAAGTGAAAGCTGAGCATCAAGTGCCTTGATTGCTTGATCGGTGATGGTTCCCGAATGGAAGTGGGATCGGGTTACCATAGATTTTGTGGCGGGGTTGCCGATGACTCAGAAAAGAGATCTTTGTGTGGGTTGTTGTGGATAGATTGACGAAGTCGGCTCACTTTATTCCAGTACGTGTTGATTATTCACTGGATAAGATAGCTGAGTTGTACGTGGCAGAGATAGTGAGATTGCATGGTGTACCTGTGTCTATTATATCGGATAGAGATCCAAGGTTTACTTCGAGATTCGGAAGAAGTTGGAAGAGGCCATGGAGTGCGAGATTGAATTTCGATCTTTGCGTTCCATCCGCAATCCGATGGTGGTCGATCTGAAAGAGTGATTCAAGTTCTTGAAGATATGCTTCGATCTTGTGTGCTAGAATTCGAAGGTAGTTGGGAGAGATATCTACCTTTGGTCGAATTAGCCTATAACAATAGTTATCGATCAGTATACGAGATGGCACCGTATGAGGCTTTGTATGGCTGTGAGTGTCGGACTCCTTTGTATTGGACCGAGCTTAACGAGAAACGAATCCATGGGGTCAATCTAGTAAAAGAGACCGAAGAGAAAGTGAAAGTAATCCGTAATAGTCTGAAAGTTGCTTGGACCGGCGTAAGTCGTATCGCGGTTTGAAAAGAAAAGAAATTGAGTTTGAGATAGGCGACAAAGTATTTTTGAAAGTATCGTCGTGGAAAAAGATTATGAGATTTGGACAAAAAGAGAAATTGAGTCCAAGGTTCATAGGGCCGTATGAGATTACAGACAGAATTGGGCCTGTAGCTTACCGGTTGGCTTTACCGGTAGAGTTGGAAAAGATTCATAACGTGTTCCATGTGTCGATATTGCGACGGTATCGCTCTGATCCTTCACATGTGATTCCTTCAGCGAAAATTGAGATAAGACCGAATATGTCTTATGAAGAGGAGCCGATTAAGATCTTGGCTCGAGAAGTGAAACAGTTGAGAAATAAGAGCATAGCACTAGTGAAAGTGTTATGGCAGAAACATGGTGTGGAAGAGGCTACGTGGGAAACGGAAGAAGCTATGAGAGAGCAACATCCAAACCTCTTTACTGGTAAGATTTTTGGGGATGAAAATCTCTAAAGGGGGGAGAGTTGTAACATCCCGGTTTAGGGCCTAGTCGGAATAGTGGTTCGATACCACAAATCCGAGGGTCATGAATGGGTTTTTGAGGCTTATATTATGTATGCGTGCTAGTGTGAAAGTTTCATGAAGCAATTTTGTGAAATTGTGGTTGAATTGTCCAAAAGGACTAAATTGCAAAAGTTGCAAAATGTGTATTTCTAGAAGCTATATGTGTGAAACAGCTTTAGATTATTAATTAGAGGTCCTTAAATAGCAATTTATCCAAATTCTAATTTTTGGACAAAAATGGGCATGGATGAGTTAAAATTGAAAGTTTATAAAAAAGGGCATTTCGGTCATTTGTCAATTAAGTGATTAAAATAGGTGAAAAGATGATAGAAATTCATTCATCTTCTTCCCATAGCTGCCAAAAATTTGAGAAGCCATTGTTAGGGTTCTTTCAATTTTTCAAGCTTGCTAGTAAGTGCTCCTAAGCCCGGTTTTTGATATTCTTTGTATTTTTGAAGTCCCGGTAGCGTGAGTAAGCTATTTATAGCTATTTGGTGAGCTATCATGGATGTTCAAAAATGTACATATGTATGACATGCATATATTTTGATGTTTTATGAAAGAATATGAAGGCTTGATGTAGTAGAAACATCTTTTGCTAAGTGATTTTCCATGAAAATGCATGTAGGGACTTAGTTATGAAAATCTTAAGTTTGGTCATACATGGGTGATTTAGTGAGATTTGATGAATGCTTTAGTTGAGTAAGTGGTTCGGCTAAGCATGAAAGAGTAGAAAGTTGAATAAAAATCACTTTACGAGCCTTTGGGACTAAAGTGTAAATATGAGAAAGTTTAGGGGCAAAATAGTAATTTTGCTAAAGTATGAGATGTGGGTCAATTTAGTCAATGTGTATTGAATAAGCTGATTTATTCATTATAGATCAAGAAAGACGAAGCCCGGATCGAAACCGAGGCAAAAGCAAGGTGGTGGACTAAATTGCACATTTCAATACTTTTGAGTATCGAGGTAAGTCTATGCATAAACAATGCCTTCATACTTACAATTTGTAAATGCTAGCTAGGGTGTAGCATGAATGAGAATGAATGAGAATGATTGGGAACCTATGTGGTTCGAGTAGAATGAATGTAATATAGATGTGAATGGATGAATAATTGGGTAAATAGACTTGTGCATGTGTTGTGATAATGCTAGATGGTAGGCTAAGTGCGATACCATCCTAATGCATATTGACGATGAGCTAGCTATGTGCGATGCTATCGTGAGGTATATCATCTTGTGAGCTATGTGCTGAATCACTACGAATACCGTTGTGGTAGGCTAAGTGCGATACCACCTTATTAATCAAATGTGGTGTGCTAAGTGCGAAACCACTGAGATATTGACTGTGTGTATTAACTGTGTGGATGAGTAGTGTGGATTAGTTATGTAAACTAACTGTGTGGATGAGCTGTGTGGATAAGTTATGTGGATTGACTGTGTAGATGTATTACGATAAATAATGATGTGTTGTATATTACGTAAATGTGATATTGAATACAGGGGTGCATTTCAATGGTTATGAGTATGTGACTCATGATGTGTTGGAAATGTGGTAAGGGATAGAAAGAGTAAGTATAGTTGTGAATTACTTGTTGGTATAATGCTAATAGTTGCTTAGCTTATACTATGTTGCTTATTTGTTTATGTGTAAACTTACTAAGCTCAAAGCTTACTCTCTTTCTTTTCCCTTGTCTTATAGATTAAAGCGTTGAATCGAGATACGAGGATCATCAGAAGATAGCCCACATATCAGTACACTTTGGTACATGAAACTTAATGTTTTGTATATGGCATGTATAGGGGCTAGATAAGTTAGTAAATTTTGTTATAAATGGCTAAGATGTGTTGGCCTATAGATGGATAGCTTATTTTGTATAATGCCATGGTTGTTGGCTATTACATTATATGAAAGAAAGATGTAGTTTTTTATGTGAGAATGCACTTCAATTTGAGTTGATTATGATGGTGTTAGATGAGTATATGTTGTGTATGTTAGAAGGGTGAAAGGAACTTGACACTTAGTCTTGTTCTTGACCATGTGGGTAGACACACGAACGTGTGTCTAGACCATGTGTGACTAGCAAAAGTGTTCGTTAACTAAGTGTTGGCACAGGTATGTACGGAACCTATGTGGTTGATAATGTCGTGTATGTATAAATGGATGATTATGTGAGTAATGACTATGAATGGTATTGTATATCATTATAAATGAAACTATGTGTTTGTTATTTTGTATATTGAATTTAAAAAGTTAAGTTAAATGTATTATATGACGAACTTACTAAGCTTTTAAGCTTACTGTGTGAAGTATTTCTCTATTTTACAGTGTAAATAAAGCTAGCTCGGATCCGGGGATCGTCAGCGACTCAATCACACTATCAACTATCTATCTTGGTACTTTTGAAAGTTGTATATATTTGGTATATGGCATGTATAGGCTAGTGAATCGTGGTATGTTTTGAGATGGATATATCTTGCCATGTGATATGCCTTGATAGGTGAATGATTTTGGTATGTGCTTTGGGTATGTGTAAATGTTGGATATTATGTGTATATATGTTCTATGTGAATGATCATTTTGGCATAAGTTAGTAAAATAGAAATGGTATGTTTCATGTTTAGATTTGGTAAGGATTAAATGATGAATGGTTCACATGATTTGGATGTGAAAATGATAATTTAGATTGGTATATTTGAGTTAGATTTGAATATGAAATGAATGATGTTGTTAAGAGACTAAATTGTACATGTTTTAGTATGTTTGGATGCTATTTGAGGTATGAAATTATGTGGTTTGATGCTTTTAGGTGTGACCCAAAGTGTGGGTGGCAAATTGGCCTTTCAAAATGGCCTAAATTTGCCCACACGGTTGAGCACACGGGCGTGTGGCTCGACCGTGTCCCCTAAGTTTGCAAATTGAAACAAGTCAGACTCGCACACGGGCCAGACACACGGACGTGTGACTGGCCATGTGAAATAAGTCGGTGTCGACCACGGGTGAAGCACACGGGCGTGTCTACGGCCGTGTGGACAAGTCAGTATGTATGCCTGTTTGACACGGTTTGGACACACGGTGTGTGCGAGATATGAGAGGCACACACTACTACCCACACGGGCATGTGACCTCTGTAGCTTTGAAAAATGTTAAGTTTTTGGAAAAATTTCGTATGTGCTCGGTTTAGTCCCGACCCCTTTCCAATGCATGTTTAAGGTCTCGAAGACCTTGTTAAGGGACTTAATGACATTGTTTGATTGTGATTTAATGATATATGGATAATAAAGATTAAATGTTGTGATTTGATTGGTAATACCTCTTAACCCTATTCCAGCGACGGATACGGGTTAGGGGTGTTACATTTTATTGGTATCAGAGCTACGGTTTAGTCGATTCTAGGACTAACGTAGTGTGTGAGAGTCTAGCTATACATGCCATATATACGCCTATGATAGTGTGATGAATCAATACAGTTAAAAATGTGTTTTTATATAGAAAATGGATCTCAATCGAGCAGTAGCTAACGATGTCGAAAGTAATGTGCCTGCTCCCGTGCAAGAGACATCGCCGGCTAAATCTAGGCTGATAACTAGTAGTCACGAGGGAGAGGCAAAGCAAGCCTTCTTCCAAATGATGAGTGAGTGGTTTACGGAGTTTGTTCGAACGAATCCGGCTGCTCAACAACCTCCACCCCTACAAGTACCTGTAGTGCCACAAGTTTTAGATTCGATCCGATTGAGTAAGCCTCCTGTGGATAAAATTTGGAAGTACGGGGCCGAAGAGTTCAGGGCCACAGTTGATGATGATGCTGAGCGAGCTGAATTTTGGCTCGAGAATACAATTCGAGTGTTTGATGAAATGTCATTGACTCCTGATGAATGCCTAAAATGTGATATTTCACTGTTGAGAGATACAGCGTATAATTGGTGGGAAACATTGATATATGTGGTTTCGAGAGAAAGAATCACCTGAGATTTCTTTCAAGCTGAATTCCGGAAGAAATATATCAGTCAACGGTTTATTGACCAGAAACGTAAAGAGTTTCTAGAGCTGAAACAGAGCCGTATGACTGTTACAGAATATGAACGGGAGTTTATGAGGTTGAGTCAGTATGCACGGGAATGTGTTTCGACGGAAACTACTATGTGTAAACGATTCGTCAAAGGTTTGAATGAAGACATTAAACTGCTGGTTGGAATACTTGATTTGAATGAGTTTGTAGTATTAGTTGAAAGAGCCTGCAAAGCTGAGGAGCTTAGTAAAGAAAAGAAGAAAGCGGACTCAGAGGCTAGAGATGAAAGAAAAAGGTCGATGAGCAAGTCATATCAACCTTCGTCAAAGAGATTCAGAGATGCAACTAATCGCTCAAATGTTTCGTTTGGACATTCGAGTAAAGATCGTGTGAAACAAAATACTGGTCCTAAAACTCAAATTCCAATTGAATCGAGTGTTGGAAGTGTCAGAAGTAATAAGCCTGGGTGTAGATAGTGTAGAAGACATCATATCGGAGAATGTTGGGGCAAGTATAATAATAGAGCTTGCTATAAATGTGGATCACGAGATCACTTTATTCGGGACTACCCAGAGTTAGTTGAGAAAGATAATGTTCAGAGTGCGAGGCCGAGCAACACGACGGCTAGGGGTAGACCACCCAGAAACACTGGAAATGTGAGTGGTGGTCAGAGAGGAACATCAGATACAGCTGTGAGATCTGAGACGGGAGCACCTGCCCGAGTCTACGCTATTTACGCTCGAGAAGAAGCGTCATCTCCAGACGTCATTACTGGTACTTTTACTCTGTTTGATACTGATGTGATTGCATTGATAGATTCAGGATCTACTCATTCATATGTGTGTGTGAATCTAGTATCTAGTAAGACTTTGCCTATTGAGTTTACTGAATTTGTAATTAGAGTATCGAACCCTTTAGGCAAGTGTGTCTTGGTTGATAAAGTATGCAAGAATTGTCCGTTGATGTATCGGGATAATTGTTTTTCGGCTAATCTGATGCTGCTACCCTTTGATGAATTTGATATAATTCTGGGTATGGATTGGCTAACTTTGCATAATGCCATTGTGAATTGCAAAAGGAAGAGTATTAATTTGAGAAGTCAGAATGGAGAGATAGTTCGAATTGAATCCAATGATTTGAATGGGCTACCTGCTGTAATATCTTCGATGAAAGCTTTGAATTATGTGAAAAAGGGATGTGCAGCTTATCTTGCGTATGTGATAGATACAAAAGTGACAGAAAAGAAAGTTGAATCTGTGCCTGTGGTTTATGAGTTTCAAGATGTGTTCCCTGAAGAACTACCGGGTTTACCTCCGATACGAGAAGTCGAGTTTGGTATTGATTTAGTACCGGGAACGACTCCTATCTCAATAGCTCCGTATAGAATGGCACCAACAGAATTGAAAGAATTGAAGTCTCAGTTGCAAGAGTTGACAGATAGAGGATTTGCACGACCGAGTTTCTCACCTTGGGGTGCTCCTGTGTTGTTTGTGAAAAGAAAGATGGCACTATGAGGATGTGTATTGATTACCGATCCGAATTTTGGCACGTGAGATCAAAGAGTTGAGAAATAAGAAAATTTCTTTAGTGAAAGTGTTGTGGCACAAACACGTAGTTGAAGAGGCTACGTGGGAGCCTGAAGATGTTATGAAAGAGCAATATCCGAATCTATTCACTGGTAAGATTTTTGGGGACGAAAATCCCTAAGGGGGAGAGTTTTAACAGCCCGGTTTAGACCCTAGTCGGAACAGTGGTTTCGGGACCACAAATTCGAGGTCAAAAAAATATTTTAATATTATTTTTAGTGTTTACAGTATGTGATTGAGCATGTGTGAAAGTTTCGTAAATTAATTTTATTGTTTGTGTGCCTAATTTGAGAAAAGGACTAAATTGTATAAAAGGTAAAAGTGACAATTTATGTGTTGATGTGTTCAGTTGAGTTGGTTTTTGAATGTGAAGGCCTTAAAATGAAATTAGGCCATTTTATTATAGTATGGACGGTAGTGGACATTCAATTTAAAGATTGAATGATATTTCATTAAGGGTAAAATGGGAAAATGGTAATTAAGCTTAATTTAATAAAACAAAAGCATGAAAAATGGTTATTCCTCATCATCTTTGGCCGAAAATCATAAGAAAAGAAAAAGAAAAAGAAAGCTAGGGTTCGGCACTTGCATAGCTCAATCAAGATCAAGAAAAGAGAAATTTGGACTTAAATCGAGGCAAGAACAAAGTGCTCGATTGATCGACTTGTTTTGTAATTTCGACGTCTGAGGTAATTTCGTGAATAATACGAATTGTTAAATGGTGTTCATATAATATGTAATGAATGAATATATGTAGTTGATGAATTGATAATGTTGTATGTGGATTTGAGTGTTGTGGCACTAGGTGTGCATGAATGGAATTGATACAGTAGTGAATGGCACTGTATGTGCAAAATAAAGAAAGCATTGACTATATTGATTGGCACTGTGTGTGCGATACCGAGTTAAATTTGGTTTAATATAAAGGCACTAAGTGTGCGATGATATTAAAGCTTCGACTAAGAAATTGGCACTAAGTGTGCAAGTAAATCAAATGATTAATGAAGATTGATCGAAATGTGGTATTGAGCATTGACTAGCAAAAGTGTTCGTTAACTAAGTGTTGGCACAGGTATGTACGGAACCTATGTGGTTGATAATGTCGTGTATGTATAAATGGATGATTATGTGAGTAATGACTATGAATGGGATTGTATATCATTATAAATGAAACTATGTGTTAGTTATTTTGTATATTGAATTTAAAAAGGTTAAGTTAAATGTATTATATGGCGAACTTACTAAGCTTTTAAGCTTACTGTGTGAAGTATTTCTCTGTTTTACAATGTCAAAAAAGCTAGCTCAGATCCGGGGATCGTCAGCAACTCAATCACACTATCGGCTATCTATCTTGGTACTTTTGGAAGTTGCATATATTTGGTATATGGCATGTATAGGCTAGTGAATCGTGGTATGTTTTGAGATGGATATATCTTGCCATGTGATATGGCTTGATAGATGAATGATTTTGGTATGTGCTTTGGGTATGTGTAAAGGTTGGATATTATGTGTATATATGTTCTATTTGAATGATCATTTTGGCATAAGTTAGTAAAATGGAAATGGTATGTTTCATGTTTAGATTTGGTAAGGATTAAATGATGAATGGTTCACATGATTTGGATGTGAAAATGATAATTTAGATTGGTATATTTGAGTTAGATTTGAATATGAAATGAATGATGTTGTTAAGAGACTAAATTGTACATGTTTTAATATGTTTGGATGCTATTTGAGGTATGAAATTATGTGGTTTGATGCTTGTAGGTGTGACCCAAAGTGTGGGTGGCAAATTGGCCTTTCAAAATGGCCTAAATTTGCCAACACGGTTCAGCACACGGGCGTGTGGCTCGACCGTGTCCCCTAAGTTTGCAAATTGAAACAAGTTAGACTCGCACACGGGCTAGACACACGGGCGCGTGACTGGCCGTGTGAAATAAGTCAGTGTCGACCACGGGTAAAGCACACGGGTGTGTCTACGGCCGTGTGGACAAGTCTGTATGTATGCCCTGTTTTGACACGGCTTGGACACACGAGTGTGTCTGAGACCGTGTGAGGCACACGGCCTACCCACACGGGCGTGTGACCTTTGTACCTTTGAAAATGTTAAGTTTTTTAAAAAATTTCGTATGTGCTCGGTTTAGTCCCGACCCCTTTCCAATGCATGTTTAAGGTCTCGTAGACCTTATTAAGGGACTTAATGACATTGTTTGATTGTGATTTCATGATATATGGATAATGAAGATTAAATGTTGTGATTTGATTGGTAATGCCTCTTAACCCTATTCCGGCGACGGATACGGGTTAGGGGTGTTACATTTCCATTTTACAGGGTCCTTATAGACTTTGCTTCCCACTACTTTCTGACGGACTTTATTAATCACGCAACCTTTAGCTTGCATTTCCTTCTATGAAGCCTCTTGTTAGTCCACTTATTTCTCATTCATCTCTTTGTCGATTTCAAAATTAGGATTTTATCCTTTGCAAACTCTTCTACATTTGGTTAACTAATATGAGATCCATGACTTCCCTAGCGGACTCTTATTGGGGAAAGTCTCGTTTAAGGAATTGCTCCCTTCTTTCACGCATGACTAAGTTAGGACACTTCCTAGGATCCATTTGTCATTGCCCTTAGTGAAATCCCTAGTTGTTTCAATATCTTGTGTCCTTAGACATGCCAAGTCCATTCTGTCAAATGCTTGGTCGGTAAAGTCACCTTGCAACTCCTCCTTTATACCTTGGCAAGTCGCCTGGTAACTAATCTATGGACTCTACATGTTTCCATAGCCAATCTATGGCCTTACTAGAGTAATCCCATGTTTAATGTTCTGGCAAGCTACCCCTGTTTACTGTCCCGACGGACTCTATTAGTTGCCATAGTTGAACTTTGGTCTTACACCTAATAACCCCTGTGCTTACTGTCTCGACGAACCCTATTGGTTGACATAGCCAAGTTATGGTCTTATACCTTACACCTCTTTGAGGTGTTGCCCCGAAAGACCTTAGTAAACACCTCTAACCTGTCTCCGTTGTCGAATTAGGGTTACAAAGCATTACCATACAATTGGACATATTTAAACAACATAATACTCAATAATTTAAATATATCATAAACCATTCATTCACATACATTTTGTCCCTAAATCGAGCCTTCGAGTCCCTAGAAATAGCTTAGAAGCAATTCGGGACTAATTTGAAACTATACGGAAAGTTTAGGAAAAAGTAGAAAAATTTGAAAACAAGGGTCACACGGCCATGTAACTTTCAAAATAGGGACACACGGCTGTGTCCTCACCCGTGTCCTCACCCGTGTAACTCACTGACTCGGGTCACACAGCCGTGTAACTCTCTGAGTTGCCCCAAAATGCCCGTGTGCCAGGCTGTGTAACTCACTGACTTGAACCTTTAGAAATCTTCAGATGACACACGGTCGTGTCGCCAAGCCATGTGCCTCACACGGTTGAGTCACACTCCCTTATCCCAGGCTGTGTGAATCCAAAATTTACCTAAAATCAAACCATTTCAAAACCATTTCATGCATAAACATTCAAACCAATTGTGCACACATTCAAGGGATCAAAACACCATCTAAAGCATGCATAAACATACCATTTCAAGCATCCTAGACCACCTGACCAATATGCCATTCGAAAGCACCAAAATTATACCAAAACATTACAAATTACCATTACATGACCATAAAAGACTAATTCCAAACCATCATTTACATACCAAAAAGCCATATTTACAAGTATTTTAAAATTGTAAAAATGATCTAACTTTAAATAATCACTAAAAGTTCATCAAGTTCAAACTTAAACTTCACAAGTATGATCATACCAATTCACAAATTTCACATTCACAAAACATCATAATACTAAAGACTTCTCCTATTACATGCCACTTTAACCAACTTGAAACAAATAGAAAATGACTACCAAGGTATAGATGATAGTGTGTGAGCTTCCAAGCCGATCCAATCGATGCAATGATTCCAAGAGTCCTATGAAATCAAATTAAAACAAATAAGCACGAAAAAGCTTAGTAAGTTTGATAAATCAACTCATTTACTACAAATTTCCAAGTTTCCAAAGGTATTTCACCGACAATAAGTCTGAATAATACCGGTACTAAGCCTACTAGGCACATAAGCCTAAATAACATCGGCACTAAACCTGAATAACACCGGCACTAAGCCTGAATAACACCGGCACTAAGCCTGAATAACATCAGCACTAAGCCTGTTAGGTATTAAGCCTGAAAAATAGTACGTTTCAACATTTACATATCAATACATAACATAATTTAAAGATTAATTCACTAACAAGGAATTGAATTCAATTATACATAAACATAAAATGAACTTACTAGACTAGTTTGTAGTAATCGCAAAAGCACAGGGGCTACTCCAAAATCTTTTCTTTTCCACGATCGTCAACACATTCGTGATCTAAAACAATAGTTTCATTCAATTGAATACTTATAAACTTCAATTTAATCCAAAATTTATATTTATGAAAACTTATGAAATTACCCCTAACGTTCAAATTTTTTACAATTTAATCTTTAAGCTCATAACTTGCAATTTAACTATTTTAACTAAAATCCAATTTAAATAATGATACAAAGAACCTTGAAGCAATCCATTATTACCAACATTTCACAACAAAACCATGGATTTACACTTTAAAAAATTTAATCCCTATTTCTAAAATTTATCAAAAATCACTTAACAAAACATGTTCATCTTACAACAAAGACTAATAATCTACCAACTAACTTCAAAAAACATTCAAGAACATCCATGGCAAGTCCCTCAACCTTTAACAATTTTACAAATTAACCCCTGGGCTAGCTAGATTAAGCTAAAACAGATTAAAAAACATAAAAATCACTAAAATTTATGACGAGATGGTAAGATGGCTTATGATGTAGGTAAATCAAATAACAAAGGCCATATAGCTCAAAATACGGTTTCAAAGGATAATTATAAATAAGGTAAGCTTGAAAGGCTCAAACGATCCAAACAAAATCTGCCTATATCATTTTCAGATTCTTATGCTTACTAGGATTTCACCTTAAGAAAGTTACTAGGACAAATCTAAAGACTTAAATCTTCATGCATGCCTAATTCCTAAGGAAAAGTAAATTTCATGGCTAACATACATAAGACTTAGAAAACACAATATTATCATGATTAAGCTAACATACTTTCAAAAAAACTTCAATAGAATAAAAAAATATACTTTCATATGAGCTAACTTATTAACAAAAATTTCTCTGAGCATTAATTTATTTCAACATGCTTATATGTGAAAATTGATTTTTTTTTTTTAAAAAAATCATGCCAGATTGGCCTTTAACCCCTTTAAAAAGAAGCTGTCCTCATTGAAAATTAACAAAATAAAGAATGGGAACTGTACACCAGGTAGGATTTCAAGAAAGAGAGGTGAGTCATTAAGACTGCTTAAGTATCAAGTCTTTCTTTGAAAAATCCAATCCTAGACATGTACATTCGCATTACCACACTACTTTGCTCTTTACTAGAGAACAAAATTAATGGAAAGACATCGACTTAATTTATTCATAACTTGTAATTTATTCAATTTTATTGTGCGAAAGCAAAATACTACCAAAATAAATATAAAAATAAAAAATGTCTTAAATGAAATACTAAGAAACATAAATTCCCCTATTTGATTAATTTGTACCATCCCCTTTGTCTTATTCCTTCCCCTTCTTGCTTGAATTCCCAAACTCTTCTTGCCTTGAATCTTGCTCCCATGACTCAAAAACATGATCTGGAAACTCAGGAATGATTGTAGACTGATTATTAGAGAAATTCTTAACAACATTCCTTATAGAGTCATCTCTTATTTTTGCATATTTTCAAGAAGCCTGTTGTTAGTTATGCATAAATTTCCATATATCTATCATAGTTGAAAATTTTGACTTAGCATTGATATTCGAAGGAGTAGTCATTAGAATGGTCAACTCAGGATTAGCAGTTGTCTCAACTGGTTCAACAACATTCCGTTCCATTCTTGGTTCTGGGCTATTCGGTTCTCTTTCAGATTCTGCTTTTTTTGGTTCATTTACTGAGTCAGCATGAGGTTCAGAATTGGTTAACGACTCTTCAGGTTCTGGTTTGTTTGGTTCTGTAACACCTCTAACCCATCTTCATTACCAGATTAGGGTTACAGAGCATTACGATGCATATCATATACAAATAACATAATTTAAACCTACACTTATTAATTAAAAATTAATAATTCAAATCAAATAATATTCTTATCATATAAACATTTATGTGTCTTACATTGAGTATACGAGACCTAAAAATGACTTTGCAATCAATCAGGGATCAATTTGAATTAAAACAGAAAATATAAAATTTTTTAAAAATAGGGGTCACACAGCCGTGTGACAAAGCCCAGGCCGTGTGGCTTAGGGACATGGTCGTGTGGCCAACCGTATAACAGATCGTGTAACATTCAAAATACCCTTACATGGTCGTGTCGTAGGCCGTGTGTTAGACTGTGTGTATATTCAAAATAAGGTCACATGGCTGTGTCACAGATCGTGTACCAAACTGACTTGAAACAGACGACCGTGTGAAGAGGCCGTGTGCAGAACACAATCGTGTGACAACCTGTGTCCCAAGCTGTGTGCCCCTAGTTGAACCTTCGAATGCAAGTTTACCAAATTGAACTTACTTGGACCACAAGTAACTCATTTACCAGCAATTAAACCTATTTAAAACGCATCTAAACAAGTCCAAACATGTTTAAAACATTCAACCTATGTGCCTAACCAATGTGCCCTCATTGACACCACAATTTTTATACATAAACATCAAGCAATTCACTTAAAACATCAAATTCATATTCATGTCAATCAATCATAAAAAAATGCCTCAAAATATCAATTACCAAATCATATACCAAAGACACCTCAAACTTATCCATTATCATTAACTACCTACCAAATTGACCATATTTCAACATCATAAGAGAAACCAAACCAAAACAATGTCAAATAACAAATGTACCAAGCATAACCACATCCAAAATATCATCAACATCAAACATAGATTACCAATCCAAATCCATATAAGCTTAGTTACAATTTAACTAACATGTTAAGTTTAACAACTTCAAATCCTATATACATGCCACAAATCGTAAAAACTAAAAACAAATGCTACTGAAAAAGGGGTTGGATAGCGCGAGCTCTGAAGTTGATCCGTTCGACCAGTTCCATAATACGATAGCTACAAAAAACAATAAAAGAGGCAGAGTAAGCTTATAAAGCTTAGTAAGTTTATAGGTATTGATAGCACTAGAAAGAACATAGGTTTTCCCCCTTACTTATTGGTTAAATTGTTCCCATTTAGTTATCCTTAGCAAATATTTTAGCATTTTTAGTTTAGTAAATTGCATTTTATAACTCAATGAATCCTAGCCTATTTTATCCTTAATTTGCTATCTTTTTGCATTAATGTCGCTGCATGAGTTAATTCCAGATTGCGTCCAGAATTGTCACCGCACCTGACAACTGATCGGATAATAACTAAAATTACGTGAGTTGTCTAGTTTGGTATAACCAACCTGTATGTACAAGGACAGAATAATTCTGAGGAAAGGACACCTATACTGTGGAGGAGGACATAAAAGGTTGACGTGAGAAGAAAAGAGGGAGTATTTTTCTTAATCATCATCTTCTTCATCCTACCTTGAAGCTTGCGACTATGGTAGCTTAAGCCTCTCCTGGGTGAGCCAACGTGAAAATTGATGCAGACAAGCTTCTGACGAGGCGACCTAAGTGTGAGACAAAAGGGAATAGAGAGATTCAGTCGAGTTGTCTAGGAATAGTATTCTCCACTCGATTCTTTCTTATTTCTTTCTAAATGCTGGTGATATTCTCTGTTTTCTGTTTGTATGAAATTACACATGAATTCTTGGTTAAATGTTATCTTATTCAATCTTGCTTTTATTTTTTAATATTGGGGTTTGAATGTTTCTTAACACAGAAGTGTTATTACAGTCACTGACACTGGAAAATGCACTGACAGTTCAAGCTAACAAGCATTACAACGGAAGTTGAGTGAGGATTAGAGGAATTTAGTCCACTTGTTTTTAATAGTGCCATGTTGCCATCATCTGAAGGTGGATTTAATGTGTATGTTTAAGTCTCAGATTAAATAGAGGAGTGACGCTAGGTAAGATATACATTGCATTTTATTGCCTCGACAATCACCTATCCTTTTATACCTTGTGAGAACTTAGTATTCTATTGAAGATTCATGTTGGGGATCCCAGTTTATCATTATCATATTTTAATTTATTATTTTCAAGTTATTGCATCGACTACTATCCTCACAATTTATCTGGTTTATATCTAATTATTGCACCGACATTAATAGACAAAAGACACCCATCCCTTTGGGATCGGTATCCGACAGACTCACATCTGTCTACTATACTTGCATCCATAGTGTACGCTTGCACATTTTTACTGTGACATTAATCAATCAATCAAGTTTTTGGCGCTGTTGCCGGGATGGCATTTGTTTGATGTTTATTTTTGTTTTTGTGTGTCTTTGCACTTTGTTTTCCTTATATAATATTTTGTATTCATTAACTGGTTTTTCTTTGTTGCTATTTCTTCAACTTCATTATAGGTGTTTTATAACCCGAAGCAAGTCAGATTTTCTTGCCAATTTTGATCCAAAAATTGAAAGGACTGTTCGGAGTAGACTTCGAGAACAAAGAAATATGACTTTACCAGGAAATAATGCAGCCATACCCCCGATGCAATAGCAAATTGTTAATAACCCATTGTTGCCACAAGATGCTCACATACAAAATATGACTATACGAGATTTTGTAGTACCTGCCTTGGATGATTTACAACCGAGAGTTGTTAGGCCAGCAATCCAAGATAGGAATTTTGGACTTAAGCTAGTAATGTTTCAAATTCTAAATTCTAATGGACAATATGCTGGACTGCTACATGAAGATGCAAGAAAACATCTTAAATCCTTTTTGTTGATCTGTGCTTCCTTTAGTCAACAAGGCATTCCTGATGATGCCTTAAAGATGCAATTATTTCCTTATTCCTTACAAGGATGAGCCCTTACTTGGTTTTTTGGGCTACCTGCTGGATCAATTACTTACTGGGATGCACTAGCAACACAGTTTGTTTTGCGATTTAACCCGCCAACAATGAATGCTCGTCTTCAAATTGACATTACTACTTATCATCAGCTGGATGATGAAAATCTTCACACCACATGGGAACGTTTTAAATCTTTACTTTGACGCTGTCCCATGCACGACATTCAACCAGAAACACAAATTGAGATTTTTTATATTGGGCTGAATTCACATACAAGGAATCTTGTCGACATATCAACCAATGGACCTTTGCTAGATTGTGCTTATAATGGTGCTGTGATAATTTTTGAGAGAATTGCTCAGAATGATTATCAATACCCTATCTGTAACAGCCCGGTTTAGACCTTAGTCAGAATAGTGGTTTCGAGACCATAAATCTGAGGTCAGAAAAATATTTTAATATTATTTTTGGTGTTTATAATATGTGATTGAGTATGTGTGAAAGTTCTGTGTGAAAATTTTAACGTTTGTGTGTTTACTTTGCAAAAAGGACTTAATCGCATAAAATGTAAAAGCTGTGTGCTGATTGTTAAAGTGCTTGTTTGGCATGGCTTTCTAAATTAAAGGTCCTTATTATGTAATTGGACCATGGATAGTGGAGATGGACATAAATGGCCTAATAATTGATGGTTAAATGGTTGATAAATAAAAGGGCAAAATGGTAAAACATGAATTAAGTTCACATTAGTTATAATAAAACATAAGATAGTGGCATGGATGTTCATCTTCTACCAAAAATTGAAAGAAAAAGAAGAGAAAAATAGCTAGTTAGGTTCGGCAAGCTCAAGCTTCAATCGGGTATGTGTTTTTTATCGGCTTTTAATGATTTCTATGTTTTTGTGATCGTTGCTTTGTGATCTATCAAACCCATGCTTTAATTTTAGAATTTGATGATGATTTTGAAATATGCCATTGATGAATGCTTGAACTTTGTGATAGCAGGTGATGAAATATGAAAGATATGTGTTAGATTAACATGTTTTATCTTGGGATTTTTAGTGAATTTGAGTAATTTGGACTAAATTGTGAAAATAATATTTTGAAGGACTAAAATGTGAAAAAAATGAAATATGTGGGTTTGTATGGACATGAGGAATATTCGGCCAAGCATGGGAATATTGAAATTATGTGTATTTGGTGATTTTGTGAAAGAGGGACTAAAGTGTCGGAATGTGAAAATGTGAGGGCTATTTTGTAAAATGCCCTAAATAGGTGTGTCTGGATTAAACCGAATGAATTGGTGATTGAATGTGTTGAGTTTAATATTATATAGATCAAGAAAAGAGAGATTTGGATCGAGATCGAGGCAAAGACAAAGTGCTTGATTAATTGACTAGTCTCGGTATTTCGACATTCGAGGTAAGTTCGTTTATAATACAAATTTTTTAAATTATGTTGATGTGATATTAAATGAAAGATTATGTGGTTAATGGATTGGTAATGTTAAATGTGGATTGAGAGATGTGTGGTCTAAGTGTGCGAAATAGAGTTTATACAGTAAAGAACGGCACTGTGTGTGCGAGATTGAGAAAGTATCGATTATATTGATTGGCACTGTGTGTGCGATACTAAGTTAAATTCGGTTTAAATAAAAGGCACTAAGTGTGCGATGATGTTTAAGCTTCGGCTATGAAATTGGCACTAAGTGTGCGATTGAATCGAAGGAATAATGAAGATTTGATCGAAATGTGGTATCGAGCATTGAATAGCAAAACTGGTTGTTAACTAAGTGTTGGCAAAGGTATGTATGGAAGCTATGTGGTTGATGAATTTGGAAATAAGTGAATGGATAGTTATGTGAGTATTGTAAATGGATGAGATTATGCATTTTTGAGAAATAATCTATGTGATGGTTTATTTTGTGTATTGATTTTTAAATTATTGAGTTAGTAGTATTATATTACGAACTTACTAAGCTCTTAAGCTTACTGTGTGGAGTTTTCTCTGTTTTACAATGTGTTTAAAGCTAGCTCGGATCCGAGAATCGTCAGCGACTCAATCACACTATCGGCTATCTATTTTGGTACTTTAGAAAGTCGTGTATATTTGGAATATGGCATGTATAGGCTAGTGACTATGATATGTTTTGAATGTTTTAGCCTTGCCATGTGATATGGCTTGGTAATTTGATGATTTTGGTATTTGCCTTGGATGTGTAAAAAGACAGTTAAAGATGTGCATATGTGATCTATGTGAGTAATCATTTTGGTATAAATTAGTAGAATGGAAATGGTATGTTTTATGATGGTTTTGGTAGGGATTAAATGATGCATAAATTACATGTCTTTGTAAGTGTAATTGTTACTTTGTGATGGTAAGTTGAGATGGATTGAATAGGAAGAGGAATGATGATGTTAAGAGATTAAATTGAGTATGTTTTGGTATGTTTGAATGCTATTTGAGGTATGAAATTGAATTGGTTTGTGCTTGTAGGTGAGACCCTTAGTGTGGGTGGCAAATTGGCCTTGTAAATGGCCTATAATTGCCCACACGGTTGAGCACACGGGCATGTGGGTCGACCATGTCATTCGAATTTGCAAATTGAAACAAGTCAGGCTCGCACACGGGCTAGACACACGGGCGTGTGACTGGCCGTGTGGTGCAAGTCAGTGTCGACCACGGGTGAGGCATACGGGCGTGCCTCAGGCCGTGTGGACAAGTCAGTATGTATGCCCTGTTTTGCCACGGCTTGGACACATGGGAGTGTCCGATGCCGTGTGAGGCACACGGCCTACCCACACAGGCGTGTGACCCCTGTAGCTTGGAAAAATGTTTAATTTTTGGAAAATTTCGTATGTGTTCAGTTTAGTCCCGACCCCTTTTGAACACGTGTTTAAGGTCGCGTATACCTTATTAAGGGACTATATGTATACATATTGATATGTTTGAATGGTGTTATACTATGTGTTGAGAAATGATTGTAAATGTTCCGATTGTTCGGTAATGCCTCTTAACCCTATTCCGACGACGGTTACGGGTTAGGGGTGTTATATTTTATTGGTATCAGAGCTATGGTTTAGTCAATTCTAGGACTAACGTAGCGCGTGTGAGTCTAGCTATACATGCCATATATATAACTGCGATAGTGTGATGAATCTTGACAGTTAAAAATGTGTTTTCGTATAGTAAATGGATTCCAATCGAGCTGTTGCTGATGATGTTGAGAGCTATGCGCCTGCTCCCGCTCAAGGGACAGCACTGGCTAAATTTAGGCCGAATGCTAGTAGTCAAGAGAGAGAGAGGCTAAGCAAGCCTTCTTCCGAGTGATGAGTGAGTGGTTTTCGGAGTTCGTTCGAACGAATCCGGCTGCTCAACAACCTCCACCCCCACAAGTACCTATAGTTACACAAGTGACAGATCCAATCCGATTGAGTAAGCCTCCTGTGGATAAAATTCAAAAGTATGGGGCTGAAGAGTTTAGAGCTACGGTCGATGATGATGCTGAACGAGCTGAGTTTTGGCTCAAGAATACAATTCGAGTGTTTGAATGCTTGAAATGTGCTATTTCATTATTGAGAGATACGACATATAATTGGTGGAAAACGTTGATATCCGTGGTTCCGAGAGAGAGAATCACCTGAGATTTCTTTCAAGTTGAATTCTGAAAGAAGTATATCAGTCAACGATTCATAGATCAGAAATGTAAAGAATTCTTTGAGCTAAAACAGGGCCGTATGTCAGTTACAAAATATGAATGGGAGTTTGTGAGATTAAGTCAGTATGCACGAGAATGTGTTTCGACCGAAGCTACTATGTGTAAACGTTTCATTGAAGGGCTGAATGAAGACATTAAATTGTTGGTTGGAATACTTGATTTGAATGAATTTGTAGTGTTAGTTGAAAGAGCTTGCAAAGCTGAAGAACTGAGCAAAGAAAAGAAGAAAGCAGAATCCAAAGCTAGAGATGAAAGAAAAAGATCGATGAGCAAGTCGTATCAACCTCCATCAAAGAGATTCAAAGATGCAATCAATCGTTCAAATGTTTCATTTGGACATTCGAGTAGAGAACGTGTGAGACAAAGTGTTGGTCCAAGAACTCAAATTCTGATTGAATCAAGTGTTGGAAGTGTCAAAAGCAACAAGCCTGAGTGTAGACAGTGTGGGAGACGACATGTTGGAGAATGCTGGGGCAAGTATAATAATAGAGTTTGCTATAAATGTGGATCACGAGATCACTTCATTCGAGATTGCCCAGAGTTAGCTGAGAAAGACAATGTTTAGAGTGCGAGGCTGAGTAATATGACGGCTAGGGGTAGACCACTCAGAAACACCGAAAATGTTAGTGGTAGCCAGAGAGGAACAACAGATACAGCTGTGAGATCTGAGGCGAGAGCACCTACCCGAGCTTATGCTATCCGCGCTCGTGAAGAAGCAACATCTCCAGACGTTATAACTGGTACTTTTACTCTGTTTGATACTGATGTGATTGCATTGATAGATCCAGGATCTACTCATTCATATGTGTGTGTGAATCTAGTATCTAGTAAGACTCTGCCTGTTGAGTCTATTGAATTTGTAATTAGAGTATCGAACCCCTTAGGCAAGTGTGTTCTGGTTGATAAAGTGTGCAAGAACTGTCCGTTGATGTTTCGAGATGTTTGTTTTCCGGCTAATTTGATATTGTTACCATTCAATGAATTTGATATAATTCTGGGTACGTGTTTTATGTCTCGGGAGACTCTATTAGTTGTCATAGCTGAGCTATGGTTTTACACCTTATAACCCCTGTGTTTACTGTCCTGGCCATTCCTCCATTTCACCACTTTTAACCTTGATGCTTGAACACCGCAGTGTCCCCCCTCTGCAAGGCCCGAAGCTTCGCACATCACGGTTTGCACTCAGCAAAGTCTGTATGGCGGTATACAAAAACACCATTTCCTGGATCCTAACTTTATCTAACCCGTCGATACTTTTCTTAGTGCCCAACATAGTGCACACATATATATATATCACAAGCATTTCACCTAAACACTTATATTTATATCATTAACATGTTGTAACAACCCGTTTTTTAGTGGTGTCAGAAATAGTGGTTTCAAGACCCCAAATTCGACGAAAGATTTTGAAAATATTATTATTTAATATTTACAAGTCAAATATAATATTATATTGAATTTTTATTTGATAATTTTTGGTAAGTAAATGAAAATTTAAGTACAAGTGGTTTATCCCTAAAGTCAATTTGTTTTGAAAAATAAGGTTTCAGGACCTCGTTTCTGCAAATCGAGCTCATAAATATTTTTATTAAATATTTATGGAGTTACTCTATAGGTATATTGAAGTTTGGTTCGAAGATTTTAGTGATTCGATAGTTAATTAAAGGAAAAAGACTAAATAGCAAAAGTTGTAAAACTTAATTCGCTATTGATTTTTATTAGTTTAAAAGGTCTAAAAGGTAATCATGTGAAGGTTTATGTTGCAGTTAGCCACTTTTAAATAAGTGGGGCGGTTAATGCTTTCTTATAAATGATTTCATGTTATTTTTTAATTAAATTTGATTATTTGTTAATATAATAAAAACATAAAATATGATAGAAAGAACCATCATCTTCTTGTTTTTGTTTTTCCACCGTACAAAAAAAAAAGAAAAGGAAAAAGAAAGAAAGGAGAAGCCATTTTTGATCGATTAATGCTTTCTTATAAATGATTTCATGTTATTTTTTTAATTAAACTTGATTATTTGTTAATATAATAAAAACATAAAATATGATAGAAAGAACCATCATCTTCTTGTTTTTGTTTTTCCACCGTACAAAAAAAAAAAGAAAAGAAAAAGAAAGGAGAAGTCATTTTTGATCGGTCAAGCTTTCAACCATGCATGTAAGCTAATTTCGAACCCGTTTCTTGTCATTTTTATGTTTTTGAGATCGTTGCAACTAGGTCCAACTAACTTGTATCTCCGATTTCAAAACTGTTAAAGATTTTAGAAATTTCCATTGATGAATCTTAGATTTTTTTTATAGAAATTGTTAGATTTGGAAGCTTTGAAATGTTTAAGGACTAGTTGATTAAGTAAATTTTGTTAATTTGTATATAGGGAATAAGTTGTTAAAACAATAATTGCATGAAATTCTTGTGAAAGTATGTGAAATATGGGCTGTTCAAAGATTATATTATGCTCAGCTAGTATGGTTTGGGATTAAATATGTTTAATTGTAAAAGTTTCGAGTTTAGGACTAAATTGAACAAAAGGTAAAAGTTAAGGGTAAAAGTGTAAAATGTTGATAAAGGATTATATATGTGAATTTAAGTGTTTTAAAGTATTTGAATTGGTTACTTGAATGAAAATATTATATTTAGATCAAGAAAAGGATCTGTTGGTTGATAATCGCAGGAAAGGAAAAAGTCATCGAGTAGTTCTCGTTGAAGTGTTCGTAGCTATTGTTGTTAGGTAAGTTCATACCGTATTATTTTGTGTATTTTCTAATGTTATTATTAAAATTATGTAACTTGATGACATTGATTATAACCTGAAATATTACGATTGAATTGGTGAGAAAATGGATTGAAATGTAAACTAATATATGGTTGCGTGAATCGAGCCCGGATGAACATAAGATAGGATACAATTGGCATGCCAATAGGTTATATTGTGCGCTGTATGAGTTTGACTTGTGCTGAGATGATGATTCCTGACGTATTCCTGTCCACTGAATATAACAGAGTCCAACATTTGTTACGGACTACTGTGTTATATTTACAGTGATTTTGGTGTGTTACCGGGGGCGGATGTAAAGCCTTCGGGCTTGGCACTTGGTGCCGAGGTGTGTTTCTGGTGGGATGTTAGCCTACGGGCTAGGCACTTGGTGCCAAGGCATGCTCTCGGTTGGTTTTGCTTGTTTGTGTGTTTTGGTGGGTAACCGCGTATCCGTATCTGTTATATCATTCATCAGGTAGATTTTCAATGGTTAAATGACTTGCTAATGAATTATATAAATGTTTATATGATTTTCGATATTATATCATGATTTGATTGACCTTGTATTATTGAATAGATTATGCAACTCATGTATATAAAACTCACCTGTTGAATGATTTTGGTTGACATGACTAATATTTTTTAACATTGTTGTTAAATGTATAAAATGAAATGGGTATATAAAACCATTATATGGTATGAGACATTGAATGGTGAAATTGATATGAATTATTGAAACGAAATTTGGTTTACGAAATTTGGTTTACAAAATGATTGTTTGTTAAAGGTGTAATATGAAATGGTTATATGAGATGGTATGTCTAATATGTTTACTTGTATATGTTTTATAACATGATAAAGTTATAAGTTTCATATATATGAACTCACTAACCTTGTGAGACTTATGATATCTATATGTTAATGATGAACTCTTGACCTTGTTACGGTATTTAGTTGAGAAATATTTAAGTTCCAGCCGTTACGGTAAGTTAAAGTTTATATTTTTTTACGAACTTACTAAGCTTTATGTAAGCTTACCTTGTGTTGGTTTCTCTTGCTTGTAGATTGTTGGATTCGGGCTATTGATTAGGTTGATTTTGGAGATCACACTATCTGTCAACTTATTCGGTAGCTAGTTGTTCATTTAGTTCAGTTATAAGTGGCATGTAAATAGGGTTTTGGCTATGTATGTTATAAGCACTATGGTTATATTTTGTGCCTTTTGGATGAAATCACGTCTTTCATGTTTTGGTGACTTGAATTTGGTAGTTTATCACTTGATGCCTATCTTGATCATTATTGTGGAAAGGTCATTTTGGTTTAGGTTATAAACAACATGTACTAAAAGTTTATAAGCACAAATATATATAACCAAGTTATGTATGTTTAACTTTATAAAAATGGTTAAGGTACTATCTAATAGGTACTTTTGGTTTTGTATAGTCAAGTATACATAAGTGGTATGATTCATGCTTCTGAAATGCTTGGATACATGTTTTGTGATTTGGTAAATGATGTATGTGAATTGGATTTTTAAATGTTTGAAGTGTGGTGCCAATGAGGGCACATTGGTTAGGCACATAGGTTGAATGTTTTTGGTATGTTTTTAGCATGTTTAAATGTATTTTGAATAGGTGAAAATGGTTGGAAATGGTTTGGCTTGATACCTAATAAATGGTGTATGAAATTGCTTGATTTTGAAGTCATTTGGATGTACACGGGCTGTCACATGACTGTGTGCCACACACAGTCTTATTTATTTTAGTGTAGGTTGGTCTACACGGGCACAATTAGTTACATGGTTTGGCCATATGGCCATGTCTCTATGCCATGCGGCCTGGGCTTTCTCACACGGTTTGGCCACATGGCCATGTCTCTGTGCCACACGGCCTGGGCTTTGTCACAGGGTCGTGTGACCCCTGTTTTCAAAAATTGTCAATTTTTCCAAAGTTTTCTGATTTGTTTCAAAATCATCCCTGAATGTCCCCGAACGTTCCTAAACTATTTTTAGGGCCCCGTAGGCTCAGTTTAAGGCCCATAAGTGTATTTCTACCTTGATGAAAATAAATTATTGAATATTTTTATTTAATTTGTATAATTGTTTTTATTTGAAGTTAAGTGCTCCGATTTGTACTGTAATACTCTATAACCCTAATCTAATGACAGAGATGAGTTAGGGGTGTTACACATGTGGTTCACCACCCATAAATACTTCAATTAAAAACTAAACAAACATTTAATATTCAGACAATCCAGCACACTTAGTCTCCATATTCATGTAGTACTATGAGTTCAAACAGGACAAAACAACATAGACACACAACAACCATTGGTTCAATCTCTTAAATCACCCAGAGATGTAGCCCAAAGACTCATATTGTTTCCTTAATCCTCATCAGCCTAGCTTATCTAAACACCAGAGCCTCTTTCATCCTGGCAGCTAAACATGACAACCATTTATCGACTAAATCAAAGTTATTTAACCTTAAAACCTAGAATCCAATTTACAGAAACTTGTCAGGAACCCTTACTTTCTCCTTTCTTGAATTCTCAGGTATTGGAGGATAATAAAGCTTACCTGATACTCAATTTCTCTACTTCTAGACTTTAATCCTCACAACAACTACAACATATAGAGCTTCCTTCAACTTCATCCTCTCCTTCAGAATGACCGAAGAAGACGATTCTATGGAGAAAAAATTTTGTAAACAGAATTGAGAAAATTTTGTCTCCACACACACCGATATATATACTCCTTTGGTATGATCTTCACCAGCCATCGTAGCCTTTCATCCGTAATCATTTTGTCTCCCATTATGAAAGCAGCCGGTTCCAATCTATGTAAACCAGAATTGAAACCCAATTATTTTATCGTCAAGTCATCGATTTTTCCCTGAATTCCAAGTAAAGTCCAACAAGTTTCCATTAGTTCAATTAAGTCCCCTAATTCCTATAAATTAGATTTTATTTAGGATCTGGGTGTGACACGAAAATCTAGAACTTAAATATGAATCATTTGTGTCCTAATCATATATGTCCAGTCTGTCCCTCCACTAACTTGTTGAAAACATAAATGAATTTCATTTAGAATCAAATTAACATAAATGGATAGAAATGATAAAGTTAGAGAAATGTGTTACATTCGAAAATGAATGTGGTTTCTTACTAAGTATGGAAATGACCTGAAAATTAATTTAAGTTTTTCGAATTATTATTTAGGTAAAAAATTGAATTTCAAAATGGAATTAATTTAAGTGGTCATTGTGAATCTGTTGAATGTAGAAATTAAATATATTTTCTCATAAATTCTTTTAGGAAAAAGTTGTCATGACTTTAACGAAATTAGAATTGGGTTGAAAAAATTTATTTAATTGGAAAATTAATTTAATAAATAATATTTATTTCTAGAAATAGAAAAACATGAATTGGGTTGGATTAAATTGTAAAGTATTAGGTTAAAATTCCAAGAAGCACATATAATTGGACTCAATACATGAGAAGCCTAATACTACCCCCTCTCTCTTAGTATAACTAAAGGACTAGTCTTTCTATAAGATAAGTATTATTTGTATTCTGCTAATTCAACCAAGATTCTTCTATCTCTCCCTAGAAATAGATAACACTAGTAAGGTTAAAAAAAAAGTTTTACACAACTTTGAGATATTGTTATTTTGCCTGAAAATAGTCAGAATTTATTTCGAAGTATAAATTCTATTTTCTGTGAATAACAATTCTACCGGTTTCTACAAGAGAGAGATAGATAGAGAGAGAGATTTTCTATCCTACAGAAAGTAAGAAAATTATTTTTGGTTATGTTTTTTATTCATAATTGTCCGAGCCAACACTCAAAGTGATTCATGGTACGAGAATAGCAGAGAAGGTCATTCGGTTGAAAGTCAAGAATGTCAAGGATCCATCTCACACAAAGCATAGGTAATTTCGGGAAAGGTTTATTGCTATAAATATCACAAACCGACTCAGTTTTTAATTTTTTATTTTTCCACTGTGAAAGAAAACCGTGTTTGAACGAGATTTTTTCCAACGATTGGTGTCAGAGCTAGGTTGTGTTATGTTTATAGTATAAATCAATACCGAAATTTTCTCTCTTCTTCATGTTTGGTTAATTTTTTTATAAGATGTGACATTCTTATAATTATTAGCATGTTTTAGATTATGTATGTGAATGAATGTATTTTTTATTATTTTAATATTTATATGATAAAGTAATTTTGCCAAAGTTGTGATTCCTTGAAATTAAAATGGTTGTAATTATTATTTTACTAAATTTTTGGGATATGTAATTAGATCGTAGACTATCACTCCACGTAGGAATTATTTTATTTATTTTAAAATAATTCATGTGATTCGAAAATGAACAGAAGTGTTATGTAACTGAATTTTTCGATGAATCCCGAAGAATCGAGACACATCCAAGACTAATAATCGAGACGACACAAACTCGACTTAGCCAATTGAAAAAAGACTGATGGTGGTCCGATGGCGGAGGCTACCGATGGTTCGATGATGGTCGATGGTTATGCGACGGTGGAAATGGCGATGACTCAATGATGGTGATGTCAACCGTCGAGGCAGCGAAAGTCCATGGTGACGATAATAGTTCAACTACAGATCCCTTCGATACTTTTCAAGTCATTTGTGGTTTTGGGGAAAATCCCAAAAATTGGGTTATTTGGCTTTCACCTAGAAGACCCAAAGTATGCTTTGGGGTAACAATTGTAATTTTTTCTTTATTATTTTTTCTAGAATAGAATTATGGAAACTTTGACTGGTCAAATTCATTTAATTTTAAGTTTTCCTGTGATAGCATGATGAAATTTAAATTGACTGCAAAATATGTTCATGCTTATGTATGATAAACATGCCATATAGTTTAGAAAAAGAATGTCACATGTACTTGTCATGCATTTATTAATCATTCATTATTGAAATCGAACATAAAAAACACTGCATGTTCTTAAAAGTTGAGTGGGAGAAGGTCTCTAAACAAAACTTACGACCTCCATTGATGATCTCTTGTGATGGCATGAAATGGACCTGCCCCAAGGTAGATGTTGTCATGTAGATTTCACTGAGGAGATTTCCTAAAAGAAAAAAAGAATTATCTTGTAATCGAGTCCATCCATCCAATTACACCAATATGTGGCGGTGTGCCACTCATATAATTGCAGCTGAGCTACCATACATAAATTTGCGGTCTAGCCGCAATAATTGCAGTATAAAATTTCATATAGCATTTCCTCCATCACATCATAACCCACCCCCAAACATATGCATATCATAATCATAAAACATACACACATATATCATATAACACATGGCATGCCTACACTTATATTTTATATAGATCATAACATAACACATAGTTTGTTTGTAAATTATCCAACTTAACATACATTTTAAGATTATCCATATTATTTACGTACTAAAACTTTGCTTTTCTAACCCCATACGATGCCTGCGGACCAAATTTTTAAGTCCCTCAAATAGCCCCTAATCGGGCCCTAAAATTGGGCAAAAAAGCCTACAAGACCCAAAAACCTAGCTCGTGTGGTCCATACAGTCTACAAAGTTTCACACAGCTATGTCCCCCACACGGTTGCGTGCTCCACACAGCCTTCTGGCGCTAGGGAATATCGAAAAATAGCCCTTGTTTCAGGTTTTATCGAGTTTCTATCGAGTTTTAGTGTCGTTTTCACACACCTGATAGTGAGATTGATCCTCCACACAGTTGTACACTTAAAATCCTACAAATTGCACCAAAACCAACGATTACAACTTCGATTTAACATGAAAAATACCACTTAAATTCACTCTTTTCTAAAAAAAAACAGTTCCTATATGCATAAACAAGCACTTACCACAAACTTCCAGCAACTACTACAAAAACTTAATTTGCCAAAGGGTTGTCTATCACCACACGCTCTTCTCCTATCTACAACAACAAACCACAATACTATATCAATCATAAAATCATTAATATAAGGATTTTCACTTAAAACAACAAAACCCCAACCTTAGAAACGAATTAATGTTCCACACAACTTACCAACACAAACAAGCCACCACGAGGAAAATAAAGAAACAAGTGAACAACAGAATCACAACAAGCCTCAACTGTAACATCCTTAAATCGGGGTGTTGCATTTACGTGTGTTTGCATGTGATAGTATGGTTGTGGTGCTAGTCTAGGGTGTTTTAGGGGCTAGGCATGAGCCAGGAATAGGCTAGAGCCTTGTCTAAAATTTTTGGTTTTGGATACTTGGAAGGGGGAGCTGAGAGGGTTAGGTGTTAAGGGAAATTATTGGACTGCTTTGACACAAGTATTCCAGTGGTAAAGTGGCAAGGGAGGCGCCACTTAGGCACAAGGGGGAGTGACGCCACATGCAAGTGGGAGAGCCTTGGTTCGAGCTGCAGGAATTCCTTTCCTTTATTCTTTTGACGCCAGGAGGACTTGGAGGAGGTGTTCTCAAGATGGACTCAGGTGGATTCTTTGTTGAAAGAGTCAACAGATTCAAAGGAGTGGTGGGGAGAAGTTGTAGGAGTTTGACTCATTCAAATCTATTTGAATGAGTGGTCGAGAGAAAATTGAGGAGATGGGCATGGGAGCTTAGAGTTGGCGAATGTCAAACTCTAGGGGAGAGGAGGAATCGGCTTGGATAGCTTAGAGGGGGTGCCGAATTTTAATAGACAACTTAGGAGAGCATTTTCGGCTAGGCACTCTCTTGTTTTGTGGCAAATCGAAATACCCCATTGTTGCCTTTTCTCTCAAGTACCAAAACCGAAGCATTCCCTAAAGCCTTCTCTTCTTTTTCTATCTTTGGTTTTACCGAAACTGCAATATCCTCTACTCTTTTTCTTCATTTTATTTGTTCCAAACCGAAACCAAAACTAGTCCCCTCTCAATTGACATCTTTTCTTTTCTCTCAATCCCTCTTTTGTGTCGAAATACATAAATCTTTCTTCTCTTCTCATCTTAGTCATAGCTGCATCTGGTACTCATCATTCTTTCTCTTTTCATCCACATCTTGTGATAGTCGAATACCCTACTCACTCTCACTTATTTCTCTCAATCTCCTTAAGAGCCGAAACTACTTATTCTCTTCATCATTGTTAGGCCGGAACTATTTTCTCCTCTCCATTTCTTTGGTTCCAGATCAAGCATCATCAACGTTCGTTGTGGTGAGTGCCTTCTTTAGCCGAATCACCCTCAATCTTGTATTTTTATTTTTCTCTTGGGTTCTCTTTTTCGATTCTTACATCTTCTCCTCCTGATTTGCCGAATTTCCCTCATCTTCTGTGCTAGTGCCGATTTCTTTTGGGGGAGGTTAATCGAATCTCCTGTTCAGGTTGGTAGCGATTGTTTCTGGTTCTTTATCCTTCTCTTTCGGGTTTTCTTGCCAAAGCCGAAGGCTATTTGGTTTCTGTGTGTGGGTGTTTGGCCGATTGTAGGAAGGAGTGTTGCCGCATTCTTTTGATCTCCGGGATTCGTTTGGCTTGTGAATCAAGCCTAAAAGCTTCAAGAGTTGTCGATCTAGGTAAGGGCCTTAGCCTAACTCGTTAATCTCTTTGGTTTATTTTCTCTGCTTTGATTCGGTTGGTGACTAAGGTGTGTTATGGACTCGAAGGCTAATCAAGCGTTAGGAGGGGTTGGATCTGAGACCCCAGCCCCTAAATTCAAGAAGAGGGCTGTATCTGCGGTTCGTGATTGGCCACCTGGGTGTGGACTAGCATCGGAACAGGAGAGTAGGCAGATAGTAGTAGTGTCGATTAATGACAGTGCTGACGTAAAAAGCGTAGTCTTGCGAGTAACCAGGTGTGTAACTCTTACACTCTTTATTAGTTAATATGTTTATCATGTATGTTGTTAAAAGCCGGAATAACTTTGCAATCGATATGTTACCCTTGTGGGTAAAAGTGAGGACTCCGGGAAAGTCCACTTGTTTGGCTAACGTTAAATGCCTATGTAAATCTGAATATGCCATGCCATGTGATTTTTGTATGTTAAGCATGATTGTTATGCCATGAAAAGTATGATCATAAAGTTGGGTATGATGAGAGGAGGGGGAAGGCATGATTCTAGACTGTCACCAGTGGTTTTGACCACATATATACATATTATTTGTGACTACGGTCACCAGTGGTTTTGACCACATATATATATTATTTATGACTATGGTCACCAGTGGTTTTGACCACCAGTGGTTTGGTACCACACAGGGTAGATACAGGAGTTTCGGATGGTTAGGTTTAGGTTGCATGACACTCATATTGGCTTGTGAAACTGTGTAAGGGCATCAATATTTTCGGGATGGGGATTTATACACTTAGTCTCGGTGACTCACCCCTTCCTTTACATTTTGCAGATGAATCATAGACCGCGGATGCGGAGCCGAGGCGGACTCGAGGTGGCCATGCACAATATTTTGGGTTTTTGTTTTGAACTATCATTTCGGTTTTTACTTTGCTTTAAATTTGGTTTTGGGTTGTAATAAGGCCACTAACTTTTATTTTGGGGTTTATTTATCTGCTTTGAATTTACATTATATTTTGCTTAACTTAAAAAAAACAGCACGCCTAATAATCTATTAATGAATGTTTTCTAAACTTTTTACAAAGTATCTGGATTTTCCAAAACTTCACCATCGGGTAACGACAAGCAAGTAGTAACAACAAGCTAACTCAATTTTCTGTAAAACTAAGTTTACTTTAAGACTAAATGCGAAACAATTTTTTTTTAGCTTTATTACTCAGACTAGTTCGGCTTTTCATAAAATCATAAGTTTTCCTAAAATGAGAGACGACAACTTATTTTCAATAACGTTTCTTCACAAAATTTAATCAACCACTTGTTTTCTTTAATAATGGTTTTCCCTGTGACATGCTGAATTCGGTCGTAGCATGTTGACCGGGTTTGGGGTGTTACAATTTTGGTATCATAGCCAAGTTCAAAAGCTCGACTGTGGGCCCGAGGCCCAAAATGTTTTAATAAAGGGGTTCTGGAATGATTTTGATGGAAAATACATGATTTGGGAAAGCATGGCACCGGGTCTCCGGCACTGATCCGCACAGGTAAGTACCCCTAACTGCTGTTTATATGATTGTGATGATGGTGATATGACTGATAGTAATACGAAAATACTTTAGAGGCTGAAACCTATAGGATTGTGTGAACTTGCGGAAACAATCCCTATAATAAACTGTTCATAAAACTGTGCTGTAATAACAGTGGAACGAATCTAATGCATAAAATTCTTAAACTAGATTAATTCGTGAACGGAAGTTATGAGCACCCGAGGACGTGGGCGTAATACGCGTGGTCGTGGTAGGGGTAGGATGATTGTGTCGGAACCGGTGGGGTCTGGTCATGGGTCGGAGAATGAGGTACCACCGCCGCCAGCTGTGGGCGCGGAGTTTCAGGACCAGTCGGGTGGTGATGACGTAGTGTCACATGCGATGCTGCGGGTTCTGGAGAGAGTCGCGGGTGCAGGCATCGGAACGAGAGCTCAGAAATCTATGTCCGAACGACTCCGGGCTAATGGCGCAGAGGTATTCAGGGGTGTATCCGGTGTGGCTTCCAATACAGCTGAGTATTGGCTGGAGGTGACGGAACGTATAATGGATGACTTAGATTTTTCAGCTAAGGAGAAGCTGAAGGGGATAGTGTCTCTTCTCCGGGATGAGTCTTATCAGTGGTGGCTCACGGTCAGGGATGAAGCAATGGCCGACGACATCACCTGGGATTTCTTTAAGGCAGCTTATCAGAGGAAGTACGTTGGGGCCAGTTACATTGATGCACAGCGCAAGGCATTCTTGAATTTGGTCTAGGGGAATAAGTCAGTGTCGGAGTATGAGGCAGAGTTTCTTCGGTTAAGTCGTTATGCTCGGGGTATCGTGGCTACGAAACACGAGCGCTGTGTCAGATTTGAGGACGGGTTGAGAGATGAGCTGCGAATGTTGATTGCTCCACAGCAAGAGGGAGAATTTGCGGTCTTGGTAGAGAAGGCCAAGATTGCGGAGGAGGTGAAACAGTCAGTGAGACGGAACCAGGATAGGAATTGGGCTAAGAGGAATTACGGGTCATCGAGGTGCAGGAATCCGCGAGAAAGGGCTAGATATGGTGGGCGAATCAAGCAAGGCACGCTATTACTACTCGATGGCGCCACGGTGTGCTCGGTGTGGGAAGTCTCATTCGGGAGAGTGTTGGACCGAAAAAGCAGAGGGTGCTTCGAGTGTGGGTCAATGGGGCACCGGGTAAGGGATTGTCCGCAGAGGTCGGCGAGATCGGTCCCGAGGTCAAGGCCGTACGACGCTTCGGGAGGGATGGTCGGCAACCACAAAGGGGTCGCGGTTCGGCTAGGGAGGTAATGGTTCTAGACGAGGCCGCGAATCTGGGTAGTAGAGGTCTTGGGAGCACTGAGGCAAGACGGCACAGGTTGGTCTATGCAACAGGCGTCGAGAGGAGGCGGCCTTGCCGGGCGTCATAACCCGAAACGTTCGTAATTTTTAGACTCGCCTTATCTGCTTTGATAGACGTTGGTTCGACGCACTCTTATGTTGCCAGTAGTATAGTGGGAACTATGAACTTAGCCTTTGAGATTTCTTCTAGGGAGATGTCAGTAATTAGCCCTCTAAGTCACTCTGTAGAAGTAAACAAACTGTATAGGGATGTACCCCTAGAACTTCAAGGGGTAGTGTTTTTGGCCGATCTGATGGAACTGCCGTTCGGAGAGTTCGATTTGATCCTTGGGATAGACTGGCTAGTGAAGTACCAAGCAAGTTTGGACTGCGCAGCTAAGCGCATGGTATTGAGAACTGTTGAGGGCGAAGAGGTGGTGATGATTGGTAATAGAAGGGATTACCTATCCAACGTAGTATCTACTCTGAAGGCCGAGAAAATGGTGAGGAAGGGATGTGAGGCGTTCATGGTTCATGTCTGTGCATTAGAGGCCAAGGAATCAACTGTAGGGAATGTCCGAACGGTGAAGGAATTTACCGATGTATTCCCAGAAGAACTTTCGGGTCTGCCTCCGGACCGTGAAGTTGAGTTTGGTATAGATCTGTTACCTAGAACCACGCCAGTGTCTATTGCTCCATATAGGATGGCGCCGAAGGACTTGGTGGAACTGAAAGCACAGATTCAGGAATTGTTGGACCGGGGTTTCATTCGGCCGAGTGTATCACCTTGGGGAGCGCCTGTGCTTTTTGTTAAGAAGAAAGATGGTACAATGCGGATGTGTATAGATTAAGCCGATTTGAATAAGTTGACGATCAAGAACAAGTACCCGTTGCCGAGGATAGACGATCTGTTCGATCAACTTAAGGGTGCATCAGTATTCTCTAAGATTGATTTAAGGTCGGGGTATCACCAGCTCAAGGTGAAGGAGGCTGATATTCATAAGACGGCATTTCGCACTCGTTATGGGCACTACGAGTTCTTGGTAATGCCGTTCGGGTTGACCAATGCACCGGCAGCGTTCATGGACATGACGAATCGGGTGTTTCAGTCGTACTTGGACCGGTTCATCATAGTGTTTATAGACGATATATTGGTGTACTCGAAATCTGAGAAGGAGCATGATGCGCATCTACGTGTGGTTTTACAGATTTTGAGGGAGAAGCAACTATTCGCAAATTTAGTAAGTGCGAGTTCTGGCTTAAGGAAGTAACCTTCTTGGGTCATGTGGTGTCAGCTGAGGGAATTAGAGTGGACCCTCGGAAGATTGAGGCAGTGTTGGACTGGAAACCACCTAAGTCATGTGAGTAAATTCGAGTTTTACGGGTTTGGCGGATATTACGAGAAGATTTATGGAAGGGTTTTCTTTGATTGCGCGCCGCCATTGACCAAGTTTCTTTGAGAAAGGGGTTCCATTTGTATGGTCAGATAAGCAACAAGAAAGTTTTGACAAGTTAAAAAGGATTTTGACAGAAGCTCCAATTTTGATTCAGCCTGAAGCGGGGAAAGAGTTTACGGTGTATTGTGATGTGTCGCATACCGGATTAGGATGTGTGCTGATGCAAGAGGGGAAAGTAGTGGTGTATGCGTCTCAGCAGTTGAGACCTCACGAAGCAAACTACCCGACACATGATCTGGTGTTGGCTGCAGTGGTTTTCGCCCTAAAAATTTGGAGACATTACTTGTATGGGGAGAAGTTTATAGTCTACACGGATCACAAGAGTTTGAAGTACCTCTTGACTCAGAAAGAATTGAATTTGAGGCAGCGGAGGTGGATCGAGTTGTTAAAGGACTACGACTGCTCGATTGAATACCATCCGGGTAAGGCTAACGTAGTGGCTGACGCGTTGAGCCGCAAGGTGGCAGCGGACTTAAGAGCAATGTTTTCCCACCTTAGTCTGTATGATGACGGGAGTCTGTTAGCGGAATTGCAGGTAAAGCCGACTTGGGTAAATCAGGTTAAGGGGAAACAGCTGGTGGATGGGGTCCTAAGTGCTCGGAGGTTACAAGTGCAGAATGGTGGATTGGAGGGTTACAGCTTGAGCAGCGATGGAGTGTTGTGTTTCCAAGGGAAAGTTTGTATGCCGAAGGACGTTGAGTTAAGGCAAGGGATTCTTCAGGAAGCTCATAGCAGCCCATACGCTATGCATCCTGGAGGTAGCAAGATGTACCGAGATTTGCGGGAACGATTACGTGGTCGATCAGGCGGGAAGTAACCGAGTTTGTAAGTAAGTATCGGCGTGTCGCCAAGTCAAAGGCGAACATCGATTACCATCGGTGCATTGCGGCCGTAAAGATTCCGCAATGGAAGTGGGAAAAGATTACGATGGATTTTGTTAGTGGGCTACCCCTTATGCCTAGCAAGAAGGATTCAGTCTGGGTGATTGTTGATCGTCTGACAAAATCAGCTCATTTTGTACCGGTTGGGTTGATTACTCACTCCAAAGGTTGGCTAAGTTGTATGTAGCGAAAATCGTGAGATCGCATGGAGTGCCATGTCGATTATCTCAGATAGGGATCCCAGATTCACGTCAAGGTTTTGGAAAGCGTTGCATCAGGCGTTAGGTACAAGGTTGGACTTCAGCACGGCATTTCATCCGCAGTCAGATGGGCAATCAGAAAGGGTGATTCAGATCTTGGAAGATATGTTAAGGGGTTGTGTTTTGGATTTCAGAGGTAGTTGGGAAGAATTTCTACCACTGGAAGAGTTTGCGTACAATAATAGTTATCAGGCAAGTATCCAGATGGCACCATATGAAGCATTATATGGACGGAAGTGTCGTACCCCTACGTGTTGGACAAAACTGGGTGAACGTCAGATGTTGGGTCCAGAGTTGGTTACTGAAACAAAGGATAAAGTTAAGGTGATTCGAGCTTGTCTGAAGGAAGCTTCGGACAGGCAGAAGTCCTATGCCAATCTTAAGCGGAGGGATATAGAGTTTGCGGTGGGTGACAAGGTCTTTACGAAAGTGTCACCATGGAAGAAGGTCTTGAGGTTTGGTCGGAAGGGCAAGTCGAGCCCTAGGTTTATCGGGCCATATACGGTGTTGAAGCGGGTAGGACCAGTAGCTTATCAGCCGAGTTGCCATCCAGAATTGAGTCGATTCATGGCGTGTTTCATGTTCTCCATGCTTAGGCGCTATCGTTCAGATCCGTCGCATGTTGTGCCAGTGGAGGAAATCGAGGTGAGCCCTGATTTGTCTTTTGAGGAAGAACCGGTCGAATCTTTGGATCGGGATGTCAAAGTCTTACGTAGGAAATCGGTTCCTTTGGTGAAAGTGTTATGGCGGAATCATGGAGCAGAAGAGGCCACGTGGGAACCAGAGGATGTGATGCGACATCAATACCCTCAACTCTTTTGACCAGGTAATTTCGTGGCCGAAATTATTTTTAAGGAGGGTAGAACTGTAACATCCTTAAATCGGGGTCTTGCATTTACGTGTGTTTGCATGTGATAGTATGGTTGTGGTGCTAGTCTAGGGTGTTTTAGGGGGCTAGGCATGAGCCGAGAATAGGCTAGAGCCTTGTCGAAAATTTTTGGTTTTGGATACTTGGAAGGGGAGGCGAGAGGGTTAGGTGTTAAGGGAAATTATTGGAGTGCTTTGACACAAGTATTCCAGTGGTAAAGTGGCAAGGGAGGCACCACTTAGGCACAAGGGGGAGTGACGCCACATGCAAGTGGGAGAGCCTTGGTTGAGCTGCAGAATTCCTTTCTACGCTTATTCTTTTGACGCCAGAGGACTTGGAGGAGGTGTTCTCAAGATGGACTCTGGTGGATAGCTATTGAAAGAGTCAACAGATGCAAAGGAGTGGTGGGCAGAAGTTGTAGGAGTTTGACTCATTCAAATCTGTTTGAATGAGTGGTCAGGAGAAAATTGAGGAGATGGGCATGGGAGCTTAGAGTTGGCCAAATGTCAAACTCTAGGGGGAGAGGAGGAATCGGTTTGGATAGCTTAGAGGGGGGTGCCAAATTTCAATAGACAACTTAGGAGAGCATTTTCGGCTAGGCACTCTCTTGTTTTGTGGCAAACCGAAATACCCCATTGTTGCCTTTTCTCTCAAGTACCAAAACCGAAGCATTCCCTAAAGCCTTCTCTTCTTTTTCTATCTTTGGTTTTGCCGAAACTGCAATATCCTCTACTCTTTTTCTTCATTTTATTTGTTCCAAACCGAAACCAAAACTAGTCCCCTCTCAATTGACTTCTTTTCTTTTCTCTCAATCCCTCTTTTGTGCCGAAATACATAAATCTTTCTTCTCTTCTCATCTTAGTCATAGCCGCATCTGGTACTCATCATTCTTTCTCTTTTCATCCACATCTTGTGATAGCTGAATACCCTAGTCACTCTCACTTATTTCTCTCAATCTCCTTAAGAGCCGAAACTACTTCTTCTCTTCATCACTGTTAGGCCGGAACTATTTTCTCCTCTCCATTTCTTTGGTTCCAGATCAAGCATCATCAACGTTCGTTGTGGTGAGTGTCTTCTTTAGCCGAATCACCCTCAATCTTGTATTTTTATTTTTCTTTTGGGTTCTATTTTTTGATTCTTACATCTTCTCCTCCTGATTTGCCGAATTTCCCTCATATTCTGTGCTAGTGTCGATTTCTTTTGGGGGGGTTAATCGAATCTCCTGTTCAGGTTGGTAGCGATTGTTTCTGGTTCTTTATCCTTCTTTTTTGGGTTTTCTTGCCAAAGCCGAAGGCTATTTTGTTTCTGTGTGTGGGTGTTTGGACGATTGTAGGAAGGAGTGTTGCCGCATTCTTTTGATCTCCGGGATTCATTTGGCTTGTGAATCAAGCCTAAAAGCTTCAAGAGTTGTCGATCTAGGTAAGGGCCTTAGCCTAACTCGTTAATATCTTTGGTTCGTTTTCTCTGCTTTGATTCGGTTGGTGACTAAGGTGTGTTAAGGACTCGAAGGCTAATCAAGCGTTAGGAGGGGTTGGATCTGAGACCCCAGCCCCTAAATTCAAGAAGAGGGCTGTATCTGCGGTTCGTGATTGGCCACCTGGGTGTGGACCAAAGATCGGAGCAGAGAGTAGGCGCAGATAGCGATGAGTGTCGATTAACGGCGATCTTGACGTAAAAAGCGTAGTCTTGCGAGTAACTAGGTGTGTAACTCTTACACACTTCATTAGTTAATATGTTTATCATGTATGTTGTCAAAAGCCGGAATAACTTTGCAATCGATATGTTACCTTTGTGGGTAAAAGCGAGGACTCCGGGTAAGTCCACTTGTTTGGCTAACGTTAAATGCCTATGTAAATCTGAATATGCCATGCCATGTGATTTTTGTATGTTAAGCATGATTGTTATGCCATGAAAAGTATGATCATAAAGTTGGGTATGATGATAGGAGGGGGAAGGCATGATTCTAGACTGTCACCAGTGGTTTTGACCACATATATACATATTATTTGTGACTACGGTCACCAGTGGTTTTGACCACATATATACATATTATTTGTGACTACGGTCACCAGTGGTTTTGACCACATATATATATTATTTGTGACTACGGTCACCAGTGGTTTTGACCACCAGTGGTTTGGTACCACACTGGTAGATCTGAGGAGTTTCGGATGGTTAGGTTTGGGTTGCATGACACGCATATTGGCTTGTGAAACTGTGTAAGGGCATCAATATTTTCGGGATGGGGATTTATACACTGAGTCTCGGTGACTCACCCCTTCCTTTACATTTTGTAGATGAATCATAGATCGCGGATGCGGAGCCGGGGCAGACTCGAGGTGGCCATGCACAATATTTTGGGTTTTTGTTTTGAACTATCATTTCGGTTTTTACTTTGCTTTAAATTTGGTTTTGGGTTGTAATAAGGCCACTAACTTTTATTTTGGGGTTTATTTATCTCGCTTTGAATTTACATTATATTTTGCTTAAGTTAAACAAAACGCACGCGCTAATAATCTATTAATGAATGTTTTCTAAACTTTTTACAAAGTATCGGGATTTTCCAAAACTTCACCATCGGGTAACGACAAACAAGTAGTAACAACAAGCTAACTCAATTTTCTGTAAAACTAAGTTTACTTTAAGACTAAATGCGAAACGGTTTTTTTAGCTTTATTACTCAAACTAGTTCGGCTTTTCATAAAATCATAAGTTTTCCTAAAATGAGAGACGATAACTTGGTTTCAATAACGTTTCTTCACAAAATTTAATCAACCACTTGTTTTCTTTAATAATGGTTTTCCCTGTGACATGCTGAATTCGGTCGTAGCGTGTTGACCGGGTTTGGGGTGTTACATCAACAATGTTCTTACGCAACAAAAAAAGGATTTTGCAATTGGCATAATAGCAAAAGAATGAGTTAGTGTTGGCAAGGGGGAAAAAAGGAAAAAGAAGAAGAAGAAGATGAAATGTAAAACAAAATTGAAAAACGAGAAGAAACCTGCAGCCAAGGAGAGGGTGGTTTTGACAGTTGCCAAAAGAGAAAGAATAGGGATTTGATTAATAAAATCAAATAACAAATAAGAGATTTAATCCCAATCCAACCATCAGATATTTTATAGAATTTAAATAAAACTCTAACACCCAAAAAAAACCCAAGAAAACAAAACAAAATAAAGAAAAAATATTCCACACGCACACAATGGGATTCGAAGATAAGACCAAAGGTAAACATCTAAGACACTTAACCACCATACCAAACCAAATTACTTGAAAAACAACACTTTCAAAAATCCAAAAAATTAGGGCGTTACAACTCTCCCCTCCTAAAAGAAATTTTGACCTCATAATTTACCCGACTCTAAGAGATGAGGGTACTCCTAACGCATCAAATCCACAGGCTTTCAAGTGGCTTCCTTGGTACCATGATTCTACAAAAGTACTTTAACCAAAGGAATGGTATTTCTTCTCAAAACTCTAACCTCATGATCCAAAACTTGTATCGGCTCCTACTCAAAGGAAAAATCTAGCCTTAACTCAATCTCCACTATTGGAACCACATGCGAAGGATTAGATCAATAACGTCTCAACATAGATACGTGAAAGATGTTATGGATGCAATCCAACTCCAGAGGCAATTCAAGCTGATAAGCAACTGGCCCAACACGCCTCAAAACCCGGTACGACCCAATGAAACGAGGGCTTAACTTGCCCTTATGACCAAACCTCAGAACGTTTTTCCAAGGAGACACCTTAAGGAAGACATGGTCCCCTACCTCATACTCAATCTCTCGTCTCTTAATGTCCACATAAGACTTCTATATATTAGAAGCGGCCTTAAGTCGATCTCGAATCAAACAAACTTTGTCCTCAATATCAGCCACTAACTGTTGCGTATAAAATAACTAATGCAATTGTGCAAGTGTACACATTATTCATGTAATAAAGTGATAAGTAAGTATCGTCTCCACAAGGTTGGAAATTGGTAATAAATTGAGTATGTTATTATAATAATGTTAATTATACCAAAATGTCAAGGAATAATCTCAGAGTGAATAAGAATTTAGAATAACGAGTTACTGAAATTAAATGATAAAGAACAAAGAATTGATATGGAAAATAAAATGATGTGGCAATTCACAGAGAATATCAAGAGTATTTCCATTTATGAATGAATAGGGTTGGATTTATTCAAGAGAAATGTTCATATCAAGATAATGCCATGGCAAAATATTGTCTAATCTACTGCCCAAAGATTCACTACTATGGACTACCTCTTTCGATAGCTAGATCTTAAGCTAAAAATCCAAATTCATATACGTCTACAGAACTTGGGATTGATAACTGCAATGAACATCCTCTCTATACAACTTGCAACATCTATGTCTAGAGTTCTACGAATATTCTGTCAAGTATTTGCTTGCATCAAACGATTAAAGATCCAATATTCTTAACCTTTCCAGAATTAAAAACACCTAAGAACACAACATACATTCAACTATGTCTAGAGCTTGCATTCATGTATTTAAAATAAGCATGAATTGAATGTAATAGTTAAATAGACAATCTCAAATCCTAGACATTAAAGATGAGAAAACATTCACCCAAACAACTCCAACCCAGAAAAGATTAAGTTCATGGGTGGAAATGTAAACACAAAAATAGAATCATTCATCAACATTTCTCAATTAATTTTGAATCACAGAAAATTCAATCTAGAAAATAAAGGCAGAACTGGAGGAAGTTAATCCACACTCCAGCTCCTCTTGGTTTCTCAGATTGCTTGTGAATCCATGATAGATTTCTCTTCCCCTTCCTTACCTCTGTATTCTGCTCTCTTCTAAGTTGCTACCCTTTCTTTCTCTGGAATTCTCCAATGGAGTTCTTTTTTGCACAAAGAGAGAATTGCTCACACAACTCTCTTTCTCATACTAATTCTCTTCTATTTTTTTCTTCTTCTTTCTCCTTCTTTTATTGGGTAGATCTGTCCCACCTCAACACACATTTTCATTCATCTTTTCAGGTTGGTTTGTCTGGTACACGTCCTGTTGGCTAAGAGTGACGTTGATAGAGTGCTGAGTCATCTTCATAGAATTTCTATGACAATTTAGTTGGTAATCAATCTCACCATTTGCCACGGAAATGTTTCACTTCCCCTATTTTCCTTCATCATCATCTTCTTCTTCCTACACCTATGTTCACACAAAACCACACATTTCCTCCCTAAGTGATAAGAGTAAAAAATAATGACCAGAGTATCACAATCCAAGCTTTGTTATGCAATGTTCTAAAAACATCCTAAAAATACAAATGTATTCACTTAATTACAAACAATTAATTCCATTTATTGGCCTTAAATATAACTCTTTTCAAGAGTTATCACACCCCCAAACCTAAATTATTGCTTGTCCTCAAGCAAATGATGTATGAATATGCATGAATGCATGGAATTGCTAAAACAATCAGACACCAATTATATTGCCAAATCATAATGAGCATACTGTGTACCTCTATTCCCGGCAGTCTTCTACTGAAACAAAGAAAAATTGCTTACAGATCTTGTAAACCTATTTAGCAAATGAAGTGTAGAAAATGGTTCCTAAAAGTAAATGTTTCTAAATATTTCAACTATTAAAACTATAACAGATTTCTTCTGAATATACCTAGGTTATCTCTCTCCTAAACTCAGTTTTTTTAGACATTTATTCAATTTCCAACACAAAATTTTATTGTCACATGCTTTTATACTTGACAACCTCAATGGAGCATAACAACCTCAACGGAGCATACAATAGACTACCATGTATTATATCATGTCACAATTTGAATATAGATCACTCATGAAACAAAAGATTTTAACTAAAAAGATCTTAGCAATTTAGCCTCAAAATTTAGTGGAATGTCCCTAAAATATGTACAAAAAAACTCTTATATCTGAACTCATTTTTCTGGTAAAAAATATAACGGAGAAAACAAAATATTACTAACCTACTCAACAGATTCAAACATTGGAGTATTCATATTATTTTACCATGACTAAAATTATACACCATTACTATACTGAATTTAAGTCAAGAAGTCCTAAATTTATTCAAAGAGTGCTACTATAGCCTAATTGCATTTCTATTTCAATTATTCTACTTTTAGAAAGTCATTTTCAACAACTGTTGTAACATCCTAGAATTTGAATATTATATGTTGCATTATTTTGGTGCTGAGCTTGTTAGACTATCAACTGTGTGTGTTTAAGTAGTCCTGAGAAGGCTCGGGATTTATTTGGATCTAGTAAAAAACTTTTGGCATTTAGCACTTTAAGGAAATGGAGTAAGTGACCTTAAAGCTTAAGGAAATAAAATTGGTAAATAGCTAGCATAAGTGAGCTAGTAGTGAAGAGGAGATGGCGCCATATGTATTACCTTGAGGGAAAGAGTTCTAATCCCTTTATGTGCATTTGTGATTTTTATTTTTGCTTTCCTTCCTTATAGTGTCGGCCAAGAACTAATTATGGTAAGTTGGACTTTTATTTTTATGGCAAGATGGCTAAAGGATTAAGGAAAGATTGAAGTTAAAGAAAGGAATCAAATGAAAATGGCATGTAAGGGGAACATGTGGCATAATTCAAGGAAAATGTTATGGAAAGGGATGGTTGGCAAAGTTTTTGACTTTTAGAGCATGTATGTGGACGGTTTTGGGGGCTATAGTGTGGTAGCCGAAATTTGCTTAGTCTTTTGGTAGGATTTTGGTGTTGTTAGGCCAAAAATCACTTTTGCAATTTGGTGTTTTCTCCCAATTCTTTCTTTTGCTTTGTGCCGAAATTGCTAGCCTTGGTGACCATATTTTTTTCTTCTTTCTTTTTACTTTGGCCGAATTATCCTAGCACATTTGTGCATTTTCTCACTCTTTTGTTTGATCAAGATTTTCATCTCTTGTTTATCTCCCTCTTGATAGCCGAATCATCTATCAATCATCCAACCTCCCATCTTCTTTTTCTTTTAACCATTCCTTTAATTCTTTATCTTCTCAAAGCCGACACCATCTTTTAATCACAAACTTTTGTTTGATCATTTCATATAGCCGAATATTAATTTATATTTTCTTTATAAACCGAACTCTTTTCTTCTCATCCATACTTACATTCAATCTTTGAGCAATCGGTAAGCATTCTTCCAACATTTTATCTTGTTTTCTTTCTCTTAGTGCCGAATATAAGTTTTGATTTGGGAGGATCATATGAACCGAAACCATCATATTATTATACTCTCTCAAAGAAGATCATTCTCTTCTTTGTAGTGGTATAGTGGAGTGCCAATTACTACAACATCGTTTAATCGACCTTAGCAATAGGAAGATCGTGAGAAACGGGAATCTCATTGTTCAAGGTAAGGAAGCTCTCTCATAGTCTTTTTCAATAACTCCATTGGTTATTGTATTAATCGAATTGAAGGATAATTTATCGACTATATGTTTTAGGTACGTAATCGCTCGAATTATTATCTTGTGATCATACGGATTTTTGTGGTAAGCCGACCTCACTTCTAAGATCTATCATTCATAACAACGTAATATTAGTTTGGACTAATATTTGTTTTCAATGGAGGCAAGCAATATCGAATCAAAAGGGGTAGTGATTGGTGATCGAAAAAGGAGCGGGTTAGCGATCCCTACTCCTAAATTCAAACGAAGGGCTGTTTCAGTGATTCGAGACTTTCCACCGGGTTGTGGACTCTCATTCGGTGAGAAGCAACTATTCGAGGTTGTTCGCAATTGTGAGGCATCAGCGATTCGGGATTATCCACCGGGTTGTGGGTCACAAGGGAGAACCGGCAAATAGTAGTTGTTCGCGATTCCGAGGTAAAAACCTAGACCATTTATCTTAGAGTAGATTTACTATAAGTGTACATGATCTAATCGAGCGTTAAAAATATTTTTAGGTGTCGACGATCAGGAAAGTGTAGTGCTTACCGTAATCAGGTGTGTAATCTCACACCGTATTTAATGGGTTAGATAATTATATTGTGTTAATCGCTTGATTAAATCACATGTTAGTGAAATCGGGTAAAATGGCATAATTATCACTATGTTGGTAAAGACTATGAAATCGGTATTAAGACTGTGAAAATTACGAAATTGCCCTCAATGGGCCAAATCGATAAAGATGATATTTGATATATGGCCCAATTGTGATATTTGATATATGGGCCAATTGTGATATTTGATATATGGGCCAATTGTGATATTTGCTATATGGGCCAAAATGAAATATTGGTTATATGGGCCAATTGTGATATTTGCTATATGGACCAAAATGAAATATTGGTTATATAGGCCAATTGTGATATTTGATATATGGGCCGGATTGTGATATGGGCCAGATTGTGATAATTATTATAATGGGCCTTATTGTTCGTAATAAATATTTGAATGAATTGTTGTAAATGAATATGCATTATATACATGGATTGCATGGGATGGGATATTGATGAATAGAAGTTCTGGTAGCTTTGCTACAAAATTCTGGTGGCTCTGCCACAAATCTGAAAAATGGCATTGCCATGTAAACTCTGTGAATCTAGTGGCTTGTCCACAAATTAATATAAACGGCTAAATGCCTATTTTGGTGTGTTGGCGGGATGGGTGACTAAAGCTCCCCACAGGTGTGCTGGTTGGTACGGGTGGTGTGTAGCGGATGGAAATTAGGTTTGGTTTGGGAATTGCATATCATATTCATATTATATATATGTTATTATTGTATTATAATTGTAAATGGGCTTTGGCCCAATAAATGCTTAGTTGGATTTTGGCCCAGTGGACAATGGTAAGTGGGTTACACACTGAGTTCTAGTAACTCACCCCGTTTTCCTTACCCTTCTCAGGTTATGATCAGTGACGAAGACTTGGGCCGTGGACGACTCAGTGGAGGCCATACTACGAATAATTGGTTATTTAAATTTCGTATTTCTTTTAAGTACTTTTAATTATTTTGCTATTTTAAGTTAAACTGTAATAAGGCCTCTGGATAAATTTTAATGTTGTTTAATGTTTGATGGATTTTATAATTTTCTTAAAATAATTCAAGCAGGATTTTTCTAAAAATTTAAATAAATGTTTTTCTCAAATGGATATGCAAAAAGGGTTTCATAATAACTTTCTTAAATAATTTAACTAGGAAAATTTTCTCTTAACAATGTTCTTCAAAATTTTTCCAAATTTTATTTTCAAACTCTTTTAAATCTTCTCGAAATATTAATTAAAATTTTTCTAAGTTTCAATTTATAAATTCTTACGTCTCAAATTGTATGATTTATCAATTAACCTTAATTTTCAATAAACTCCATGTCAATTTTTTTTTTGAAAATCTGTTTTAATTAAATTTTCTTTAAAGGGCTAGATGTACATTTATTTCGTGTGACATACCAAATCTGACCTTAACGCATAGACCGAGTTTGGGGTGTTACAACTGTCCTATGCTAAACATGCTTAAACAACTATCACAATATTTTCTAAGTTTACCAAGAAGAGTTATTATCCTCATTGAACATCATTGATAACCATATCCTCACATAAGCAGACATTTAAATGGCAATTGAATGTTATGGAAAAAGGACTATATGAACAATTAACAATGCAGTCTATATGCACAACACACCCCCAAGCCTAAGGGATGCATTGTCCTCAATGCATAAACACGAAAGAATTTAATGAATACAAGCTATATGAATGCATGAAACAGAGAAAAACCAAAATGAATGAAAATGAAAATATTAAAATCAAAGCTTGGAAGGGAAGAATGTTACTTTACTTGGGTTGTGTTGATTTCTTTGCAGCTCTCTTGTAACGTTGTGGCCTGTCCTAGTCATCGCTATTAGCTTGAATGGTTTTACTAGCAGCCTTGTTGAATCTTTTTCTCTTAAGCTAGTTGATGGGCACCTCTTCTTAATCATCGTCGGTATTTGACTTTGTGATTTCATCAATCACTTGATGAACTGCACGTTCCTAGGCAGACATAGAGGCCTTGGATTGTGGTGCAAGTGCAGCAGTCTGAGTGGTATCCATTCCATCATTATCAGATTCAATGTGGACAGATTCTATCCGGGCTTCATCTCTCTCCGGATCTTGGTTTTGTGTGGGGACAATAGGAAGTTCTTCATCTTCTGCTTCAAGATTCAATAGCAGTTCCTTAGGAAAAATAGGAAATGGTGACATTGGGCTCGAGAAGTTCTTTTGCAGGGATTTACGAATGGCAATATCATGTTGACAGACATATCCCCAAAAGATGGCCATTTCCTCTTGAGCTTTGCCAAAGTCAGTGACAAGCATTTTCTTATGTCTTTCTAACACACAAAACTGTTGTTTCAACCCCTCTACAGGTTCAAGCATTCGCCACTCAAAATCAGTGTAAGAAGTCAAGGGGACAACAGAAGTAGTCCTAGGAGGAGAAAATGGAAGTGTGCAAGTTTGCCTTGGCATTTCCTCGCCAGCCAGTTTCTGCGTAATGCGCGTAGTAATAGCCCCTTTTTTCATAAGGTGGTCTTCATTTGGTGATAAGGGAATGTTGACTCTTTGGCAGAGTGTAGTGATCAGGGAGGGGAAATTTAAGGAGCCAGTATTCTTTTGGGCACAACGATGAATCTCCCGAGAGATAATGTTTCCAACATTAATCGTTCAGCCCACTATTATGGAGTGGAGAAGCAATAATCGAACCTTGGAGATTGTAGCATTATGTGTAAATGGAATGAGATGGGTTTTCAAGAAATGGTACCAAATCTTGCATTGAGGCTTCTATGATACTCTGTCGATGTGTAACAATCATTTCTTGAGATTGGCCACTGTGTACCTTCCACATAAACATCAGTGAGAACCTAGGTTAAGCGCTCTAGGGGCATTGTCTTCATAAAGTCAGCATGCTCTTCAGGACCTTCAAATAGTCCATATTGGGCATTTATGGAGTCCTCATCAAATAGAACTGATGCGCCACGCAAGGAGATAAATGCATTGTCAGGAGAAGTAATGTGGGAATAAAACTCTTTTACTACCTTTGGGAAGACATCATCAGGATGAAGACAGAAAATTCCCCATCCATGCTTTTCGACAACTGAGAAGATGGCCTTTGTATACCCAGGGAAGGGAGCATCCTGAAAAAGGAAACCTTTTTCCATGTAGAATGACCGTTTGGAAATATTTTTATGGTATTTATCTTCAGTAAGTTTATTAAAGAAGGTGCGTGGAGAGGCAGAGGTCGAAGCAAAAGTTGTTTGGGAAGCCATTAAAGAAAATATAGAAAGCTTGAAAATGAAAAAGGCTAGACTTTATTGCGGTTATGAAGGAAATAGGGGATAAATGCAAAAAAACAAAGCGGAATGAAAATGTGGGAAGAAACTGAATCGGCTAGGTTAAAACGTGGGAGAGAAGAAACTGTGATGTGTGTGATAAGACTGGCCTTAACCATGGGCTGACAAGGCAAAACAATTGACATTTAGCGGGAAAATAAAATGGAATTAGTAAAAAAATTGTGAGAATTAGAAGAATTTAGGCTAATGGCTTCAATTTGTATGTATTCTGGCCCAAAGAGAAACCTGTAACAAGACAAAATAAATAGTTAAATAAATTTATTGGGTAATAAATAAGAAAAAGTAAAATAAAATAAACAAAGAAAATTTCTGCAAAATAACAATTATTAAGTATTTCGAAGAGAAATAAAAGTTTTTTAATGCATTATAGGAGCTCCAAAATAATGTTTCAGGCGTTGACCATTGACTTTGAAAGTGGATCATGTTTTTCCATCTTTAACGTCGACAGCTCCATGAGGGTATATACTGTAATAGCCTGTTTTCAGTGAAATCAGAATAGTGGTTTTGGGACCACAAGTCTGATATCAAAAAAATTATTTTATTACTATTTTAATGTCTACAGCATGATAGTAGCATCCTATAAAATGTTCATGAAGAAATTTTATCGTTTGCATGCTTAATTTGATAAAAAGGACTAAATCGTATAAAGTGCAAAACTTGTGTTCTATTAGAAGAAGGTGTCAATTTGTTATGAATTGGAAACATGAGTTGCCTTAAATGATAATTAAACCATTAATATAATTAGTTGACAAAGTTGGACATTATTTTAGTACTTTTAAATGTATATAAGTAAGGTTAAATTAGTAATTAATAAAATAACTTAAAAAAAATATAATAAAATGAATAAAAGAAAGATACCATCTTTCTTCTTCTTCTCCAACCAAAGTTAGAAACAAAGGAAGCCATTAAAGACTTTCCAAGGTTTGGCCATAATCCTTTTGTGCATGTAAGTGTAATTTTGCTCGGTTTTTAATGATTTCTATGTTTTTGGAGTCGTTGTAGCTTAATCTAGCTAGCCCGGGGACTAATCTACACAATTGTTAAAAGCCTAGGATTTTACCATGAATGTATGTTAGTTGTTTTTTATGTTTGATGGATGAAAATAAATGTTTGATGATAGTTGAACAACTTTTGTAAAGGATTTTTTGATGAATTTTTCATTTAAGGATTTAATTAAAAAATAGAAAAATGTTCATGGTGAAAATATGAAATAAATGAAATGTAGGGCTTGTTAAGGGCATAGATGATATTCAGCTATAGTGGGTTGGTACTAAATTGCATGAATTTTCATTTTTATGAGCTAGGGACTAAATTGAAATGAATTCAAAATCATAAGGGCTAAAATGTAATTTTGCCAAAACATGGTTTTTGGATTAAATTGAATAGAATGAATTTTGAATGAGTTAAATTTGATTATATAGATCAAGAAAAGCAACGTACGGATTTAGATCAGGGAAAAGAAAAAGTATTAAATTAATCTATTGTATTTCTCCGTTCTTGTTTGAGGTAAGTTCGTTATTTTAAATAGCATTGAATTATGTTCAAATTAAATGTTTTTATGTTATATATCGATGTTTCAACTCTACAGAAATATCTAATGAAGTTTCAAAAACTTTCGGATCCCGTTTGAACCTTAGGAATATATAGGATACAAATGACATGTCATTAGGGGTTACCGTGTTTCGAGTGCTGGTCTTTTACGTCCTACCGGTGGCTGAGTTTTCGGCATGTGTTGCGGTTACTTGACAGCTTGTGTGAGTAGCACTGTGTAGCTACGTCCTGACTGGCAGCTTGTTTGAGCAGACCCATTTATGGCTCGAGAGAGAGCATTGATACGAGATATAAGATAGTAGTGGTTTTGACCACATGTTGGCACATAGTGTGCGAGATTCCCGTGTATCTGATATTATTCTAGTGGTTCAACGGGTATGAAAAAAGGGAAGATTCGGCAAATGTTTCAATAAGTGATGCTATGAAATTATGAAAAGGTATGAGTTGATGATGTTTAAAAATATGCTTAGCCATATGCTTGAAAATATGAATGCTTATAAGTAGTATGAATAAAAGCTATAATGTTTTGAGATGATTTGCTAAGCTATGTGATTATCTAACTTGAACGGTTGTTGTAACTTAGGCTAATACCAAGTCATGTTGGATTGTCTCAAATTGTTTTTATGCTTATAAATTGAAATGGTAAGCTTTGTTTATGAATTACGAACTTACAAAGCATTGTATGCTTACTTCGTGTTATTTTCCTTTGTGTTTCTAGATAATCGGAAGCTCGTTCGGATTGGTCACATGGCCAATGGCCGTGTGAAATTAAGCTAGCTACTGACTTGGTCACACGGCCACCCAGCACGCCCGTGTGCTACGGCCGTGTAACCTGCCCAGGCACACTTCGAAGTGGCCCTTGAACCACACGGCAGAGACACACGCCCGTGTCCCTTGGTAGTGTATGCAAAATAGGCCATTTGCAAGACCAAAATGCCACCCACACTTGGGTCAATACTACAAGCACATACAAGCCTATTTCCACACTCAATTGGCAACCAAATACAAGTCAAATGATCAAAATATCCTCCCATTCAATCTCATTTCTAGTCATGTCAACTTATATGCTAAATAGCTCAACAAATTCACATGTAAAACCAAGCATGATTCATCCATAATTTCACTAAATCACAATAGCATCAATCCATCACTAAGCTTACCATTCATAAGACATCTTCATTGCCATCAAGTCATACTATGATATGCATCATTTACCAAAATCACACATACATATTGCCAACATTTATCTAGCCACATCACATGGCTATTTACACATTTCAAACATGTTTCAAAACAACTAGCCTATACATGCCATATTCAAAAATACACATCTTCAAAAGTACCAACATAGATTGCCGATAGTGTGATAGAGATGCTAACGATCCCTGGATCCGAGCTAGCTTTACTGACACTGTAAAACAGGGGAACAAATCACACAGTAAGCTTTCAAAGCTTAGTAAGTTCGTAATATAATACATATTACTTAATAATACCGCATCAATACATATTTAAACCATAACATAGATAAATGCACAATTAGGCTCATCATCAATATCAACCATATGCTAGAGTATCTATTCATTCAACTTTTAAGGCTATCATCACCCACATAGGTTCATACGTACCTTGATCAACACATAGTTACTCACCATTCATGCTACTCAATAGCTCGATATTACATCTCGTTCAATCTTTGCTATTCTTCTGATTTATTCGCACACTTAGTGCTAGTTTTATGATCGAAACATACTCGTCATCGCACACTTAGTGCCAATATGTTAAACCGAACTTATATCGGTATCGCACACACAGTGCCAATTCGGTAAGCCAAAGCTTCTATCTTTTCGCACACACAGTGCTAACCATCTCTGTCTCGTTTCTAATATTTCACACACTTAGTGCCATCTATTTCAACTCCGCACATAACAATACTAATCTCATAATTATGAATATATTCATTCAATTCACATCACATAGATATAATTCAACAACTAGTATTATATCCGAACTTACCTCGGACGTTGAAATACCAAAACGATCGATTAATCGAGCACTTTGTCTTTGCCACGATCTTAATCTGAAGCTCTTCTTTCTTGGTCTATACACATTCAAATTCAGCCCATTCAATCACCAATTCATTCAGTTTAATCCAAACACACATATTTAGGGCATTTTGCAAAATAACCTTCACATTTTCACATTTCGACACTTTAGTCCCTATTTCACAAAATCACAAAATACACCAAATTTGCTTTTACCCATGCTTGGCCGAATATACACTATGATCATATCAATCCATACATTTCATTTATTTCACAATTTAGTCCCTCAAAATACTATTTTCTCAATTAAGTCCAAAATACTCAAATTCATCAAAAACTCATTAACAAACTATGTTAATCAAACACATATCTTTCATAATTAACCATCAAACTTCACCAAATTCATGTGTTCATCAGTGGCTCATTTCAAAAACATCATCAATTCACAAAATTGAAGCATGGGTTTCAAAGTACTCGAAGCAACGATTACGAAAACGTAGAAATTATCAAAAACCGAAGTCAAAACTTACCTTAATCAAGCTAAACCCTAGCCTAAAATATCAAAGCTTTCTTCCTTTCTTTTTCTTCAAATTTTCGGCAAGAAAAGATGAGAATATGGCTTCATCTTTCTTTTTGTTTTATTTAATACATATTAATACAAACTTTACTATTTTACCCTTATTATAAAACATTATAACATACATTATAATTTGTTATAAATGTCCATCCACCATCCACTAACTTAATAATGGCTTGATAACAACATAAGGACTCCCCCTTTAGAAAGCCATGACAAATAAACACTTTAACAATCAGCACACAACTTTTACATTTTATGCGATTAAGTCCTTTTCGCAAACTAAACACACAATCAATAAAATCTTCACACAGAAATTTCACACAGGCTAATTCACATACTGTAGACACAAAAAATAATATTAAAATATTTTTACGACCTCAGATTTATGGTCTCGATACCACTATTCCAACTAGGGTCTAAACCGGGCTGTTACAACTCTCCCTCCTTAGGGATTTTCGTCCCCGAAAATCTTACCAGTGAATAGGTGTGGATATTGCTCTCTCATAACATTCTTAGGCTCCCACGTAGCCTCTTCTACTCCGTGTTTGTGCCACAACACTTTCACTAAGGATATTCTTTTGTTTCTCAACTCTTTGGTCTCTCGTGCTAAAATTCGAATCGGTTCTTCACTATACGACAAATCTGACTGAATTTCAACCTCAGTAGGAGCAATCACATGTGACGGATCAGATCAGTACCGTCGAAGCATCGACACATGAAACACATTATGAATTTTCTCTAATTCAGGTGGCAACAACAATCTATAAGCAACTGGCCCAACTCGTTCAATGATCTCATACGGTCCTATGAACCTCGGACTCAACTTGCCTTTCCAGCCAAATCGAAGTATTTTCTTCCACGGAGACACTTTCAAAAAAACTTTGTCACCAACTTCAAATCCAATATCTTTTCGTTTCAAATCTACATAGGATTTCTGACGATCTGAAGCTGCTTTCAAATTATCACGAATCACTTTCACTTTCTGCTCAGTCTTTTTTATCAAATCAACCCCGTGAATCTTATTATCACTCAGCTCAGTCCAATACAATGGAGTTCAACATTTTCGACCATAGAGAGCCTCATATGGTGCCATTTTAATGCTAGATTGAAAACTATTATTGTACGCAAACTCAATCAACGGCAAATGTTTTTCCCACATACTTTCAAACTCAAGTATACAACATCTCAACATATCTTCTAGAATCTGAATGATCCGCTCGGATTGTCCATCCGTTTGCAGATGAAATGCGGTGCTAAAATGCAATTTTGTGCCTAAAGCCTCTTACAATTTCTTCCAAAATCGCGAGGTAAATCTCGGATCTCTGTCAAATACAATAGATAATGGCACCCCGTGCAATCTCACAATCTCAGCAATATATAATTCAGCCAATCTATCGAGTGAATAATCTATTCTCACCGGAACAAAATGAGCTTATTTCGTCAATCTGTCAACAACCACCCAGATTGCATCTTTCTTTCCCGGAGATAAAGGTAGTCCCGACACAAAGTCCATCGTGATTCTCTCCCATTTTCACTCAGGAATCATAATCGGCTATAACAAACTAGACGGAACCTGATGTTCAGCTTTAACTTGCTGAAAAATTCAACATTTCGACACAAAGTCAGAGATGTCCCGTTTCATACCATGCCACCAATAAAACTGTTTCAAATCATTATACATTTTTGTACTCCCCGGATGAACAGTCAAACGACTATTGTGAGCTTCATTCAAAATCATCTGAATCAATTCTGAATTCTTCGAAACACAAATCCGATTTCTGAATCTCAAACAATCATCACTATCGATTCGAAATTCTGAATCGAAATTCAAATCACATTGAGCTCGTTCTGTTATTATCTCATTATCACCTTTCTGAGCATCGCAAATCTGACTTACGAACATCGGCCTCACTTTCAACTCAACCAAAACTGAATAATCATCACACAGATCTATCTGAGTACTCATAGCTCGCAGAGCACATAAAGACTTTCGACTCAAGGCATCAGCAACAACATTAGCTTTTCTCGGATGATAACCAATTACAAGTTCGTAATCTTTCAAAAATTCTAACCATCTTCTCTGTCGCAAATTCAATTCTTTTTGAGTCATCAAGTACTTCAAGCTCTTGTGATCGGTATAAATATGACATTTCTCACCAAATAGATAGTGACGCCAAATTTTCAATGCAAATACAATCGCGGCTAATTCAAGGTTATGCGTCGGATAGTTCTTTTCATGCGGCTTTAGCTGCCTCGAAGCATAAGCGATGACTTTACCTTCTTGCATCAGCACACAGCCCAAACCATTCAACGATGCATCACTGTAAACTATGAATTCTTCGCCCGATTCAGGTTGAACAAACACTGGCGCTTCAGTCAACAATGCTTTCAACTGCTCAAAACTCTGTTGGCACTTTTCTGACCACTCAAATTTAACATCTTTCTGTAGCAACTTTGTCAATGGAGTCACTATCATTGACAAACCTTTCACAAATCGTCTATAGTATCCCGCTAGTCGTAGAAAACTATGGACTTCAGACACATTTCTCGGAGGCTTCCATTCTAGAATAGCTGAGATCTTACTTGGATCAACTCTTATTCCTGCAGCTGATACAATATGTCCCAGAAATCCAACCTCACGCAACCAAAAATCACATTTGCTAAATTTTGCATACAATTGCTTCTCACGCAGAGTCTGTAACACAATTCTCAAATGCTCGGCATGTTGCGCCTCATCACAAGAATAAATCCGAATATCATCAATGAACACCACAACAAAACTATCCAAATACACTCTGAATATCTGGTTCATCAAACCCATAAACACTGCAGGAGCATTTGTTAGACCGAAAGGCATAACTAAGGATTCATAATGTCCATACCTCGTTCTGAAGGTAGTTTTCGGCACATCAGATTCTTTAACTCTCAACTGATAGTAGCCCGATCTCAAATCTATCTTAGAAAACACTGTAGCTCCTTTCAGCTGGTCAAACAAATCATTAATACGAGGCAACATATATTTGTTCTTTATTGTTACTTTATTCAACTATCGATAGTCGATACACATTCTCATAGTGCCATCTTTATTTTTCACAAACAACACAGGAGCACCCCAGGGCGAGAAACTCGGTCGTGCAAATCCTCTATCTATCAACTCTTGCAACTGAGACTTCAACTCTTTCAATTCGGTCGGTGCCATTCTATACGGAGCTATAGAGATAGGAGTTGTCCCCGGCGCCAATTCAATACCAAATTCAACTTCTCTAATAGGAGGTAATCCCGGTAACTCTTCAGGGAACACATCTGGAAACTCACAAACCACAGGCACAGATTCAACTTTCTTTTCTGTCACTTTTGTATCAATCACATATGCCAAATAAGCTTCGCAACCCTTTCTCACATAGTTCAAAGCTTTCATCACCGATACAACAGCTGATAACCCTTTTAAGTCACTGGATTCAATTCGAACTATCTCACCATTCTGACTTCTCAATTCAATACTCTTTCGTTTACAGTTCATAATAGTATTAGGCAAAGTGAGCCAATCTATACCCAGAATTATATCAAATTCATCGAATAGTAGCAACATCAAATTAGCCGAAAAACAAACATCCCGAAACATCAACGGACAGTTCTTGCACACTTTATCCACCAAGACACACTTGCCTAAGGGGTTCGATACTCTAATCACAAATTCAGTAGACTCAACAGGTAGAGTCTTACTTGATACTAGATTCAGACACACATATGAATGAGTAGATCCTGGATCTATCAATACAGTCACATCAGTATCAAATAGAGTAAAAGTACCAGTGATGACATTTGGAGATGACGCTTCCTCTCGCGCACGTATAGCATAGGCTCGGGCAGGTGCTCTCGCCTCTGATCTCACAGCTGTATCAGTAATCCCTTTTTGGCTTCCACTTACATTCCCGGTGTTTTTGGGTGGTCTACCCCTAGCCGTCACATTACTCGATTTCACATTCTGAACATTTTCTTCCTCAGCTAACTTTGGGCAATCTCGAATGAAGTGATCTCGTGATCCACACTTATAACAAACTCTATTATTGTACTTGCCCCAGCATTCTCCCACATGTCGTCTTCCACACTGTCTACACTCAGGTTTGTTACTTTTAGCACTTCCAACACTTGATTCAATTGGAGCTTGAGTTCTCAGACCAACACTTAGTCTTGCACAGTCTCTATTCGGATGTCCAAATGAAGCATTTGATCGGTTGCTTGCATCTCTAAATCTCTTCATCGAAGGTTGAGACAAATTACTCATCAATCTTTTTTCTTTCATCTCTAGCCTCAGAATTGGCTTTCTTCTTTTCTTTATTGAGCTCCTCGGCTTTGCAGGCTCTTTCAACTAACACAACAAATTCATTTATGTCAAGTATCCCAACCAACAACTTAATGTCTTCATTCAACCCTTTAATGAAGCGTTTACACATAGTAGCTTCAGTCAAAACACATTCCCGTGCATACTGACTCAATCTCACAAACTCCCGTTCATACTCAGGAATGGACATGCGGCCTTGTTTCAGCTCTAGAAACTCTTTTCGTTTCTGATCTATGAATCGTTGACTAATATACTTCTTCCAAAATTTAGCTTGAAAGAAATCCTAGGTGATTCTGTCTCTCGGAACCACTAAAATCAACGTTTTCCACCAGTTATAAGTCGTATCCCTCAACAAAGAAACTGCACATTTTATACATTCGTCAGGAGTCAACGACATCTCGTCAAATACTTGAATTGTATTCTCGAGCCAAAACTTGGCTCGTTCAGCATCATCATCAGCTGTGGCCCTAAACTTTTCGGCCCCGTACTTTTGAATCTTATCCATAGAAGGTTTATTCAGTCGAATCGGATCTGTAACTTATGGCATAAGAGGTATTTGTGGGGGTGGAGGTTGTGGAGCAGCCGGATTCGTTCGAACGAACTCTGAAAACCACTCACTCATAATTTGGAAGAAGGCTTGCTTTGCCTCTCCTCCCTCACTACTATCATTCGACCTAGATGTGGCCGGCGCTATCCCTTGAGCGGGAGCAGGTGCGTTACTCTCTACATCATCAGCAACTGCTTGATCGGGATCCATTACTATATGAAAACACATTTTTAGCTGTCAGGATTCATCACACTATCGCAATTATATATGGCATGTATAGCTAGACTCACACACGCTACATTAGTCTGAGAATCGACTAAACCGTAGCTCTGATACTAATAAAATTGTAACACCCCTAACCCAAAACCGTCGCCAGAATAGGGTTAAGAGGCATTACCGAACAATCAAAATGTTTCACATCCATTTCACAACACTAAGTCAATCATCAATTAAAAATATTCAAATATAAATATATAGTCCCTTATTAAGATCTACGAGACCTTAAACACGTGTTAAAAAGAGGTCGGGACTAAACCGAACACATACGAAAATTCTTGGAAATTTGAACATTTTTCAAAACTGCAGAGGTCACACGCCCGTGCAGTCAGGCCGTGTGCCTCACACGACTACCAGACACGCCCATGTGTCCAGGCCGTGCCAAAACAGGGCATACATACTGACTTGTCCACACGGCCACTAGACACGCCCGTGTGCCATGGCCATGTGAAATTAAGCTAGCTACTGACTTGGTCACACGACCACCAAGCACACCCGTGTGCTACGACCGTGTAACCTGCCCAGACACACTTTGAAGTGGCCCTTGAACCACACGGCAGAGACACACGCCCGTGTCCCTTGGCTGTGTATGCAAAATAGGACATTTGCAAGGCCAAAATGCCACCCACACTTGGGTCAATACTACAAGCACATACAAGCCTATTTCCACACTCAATTGGCAACCAAATACATGTCAAATGATCAACATATCCTCCCATTCAATCTCATTTCTAGTCATGTCAACTTATATGCTAAATAGCTCAACAAATTCACATGTAAAACCAAGCATGATTCATCCATAATTTCACAAAATCACAATAGCATCAATCCATCACTAAGCTTACCATTCATAAGACATCTTCATTGCCATCAAGTCATACTGTGATATGCATCATATACCAAAATCACACATACATATTGCCAACATTTATCTAGCCACATCACATGGCTATTTACACATTTCAAGCATGTTTTAAAACAACTAGCCATACATTCCATATTCAAATATACACATCTTCAAAAGTACCAACATAGATTGCCGATAGTGTGATAGAGATGCTGACGATCCCCGGATTTGACCTAGCTTTACTGACACTGTAAAATAGAGGAACAAATCACACAGTAAGCTTTCAAAGCTTAGTAAGTTTGTAATATAATACATATTACTTAATAATACCACATCAATACATATTTAAACTGTAACATCCTGAAAAGGGCCTATGCATTTTTTGGTTTAATTGTACGAAATGATATATCTTATGTGTTATGAATATATTTTGAACACTTTTGGAAACCTGGAAATGTATGGAAATGTTAAGTTTAAAAGAGGAAAGTGAACATTTTTAGAACCTTGGAAATGTAAGGAAATGTCTTGTAAGGAAATGTCATGGAAATATAAGGAAATGTCTTGGAAATGTAAGGAAATGTCTTGTAAGGAAATGTCATGGAAATATAAGGAAATGTCAAGTTTACAGAGCCGATCAAAAATTTTTGGAAACTTAGAAATGACCTAGAAATGACGAGTTTTAAGGTTTAAAAGGGGAAATTAAGGCAAGGTGGCCTTAAAAGAAAAAAGTTTGTGAAATTTGACACACAAACAGGCTTGGAAAAGTGGTCTGAAGATGCCACTTAGGGCCTATGGAAATGGCGCCATATGCAAGAGGAATGGGCCTAAGTTCGAGTCACATGGGAAGCAAATAAAAGAAATTTTATTTTGCTACAAGGAGCAGAGAGGTGGACGGCACATGGCTATAAATTAGGAGCTTTTATTCTTTTATAAATAGTGGATAAATAAGGGATTTATTTATCATTATTTTCAAGAGATAATTGTTGGATTAAATTCTTTTAATTTGAATAAAGAGATAAAGAGGAAAATAAGGGAGAAGTGATGGCCAAGTAAGGGACTTTGAGTTTAATAATTTTGGCTAAGTAAGGATAGTTGCTGAATTATCTTTTATTTTAAGTGATAATTAAAGGATAAAGTTATCGAGATAGAGAGTGGTGGCCAAGTAAGGGACTCCTTAGATGATAATTTCGGCTATAAAAGGAAGGAAGGAGGGCTACTCATCAATTTGTGCTTCCTCCTTTCTCTGCCGAATTCTTAGTGCTCTCTTCTCTTCTTTTATTTCTTTTATTTTTGCCAAGCCGAAATACCTTGTGTTCTAGCCGAATCCTCCATCTTTATTCTTCCTTCTCTTTTCTTTCTAATCCCTCCAAAAGCCGAAAGTTGTGAGATCATCATCTAGCCATAGCCGAATCTATGAAGGTTAAAGTGAAGGTGCAATCGATTTCTTCAAGTAAGGAGATCTTTCGGGATTTACTAAGTGTCGACTACAAGGAAGGAGAAGTTCTTTTCCCGAAGGTACACCATAGGCCACGTGTTCCCTAGTTATTCGGTGAGTTTCGAGATTTAAAATCCACAAGGTAAGTTTAAGTATACTAATCCTACTAGGATTTGGATTTATGGCTGAATGGCTTTTTATTAAAGTAGTAGGTGATTAATCAAATGTAGGGATTAAAGATCCAAGCATTAGATCAAGCTTTTCGGGATCTCAAGGAAATTTTAAGCGAATCAGGTGTGTACCCCACACTAATTCTTAATATGTTTTATGGTTGTGTTTAATTAAAATATGTGATATTAAGAATATGAAAGTGGCTAAGGTACCATGATATGGTACAAAGTACTCGTGCACGTTTCCTACTCCTATCGATTACGAAATATGTTATATTTAACATGTGAAATATGATAAGAATGTGAATTTAAGTATGATATGCATGATATGAATAATATGGGTCATTCGGGATATGAAAAAGGGGGAAGTGAATGTGATGACTACGGTCTCACTATCCGAATGTGGTGACTTCGGTCACATTATCTCGAATGTGGTAACCGGTTACATTATCTGAATGTGGTGTCTCATGACACAATTATCACGTGGCTATGCCACAAATTTTATATGGGCGATGAGCACGTCGATTGCAGCCATCGCCTTCAATGGAGTGTAGCGGATGGAGGGTTGACTTAGTAGTCCCCACGGTGTGGTAGGCGGTGCGGGGTGTGTAGCGGATGGACAACTAGGTTTGGGTTTGGGAATGCATCATAACCTTTGTATTCTATGTTTTGAATGTGTAATATGTGATATGCTGATTCTATTATGATTTAGTGTCGTGTACACATTGAGTCTGTTTGACTCACCCGTTGGGAACATTTTTTTAGGTGATGAAACAGTGATAGGCCGGACGACGAGAACTTGTGGTGGCCATGCTCAACATGAAGTTTATATTTTTGAGGACTCTTGAATTTATTTTAGTACTTTGAATTATTTTGGGAATTATTTGATGTAATAAGGCCATAAGACCATAGTTGAATTACTTTACACTTATTTTTATTTATTATGATTATGAATTTTATCTATTAAAATTTAATTAAAATTTCTTTTAAACTAAACCCTAAATATTTTGTCACTTAAGATAAAAGGGATTTCAATATAAAACAAACTGTTTTCAACACAAGCCCAACCCAAAACAATATTTTTCTTAAAATCACACAAGTTTTCCTAAGAACAAAAGAATTTTGAACCGGTTTACTTGAGGAACATACCAAATCTGGTCAAAGCTCGTGGGCGGGTTTGGGGTGTTTCAGTTTGGTATCGAGCCCGTTTTAAACTCTCGGCACGTGGGCTAAGGCCCAAAACGTTTTCAAATCGAGCCCAAATGAGTTTTATGAAAGTATTTTTGAAAATGAGCGGGTTTTTACGGCATGGCACCTAAGTCTCCGACCATGATCCACGGTAAGTACCCCTAACCATTTGTGTGATTATGTGGTTTATGTTATGAATTATGGAAGGTTAGAATAGGAATGGAGCGTTAGAATAGCATGATAGGAACTTGAACCCTAGGACTAGTTTACTCAAACACAAACACATAAGACTTAATTCCATTAAACAAACCTATGAATAAGACGCCGAGTTAGGGTGTGGTAACCATTGTGCGCATGTCTAGGATTGGATCCGAAAGAGCCTGGTACTTAAGCAGTCCTAGTGACTCACCTCCTCTTCGCTGGAATCCTGCCTGGTGCGTAGCTTCGGTTCACCCTAACCAAGAGGACTCGGTCATAGGCTAAACACAATGACTAAAACCCGAAAGGGACTAGCCATGATAAAACCCTAGTTTTAAAATCCCTAAATTACCCTTTTAATTGTAGTAAAAGATTATTGTGAAAATTTTTCCAAAATATCTCCGATTTACAAAATTACAAAAATGCCTCTGTATTGTAAATTACTAAAATACCCTTAGTTTTTAAGATTTTCAAAAATACCCTCGACTTTTGTTAAAATATTTCTACTTTACAAAGATATCAAAACTTCATTTTACAAATAACAAGATACCCTGATTTGGAAAATTTACTGAATCGCCTCGACTTCCAAAATTACCGAAATAACCTCGATTTAAAAATTTTGCAACACCTCTGATTTGGAAAAAAATAACCCGAGAGATTTTGTAAATTCTGAAATACCTTTAATTTGGAAAATATTTTGAATTGACCACGATTTATTACCAAAATACCCACAGTAGGAAAATGACGAAATTACCCCTAGGTAGGGAAATGGATGGAATGGCCATAAAAGTGTAGTGAATGATGTTGTGAATGAATGTGACTTCATGTGTCTCTGCTTATGAATGTGAATGTGACTCCTGAGTTAGAGTAGTGAACTTGAACTGAAACTTTGGTTGATCGAAAGAACTACTTCAACATCTCTTTTCATAAAACTATTCGCGAATAATCGGTGGAACAAAATTTACGATGCATAAAACTTTTAATCAGATTAAATCGCGACGTTAGAAATGAGTTCTAGGGGCGTGAACTTAGAGACTGTGCCTAGAAAGTATGATGGTTCTATTAAGATCGAGTCGCAGCGACATAAGCGTAGTCGCGGTGAGTTAAGATGTACGATTATTCGTTAATAAGTAATTTCGAGGACGAAATTATTTTTAAGGAGGGTAAAGCGTAACATCCTGAAAAGGGCCTATGCATTTTTGGTTTAATTATGCGAAATGACATATCTTATGTGTTATGAATATATTTTGAACACTTTTAGAAACACGAAATGTATGGAAATGTTAAGTTTAAAAGAGGAAAGTGAACATTTTTAGAACCTTGGAAATGTAAGGAAATGTCTTGTAAGGAAATGTCATGGAAATGTAAGGAAATGTCTTGGAAATGTAAGGAAATGTCTTGTAAGGAAATGTCATGGAAATGTAAGGAAATGTCAAGTTTACAGAGCCGATCAAAAATTTTTGGAAACTTAGAAATGACCTAGAAATGACGAGTTTTAAGGTTTAAAAGGGAAATTAAGGCAAGGTGGCCTTAAAAGAAAAAGTTTGTGAAATTTGACACACAAGCAGGCTTGGAAAAGTGGTGCTGAAGATGCCACTTAGGGCCTATGGAAATGGCGCCATATGCAAGAGGAATGGGCCTAAGTTCGAGTCACATGGGAAGCAAATAAAAGAAATTTTATTTTGCTACGAGGAGCAGAGAGAAAGTGGACGGCACATGGCTATAAATTAGGAGCTTTTATTCTTTTATAAATAGTGGATAAATAAGGGATTTATTTATCATTATTTTCAAGAGATAATTGTTGGATTAAATTCTTTTAATTTGAATAAAGAGATAAAGAGGAAAATAAGGGAGAAGTGATGGCCAAGTAAGGGACTTTGAGTTTAATAATTTCGGCTAAGTAAGGATAGTTGCTTTGAATTATCTTTTATTTTAAGTGATAATTAAAGGATAAAGTTATCGATAGAGGAGTGGTGGCCAAGTAAGGGGACTCCTTAGATGATAATTTCGGCTATAAAAGGAAGGAAGGAGGGCTACTCATCAATTTGTGCTTCCTCCTTTCTCTGCCGAATTCTTAGTGCTCTCTTCTCTTCTTTTCTTTCTTTTATTTTTGCCAAGCCAAGAAATACCTTGTGTTCTAGCCGATCCTCCATCTTTATTCTTCCTTCTCTTTTCTTTCTAATCCTCCAAAAGTCGAAAGTTGTGAGATCATCATCTAGCCATAGCCGAATCTCTGAAGGTTGAAGTGAAGGTGTAATTGATTTCTTCAAGTAAGGAGATCTTTCGGGATTTACTAAGTGTCGACTACAAGGAAGGAGAAGTTCTTTTCCCGAAGGTACACCATAGGCCACGTGTTCCTAGTTATTCGGTGAGTTTCTGGATTTAAAATCCACAAGGTAAGTTTAAGTATACTAATCCTACTAGGATTTGGATTTATGGCTGAATGGCTTTTTATTAAAGTAGTAGGTGATTAATCAAATGTAGGGATTAAGGATCCAAGCATTAGATCAAGCTTTTAGGGATCTCAAGGAAATTTTAAGCGAATCAGTGTGTACCCCACACTAATTCTTAATATGTTTTATGGTCGTGTTTAATTAAAATATGTGATATTAAGAATATGAAAGTGGCTAAGGTACCATGATATGGTACAAGGTACTTCAGCACGCGTTCCTACTCCTATTAGGATTACGAAATATGTTATATTTAACATGTGAAATATGATAAGAATGTGAATTTAAGTATGATATGCATGATATGAATAATATGGGTCATTCGGGATATATGAAAAGGGGAAGTGAATGTGATGACTACGGTCTCACTATCCGAATGTGGTGACTTGGTCACATTATCTCGAATGTGGTAACTTCGGTTACATTATCTCGAATGTGGTGTCTCATGACACAATTATCTGGTGGCTATGCCACAAATTTTATATGGGCGATGAGCACGTCGATCGCAGCCAGATCGCCTTCGATAGAGTGTAGCGGATGGAGGGTTGACTTAGTAGTCCCCACGGTGTGGCAGACATGCGCAGTACGGGGTCTCAGAGCGGATGGACAACTAGGTTTGGGTTTGGGAATGCATCATAACCTCGTATTCTATGTTTTGAATGTGTAATATGTGATATGCTGATTCTATTATGATTTAGTGTCGTGTACACATTGAGTCTGTTTGACTCACCCCGTTGGGGAACATTTTTTTAGGTGATGAACAGTGATAGACCGGGACGACAGAACTTGTGGTGGCCATGCTCAACATGAAGTTTATATTTTTGAGGACTCTTGAATTTATTTTAGTACTTTGAATTATTTTGGGAATTATTTGATGTAATAAGGCCATAAGGCCATAGTTGAATTACTTTACACTTATTTTTATTTATTATGATTATGAATTTTATCTATTAAAATTTAATTAAAATTTCTTTTAAACTAAACCCTAAATATTTTGTCACTTAAGATAAAAGGGATTTCAATATAAAACGAACCTGTTTTCAACACTAGCCCAACCCAAAACAATATTTTTCTTAAAATCACACAAGTTTTCCTAAGAACAAAAGAATTTTGAACCGGTTTACTTGAGGAACATACCAAATCTGGTCAAAGCTTGTGGGCCGGGTTTGGGGTGTTTCATAAACCATCACATAGATAAATGCATAATTAGGCTTATCATCAATCTCAACCATATGCTCAAGTATCTATTCATTCAACTTTTAAGGCTATCATCACCCACATATGTTCATACGTACCTTGATCAACACATAGTTACTCACCATTCATGCTACTCAATAGTTTGATATTACATCTCATTCAATCTTTGCTATTCTTCTGATTTATTCGCAAACTTAGTACTAGTTTTTTGATCGAAACATTCTCGTCATCGCACACTTAGTGCCAATATGTTAAACCAAACTTATATCGGTATCGTACACACAGTGCCAATTCGGTAAGCCGAAGCTTTTATCTTTTCGCACACACAGTGCTAACCATGTAACAATCCGATTTTGACCCTAATCGGAACGGTGGTTTTCGGACCATGAATCTGAGTCAGAAAAATTTTTAAATATTAGTTTCTGTGTTCTGAATGTGTGAATTTGTTGGTGTGAAAGTTTTGTTTTAAAATTTGATTGTTTTGATGCTTAATTGAAAAAGGGGACTTAATTGCATAAAAAGAAAATTTGGTGGATAAAGGTGTAAGTACCTAATTGATGATGGTTTTATAAGTTGAAGAGTTGATAAGGTAATTTGGCCATTAATTAACATAAGTGGCCGGCCAAAATGCATGTAATAGTAACATGAATTGTTTATTATATTTTTATGATGTTTTGTTATAATTTTTAATATATGTTAATGTATTATAATTGAATAAAAAATAAAAATGAAAGAGAAAGTTTTCATCTTTCTCAAGTGACTGAAACTAAGAGAGAAAAAGAGAGAAAAAAAGCTTTGAAACATTCGGCCCTTGCAAGCTCAAATAGGTTTTTGATAATTTTTACATTTTTGAGATCGTTGCTTTGAATACTAGCTAGCCCAAGTTAGAATTTTCGAATTTGATGATGTATTCATGAAATGCCATTGTTGATAGCTTGATGAAATTTGTGTTTAGTGATGGAAAATAAATATAGGTTATTAGATTGTTAAGTTTAATTAAGGTATTTTTGTTAAAAATGCCTAAATAGGATTAAATTGTGAAATTTATAAATTGAGGGGTCAAAATGTGAAATAAATGAAATGTATGAGCTTGTAATAGGACTATGAATATTCGGTCCTAAAGAAGTGTGGTCAAATTTTGTGTAATTTGTGTTTTGTGCAAAAAGGACTAAATTGTAAAAAGAGTAAAATATCAGGGGCAAAATGGTAATTAGCCCATTTATGTGTAATTGGACTAAATTCAATGGAATTATATTTGATTTAGCTAAATTTGAAATTTATTAGATCAAGAACAAAAATGATCGGGATTGGATCGGGGGAAGGCAAAGTTAAGCGAATAGTCGAAAAACATAGTCCGTCGATATCCGAGGTAAGTTTTAAGCAATTGAGTTGAGTTGAATTTATCTATAATGATGCACGTGTATTTAATAGAGGTAAATATGTACAATGTTGATATTGCCGAATGTGATATTGGTTGGGAGATGAATATAGTCGAATGTTATGTATACATATATGTTAATGATATAGCCATGTGTGATATTGATTTGGGAGATGAATATAATCAAATGTGATGTATACTTATATGTCAATGATATAGCTGAATGTGATGTTGATATGAAAATGAAATGAGCTAATATGTATATATGTATATATATATGTAATTGAGGTTCAAGTTTTATATATGTATTTATTTAAACGAATAACAAGTTCAAGTAATGCACTAAGTGTGCGAATTTAAATACCGAGCACTAAGTGTGCGAAATCGGTCACTTAGCACTAAGTGTACGAAATGTTAAATGTGACGGCACTAAGTGTGCGATACGTTACGAGAATTTGGCACTAATTGTACGAGATGTTAATGTGACAGCACTAAGTCTGCGATACGTTACAGGGTTTGGCACTGAGTGTGTGGATATATTGATCCTTCAAGGATGTCGGTTATTGAAAGTGTTAAGCAAAATAAAATGATCAGGTATGTGATGATAGATAATATAAGGATAGTAAAGTAAGTATTGGCGGTTGAAATGAAATTATGTATTTTGCATATCAATATGTGATTAATGAGGGTTTGAATTGTAAGTAGAAATTCAGTAAATGATAGATGCATATGAAATTAAGAAAAATGTATATGTATTTGTTTTGAGATGAGAAAGTGATATATAAATCGGTATGAAATCTATTTTTGAATATGTGTATGTTCGGCCTTAAGGTTAAAATGTAAAAATTCACTATTATAATCGTATAATGTATTGTAGTTTTGTAATTGCTTATAACTTACTAAGCTGTTAAAGCTTACTTGGTTCTTGGTTGCTCTAATGTGTTTTAGATTTCCTTTGGGTGATCGTTACGTGCTCGGGGATCATCGTTAAAGCTCGTCACACTATCATTAATATTTTGGTACCTTTTTTGAGGATAAACTTAAAGTTTATGGCATGTATAGGCTATGTTACTTTTTTAGTTCATTTCGAATGGTGTGTGTATATATATTTATATGCCATGCGAGAATGGCTAAATTGTGGTATTTTGGTCTTATGTGAATTCGGCCATGGTGTTAACTTATTATGAAAGTACAAATCCTGTTATGTTTATACTTGGTGTTTGAATATGTGGCTTGATTGATCATTGAGTTGAATCATAGTTGTGTAATTACGACCATGGTGTTTGTATGATGTGGTAAATAATTTTCATGATAGGTATTAATAGCGTTAAAGGTTATATATTTTGGTTGTGCAAAATTGCTCATGATACACATATGCGTGTGTAATGAGCTTGGTTTTATATGTTTTAGGTTATTTGTAAGATATATATATGGTTTTGATAATTTGGCTATGTTAATTATAAGAGTTGTGATCTATAATATGGTTGGATGCTTACAGAAATTGGTATTGAATTTGGTATATCCTAGATTCAGTTTAGTAAGGTTTTAGTATATATGTATATTTGGTTTTGATAATTGATAATTTGTTGTAGAAAAATGATTATAAGCATGTGCATATTCGGCTATTGTAACTTAATTGACCAAATGAATAGTAACTTTTGCGATTTGATGAAAAATGCTTATATGTGACTTTGGCTATATGGATTTAAGATATTCACGTTAATGTTTAAAGCATACTATGATAGTACATCATTACTTATAATGGATTCGTTTATGTTCATATGAATAGTAAATATTTGTTATGACCTGTGCTATGTCTGGTAATGCCTTGTAACCTTAATCCGGCGATGGATACAGGTTAAGGGTGTTACATTTGATTGGTATCATAGCTATGGTTTAGTCGGTTCTCGGACTAACGTAGCGCGTGTGAGTCTAGCTATACATGCCATAATTTTTACTGTGTTAGTGTGATGACTTCTGACAATGAAATATGTTTTTCTTCTTTCTTATAGTAAATGGATCCTGATCCTGAACGAGCCGTAGCTGATGATGTCAAGAGTGTGGCGCCTGCTCCCACGCAAGGGACCGTGCCGGTTGAATCTCGACCAGCTACAAGTAACCAAGATGAGGGAGCTAAGCAAGCCTTCTTTAGTATAATGAATGATTGGTTTAATCAGTATATCCGGACAAACTCGACTGTTCAACAACCCCGAACCCTGATAATCCACCTATAGTGTCGGTGGTACCTCCGATCATTAATCCTGAGAGATTAATTAAGCCTCCGGTCGACAGAATCAAAAAATACGGAGCTCAAGAGTTTAGAGCCGTAGCGGATGATGATGCTGAGTGAGCTGAATTTTGGCTCGATAATACAATTCGTGTTTTCGATGAACTATCTTGTACGCCTGATGAGTGCCTGAAATGTGCTATATCTTTATTACGAGATTCTGCCTATTATTGGTGAACACTCTGGTTTCGGTTGTTCTGAAGGAGCGGGTCAATTGGGATTTCTTTCAGACAGAGTTTCGCAAGAAATATATTAGCCAGCGATTCATCGATCAAAAATGCAAGGAATTCCTTGTGCTTAAACAGGGTCGGATGACCGTATCTGAGTATGAAAGCGAGTTTGTGAGACTCAGTCGATATGCCCGCGAGTGTGTTTCATCTGAGGCTGCTATGTGTAAAAGATTTGAAGAAGGGTTGAACGAAGACATAAAATTGCTCGTTGGTATACTTGAAATAAATGAGTTCGTGGTACTTGTTGAGTGAGCCTTCAAAGCCGAAGAGCTAAGAAAAGAGAAATGAAAAGCTGAGTTCGAAGCTAGAGACTTCCGTAAGAGATCAGCAGGTAAAACTTCTCAATCGGCATCGAAGAAGTTCAGAACTGACAGTAGCCGATCCAAGACTAATGCTGGGTTTTCTATACGAGAGCGACCACCAGTGAGTTCACGAGCCACCTCAATAACTAGTGTTGGCAATACTCGACCTAATAAACCCGAGTGTCAGCAGTGTGGTAGGCGACATTTTGGTGAATGTTGGGGCAAGTCCAACAACCGAGCTTGCTACAAGTGTGGTTAGCAGGACCATTTCATTCGGGATTGCCCAGAGTTAGCCGAGAAGGATAATGCTCAGAGTGTGAGATCGAGCGGTGCTGCAGCTAGAGGTAGACCACCCCAAAATGTGGGAGGTAGAAGCAGCACTCAGAGAGGGACTTCGGATACAGTTACTCGATCAGAGGCTCGTGTGCCTGCCAGAGCCTATGCTATCCGTGCCCAAGAGGAGGCTTCATCTCCAGATGTTATCACTGGTATATTTACTCTCTTTAATACTAGTGTAATTGCTTTGATTGATCCCGGTTCAACCCATTCCTATGTGTGTGAAACATTAGTATCCAGTAAGACTTTACCTGTTGAGTCTACTAAGTTTGTGATTCGGGTTTCGAATCCCCTGGGCCGGTGTGTGCTAGTTGATAAAGTGTGCAAGAATTACCCTCTGATGATTCAGAATTCATGTTTTCCGGTTGATTTGATGTTGCTACCATTCGATGAGTTTAATATCATTCTCGGTATGGATTGGTTAACTGTGCACGATGCTGTAGTGAATTACAGACGAAAGACTATTGATTTCCGGTGCCAGAATAATGAGATAATTCGAATTGAATCTACTGATTTAAATGGGTTACCAGCAGTAATATCTTCGATGTTGGCTCGGAAGCTTATGAGAAAGGGTTGCGAAGCTTACTTTGCTTATGTAATTGATAGTAAAGTGACCGAAAAGAAGATTGAATCTGTACCAGTTGTTTGTGAGTATCCGGATGTGTTTCCGGAAGAATTACCGGGTTTGCCACCTATTCGGGAGGTAGAGTTTGGTATTGAGTTAGTGCCAGGGACGACTCCGATCTCGATATCTCCGTATAGAATGGTACCGACTGAATTAAAAGAATTTAAAGCGCAGTTGCAAGAGTTGACGGGTAGAGGTTTTGCTCGACCAAGTTTCTCTCCTTGGGGTGCGCCAGTGTTATTTGTGAAGAAGAAAGACGGAACTTTGAGAATGTGCATCGACTACCGATAGCTCAATAAAGTGACCATAAAAAATAAATACCCATTGCCACGCATTGATGATTTATTCGATCAGCTTAAGGGAGCCTCAGTATTTTCAAAGATTGATTTAAGATCAGGTTATTATCAGTTGCGAGTTAGAGACTCTGATGTGCCTAAGACTGCTTTCCTAACGATATACGACCATTACGAAGTTTTAGTGATGCCGTTCGGACTGACTAATGCCCCTGCTGTTTTCATGGATTTGATGAATCGGGTATTCAGACCGTATTTGGATCGGTTTGTAGTTGTGTTTATGATGACATTCTGATCTATTCGCGCGACGAAACCGAGCATGCCGAACACTTGAGACTTGTGTTACAAATTTTGCATGATAAGAGTTGTACGCGAAATTCAGTAAATGTGAGTTTTGGTTAAGTGAATTTAGTTTCCTGGGGCATGTTATTTCAGCATCAGGTATTCGGGTTGATCCGAATAAGATTTCAGCTATACTTGATTGGAAACCCCCGCGGAATATTTCTGAAGTTCAGAGTTTTCTGGGACTTACCGGTTATTATAGACGTTTCGTGAAAGATTTCTCAATGATTGCAACTCCGATGACAAAGCTACTTCAGAAAGATGTTAGATTCGAGTGGACGGAAAGGTGCCAGAAGAGTTTCGATCAATTGAAAACTTTATTGATCAAGCTCCAAAGCTTGTTCAGGCCAGTCGGGTAAAGAGTTCGTTATCTTCAGTGATGCATCCTTGAATGGTTTGGGCTGTGTTTTGATGCAGGAAGGTAAGGTTGTAGCCTACGCCTCGAGACAGTTAAAGCCGCACGAAAAGAACTATCTGACGCACGATCTCGAATTAGCCGCTATAGTTTTTGCTCTGAAGATATGGCGCCACTATCTATTCGGTGAAAAATGCCATGTCTATTCCGATCATAAAAGCCTAAAGTACATAATGACTCAGAAGAATCTGAATCTGAGATAACGACGATGGTTGGAATTATTAAAAGACTATGAGCTTGTGATTGATTATCACCCGGGAAAGGCTAATGTGGTTGCCGATGCCTTAAGCCGTAAATTACTGTTTGCTCTACGTGCGATGAACGCAGATATGGCTATGACTGACGATGGTGCGACTATAGCAGAATTGAAAGCGAGACCGTTATTTGTTCAGCAGATTTGCGAAGCTCAGAAGGTTGATGATAACTTGATTGCAAAAAGGAATCACTATGGTTCGAATGCGACCTGCAATTTGATTGATGCCGAGGATGTTTGCGCTCGAAACCGAATATGTGTACCAAAGGATCCTGAGTTGATTCGAATGATTTGTAATGAAGCTCATAATAGTAAATTATCTATTCACCTGGGTAGCATGAAAATGTATAATGATTTGAGACAGCATTACTGGTGGCACGGTATGAAACGAGATATTTCAGATTTCGTGTCAAAATGTTTGATATGTCAGCAAGTAAAAGCCGAACATCAAAGCCATCCGGATTACTTCAGCCGATTATGATACCCGAATGGAAATGGGATCGAGCCACGATGGATTTCGTATCTGGATTACCGTTGACACCGAGCAAGAAAGATACAATCTGGGTTATTGTTGATAGATTGACGAAGTCGGCTCACTTTATTTCGTCCGCATGATTACTTACTCGAAAAAGCTAGCTGAATTGTACATTTCTCGATTGTACGATTACATGGAGTACCTATTTCTATTGTTTGGATAGAGATCCGAGGTTTACATCGCGGTTTTGGAAGAAACTGCAAGATGCATTAGGTACTAAATTGCATTCTAGCACAGCTTTTCACCCTCAGACGGATGGTCAATCCGAGAGAATTATTAAAATACTTGAGGATATGTTGAGATGTTGTGTTCTCGAGTTCGAGGGTACGTGGGAACGATACTTGCCTTTGATTGATTTACGTACAATAATAGCTTTTAATCGAGTATCAAAATGGCACCTTATGAAGCTTTGTATGGTCGAAAATGTCGTACACCTTTATATTGGACTGAGCTCAGTGAAAACAAGATATACGGAGTTGATTTGGTTAAAGAATCCAAACAGAAAGTGAAAGTGATCCGTGAAAGTTTGAAAGCAGCGTCAGATCATCAGAAATCATATGCGGACTTAAAACGTAAAGATATAGAGTATCGGATTGGTGATTGAGTGTTTTTGAAAGTCTCGCCGTTGAAGAAAATACTCAGATTTGGTCGCAAAGGCAAATTGAGTCCAAGATTTATTGGACCATATGAGGTTTTGGAGCGGATTGGGCCGGTTGCGTATAGATTATTATTGCCACCCGAACTAGAATAGATCGACAATGTTTTTCATGTGTCGATGCTCCGACGGTATAGATCTGACCCTTCTCATGTGATTAGTCCATCAGAGGTTAATATACAGTCAGATTTAACTTATGAGGAAGAATCGATCCGTATTCTGGAACGTGAAGTGAAAGAGTTGCGAAATAAGATCGATCCGTATTCTGGCACGTGAAGTGAAAGAGTTGCAAAATAAGAAAATATCGTTGGTAAAAGTGATTTGGCTTAAGCACAGAATCGAGGAAGCAACTTGGGAGCTTGAGAATTCAATGAAAGAACGTTATCCAAACCTATTCACTGGTAAGATTTTTGGGGACGAAACTCTCTAAGGGGGGAGAGTTGTAACAGTCCGATTTTGACCCTAATCGGAACGGTGGTTTCGAGACCATGAATCCGAGTCAGAAAAATTTTTAAATATTAGTTTCCGTGTTCTGAATGTGTGAATTTGTTGGTGTGAAAATTTCATTTTAAAATTTGATTGTTTTGATGCTTAATTGAAAAGGGGGACTTAATTGCATAAAAAGAAAATTTGGTGGATAAAGGTGTAAGTACCTAATTGATGATGGTTTTATAAATTGAAGAGTTGATAAGGTAATTTGGCCATTAATTAACATAAGTGGCCGGCCAAAATGCATGTAATAGTAACATGAATTGTTTATTATATTTTTATGATGTTTTGTTATAATTTTAATATATGTTAATGTATTATAATTGAATAAAAAATAAAAATGAAAGAGAAAGTGTTCATCTTTCTCAAGTGACCGAAATTAAGAGAGAAAAAGAGAGAAAAGAAGCTTGGAAACATTCGGCCCTTGCAAGCTCAAATAGGTAAGTGATTTGAGTCCGGTTTTTGATAATTTTTACGTTTTTGAGATCGTTGCTTTGAATACTAGCTAGCCCAAGTTAGTATTTTCGAATTTGATGATGTATTCATGAAATGCCATTGTTGATAGCTTGATGAAATTTGTGTTTAGTGATGGAAAATAAATATAGGTTGTTAGATTGTTAAGTTTAATTAAGGCATTTTTGGTAGAAAGGCCTAAATAGGATTAAATTATGAAATTTATAAATTGAGGGGTCAAAATGTGAAATAAATGAAATGTATGAGCTTGTAATAGGACTATGAATATTCGACCCTAAATAAGTGTGGTCAAATTTTGTGTAATTTGTATTTTGTGCAAAAAGGACTAAATTGTAAAAAGAGTAAAATATCAGGGGTAAAATGGTAATTAGCCCATTTATGTGTAATTGGACTAAATTCAATGGAATTATATTTGATTTAGCTAAATTTGAAATTTATTAGATCAAGAACAAAAAGGATCGGGATTGGATCGGGGGAAGGCAAAGTTAAGCGAATAGTCAGAAAACATAGTCCGTCGATATCCGAGGTAAGTTTTAAGCAATTTAGTTGAGTTGAATTTATCTATAATGATGCACATGTCTTTAATAGAGGTAAACATGTACAATGTTGATATTGCCGAATGTGATATTGGTTGGGAGATGAATATAGTCGAATGTGATGTATACATATATGTTAATGATATAGCCATGTGTGATATTGATTTGGGAGATGAACATAGTCAAATGTGATGTATACTTATATGTCAATGATATAGCCGAATGTGATGTTGATATGGAAATGAAATGAGCTAATATGTATATATGTATATATATATATGTAATTGAGGTTCAATTTTTATATATGTATTTATTTAAAAGAATAACAAGTTCAAGTAATGCACTAAGTATGCGAATTTAAATACCGAGCACTAAGTTTGCGAAATCGGTCACTTAGCACTAAGTGTGCGAAATCGTAAATGTGACGGCACTAAGTGTGCGATACGTTACGAGAATTTGGCACTAACTGTGCGAGATGTTAATGTGACGGCACTAAGTGTGCGATACGTTACAGGGTTTGGCACTGAGTGTGCGGATATATTGATCCTTCAAGGATGTCGGTTATTGAAAGTGTTAAGCAAAATAAAATGATCAGGTATGTGATGATAGATAATATAAGGATAGTAAAGTAAGTATTGGCAGTTGTAATGAAATTATGTATTTTGCATATCAATATGTGATTAATGAGGGTTTGAATTGTAAGTAGAAATTCATTAAATGATAGATTCATATGAAATTAAGAAAAATGTATATGTATTTGTTTTGAGATGAGAAAGTGATATATAAATCGATATGAAATCTATTTTTGAATATGTGTATGTTCGGCCTTAAGGTTAAAATGTAAAAATTCACTATTATAATGGTATAATGTATTGTAGTTTTGAAATTTCTTATAACTTACTAAGCTATTAAAGCTTACTTGGTTCTTGGTTGCTCTCGTGTTTTAGATTTCCTTTGGGTGATCGTTACGTGCTCGGGGATCGTCGTTAAAGCTCGTCACACTATCATCTATATTTTGGTACCTTTTTTTTTAGGATAAACTTAAATTTTATGGCATGTATAGGCTATGTTACTTTTTGAGTTCATTTCGAATGGTGTGTGTATATATATATTTATATGCCATGCAAAAATGGCTAAATTGTGGTATTTTGGTCTTATGTGAATTCGGCCATGGTGTTAACTTATTATGAAAGTACAAATCCTGTTATGTTTATACTTGGTGTTTGAATATGTGGCTTGATTGATCAATGAGTTGAATCATAGTTGTGTAATTACGACCATGGTGTTTGTATGATATGGTAAATAATTTTCATGATAGGTATGAATAGCGTTAAAGGTTATATATTTTGGTTGTGCAAAATTGCTCATGATACAGATATGTGTGTATAATGAGCTTGGTTTTATATGTTTTAGGTTATTTGTAAGATATATATATGGTTTTGATAATTTGGCTATGTTAATTATAAGAGTTGTGATCTATAATATGATTGGATGCTTACAGAAATTGGTATTGAATTTGGTATATCCTAGATTCGGTTAAGTAAGGTTTTAGTATATATGCATATTTGGTTTTGATAATTGATAATTTGTTTTAGAAAAATGATTATAAGCATGTTTATATTCGGCTATTGTAACTTAATTGACCAAATGAATAGTAACTTTAGCGATTTGATGAAAAATGCTTATATGTGACTTTGGCTATATGGATTTAAGATATTTATGTTAATGTTTAAAGCATACTATGATAGTACATCATTACTTATAATGGATTCGTTTATGTTCATATGAATATGACCTGTGCTATGTCTGGTAATGCCTTGTAACATTAATCCGACAATGGATACAGGTTAAGGGTGTTACAAACCATCTTTGTCTCGTTTCTAATATTTCACACACTTAGTGCCATCTATTTCAACTCCGAACATAACAATACTAATCTCATAATTATATATATATTCATTCAATTCACATCACATAGATATAATTCAACAACTAGTATTATATCCGAACTTACCTCGGACGTCGAAATACCAAAACGGTCGATTAATCGAGCACTTTGGCTTTGCCTCGATCTTGATCCGAACCTCTTCTTTCTTGGTCTATACACATTAAAATTCAGCCCATTAAATCACCAATTCATTCAATTTAATCCAAACACACATATTTAGGGCATTTTGCAAAATAGCCCTCACATTTTCACATTTCGACACTTTAGTCCCTATTTCACAAAATCACAAAATATTCCAAATTTGCTTTTTCCCATGCTTGGCCGAATATACAATATGATCATATCAATCCATACATTTAATTTATTTCACAATTTAGTCCCTCAAAATACTATTTTCTCAATTAAGTCCAAAATACTCAAATTCATCAAAAACTCATTAACAAACTATGTTAATCAAACACATATCTTTCATATTTAACTATCAAACTTCACCAAATTCATGTGTTCATCAATGGCTCATTTCAAAAACATCATCAATTCACAAAATTGAAGCATGGGTTTCAAAGTACTCGAAGCAACGATTACGAAAATGTAGAAATTATCAAAAACTGAAGTCAAAACTTACCTTAATCAAACTAAACCCTAGCCGAAAATATCAAAGCTCTCTTCCTTTCTTTTTCTTCAAATTTTCGGCAAGAAAAGATAAGAATATGGCTTCATCTTTCTTTTTTTTTATTTAATACATATTAATACAAACTTTACTATTTTACCCTTATTATAAAACATTATAACATACATTATAATTGGTTATAAATGTCCATCCACCATCCACTAACTTAATAAAAGCTTAATAACAACATAAGGACTCCTCCTTTAGAAAGCCATGACAAATAAACACTTTAACAATCAGCACACAACTTTTACATTTTATGCGATTAAGTCCTTTTCGCAAATTAAACACACAATCAATAAAATCTTCACACAGAAATTTCACACAGGCTAATTCACATACTGTAGACACAAAAAATAATATTAAAATATTTTTATGACCTCGAATTTGTGGTCTCGATACCACTGTTCCGACTAGGGTCTAAACCGGGCTGTTACAAAATGTAACACCTAAACTCGGACTGGACGTTATGGTCGAATCTGGCGATGTCACATGATAGTGCTTTAGAAAATGTAACTGCGTTAAAACCACTTTTAGGTATCTTAGGCTATCATCAAAACGTGTCGTTTATATATTCATTATCCATTTTCAAAACTTTATACGTTATAAAGCTTTTAAAACGCGATTTGCGGGTCGTCATGCGTATTTTGGTAAAACCTTTGTTTATTTTGAAAACTCGCGTCTTGTCCTCTATCATAGCGCTTTATGAAATAATCATCCCAAGTTTTAAACTAAAATCCGAAAGGCATTATTACATAAAATTTACTCAAATATAACCAAAGCAGAATTAAAAATAAACCATAAATAAGTATCCAGAATCGTGGTCACCGCCGAGTCATCTGCTGCTCCGATCCGCCATCTGGCTGGGATTACACGAACGGATTAAGCAGAAAAGGGTGAGTTTTCGCAAACTCGAGTGTGTAATCCCCACAAAAACATACACACAGAGATATCGAGATAGTAGACATAATCTCACGGTTCGGTCCGAGCCCATTACAGAAACGGTGTGGACCATAGCCCACTCAGTTCGAATCGGACATATTATAGGGCCTTAGCCCATTTCGCATGTGATATGCAGAGAACAAAGTCTTACCCACCAGCCTCTACACACCAACTCCTTCTAACCCTACACACCATGTGGGATAAAATCAACCCATCCAAAATTTCACACACCATGTTGTACCGAATGCGGCACATAATCGTAAATTTGCAGCTGAGCTGCTAGATAACAGGCTTAAGAGCCTTTCAGATACTTCCTCTAATCATAATGATCCCACCCCGATGTAATGCAACATACAAGAATGACATGCTACTATGCAATTTAAACTCATATATTCATATCAGTATACATGCTTAGTACAGAAATCAGACAGACAGATCACTTATATAGAGGTCTAAGTAAAGCTTACCGACCCTACAGTAGGTCCACAGTCGACTTGGGCGACCTGTGCAACCTTATAGAACATTTTAGAAAAATGGGCTCACGCGCCCATATGGTCTGCCCGTGTGGCCCAGACGGCCCAAATTGGCCTTGGCCGTGCGATTCATTTTTAATGTAACCCATGCTAGCTAAATATTCATATATGTTTTCATTATTTACTTATATGTTCATTCAAAGCTGTCAACTTGAGTCATTGTCACTAAATTATTTATAACTTGAGCTACAAAATTTCAAATTAAGATCCGCTTGATTTTTCCGAAACTAGACTCACATATTTTCTTACCGTAAAATTTTCAGAATTTATGGATTAGCCAATAAGTACAGCTAATTCTTAAAAGTCATCCCTGTTCTGCTGTCTGCCAGTTTCGGCCCTTCTTCACTAAAAAAATATTTTCTCCTAGTATGGAATTCGGATGATGTTCCCGTTTGTTTCTCTTGAAAATAGACTCATTAAGAATTTTAAGCATATAAATTCTAACCCATAATTATTTTTTTACAATTTTTTATGATTTTCCAAAGTCAGAACAGGGGAACCTGAAATCATTCTGACCTTGTCTCACAAAAATTATCATATCTCATAATTTACAATTCCATTGCTTACATTGTTTCTTCCATGAAAAACTAGACTCAATAAAATTTAATTTCATATTTTATTCAACCTCTAACTCAATTTCCATATTTTTTTTATGATTTTTCAAAGTTAGGCTACTGCTGTTGTGCAAAACTATTTTCTCTTATCTCTCGACAGCAAGCAATTTCGGCTTTTCGCCGAATCCCGTTTTTTGCGTTTAGGGTACACACCTGTATCATTTTCGAAGTAAAAGCAGCTCTAAGCAATCCCCAAGCCTTCAATCAAATAATCAGGAATTCCACGCCCTTAGAACGCCGTTGATTGATATTCAACCCTTTGAAAAACCCCGAATGCGTGCAGTCCACGAAGCATAGCGAAATTGAAAGAAAATAATCGGAAAAGGAAAGGATGAGGGAAAAATTAGAAGAAAATTTGGCAGCAAGAATACAATGGAAAAGGGAACGGCAGCAAAGAGGGAGAAGAGGAGAAGAGGAGAAGAGAAAATCGAAAATTTTGTTTTGGGGAAAAGAAAAAGATGAACAGAAACTGATAACCCCAAAATCTTTTCCCTTAATTTTCTCTACCAAACTCCCCACTAAATCCACTACTCAGATTTTTAGTCCATCTCAAACTCTTCTAGACGGACGAGAAAAAATAATGCCCAAGCTAAGATTCGAACACAGGACCTCCTTCACACCAACACTCCACTTAACGACTAGACCAGCAGGCCCATTCTATTAATTATCTACCAACTTTTACTTAAAAGCCTACTGACCAAAAATAAGGCTTTCTTCAGAAAAATACCAAAATTTAGCCAAAGGCTTGGCTTGAACTTGGGACCTCCCACACACACCCAAAACACTTAGCCACTGAAGCAGATACACCGTTGTGTGTCAAAATTCACAGAAGCCGAAATTAAAAATTTTGGGGCATTACAATATGCATATGTAAAGTTTGTTTTGAATACTTTATTTTAGGTGCAATTGGCTTGTGCATGAGGTGTGAGTTTGGGTGAGAAAATTGGCTTGGAAATGGCCTATTTTTCGTCCACACGGGCAGAGACACGGGGGTGTGTCTCAACCGTGTGTGACACACGGCTAGACGACACGACCATGTGTCCCCTGTAGCTTCCAAAAGGGTTGCAAGTCAGGCTGTTTCACGGCCTAGCACACGGCCTGGCACACGGGCGTGTGAGGTTATTTCGAAGGGTACACAGCCTGGTACACGGACGTGTGGCTTGGTCGTGTGACCCAAGTCAGTGAGTTACACGGGTATTGACATGGGCTGGGACACGGTCCTGTGTCCTTATTTTGAATGCCCACACAGCCCAAGACACGGGCGTGTCTCTTGGCCGTGTGAGTCACACAGCCTGGCCACACGGCCGTGTGACCCCTGTAGTTTGAAAATTTTTAACTTTTTCCAAAAAATTCCGTATGTTACTGATTTAGTCCTGATTTGTTTCTAATGTCTTTTTAAGGCCTCGAAGGCTCGTAAAAGGGACCGTATGTATGAATTTGGTTGGTATTGTTCTGATTTATGGGATGAAGTATTAATGTTAACTAATTGTACATTGTATGATGTTATGCTCCGATAACAATCCATAGCTCTAACTCAGCGACGGATATGGGCTAGGGGTGTTACATATATGCTCGTCTTTGAATGGTCCAGACCATCTCGAATTTAATTTTCCAAGAAATAGTTTAAGTCTGGAATTGAAGAGCAAGACTTGTTGTCCAGGTACAAATTGTCGTGGCAAAATTTTCTTGTCATGCCATCGCTTTGTCTTTTCTTTGTACAATCTCACATTCTCATAAGCTTGAGCTCGAAATTCATCCATCTCATCGAGCTCTAGTAAGCAATGATTGGCAGCAGCACCCTAATCCATGTGTATTTTCTTGATTGCCCAAAATGCTTTGTGTTCTAGCTCCACTGGCAAATGACATGGTTTACCATAGACAAGCTTGAAAGGTGACATTCCCAACGGAGTCTTTAAAGCTGTGCGATAAGCCCATAAGGCTTCATCCAACCTCGTTGACCAATCCTTGCGGTTGGGATTGACAACTTTCTCCAAAATTTACTTGATTTCCCTGTTGGAAATTTTAGCTTGTCTATTTGTTTATGGGTGGTATGCTGTGGTAATTTTATTTTAACCCCATATCTATTCAGAACGTTGGAAACTAATTTGTAGTCAAAATATGAACCTTCATCACTAATTAAGGCATGAGGGGTACCAAACCTAGTAAAAATATTTGTATGCAGGAATCCTAGAACCGATTTGGCATCATTTGTAGGTAAAGCCATAGCTTCAACCTATTTAAAGACATAATCCACAACGACAAGAATGTAGATTTTTCCCCATGATGGTGGAAATGGACCCATGAAATCAATTCCCCACATGTCAAATAATTCTACCTCTAGAATATTTTTTAACGACATTTCGTGTCTCCTTGATAAGTTACCAGTTCTTTGACAGCGATCACAACTTTGACAGAACTCATGAGCATCTTTAAACATGGTGGGACAATAGAAACCAAATTGAAGAACCTTTGCAACAGTTTGCATACTTCCAAAATGTCCACCATATGGTGCAGAATGATAGTGATGCAGGATAATTTGAATTTCCTCATCTGGAATACATCTCCAAATTACTTGATCTGCACACTGCTTAAATAGAAATTGCTCATCCCAGTAATATTGCTTGACATCGTGAAGGAATTTCCTTTGTCTTTGATGATTGAGCGCAGGTGGCATCAACCTACTGACTAGAAAGTTAACAGTATCAGCATACCATGGCAATGCCATAGTTGACAACCACTGCTCATCCTAGAATTCGTCTTTAATAATTTGACTATCACCATAGTTATTCCCTGCTTCCAATCTGACAAATGATCAGCCACTTGATTTTCAGTTTCTTTCCTATCTTTGATCTCCAAATCAAATTCCTCCAGGAACAATATCCATCTAATGAGTCTGGGCTTGGCGTCTTTTTTTGTCACCAAGTATTTAATGGAAGAATGGTCTGTGTAAACTATGACTTTGGTGCCCACTAAATAAGCTCTGAATTTTTCAAAGGCAAATACCACCGCTAACAATTCTTTCTCTATAGTGGTATAATTTAGTTGTGAATCTATCAACATGCGACTGGCATAATATATAGCATGAAACATCTTGGCCTTTCTTTTCCCCAACACTACTCCTACAGCAAAGTCACTTGCATCACACATTAGTTCGAACAGTAAAGTCCAGTCTGGTGCAGTGACTATAAGTGCTATAATTAATCGCTCCTTTAACTCTTCAAATGCTTTTTATCACAACTCACCAAAATGAAATGGTCTGTTTTGCTCCAACAATTGACATAAAGGCTTGGATATCTTAGAAAAATCCTTGATGAAGCGACGGTAAAATCCAGCATGACCAAGGAAGATTCTGATTCCTTTTACTGAAATGGGTGGTGGCAACTTTTCAATGACTTCTATTTTTGCTTTGTCGACGGCAATTTCTTACTGTGAAATCTTGTGGCGCAAAATAATGCCTTCACAAACCATGAAGTGGCAGTTTTCCCAATTCAGCACAAGATTTGTTTCTTAACATTGGCAAGGTAATAACTCTAATTTTTCAAGTAGTCTTCAAAAGTATCGCCAAACACCATGAAATCATCCATGAATACTTCAAGGAATTTCTCTGCCATGTCGAAAAATATTGCCATCATGCAATGCTGAAATGTTGCTCGGGCATTACATAACCCAAATGACATTCTTCTGAAAGCAAATGTTCTATAATGACGGGTGAATGTAGTATTTTCTTGATCAGTAGGAGATATGGAAATTTGGTTGTACCTTGAGTAGCCATCTAAAAAATAGTAAAAGGCTTTCCCTGCTAGTCTGCCCAACATCTGGTCTACAAAAGGCTGGGGGAAATGGTCCTTCTTCGTTGCTTTGTTGAGTTTTTGGTAATCCATACAAACTCTCCAACTTGTGATAGTACGTTTGGGAATGAGTTCGTTGTTATCATTGTTGACTACAGTGACTTCTCCTTTCTTGGGTACACACTGAACAGGGCTCACCCAAGAGCTATCAGAAATTGAGTATATAATTCAAGCATCCAACCATTTGATAATAGCATTTTTAACTACTTCCTTCATGACAAGGTTCAGTCTCCTTTGTTGTTCAATAGATTTGTCATGGCAATCTTCAAGTATTATTTTGTGCATTCAGATTGCTGGGCTAATTCCTTTGATATCCGCAATTGATCATCCAAAAGTGTTCTTGGATTTTTTTTAAGACTTCTAATAATTGCATCTCCTGGTCTGTTGTAAGCTTGGCAGAGATAACCACATGCAGTGTATCATTATTTCCCAAGTAAGCATACTTCAAATGCACTAGTAATGGCTTCAAATCCAGCATAGGTGGACCTTCTACTAATGATCGAGGAAGGTTAAAAGATCGACCTAATAAGTCTAATGATTCAAAGCTCATTCTGAATCCATTTCAAGATTATTGAATGTCCATCAATTCTCCAGATTTTTCAGTCAGTTCTGTTTCATTTAATTTAGCAAATTCTGCATCAGAATTGTTGTGCATATGTCCTGCAAATTCTTCCTAAATTACAATGTCAACAAGTTCAACAACATTGCATTCTTCATCTGTGTCTGCACACTTTAAAGCATCAAACATGTTAAATGTCAACTACTAATCATTAATTCTCATAGTTAACTCACCTTTCTGTACATCAATCAATGTTCTACCAGATGATAAGAAAGGTCGTCCAAGTATTACGGGTACCTCTTTATCTGCTTCACATTCCAGAATAATAAAATCTGCTGGAAATATGAACTTGTAAACTCTTACCAGTACATCTTCAACACAGGTAGAGATGATAAATAAAAAGCTTGATAGTTTGTGTTCTTCGCAGGTACATCCAGTAATGCAGTGCGACGTAAGTGGAACCGTGGCGAATCCTGAGTACCCACCTTACCAACCGGGCACAGAGAGCGAATAGATGAACTATATAGGTAACAATTTCAGATCTAATAATAACCCATATAGTAATAATTATAACCCAGGTTGGAGGAACCACCCAAATTTTTCGTGGGGAGGTCAAGGAAATCAAGGAAATCAAAGACAACAACCTCCTCAAAATTTCCAAAATCAGCCCTATCCACAGGAGAAGAAGTCGAACCTTGAAGAGATGCTGACAAGATTCATGGTATCCACAGAAAACCGTCTCCAAGACACTGAAACCACCCTTAAGACCCAACAAGCATCGATCAAAGGGATCGAGAGCCAAGTTAGGGAAGTCACTAAGTCAGTTGAGGAAGTTTCTAAGTCAGTTGGACAACTCGCAAAGTTGATGTCTGAACGATCGCAAGGGCGTCTACCAAGCAACACTGAGATTAATCCAAAGGAGCAAATCCAAGCTATAACAGCTCAAGAAAGTGAAGGATTAGACGTACCCAGTCCAATACAAGGAAACGAGGTAGAAAAAGCTAAAGTTGAGGTAACACAAGAAAAACCAAAACCGGTAATCAAGGAGTACCAACCTCGCATACCATATCCCGAAGTGTTAACGAGAGACGACACAGAGCAACAGTTCGATAAGTTTCTTAAACTTTTAAAGAAATTACATATTAACTTGCCGCTACTTGAAGCTCTTTCACAGATGCCAAATTCAAGGAAATTTTTAAAACATCTCTTGACGAACAAACGCAAATTAGACGAGGATCCACATGTGGAATTAAACGCAGATGCTCAAAAGAATGTTACGAATAGACTACCACAAAAGCTAAAAGATCCAGGAGTTTTACAATTCCATGTTTAATTGGTAGACTAACTGTTGATAATGCGTTAGCTGATTTAGGGGCAAGCATAAATGTCATACCTTATAAATTGTTTAAACAATTAGGTCTAGAGAAACCCAAACAAACTAGGATGAGCATTCAATTAGCTGATAAAACTGTTAGAATTTCTAGGGGTATTATCGAAGATGTTCTTGTAAAAATTGACAAATTCGTTTTCCCAGTAGATTTCATTGTCTTAGACATGGATGAGGATAATGCGATTCCCTTAATTTTAGGAAGACCCTTTGTAGCAACTGCCAAGACTAAAATTGATGTTGATGCAGGAGAACTCATACTTCGTGTAGGTAATGAGACGGTCACCCTCAAGGCTCTCGACTCAGCCAGAACATCGAGTAGTCAAGGTGAGAACGTAAATTCTACTAATAACCATTCGGTTAACCCTTATTTTTAGGAAGCACCATAAAAGAATACAACTGAACCCGATCCTAAACCCCATGCCAACAAGGAATTAGTTTATGAAGATCGAACGATTCAGATCGATGATCTAGACGAGTGAAAGACACACTTCAAGGAAAAAATAGGGTTACACGACGAAGAACCGGAACCACACAAGGTAAAACCGAATGAGCCCCCAGAAGAGCTCATAGGAACAACAAACCACTTCAAAATAGGAGACCAGTGCATGTTAGATAAGGCAGATCCTCGAATATCTCCTCCAGACCCTAACACAAACAAAGAAATACCTTTTAGGGTAACCAGTGTTTTCCCATACGAAACAGTCGAGGTAAGTAATCCTATTTTTGGTACGTTTACTATAAACACATCTCGACTTAAATTTTTTCACGAGGATAAAACTGATAGCATGAGGAAGGACTTCCAACTCCTCAAACCACCCTGATGATGCAAACGAGAGGAAAGTCTAGCTTAAGACTATAAACGAGCGCTTCTCGGGAGGCAACCCGAGTACTAACCCCATTAACTTTTACATTTTTATTTTTCTTATTTATTCTATTTTACCCTTTCTTTATAGTATCTAGCTTTAAACTAACCGAAAAATACAGATTTCCAGGCCACACGGCCTAGCACACGGCCGTGGCCGTGGCCCTGTGGATGCCCCGGATCACCGTACTGACATGGCAGAGGTGGTACGAGTTAGAGAGAATCAAATCTTCGAAATCACGGACTCCAACCACCACCCCACAGGCACCGACAGAATGCCACGGCCGTGCGACGCGGCCGTGGACGACACTGACTTATCACCAACGGGCGTGGCAATTTGTAAAACGGGCGTGGGTGAACCAACACACCTAGACACACGGCCGTGCGAGGCGGCCGTGTGAATTGACACGCCTAAGGAGTACGGGCGTGGGATGGTACCAGGTTTGAAAATCTATTTAAACCCCCTCCCTTCCCTCTTCTCCTACTAACTTTCAACCTTCAACTTTTCATTCCCTTTCCTACCCCTTTTCTCTATACCCTTGAGCTACACCAAAATAATGCCAAAGAAGCGGAAGAAGCCAAGCACAGTCTCCCTCATGGAGACCGATACATATAAGTTCATGCCGGCCGCTTCAATCATTCGACGAGCCAAGGATATTTGAGACCATTCAGTTTTTATTTCGTTTTTCTCTTTTGCTTCAATTTCCTTATCTTTACTTCTCTTCTGCTTAATTTAGTTTATTTTATCTTAGTTTCTTGATTTTAGGTTCTAAAGGCTGCTAGGGAATCACACCACGACCACTACCATATCCTCATCCTTAGAAATCACACCCAACAATAAGGACTCTACGATCCATCCATCTTTTCTTTTAATTTTAGTTTCATCTTTATTTTTCTTCACTTTAGCTTACTTTTCTTTAATTATTTAATTAGTATAGTTTGAATTATTATTATTATATCCTGGCTAATCCTCCACGAGCTACCTAATTTCTTCATCTAGCGTAGGATCGTCATCTAGACTGGCCCCTCCAACTTATCTTTCACCTCCGACTCAAGGAATCCATCCAAAATTCAGGGAGTTTCACTTCTCTCCATATCTTATGATTTTAGTATTATTGTCTAGATATCTAACTTTGTACATTGAGGGAAATGTACATCTTAAGTGTGGGGGGGTGAACAACCTAAAAAGGCGCCTAACTTTTTGCATTATTCTCAAATTTCTGAAATTAGGTGCCAAACTTTTTGCATTGTTCTCAAAATCCTGAATTTAGTCTTGTTTTTTTTTTAAAGTAAATTTTTCATATTATAATTAGGATGAAATTTCTAATGATTTATGATTTTTATTGATATGTTTTAGATTAAGTCATTGATAATTGTGCATTGATAATTAAATTCTAAGAATACTAGAGAATCAAGCATGATAAGTCCATTTTTTTCAATTAAAATTTGCTAGGTTGTCGAACTGAGTTTAAATATTACTTTGAAGTTTGAAATTTACGAGGTTGATATCAAAATACCCATAATTTTTGTGATTTCTTGAGCCTTATAGAGCATATATTCTTTTTCATGCTCACTTTATTTATTATGAGTATGTCAACATTGATTTGTTATTCTAGAACTTGCCTCGTTTATACATATCGAGACCACACCTATGATTTGATATATAGAGATGATTAAGGCACCTAGGTTTTAACCCACTAACTCCATTAAAAAGCCTACCTTCACAATTAACCCCTAGTGAACCCCCTTTAATCCTAATAACCCTTTTTATTGACATAACCACTAATATTAACCCAGAAACCCTTTGTTTTTGTTATCACCATTCGTTTTCGACATCCCTTATATCGAGATTTGATTTGATTAATAGCCTAACTATGTTTTTATTTCAGTAATTTATCCTTTGTTATGTATTTATGATTTGTTCTTTAAAAAAAATCAATGAAAAGTATATTCATTATTCATTTTTAGTTTTGTGATTAAGTGAGCTTATACGTTTGAATTCCAAATATTAAAGAAGAAGCTCGTATTATTAGTTTAAAGTTTCAATCCATTATGTAATTATTCAGTTTATTGTTTCTAGTTAGGTAATTTATCAATTCAATCTCGATTCTAACCTTCTAATTCAGCCTCTATCCACACCTTAACCTAGCCCCATTACAACCCGACAAAGACCTTTTGATTTGTGCATCATCTCATATTATAGTGGTGGAGATTTGATTTTCAGGCAAGCCTATGGGATTAACTTTTCATGTTCGACTTTTGAGCGCTTTTTCCTGAACCTTAAACACTTTGAGTGATTTGATGAGGATGTCAATCCTTGTCGGTTTTAAATTAAAGGTAACTATTTAGATAAGGGGAGACGCATATATTTTCGAGCTACAAATCTATGACTTAGATTGTTTGAATCCTTAGGACTCTTTGAATTGAATTATCCATATATAAATTATCTATGAATTATGATAAGACATTGTTGATAGGAATTATGAATTATTGAAAGTTCGTTTTAATTGTAAGTTGAGAATTTTGCTTAAGGACAAGCAAAAGCTTAAGTGTGGGGGTATTTGATAAACCGAAATAGTAACATATTTTAACCCCACATTTAACATACTTTTGGATGATTTATCCCTTGATTTATGTAAAAAGGTGCTCTTAATCCTTTCTTTTCATGTCTTATACTCAGGAAAGCACCCAAGAATAAAAAGAACGATAAATGGGCTCAAAACGGACCAGAATGGGCCAAAGAAGTGGTCGACACGGCCTGGACTAAAGCCCACACGGCCGTGCCTCCTCAAATATACTAGAACACGGCCTGATGTCGATCTACACGACCGTGCCTCACTAACAGAGTCCAGCACGGCCTGACCATGATTCACACGGGCGTATGCCATGGCCGTGCCCCTGCCGTGGAGGAGAGTAATTTCACTCGAAAAAGGATACTTAGGGGCAAAGAAACACATTCCAAAAGCCTATAAATACACCCTAAGTATAACCTAAAAGGGGGAGTCGACGGGTGGTCAGCTAGGCCAAGGAGCCGAGCTGAAAAGGTCAGATTTGTGGGAAACTCTCAAGGGATAGCCAGTTGATCCATCTCAAGAAGCCGGAGTTCTACTCAAGACGGAGGATCTCCTCTTCAATTCCTTCAGGGGGTTTTAGGGATTTCTTATGTTTTGTTTTATCTTTTCTTCTAAGATGTTTTCTTTTATTATTATGAACTAAACCCTTCAGATACCTGAAGGGGGATGAAACCTAGATGAATCTTGTTATTGTTTTCTGAACTATATGATAAATACTTGATTTGTTGTTAATTATGTGTGCTTAATTCTTGTGTTGATATTTCGCGGATATTAATTCAAGTATGATGTGCTTAGGTGGTGGAGCAAAAGTCCCTGCTTAAGAGTAGATCTAGCATAATTAAGCGGAGTTGATCGCGCGCCTAGAGATAGGGTGACGAGATTTTGCCGGATTAGGGTGAAACCTAATATGGGAGTCCATAGATCGATTTACTGGCTATTCTAGGGGTTATTAATGGGAAAGAGATTTCAATTAATTAACCTAGGGTTAGACGTTATTCGCCTCGAGAGAGGGTTTAATATACGTTAGGGAGTCCCACGGATCAAGTCAAGTGAATAAATCATCTGGTTCAGTGTTAGATAACAAGTGGAGTCTAGGTGGATTCTTCCTAAGGGTATCGTCTGAATCAACTGAGTTTTTCCCAAGCATTTCCCCAATTCATTAATTTTGTCTTTGCGTCTTTAGCTTAGTAATTAGTTAATTTAGATTAATAAACAACTTCACTTATTTTAGGCTAAATAATAGAAAGAAAGTTAGTATTAGTACTTTTAGTTCCTTTGGGTTCGACAATCCGGTCTTGCCTAAGCTATACTACTGTTCGATAGGTGCACTTGTCTCAATCGTTGTCATAGTTAGTTTCTAGGTTCGATCATTATCTTTATAAATTTTAAAACTCTGACTTCACAGCGATCAGTGGTAGTGGCCTTCCTTTCATTTGTTGAGGTTGCTTTTTCATGGCATCTGTGTTGGCTCTGCAAGATGAATTTGCTTCGGTATACTTCTATTTGCTCCCATCTTTTGTAGTGTGTTTCACTATTGATTCGAATGTCGTTCTTTTAGGAACTTCTAAACTTTCCTCCTCAGTAAAGGCATCATTCACAACTCCTGGCAGCTGAGTGCCACTCTGGAGTGTTATGGCCTTACATTGTTTCTTTCCTTAAGATTGAGAACTTTCTGTGTCACTAGGCAATGCTCCTTGTTGCCTGGAACTTAATGCAATGGCAATTTGTCCCACTTGATTCTCCAAAGCTCTTAAGGAAGCTGACTGGCTCTAAATAATCTCATCATTCTTAGGCTATATTCTTTTAATAGAGCTTCCATAGCTGATGTTGAAGATGATGAACTTTGTTGCACATTTTGCTACGGTATTAGTTGACTGTATCCAGGTGGTACACCAGCCACATTCTGTCAATTAACTTTGCTTCCATTTCCCATTCCTTGACTACTCCAGCTAAAATTTGGATGTTGTTTCCACCCTGGATTGTCTGTGTTGGAGTAGGGATTGTTGTTGCTACAATTAAAATTCCCCATGTAATACGCAGAGGCAGGATTAGACGGGCATTCATAAAAAACATGGACTTCTCCACAGTATACGCAAGCTAATTCAACATACTTCAACTCCTACATTGTAAAGGGTCTTTTCAGAGTTTTAATCATATTTATTAAAGATGACCTGAGCTGTTAAAGATGTAATCACATCCAGTTCCATTGCTCCAGCAACTCTTCTACCAATGCCAACTCTAGTAGTGGGGTACTGATAATCATTGTTTGCTATTCTTTCCAGAATTTCATATGCTTCATTGTAGGGTTTGTCAAGCAATGTTCCATTAGCAGATGCATCCACCACCATTCGCATATGAGCATTTAATCCATTATAGAACATTTCCATCTATGTCCAATGCGGAAAACCATGCATCAGCCATTTTCTAATTACTTCCTTGAAACGCTCCCATGCTTCATATAATGTCTCATATTTAGATTGCCTAAACGATGTAATATCATTCCTAAGATTTACATTCATGTTGGAAGGATTGTACCTAAGCAGAAATCTCTGACACAATTCATTCTAAGATGCCACTGTACCTGATGGTAACGCATTCAACCATGATCGGCACAATCTTGCAATGAATAAGGGAACAATTTTAATCTAAGGGCATCTTCACGAACACTCTGTTGCCTGAATGAGTCATGGACTTAAAGAAACAGTCTCAAGTGCAATCTCAGATCTTTAGTAGGTAAACCACTAAACTGCCCTACCATTTGCAGCATCTGAAACATTAAATGTTTTAATTCAAAGTGTTGAGCTTGAATATGTGGCCTAACAATTCCTGGATTTAGATAATCCCAAATAGGTACTACATGTTCTCTGATGGGTCTGTCTCTGTCATCTATGCTTCGAGGAATATCATAATTCCTTTCATTCTGGAGTACTTGATCTTCTATGATTAGATCATTTCTAATTATCTCCATTTCTCTTAACTATTTTCTTATTCGCCTTAATGTCCTTTCAATTTCAGGATCAAAACAATGTTCTATATCCTCTTGAATACTTCTTCTCATGCACTAATACAAACCTAAAAAATAAAATAAATACCAATTACTGCTCAAATAGATATAACAAAAAGAATAACAAATCAACTTTTCACCAATGTTGCCGATCCTCGGCAACGGCGCCAAAAACTTGTTGCGTGTAAAATAACTGATGCAATTGTGCAAGTGTACAGTTCATTCCAATAATAAATTGATAAGTAAGTATCGTCTCCACATGGATCGAAAATTGGTAAGAAATTGAGTATGTTATTATAATATTATTAATTATACCAAAATGTCAGGAAATAATCTCAGAGTGAATAAGAAACTAGAATAATGAATTACTGAAATTAAATGATAAAGAACAAAGAATTGATATTGCAAATAAAATGATGTGGAAATTCACAGAGAATATCAAGAGTATTTTTGTTATTGAATGAATAGGGTTCATTTATTCAGGAGAAATGTTCATATCAAGATAATGCCATGGAAAAATATTGTCTAATCTACTGCCCAGAGATTCGCTACTGTGACCTGCCTCTTGCGATAGCTAGATCTTAAGCTAAAAATCTAAGTTCATGTACGTCTACAGAACTTGGGATTGATAACTGCAATGAACGTTCTCTCTATACAACTTGCAACATCTATGTCTAGAGTGCTACGAATATTTTGTCAAGTATTCGCTTGCATCAAACGATTCAAGATCCAGTATTCTTAACCTTTTCAGAATTAAAAACACCTAAGAACACAACATATATTCAAGTATGTCTAGAGCTTGTATGCATGTGTTTAAAATAAGCATGAATCGAATGTAACAGTGATATAGACAATCTCAAATCCTAGGCATTAAAGATGAGAAAACATTCACCCAAACAACTCCAACCCAGAAAAGATTAAGTTCATGGGTGGAAAAGTAAACACCAAAATAGAATCATTCATCAACATTTCTCAATTAATTTTGAATCACAGAAAATTTAATCTAGAAAATAAAGGCAAAACTATAGGAAGTTAATTCCACACTCCAGCTCCTCTTGGTTCCTTAGATTGCTCGTGAATCCAGGATAGTTTTCTCTTCCCCTTCCTCACATTTGTATTCTGCTCTCTTCTAAGCTGCTACCCTTTCTTTCTCTAGAATTCTCCAATATAGTTCTTTGCATAGAAAGAAAATTGTTGTCACTACTCTCTTTCTCACGTTGATTTTCTTTTGTTTTTTTCTTCTTCTCTCTCTTTATTTTATTGGGTAGATCCGTCCCACCTCATCACAAACTTTTCATTCCTCTTTTCAGGTTGGTTTTTTGGTACACGTCGCTGACTGAGGGTGAGGTGGATAGAGTGCTGAGTCATCTTTCTGGAAATGCCATGACAATTCTATTGGCAATCAATCTCACCATTTGTCATGATAATGTTTCACTTCCCTTATTTTCCTTCTTCATATTCTTCTTCCTACATTTGTGTTCACACAAAACCACACCTTTCCTCCCCAAGTGATAAGAGTAATAAATAATGACCAGTGTAGTGCAATCCAAGGTTTTTTATGCAATGTTCTAAAAACATCCTAAAAATGCAAATGTATTCACTTAATTACAAACAATTAATTCCATTTAGAGGGCTTAAATATAACTCTTTTCAAGAGTTATCACTAACTCAAGACCCAAAACTTTCCTCTCACCCAACTCCGTCCAACAAAGTGGAGTGTGACATTTCCTACCATATAAAGCCTTATAAGGCGCCATCTCAATGCTTGACTGAAAGCTATTATTATAAGCAAATTCAGCCAGCAATAGAAACTCCTCTCAACTACCTCGAAAATCAATCACATAGCTCTGAAGCATATCCTCCAAAATCTGAATTACCCTCTCCGATTGACCATCAGTCTAAGGATGAAATGCCATACTAAAGTCATTTTGAGTACCCAAAGCCTCATGTAACTTCTGCAAAAAAATGAGAAGTAAAATGAGGATCTCAATCTGAAATGATAGATATTAGAAATCCATGAAGTCTGACAATCTCGAAAACATAAAGCTTTGCCAACTTCTGCAAAGAGTAGTCAGTCCTAACAAAAATATTGTGAGCAGACTTAGTTAACCGATCCACAATAACCCAAACCGAATATTCTTATTTAGTGTTAAAGGCAACCCACTAACGAAATCCATAGTCACCCGTTCCCATTTCCATAATAGAATCTTAACAGGTTGAAGTAGTCCAGAAGGAAGTTGGTGCTCAACCTTATCTTGCTGGCACGTCAAGCAGTAGGACACAAAATCAGTTACCTCACGTTTCAGCCCATGCCACCAATACAAGTCACGGAGCTCACAATACATTTTACTACCACTGGGATGCATAGCATAAGAGCTACTATGCGCTTCCCGCAAAATAGAGTGTCTTAAATCCACATCCTTAGGCACACAAATACAACCTCGGAAACACAAAATATCATCATCATTATGCCCAAAATCTGTTGTCTTACCCTCATTCATCTGTTGAACCCGACTAACCAAAGACTCATCCAACAGCTGCTTACTTTTAATCTCATCCAACCAAGATAACTTAACCTATAACTCGGCTAGAATCCCATCGTCATCAAACAAACTTAAGTGAGAAAACATCACCCTCAAACCAGTCATAGATCTTTGACTAAGTACATCAGCCACAACGTTGGCCTTACCAAGATGGTACTCAATCGAATAATCATAATCCTTAAGTAACTTGATCCAACGATGTTGTCTAAGATTCAAATCCTTTTAAGTGAGGAGATACTTAAGACTCTAATGATAGGTGTAGATGATGCATCTCTCACCATACAAATAGTGCCTCCAAATTTTAAGTGCAAAGACAACTGCAGCAAGCTTGAGGTCATGAGTCGGATAATTACCCTAGTGTTGCTTAAGTTGTCTAGACGCATAAGCAACCACTTTACCTTCTTGCATTAGAACACAACCCAAACCAGTATGCAAAGCATCACTATAAAAAAAAACTCCTTTCCAGGCTCGCGTTGAATTAAAATAGGTGCCTGAGTCCAACGGATTTAAGCTTCTCAAAGCTCAATTGCTGTTCAACAACCAAAAAAATGGAGCATTCTTACGTAGCAACTTAGTCAAATGTGCTACTATCAAAGAAAACCCCTCAACAAATCTCTGATAATATCCTGCTAAACCCAGGAAACTTCAAAGCTCAGTCACATCCCTAGGCTGCTTCCAATCCAGAATAGTCTCTATCTTCTTAGGATCCACTTGGATACCTTCAATAGAAACCACATGCCCCAAAAACATAACCTTACCCAACCAAAACTAACACTTACTTAATGTAGCATACAATTCCTTTTCACGAAAAATCTAAAGAACTATTTGAATATGCCCATCATGCCTGTCCTCAGTCTTAGATTATACCAAAATGTCGTCGATAAACATAACGATGAACTGATCAAGATATGGCTGAAAGACTCGGTTCATGAGATCCGTAATGACTCCTAAAGGCAGTTTTATGCACATCGATCTCATTAACTTTCAGCTGATGGTTCCCAAAACGAAGATTAATTTTTGAGAATATCGAGGCCCCACGAAACTTATCATCAATCCTCGAAAGTGTAACAGCCCGGTTTAGATCCTAGTCAGAACATTGGTTTTGAGACCACAAATCTGAGGTTAGAAAAATATTTTAAAATTATCTTTGATGTTTATAATGTGTGATTGAGCCTGTGCGAAATTTTTGTGTCAAAATTTTATTGATTGTGTGTCGAATTGTGAGAAAGGTGATCGTTGTTTTCGCGATGTCAAAGTCTTAAAATTTATAAAAAGAATGATCGAACCTGGAAACTAACTATGACAATGATTTGAGGCAAGCGCACCTATCGAACAATATTATAGTTTAGTGGCAAGACTAGAATGTCGAACCCAAAAGAACTAAAAGTACTAATACTAACTCTCTTTTTATTATCTAGCCTAAAATAAAGGGAATTTGCTGTTTAATCTAAATTAATTAACTACTAAACTAAAGACTCTAAGACAAAGAAGAATGAATTTGGGGAAAATAACTTGAGGAAAAACCAATTGATTAAGACGACACCCAAGGAAGAATCCACCTAGACTTCACTTGTTATCTAACTCTGAACTGATTTATTTATTCATTTGACTTGATCCGTAAGATTCGCTAATGTATATTAAACCCTCTCTCGGCGAATAACGTCCTAACCCTACGTTGATTAATTGAAATCTCTTTCTAATTAAAACCCCTAGAATTGCATTAAATCGATCTATGGAATCCCATATTAGGTTTCACCCTAATCCGCAAAATCTCGTCACCCTATCTCTAGGCGTGCGATCAACTCCGCTTAACTATGCTAGATCTACTCTTAGGCGTGGACTTTTGCTCCTCCACCTAAGCACATCAAACTTGAATTAATATCCTAAATATCAACACAAGAATTAAGAACACATAATTAAGAACAAATCAAATATTTATCATATAGTTCATGAAACGATAACAAGATTCATCTAAGTTTCATCCCCTCGTATCCGAGGGTTTAGTTCATAACAATAAAAGAAAACATCTCGGAAGAAAAGATAAAACAAAACATAAGAAATCCCTAAAACTCCTTGAAGGAATTGAAGGAGAGTCCCTCCGTCTTTAGTATAATTCTGGCTTCTAGAGATGAATCAACTGGCTATCCTCGAGTGAATCCCTACAAATCTACCTTCTCTGGCCTAGCAAGACGCCCCTAGACGATAGCCTTGGGCTCCCCCTTTTAGGTCATACTTAGGGTGTATATATAGGCTTTTGGAATGTGTTTCTTTGCCCCTAAGTATCCCAATCCGAACGAATCTTCTCTTTGCCACGGTAGAGGCACGGCCATGGCACACGCCCGTGTGAATCGTGGCCAGGCCGTGTTGGACTTCATTAATGAGGCACGGCCGTGTGGTCCTGGGCCCAGGTCGTGCTGATTTCGCGTTTTGGCCCATTTGGCCCGTTTTAAGCCCCTTTTTTGTTCTTTTCATCCTCTGGTACTTTCCTGAGTATAAAACATGAAAATAAAGGATTAAGAGCACCAAATTACATAAAATAAGGGATAATTCATCCAAAAGCATGCTAAATGTGGGCTTAAAATATGTTACTATTACGGTTTATCAAATACCCCCACACTTAAGCTTTTGCTTGTCCTCAAGCAAAATTCTCAACTCATAATTAAAACAAACTTCCCTCAATTCATGATAGTCATTGATAATGTTTCATCATAATTCAAAGATAATTTATTCATGGATAATTCAACTCAAAGAGTCCTAAAGATTCAAACAGACTAAGTCATACATTTGTAGCACAAAAACATAGGTGTTTCCCTTCATCTAAATAATTTCCTCTGGTTCAAAAACGACAAGGATTGACATCCTCACTAAAGATTCACTCAAATCACTAAAAGTGTTTAAGGTTAAGAATTAAGTACTCAAAAGTCAAACATGAAGAGTTAATCCCATAGGCTTGCATGAAAATCAAATCTCCACCACTATAACACCCCAAGCCCAGTCCATGCGTTATGACCGGATCTGACATGTCACGTGAGGAAAACATGTTAAGTACTTTTTCTTCGTTCGAAAATAGGTATTTATTTGTTAAAATCGAGATAACAAGTTTGATTTGAAATATTTGATAAAATTTTACTAATTTCGAAGATTGATTGATAAATCGATAAATTTGAACTAGTGATTTTTCAAACCGAGACTTTTTAAAATATTGATAATAATTCAAGAGAAAACTTCCGAGTTAAAATATTTGTAAAAGTTTATTATGAAATCCATTTGTGAATTCATTTTAGAAAAACTTTATTTAAGCTTCTAGAAAAATCCCAATTAAAGTAATTTGAGCAAGGTATAAGTACGTCAAACATAAAGCAAAAATAAAAATAAATCCAGAGGCCTTATTACATCATAAAACTCAAAATAGTAAAAGTAATAAGTAAACGAAATAGAAACCTAAAGTCCAATAAAAACCATTTCTGAAGTATGGCCCCCACCGAGTCATCCATGGCCCAAGTCCACGTCACTGAGCATTACCTGCAAGGATTAAGGAAAACGGGGTGAGTTACTAGAACTCAGGGTATAATCCCCTTACCGTTGTCCACTGGGCCTGAAGCCCAATTACAAAATAGTGTATATATATATAAATGCAAAGTATGCAACCCAACCCATCCATCCAATCTCTCCCCCGTACCAGCCAGTCTCTCCTGTGGGGATGAAGTCAACCCACCCCGCCAGTCTCTCCAATTTGCAGACAAGCTGCCATTTATAATAATTTTGTGGCTAAGCCACCAGAGTATCATATACGGTGATATAATCGGCACACAACCTTATTCACGATGGCACAAAGCCATAATTAAATTGGCACATAGCCATTATCAGAATTTGTGGCAATGCCACCGGTCTACACTTCTCTTCATTCAAATTTCCCATACCATGGATTATATAAAGATGCAATATGCATAGTAACATATAATATTCACATATAAATACAACCATTAATCAATAGAATATTATATTTAATGAATCAGCCCATTAAAGCATTTTGTAATAATTCGGCCCATAGGGGCATTTCGGTAATTCTACCCATAGGGGCATTTCGATAATTCTATCAACTTTAATGCCGATTTTGTCAAATCTATAAAAATAATGTACTTTATGCCAATTTCTCGTTTAATGCCAATTTTACGATCTTTAGTCGTGTAATACTAACAATCAACTATCAAACATGTTACCGAATCATAATCTACAGAATTACGGTGTGAGATTACACACCTGATTACGGTAAGTATTAAACTCTCTTGATCGTCGGCACCTATGACAACGTAACACTCGATTAATCTAACAGATGAGGTTTTTATTAATCCAAAACTAAACCAAGCGATCTATAATACTTACTCTCAAAATCGTGAACGACCACGATTTGTCGATTCTCACCAGATGATGGTCCACAACCCGGTGGAAAGTCTCGAACCGCCGATACCGCCCTTCGTTTGAATTTAGGAGTAGGAATCGCAAATCCGCTCCTTTTGAGTTCTCTGATCGCTTTTCCTTTCGAGTCGATACCACTAGCCTCCATCGGATAAAATCTTATTCAAAACGATATTACGATATAAATATAGATTGTCTAATGACAAAGGGTTCGGCTTACCACTATATAAGGAGAGAATATAGAATGATTTCGTCCCTACCAACATAATCAATTAGCCAACCTTCAATCCGATTAACACAATAACCAAACAGAGATATCAAATGGACTATGAACGAACTCCTTACCTTAATCGATGATAATCCCGATTCCCACAATTGTCTTATGACTAGAGATGATTAGACGATGATGTGGTATTCGGCCACCCTCTATAACACTAAGAAAAAGATATTGATCACAACATGAGACTGATGGGGAGAGAGATGTTTTGATAGGGAAACAAGATAGAATAATCGAATAATGATGAACACATATATTTGACTAGGAAGAAAGAAAAAAATGAAAATAAAATGAAATGAGAAGAGGGATATAAGGTCACTTACCGATTTGGTCAAGAAGAGTTTGTCCAAGACAAAAAGAAAAGAAGAAATGAAGAGATGAGATGATAATAGATTCAGTTTTAGAGGAAAATCAAACAAGAAAAAGTGATCTCAAAGTGATGTCGATTTTAGAGAAGAGAAAAGATTGATGAAATGGTCAAAAGAAAAGAATGGATGGATGAAGGAGTGCTAGATTGTTCGACTATCAAAGGGGAGATGGGCAAAAGATGAGTGTTTCAGCCAAACAAAAGAAAAAGAATGCACAAATGTGCTAGGAGGTTTCGGCCAAAGCAAAGAAAAGAAAATGTTCACTTTGGCTTTGGAATTTTCGGCAAAGAGGAAAGAGATTGGAAAAATTAAAAGATCACCCAAAATGCTAAAGAATTTCGGCCCCCCTATTACCCTCAAAACCGTGTGCACCAAACCAAAAGGGTCAAAAATTGACCATAAAAAACATTTCAAAACATTTCCCATGGAAAAGGCCAACATGCTCCCTTATCTTGCCTTTTTCTTTTGATTCTTTCCTTCAATATCCCTTAACTTCCTCCTTACCATAAACCTTAGCCACCTTTCCATAATTTAAAAAGTCCACCTTGCCTAAAATACCATCATGGCCGACGCTCTCAATGAATAGCACAAAAAAAAAATAATCAAAATTTGTACCAAGTGGGGTTCGAACCTCTTCCCCTAAAGCCCTTCAAGTGACGCCTCAACCTCCTTGCCATATGCTCACTTATGCTAGCCATTTACTCACCTATTTCCATAAGCATTGAGGCCACTTACTATCTTTCCTTAAAGTGCTAAAATACCAAAAAAAATTTCTAAGGCCCAATTAAACCCCGAGCCTTCTTAGGCCCTTAAAACATACACGATTAATAATTTAACTAGCCTCGCGCAAGATATAATGCAACACATAAAATTCTAAATTTTGGGATGTTACAATTCTACCCCCTTAAAGAAAATTTCGGCCTCGAAATTTACCTGTTTAAAAGAGATGGGGATATTGCTGTCAAATCGCGTCCTCTAGCTCCCATGTAGCTTCCTCAGATCCGTGATTATGCCATAGAACTTTGACTAACGGTACCGACTTCCTTCTCAGTACCTTAACATCTCGATCTAAAATCTGTACTGGCTCCTCTTCAAAAGATAAGTCAGGTCTTAACTCAACTTCCTCCACTGACACTACATGAGATGGATCCGAACGATAACGCCTTAACATAGAGACATGGAATACACTATGTATCTGACTTAACTCCGGAGGTAACTCCAGTTGATAAGCCACTGGTCCAACACGCTTCAGTACCCGGTAAGGTCCGATGAACCTAGGGCTCAACTTGCCCTTCCGTCAAAATCTAAAGATCTTTTTCCAAGGTGAGACCTTCAAAAAGACCTGATATCCCGCCACAAACTCAATGTCCTTACGCTTCAGATCCGCGTACGATTTTTGTCTATCCGAAGCTTCTTTTAACCGTGCCCGAATTACCTTTACTTTTTCCTTCGTCTCCGAAATTAATTCAGGACCCAATAACTGTCGTTCCCCCAGCTCCGTCCAACAAGTAGGAGTACGACACCTGCGACCATACAATGCCTCGTAGGGTGCCATCTGGATGCTGGATTGATAACTGTTGTTGTATGCAAACTCTGCCAAAGGTAAGAAATCTTCCCAACTACCACTGAAATCAATCACACATCCCCTTAACATGTCTTCCAGAATCTGGATTACTCTCTCCGACTGACCATCTGTCTGTGGATAAAATGTCGTGCTGGAATTTAACCTTGTTCCCAAAGCTTCATGTAAAGCCTTCCAAAACCGTGATGTAAACCTAGGGTCCCTGTCCGATATAATAGACACTAGTACCCCATGTAACCTCACGATTTCTACTACATACAACTTGGCCAACTTCTACAATGAATAATCCGTACGAACAGGTAGGAAATGAGCAGTCTTCGTTAACCGATCCACTATTACCCATACAGAATCTTTCTTAGTAGGCGTTAAGGGTAACCCACTAACAAAGTCCATCGTTATCCTTTCCCATTTCCATAATGAAATTTTCACCGGTTGAAGCAACCCTGACGGCAATTGATGTTCCGCCTTCACTTGCTGACATGTTAAGCACTTACTCACGAAATCAGTAACCTCCCGTTTCAACCCTGGCCACCAATACTGCTCACGGAGGTCTCGATACATTTTGCTTCCCCCGGGGTGCATAGCATATGGACTACTATGCGCCTCACACAGAATCATTTGTCTCAAATCTGAATCCTTGGGCATACAAATTCTTCCGCGGAAACACAATACTGCATCACTATTCACTGCAAAATCCCCTAGCTCACCACCTTCCACTCGTTGAAGTCGAGAACCCAAGGCTTCATCTATCAACTGCTTTTCCTTAATTTGACTTACCCAAACAGGTTTCACCTAAAGTTCAGCTAACAGACTACCATCTTCATAAAGACTGAGATGAGCGAACATCGCTCTCAAATTTGATATCACCTTACGACTTAACGCATCTGCCACAACGTTAGCCTTTCCGGGATGATACTCTATTGAGAAATCATAATCCTTCAATAGTTCTATCCACCTCCGTTGTCTTAAGTTCAACTCCTTCTGGGTAAGGAGGTACTTCAGACACTTATGATCCGTATAGATAATCGACTTCTCCCCGTACAGGTAGTGTCTCCAAATCTTCAGAGCAAACACCACTGCAGCTAACTCCAAGTCGTGCGTGGGATAGTTCACCTCATGTGGCCTTAATTGACGAGATGCATAGGCCACCACCTTTCCCCCTTGCATCAACACACATCCCAAGCCCGTGTGTGACGCATCACAATAAACAATAAACTCCTTACCAGCCTCAGGTTGAATCAATACTGGTGCTTCTATCAGAATCTTCTTCAATTTCTCAAAGCTCTCTTGCTGCTTATCTGACGACATAAACGGTATTCCTTTACTCAACAGTTTAGTTAGGGGCACAGCAATCAACGAAAACCCCTCAACGAACCGCCTATAATACCCAGCCAAGCCTAGAAAACTCTGAATTTCGGCCACTGTCTTCGGTGGCTTCCAATCCAATATAGCCTCGACCTTCCGGGGATCAACTCTAATTCCTTCGACAGACACAACATGCCCCAAAAAGGTCACTTCCTTCTGCCAAAATTCACACTTGCTGAATTTGGCATACAGTTGCTTCTCCCTTAATATCTGCAATACTACCCGTAGATGCGAATCGTGCTCTTCTTCATTCTTCGAGTACACCAAGAAGTCATCTATAAACACTACCACAAACCGGTCTAGATAGGGTTGAAAGACTCGATTCATCATGTCCATAAATGCAGCTGGTGCATTAGTCAACCCAAATGGCATCACCAAGAACTCGTAATGCCCATAACGAGTTTGAAATGCAGTCTTATGAATATCCGCCTCCTTGACCTTTAACTGATGATACCCCGATCTCAAGTCTATTTTTGAGAAAATTGAAGCTCCTCGCAGTTGATCAAACAGATCATCGATCCTTGGTAATGGATACTTGTTCTTGATCGTCAACTTATTCAATTGCCTATAATCGATGCACATACGCATCGACCCATCCTTCTTCTTAACGAACAAGACCAGCGCTCCCCACGGTGACACACTCGGTCGAATGAATTTGTGATCCAACAACTCCTGAATTTGAGCTTTAAGCTCCGCTAACTCCTTCGACGCCATTCTATAAAGAGCAATAGACACCGGAGCCGTTCCTGGCAACAGCTCACTGCCAAACTCTACCTCCCGATCTGGAGGCAATCCTGGAAGTTCCTCTGGAAAGACGTTCGAAAACTCTTTCACCGTTCTAACACTTTCAACCGACAACTCATTGGCATCCAAAGCACTGGTGAAGGCTAAAAACGCTCCACACCCCTTTCGCACCAACTTTTCTGCCTTTAAAGCAGATACCACATTAGACAAATAGTTTCTTCTTTCACCTATCATCATCACTTCCTTATCCTCCGAAGTTCTTAGTATCATCTGCTTTGCAGCACAATCCAAGTTCGCACGGTGTTTCACCAACCAGTCCATGCCCAAAATAAGGTCGAACTCGCCTGGCAGTTCCATCAAATCTGCAAGAAAAACTTCCCCCTGAATTTCTAAGGGCACCTCCCTAAACAACTTATTTACTATCACCGACTGTCCTAAAGGGCTAATTATAGTTGTTTCTCTAGCAGTAATCTCAGATTTAATGTTCAGAGTTCCAGACACAGCACAAGCAACATACAAATGGGTGGATCCAATATCTATCAAAGCAGTAACATGTACATCAGATATGTAAAACGTACCGGTTATGACATCAGGTGCATTGCCATCCTCTCGTCGTCTAACTGCGTAAACCAAACCTGGCTGTCTCGCCTCTGCGTTACCCTTATTGCCAGTACCTCTACCCGGTGCACCCTTACCTCGTCCTACACCATTACCACCTCGACCTGGCACACGGCCTCTCGGCGGCTGCTAAGTGCCTCTAGCTTGCTGCGCAACATCGTTACGAACACCCTGAGTTTGAGTAGGCTGTCGAGGGTAATCTCTAAAGCGATGGTCCTTGGAACCACATCTGAAACAACCACCGGTTCTCTTCCAACATTCACCCCAGTGAAATCTCCCACAATCCGCACAAGGCTGTAACTGATTAGTAGCAGCTGGAGCACCCGCTCGAACTGGTCCCTCATTTCTGGTCTTTTTTTTGCAAACCTCTAGCAGGACCTGAGTACCCAGAGTCTCTCTTGTTCCTGCCCCCTATCCTTGTCTCGATTTTGCCTCTCTGAGTGTTTAACCTCCTCAGCTATCTTAGCTTTCTCCACCATTGTGGCAAAATTCCTCTCCTTCTGTGGGGCTATCAGTACCCGCAACTCATCACGCAACCCGTCCTCAAAATGCACACAGCGTTCGTAGTCAGTCGGCACTATTACTCAGGCATACCGACTCAGACGCAGAAATTCTACCTCGTATGTTGCCACAGACTTACCTCCTTGGACCAGATTCAGGAATTCCTTCCTTCGGGCATCCACATAGCTAGCCCTGACATACTTTCCCTGCAATGCCGTCTTGAAGAAATCCCAAGTAATATGATCGGCCCGAGTGCCTTCCCGAACAGTGAGCCACCATTGATACGCCTCGTCTCTCAGCAATGACACAGCTCCTTTCAGTTTCTGCTCGACGGTGCAATCCAAATCGTCCATGATCCGCTCCACCGCCTCAAGCCAATACTCCGCTACATTTGGAGCTACACCCGAGATACCCCTAAAAACCTCAGCTCCATTCGATCTGAGTCACTCCAATATCGACCCACGAGCTGCCGACCCAGTTCTTGCCCCAGCAACCCTTTCCAGAACTCGCAACATTGCTTGGGACAGAGCGTTGTCCTCTCTTGTACGATCGTGTGACCCAGCTTCAGCCACAGGTGACGCAGGTGCGTCCATTTCTGGCATATGCCCCGATGCCTCAGACACAACTCTAGCACCTCGGCCTCTACCACGGCCACGTCTATCGCGTCCACATCCTCTAGCGCTCATATTTGCTAGTTTGATTTAATCTGATTAAGAGTCTTATGATTCAGTTATACTATTTCAGTGTTAAACAATATTTTATGAAGTATAGGAAGTAAAGTCGTTTTCGCAAAACGCATCCTATAGTCTCAATCTCTATAGTTTCAGCTCCTAAAAGTTTTAGAGTATTCCTACAGCCATATACCAATAATCATAATCATACAATGATAACATATACTTACTTGACTTGGTGCCGGATACCCGTGGTGCCATACTTCCTTTAGAACATATATGTAAAATTTAAACAGTTTTGAAAACATTTTTTTGAACCCAAACCACAGCCGAGTTTTGCAACCTAGGCTCTAATACCATAAAATGTAACACCCCAAGCCTGGCCCATGCGTTATGACCGGATCTGACATGTCACATGAGGAAAACATGTTAAGTACTTTTTCTTCGTTCGAAAATAGGTATTTATTTGTTAAAATCAAGATAACAAGTTTTATTTGAAATATTTGATAAAATTTTACTAATTTCGAAGATTGATTGATAAATCGATAAATTTGAACTAGTGATTTTTCAAATCGAGACTTTTGAAAATATTGATAATAATTCAAGAGAAAACTTCCGAGTTAAAATATTTGTAAAAGTTTATTATGAAATCCATTTGTGAATTCATTTTAGAAAAACTTTATTTAAGTTTCTAGAAAAATCCCAATTAAAGTAATTTGAGCAAGATATAAGTACGTCAAACATAAAGCAAAAATAAAAATAAATCCAGAGGCCTTATTACATCATAAAACTCAAAATAGTATAAGTAATAAGTAAACGAAATAGAAACCTAAAGTCCAATAAAAACCATTTCTGAAGTATGCCCCCCCGAGTCATCCATGGCCCAAGTCCACGTCACTGAGCATTACCTGCAAGGTTTAAGGAAAACGGGGTGAGTTACTAGAACTTAGTGTATAATCCCCTTACCGTTGTCCACTAGGCCTGAAGCCCAATTACAAAACAGTGTATATATATAAATGCAAAGTATGCAACCCAACCCATCCATCCAATCTCTCCCCCGTACCAGCCAGTCTCTCCTGTGGGGATCAAGTCAACCCATCCCGCCAGTCTCTCCAATTTGCAGACAAGCTGCCATTTATAATAATTTTGTGGCTAAGCCACCAGAGTATCATATACGGTGATATAATCGGCACACATCCTTATTCACGACGGCATAAAGCGATAATTAAATTGGCACATAGCCATTATCAGAATTTGTGGCAATGCCACCAGTCTACACTTCTCTTCATTCAAATTTCCCATCCCATGCAATATATAAAGATGCAATATGCATAGTAACATATAATATTCACATATAAATACAACCATTAATCTATAGAATATTTTATTTAAAGAATTAGCCTATTAAAGCATTTTGTAATAATTCGGCCCATAGGGGCATTTCGATAATTCTATCAACTTTAATGCCGATTTTGTCAAATCTATAAAAATAATGTACTTTATGCCAATTTCTTGTTTAATGCCAATTTTACGATCTTTAGTCGTGTAATACTAACAATCAACTATCAAACATGTTACCGAATCATAATCTCATGAAATTACGGTGTGAGATTACACACCTGATTACGGTAAGTATTAAACTATCTTGATCGTCGGCACCTATGACAACGTAACACTCGATTAATCTAACGGATGAGGTTTTTATTAATCCAAAACTAAACCAAGCGATCTATAATACTTACTCTCAAAATCAGGAACGACCACGATTTGTCGATTCTCACCAGATGATGGTCCACAACCCGGTGGAAAGTCTCGAACCACCGATACCGCCCTTCATTTGAATTTAAAAGTAGGAATCGCAAATCCGCTCCTTTTGAGTTCTCCGATCGCTTTTCCTTTCGATTCGATACCACTAGCCTCCATCGGATAAAATCTTAGTCTAAACGATATTACGATATAAATATAGATTGTCTAATGACTAAGGGTTCGACTTACCACTATATAAGGAGAGAATATCGAATAATTTCGTCCCTACCAACATAATCAATTAGCCAACCTTCAATCCGATTAACACAATAACCAAACAGAGATATCAAATGGACTATGAAAGAACTCCTTACCTTAATCGATGATAATCCCGATTCCCACAATTGTCTTATGACTAGAGATGATTAGACGATGATGTGGTATTCGGCCACCCTCTATAACACTAAGAAAAAGATATTGATCACAACATGAGAGTGATGGGGAGAGAGATGTTTTGATAGGGAAACCAGATAGAATAATCGAATAATGATGAACACATATATTTGACTAGGAAGAAAGAAAAAAAATGAAAATAAAGTGAAATGAGAAGAGGGATATAAGGTCACTTACCGATTTGGTCAAGAAGAGTTTGTCCAAGACAAAAAGAAAAGAAGAAATGAAGAGATGGGATGATAATAGATTCGGTTTTAGAGGAAAATAAATACAAAGGGTTTTGGTTGAAAATTAGCGGGTAAGTCAATAAAAAGGTTTGTTAGGACTCAACGGGGTTCACTAGCGGTTAATTATGAAGGTACATTTTTTAGTGGAGTAGGTGGGTTAAAACCTAGGTGCCTTCATCATCTCTGTATATCAAATCAAAGGTGTGGTCTCGACATGTATAATCGATGCAAGTTCTAGAATAACAAATCAATGTTGACACACTCATAGTCAAAAAAGTGAGCAAGAAAAATAATATATGCTCTATAAGGCTCAAAATCTCACAAAAATTATGGGTATTTTGATTTCAACCTCGTAAATTTCAAACTTCAAAGTAATATTCAAATTCAGGTAGACAACCTAGAAAATTTTTAATCCTGAAAAATAGACTTATCATGCTTGATTCTCTAGTATCCTTCAAATTTAATCATCAATGCACAATTATCAATGACTTAATTCAAAACATATCAATAAAAAATCATAAAGCAAAGGAAATATCATTCTAATCATAATATGAGAAACTTACTTTAAGACAAGGCATAATTCAGGGATTTGAGAATAATGCAAAAAGTTTGGGATCCTTAAGATTCACCCCCACACTTATGATGTACATTGCCCTCAATGTGCAAAGATAGATAATAGCATGATAATAAAATCATAAGATATGGGGAGAAGTGAAACTTCCTGAATTATGGATGAAATCCTTGGAGGATGTTCCATGATAAGGATGTTGGAGGGGTCGTGGTGGCTATTATCGTGGTCGAGGTGGCTACCCACTATTGCTGCGCTAGATGAAGAAATTGGGTAGCCTGTGAAGATTTAGCCAGGAAATAATAATAATAATTTAAACTATACTAATTATGTAATTAAAGAAAAGCAAGCTAAAGTGAAGAAAAATAAAATATGAAATAAAATTAAAAGAAAAGATAAATGGACCGTAGAGTCCTTATTGTTGGATGGTTCGCGAGGTGGGCGTGATTTCTAAGGTCACGGTGAGTTGGTGGTCGTGGTTCCTGCAGTGATTCCCTAGCAGCTCTGTAGAACCTAAAATTAAGAAACTAAAATAAAATAAACAAAGTTAAGCGTAAGAGAAGTAAAGATAAGGAAATTGAAGCAAAAGAAAAACGCAAGTAAAAACTAAATGGCCTCAAATATCCTTGGCTCGTTGAATGATTGAAGCGGCTGGCATGAACTTATATAGATCGGTCTCCCTCTGGGAGACTATGCTTGATTCCTTCCGCTTCTTCGGCATTTGGTGTAGCTCAAGGGTTTTGGGAATGTATTGGAGAAGAAAAGTAGGGGGAGGTCTGAATAATGGGATAGAATAAAGGGGATGGGGAGTAGGAAAGTGAGTAAGGGAAGAGAAAAAGGAGTGGGTTTAAATAGATTTTTAAGCCTGGTACAACCCCACGCCCGTGTACCGTGGGCGTGCTAAGTCACACGGCTGCCTCGTACGATCGTGTTGAGCATCGTATCGTTTCTCCCACGCCCATGTTCAGGTTGCCACGCCCGTGTGTAAACTACCAGTGTCGACCACCACCGTATCGCACGGCCGTGGGGTTTTTCGGTGCCCGTGGTATGGTGGTTGGAGTCCGTGATTTGAAAATTGATTCACTCTGACTTGTACCATCTCTGCCATATCAGTACGGTGATTCGGTGCATCCACACGGCCACGGCCACGGCCGTGTGGCCTGGAATTCTGTACTTTTGGTTAGTTTATAGTTAGGTACTATAAAGAAAGGATAAAATAGAATAAATAAGACAAAATAAAAATGTAAAAGTTAATGGGGTTAGTACTCGGGTTGCCTCCCGAGAAGCGCTCGTTTAAAGTCTTAAGCTAGACTCACCTCTCGTTCGCTTAATCAGGGTGGTTTGAGGAGTTGAACATCCTTCCTCATGCTATCAGTTTCATTATTGTGATAAAGTTTAAGTCGAGAGGCGTTTATATTGAAAGTAAAAAAAATAGGATTACTTACCTCGACTATTCCGTATGGGAAAACACTGATTACCCTAAAAGGGATTTCTTTGTTAGTGTTAGGGTCAGGAGGAGATATTTGAGGGTTTGATCTGCGATTTTGAACTTGTTTGCCACGTGGAGTGGCTCTGGTTCTGCTTTGTGTATCCCTAATTTTTCCTTAAAATGTGTTTTCCACTCGTGTGTTATTTCTTTGTTGGCCCATGGTATAGGATCGGGTTCAGTTGTATTCTTTTGTGGTGCTTCCTGAAAAGAAGGGTTAACCGAATGATTATCATTCGAATTTATTTTCTCACCTTGATTATTCGATGTTCTAGTTGAATCGAGGGCTTGAAGAGTGACTATCTCGTCACCTACACGTAAATATAAGTTACTTTGCATCTACATACGATTTTAGTTCTAGCAGCTTGCTAGGAATGGTCTTCCTAAAATTAGGGGATCGTGTTGTCCTCATCCATGTCTAAAATGACAAAGTCTCATGGGAATACAAATTTGTAAATTTTTTTAGTACATCTTCAATTATGCCTCTAGAAATTCTAACAGCTTTATCACCTAATTGAATGCTCATCCTAGTTTGTTTGGGCCTCCCTAGACCTAGTTGTTTAAATAATTTATAAGGCATGACATTTATGCTTGCCCTAGATCACTAACGCATTATCAATAGATAAACTACCAATTAAGCATGGAATTGTAAAACTCCTGGATCTTTTAATTTCCGTGGTAGTCTATTTTGCAATACTTGCTTTGAGCACATTGCGTTTAGTTCCACATGTGATGCTTCGTCTATACTTCGCTTTTTCACAATGACTCTTTTAGGAATTTTCTAGAGTCCGCATCTGCGTAAGAGCTTCAAGTAACGGTAAGTTAATATGTAATTTCTTTAAAAGTTTAAGAAACTTACTGAACTGTTCCTTTGTGTCATCTCTCCTTAATGCTTCAGGATATGGTATGCGAGGTTGGTACTCTTTGATTACCGGTTTTGGCTTATTATTACTTACCTCAACCTTACCTTCTTCGACCACGTTCTCTTGCCTCAAATTGGGCTCGTCTAACCCTTCACTATCTTGAGCTGTTATGGCTTGAACTTGCTCCCTTGGGTTAGTCTCGGTGTTGCTTGGTAGTCTTCCATGTGGTCTCTTGGAGATTTGGTTAGTGAGTTGCCCGATTTGTTCCTTGAACTCTTGTGTCAATGCCTCAAGTTTTGTTTCTATCTTTTGGAAACGTGTTTCTGTATTTTGGGAACATCTTTCTGAGGCAGCTATGAAGTTTGTCAACATCTCTTCAAGGTTTGGCTTTTTTTCCTGTGGGTAGGGCTGTTGTTGGAAGTTTTGGGATGGTTGTTGCCTTTGATTTCTTTGACCGCCCCATGAGGAATTGGGGTGGTTCTTCTAACCTGGATTATAAGTATTACTATAAGGGTTATTGTTAGATCGGAAATTGTTACCCATATAGTTCATTTGTTCGCTCTCCATGCCCTGTCCGTGGGGTGGGTACTCAGGATTCACCACTCCTACACTTGCATCGCACCGCATAACTGGCTGTACCTGCGAGGAACCATATAAACCATCAAATTTTTTATGTAATAATTCTACCTGGTTTGATAGCGCGGTTACTGCATCGATGTTGAAAACTCATTTGCTTTGGTGGCCTTGTCCTTGTAACTTGCCACCGATAGTTATTCAGTGACATCTCTTCTATAAACTAGTAAGCCGCTTCAGGAGTTTTGTTGTTTAGTGTTCCACCGGCAGCTGAATCGATTAGTTGCCTTGTTGAATGGTTCACACCATTGTAAAAAGTTTGGACCTGTAGCCACAAAGGTAATCCGTGGTGTGGGCACCTCCTTAATAGATCTTTGTATCTCTCCCATGCATCGTAAAGTGTCTCTAAATCCATCTGCACAAAAGAAGAGATATCATTCCTCAATTTGGCCATTTTGGCCGGTGGAAAATATTTTAGTAAAAATTTTTCGATCATTTGATCCCATGTAGTTATTGACCCTCGTGGAAGAGAATGTAACCACTGTTTGGCTTTATTCCTCAAAGAAAAGGGAAATAACCAAAGTCGGATGGCATCATCAGAAACGCCATTTATCTTGAAGGTATCACAGAATTCTAGAAAATTTGCTAAGTGTGTGTTAGGATCTTCATCCTGCAAACCATCAAACTGAACAAACTGTTGTATCATCTGTATAGTGTTAGGTTTCAGTTCAAAATTATTTGCAGCAATAATAGGCCTAACAATAGTAGATTTAGTTCCTGTTAAACTAGGTTTAGCATAATCATACATAGTACGTGGAGCATGATTTTCGGCCATCTCTTGAGGTGGCAGATGATTCTCAGCCATCCCTTCTGTGGTGTTTATTTCGGCTTCCTGCTCTTCTTCTATGTAGTTTAAGCTTCGCCTTATTTCTCTGCGATTTCTACGAACGGTACCTTCAATATCACTATCGTAAAGTAGGGGTCCTATTGGGTTCCTTCTAGTCATAAACTAGAGGTACCTGAAAGGAGGAAACAATAACAGAAGAAAAATTAGCTAAGTTAAAAATTAAAATTAAATTAAATTGCAAAAAATAAAAAGTGGCTAAAGTAATAAAAATTAAGCTTTCTTAATATTTTAGCTCCCGGGCAACAGCGCCAAAAACTTGATCGTTGTTTTCGCGATGTCAAAGTCTTAAAATTTATAAAAAGAATGATCGAACCTAGAAACTAACTATGCCAACGATTTGAGGCAAGCGCACCTATCGAACAGTAGTATAGTTTAGTGGCAAGACCGGAATGTCGAACCCAAAGGAACTAAAACTACTAATACTAACTCTCTTTTTATTATCTAGCCTAAAATAAAGGGAATTTGCTGTTTAATCTAAATTAATTAACTACTAAACTAAAGACTCTAAGACAAAGAAGAATGAATTTTGGGAAAATAACTTGAGGAAAAACCAATTGATTAAGACGACACCCAAGGAAGAATCCACCTAGACTTCACTTGTTATCTAACTCAACTGCACGATTTATTCATTTGACTTGATCCGTAAGATTCCCTAATGTATATTAAACCCTCTCTCGAAGCGAATAACGTCTAACCCTAGGTGGATTAATTGAAATCTCTTTCTAATTAAAACCCCTAGAATTGCATTAACTCGATCTATGGAATCCCATATTAGGTTTCACCCTAATCCGGCAAAATCTCGTCACCCTATCTCTAGGCGTGCGATCAACTCCGCTTAACTATGCTAGATCTACTCTTAGGCAGGGACTTTTGCTCCTCCACCTAAGCACATCAAACTTGAATTAATATCCCAGAAATATCAACACAAGAATTAAGAACACATAATTAAGAACAAATCAAATAATTAAGAACACATCAAACTTGAATATGGCATGTATAGGCTAGTTGTTTTGAAACATGTTTGAGAGGTGTAAATAGCCATGTGATGTGGCTAGATAAATGTTTGCAATATGCATGTGTGGTTTTGGTATATGATGCATATCATGGTGTGGCTTGATGGCAATGAAAATGTCTTATGAATGGTAAGCTTAGTGATGGATTGATGCTATTGTGATCTAGTGATATTGTGGATGAATCATGCTTGGTAATGCATGTGTTTTAGTTGTGCAATTTAGTATATAAGTTGACATGATTAGAAATGAGATTGGATGGGACGACATGTTGATCATTTGACATGTTTTTGGTTGCCAAATTGTGTAAAAATAGGCTTGTATGTGCTTGTAGTTATGACCCAAGTTTGGGTGGCATTTTGGCCTTGCAAATGGCCTATTTTGCTTACACGGCCAAGGGACACGGGCGTGTGTCTCTGCCGTGTGGCTCAAGGGCCACTTCGAAGTGTGCCTGGGCAGGTTACACAGGCGTAGCACACGGGCGTGCCTGGTGGCCGTGTGACCAAGTTAGTAGCTAGCTTAATTTCACACGGCCATGGAACACAGGCATGTCTAGTGGCCGTGTGGACAAGTCAGTATGTATGCCTTGTTTTGGCACGGCCTGGACACATGGGCGTGTCTGGTAGCCATGTGTGGCACACGGCCTGATTGCACATGCGTGTGACCTCTGCAGTTTTGAAAAATGTTCAAATTTCCAGGAATTTTTGTATGTATTCGGTTTAGTCCTAACCTCTTTTTAACACGTGTTTAAGGTCTCGTAGACCGTAATAAGGGACTATATATTTATATTTGAATATGTTTAATTGATGATTGACTTAGTGTTATGAAATGAATGTGAAATGTTTTGATTGTTTAGTAATGCCTCTTAACCCTATTCCGGCGACGATTTCAGGTTAGGGGTGTTATATTTTATTGGTATCAGAGCTACGGTTTAGTCGATTCTCAGACTGACGTAGCGCGTGTGAGTCTAGCTATACATGCCATATATATAAATACGATAGTGTGATGAATCCTGATAGTTAAAAATGTGTTTTCATATTGTAATGGATCCCGATTGAGCAATTGCTGACGACGTAGAGAGTAACGCGCCTGCTCCCGCTCAAGGGATAGCACCGGCCACATCTAGGCTGAATGATAGTAATGAGGGAGGAGAGGCTAAGCAAGCCTTCTTCCGAATGATGAGTGAGTGGTTCTCAGAGTTCGTTTGAACGAATCCGGCTGCTCCACAACCTTCACCCCTAAAAGTACCTGCTGTGCCTCAAGTTGTAGATCTGAATCGATTGAATAAGCCTCTTGTGGATAAGATTAGAAAGTACGGGGCCGAAGAGTTTAGGGCCACAGCTGATGATGATGCCGGTCGAGTTGAGTTTTGGGTCAAGAATACTATTCGAGTGTTCAATGAGATGTCGTTGATCCCTGATGAATGTATTAAGTGTGTAGTTTCCTTGTTGAGAGATACGACTTTTAATTGGTGGAAAACGTTGACATCTATGGTTCCGAGAGAGAGAATCACCTGGGATTTCTTTCAGACTAAATTTCGAAAGAAGTATATCAGTCAACGGTTCATAGATCAGAAATGTAAATAGTTTCTAGAGCTAAAACAGGGCCGTATGTCCGTTATTGAGTATGAACGGGAGTTTGTGAGATTGAGTCAGTATGTACGGGAATGTGTTTCAACTGAAGCTATATGTGTAAACGCTTCATTGAAGGGCTGAATGAGGACATCAAATTGTTGGTTGGAATACTTAACATAAATGAATTTGTTGTGCTGGTAGAACGAGCTTGCAAAGCCGAAGAGCTTAGCAAATAAAAGAAGAAAGCCGATTCTGAGGCTAGAGATGAAAGAAAAAGGTTGATGAGCAAGTCGTCTCAAACTTCATCGAAAAGATTTAAAGATGCGAGCAGTCGACTGAATGCTTTGTTTGGACATCTGAGTAGAGATCGTGCGAGACAAAGTGTTGGTCCGAAAACTCAAGCTCCAATAGAATCAAGTGTTGTTAGTGTTAAAAGCAAAAAGCCTGAGTGCAGACAGTGTGGAAGACGACATGTGGGAGAATGCTGGGGTAAGTATAATAATCGAACTTGTTATAAGTGTGGATCATAGGATCACCTCATTAGAGATTGTCCAAAGTTAGCTGAAGAAGAAAATGTTCAGAATGTGAGGCCGAGTAACACGACGGCTAGGGGTAGACCACCCAGAAACGTTGGGAATGTGAGTGGAAGTCAAAGAGGGACTATCGATACAGATATGAGATCGGAGGCGAGAGCATCTGCCCGAGCCTATGCTATATGTGGGCGAGAGAAAGCGTCATGTCCAGACGTCATCACTGGTACTTTCACTCTATTTGATACTGATGTGATTGCATTGATAGATCCAGGTTCTACTCATTCCTATGTGTGTATGAATCTAGTATCAAGTAAGACTCTACCTGTTGAGTCTACTGAATTTATGATTAGAGTATCAAACCCCTTCGGCAAGTGTGTCTTGGTGGATAAGGTATGCAAAAACTGTCCGTTGATTTTTTGAGATGTTTGCTTTCCGACTAATTTGATGCTGCTACCATTCGATGAATTTGATATTATTCTGGGTATAGATTGGCTTACTTTGCATATGCTATTGTGAACTGTAAACGAAAGAGAATTGAATTGAGAAGTAAGAATGGTGAGATAGTTCGAATTGAATCCAGTGACTTGAAAGGGTTACCAGCTGTTGTATCTGCGATAAAAGCTTTGAACTATGTGAGAAAGGGTTGTGAAGCTTATTTGGCATATGTGATTGATACAAAAGTGACAGAAAAGAAAGTCGAATCTGTGCCTGTGGTTTGTGAATTCCCTGATGTGTTTCCTGAAGAGTTACCGGGATTACCTCCGATTCAGGAAGTTGAATTTGGCATTGAATTAGTGCCGGGGATGACTCCTATCTCGATAGCTCCATATAGAATGGCACTGACCGAATTGAAAGAGTTGAAGTCTCAGTTGCAAGATTTGACAGATAGAGGATTTGCACGATCGAGTTTCTCGCCCTGGGGTGCTGCTCTGTTGTTTGTGAAAAATAAAGACGACACTATGAGGATGTGTATTGATTATAGGCAGTTGAATAAAGTGACGATTAAGAACAAATATCCGTTTCCTCGTATTGATGATTTGTTCGATCAGCTGAAAGGAGCTACAGTGTTTTCGAAAATAGATTTGAGATCAGGTTATTATCAGTTGAGGGTTAAAGAATCAGATGTGCCAAAGACTACTTTCAGAACAAGGTACCGGCACTATGAATTTTTAGTTATGCCTTTTGGACTAACGAATGCTCCTGCAGTGTTTATGGATTTGATGAACCGGATATTCAGACCGTATTTGGATCGCTTTGTTGTAGTGTTTATTGTTGACATTCTGATTTATTCATGTGATGAGACGCAACATGCTGAGCATTTGAGAATTATGCTACAGACTCTGCGTGACAAGCAATTGTATGCAAAATTCAGCAAATGTGAGTTTTGGCTGCGTGAGGTTGGTTTTCTGGGGCATATTGTGTCAGCTGCGGGAAATGTGTTCGAAGTCCGTAGTTTTCTGGGACTAGCGAGATATTATAGACGGTTTGTGAAAGGTTTCTCGATGATTGTGACTCTGTTGACGAAGTTATTACAGAAAGATGATAAATTCGAGTGGTTAGAAAAGTGCCAGCAGAGTTTTGAACAGTTGAAAGCGTTATTGACAGAGGCACCAGTGTTAGTTCAACCTGAATCGAGTAAAGAATTCATAGTTTACAGTGATGCATCGTTGAATGGTTTGGGCTGTGTGCTGATGCAAGAAGGCAAAGTCATTGCTTATGCTTCGAGGCAGTTAAAGCCGCATGAAAAGAACTATCCGACGCATGACCTTGAATTAGCAGCGATTGTGTTTGCATTAAAGATTTGGCGTCACTATCTATTTGGTGAGAAATGTCATATTTATACCGATCACAAGAGTTTGAAGTACTTGATAACTCAGAAAGAATTGAATTTGCGACAGAGAAGATGGTTAGAATTGTTGAAAGATTACGAACTTGTGATTGATTATCATCCGGGCAAAGCTAATGTTGTTGCGGATGCCTTAAGTCGAAAATCTCTATGTGCTTTGCGAGCTATGAGTACTCAGATAGATCTATGTGATGATAATTTAGTTTTGGCTGAATTGAAAGTGAGACCGATGTTTGTACGTCAGATTTGTGATGCCCAGAAGAATGATGTTGAGATGAGGACTAAGCGAGCTCAATGTGATTTGAATTTCGATTCAAAATTTCGAGTCGATGGTGATGATTGTTTGAGATTTAGAAATCAGATTTGTGTTCCAAAGAATTCAGAGTTAATTCAGCTGATTTTGAACGAAGCACACAATAGCCGTTTGACTGTTCATCCGGGGAGTACAAAAATGTATAATGATTTGAAATAGTTTTATTGGTGGCATGGTATGAAATGGGACATCTCTGACTTTGTGTCGAAATGTTTAATTTGTCAGCAAGTTAAAGCTGAACATCAGGTTCCTTCCGGATTGTTACAATCGATTATGATTCATGAGTGGAAATGGGAGAGAATCACAATGGACTTTGTGTCGGGTTTGCCTTTATCTCCGGGAAGGAAAGATGCAATCTGGGTGATAGTTGACATATTGACGAAATCAGCTCATTTCATTCCAGTAAGAACAGATTATTCACTTGATAGATTGGCTGAATTGTATATTGCTGAGATTGTGAGACTGCACGGGGTGTCATTATCTATTGTATCTGACAGATATCTGAGATTTACCTCGCAATTTTGGAAGAAATTGCAAGAGGCTTTAGGCACAAAATTGCATTTCAGCACTGCATTTCATCCTCAAACGGATGGAAAATCTGAGAGGATCATTCAGGTTCTCGAAGATATGCTGAGGTGTTGTATTCTTGAATTTGAAAGTACATAGGAAAAGCATTTACCGTTGATTGAGTTTGCATACAACAACAATTTTCAATCTAGTATAAAAATGGCACCGTACGAGGCTCTTTACGGTCGAAAATGCCGAACTCCATTGTATTGGACTAAGCTGAGTGAGAATAAGATTCACGGGGTTGATCTAATAAAAGAGACTGAGCAGAAAGTGACAGTGATTCGTGACAGTTTGAAAGCAGCCTCAGATCGTCAGAAGTCTTACGCAGACTTGAAACGAAAAGATATTGAATTCCAAGTTGGTGATAAAGTGTTTTTGAAAGTGTCTCCGTGGAAGAAAATACTTCGATTTGGCCGAAAAGGAAAGCTGAGTCCGAGGTTCATTGGCCATATGAGATCATTGAACGAATAGGGCTGTTTGCTTATAGATTGTTGTTTCCATCTGAATTAGAGAAAATTCATAATGTATTTCATGTTTCGATGCTTCGACGGTACAGATCTAATCCGTCTCATGTGATTGCTCCTACTGAGGTTGAAATTCAGTCAGATTTGTAATATAGTGAAGAACCGATTCGAATTTTGGCACGAGAGATTAAAGAGTTGAGAAACAAAAGAATTTCCTTAGTGAAAGTATTGTGGCAAAAACACAGAGTATAAGAGGCTACGTGGGAGCCTGAAAACATTATGAGAGAAGAATATCCACACCTATTCATTGGTAAGATTTTCGGGGACGAAAATCCCTAAGGGGGAGAGTTGTAACAGCCCGGTTTAAACCCTAGTCGGAACAGTGGTTTTGAGACCATAAATCCGAGGTCGGAAAAATATTTTAAAATTATCTTTGATGTTTATAATGTGTGATTGAGCTTGTGTAAAATTTCGTGTGAAAATTTTATTGACTGTGTATCGAATTGTGAGAAAGGACTTAATCACATAAAGTGTAAAATGTTGTGTGCTGATTGTTAAGTGCTTAATTGTTGTTGTCTTTATAATGTAGAGGCCTTATGAGGCAATTAAGCCATTATTAAGTTAGTGGATGGTGGATGGACATTTATAACCAATTATATTATATGTTATAATGTTTATAAGTAAGGTTAAATTTGTAACTTGATAAATGATGATATATATGTTTTAATAAAACAAAAAGGAATTAAAAAGCTATTATCATCTTTGTTATTGCCGAAAGTTGAAGAAAGAATAAGGGTTTGAAGCTTTGTGATTTTCGGCTAGCAATTGGCTTGATTTAAGGTATGTTTGAGCTCGGTTTTTTGATAATTTCTATGTTTCCGTAATCGTTGCTTTGTGCTCTACAAAACCCATGCTTAAATTTTGTGAATTGATGATGAATATGAAATGTGCCATGGATGAATTCATGAGCTTTGTGAAGTTTGGTGATGGATTATGAAAGATATGTGTTAGATTAACATATTTTGTCTTTGAATTTTTAGTGAAATTGAGTAATTTGGGCTAAATTGAGAAAAGTGTAAATTGAAGGGCTAAAATGTGAAATAAATGAAATGTGTGGGCTTGTATTAGCATGGGAAGAATTTGGCTAAGCTTGTGTGAGTAGAAATTTGGTGTATTTTGTGATTTTGTGAATTAGGGACTAAAGTGTCAAAATATGAAAATGTGAGGGCTATTTTGCAAAATGCCCAAAATATGTGTTTTTGGATTAAATTGAATGAATTGGTGATTAAATGGGCTGAATTTGAATGTGTATAGACCAAGAAAGAAAAGGTTCGGATCGAGATCTAAGCAAAGACAAAGTGCTTGATTAATCAACCGTTTCGGTATTTCAACGTCCGAGGTAAGTTCGGATATAATACTAGTTGTTAAATTATATCTATGTGATGTGAATTGAATGAATACATACATAATTATGAGATTAGAGATGCTATATGCGGAATTGAAATAGATGGCACTAAGTGTGCGAAATGAGAAACGAGACAAAGGTGGTTAGCACTGTATGTGCGAAAAGATAGAAGCTTTGGCTTATTGAGTTGGCACTGTATGTGCGATACCGATATAGTTCGGTTTAACTTATAGGCACTAAGTGTGCGATGACTATTATGTTTCGGTTATGAAACTGGCACTAAGTGTGCGAATAATTCAAAAGAATAGCAAAAGTTGAACGAGATGTAATTTCGAGCAATTGAGCAGCATGAATGGTGAGTAACTATGTGTTGATCAAGGTACGTTTGAACCTATGTGGTTGATGATAGATTTAAGAGTTGAATGAATTTATAATTGAGTATGTGATTGAGATTGATAACGTGCCTAGTCGTGCCTTTATCTATGTGATGGTATAAATATATATTGATGTGGTATTATTGAGTAGTATGTATTGTATGTCGAACTTACTAAGCTTTTGAAAGCTTACTGTGTGATTTGTTTCTCTGTTTTATAGTGTCAGTAAAGCTAGCTCGGATCCGGGGATCGTCAGCATCTCTATCACACTATCAGCAATCTATTTTGGTACTTTTGAAGATGTGTATATTTGAATATGGCATGTATAGGCTAGTTGTTTTGAAACATGTTTGAGAGGTGTAAATAGCCATGTGATGTGGCTAGATAAATGTTTGCAATATGCATGTGTGGTTTCGGTATATGATGCATATCATGGTGTGGCTTGATGGCAATGAAAATGTCTTATGAATGGTAAGCTTAGTGATGGATTGATGCTATTGTGATCTAGTGATATTGTGGATGAATCATGCTTGGTAATGCATGTGTTTTAGTTTTGCAATTTAGTATATAAGTTGACATGATTAGAAATGAGATTGGATGGGACGATATGTTGATCATTTGACATGTTTTTGGTTGCAAAATTGTGTGAAAATAGGCTTGTATGTGCTTGAAGTTATGACCCAAGTGTGGGTGGCATTTTGGCCTTGCAAATGGCCTATTTTGCATACACGGCCAAGGGACACGGGCGTGTGTCTCTCCCGTGTGGCTCAAGGGCCACTTCGAAGTGTGCTTGGGCAGGTTACATGGCCGTAGCACACAGGCGTGCCTGGTGGCCGTGTGACCAAGTCAATAGCTAGCTTAATTTCACACGGCCATGGAACATGGGCGTGTCTGGCGGCCATGTGGACAAGTCAGTATGTATGCCCTGTTTTGGCACGGCCTGGACACATGGGCGTGTCTGGTAGTCGTGTGAGGCACACGGCCTGACTGCACGGGCGTGTGACCTCTGTAGTTTTGAAAAATGTTCAAATTTCTAAAAATTTTTGTATGTGTTCGGTTTAGTCCCGACCTCTTTTTAACACGTGTTTAAGGTCTCGTAGACTGTAATAAGGGACTATATGTTTATATTTGAATATGTTTAATTGATGATTGACTTAGTGTTGTGAAATGGATGTGAAATGTTCCGATTGTTCAGTAATGCCTCTTAACCCTAATCCGGCGACTTTTTCAGGTTAGGGGTGTTACAGGAAGTGTGTACTTATTCTTTATCATCAATTTGTTCAACTGATGATAATCCATACACATCCTCAAAACCGTTGTTTTTCTTAACAAAGAGAACCAATGCTCCCCACGAGGACATACTAGGTCAAATGAACCCTTCAGTGCCATTCGATATGGGGTGATGGAGATTGGAGCTGTCCCTAGTAGTAACTCAATTCTGAACTCAACCTCCCTATTAGGAGATAATCCCGGTAACTCCTCAAGAAAAACGTTCGAAAAATCCTTAACAATACGAATCTCTTGCACAGGTGAACCCACACTACTTGAGTTGTGCACATAAGCCAAATATGCATCACAACCCATACAAATTAGCTCTTCAGCCACCAGAGTGAATATTATGTGCGAGAGATAATCTCAATGCTCGCCAACCATCACAACCTCCACATCATCTCCAACCTTAAAGGTCACTCTCTTAGACTCACAATCCAATCCAACCTGATGCTCCACCAACCAATCCATACCCAAAATCAAATCGAACTCCCCAAACAACAATTCTCAATAAGGAACACACACCCCTGAACCTCAAGCGGACACCTCCTATATACTTTGCTAACTCTAACAAATTGACCCAAAGGACTAATCACAAAAAGTTCACAACTAGTGTCCTCAGCAAAAATCCCCAAATAACCCGCTATACTACTAGATACATAAGAGTGTGTAAATCCACAATAAATCAGAGCAAAATAAGATAAAGAATATATAGTGATCATATCGTCAATCACATCAGTCACATCTCTGTCCTCACAGTGACTCGCTACGTAAACCAAGGCTGGCTGCCTGGCCTCAGCCTGACCTGCACCTCTGCTCGGTGCTCTCTGACCACGTCCACCACCGTTACCCCCTCTCATCTGACCACAACCCCTAGTAGGCTGCTGACACACCCTCTAAGGCAGAGTCTGACTCTGAATCGGAGCTTACCCCAGCTCAACCATGAGAGGACACTCACTAATCTTGTGCCCAGTAGACCCACATCTAAAACAAGCCCCGGTCCTCCTCTAACATTTGCCATGATGGCACCTATTACAATACCTGTAAGTTGGTCCCTGCTCAACTCTGATAGCAAGCTCAACTCTGGCAACTAGCTCTGCCTGCGAAGGTTTCTCATACCTGGCCCATTTCGCTAGCTGATGAGAAAAACTAGAAAAACCCACATCCCTCTTGTTCTTATTCTGATTTTTCTCCCTCTCCCTCTTCTCACGTTTAGTACGCTTAACCTTTTCCATAATCTTTGCTTTGTCAACTAAGACTGTAAAAACCCAGTCTCTCTGTGAAGCTATCCGAACCTAAAGGTTGTACCTCAGACCCTCCTTAAAATAAACACTCTTGTCGTAGTCAGTAGCCACCAACCCACGTGCATACCTACTCAATCTCAAGAGCTCGACCTCATACTCTTTCACCATTTTATCTGTTTGAATCAGCCCCATAAACTCGCACCTACGGGCCTCAATATAGCTTGCTCCCACATACTTATTCTGGAAGGCACTTCAAAAGTAATCCCATGTTAGCTGCTCAGGCTGAATGCCCTCCTACACCATCAATCACCACTGATATGCTTCATCATGATGAAGCAAGGATACTGCACCCTTCAATTTTTTTCTCAGGGATGCAGTCTAAGTCATACCTTATCCTTTCTGTGGCCTCTGACCAATATCCAACCACAATTGGGGCAACTCTAGTACCACCCTTAAACAATTCAACTCCATTGGACCAGAGTCGTTCAATTATCAACCCTCGGCTCCTAGATCCAGATCCAGTATAGGTCCCAACGACCCTCTCCAAAACCCTCAACATTGCTTGGGACAGTGCGTCGTCCCCGGCAATTTGAGCCGCAAACTCAGTCTCAGCAGTTGGAGTGTTGACAGTCTCACTCGTATCTAATTGGGGCATACTACCCATAAAATAAGGCTCAATCCGAGCCCCTTGACGTTGCCCACCACGCTCACGGGTACCACGTACACAAGAATCACGAGTACTCATTGCCTTTATCTACTATTTTACAAATGTTATGAATTAGTTTAAGTTTTTAAACCTTAATCTTAAAGTTTTATCAAAATACGAGAGTGTTTTACTACTGTATAGTCTCTAAAGGTCATTCTTATACTAAAGTATCACATGCAAAGTATCTCTAAAGCATAACTAAAGTTTAGAGTTCTTACCTAGATCGGCGCCGGAGTCTCGGTTTCAATTATCCAAAAATTCAAAGATTATTTCAGTAAGTTTCCAGTTTAAAATAATGATTTATTTCTCAAAATATTTTGGACCCAAAAATATACAACTGAGTTTTGTAACCTGACTCTGATACCACCAAATGTAACACTCCATACCTGGTCTAGACGTTACGATCGGATTATGGAGACTACATCATACAAGCAAGAGAAGTAAATGTTTTGCTTTGATGAAAACCAACTTCAACAAACAAAAAATTTAATTAATTGACTCTTCTAAAAAACACAGCAATTTTTCGAAATCATAGCTTAATTGTGTTACTAAAATAAAAACCAATTTACTTGAAAATATTTGTGTGCTTAAGCATTTTGGGAGAATTTCGATTAGTCTTGCAACGGAAAACCTTATATCTTTTTTTATATAAAATCGCGGTTCATTTTTCATTATCATAAGTTAAGCACTGTTAAACATTTAAAGCTTTTACGTAGTAAATAACCAAAATAGTCCTAACAAGATAAACAAAATTAAAATGTCCAAAACAAAATAAAAAACCAAAATAGTCCAAAAATTGTTCATAATAAACAAATAAAAAGTCCATAGTGCATAAACTAAAATCATGAAACCCGAGCTCCAGAGTCACCGTCCATTCCTAAAATATAACTCTTTTCAAGAGTTATCACACCCCCAAACCTAAGCTATTGCTTGTCCTCAAGCAAAAATTTCCTATATGTACAAATGGAAATATTTTGCCCTGGGATGAAACCCTTTGATACTGCTTATTTGTCCGAAAAACAATGTATGTCTCAATTCTCAGAAATTTTCTTTATCCTAAAGTCTGTTCGAATGGCTAATATTTGTCTAGCAAAGGTAGTGAAAAAATATCTCCTAAAAAGAAAAAGTCATAAATACTCATCCACTCTCCCCTTCCGTCATATATCAAATATATTCTAAACTACTCAGTTCATTTGCCACCTAACGTCAATTATTATTCCTAATATTTCTCCTTTTTTTAGATTTTTCTTTTATTGGGTTAGGGAATTTATCATGTCACAACATTTTTCTGCCCTGACAATCACAGTGGAGCATACGCTGAATTGCCGAGGCGTTACATATGTCACAATTTAAACAAGAAAGCATTCAAGAAGCTATGGCCTTTGACTAAAAAGATGGATGGAGCATACAACTACCTCATTAGCTACTCAGTCCTTAGCTACAGTGAAATGTTCCTAACAATTTTTATTACACACTCATTCTTAGACCCACCTTTCTAATCAACAGCACAATGGAACAAACAAAGTGGTGCTGACCTACTTAGCGATGCTGAAGCATTGGAGTGTTTACTATCCTTTATTTCAATAATATGCCGTAGCATTGTTAATAATACTAGGTTGCAGAATCCCTAAGGCATTAAAAGATACTCACTATAATTCAAAAAACAAAAGTGCAGAGTATAAGGCATCCTATTTTCAGAAATTAGTTTCCAAGCAATCTAGCCTTAACAAAACTTACCAAATCCATTTTTACAAATTCAGGAAGATCAAATAATAATATTTATAATCGTCATCAAACATCATGAATAAAAATTATAGTTCGTATAGACAAACAATATATCGAGAGTCATAATGCCATGGCAAAATACTCCTATATGCAACAATATGGATATATCCTAAATACAAAATGCTACCTAGAGGCTCAATACACCCCCAAACCTAAGGGATGCATTGTCCCAAACGCATGAAACAACACAAATATAATTATATGCATAGATATAAACAAAAATAATATGCAATGTATTAAGAAAAAGAAATAAGGAAAGAAAAAAACTTATCGGACTTAGAATGGACTGTCAATGCATCATTCAAGTCATCTTATGGTCTTTCGAGCTTTGACTTTGTACCTCATTTTTCTTTTCAAAGTGGTGCTCTCTCCACCTTTTTTGTCAGTTTCCGTAAGATCATTAATCAATTGATCAATTACTTTGTCTTGCTCAGTCACGGAAGTCAGTGAAGACACAGGTACTGAAGTTTTACCCTTATCAACAACAGTGGCAGTGGTAGTGGCATCAGCAGTGGCAGTGGCTTGCTCATCTTTCTGTCCTTCTTCTCTAGGGTCCTTAAATTCAAATTTTCCTAGCTCATCCTTAGCAGCTTTCTCCTTAGGAGTAGCTTCTTCTTCCATGGAATCACTGCTAGTAGCAGGCTAATCTGGCTCCTCCTCAAAATCATTAGATGATATCAAGGTTGATGGAAACATAGGAAATGGTGGCATGGGTTTTGAAAAAAAAAATTCTTCTAAAAGGATCTTCATAAGGTCAAGTCCCGATTTTTTGCAGACGTCCAATACTGAGCCTGGCTTGCATTGAGTTGTCCCAACTCTTCAACGAGGTGGTATTATTGGACTTCAAAAAGAGACAACCTTTGCTCTAGCTTGCGTTAAAGAATGTAAGATTTTTTTGTTAAGGGAATCACAAGAGTCAAGAGAAGTTGCTGTGGGAATTTGCGTAGCAGGTGAAGCTTGATGGTGTTAAGATGCCGTGACAAACTCAGCTCCTCTACGTTTGACAAAAATAACTCGTGTTATCCCACCCTTGTTGGGCAACATCCTCAGCATCACTTAATGGCACATTTGCTACTTCACACAGGCCCAAGATAAGAGAAGGGAAGTTTAAATTGCCATCATTCTTATCTGCACACTTGTGAACTTCCTTGAATATGATTCTCCCAATATTTATCCTTCAGCCTTTAATAATAGAATGCAACAACAACATTCTCTCCTTTGACACCGTTGTATTATGTGTTGATGGCATCAATCTACTTCTCAGGAAGTGATACCAAACCTTCCTTACTGGCTTCAACATAATACACTTAACGGTGTAACAGTCATGGCTTGAAATAGTCCACGATGTTCTTTTAACACACAAATCATCCAAAACCCATGATAATCTTGCTGGTGTAATATTGTCAGAAAACTTTGAATGTTCATCTTCAACCTCCCGGAGATCGAAATGGGTATTTATTTGGTCTTCATCAAATGGAACAAATTTACCCCTAACGTAGATGAATGGGGAATCTGAGGAGTTAACATGAGCATAAAACTCTCGCACCACTTTGCCCAAAACATCTCCTAGATGTAAACAAAACTTATTCCAGTTGTGCTTTTCGACAACTCACGCCACCGATTCATCATATCCAAAATGGGGTTCATCTTTCAACAAAAGTCCCTACTCAAAACAAAACGGTCATTTGAGAGTGTTAGATGTGTACCTCGTAGTGGTGGCAGCATTGAAGAATATCTTCGGTTGAGAACCCCTAGCATGAGAAGATTCTCCCATCTTTGAAGTACTCTTTGCACAGGTCATAAAGGAATTTTGTAAAGAAATTTAGTAAAAGTACCAGAATGTAAAGAGAGTAACAAAGGAGTTAAAGAAGGAATTAGTGCAAAATTAAAACTTTATGTGAGATAGGAGATGTGAGCAGTTGGAAGAAAGAGGAATTAAAAGGGGATAATGATGGTGGTTTTTAGGGAATGGCAAACGTGAGGAGAGGGGTTATGACGTGGGAAAAAATAAAAAAAGAAACATAGTTTTTGGGGGGAAATGAAATATATGGGCCCTCCATTTAGGGCTTCTATTTGAGTTTCCCAAAAGAGTTTGCCACAAATCTTTCTTTTGGAATTTTCCAACTGATCAAGTCTTGACACCTAATCACCCAGTTTGTTGTGGCATCATACTCCTCTCTAATGCTACGACATTACTACTCAGTGCTTACTAGCAGATCCTGATCCTTTTATTTTGCTTCAATTTAAATTGTAAATAAAAAAACATTATTAACAAGAAAATAATGAAAAATCTTATTTAAAATATAGAAATTAAAAGAAAAATTGCTAAATTAAATGTTACGAAGATTAATGGTTTGCTTGTTATGTTCAACAAGTGCACCCTAATAATGCTTCAGGCGTTGTCCGTTAACTTTGAATGTTGCTCCTGTTTCCAAATTTTTGACAATAACAGCTCCATGCAAAAACATTTGAATTACTTTAAAAGGTCCAGACCATCGAGATTTTAAGTTACCAGGGACTAACTTGAGCCTGGAATTAAACAATAGCACCTGCTGTCCAGGTTCAAATTGCCTTGGCAAAATTCTGCTATCATGCCATCGCTTGGTCTTTTCCTTATATAAACGAGCATTTTCATATGCTTGAGCTCGAAATTCTTCCATCTCATTCAACTCTAATAATCTTTTGCTTCCAGTAGTGGCCTAGTCCATATTCAGCCTCTTAATTGCCCAAAAAGCCTTATGCTTAAGTTCAACAAGAAAATGACATGGCTTACCATAAACAAGCTTGAAAGGTGACATCCCTAATGGTGTTTTGAATGTTGTTCAGTATGCCCATAGATCTTCATCCAATCTGGTATACTAGTCTTTTTGAGAAGGATTTACTACTTTTTCCAAAATATGCTTGATTTATCTATTAGAGATGCCGGCCTAGCCATTGGTCTGGGGATGATATTTCATGGCAATTCTATGTTTCACCCCATATCGGTGTAAGGCATTGGCCATTAGTTTGCAATAAAAAGGGGATCCCTCATCACTGATAATTGCTCTTTGTGTACCAAATCGTCTGAAAATGTTCTTATGCAAAAATTTCAATATGGACTTAGCATCATTAGAAGCTAGAGCTACTGGTTCTACCCATTTAGAGACATAGTCGATGTAACACCCCCAAACCCGGCCCATTCACTACGACCGAATCTGGTTATGTTATGGGAAAAACTTATTGGCGAAAACAGGTTGCCATTTAACTTTTTGTCTAAACTCCTTTAGAGTAGTTTTACTTGCAGAAATCTTGGGCATGTTTGTTTGCAAACCGTTAGGTTACTTTGAAATCTCGGGGTTTCATCTTTAAAACTCTTAGTTGTCAATTTCCTTAGGTTGGAAAACGTTTAAAACATCAGACTCAAGTGGTTTAAGCTTAGTTCATAAAAGTAACATTATTCCCAAATCTCTTTAGACATAAATTACCAAAAGAAAACCAAATAACTTAAGAGGCTCTTATTACAACATAATGATTCCAAGTACTTGGTAACAAAGTGCATAAAGAAAATATTAAAACGTCCTTTGCATGGGCCACCTTGTATCCACTCCAACCCGGTCCGATCATCCTTTCACCTGCGATGTTGGATAAGAGATTGGGTGAGTCACAATGACTCAGTGTGTAACTAAACCATCGGAATCCACCCACATGCTAACCACATAACATCCCAATTATCAAATGCAACATGCAAGTATAATTATTTAGACATTACCACAATCTGGGCTTGGCCCACCTTCAAATCATACTCAAATACTGGGCTAGGCCCATTTCCACGTATGTTTCCAATACATACCTATCCTCATGTCATATTGGGCTTGGCCCATTTCCATATTATTACAAAAAAATAATGCAACATGATTCCCAACCCAACCTAGGGTCCATCCGCTACACACCCCCTTATCCAGCCTACCACACACCAGGGGACTATCGAGTCACCCTCCCCTTTTCCCTCCAAAAAGGCAACCAATGCCATCCACGATGTAACATATAGCTAACATCAAACCACGATGGAGCACACAGCAATCCATCAAGCCACGATATGGCATAAGTCGATATCAATCAAGGTAACCACGCCGAACTAAATCGCAAAGATCCACAACGCGACCTCGATCAGCGCTAATCCACGATGTAGCACGGTCGACATCAACCACGTACTCGAAGTACACGCACCTTCTTTTCATATCCCACCCATGCACATGCCACATAAAATATAATCATGATAATGCATGCACATGCTTATTAATGTCCATAAACATACTCATAAACAAATAATCACACTTTGCAATAGATCCGATACTAACTCGGTCATCGCTATACCCTTTAGGGGTATATATGGCACACTCACTACTGCACTTGTTAGTAAAACATATAACACCTAAAACCCGAAACAATGGGTTAGTTACACACCTTATTACTAGGAGTTCTAGACTCTCGATCCTCGACGCTATCGTCTAGCGAAACTACGGCTATTTGCTTAACGCTTTCTGTTGCTGGCCCACACCCTGGTGGCCAATCCCGAACTGCTGAAACCGCTCTTTTCTTGAACTTCGGAATAGGGACCTTCCCTTGCCCACTCTGACCGGTTGTGGCCTCCATCAAAAAGCTTAATCAGGTAAACAGGTTAACCCCCAAAACACCACTTAAGCATTTAACCTTAATAAATAACCTTACCTCCACTTGCTCAAACTGACTGCTACAAATGGAGGCTTGGCCAACCACTAAAACCCCAGAGTATCTCAGTCACGGAACCCGAAAAGATCTAAGTTAACATTCGGCCCAAGTGCTATCAAGTTGAGAGAAAGAAATTCGGCAAAGGGGTGATGGATGTAGATTCGGCTATTAATTAAATCAAGGGGTAGGGAACATTGGTTTCAGCTAAAGAGAGGAGAAAGAAAGGTGTGGGGTGTACTTTCGGTTTTGAAGTGAAAAGGAAGGGAAATAGGGAGAGTGAAGGGTTCGGCCACTTGGAGAAATGTGAGAGAAGAAGAACAACAAGCTTTGGAGAAAAGGTTTCGGCAACCAAGGAAATGGGGAACAAAATTCGGCAAGGGAGAGAAGGCAGATGGTGAATGAATAATGAGCACTTCCCCCCCTATTTATACTAAAAGGCCAAGCTCCAACCCCCCAAAAATAATCCTCAAAATTCTCCTAAAATACCTCCCTTCCACCCATTCAAAAAGTTTGAATGAGTCAAACTTTTACCTAGCCAAATTCAAAAAAAAAAAATTGACCAAGTCTTCTCCACCTTTTAAGCCTTTCAAACCGTCCATCCACCCCACCAAGATGACGCAAAAACAATGCCCATCTGCTTTGCTCTTGCGAATCGAACCTGAGCCTCTTCCCCACAAAAAAGGCGTCACACACACAAGGCCTTAGTGGCGCCTATCCCGCCACTCCACCAGCTCCTTTCTTGTGACATAAACTCCCAAATAATTCTCTTAAGACACCCCTCGCCAAGCTCCCTTTTAACCCCTAAAACTAAAAAAATTTTCTAAGGCAACCTACCACCACCTAGGGTTCTCGGGACTCCTAAAACTTACCCAACCACACACTAGAGTGTGCCAACACCCGAGCTAAGCACCAAATGCCTAACCCCTAAAACCAGGGTGTTACAATTCTACCCTCCTTAAAATAATTTCGTCCCCAGAATTACTTGTCTAAACTAACAATCCAATTCCTCCCGCTACGCTATGGTCGCACTCTCGATCTTAAAGAGCTAACATACTTCCTAATCATAGCCTCTAAGTTCGCACTCAAAATTCAAAGCAACTCAGAAAAAGAGCTATTCCCACAAGCAAGCAAAGCAATTAAAGCATGCACCAAAGCGAGGAGCTTACCCGATATCACCTCCTTGGTTGATTACATGCGGAACCATTCCCTCCATGGCTTGAACCATGACCCTCGTTGATCGAGAACGGTTCTTAACGGATGTGCTTTAGATCCGCACCGAAAGCATGTTTTACTATTCCCCAACACTCTCCTGTGTGAGGTCTTCCACATCGAGCACGAGACAATTCCGATTCTCGAAGAATCGCACGGGTGTATGTACCGTATTCCCAACTCTTGGTCTTTTCTGAGCATCTCCAAACGATGCTGACCATCCAACACTTCTCTTATTCTCGTTCCTACTCTTTCCTCGGTTTTCCCTTACCGTCCTCTTAACTTCTTCGGCTATACGAGCTTTCTCCACTAGCACCGCGAAGTCTCTTTCCCTCTGCGGAGCGATCAGCACTCGAAGTTCATCTCGCAATCCGTCTTCAAACCGGACGCACCTCTCATAGTCAGTGGCCACAATTCCCTTAGCATATTGACTTAGCCGTACAAACTCTGCTTCGTATTCCGCTATCGACTTATTTCCTTGCACCAGATTTAGAAACGCCTTCCTTTGCGCATCTAAGTAGCTTGCTCCAACGTATTTTCCTTCAAACTTTTCCTTAAAGTAGTCCCAATCCAATCGATCTGCCGGTACACCTTGTTTGACAGTGAGCCACCATCGATAAGCCTCATCCCGTAGTAGCGAAACAGCACCTTTCAACTTTTCCTCTGGGGCACAATCCAAGTCGTCCATAATTCTCTCGACTCCTTCTAGCCAATACTCCGCTACGTTCGGAGCCGTTCCCGACACTCCTCTAAAAACTTCAGCCCCGTTCGACCTAAGTCTCTCGGACACTGACTTCCGAGCTCCATTTCCCCTACTAGCTCTTGCCACTTGCTGAAGCACGCGTAACATAGCCTGCGACACTGCGTCCTCTTCACTTATCGAATCTTGTTCCTCTACATCCACTGCTGGCGGCACTTCGCTTTCTGACCCATAGCCAGACCCTACTGGTTCCGAAGCTGTCATTCTACCTCTACCGCGTCCCCTAGAACTCATCTCTAGCGCTTCGATTTAATCTGTTTAGAAAGTTTTATGAATTAGAAATTATTGTTTCACTGTTTTATTCACGAGCAATTTTATGCAATGAAGGTTCTGAGAGTAGTTCCTTCGAGCAATCGAGTTTCCTCTTCCTACCCAGGGATAATTTCGTCATTTTTCCTAAAGAGATATTTCGGTAATAACTCAGGGTCAATTTTGAAAATAGTTTTTCCAACTTAGAGATTTTTTCAAAATTTGCAAATCTCAAGAGTCATCTTGAAAATTTTGTTTCTCAAACAAAGTGTGTTGCAAAAATTTCAGAAAGTAGGGTCATTTTCGTAATTTTGGAAATCATGGGCATTTTCGTAAATTCTCAAAATCGAGATATCACAACATTTTACAAAATAGAATTTTTCTGATATTTAGTAAAGTAGGAATATTTCAGTAGAAGTTGAGAGAAATTTGAAAATTTAGAAACCAAGGGCATTTCGGTAATTTTGTCAACCAGGGGTATTTTCGGTAAATTTCCACAAGTCGAGTATCCTAATATTTTGAAAACTCGGATTTTAGTATTTTGCAAGGTAAAGAGCATTTTATCAAAATTTGAGGGTAGTACAGTAATTTTGCAATACAGGGGCATTTTGGTAATTTTGTAAATCGAAAGAAAAACGTCCTTCACAATCAGATTTAAGGTTTCACAAACCAGAGGGGTAAATTTGAAAATTTAAAAACAGGGAATTTAGAAAACAGCAAGGGTAATTCCCTTTCGGGTTTTAATAATTAGTTCACTGTGAACAAATCCTCTTGGTTAAGGTGAACCGTAGCTACGCACACTGTAGGATTCGAGTAAAGAGGAGGTGAGTCGCTAGGATCGCTTAAATACCAAGCTCTTCTTGAATGCCACTCCTAGACATGCGTCAGATGGTTACCACACCTTAACTCGGCGACTTACTTCACAGGTTGTTTACGAGCTTTAAGTTTTATGCAAGTGTCTGAGTAGACTAATCCTAGGGTCCAACAGATCCTAGTATTCTATTCTACGAGCCCAAACTAAGCCCAAATCAATTCATACAAACAGATCACTTCAAGAGAGTCCGAAGTACTTACAGTGGACTTGGGTCGAGTCACAGGTGCCATGCCAGAGTAACCTGAAAAATTTCTTAAAAGCCCACTTTGAAAATGTTTTTGGGCCCAACAACCCTCAAAGCCGAGTTTTGAACCGGGCTCTGATACCAAACTGTAACACCCCCAAACCCGGCCCATTCACTACGACCGAATCTGGTTATGTTATGGGAAAAACTTATTAGGCGAAAAACAGTTGCCATTTAACTTTTGTCTAAACTCCTTTAGAGTAGTTTTACTTGCGAAAATCTTGGGCATGTTTGTTTGCAAACCGTTAGGTTACTTTGAAATCTCGGGGTTTCGTCTTTAAAACTCTTAGTTGTCAATTTCCTTAGGTTGGAAAACGTTTAAAACATCAGACTCAAGTGGTTTAAGCTTAGTTCATAAAAGTAACATTATTCCCAAATCTCTTTAGACATAAATTACCAAAAGAAAACCAAATAACTTAAGAGGCTCTTATTACAACATAATGATTCCAAGTACTTGGTAACAAAGTGCATAAAGAAAATATTAAAACGTCCTTTGCATGGGCCACCTTGTATCCACTCCAACCCGGTCCGATCATCCTTTCACCTGCGATGTTGGATAAGAGATTGGGTGAGTCACAATGACTCAGTGTGTAACTAAACCATCGGAATCCACCCACATGCTAACCACATAACATCCCAATTATCAAATGCAACATGCAAGTATAATTATTTAGACATTACCACAATGCAGGCTTGGCCCACCTTCAAATCATACTCAAATACTGGGCTAGGCCCATTTCCACGTATGTTTCCAATACATACCTATCCTCATGTCATATTGGGCTTGGCCCATTTCCATATTATTACAAAAAAATAATGCAACATGATTCCCAACCCAACCTAGGGTCCATCCGCTACACACCCCTTATCCACCTACCACACACCGGGGACTATCGAGTCACCCTCCCTTTTCCCTCCAAAAAGGCAACCAATGCCATCCACGATGTAGCATATAGCTAACATCAAACCACGATGGAGCACACAAAGAATCCATCAAGCCACGTTATGGCATGGCCGATATCAATCAAGGTAACCACGCGAACTAAATCGCAAAGATCCACAACGCGACCTCGATCGGCGCCAATCCACGATGTAGCACGAAGCTGACATCAACCACGTACTCGAAGTACACCCGTACCTTCTTTTCATATGCCACCCATGCACATGCCACATAAAATATAATCATGATAATGCATGCACATGCTTATTAATGTCCATAAACATACTCATAAACAAATAATCACACTTTGCAATAGATCCGATACTAACCTGGTCATCGCTATACCCTTTAGGGGTATATATGGCACACTCACTACTGCACTTGTTAGTAAAATATATAACACCTAAAACCCGGAAACAGTGGGTTAGTTACACACCTTATTACTAGGAGTTCTAGACTCTCGATCCTCGACGCTATCGTCTAGCGAAACTACGGCTATTTGCTTAACGCTTTACATTCTTGGCCCACACCACGTGGCCAATCCCGAACTATTTGAAACCGCTCTTTTCTTGAACTTGAAATAGGGACCTTCCCTTGCCCACTCTGGTGGTTGTGGCCTCCATCAAAAGCTTAATCAGTAAAAAACAGTTAACCCCAAAACACCACTTAAGCATTTAACCTTAATAAATAACCTTACCTCCACTTGCTCAAACCGATCACTACATAAACGGAGGCTTGGCCAACCACTAAAACCCAGAGTATCTCGATCCACGGAACCCGAAAAGATCTAAGTTAACATTCGGCCCAAGTGCTATCAAGTTGAGAGAAAGAAATTCGGCAAAGGGTGATGGATGTAGATTCGGCTATTAATTAAATCAAGGGGTAGGGAACATTGGTTTCAAATAAAGAGAGGAGAAAGAAAGGTGTGGGGTGTACTTTCTGGTTTTGAAGTGAAAAGGAAGGGAAATAGGGAGAGTGAAGGGTTCGGCCACTTGGAGAAATGTGAGAGAAGAAGAACAACAAGCTTTGGAGAAAAGGTTTGGCAACCAAGGAAATGGGGAACAAAATTCGGCAAGGGAGAGAAGGCGGATGGTGAATGAATAATGAGCACTTCCCCTATTTATACTAAAAGGCCAAGCTCCAACCCCCAAAAATAATCCTCAAAATTCTCCTAAAATACCTCCCTTCCACCCATTCAAAAGTTTGAATGAGTCAAACTTTACCTAGCCAAATTCAAAAAAATTGACCAAGTCTTCTCCACCTTTTAAGCCTTTCAAACCGTCCATCCACCCCACCAAGATGACGCAAAAAACAATGCCCATCTGCTGCTCTTGCGAATCGAACCTCTGAGCCTCTTCCCCACAAAAGGCGTCACACACACAAGGCCTTAGTGGCGCCTATCCCGCCACTCCACCAGCTCCTTTCTTGTGACATAAACTCCCAAATAATTCTCTTAAGACACCCCTCGCCAAGCTCCCCTTTTAACCCCTAAAACTAAAAAATTTTCTAAGGCAACCTACCACCACCTAGGGTTCTCAGGACTACTAAAACTTACCCAACCACACACTAGAGTGTGCCAACACCCGAGCTAAGCACCAAATGCCTAACCCCTAAAACCAGGGTGTTACAGTCGACTGCCAAAAGTATATATAGCTTGTTTACGGATGGTGGAAACGGACCCATAAATTCTATTCCCTATACATCAAATAACTTAATCACTAATATACTATGCAACGGCATTTCCTTTCTTCTTCAGACATTCACTGTTCTCTGACATTGGTCACATGACTTATAAAATTCATGAGTGTATTTAAATAGGGTTGACCAATAGAATCTTGACTGGAGTACCTTGGTAGCTATCTTCATTTCTCCAAAATGTCCTCTATAAGGAGCTGAGTGCCAATGCTGTAAAATGTTAAGCATCTTCTCGTTAGGGACACACTTTCGAATTATCTGGTCTGCACAATGTTTAAATAGGAACGGTTCATCCTAATAGTATTGTTTTGCATCATGAAGAAATTTTCGGTGTGTATTGAAGCTAGGTGGCATTACAGCAGTCACCAAAAAGTTTACTATGTGTGCGTACCAAAGTTGTAACACTCCAAACATGTATCCGTCGTAAGAATTGGGTTACAGAGCATTACTGAATAAATGTAACCTACAATCATTCATTTCTAAACATTTCAACAAATACAGCATAAACCATTAATATACATGCATATCGCTCCTTATTTGAGCCTTCGAGGCCTTAGAATCATTTTAAAAACAATTCGAGACTAAATTGAGAACATTTGAAACATTGAGGAAAAAGTTAGAAAAAATCAAATTGCAGGGGTGTAAACTGAAAAATATATAGGATTTTTCCTATGTAATTTATCATCTTTTTACTTAAATTCGTTGTTAAAACTAAGTAATTGTTTAATAAATTAATGAAATATGTGAAAATATGAAACTAGGACATAAAAATTATTAAAATGTGATTTTATGCTTTATTATATACTTTTCATGCATAAAATGGCTTATTTTATACTGATTTAAACATATTATATTTTTAAGACATAAAATGGGCGATGCATGATTAAATTAAATAATAAAATATAAAATTATATTTAATAATTCATTTTAAAATAATTCATTAATAATTTGGGTTTTAATTAATTAATTAAATTGGATAAATTTTATTCTTTGGTCCTTTAATTTATTGATTTATTTTGGACAGGTCTGATAGCTTTGCTGGATTACAAAAAAAAACCGTGCAAATTGAAGACCAAGTTAACCCAAATTCGACTACACATGGCTGTCCACATAAACCACTTTTTGGTTTAATTACACAAGGTCCTTGCAATGTTGAAGAAATTAGAGATTTGCCCGAAGATTTACATTTCACCGAGTCTCAGTCCTGAGTTGTTATGGCATTTAATTTGCTTGAAAATCAAGCAAAAATCAACTTAAAATCCACTAAGCATGGCCGGCCACTCATTTGAAAAGCTTGAAGAGACTAAATCTCTCTCTTTTTAGTAAACTACCCCCCTCTCTTCACCTATAAATAAGACCCCCTCATTCCTTCATCCATCATCCCTCATCCCTCATCATTCTCTTCTCTCTCAATTCTCTTTAGCATTTTCCATTCCTCACGCCTAGCATCATCTCTTCATAGAGATTTTAGAAATTAAGCCTCTTAAAGAGCCCTTGGTCGACCACCTTGGAGAGCCATTAGCAAAGGAGCAAAGTGAAGGAGTGAAGGAGTCTCATCGATCAAAGTCTTGGGTGACAACCACTTTGATTTGGGTTTAATCTTTCTTTTCTTTAATTTAATCTAAAAATGTTTGCTATGTGTTCTTTGTTCTTGTTTACAACAATGTTAGCTTAATTTTATTTAAGCTAGGATGATTGTTTTGATTAAATAATATTTATTTGATTCATGCTTATAATGTTTGTGCCTCAATCGATCATGTTTTCAATTAAAATTAAGTCTGTATTTCGTTCATACGTGATTGAAATGCACCTGAATTAGCTAAGCGATCCTAACCAGACGACAGCTAGTTGACACATAATTGAAATGTGCATGCTCAATTTAGATCCTAACCCGATTAAATTGCAGGTTGCATAACAACTCTAACCAAGCTCTTTTATCTGCATAGTTTTTAGATTTGTGTGATTAAACTGTTTCAAACCTAACACGTCCCTGTTACCTCACATGAATGCTAAGAAACCCTTAGTAAATAAGGATCAGTAAAATGCATATTTACTAAGTAAATGATTCCGAAAGAATCTAATGTGGTTTCCAAACTCATGAAAGATCGAGTTGCCATGGAATGTTTTTCCGAATGTTATTAAGCATGTTGATAATAAATTGAGTTTAATTAAAGTAATTGTCCTAGTTTGTTTATGTTATAATTGTTGCAATTTGTGTTTAATTTTGCTAAAATCTATTTCATTCATATAGTTTGCATACTTAGGATAATTTGCATTAGGGATCATTGCATTTAGTTTAATATATTTGATTTTAATCATCATTTCTAAACCATATTGTGTTTTTATTTACCAAGTTGTTAGTATAATTTTACAATTAAGTGATTTAACACAAATACAATCCCTATGGAGACGATAACTCGATACTTACTTATTACTTGATAACGATTGTGTACACTTGCACAAACCTACGTGTTACAAGTTTTTGGCGCCGTTGCCGAGGATTGTTAACTATTGCCATAGTCATTTTTTTTGTGAAATTATTTACTTCCAATTTGGTTATTTCTAACATTACTAACTTATTCTTTTTAATTTTGTGATTTTCTTTTCCGGTGTTTATGAGCATAGATCGGATTATTGATTTACTCCCTGTAGACCCTGAAATTGAGCGAACTTTCAGACAAAGAAGACGTGAACGAACAGGTCAAAGACAAGTCGAGATGGACCTTGGAAATCAAAATCAATACCAAGGTAATGAAGCTGATCATGTACAAAATCCCATCCTCATTGCCGATGATAGGGATCGATGCATCAGACAATATGCTGTGCCACTTTTCAGTGAGTTAAACCAGGAATTAGAAGGCCAGATATTGAGGCAACCCAATTTGAATTGAAACCAGTGATGTTTCAAATGCTCCAAACGGTGGGCCAATTCAGTGCTATGCCCATGGAAGATCCACATCTCCACATTCGATTGTTTATGGAGGTGAGTGATTCATTCAAGATAGCTGGTGTGACTAAAGACGCATTGAGGTTGAAGTTGTTTCCATACTCGTTGCGAGATCGAGCACGAGAATGACTCAATTCATTACCACCAAGTTCCATATCTACATGGCAAGAATTAGCAGAGATATTTTTGGTTAAGTATTTCCCGCCTAGAAAAAATGATAAGTTGAGGAACGAGATCACAACTTTCCAACAATTGGATGAAGAGTCTTTGTATGAGGCTTGGGAGCGATTCAAGGAGTTACTTCGTAAGTGTCCTCATCATGAGATTCCTCATTGTATCCAGTTCAAGACATTCTATAATGGTTTCAATGCACATACAAGATTGATGGTAGATGCTTCTGCGAATGGTGCATTTTTGTCTAAGTCTTATAATGAGGCTTATAAGATCATCGAGAGGATCGCGAGTAATAACTATCAATGGCTAACAAATCGAACAGCTTCAAAAAGACGTGTAGCCGGAGTTCATAAAGTTGACGCCCTCACTTCATTATTAGCTCAGGTATCGTCTATTTCCTCTATGTTAAAATAATTTACTGCTAATAGTGCTAATAATTTTGCAGCTCAGCCACCAAGTCTATTTGAAGTAGTTTCCTGTGTGTACTGTGGGGAAGGTCATTCTTTTGAGAATTGTCCATCAAATCCCGAGTCAGTGTACTATGTGGGGAACCAACATCAAAATAGGAGTGGACAAGGACCCCAATCCAAGTTCTACAATCCTTCATGGCGTAATCATCCTAATTTTTCTTTGAGCAACCAAGGAAATGGACCGAACAACAACTTCTTGCAGCATAGACCCAACCAATCTCAAGGGTTTAATTAGCATGCTCCAAAACCACCTCAAGCTGAGGCATCAAACAGTTTGAAGAACTTGTTGAAAGCGTACATGGCAAATAATGACGCTTTGATCCAAAGCCAAGCAGGAACATTGAAAAATTTGGAAAACCAAATGGGTCAGTTAGCTACAAAGCTTCGTAATAGACCGCAAGGAACCTTGCCGAGCGATACTGAGAATCCAAGAAATTTGGGGAAAGAACATATCAAGGCAGTGGCATTACGAAGTGGCAAAATTTTGGAACCCCGATTGATTGATGTCGAAGATAAGCCCGTTGAGAAGAATCAACCAGCTGTTGAAATTCTTACACCAAAAGAGTCAGAATTTGTAAAGACTGACAAGGTAAAACCTAACTTAGTGAATTCAGATACTTTAACATCTTCTTTGGATGTAGATTTACTTACTCAGAAGAGTTATCCGATTCAACCAAAAGTTCCATCACCTCTATATCCGCAAAAATTGCATCAACACAAGCAGAAACCAGAGGTGCAATTCAAGAAGTTTTTGGATGTTCTAAAGCAGTAACACATTAATATTCCGTTGGTGGAGGCTTTAGAAAAAATGCCAAATTATGTGAACTTTATGAAGGATATACTGTCCAAGAAGAAATGACTGAGTGAGTATGAGACTATTGCCTTGACAAAGGAGTGCAATGTGTTCTTCCAGAACAAACTGCCACCGAAATAGAAGGACCAAGAAGCTTTACTATACCCTGTAACATTGGTGAATCTTACTGCAGTAAAGCTTTGTGTGATTTAGGAGCGAGTATCAACTTGATGCCCAAGTCTATTTTTAAGATGCTAGGGATAGGTGAAGTAAGACATACAACTGTGACGCTTCAATTAGCCGATTGATCTTTAGCATATCCCGAAGGAAAGATCGAGGATGTTTTGGTAAGAGTTGATAAATTTTTTTTTCCTGTTGACTTCATTGTCTTAGATTTTGAAGCAGATAAGGAAGTGCCGATCATCCTTGGGAGACCTTTCTTAGCCACGGGAAGAACGTTAATTGATGTGTAGAAAGATGAACTCACCATGCGAGTTCAAGAAGATCAGGTAACCTTTAACATTCTTAAAGCGATGAAATTTCCCGATCCGATAGAAGAGTGTTCAGTTATGGAAGAGATAGAAACCTTGGTTTCTATGGAAAGAAATTTTGAAGATCCATTGGAGAAAGCCTTAGATCTTGACCCTTTCGAGGATGAAGAAGGTGAAGAAAACATGGCTTTGATGAAAGCCAATCCGAGAAATTTTATTCAATCCACACGGTTTGAACCGTTGGAGTTAGAAGTCTGAGAATTTGTGCAACCCAAGTTGTCAATTGAAGAACCACCTAAACCCGAACTAAAGGTACTTCCTTCCCATTTGAAATATGTTTATTTAGGTGACTGTTCTACTTTGCATGTGATTATTTCAGCAGAACTGACGAAAGATCAAGAGGAGCAACTAATTGCTGTTCTAAAGAAATTTAAGAAAGTAATTGGTTGGACCATAGCTGATATTCGAGGTATAAGCCCTTCTTTTTGCATGCACAAAATTATTTTAGAAGAAGGTGAAAGAGCTCGAATTGATGGGCAAAGAAGGCTCAATCCTATTATGAAGGAAGTTGTGAGAAAGGAAGTGATCAAATGGTTAGATGCAGGAATCCTCTATCCTATTGAAGTTAGTTCGTGGGTAAGTCCGGTGCAGTGTGTGCTGAAGAAAGGTGGAATCACGATTGTTGAAAATGAGCGTAACTAGTTGATTCCAATGAGAACTGTTACTAGTTAGAGAATTTGTATTGATTATAGAAAGTTGAATAAAGCCACTCAGAAGGACCATTTTCCATTGCCTTTTATGGATCATATGTTAGATCGACTGGCAGGTAATGAATTCTATTATTTTTTAGATGGCTATTCGGGATATAACCAAATATATGTAGCCCTGGAGGACCAACATAAAGCAACCTTTACTTGTCTATATGGTACGTTTGCTTTTAGGCGAGTGCCTTTTGGTTTATGCAATGCACCTGCAACATTTCAACGATGCATGATGGTAATATTCATTGATATGGTTGAAAATTTTGTTGAGGTTTTCATGGATGATTTTTTTGTTTTTGGTAACACTTATGATATTTGTTTGAGTAATTTGGCTAAGGTACTGAAGAGATGCGAAGAGACGAATCTTGTCCTTAACTGGGAAAAATGCCATTTATGGTTAATGAAGGGATTGTCTTAGGGCATAAAATCTCAAAGAGAGGAATTGAAGTCGATAAAGAAAAGGTGTACGTAATTGAGCAGGGACAGTGACTTGAGGTTTCGCCCCTAAAAGAGGCAGACCACTCTAGGACTCTTCTGAACAGTAAGTTAATCAAGATTTTGCCACGACACTATCAACAATGAAGGTTGATTCTAAATAATCCCAACCTACCACATAAATATCGTAGATATTATACTTGATTCTCTACTAAAATATCTTCGCCTCAGCATTCTTAGTTGATTATTTGTTCATTTACATATTATTCACGTAATAGTTCCCATATTTACATTTATGTTATCACCTTTTCCATAGCAATTTCAGTTATTTACCCATCATTGCATATTTACCTTAGTCTTTCCCATAACATTTCCTTCAATCATTTTACTATAGCATTGACTTGACCCTATTAAAATAACTTGACCAAATTTTTGCCTCAATCCGATCCTTGTGGGAATGATACTCACTTACCTCTTTATTACTTGAACCGACGTGTATACTTGCACAAAAATCGCATATCATTTTACACACGACAACAACCTGTTACGGTATACGTTTGACTATATCAAAATAAATGACTCACGATGTTGGAACAATGATGATCTCAAGTCTGAGGATCATATATATAGTTACTACATTGAGTAATATTTGTTACTATTACATAATAATCCAAGAAACATACGCATGGCAGGTCAGTCCAGTATGTTGTTCTCTAACACATACTCATGTATTCATTTTGACATCCCTATGTCAATGATAACACTTTGTTATTAATCAACTACACATTAGTCTTACTGCATTACAATTGTCCAAGCCCATAATAATTCTCGACTAAGGACCTTTTTAAGAATAATTATATTATTCTTAGGACTTTATTATTAACTAGTTTATTTATACACACAGAATGAGAAATTGAAATAACAATGGCAATGCCTTATATTAATAAACAAGGTAAAACAAGTATGTGATTACAATCATCTCATGATTGGTCTTTGTGCATAATCTAACACAAATAACATGACTGAATGATCCTGGTGCGTCAGAGAGCTTGGTCAAATAGAGTCATGGGGTTCCCCAAGATGCAACACATCTGCCATTATTAGCCCGCTTGAGTTGATGTGGAACCAACATTGACTAAGTATATACACCATAGATAATCGTATTTGAAAACCCAATCGGTGATCGATAAAAGAAGAAGCCAGAGTAGGGGTAACTCGCCAAAAAGACCTTATGGAAGAAAATGTCTGCTCAAGGCTGAGTGATTAATTAAAATTCCGCCAGATATTTACAAAAAGGAAAGTTCAGCTAGGACTATGTTGCAGGAGAGTGTCCATAGGGACTCGCTAATGAGGGGGTCCGTTGAGGATTACCTTGGGTAGAGAGAACATCAAAAAGTAGTGAAAGAAACAGGAGTCCATCAGGGTTGTATAGCATGGGAAAGACAACGTGAGAATACCAAGGGTGGAAACGGTCAAGGGATACCTAAGATGGAGATAGTTCGCTGGAAAATGATATATAGGTTAGAGTATCTTAAGGACTGGACTAAGGTGAATGAGTACTTTAGGGTTACATCATGGCACGAGTCCATCAGGAAAAAAAGGGGTGTTGTTTAGTCAAACGAATGTTTTAGTGAATACTTGGTTAAAAGCCAATTGTTATTGCCAATCCAGAATGATGAATATGGGTCACAATTAAGAGGTCTATTAAGAAGAGCATAAGGAAAGTTTGTTACAACGATAAACTTGGTCAAGACCCATAAGAGAGCATTCCTAAATGGACCATGGTTATAATCAAACTAGCGGTTGTGTCTGACTAAGGTTGACTCGGAGAGAGCTAGAAATTGGCCACACCAACAAAATTTTTGAATCCTCCCACAAAAGTATTGATACTTTTTGGCCAAGTATCGATAGTTTTGAAGATATCGATACCCATTCTAAAATCAATACCAAATTGGCATTATGTTTTCATGATTTTTCAAACAATGATAAAAAGTATCGATACCATTTCCTTGGTATCAATATCTCTACTCCAACAGACACTAAAATTTGTATTAATTACAAAAAATATTGATACCCTTTTAGTAGGTATCGATACTCGATGTTGCAGGTGAATTAAATGAACTGGTATTTCCTTTCCAACGGCCATATTCACTTTCCCAACAACCACAACAGTTGGGAATTAATTAGAGGGTATAAATATCATCTTCCAAAGGCCCTACAACAACAAGAGACATGTGCAAAGCTTAAAGATCAATCAAAACTACCAAAGAGCTTAATTCTTTCATACATTTTCTTCTAAACACTTGTGAGCTTTCATTGTATTCATTTAGCTTAAGTGTTCTTCTTTATATTAGTGCTTAATTGGCAAACATTCTGATCTTGTAAGGATTACTTCTTAGTTTGCTTATTTGCTCTCTTTGAGAGAGGGTTAATTCTTGAGGTTTGGGTAGAAACCTTAAGGGAGTGCAATCTTAAGATTTTGGGGCATAAATCTTAAGGGAGTTGTAAGGTTAAACCTTGTCCTTAAAAGTTACCAAATTAGTGAGTTGTGGAGAGTAAGCAACTGGGGTCGAACCACTATAAATTCTTGTGTTCTTTGTTGCGCAATTTTTATTGCTTCCACCACAACATCTCAAAGGCCAATTCAACTTCCCTCTTGGCGATCTCGAGTTGATCATTCTGAGCTAACAATTGGTATCAGAGCTAGTCTCTAAAGACGGTTTAACAATGAATAGAAGATCATCGGAGAAGCTCAAACGATCATCAAGTCATCCTACAACAATGACGTTTACTTTCGGGTCAATTTTCTTTGGTGAGTCTCAATCCATCCTCAAACCTCATTATTTCAATGGTGCTACCTATTCTTATTGGAAGATGAGGATGATGTTGTTCATCCAAGCAAATTATCTTACCATTTGGGAAATTATTATGGATGGTCCTTCAGTTCCATCCAAACAAGAAGGAGAGCTTTTAGTATCAAAAAGCAAGAGTGAATGGAGTGAGGAATATAGGAGAAGCATTCAACTTAATGCCAAGGCAATGCACATTCTATTTTGTGCACTTGGTCCGGATGAGTATAGTAGAGTTTCGTCTTGTTCAAACGCCAAGGAGATATGGGACAAGCTTGAAGTCACCCAAGAAGGCACTAGCCAAGTGAGGAAGTCTAAACTTGGAATCCTTACACTCAACTATGAAACTTTCAAGATGAAGCCTGGAGAGGATATCAAGGAGATATTCGATCGGTTTACAATCATCACAAATGAATTTAAGTATTATGGAAAGACTTATCCAAATGAAGAGGTGGTAAGAAAAATGCTTCAAAGCTTACCTACAAAATGGGAAGCCAAGGAAATCGCAATTGAAGATGCAAAGAATTTAGAAACTTTGACATTGGATGAGATCATCGGTTCTTTGCTTACACATGAGATGTGACTAAACAAAGGGGGTGAAGAAGAAAAAGTTATGAAAAAAAATGTTGGCATTGCTTTAAAATCAACCACAAATGAAGGTAGTGAATCAAGTGAAGAGGTGGATGAAGACAAAGAGATGGAGATGTTTTCTAAGAGATTCAAGAGGTTCATGAAGTCTAATAGAGGAAGAAGATTCTAAAAGATGGAAAAATTAAAGCTTGAATCTACCAAGGAGAAAGATCTCATTATTTGCTATGAATGCAAGAAACTAGGACACATCAAGTATGATTGTCCTCAACATAAAAAGAAGGGGTCTAGAAAACAAAAGGCCTATGTTGCTGCTTGGAGTGATGAAGATTCATCCGATGATGAAGTAGCCAACTTATGTCTTATGGCCATCAATGATCCTAAGGTAACTTCTAACTCATCTACTCTAAAGGATTATTCTTTTGATGAGTTGCAAGATGCCTATGATGAGTTGAGGTTTGAAATTTGAAGTTATGATGTCAAAACACAAGAAAAGTGTGTCAAAATTGAGAAATGAAAATGACTTACTCTCCAAAACCAATCATGAACTTGAAGAGAAAGAAAACAAAATGCAAGAAATTATTAATGACTTTGAAAAGAAAAATTTATACTTGCATAATTTACTCTCAAAAGTTCATGAGAGTCATCAAAAGCAACTTGAGATCCTTAAGAGTGAAAAAGCTCACTCTAACAAAGCTTTTGAAAAAAGAGAAAATTCAAAACAAAACTTTGATAAAATAGCTTTAATTTCTATAAACATAGAGGTCCCTCAAGTTTTTACAAAAGAAAAATTGTTAAGAGTATATGGGTCCCTAAAAGACTCATTACTACTAAAGATAAGGATATCCTTTCTAAATGGATACCTAAAGGGACTATAATTTTAGAAACTAATGCTTCTGGACCCAAAAGAACTTGGGTACCAAAAACTTAATTTCATGTTTTTAGGTAAGGTGCATTGCTTCAAGGTGAACAAATGCAAATTCTATATGATTGCAACTTAATGTTATTTTGTATGGTAGTCCATTTTTTCTTTATTTTTAATATCTATCTTTGGACTAACCATATTCTTTTCCTCTTAAGTTTTGCTTGATTACTTTTTAATATAACACAAAATGGGAGAAGAGAAAGGTAAATTTTATGGTTGATTGATTGCTTATATGCCAAGATTAGTGACCAAATTTTCAAAGTAAAAAGAATGTCAAATTTGAGTGTATTTCAAATTTTTAAGCTCCAAATCTTTATGCCTTAAATTAAAATGATTTTTATATAGGGAAGCTTAAATTGAAAATGACTTTTATTATGGGGGAGCAATCTATTCAAAAACAAATTTACTAAATGTTTTGTTATATCAAAAAGGGTGAGATTGTTAAACAAAGTCTTATTTCATAATTTGTTTTGATATAACAAATTAAAGTGTTTTTGAATAAAAGTTAAGTTGAAAAAAATGATAAAATCAAGTTGAAATGGTTTCAATTATATAAAACATTTTAAATTATGTTAAAATTGTTTTACCAGACGTTTTGGCCTGGTATCAATAGTTTTGAAGATATCGATACCCCTTCTAAAATCGATACCAAATTGACACTTTGTTGTCATGATTTTTTAAAAAATGACAAAAAGTATCGATACCTTTTACAAAGTATCGATATCTCTACTCCAACGATCATTGAAATCTGCATTAATTACAAAAAAATATCGATACCCTTTTAGTAGGTATTGATACTCGATGTTGCAAGTGAATTAAATGAACTGGTATTTCTATCCTAATGGCTATATTCACTTTGCTAACAACCAAAATAGTTGGAAATCAATTAGAGGGTATAAATACCATCTTCTAAAGGTCCTACAACAGCAAGAGACATGTGCAAAGTTTAAAGATCAATCAAAACATCCAAAGAGCTTAATTCTTTCATACCTTCTCTTTTAAAAACTTGTGAGCTTTCATTGTATTCATCTAGCTCAAGTGTTCTTCTTTGTATTAGTGCTTAATTGGCAGACATTGTGATCTTGTAAGTAGTTTGCTTATTTGTTCTCTTTGAGAGAGGATTAATTCTTGAGGTTTGGTTAGAAACCTTAAGGGAGTGCAATCTTAAGATTTTGGGGGCATAAATCTTAAAGGAGTTGTAAGATTAAACCTTGTCCTCAAAATTTACCAAATTAGTGAGTTTGGAAAAAATCTTTAGTTGTGGAGAGTTAAGGTAGTGGAGTAAGCAATTGGGGCCGAACCACTATAAATCATTGTGTTCTTTGTTGCACAATTTTTATTCCTTCCACCACAACATCTCAAAGGCCAATTCAACTTCCCTATCAGTGATCTCAAGTTGATCCTTCCAAACTAACTCCAACTCATAAGTCCCCACTCCACGGCCATCACGAAAAAGAACCCACCAACTCTAAAAGGGTAGGTTTGTGAACACCCTCAGAAGAAGAGGAATGATAGGCACATTCTTTCAACTCCGAGGGCAGATCCCTATCTTATTTCTATTGGAAAATAAAGAGGGAGAAAGGATACTGACCCACACTGATGTGTTTCCTCCACTAAAAGAAGGTTTTCCCCTCGCTAGTTGGAAGGGTAAAGTAAAGAGTGCAAATTGAGGCTATGGATGCAGCAGGATAGGCGGCGTCCAAGTTTTGCATCGGAGGGAGAGACATTGAAATAAGTGTAGAAGATTCCACAATATTGGCAGATTCTGTTGGAGGTACAATAGTAAATTTGGGATAAAAAGTAGGCATAGTCTTTGAAACAAAGGGTTCCTTACCAGGTCGGTGGTGAACTAATCTAGTCTTGCTCTTTTCTCCGGCACTAGAGGATCCTCTTTCCAAACTTTGCCTCTTGCGACAACTATTACCAACTCGCACCATTACATCAGCTGCCTCCATAGCCTTTTGTGCGCTCTCCAAGTGGGCCTCCACATCTATGTTTAGTGGAGGGCGGGAAGATTTAAGGGGAGTAGGAGAACCTATAATAGCGACAGAAAGGTCAGAAATAGTGCCAGCAAGGTATCTATCAGGAGAGACACCCCAATAACCCAGTATTGAGGGAGAAATGGGTTGTAGAGGTACACCATGGTTTGGGCAAGGAAGGGTGGAAGGCTCCCTTCTACCATGGTTTGGGGTTGTAGAGGTACACTTCATTGGCAGGTTTTACCCTTTGAGGGTTCACGCCCAGTGCTAAATTCGCTAATCCAAAGCCATCGGGGTTTTGCTCTTCTAGACAGTAACGGAAGATGTTCCTTACTATAAGCAGTTTTTCCAACTTCAGGGGACACCCCAACCTTAAGTATTCATATTGTGCCCTGGAGAGGTAAGAAATGATTACTTGCCACTGGAGACAAACGGTCTCATGAGGGATGTACCACCTAGTGAGAAAGCTAAAATCGCCATCAAGTTTCCTTCTCACTCATATGAACTTTTGGTGGTCCGAGTTGAAATTGAAGAGGAACTTTTAATAATAGACTCATGGCCCTCACGAGTGCAAAAGTGGACCATCCCAGTTGAGACCCCTTGAGTGATGACCACCAACTAGTAAAAATTTTGAAATATGCTAAGGAATGGCAACTCGCAGTGTTTGCTACAATCAATGAAGTAAGCCACCAACGTCCACCAAGAAGAACCAGTAAGCTACCAGAGTGCAATCCCATAGTTATTCAGCACCTTACAAAAGAAAGGATGTAATAGGAGATGGAAGTCTGCCTCTACTAAGTATAGCGGGAGGATAAACCCATCGCAAGAGTCACTCAACTGTCATTATCCTTCCATGATTTTGAAATCATAGGTAAAATTGGGTAGTCTAATTCCCCTGATTGATAAATGCTTCAACATTGCTTCGTGGGTAGTTTTACATCTAAAAAACGACTAATCTATTGGTGTTCTAGCTCTGTGTTGGATGGCTTATGCTCACTTATTGTAGAGGGCGTATTGCTACCCTGACCCCTCTGATCCCAACCACTGTAGTCTCTACTTATCCCTCCTAATATTGTCCTAATTCGAGGCATGTCAAGATTGCAATATGTTATGGAAAAGAAAAGACTGTAGGAAAAGTTACCTGGAAGGTGGGTAATATCTCTAGAGTGATAAACTTCGAAGAATGAAGCTAAGGGTGAAGAAAATGAAAAAGGGGGAGAAAGACAGTTGAAGATTTTAAAGAAAACTTAATCGATAAGAAATTTTTTGAAGAGAAATCTAATTTTTGGTGAAAATAATTCCTTTTCTCTATGTCTTGATTTAAATAGCCAAACATCCTTGAGAAGTTAAGTTTCAAATTACCAGAAATGATTCAAGTCTCCCAACCAGCATTTGAAACACGTTAGCCACTAAGAGGATTTTCTTAAACCCCTTGATAACCAGAAAAGTGGGTATGTCTGCCAGAGATAGTCAATTATTGGGTGCCTTCCAGGTGGTATACGCCAATTCAGGAGCCACCCGCTAAATTCGTACTGATCAAATGTTTGGCTCAAGGTACAAGCCAAGTATCCACTAAGATAGCTACGAGAATATCCTTGTTCAACTATCCGCCTTATATGAAGTAGGGATAGTTCCATCGTTTGAGCGGAATAGGTCCAGAATTAATTTGTAAATGATATGTCAACGCTAAGGTATTTGGGCAAAGTAAAGGTGTCTACCTCTACGATATAAAGGGAAATTGTTCGGAGTTCGCCTCTAAGATTAGGCACGAGAGGAAATTTCAAATACGTCAGTTTCTTTAAGGGTGGAGGAGTTGTCACACCCGAATTTCTTTAAGGACTCAAATTTAAAGGGATCTTTGGGAGTTAATTGAGCAAAGTAGAGAGTTGGCGGACTTTTCTAGGAATTTCGAAAAATTTTGTAACTGTCGGGTAAATAGTTAAGTTTCAATTCTTGTCTGGTTAGAATGAAACCGGCTAGTTCCAAAGTGAGAGACATAATAATTATTAGTTATTGGCTAAAAGAGATTGGGAGACCGTGTGTAAGAGTTTTATATATGGGTGAAAGTGGACATTCTTGCAAAAGAAATTCTCCTCAGTTCTGTCTACAAAAATTTCTTCTTACTTGTATTATCTACTTCTATTGTTCCAGTGAAGAAGAGAACTTAATAGAGCTCCGCATGGAGCAGAATTCATGAGAACTGAAGTCTAGAAGTAGAGAAATTGAGAAACTGGTAAGCTTTTTAACTTTCTGTGCTCGAGAATTAGAGAAAGAATGAAGGCAAGGACTCCTAATAAGTTTCTGTAAACTAGGATCTAGGTTTTAAGGTTGAATACCTTTAATTTAACCGATGAATGGTTGTCATGCTTAGCTACCAAGATGAAGGAGGCTCTGGCGTTTCGATAAGCTAAGTTGATAAGGATAAAGGAAGTAAAGTGTGTTTTTGTGCTCCATCTTTGGGTGATCAATGATATTGAATTGCTAGAATGATATGTATCTATATTTATCCTGTGCTGTCTAAAACCGTGGTTGTGTATGAATATGGTGACTAAGTATGCTTGCATGCATGTATGCTGGATGTTAATTTGCTATGAATTGATGTCACACTTGGTTTTCTCTTATGCCCCGAAATTTAAGGAAAAGTTAGGAGTTATTTGAAAAGAATCATATAATGGCAGGCTCTACTGGGAAATTCAAATATTTTAGTGACTAAATTATGAATAGTTGAATTTCAATTCTGGTTTAGTTAGATTGGAACCGAATGACTCCTTAGTAGGAGACGAATAATTAGCAAAAGATGGCTACAATGGACTAAAGATGTAACAGCCAGTTTTTGGTCAAATCGAAACAGTGGTTTCGGGACCACAAATCCGAAGTTAAAATATTTATTTTATTATTATTCTAATGTTTATAGTATGATTGAGTGATTGTGTGAAAATTTCGTTAAGAAATTTTATCGTTTGAATGGTCCATTAGGTAAAAAGGACTAAATCGCGTAAAGTGTAAAAGTTTAATTCTATTTGTTAAATGCACTAAATGACTATGAATATTAAATGTGGAGGTCCTTAAGTGTTAAATGGACCATTATTAAGGTACGTGGACATTAATGGACATGCATAAATGAATTTTAATGTTATATACTTAAGGTTAAATTAGTAAATTATGAAATAATATTGTAAAATAAGAACATAATGCATAAGGCTATCATCTTTCTTAGTTTCTTCCACCGAATTAAGAAAGAAAAGAAGCCATGGATGAGCTTCAACATTCGGCCACCAATTTTCCATGCATGTAAGTCCGTTTTTGTCCTATTTTTGATGATTTCTGTGCTTTTGATATCATTGCAACTAGGCCTAGCTAGCCCATGGACTAATTTGCAAAATTGTTAACATTTGTGAGAGTTTCCATTGATGTATAAATGTGTTCTATGATGATTTATGTTGAATTATGAATGCTTGTTGATAGATATACAAGTTTTGTTAAGTGATTTTGAGTAAAAATGCAAAATAGGGATTAAATTGAGAAATGTGTTAAGTTAGTTGTTAAAATGTGAAATATATGAAAAATATGGGCTGCTAGGGGCATAATAGTAATTCAGCTAAGCATGGGTATTTTGAAATTTGCGTGAATTTGTGATTTTGTGTAATAAGGACTAGATTGTAAAAATGTGAAAGTTTAGGGGTAAATGTGTAAAATAGCCCTAATGTGTGTTTTAGATTAAATTGAATAGAGAAATGATTAAATAAGTTAATCTTGAATATATTTAGATCAAGAAAAGAGGAATTCGGATCTGGATCGGGGGAAAACGAAAGTTATAGACTAAACGACTTATTCCGTCATTTTCACATTCGAAGTAAGTTCGTATGTAATAAGCATTGTTACAATTATGCTTTAAATGCTTGGATATTGCTTAAATTGTGTATATGAGATTATAGTCATGTTTGATGATGATTCGAATATATATGACACTTAGTGTGCGATTCGAGATAGCTTCGGTTATATATGGCACTTAGTGTGCGATTCAGAATAGCTTCGGCTATGTATGGCACTTAGTGTGCGAGATTCAAATAGCTTCGGCTATGTAATGGCACTTAGTGTGCGAGATATCGAGTATTCAACAGTATTTCAAACATGTATGATTTGGTTACGAGTTTGTACAGGTATGTACATGGAAAGTATGAGCTTCAATTAGAAGAAGTTATGAATTTGCATATAAGTATATGATTAAGCATGAGGAAAGCTTGTTATTACCATGAATTATATGTTAAATAGTTTAATTTGTTGATTTGTGTAATATGATTTGTTGAGTTTAATTCATACGAGCTTACTAAGCTTTATAGCTTACTTTGTTTATTTTCCCGTGTTTTATAGTGATATCGAAGCTAGCTCAGAATCGGGGATCGTCGGAGATCGCTTCACACTATCCACCTATTCTTAGTATCTATGAACTTTGGTAATTTGAGTATATGGCATGTATAGGGACTTGAGTCATGTTGGTTATGTTTGGTAATGATTTTGGCCATTTGACTTGGTTTGTGAATGATCATGTTTTAGGTTGTATATATATAGCCATGAAACTTGGCTTGATTTGGTAGTTTTGTTATGTGATTGAGGTTGATTTTGCAATGTTATTGATAGTTGGTATCATTCAGGTAAAAAGGATGATAATTGAAAAGCTATGTGCTTGAGAATTGGAGTATTATGATGCATGTTTGGAAAAGGTTTAATTAGTTAATTTGAATATATGAAGTTGGTATGAATTGAATGAGAAAAACATGAATTTATAAGCATACTAGTTGTTGGTATTGTGATAGTATGAATGATGTATGATTGAGGTTGTTTAAATGCTTTTAAGTCTTATGTTTTGGTGCCATTGAAATTGGTATATGTGTGCATAATTTTGGGTGGCAAATTGGCTTGAGAAATAGCCTATTTTTGTCCACACGGCCAGAGACACAGGCGTGTGCCTCAGCCGTGTGTGACACATAGTCATGTTACACGACCGTGTGTCCCCTGGTGTTGAAATTGAAATGAAGCAGTATGCTCTATACGGTCTCACACACGGGCGTGTGATCGGCCGTGTGGTACAAGTCAGTATACCCCCTAATTGGCACACGGCCTAGTACACGGGCATGTTACTTGGCCGTGTTGCATAAGTCAGTATACCCTACAGGTTTGGCACGGCCTAGCACACGGCCTGGCACACGGGCGTGTGTGGCCACTTCAAAGGACACACAGGCTAGACACATGGGCGTGTGGTTGGCCGTGTAACCCAAGTCAGTAAGCTCACTTGTTTGGACACGGGGTAAGACACGGGCTGGGACACAACCATGTGCTCCCCTTTTGAATGTTCACACAGCCTGTGACACAGGCGTGTCTAGTAGCCGTGTGAGACACACGGCCTGGCCACACGGTCGTCTGTCCCCTGTTTTAGAGAAAAATTTTGTAAGTGTTGAAAAATTCCCGAGTTATCGATTTAGTCCCGAACCACTCTCAATGCATGTTTAAGGCCTTGTAGGCTTGTTTAAGGGACACTATGATTGATTTTGATTGAATTGTATCTGAATTGATAAGTGGTGTATGAAATATATGTTTAAAAGTGTTGCAAGTCTGGTGATGCTCTGTAACCCTATTCTGATGGTGAATACGGGTGAGGGGTGTTACAAAGGAGACCATGCAAATTTGGATATATATATATATGGATGAAGAGGAAAAAAAATTCTCTTGAATTAACTAGTAATCTCTTTCTTGTTTGCAATGTCTTCTTCGGTATCTTCAAAGAAGAAAAAGAAGTTCATGAAAGCTTTGCATGAGTTGATTACTGTGAGATTCGAGTCTGGGAAGCCGAGAATTTCATAAGCTGGTAAGCCCGTAAGCCTCCCTGTACTTATGGATTAGAGGGAAGAGAAGAATTCTCGAAAGTTTTCTATATAATTATGGATTATGGATTTTTAAAGCTTGAATACACTCAATTTAACCAACATGCTTAACTAGTAGAATGAATGAGGCTCTAGCATTTGGATAAGCTAAGCTAGCAAGGATAGAGGAAGCAAGGTGAGTTTCTGTACTTTGCCTTTGGGTGATAGATGATGTTGTGTTACTTGCATGAACCATGTTTGTGTCTATACTAAATTTTGCCTAAGTTCACGGTGTGTGTATGAACCTGAGGAAAGTGTATATGGCGTGTGCACAATAATTGTACGAGTATGTGAGATCTTGCAAGTTGTTTGTTGACTGATATATGGTTGGGAACCTATGATTAGTTAACTTGCGTACTGTATGTATAATAATGAGTTCAATGAGTTGTATAAAATGTATGATTATATTGTATACGGAGTACGGAGGTATGTACCTTGACGGGGTAGTTGAAAATAGGAAGAATTGGCGTACTGGAGGAATGAGTGGACTAAAATGGGTATTCAAGGGAGTTTGGGCGGCATTGTGAAAAAGTATCGAGTAGCTCACTAAAGTGACACCGGGACGACAGTCTATCGACTCTATGGAGCAACACCGCGATAGCAGTAATCGATTGGTCCTTCGGGGCGACACCTTGGAAGTGGTTAATTGATTCCTCAGAATCAAAAGACTTTCGGGACAATAAACATTGGATAAATTTGTATAAGACCATAGCTGGGGCGATGGCAACATATGATTTCTGCTAGGAATATAGATATTGGATCATATTGTGTAAGGGTTGGATTGTCGGTTCGCCCCGTAGTGCAGCGCAAAAAAATATTCCGACGATCATCAACCAAGGATCAAGTATGAGAAATGAATGAGGTTGAAATAGGATTGGAAATATACCTTTAGTGATTTGATTTCTTTCGGGGTGTCGATTCCAAGCCGCAATAAAATCGTCTAGGCCTCTATGTAGTCCACAGTTAAGCACGAACATCAAAACTAATTTTGTAACACCCCGAATGGGCCTAGAAGTATTGGGCCTTGAGTATGGGTCTGTAAAGAGGCTGCAAATAGGTATTTAATTGTGCAAGGAAATGACACAATTAAATGTCCGATCAATGGTTAAGGGTCCCGAAGTGTTGGAAAAGTCCTGGTTCAAACTGGGCTTTAGCAAAAATTTGGTTTTAAGTGAATAAAACCTGGATGCTTGGATGTAGGCCTTTTAAATTATTTTGATAAAAATGACACAAGGAAGCATGTGGCCTAGTGGTTGTGGCGTCATTAAGGGTGTAAGGGAGCTTGGGTTCAAATCTTGGCTCTTGCGAGAATTTCTTTAATTTTTGGCTCTTATAAGAATCTGGACACTGGCACATAGGTTTTACAAATATTTGAGCATGTTTTAAGTCACAAAAGGAGCTTGTGTTGTGGTGGCATGTAGCGTCTGGAGCATAGGAGAAGGGAAGGGTTCGAATCCCATTGCAAGAAAAAAGGGATATTTATTTTGCAGTTGGGACGGTTCTGGAGGATTGATGGAGGGATCCCACATCGGGAAGCTAGCATGAGAGTAGGCGAGAAGCTAGCTTTAAATAGAGCAATATGTGAGGAGAGTAAGCATACCTTGGTTGGCGTTTGGGCATAGGAGTGTTCGGAGCGCGGATTAACTCCAGATTCCTATCAGGTGTGTATTTCGCACTACTCTAGCTGTAGAGCGGCAAATGCCGAAATACCGGTCACACGGCGATGGTAGCCACACGAGCGTGCGAGCGCACGTGTGGGAGCTTCGACGCGATAGTTGAGGCCATCATGAGTGTTCTTGTGGGTTTAGGCGTTTGGGCCACGATGGGTCGAAAGGGGCCATGTGGGGCCAATGGGCCCGTGGGCCCAATCGGATAAGTTGTATGATTGTGTAGTAAATATTGGACTGGGCTACGTGAATCTCATATCTGTGGCTAGATTTGGGCTAAATGGGCCACACAAGCGTGTGGGCCCATTTGGGCCGAGAATGGGCCCTTAGGCCCATTCGCATCGTTATCTGTGTTTAGAATACCCTTGGTTTACAAAATTACTGAAATACCCATGGTTTACAAAATTACTAAAACACCCTCAACCTGTAAAATTACCGAAGTACCCCTGATTTGCAAAATTACCAAAATACCCTCAGTTTGCGAAATTACCAAAGTACCCCTGATTTGCAAAATTATCGGAACACCCCTGATTTGTAAAATTATCGAAATACCCCCGATTAATGAAATTACTAAAATACCCTCAATTTACGAAATTACCGAAATACCCTTGATTTGTAAAATTACCGAAATACCCCTGATTTGTGAAGTACCCTTGTAGGGTAGAATTACCGAAATACCCTTGTAGGGTAGAATTACTGAAATACCCCTGTAGGGTAGAATTACCGAAATACCCTTGTAGGATAGAATTACTGAAATACCTCTGTAGGGTAGGATTATTGTAATACCCTTGTAAGGGTAAAATGACCGTTTTGCCCCTCGATAGTAATTATCTCACTTGAGGTACGATTGGACTGATTTGATGGTAATTGACTGTTGTGACTGTGTATGTATGATTATTTATGTGCATAACATTTCGCATACATGACATACTGCATGGGGTTGGGATATTGATACGGAGGAAGTTCTGATAGGGTCGCACGGGTCGCATGAGACGACTGTGGATCCAGTATTGATCTGATAGGGTCGCACGGGTCGCATGAGACGACTGTGGATCCAGTATTGATCTAATAGGGTCGCACGGGTTGCATGACAACTGTGGATCTAGTATTGATCTGTTAAGGTCGCACGGGTCGCATGAGACGACGGTGGACCGACGGACGGCTTAAAGCCGCGTAATTTGATTATGGCTCTGTGCCAACCTAAACATGGCTCTGTGCCATCTTTTGATTATGGCTTTGTGCCAATCGTATTTACCCGTGGCTATGTGCCTAACATATATACGGATGACTTTGTGTCGATCATATTTACCCAAGGGTGTGTGCCGATTATATTACCGTCGCTGATGGCTATGTGCCAAACATAATACAGTTACTGATAGCTTTGTGCCAATTATAGTACCACTACTGAAGGCTTAGAGCCATATATATATACTAGCAGCTTTGCTGCGATTTTGGTTAGGGCCGCAACCGGTGCTAACATTGGGAGTGTAGGGATGGCATGGGTGATTTATTCCCCGCAGGTAGTGCAGGGTTGGATGGGATGGGTTAGCATGCATCACACATTATGCATATGGAATTGATTCTGTTATGGGCTGTGACCCAAATGATATTGTAGTGGGCTCTGGCCCACGTATGCTCTGATCTGCATCTTTGTCTTTCGTTTAAAGGGCTTTGGCCCGCATCGCTTTAGGTTTATGTTTCTGTATACTGACTGTTACTCTAGTAAAGGGATTACACACTGAGTTTTCGCAAACTCACCCCGTTTTTAACTGTGCAGGTAATCCCCATCTTTAGGAGGATTGGTGCTACGAGGGACTCGGAGATGGCCACACGACTGCCTTTTGATTTCATTTATGCTTTAGATTCTACTCTGGATTTGAACTTTGGGTTTTATTTATGTTTGAATTATATCCGTTAGTAGTAAATCATGGTTTTCCAAAATGTTAACTGCTTTTAAACAACACTACGTTTTCGCAACATTTTCGAAATGGTTTTGCGACTTAATCTTTTTCGTAAATCAATTTCTTTGAAAATTTGCTTCCGCAACTAAAAAGATATTTTGGGAATAAAATTAATAATTTTTCAATGTACCACGTTTTAAAAATAAACTAACGTAACTGAGAGTTTACCTAATCTTTTAAACAAGAAGGGTTTTTAATGAAAACAAGGTTTTCGAAGAACACTTCAATGTGACACACCAGATTCGGGCCTAACTTCTAGGCCGGGTTTGGGGTGTTACATTTAGTGGTATCAGAGCCTGGTTACAAAACTCGGGCGTGGAATGGGTTTTCAAAATTTTGTATTACAAGAGGTTGGTTTCAAATATGTGAAGTGTTTTGAGGTATTTTTTTGAAAAGTGTGGCACACCGAGTCTCCGGTGCTGAATTTGTAAGTTTTCTGAATACCGTTGTCTGCTGTTATGCAATAGGACACACTCTGATTACTTTAGATATTAGACTGTACTTGGATGCTTAAATTTAGATTTTGTATTTATTCTGTGTGATGTTGTGGATATGGAAATTGTATTTTTATGTTATCTATCTGCTCTAGTGGATAGGTATTTTGGGTGTGCGTAAGGGGTAATGTTTTGGAATTAGAGTGCGCAGCGGAAGCGCGATGGTGTAGTTGGGTTATGCGACCGTTCTAAGAGTTGGAAATTTTGAGGACGAAATTTCTTTAAAGAGGGTAGAATTGTAACGCCCTGAATTTGGGCCTAGAAGTATTGGGCCTTGAGTATGGGTCCGTAAGGAGGCTGCAAATAGGTATTTAATTATGCAAGGAATTGACACAATTAAATGTCTGATCAAGTGGTTAAGGGTCCTGAGAAGTGTTGGAAAAGTCCTGGGTTCAAACTTGGGCTTTAGCAAAAATTTTGGTTTTAAGTGAATAAAACCCTAGATGCTTGGATGTAGACCTTTTAAATTATTTTGATAAAAAAATGACACAAGGAATCATGTGGCCTAGTATTGTGGCATCATTAAGGGTGTAAGGGAGCTTGGGTTCAAATCTTGGCTCTTGCAGAATTTCTTTAATTTTTGGCTCTTATAAGAATCTGGACACTAGCACATAGGTTTTATAAATATTTGCGCATGTTTTAAGTCACAAAAGGAGCTTGTGTTGTGGTGGAATGTAGCATCTGGAGCATAGGAGAGGGCAAGGGTTCGAATCCTATTGCAAGAACAAAAGGATATTTATTTTGCAGTTGGGACAATTTTGGAGGATTGATGGAAGGATCCCACATCGGGAAGCTAGCATGAGAGTAGGCGAGAAGCTGGCTTTAAATAGAGCGATATGTGAGGAGAGTAAGCATACCTTGGTTGGCGTTTGGGCATAGGAGTGTTCGGAGCGCGAATTAACTCCAGATTCCTATCAGGTGTGTATTTCGCACTACTCTAGCTGTAGAGCGGCAAATGCCGAAATACCAGTCACACGGCGATGGTAGCCAGACGAGCGTGCGAGCGCACGTGTGGGAGCTTCGATGCGATAGTTGAGGCCATCATGAGTGTTCTTGTGGGTTTAGGCGTTTGGGCCACGATGGGCCGAAAGGGGCCATGTGGGGCCAATGGGCCCGTGGGCCCAATCGGATAAGTTGTATGATTGTGTAGTAAATATTGGACTGGGCTACGTGAATCTCATATCTGTGGCTAGATTTGGGCTAAATGGGTCACACGAGCGTGTGGGCCCATTTGGGCCGAGAATGGGCCCTAGGCCCATTCGCATCGTTATCTGTGTTTAAAATACCCTTGGTTTACAAAATTATTGAAATACCCTTGGTTTACAAAATTACTGAAACACCCTCGACTTGTAAAATTACCGAAGTACCCCTGATTTGCAAAATTAGCAAAATACCCTCAGTTTGAGAAATTACCAAAGTACCCCTGATTTGCAAAATTATCGGAACACCCCAATTTGTAAAATTACCAAAATACCCCCTATTAATGAAATTACTGAAATACCCTCAATTTACGAAATTACCGAAATACCCTTGATTTGTAAAATTACCGAAATACCCCTAATTTATGAAATACCCCTGTAGGGTAGAATTACCGAAATACCCCTGTAGGGTAGAATTACCAAAATAGCCCTGTACGGTAGAATTACTGAAATACCTCTGTAGGGTAGGATTATTGTAATACCCTTGTAAGGGTAAAATGACCATTTTGCCCCTCGAGGGTAATTGACTCACTTGAGGTACGATTGGACTGATTTGACGGTAATTGACTATTGTGACTGTGTATGTATGATTGTTTATGGGCATAACATTTCGCATCCATGACATACTTCATGGGTTGGGATATTGATACGGAGGAAGTTCTGATAGGGTCGCACAGGTTGCATGAGACGACTGTGGATCCAATATTGATCTGATAGGGTCGCACGGGTCGCATGAGACGACTGTGGATCCAGTATTGATCTGATAGGGTCACACGGGTCGCATGACAACTGTGGATCCAGTATTGATCTTTTAAGGTCGCACGGGTTGCATGAGACGACGGTGGACCGACGGACGGCTTAAAGCCGCGTAATCTCATTATGGCTCTGTGCCAACCTAAACATGGCTCTGTGCCATCTTTTGATTATGGCTTTGTGCCAATCGTATTTACCCGTGGCTATGTGCCTAACATATATACGGATGACTTTGTGTCGATCATATTTACCCAAGGGTGTGTGCCGATTATATTACCGTCGCTGATGGCTATGTGCCAAACATAATACAGTTACTGATAGCTTTGTGCCAATTATAGTACCGCTACTGAAGGCTTAGAGCCATATATATATACTAGCAGCTTTTCTGCGATTTTGGTTAGGGCCGCAACCGGTGCTAACATTGGGAGTGTAGGGATGGCATGGGTGATTTATTCCCCGCAGGTAGTGCAGGGTTGGATGGGATGGGTTAGCATGCATCACACATTATGCATATGGAATTGATTCAGTTATGGGCCATGTGACCCAAATGATATTGTATTGGGCTCTGCCCACGTATGCTCCGATCTGTCTTGTCATCGTTACATTAAAAGGGCTTTGGCCCGCATCGCTTAGGTTTATGTTTCACGATATCGATCGTTACATTACTCTAGTAAGGGGATTACACACTTGAGTTTTTGCAAACTCACCCCGTTTTTAACTGTGCAGGTAATCCCCATCTTTAGGAGGATTGGGGCTGCGAGGGACTCGGAGATGGCCACACGACTGCCTTTTGATTTCATTTATGCTTTAGATTCTATCCTGGATTTTAACTTTGGGTTTTATTTATGTTTGAATTATATCCGTTAGTATTAAATCACAATTTTCCAAAATGTTAACTTCTTTTAAACAACACTACGTTTTCGCAACATTTTCGAAATGGTTTCGCGACTTAATCTTTTTCGTAAATCAATTTCTTTCAAAAATTGCTTCCGCAACTAAAAAGATATTTTGAGAATAAAATTAATAATTTTTCAATGTACCACGTTTTAAAAATAAACTAACGTAACTGAGAGTTTACCTAAGCTTTTAAACAAGAAGGGTTTTTAATGAAAACAAGGTTTTCGAAGAACACTTCAATGTGACACACCAGATTCGGGCCTAACTTTTAGGTCGGGTTTGGGGTGTTACAAATTTGGCTAGTAGACCTCTTGAATTTTCTTCCTTCTACACCATATCATCAAGGATCCTTTTTTCCTTTTATTGATCACCTATAATAAAAAGAAATAATTCCCTTTTACTTTTAGATAAGATCATAGAAGGTATTAAAACTTTATAATTTTTTCCAAAAGAATATCAACTTCTATAAATATTAACTCTGGAAAGTAGTTGTGAATCGTATTCGCTAGGCGATACTATCAGCCAGGCGATACAGTCCTCTAGGCGATACAGTCCACCAAACGATACTATCTTTCAGGCGTTACAATTCATCAAAGATGTATGTAGGAGGGTATACGCCCAACGTATTTGCGTAAAGTCTGTTTGTTTTAACCATAGGGTGTGTCCCTATAGGTTCTTGTAACGTTAGTAGTAATACTAGAACATTGCTAATGTTACAAGAAATGATTGACATCTAGCAATACATCATTTCTACCCAAGTTACAATAAGTTGTGATTCGACATAACCTTTCTGTGATAAACTTTTCATGTATTATATCCTTTTATCCTTTATATCTAGATTGGACACAATTCATGGTATAGTCACACTTGTATAGTTCAATCTCATATTTCTTGATATTTTTAGTAGAATACAATAAACAAATAAGTGTGATATCTCATATCAACTTATTTGAGCATGGTCATGCATTTTTAGCCTCACTCCATCAAGTGGCCTAAGATATTACTCCCATTATGTAGGAGGGATAAATTTTATCTTTATAAATCATATCCCACTACATGGATTGTGGTATATCCAACATCAGTCTTTATATTATATTACAACCTATTACGTTAAACGTTTAATTGTATCAAACTATACAACTCACGATGTTGGGACAATGATGATCTTAAGTCTGAGGATCATATACTCACTATGTGTAATGTTTGTAACTATTACATAATAATCCAAGAAACATACTCATGGCGGGTCAGTCCAGTATTTTGTTCTCTAACACATACTAATGTATTGATTTTGACATCCCTATGTCAATGACAATACTTTTTCATCAACCAACTACACATTAGTCTCAATGCATTATTATTGTCCATGCCAACAATAATACTTAACTAAGGACCTTTTAAAAATTATCATATTATTCTTAGGACTTTATTATTAATCAGTTTATTTATACACACAGAAAAAGAAACTAAAATAATAATGGCAATGCCTTATATTAATAACAAGGAAAAACAAGTATGTAATTACAATCATCTCATGATTAGTCTTTGGGTATACTCTAACAATCTCCCACTATCACTAAGACCAATCAATCATATATCTAATACCAAGTGACTTAGTGTGATGATGATGCTTCTACTGTGTCAGAGGCTTCGCCAATGGATCAGCGATGTTGTCATCTGTTGGTACTTTGCATATTTCTACATCTCCTCAATCAATGATTTCTGGAATGAGATGAAAGCGCCTAAGTATGTTTTTGGATCGCCGATTAGATCTGGGTTCCTTTTCATGTGCAATGGCTTCATTGTTGTCACAACAAAGTTCTACAGCACCTGATATGCTAGGCACAACACCTAGTTTAGATATGAACTTCTTGATCCAAAAAGCCTCTTTTGCAACCTCACTGGCTACAATGTACTCAACCTTAGTTGTAGAATCAACTACTGTATCTTGCTTTGAACTTTTCCACCTCACAACGCCACCATTGAGGCAAAACACAAAACTCGGTTGCAATCATGATTCATCCTTGTTAGTTTGGAAGCTAGCATTAGTGTAACCTTTTACACCCAGCTCTTCCTCACCTCCATATATAAGGAATGTATCCTTAGTCCTTCTCAAGTACTTAAGGATATTTTTAAATGCAACCCAATGACCTTCACCGAGATCTACTTGGTACCTGCTTGTCATGCTTAAAGCATACGATACATCTGGATGAGTACATAGCATGACATACATGATAGACCGAACAGCCGAAGCATATGGAGCCTTACTCAAACATTCTCTCTCTTGTAGAGCTAAAGGAAATATTTCCTTCGAAAGTGAAATATCATGTCTCATAGGTAAGAATCCTCTCTTAGATTCTTCCATGCTGAACATTTTTAGTACTTTATCTATGTATGTACTTTGGCTTAGACCTAGGAGTCATCTTGATCTATCTCTATAGATTTTGACTCCTAATACGTATGTAGCCTCACCCAAGTCGTTCCTAAAAAAACAATTTCATATCCAAGTTTTAATAGATTGTAGTGTAGGTATGTCATTTCCTGTGATAAGTATGTCATCTACATACAGTACCAAGAATACAATAATGCTCCCACTAATTTTCTTCTAAACACAAGGCTTATCTTCATTTTTGATAAAACGAAACTCTTTGATTGCTTCATTAAAAAGAATATTCCAACTTCGAGAATCTTGCTTCAATCCATAAATGGATCTTTCTAGCTTGCATATCTTTCCAGCATCTTTCATATTGACAAAACCTTCAGATTGTGTCATATGCACATCCTATTCTAGTTTCCCATTAAGGAAAGTTGTTTTGACGTCCATCTGCCAGATTTCATAATCATGAAATGCAGCTATTGCAAGTAAGATTCGAATGGATTTAAACATAACAATAAGAGAAAAGGTTTCATCATAGTCAACACCATCAACTTGTCAAAAACATTTAGCAACTAATCGCCCTTTGTATGTTTGTACATTACCATCCATATGGATTGTCTTTTTGAAAGCCCATTTGCACCCTATGGGTTTAACCCCTTCATGTGGGTCAACCAATATCCATACCTAGTTCTCTGACATGGAATCCATCTCAGACCTCATGGCCTCAAGCCATTTCTCAAAATCTAGGCTTGCCATCGCTTCTTGATAAGTCATAGGCTCATCTTGATCTATAAGTAGAATATCACCATGTGTTGTAATGAGAAATTCATATATCTCAAGTACATGGATTTCTCTTAAAGATCTCTGCGGTATTTGTGTTTCCAGAATAGTTGATTGTTCTTCAACAACTTATGGAACCTGTTGTTGTTCAATCTTTGGTTCAGGGATCTGTTGTTGTTCTTGAATTTCTTTGAGTTCAAATTTTCTACCACTTCCTTTTCTAGAGACAAATTCTCTCTCAATGAAGACTCGTGTTCGAGGAAAAAACACTTTGTTCTTGGTAGGATTGAAGAAATAATATCCTTTAATTTCATTAGGATAACCCATAAAGATACACTTTTGAGATTTGGATTCGAGATTTGTAGACGTCTGACATTTAACATAAGTTTCACAACCTCAAATCTTCATAAAATACATACTAGGACGTTTCCCAGTCCACATCTTATATGGCGTCTTTTGAACCGATTTAATGTGAAGGCAGTTGTTTCAAGTGCATGTCCCCAAAAGAAAGTAGGAAGATCAACATGACTCATCATTGATCGAACCGTGTCTAATAGTGTTCGGTTTGTTCTCTTAGAAAATCCATTACATTGTGGAGTACTAGGAGGTTTCAGTTGTGAGACGATCCCACATTCCTTTAAAAGCTCATAAAACTTTAAGCTTAAGTATTCTCCTCCTCAATCTGATCGAAATGTCTTAATACTTTTGACCAATTGGTTTTATACTTTATTTTTAAGTTCTTTGAAATTTTCAAGGGTTTCAAATTTATGGCGCATAAGATAAATATACCTATATCTACTAAAGTCACCAGTGAAAGTAATGAAGTATTGAAAACCTCCCCTATATTATGTATTCATTGATCCACATAGATCACTATGTATTAAGTCCAACAAATCACTAGCTCTATCACTTTTACTATTAAAAGGGGCTTTGGTCATTTTACCCAATAAGCAAGACTCACATATATCAAATTGTTTGAAAACAAAAGAATTCAAAAATCCATCTTTATGGAGCTTTCATATGCGCTTCTCACTTATATGGCCCTGTAACACCCTATACATGGCCCGAATGCTGAGCCCGAGTAACAGGACGCTACACCGCCGTCACACATCAAACTCATACTAATTTGTCACGTTATTAATAAACCATTCTTATTATAAAGCATTCGCGCAAATTTTAAGTCCAACATACATCAATCAACATTAAAACATGCTTAGCATACTTCAATGGAACTAATATTAACAAATATACATGTTTTTAAACCACTTCGCAAAAATTCCTGAATAATTACGTAGGTATCGATACTGTAACAAAGGTATATATATTTCTCTTCAAGGGTATCGCTATCGATTAGAAAACCGATACCAAATCAGCATTTTGTTTCTCGTCAAAAAATTAAACCCCAAAATTTTTCGGTACCTTTATTAAAGTATTGATTATTTTACCCTGAGTATCAATACTCGTGGTAAGGTATCGATACCAAATTACAATACTGACTTCCTGTGAATCAAAATATCATCGAGGTATCGTTTTTATAACCTGAATATTAATACCTCTGCTCTAGACCACAAAAATACAGCACATCTAAGTATTTAATCCATTCCAACAAATATCTAATCAACAGGCATCATTCACCTCTTTTAACCAATGTCAAAATGACCAAAATAACATTACAAAACATCAAAAACATGTCCGAGCAAGAATCAACATACCAAGGTCCAAGCCTATAATTCCTAGGAACAATTAAGATATAAAATATCCAAAACATCATGGCAATATCATGCAATATTTCTACCATATTGCCTTTATTTCCCCAAATCATGAACGAATAAATAAACACCTACGAATAATGTAAAAGTCTCGCTTGGATGACTCCCTTGGAATCACACCGCTCACACCGGAACACAACTAATTTGCAATGGTTTAAAAAGGAGTTGGCGAGCTTTACAAGCTCAGTGAATGATCAGAATAACTACCACACAAACATGTCATCATGCATTTATCAAAACAACCATATAGCACAATTACAACATTTCAACCTTAGTGTCATGTTACTTATTCACGCATTATCTATTGATTTATTTACATAATAATCACATATCATTTAAGCATATATAACAATACTCATAAACATATTTAAAGATAATTTGGAACTTGATCTATGAAACATAAAAATGGGCTCTATCAGATACATGGATCTCCAACAAACCAAAAGACTCATAGATTCAAACATATCCCAAAAAGTGAAGCATAAAACTAACACTCTCCAACACACCAAACATGTCCCGTTGAGTGGAGCTTAACTCACACTCCCTTATCTCTCCAACCTGTCTCAGGGCCTCAATGCCCAAAAATATAATACATATAGGTAAGTACTCACAATCCTATGGCATGCCAACTATATCCAACGGTCCCAAAGATCACAAGGCCAAAATATCTGTTATTAACACACACATTTACTTATCATTCACTGAAAATATCACATTATAAACACAATATTATCTCTGTAATTTAGCATGTATAACATGCCTACATTTACACTTTAACAACGGTAGTCATGAACACATAACACATGCTATAACATCTCGTCTCAGTTCGCATTTTCACAATAACGCTAGCACATATTTAAAAAATTAAATCAAGAGTACGAGAAAGCTTACACATGAAATTTTTAGTAGGGTTTTAGGCTACTTCTAAATTCCTAATTAACATAATGAATCGTGTCCACAAGTAGCGATTCTAAACACTCACCGATTACGTTTTCGCCTAATCGCCAAAAGTTTAAACTAGCTTTTCCTTACCTTTATCTTTACTCGTTGAAGGTACTAACGATTCCAAAGCTTCAACAAGGTAAATCACACAACAACACAATCAACTGTAACACCCTTCACCCGTATTCAACATCGGAATAGGGTTACGGAGCATTACCGGACTTATTATATAATTAAACATACATTTTCAAATTACATGTAATCATCATCAAACATCATTCACATTGTCCCTAATACAAGCCTATGAGGCTCAAAACATGCTTTAAGAGTGGTTCAGGACTAAACCGATACCTTAGAAAACTTTTAGAAAACTTCGATTTTTTTTTGAAAAATACAAGGGACACACGCCCGTGTGGCCCGGCCGTGTGTCTCAAATTGCCAAAGACACGCCCGTGTCACAGGCATGTGGACATTCGAAATGGGATCACATGGCTGTGTCCCAGCCTGTGTCTGACCCGATGTAACTCTCTGACTTGGGTCACACGGCCAACCACACGCCCGTGTGACCAGCCCGTGTGCCCTTTCGAAATGGCCTCACACGCCCGTGTGTCAGGCCGTGTTCTAGGTCGTGCCAAACCTGTAGGGTATACTAACTTATGCCAAACGGCAAAGTCAAACGCCCGTGTGTTGGGCCATGTGGAGCATACTGACTTGATTTCTAATTCAACACCAAGGGACACACGATCGTGTAACCTGGCCGTGTAGAGAATACTGACTTGATTTCTAATTCAACACCAGGGACACTACAGTAGTGTAACTCCGACCGTGTGTCACACTGCACCGAGACACACACGCGCTGTGTCTCTGCCCATGTAGACAAAAATAGGCTATTTACCAAGCCATCTTGCCACCCAAATTTGCATATACCTACATCAAATCAAATGGAACACCATATGGCATAAATAGGCATTCAACCAACCTCAACCAAGCATAATTCATACCATTTCAATACCAAAAAATACAAGGCACACAATACTACAAAATGCCATTCAATTTCATACCAAACTTCACTTTCTCAAATCATCAATGTGGATACTTCCAAATATGCATCATTTTTCCTAAACTCACAAGCATACCAATTCTCAATTATCAACCATTTACCACAATCATTTGCATAGCAATTATCAACACAAGACGAAGGCCATTTGCATATATATACACAACCAAATCAACCAAAATAAGCCAACTCTCATGGCTATATACAAACCAAACATTAAACATTTACAAGCCAATCCAAATGGCTAAATTCATTACTAACATATACCAAAATGACCAAAGTTCCTATACATGCCATATATCCCAAAATCATTGTAACACCCCAAACTCGGCCTAGAAGTTACGACCAGATCTGACGTGTCACATCGGAGTGTTGATTTAAAAACTGGTCTTGTCGATGAAAGTTCGTGACTAAAGCTTTAAATCCCGTTTAAACTAATTGCTATTGAAAACGTTGGTATTGTAAAATCAAAAACTTGTTGACCAATTATTGGTCATGTCATTTGTTACAAGTTTATTAATCTGAATTAAAAACCGTAGAAGTTTTTAAATTTGTAAACCTTAAAGTTTGAAATGCGTGATTTTCTTTGGAAACAGTTATTATTTTGAAAAACCCGTTTTTCCTAATCTAGCAGGTAGAAATAAGAAATTAAAACCAAATAAAAGTTAAACCTCAAATGGCCTTATTACATAATCAAACCCAAACATAAATTAAAAATATTTAAAAATTAAGCGGAAAAATAGTGTTCACGTGGCCACCTCCGGGTCCCTCGCGGCTCCAAATCGATTAAGGCTGGGGATTACCTGTATAGTTAAAAGAAAGGGTGAGTTTGCGAAAACTCAGTGTGTAATCCCGTATCGTCAAACATCAATCGAGTGCAGCGAGAAATGCATCGGGCCTAAGCCATATACAATAGCGGATCGATGCGGGCTTTAGCCCCATATAGTAGCACTTGTGGGCCTAAGCCCAAAATAATAACAACGATGCAGAGAGATGCAACCCAACCCAATCCAACCAACACACCACCCGTACCAACCAGCACACCATGTGGGGACTAAGTCGACCCACCCAGCCAACACACCAATATCCCAGCATAGCTGCTAATAGTAACGCATCAAAGCTGCTAGCAACAGTAAATGTGGCCCAGCCGCTAAAATCAGAATACGTGGTGAAGCCACTAGAAGAGTAAAATCGTGGCAGAGCCACTAGCACAGTACTTCCTCCGAATCAGCATCCCAACCCCAATGCAAAATGTCGTGTCATAAATATTACGTGTATGTAGTATGTCAAATTCATAACCAGTCATATATATATCATACACACATCACTTAAACTACCACTAGGGGTATAATGGTCTTTTCGACAGCTAGGGGTAAAATGGTAATTTCACCCCTCAGGGGTATTTCAGTAATTCTACCCTACAATGGTATTTCGGTCGTTTTGCTCACTAGGGGTATTTTAGTCATTTTACTCATTAAGGGTATTTTAGTCATTTTACTCATTAAGGGTATTTCAGTCATTTTGTGACCTTTCCTAAGGCCTACAGTCACCTCGAGTGACAAATATAATTCATTTGGTCGAAACAGTGTAAATGGGCTCAAAACCCAATATTCGGCCCAAATGGGCCCACACGCTCGTGTGGCCCGTTTGGCCCAAATCCCATCACAGTTATGTGATCTACGTATCCCCAAAACAGTTTCTACTACTTTTTGTAAATTTTACCTGTGTGGGGTCCACGAGCCCATTGGGCCCACACAGCCTATTTCGGCCCAACGAGGCCCATATCGGCCTAAGCCCACGAGAACGTTCGTGGTGGCCTCTACAGTCAAACGCCCATGTCGGTGGGCTCGGTTCACCATACGCACGATCGCACGCTTGTGTGGCATCATACGCCATATTTTTGGCTTTCCTAAGATTTAGTGATCTCTGATCATAGCAGTTGTAAATAACACATACTTCCGGCTTTTCAGCCGATCATCGAATACCGCATACAATTACACACCTGTTCCCAAAACTAGCTAAGATCCACGCTCTCTGAATCCTATAATCAACCAAAATATCGTATCAGATTTACAACCAATAAGGTTAATAACTGTCCAAGCCCAAAACGACAATCCATACTTACCTTGACTGATCGCTAATCGGTTTATTTCCCTTAGAACACAGTCTAGAGTTGATCACACTCCTCCTTGACGATTAACTTTGATCGCGAGATGAGCGAACGGTTTGCACTCCAAGCACTACCAAGCATAAGGAGGGAAAGAGAATCGACCAACATATAAAGGAGAAACGAACATTGGAAAAGAAGTAGAGATGGAAGTAACAGAAAAGGAGAAGACCAATTCGGCAGAGATAAAATGTGGAGAAGAAAGAAAGGCTTCAAGGGAGAATTCGACACTTTGTCTTTTTGTTTTTGCAAAAGTGAATAACAGTTTGAGAAATAGGGTTGAAAATAAAAAGACCCGAATGGTCAAAAATGCTGCACGAGGCGCCACAAAGAGAGTAAAACCCGAAATGAAAAGATAGAACCATCCAAAAAGCAGAGAGAACAATCGGCTTCTACCCTTTCATCAAATGCCGAAAATGCACTAAATGAGCTCTCCTAGCCGAAATTCCCCTCCTCTAGCTACCCCAATTTAGCTATGACTCCCCCTCACACCTCAATCCCTCAAAAATCTCCACTAATTTCTCCTTGATTCACTCCAAACCTCCTATTCAAATCCATTAAAATTTTGATGACCAAGTCTCCAACCTCCTCTGCAGAGTTTGAATCGAACTCTACCTCTCACGCCACAGAGACATAAAATAAAACCCCCTCTTTGCATGCCATGGGATTCGAACCCACTCCCTCTTACATGCCCAACACGCCACTTGCCACCACAACACAAGATCTCTTGTGTCATAAAACAAACACAACTTAATATATGCCTTTTAAGCTAACATCCAGGTTTCCCAAAAGAGCAAAAATCAAAATTTTTCCAAAGGCCATACTTGAACCTAGGCTTCCTAAATACCCCCAAACACACCCTAAACACTTAGCCATTAAAGCAACAAGCAATCTTGTCAGGACATGAAAAATTAAAGACCCTATATTTTTAGGGCGTTACAACTCTGCCCCCTAAAAGAAATTTCGACCTCGAAATTTACCAGGTCAGAATAGGTGAGGATATTGTTGTTGCATCGCCTCCTCAGGCTCCCACATGGCTTCCTCGGTACCGTGGTTACGCCAAACCACCTTGACCAAAGGAACAGATTTCCTCCTTAATACCTTAACATCACGATCCAGTATTTGCATCGGTTCTTCCTCAAAAGTCAGATCAGGCCTAACCTCAATCTCCTCAACCGGCACTATATGCGAGGGATCAGAGCGGTATCGCCTCAGCATTGAGATGTGGAACACATCATGTATCCTGTTTAACTCAGGAGGCAGTTCAAGCTAATAGGCGACCGGTCCCACACACTTTAATATTCGGTAGGGTCCAATGAATCTAGGGCTCAGTTTGCCTTTCCGTCCAAACCTCAGAATCTTCTTCCATGGTGAGACCTTCAAAAAGACATAATCCCCCACAAAGTACTCTATCTCTTTACGCTTTAAATCTGCATATGACTTCTGCCTATCAGATGCTTCCTTTAACCGATCTCAGATCAACTTTACTTTTTCTTCGGTTTCAGAAACTAACTCTGGCCCCAAAACTCGCTGCTCACCAAGTTCTATCCAACAGGTAGGAGTACGACACCTACGACCATATAACGCCTCGTACGGTGCCATCTTAATACTGGATTGGTAGCTATTGTTATATACGAACTCTGCTAGCGGCAAGTAGTCTTCCCAACTACCTTTGAAATCAATTACATAGCTTCTTAACATGTCCTCCAATATCTGAATCACCATCTCCGACTGACCGTCAGTCTGAGGATAAAATGCAGTGCTGAAGTCCAACCTTGTACCCAAAGCTTCGTGTAACTTTTTCCAGAATCGAGACATGAATCTAGGATCCCTGTCCAAAATGATAGAAACTGGTACCCCATGCAGTCTCACAATCTCAGCCACGTATAACTTAGCCAACTTCTGCAGTGAATAATCAGTGCGGACCAGTATAAAGTGAGCAGATTTAGTCAGTCGGTCAACAATCACCCATACCGAATCCTTCTTAGTCGGCGTTAAGGGTAACCCACTTACAAAATCCATGGTTACCCTCTCCCACTTCCAGTGGAATCTTTCTTGGCTGCGGAACCCGGATGCGATTGGTGCTCAGCCTTAACTTGCTTGCATGTCAGACACTTACCCACAAAATCAGTGACCTCGCGCTTAAGCCCTGGCCACTAGTACAGTTCACGCAGATCTCGATACAACTTACTTCCACCAGGATGCATAGCATAAGGACTGCTATGCGCCTCCTGTAGGATAGACTGCCTCAGATCAGAATCTCTCGGTATACAAACTCTCCAACGGAAACATAGTACTCCCTCACTATTCAGCCAAAAATTCGCAGTCTCCCCCTTCTCAACCAATCGGAAATGAGGAACCAAATTTCATCCAACAAGCTGTTTCCCTTAATTTGATCAATCCAGGTTGGTCTCACTTGGAGTTCAGCCAACAAACTACCATCTTCAAACAAGTTGAGACGAGCAAACATTGCTCTCAGATCAGATACAATCCTACGACTCAGTGCATCAGCTACTACATTAGCTTTACCAGGATGGTACTCAATCGAGCAATCATAATCCTTAAGCAACTCTATCCATCTTCGTTGCCTAAGATTTAACTCCTTCTGAGTAAGGAGGTACTTGAGGCTTTTATGATCCGTGTAAATAATAGACTTCTCACCGTATAAGTAATGCCTCCAAATCTTCAGTGCGAACACCACCGCAGCTAACTCCAAGGCGTGAGTGGGGTAATTCGCCTCGTGGGGCTTAAGCTGGCGAGACGCGTAAGCAACCACCTTACCCTCTTGCATCAACACATAACCTAATCCAGTCTGTGATGCATCACTGTAGATAATGAATTCCTTCCCAGACTCTGGCTGTATTAACACAGGGGCTTCAGTCAAAACTTTCTTCAGTTTCTCAAAACTCTCTTGCTGCTTACTGGTCCAATTAAACGATACCCCTTTACGCAGTAACTTAGTCAGGGGTGCAACAATCAGTGAAAACCTGTAACACCCCTTACCCGAGTTCTACGCCGAAACTAGGGCCCGAGCCGTTACCGAGCTCAAGCCACCTGATCGCCACTTAGGCTCGTCGTAACTACTCTCTGAAGTCATCTCAACAACCTCATTCTCGACTTATGAGGCCTCACTCCTACACACGAAGACTCTCGAGACTAAATCGAAACTTTTTCCAATCATAAAAATTTTCTCTTTATACAGGTCTCACACGCCCGTGCAAGATTAGACACGCCCTTGCATGGACACACACGCCCAAGTCCCCAAACTGTGCCTAAAAACCTAGCATTCTGCCAATGCCTCACGACCAAGGCACACGCCCGTGCTTACCACCCGTGGTGCACACTGACTACTTTAACACGGCCTAGAGTCTAGACATGCGCCCGTGTGGCTAGCCCGTGGCCAACACTGGATAATCCCATACGCCCTAGACACACGCCCGTGCAGCTAGTCCGTGGTCTATTCTGATTTATAATACTAACATGCAAGGGACGCACGGCCAAAGCGCATGCCCGTGGGCTGACCGTGTGTCACACATGGCCTAGACACATGCCCGTGTGTCTATCCACATGGACAATAACAAAGCTATTTGCCAAGCTCTTTTCACCCCTCTAGCATACACAACATATACTCATCTAACACCATCATAATCAACTCAAATTGAAGTGCATTCTCACATAGAAAACTACATATTTCTTTCATATAATGTAATAGCCAACAACCATGGCATTATACAAAATAAGCTATCCATCTAAAGGCCAACACATCTTATCCATTTACAACAAAATCCACTAACTTGTCTAGCCCTTATACATGCCATATACAAAACATTAAGTTTCATGTACCAAAGTGTGCTGATATGCGGGCTGTCTTCTGATGATCCTCGTGTCTCGATTCAACGCTTTTAATCTATAAGACAAGGGAAAAGAAAGAGAGTAAGCTTTGAGCTTAGTAAGTTTACACATAAACAATTAAGCAACATAGTATAAGCTAAGCAACCATTAGCATTATACCAACAAGTAATTCACAACTATGCTTACTCTTTCTATCCCTTACCACATTTCCAACGCATCATGAGTCACATACTCATAACCAAATAAATGCACCCTCGCATTCAATGTCATATTTACACAATATACAACACATCATTATTTCTCAATAATTCATCCACACACTAATTAACTTAATAATACATCCACACACGCCTATTTTACTCAATAATGAAATCACATGGCTAATCCACACGCTTAACCCACACGACAAATGTCTCGTGGTTTCGCACTTAGCACACCACAATCGATTAATAAGGTGGTATCGCACTTAGCTTACCACAAAGATAATCTTAGGGGTTTCCCACTTAGCCCACTAAACGATATACCTCACGATAGCATCGCACATAGCCAGCTCATTGTCAATATGCATTAGGATGGTATCGCACTTAGCCTACCATCTAGCATTATCACTACACATTCACATGTCTACTTACTCAATTAAACATCCATTCATAATTCTACTACATTCATTCTACTTGGACCACATAGGTTCTCAATCAATCTCGAACAAGCTACACACTAGCTATCATCAACAAATTGTAAGTATGAATGCATTGTTTATGCATAGACTTACCTCGATACTCAAAAGTATAAAAATATGCAATTTAGTCCACCACCTTACTTTTGCCTCGGTTTCGATCCGGGCTTCGTCTTTCTTGATCTATAATGAATAAATTAGCTTATTCAATACATACATTGACTAAATTGACCCACATCTCATACTTTAGCAAAATTACTATTTTGCCCCTAAACTTTCTCATATTTACACTTTAGCCCCAAAGGCTCGTAAAGTGATTTTTATTCAACTTTCTAGTCTTTCATGCTTAGCCGAACCACTTATTCAACTAAAGCTATCATCAATTCTCACTAAACCACATATGTATGACCAAACTAAAGTTTTTCACAAACTAGTCCCTACATGTATTTTCATGGAAAATCACTTAGCAAAAGATGTTTCTACTACTTCAAGCTTTCATATTCTTCCATAAAACAACAAAATACATGCATGTCATACATATGTACATTTTTGAACATCCATAATAGCTCACCAAAAAGCTAAAAATAGCTTACTCGTGCTACTAAGACTTCAAAAATACGAAGAATATCAAAAACCGGGCTTAGGAGCACTTACTAGCAAGCTTGAAAAATTGAAAGAGCCCTAACAATGGCTATTGAAATTTTTGACAGCTTGGGGGAGAAGATGAGTGAATTTTTGTCATCTTTTCACCTATTTAATCACTTAATAACAAAATGACCAAAATGCCCTTTTTGATAAACTTCAAATTTTAACTCATCCATGCCCATTTTTGTCCAAAAATTAGAATTTGGATAAATTACTATTTAATGACCTCTAATTAATAATCTAAAGCTATTTCACACATATAGCTTCTAGAAACACACATTTTGCAACTTTTGCAATTTAGTCCTTTTGGACAATTCAACCACAATTTCACAAAATTACTTCATGAAACTTTCACACTAGCATGCATACATAATATAAACCTCAAAAACTCATTCATAACCCTCAGATTTGTGGTCTCGCACCACTATTCTGACTAGGCCCTAAACTGAGATGTTACAAAACCCCTCAACAAAACGTCTGTAATACCCAGCCAGACCCATAAAGCTTCAAATCTAAGATACAGTCTTTGGTGGTTTCCAATTCAATACGGCTTCAATTTTTTTAGGATTAACCCTAATCCCCTCATGATCGTTGGTATCGATAGTCTTAAAATTTATATAATGAATGATCGAACCTAAAAACTAACTATCGCAACGATTGAGGCAAGTGCACCTATCGAACAGTAGTATAGCTTAGTGGCAAGACCGAATTTGTCGAACCCAAAGGAACCAAAAGTACTAATACTGATTTTCTTCTTATTATTTAGCCTAAGAATTAAGGGAATTGTTATTTAATCTAAAATTAACTAACTACTAAGCTAAAGACGCTAAGACGAAGAGAATGAATTGGGGAAATACTTGTGGGAAAAACCAATTGATTAAGACAATACCCAAGGAGGAATCCACCTAGACTTCACTTGTTATTTAACTCTGAACCAGACGATTTATTCACTTGACCTGATCCGTAGGATTCCCTAATTTATATTAATACCTCTCTCGAGGCTACTAACGTCTAACCCTAGGTTGATTAATTGAAATCTCTTTCTAATTAAAACCCCTAGAATTGCATTAACTCGATCTATGGACTCCCATATTAGGTTTGACCCTAATCCGGCAGATTTTTATCATCCTATCTCTAGGGTTGCGATCAACTCCGCTTAATTATGCTAGATCTACTCTTAGGCAGGGTCTATTCCTCCTCTGCTAAAGCACATCAATACTTGAATTAATATCCTGAAATATCAAAACAAGAATTAAGAACACATAATTAAGAACAAATCAAGTATTTATCATATAGTTCAGAAAATAATAACAAGATCCGTCTTAGGTTTCATCCCCCTCAGGTATTTGAGGGGTTTAGTTCATAATCATAAAAGAATACATCTCAGAAGAAAAGATAAAATAAAACATAAGAAAACCCTAAAACCCCCTGAAGGAATTGAAGGAGAGATCCTCCGTCTTGAGTATGATTTCGGCTTCTTGAGATGAATCAACTGGCTTTCTTCGAGTAAATCCCACAATTCTGACCTCTCTAGCTTGGCTCCTTGGCCTAGCTGGATGCCCCCTGACAAAAAACACCTTTTAGGTTATACTTAGGGTGCTTATATAGGCTTTGGAATGTGTTTCTTCGCCTCTAAGTATCCTAATCCGAGTGAAATTCCTCTTTGCCACGGCAGGGACACGCCCATGCAACACGCCCCTGTGAATCGAATTGTAGACCGTGGTTGGGTCTGCTAGGGAGGCACGGCCGTGTGGTGAAACCTCAGGCCGTGTTGATTTCCTACTTTGCCCTATTTGGTCCGTTTTTTAGCCGGTTTCTTGTTCTTTTCATCCTCCTATGCTTTCCTAAGTATAAAACATGAAATAAAAGGATTAGGAGCATCAAATTCCATGAATCAAGGGATAAATCATCCAAAAAGTATGCTAAATGTGGGATTAAAATATGTATATATTACGGTTTATCAAATAACCCCACACTTAAGCTTTTGCTTGTCCTCAAGCAAAATTCTCAACTTACAATTAAGAACTAACTTTCCTCAGTTCATGATTCTCATTAACAATGTCTCAACATAATTCATAGATAATTCATTCATGGATAATTCAACTCAAAGAGTCCTAAAGATTCAAACAATCTAAGTCATATATTTTTGTAGCATGAAAACATAGGTGTTTCCCCTCATCTAAATAATTACCTCTAATTCAAAATCGACAAGGGTTGACATCCTCACTAAAAATTCACTCAAATCACTCGAAGTGTTTAAGGTTCAGGATAAGGCACTCATAAGTCAAACATGAAAAGTTAATCCCATAGGCTTGCATGAAAATCAAATATCCACCACTATAATATGAGATGATACACAAATAAAAAGGTCTTTAAAAAGGGTTGTAACGGGGCTTCAGTTAAAGGTGTGGATAAAGGCTAAATTAGAGGGTTAGAATCGAGATTGACTTGACAAATTACCTAACTAGAAACAACGAACTGATAATGATTAATTACATCAATTGAAAACTTCTAATACTAATAGCACGAGCTTCTTTTAAATATGTGAATTTAACTGTTTTAAGCTCATAGAACATAGAACTAATGATGAATAGATTTTCTAATGTTTTTTTTAAAGAACAAATCAAGTAATAGGAAAAAACTTTAACAACTGAAATATAGAACATAGTTAGGCAACTGCTCAAAATCAAATCTCGACAAAAAGGGAATCAAGGAATGGTGATAACAAATACATGATGGGTTTTGGGTTAATATTAATGGGTGAGTCAATAAAAGGGTTGTTAGGATTAAAGGGGTTCACTAGGGGTTAATTGTTAGGGTAGGCTTTTAGTGGAGTAAGTGAGTTAAATCCTAAGTTCCTTTATCATCTTTGTATATCAAATTAAAGGTGTGGTCTCGACATGTATAATCGAATCAAGTTCTAGAATAACAAATCAATGTTGACACACTCATAATCAATAAAGTGAGCAAGAAAAAGAATATGCTCTAAAAGGCTCAAAATCTCACAAAAAATTATAGGTTTTTGATGTCAACCTCGCAGATTTCAAACTTCAAGGTAATAATTAAATTTAGGTTAACAACCTAGCAAATTTTTAATTCTAAAAAAATAGACTTATCATTCTTGATTCTCTACTATCTTAAAGTTTAAATCATCAATGTACAATTAACTATGACTTAATCCAAAACATATCAATAAAAATCATAAATCAAAGGAAATTTCATTTTAATCGTAATATGAGAAAAGTATTTAAGAACAAGGCCTAATTAAGAGATTTGAGAATAATGCTAAAAGTTAGACACTTTTAAGATTCACCTCCCCCCCACACTTAAGATGTACATTGCCTCAATGTACAAAGATAGATAATAGCAATATAGTAATAAAATCATAAGATAGTGAGAGAAGTGAAACTTCCTAAATTGTGGATGGAGTCAATGAAAAAAACAGTAAAGTTGGAGAGAGGTGAAGGTGGGGAGGATACTTCGGTGGTGGTGTGGTCGTTCGTTAACAGCCCCTTGAACCTAAATTAAAGAAATGAAAATATAATAATATAAATTAAATACGAGAAAGATAAAAGAAAAGAAATTAAAAATGAAAATAAAAGAAAAAAAATGGACTCAAAGGTCCCACGAGCGTATCGCACGCCCGTGTAGATTTCTCAGTTTCGACCACGGCCGAATCGCACGGCCGTGGTGTTTTATCGCAGCCTGTGTTTTTGGGAAAAGTTTTTGCCCTATTTCCACACGGCCACGGCCACGCCCGTGTGCAAGGCCGTGTGGGTAGGGAAACCTGTGCCTAAAAATTTGGTTATTTTTTTAGTTAGATGCTAAATATCGAAAATATGAACGTTAGTAGGGTTAGTGCTTGGGTTGCCTCCCGAGAAGCGCTCGTTTAAAGTCTTGAGCTAGACTTACCTGTTATTCGTATGGCCATGGTGGTTTAGGATTCGAAACTCCTTTTTCTTACTATCAATGCTATCAACATATGGTTTGAGTCGGGTAATATTTACCTCAAAAGTGCCGAAATTAGAATGTGTTACCTCGACCGTTCTGTATGGAAAGACCTTAAGTACCGTAAAAGGAATCGCACTGTTTGTATTAAGTTCTGAAACGACTATTCGAGGGTCGGTTGTATCCGCGATGCACACGGTCCCCAACTTTGAAGTGATTGGTTCCACCTTTAATACTCGATGTCCTAGCCGTGTCAAGAACCTAAAGAGTGACCGTTTCGTCACTTACACGAAATGTGAGCGCACGTGGTAGTTTATTTCGTAGAATTGCTGGGCACACTGCGTTTAGCTTCACATGCGACATATCGTCTAACTTCTGTTTGTTTGTCAAAAACTCTTTTGAAAATTTCCTTGAATCTGGCATCTGTGAAAGAGCTTCAAGAAACGGCAAGTTAATATGTAATTTCTTTGGAATTTTAATAAATTTACCGAATTGTTCCTCTGTGTGGTCTTTCTTCATCGCATTGGGGTATGGCACACGAGATTGGTACTCCGTAATTACCGAGTTTGGTTTATCATAGCTTACCTCAACCTTACCTTCCTCTACCACATTCTCTTGTTTCAATTTTGGTTCATCTAACCCTTCACTATCGTGAGCAGTTATTGTTTGAGGTTTCTCTCTTGGGTTAGTTTCGGTGTTGCTAGACAAGATACCTTGTGGTCTTTCTGAGATAAGCTCAGCAAGCTGACCTATTTGATTCTCGATCCCTTGAATCGATGCTTGCTGATTTTTAAGTGTTGTTTCAGTGTTTTGGAAGCATGTTTCTGACACCGAGATAAAGTTCGTTAGCATCTCCTCAAGGTTTGACTTCTTTTCCTGCTGGTAAGGTGGTTATTGAAAACCTAGAGGAAGTTGCAGTCCTTGACCACCCTACGAGAAATTGGGATGGTACCTCCAACCTGCATTATATGTGTTACTATAAAGATTATTTTGAGCTCTAGAATAGTTACCCATATAGTTGACTTGTTCGTTCTCTGTGCTAGGGTTGTAGGATAGATATTTTGTGTTGTTCACCCTTCCTCCATTTGTATCGTACTATATTACCGGATGTACGTACGTAGAACCATACCAACCATCAACTTTTTTATTTAAAAGCTCTATCTGGTTAGATAACATGGTGACCATGTCAAGGTTGAAAACACCGGCTGCTTTATTAGGCATTTTCCTCATGTCTTGCCATTGATAATTATTCAGTGACATCTCTTCGATTTCTGCGAGTGGTATGTTTTATTTCACTGTAAAAAATTAAGGGTCCTGTCGGGTTCCTTCTAGTCATAAACTAGGGGTACCTGCAAGGAACAAATAAAAGAATAAAAATTAGAAAAGTTAAAAACAAAATAAAAGTAAATCGCAAAAATAAAAATGGCTAAAGTAATAAAAATTAAGCGTTCTTAATATTTTAGTTCCCCGACAATGGCACCAAAAACTTGATCATTGGTATCGATAGTCTTAAAATTTATATAATGAATGATCGAACCTAAAAACTAACTATCGCCACGATTGAGGCAAGTGCACCTATCGAACAGTAGTATAGCTTAGTGGCAAGACCGGATTTGTCGAACCCAAAGGAACCAAAAGTACTAATACTGACTTTCTTATTATTATTTAGCCTATGAATTAAGGGAATTGTTATTTAATCTAAAATTAACTAACTACTAAGGTAAAGACGCTAAGATGAAGAGAATGAATTAGAGAAATACTTGTGGGAAAAACCAATTGATTAAGACAATACCCAAGGAGGAATCCACCTAGACTTCACTTGTTATTTAACTCTGAACCAGACGATTTATTCACTTGACCTGATCCGTAGGATTCCCTAATTTATATTAATACCTCTCTCGAGGCTACTAACGTCTAACCCTAAGTTGATTAATTGAAATCTCTTTCTAATTAAAACCCCTAGAATTGCATTAACTCAATCTATGGACTCCCATATTAGGTTTGACCCTAATCCGGCAGATTTTCGTCATCCTATCTCTAGGGTTGCGATCAACTCCGCTTAATTATGCTAGATCTACTCTTAGGCAGGGTATATTCCTCCTCTGCCTAAACAAATCAATACTTGAATCAATATCCTGAAATATCAAAACAAGAATTAAGAACACATAATTAAGAACAAATCAAGTATTTATCATATTGTTCAAAAAACAATAACAAGATCCGTCTTAAGTTTCATCCCCTTCAGGTATTTGAGGGGTTTAGTTCATAATCATTAAAGAATACATCTCAGAAGAAAAGATAAAACAAAACATAAGAAAACCCTAAAACCCCCTAAAGGAATTGAAGGAGAGATCCTCCATCTTGAGTATGATTTTGTCTTCTTGAGATGAATCAACTGGTTTTCTTCGAGTAAATCCCACAATTTTGACCTCTCCGGCTTGGCTCCTTGGCCTAGCTGGACGCCCCCTGACAAAAAGCACCTTTTAGGTTATACTTAGGGTGTTTATATAGGCTTCGGAATGTGTTTCTTTGCCTCTAAGTATCCTAATCCGAGTGAAATTCCTCTTTGCCACGGTAGGGACACGCCCGTGCAACACGCCCGTGTGAATCGAATTATAGACCGTGGTTGGGTCTGGTAGGGAGGCACGGCCGTGTGGTGAAACCCCAGGCCGTGTTGATTTGCTACTTTGGTCCATTTGGTCCGTTTTTGGCCCGTTTCTCATTCTTTTCATCCTCCTATGCTTTCCTAAGTATAAAACATGAAATAAAAGGATTAGGAGCATCAAATTCCATGAATCAAGGGATAAATCATCCAAAAAGTATGCTAAATGTGGGATTAAAATATGTATATATTACGGTTTATCACCTCGGCAAACACCACGTGACCCAGAAATGTCACTTCTCGCAACCAGAACTCACGCTTGTTGAACTTTGCGTAAAGCTGCTTTTCCCTCAGAATTTGTAAAACAATTCGCAGATGTGCATCATGATCCTCCTCGGTTCTTGAATACACCAGGATGTCATCTATAAACACCACCAAGAACCGATCCAAATAGGGCTGGAATACTCGGTTCATCATATCCATGAAAGTAGCTGGTGCATTCGTCAACCCAAACAGCATCACTAGGAACTCGTAGTGACCATAACGAGTCCTAAACGCAGTCTTATACACATCCGCCTCCTTAAACTTTAGCTGATGGTACCAGGATCGAAGATCTATCTTGGGTAAAACCGAAGCTCCTCGCAGCTGGTCAAACAGATCATCTATCCTCGGTAAAGGGTACTTGTTCTTAATAGTCCGTTTGTTCAGTTGACGATAATCGATGCACATGCGCATGGATCCATCCTACTTCTTCACGAATAACACTGGTGCTCCCCATGGAGACACACTCGACCGAATGAATCCCCGGTCCAGTAGCTCTTGAATTTGAGCCTTTAACTCCACCAGCTCATTCGGTGCCATGCTATAAGGGGCGATGGACACCGGAGCTATTCCCGGTAGGATCTCAATACCGAATTTGACCTCACGGTTTGGGGCAACCCAGGAAGCTCTTCAGGAAATACATCCGAAAACTCCTTAACAGTTCTGACATCTCCAACAAAGGACCTTTAGAATCAGAACTGCTGACATAAGCTAAAAATGTCTCGCAACCTTTGTGAACCAGTTTCTCGGCCTTTAATGCTGAGATTACATTAGACAGATAATCTATTCGCTCCCCTAACACAACCACCTCCTCATCCTCAGTAGACTTCAACACCATGCACTTTGTAGCGCAATCCAAATTCGCACGGTGTTTCACTAGACAATCCATGCCCAATATAAGATCGAATTCCCCAAACGGTAGCTCCATCAAATTCGTCGGAAAGACAACCCCTTGGACCTCTAGGGGCACGTCTCTGAACAACTTATTCACCTTAACCGACTGTCCCAGTGGACTCAACACAGTCAACTCACTATCAGTAATTTCAAACTGAGAACCCAGCGTCCCAGACACAGTGCATGCAACATACGAGTGTGTAGACCCAATGTCAATTAAAGAAGTGTATGGTACATTGTAAATTAGGAACGTACCAGTTATGACATCTGGGGCATCGCTATCCTCTCAGCGACGAGCAGCATAGACCAAAGCTGGCTGTCTCGCCTCAGTGTTACCAGCACCTCTGCCCGGTGATCCACGTCCTCTTCCCAAACTATTTCCCCCTCTGGCCTGACCACGGCCTCTCGGTGGCTGCTGACCACCTCTCCCTGGCTAAACATGGCCTTGACCTACGGCTTGCATCTGAACAGGCCTCTGAGTACAGTTTTTAACCTGATGCTCCATGGACCCACATCTAAAACACGCCCCAGTTTGTTTCCAGCACTCACCCTGGTGAGCTCTCCCACAATCTGCGCAAGGCTGCGGTCTGACCATAGTAACAGGAACTGCTCGGACTGACCCATCAAATCTGGCCTTCTTTATAGGCCTTCCAGAAGAACCCGAGGGCCCAGAATCCCGTTTAAATCTACCCTTATCTTTCTCGTGATTCTGGCGCTCAGAGCGCTTCACCTCCTCTGCAATTTTTGCTTTCTCAATAAGGGCGGCAAAGTCTCACTCCCTCTACAGAGTTATTAGCACTCATAACTCATCCCGGAGGCCATCCTCGAATTGCACACAACGTTCATACTCAGTTGCGACTATTCCACCGAGCATAACGACTCAACCGTAAGAATTCTGCCTCATATACTGCCACTGTCTTATTCCCCTAGGTCAGACTCAGAAATTCTTTTCTTCGAGTGTCCACATAACTTGTGCCCACATACTTCCCTTGAAAGACCATCTTGAAGAAATCCCACGTCAAGCGGTTGGCCTGCGTACCCTCTCTCATAGTGAGCCACAACTGGTATGCCTCGTCTCACAGTCGGGACACTGCTCCCTTTAATTTTTGTTCCACAGTACAGTCAAGGTTATCCATTATCCGCTCGGTAGCCTCTAACCAATACTTTGCCACATTCGAGGCTACACCAGAAACACCCCTGAAGATTTCCGCTCCATTAGACCGGAGTCGCTCAGAAATTGACCCTCGGCCCACTGATCCAGTACTTGCTCTAGCAACCCTTTCAAGAACACGTAGCATTGCTTGGGATAGAGCATCATCCCTAACTGCTCGGTCATGAGACCCTGTCTCAGTTACTGGTGAGGCTGGTGCCTCCCTAGCAGGCATGTGACCCGATGCTGAAGACCCAGCCCTAGCATCTCGGCCTCTACCGCGGCCTCGAGTACCCCTTCCGCGAGTACCTCTTGTGCTCATATCGATATAGCGTATTTTGTGTTTTAAAAGTCTTACGAATCAATTCATAATTCCAATAATTATTAATGGATGTTTTATGACAATCAGTATTTAAAGTTTTTGTTTTCGCAGATCGAAATATCTCACTACAGTTTTCAGTCTTCTACAATCTCAGTTTACCCTATCAACAGAGTTTTTGTATAGCACTACTATCTATAGTAATTTCTCCGTATAACATTTCAATCTATAGCAGTATACAGTGTCAGAGAACTTACAAATTTGGCGCCGGAGACTCGGGCCGCCACACTTTAAGTAACAACCTTTCAATTTGCTTTCCAAAACCAAAATTTAGACAATTTTAGAAAAAATTTCAAGAACCCATTCCACAGTTGAGTTTTGCAACTTGGCTCTAATACCACTAAATGTAATACCAAAAACCTGGCCTAGACGTTACGACCGGATCTGACGTGTCACATCGGAGTGTTGATTTGAAAACTGGTCTTGTCGATGAAAGTTCGTGACTAAATTTTTAAATCTCGTTTAAACTAATTGCTATTGAAAATGTTGGTATTGTAAAATCAAAAACTTGTTGACCAATTATTGGTCATGTCATTTGTTACAAGTTTATTAATCTGAATTAAAAATCGCGGAAGTTTTTAAATTTGTAAACCCTAGAGTATGAAATGCGTGATTTTCTTTGGAAACAATTATTATTTTGAAAAACCCATTTTTCCTAATCTAGCAGGTAGAAATAAGAAGTTAAAACCAAATAAAAGTTAAACCTCAAATGGCCTTATTACATAATCAAACCCAAACATAAATTAAAAATATTTAAAACTCAAGCGGAAAAATAGTGTTCACATGGCCACCTCCGGGTCCCTCGCGGCTCCAAATCGATTAAGGCTGGGGATTACCTGTACATATAAAAGAAAGGTTGAGTTTGCGAAAAATCAGTGTGTAATCTCGTATCAGTCAAACATCAATCAGTGCAAGCAGAAACAGACTGGGCCTAAGCCCTATACAGTAGCAGATCAGTCTGGGCTTTAGCCCTATACAGTAGCAGTGTGGGCCTAAGCCCAAAATAATAACAGTACAAAACAGAGATGCAACCCAACCCAATCCAACCAACACACCACCCGTACCAACCAGCACACTATGTGGGGACTAAGTCGACCCACCCAGCCAACACACCAATATCACAGCATAGCTTCGAATAGTAACGCAGCAAAGCTGCTAGCAACAGTAAATGTAACACCCCTCACCCGTATCCGTCGCCAGATTAGGGTTAAGAGGTATTACTATACTAATCCCCAAATCAGCATATACATACATATCATTTCAACATAGCAATGTATATATATACATCTCAATTTTTTTTCCTATCCGAATATACCCTTAAGAAAGTTTTACTAAAACATTTACGAGAATATATATATAAATCACGATTCTATAATACCAATACACATAAAAGTAAAATTATAACAAATAGTACAAATTACTATTCATTCAGTAAGTAAACCATAATGGCCGAATATGCATCTAATAAAAAAAATTCATTCTACTAATAAAGTACCAAACACTTTAAGTAAATAAACTCATATTCAATCTTTCATAGATATCATGATCGAATCAATGAAATGAATATACCATAATTTAATTATTATTGCCTTGCACCACGGTCACATATATAGAATATCACATAGATATCCCATAACTTAACATATCGTATAAGTATACATGTATATATATACACATAAGTTTATCCAACATTCGAATATATTATGAACCTCACTCAAACCATATTTATACTCCAAACTCATACAAGCCATAGCCAAATATCCACAATTAAGTACTCATCAATTTCCTCGTTATTATATCACCTTATATATATATACATACACAAAATTACAACTTATATCATGCATATCTAGTCACGTAGATACATTCAAATAAGCATGCCAATATAATTAATCATCTCATTGCCATATATGTACCATATCCAACCAATTTCTAGAAACTCAATCTCACAAATATCTATTAAGAAATAGCTTTCAACTAGGCATTTTTATATATGCATACTAAAATACTCAAATAGTAAATTTATAAAATAACAAACTCAAAAATAAATTCAATTAAAGAAACATAGCCATCTTCGCATGGCATATGTATATATATATATATATATATACATATAACCATCAATTAGGTCAACTCAAAACGGTTTAGTCTATACATGCCATATACTTAAAGTTTATACACAAAAGAGATACCCAAAATGTCGTTGATAGTGTGATGTACTGCCAAAATGATCCCCGAGCTCAAGACTTGACTTCAAAGAATCTATAAAACAATATAACAAACACACCAAGTAAGCTATTATAGCTTAGTAAGTTTCAAGCATTTAACTCACATATAAACTTTATCAAGATCAAATAAATTATTTCATTCACAATCTCATTGCCGAATAATCAACCATTCAAAGATAGATTTTGTAACTACATTATATGTATGTATAAATATGTATATACTTTTTATAAAACCATCACATGAATAAAATGAACAGCATATATATTTCCTTTTTTAACCAAAATCTCTACTTACAATTTAAACCATCTTCATTCGTAAAGTGTCATAAATAATACATACTTTTAGTTACTTACCTTCCAACCTTAACTAATAGTGCATAGCATGATGATACACTTGCCTATTACTCGTACCCACCTTAATAAAACGAGCCTAACATGTATTATCAACTTGTATCTTTGTTACCTGAATTTAGTAACGTACTGCACACATAGTGCTGTTACTTTAGCAATTCCCGCACACTTAGTGCCAACTTTCCGTAACGTATCGCACACATAGTGCCGTTACTTTAATAATTCGTACACATAGTGCCAACCTTCCGTAACGTTAATAATTCGCACACATAGTGCCAACCTTCCGTAACGTATCGTACACATAGTGCCGTTACTTTAATAATTCGCACACATAGTGCCAACTTTCCGTAACGTATCGCACACATAGTGCCGTTACTTTAATAATTCGTACACATAGTGCCTTGTATCCGATTTCGCACACTTAGTGCTCGGTGATATGCTCGCACACTCAGTGCCTTTCATAACCTGTTGTTCATTCAGTTCCATACATACACAAACGAGAACCAATCCACTGAATCACATATAATTACATACACCAAGATATGTCCTTAATATTTTCTATCCAAATTTATAACACATTCGGTAAAGCCATTGTCATGTACCCAACTATTCCATTTAAAATCAATCACATTCTAGCATAATATCCCAAATACTTAATTACATCATTAACAATAAAATGCCTTTTTCATGCAATTATGCCCAACTATAAACAACCTCACATTTAGCCAATTTACATCAAACATAATAACACATTCGGCAATATATAATTTAACAAACCTATCTCCTCTTAATAAAAGTTTATATTATAAAATAAAATTCCATTTAACTCAATTGCTTAAAACTTACCTCGGAAGTTGACGAATTAAGCTTCCCGGCTATTCGTTTAATTTTGTTTTTCCCCGATCCAATCCCGTTTCTTTTTGTTCTCGATCTAAACAAATTCCAATTTAAACTCATTCAAATGTATATTCATTCAATTCGATCCAAATCATATATTTATGAAATTTACCATTTTACCCCTAACATTTGTAATTTTACAATTTAGTCCCTATTGCACAAAATAAAAAAATACACAAAATTTGAACAAAATCCTTAAGAGCCGAATTTTCCTCCTCCCATTTCAAACCTATACAACTCATTTCTTTGACCTTTCATTCCTCTAAAATTTTCCTTTTTGTAATTTAATCCAAATCACCTTACTTCATCAAAGGTTCAAGAATAACACTTGTTCATCTATAACATACTATTTACATTTCATCACTAAGCAACATAAACATCTAACTACCATTCATGGCATCTCACAAAAATCACAACCAAATTAAAAATTTGAACATGGGTTAGTTAAAACTCAAAACAACTATCTCAAAAATGTACAAATTATTAGAAACCAAGCTAACTACTTACTCAATTTAAGCCTTCTATATGTCGAACCACTTGAAGCTTTCTTTCTCCTATTTTTTTCTTAGTTTCGGTCTTTTGAGAGAAAGATGAACACACTTTCTTTTCTTTTATTAATTATACATTTTATCACTTATTTTATTACCTAATGACATGTAATATAATAATAAACAATTATGCTACTATTACATGCAAATGATGGCCGTCCACTAGGCTTAATCTTTTGGCTAATTTACACTTTTAATACCTCAATTTAAGAAGCCACCTCCAATTTAGTACTTACACATTCTATCACCAAATTTTCCTTTTATGCAATTAAACCCCTTTTTACAATTAAGCACTAAAACGACCAAATTTTAATACGAAAATTTCACACACACTAATCCACATATAATAAGCATTTAAAATAATATAAAATTATTATTCTGATTCGGATTCGTGGTCCCGAAACCACCATTTCGATTAGGGCTAATGTAACACCCCAAACCCGGCCCATGCGTTACGACCAGATCTGACATGTCACATGAATTAAAACGTATTTATGAACTTGTAATTCGTACTAAAATAAGTATTATTTGGAAAAACCAGTTTGAAAAAAATATTTGATAAAAATACTACTAATCCCGAGAGGTTAATTGAAGAATTGATATTCAAATTCGTGAAATTTTAAAATCGTGACTTTTGAAAATAATGTCGATAATCCGAAAGGGAATCCGAGTTAAATTATTTATAAATATGTTATAAAATTGTTTTATTAATCAACTTTGGAAAAAAACCGTTATTTATGATTTTAGAAAAATCCTCGCTTTTAAATAGATTTTAAGTAAAATAATAAATACGTCCAAACATAAAACAAATTAAAGTTTATCCTGAGGCCTTATTACAACTTTAAACCCAAAATAGTAAAAGTAATAAAGTAAACGTAAATAGAAATCTAAAGTTCAAAAAAACACCACTTCAAGTATGGCCTCCATCGAGTCATCCATGGCCCAAGTCCACCTCATTGAGCATTACACCGCAAGGGTTAAGGAAAAGGGTGAGTTGCTAGAACTCGATGTATAATCCCCTTACCGTTATCCACTGGCCTGAATTCATTTAGCAATAACTTGGGCTTAAGCCCATTTACATAATCAATAACAAAATGAAGTTAATGTATGCAACCCAACCCATCCATCCATCACACCCCGACCACCCAATCACACCAGTGGGGATCAAGTCAACCCACCCCGCCGCTCACTGTCAATCAGCTGCAATCAAATTGCTTTTCATAATATTTGTGGCAGAGCCACCGGAGTATCGCTGCAGTCAAGCTTCTTTCATATAGTATTTTCATGGTCAAGACACCGAAATCATAAGTAAACATTATAATGAATATTTTGTGGCAATGCCACCAGGCTACACTGCTCTTCATACATTTTTCCCAACCCATGCGATATGTAACATGCAACATACATGATAAAGCATAATATCCACATATATGTACAACAATCATTAATCCAATAATTTATTATGGTGAATCGGCACATTATAGAACTTTGTAATTCGGCTCACTAAGGCATTCTAGCAATTCGGCCCATAGGGGCATTTTCATAAATTTAACAATTTTAATACCGATTTTGACAAATCTATAGAAATAATGTAGTTTAAGCAAATTTCTCGATTTGTGCCATATTACGATTTTTAGCCATATAAATAATAACGATCTATTTTCCAACGTGATATCTAATCATGAATCTACGGGATTTCGGTGTGAGATTACACACCTGATTACGGTAAGAATTAATCCTTCTTGATCGTCGGCACCTAAATCACCATTACTCTCTATTAATCCAACAAACGAGATTTTATTAGTCTAAATCTAAATCAAATGATCTATTGAAATGCTTACCCTTAGTATCGTGAACGACCACGATTTGTCTATTTTCACCGGATGATGGTCCACAACCCGGTGGAAAATCCCGAACCACCGATACCGCCCTTCGTTTGAACTTAGGAGTAGGAATCGCAAATCCACTCCGTTTGTGTTCTCCAATCGCTTTTCCTTTTGAATCGGTACCACTTGCCTCCATTGGGAAAAGTCTTAATCAAAACGATATTACGATGATATAAATCGATTGTTTAAGGAAAAGGTTCAGCTTACCACTATTTCTGTAGGATCAACAAGTGAAAAAAAACGATCGATATGATCCCTATAATAACCGATTAGTCACAACCATCATTCCGTTTAGCAAACTAATCAAACAATGAGCGAGATCGAAATAATCCATAAAGAAACTTCTTACCTTACGATAATAAATCTGATTTCCACCGATTGGGCTTACGACTACGGATGATTCGACTAAATGAAAGATTCGGCCAACCCCACAAGAATACTACAAAATAGAAGATGATCACGAAATGAGGGAGTAGAAGAGAGGAATGTTTCGATTTAGAGAACCATCCAAAGAGAAGGTACATATTCAGCAAAAAGAAAATACAAGGATAGAATAGAGCCACTTACCGTTTCGATCAAAGAAGAGATACTCAACTGGCAAGATGGAGAAGAGAAGATGATAGAAATTTTGCTATTGATGAGAAAAGAATAAAGAAGATTCGGCCAAACAAAGTTGTGTCGATTAAAGAGATAGGGAGAATGGTTGATGAAATGGTCAAAAAAAAGAAGGGATGGAGAAAAAGAATGCTAGGTAATTTCGGCTAACAACAAAAGAAGATGAACCAAAAATGAGTTGAGGGTTACGGCAAAACAAAGGAAAAGAAAGATGAACAAATGGCTAGTGTGTTTCGGCTACAACAAGAGAAAAAAAAGTGCACAATTTGGCTTTAGAGTTTCGGCAAGCAGAAGAAAAAAAATTGGAAAAGAAAGCACCAAGAAAATGCTAAAAAAAATAAGCCTCTCAAGCACTAAAACTAGCAAAAAGACTAGGAAAATTCGGCTCCCAAGACCCCCTCCCAAAACCGTGCACTCTTTTACCAAAAAGGATCAAAATTGACCAAAAATTCTTTCCAAAACATCTTTCCCAAAATTGGCCAACATATCCCCCTTCTTACTCCTTTCTTTTACTTCTTTCCTTATTCTCCTCCTTACCTTATTTCCTTAGCCATCTTTCCATCAATAAAAAGTCTTCCTTACCTTATTTAAGACCATGGCCGACACTTGGAAGGGAAGCACAAAAATTTAATCAAAATTTTTGCACTAGGTGGGATTCGAACTTCTCCCCAAAAGCCCTTCATGTGACGCCACAACCTCCTTGCCATAAGCTCACTTATGCTATCAAAATACACACTTACCTTCTCTGCTTAAAGTGCTTAAACACAAAAATTTTGCTAAGGCCCAACTCAACCCCGAGCCTTCTTAGAACTCCTAAACATACGCAATTAACATTCTTAACTAGCCTATTGTATGATGTAAAGTAAATTATAAAATCCTGAATTTTAGGATGTTACAATTCTACCCCCTTAAAGAAATTTCGGCCTCAAAATTTACCTGATTAAAAGAGATGAGGATATTGTTGTCGAATCGTGTCCTCTGGCTCCCATGTAGCTTCCTCTGACCCGTGATTACGCCATAAAACTTTGACTAACGGAACTGACTTCTTTCTTAGCACCTTAATATCCCAATCTAAAATCTGTATTGGCTCTTCTTCAAATGACAAGTCAGGTCTTATCTCAACTTTCTCCACTGGTACGATATGAGATGGATCCGAGTGATAACGCCTTAACATCGAGACATGAAATACACTATGTATCTGACTTAACTCCGGAGGTAAGTCCAGCTAATAAGCCACTAGCCCAACACGCTTCAGTACACGGTATGGTCCGATGAACCTGGGCTTAACTTGCCCTTCCGTCTAAATCTTAAGATCTTCTTCTGAGGTGAGACCTTCAAAAAGACTTGATCTCCCACCGCAAACTCTATATCCTTACGCTTCAGATTCGTGTACGATTTCTGTCTGTCCGAAGCTTCTTTTAAACGAGCCCGAATTACCTTAACTTTTTCCTTCGTCTCTGAGATCAACTCTGGACCCAATAACTGTCGCTCTCCTAGCTCAGTCCAGCAAGTAGGAGTACGACACCTACGGCCATACAATGCCTCGTAGGGTGCCATCTGGATACTGGATTGATAGCTGTTGTTGTATGCAAACTCTGCCAATGGTAGAAAATCTTCCCAACTACCCTTGAAGTCGATCACACAGCCCCTTAACATGTCTTCTAGAATCTGGATAACCCTCTCCGACTGACCATCAGTCTGCGGATGAAATGCCGTGCTGAAATTTATCCTTGTACCCAAAGCTTCATGTAAAGCTTTCCAGAACCGTGATGTAAACCAAGAATCCCTGTCTGATATGATAGACACTGGTACCCCATGTAACCTTACGATCTCTGCTACATACAACTTGGCCAACTTCTGCAACGAATAATCCGTACGAACAGGTAGGAAATGAGCAGTCTTCGTTAACCGATCCACTATAACCCATACTAAATCTTTCTTAGTAGGCGTTAAGGGTAACCCACTAACAAAATCCATCGTTATCCTTTCCCATTTCCATAATGGAATTTTCACTGGTTGTAGCAACCCTGTCGGCAGTTGATGTTCTGGCTTCACCTGCTGACATGTCAAGCACTTGCTCACGAAGTCGGTAACCTCCCGTTTCAACCCTGGCCACCAATACTGCTCACGGAGGTCTCGGTACATCTTATTTCCCCCGGGGCGCATAGCATATGGGCTACTATGCGCCTCACGCAGAATCATTTGTCTCAATTCTGAATCCCTGGGCATACAAACTCTTTCGCGGAAACACAATACTCCATCACTATTCAACCCAAAATCCCCTATCTCACCACCTTCCACTTGTTGAAGCCGAGAACTCAATCTTTCATCTGACAACTGCTTTTCCTTAATCTGATTTACCCATGCAAGCTTCACCTGAAGTTCGGCTAACAGACTACCATCTTCATAAAGGCTGAGATGAGCAAACAATGCTCTCAAATCTGATATCACCTTACGACTCAACGCATCTGCCACTAAGTTAGCTTTTCCTGAATGATACTCGATTGAGAAGTCATAATCCTTCAACAGTTCTATCCACCTCCGCTATCTTAAGTTCAACTTCTTCTGGGTAAGGAGGTACTTCAGACTCTTATGATCCGTATAGATAATCGACTTCTCCCCGTACAGAGAGTGTCTCCATATCTTCAGAGCAAACACCACTGCAGCTAACTCCAAATCATGCATGGGATAATTTATCTCATGCGGCCTTAATTGACGAGATGCATAAGCCACCACTTTTCCCACTTGCATCAACACACATCCCAAGCCCGTGTGTGACGCATCACAATAAACATTGAACTCTTTACCAGCCTCAGGCTGAATCAATACTGGTGCTTCTGTCAGAATCTTCTTCAATTTCTCAAAGCTCTCCTGCTGCTTATCTGACCACACAAATGGTACTCCCTTACGCAACAGCTTAGTTAGGGGTACAATAATCAACAAAAACCCCTCAACGAATCGCCTGTAATACCCAGCCAAACATAGAAAACTTCGAATTTCTGCCACTGACTTCGATGGCTTCCAATCCAATACAGCCTCGACCTTTCGGGGATCAACTCTAATTCCTTCAGCAGACACTACATGCCCCAAAAAGGTCACTTCCCTCAGCCAAAATTCACACTTACTGAATTTGGCATACAATTGCTTCTCCCTTAATATCTATAATACGACCCGTAAATGCGAATCATGCTCCTCTTCAGTCTTTGAGTACACCAAGATGTCATCTATGAACACCACCACAAACCGGTCTAGATAGGGTTGGAAGACTCGGTTCATCATGTCCATAAATGCAGCTGGTGCATTAGTCAACCCAAACGGCATCACTAAAAACTTGTAATGCCAATAACGAGTTCAGAACGTAGTCTTGTGAATATCCGCCTCCTTGACTTTTAACTGGTGATACCCCGATCTCAAGTCTATTTTTGAGAAAACTGAAGCTCCTCGCAACTGATCGAACATATCATCGATCCTCGGTAACGGATACTTGTTCTTGATCGTCAACTTATTCAATTGTCTATAATCGATGTACATACGCATCGACCCATCCTTTTTCTTAACGAACAAAATCGGTGCTCCCCATTGTGACACACTTGGTCGAATAAATTCGCGATCCAACAACTCTTGAATTTCAGCCTTAAGCTCCGCTAACTCCTTCAGCGCCATTCTATAAGGAGCAATGGACACCGGAGCCGTCCCTGGCAATAGCTCAATGCCAAACTCCACCTCCCGATCCGGAGGCAATCCTGGAAGCTTCTCGAGAAAAACGTCTGAAAACTCTTTCACCGTTCTAACACTCTCTACCGAAAATTCTTTGGCATCCAAAGCACTGTTAAAGGCTAGGAATGCTCCACACCCTTTCCGTACCAACTTTTCTGCCTTTAAAGCAGATACCACATTAGACAGATAGTTCCGTCTTTCACCTATCACCATCATTTCCTTATCCTCTGAAGTTCTTAATACCATCTTCTTTGCAGCATAATCCAAGTTTGCACGATGCTTAACCAGCCAGTCCATGAACAAAATAAGATCGAACTCACCGAATGGCAGTTCCATCAAATCCACCAGAAATACTTCCCCTTGAATTTCTAAGGGCACATCCTTAAATATCTTGTTTACTACCACCGACTGTCCTAAAGGGCTAATCACAGTTGTTTCTCTAGCAATAATCTTAGATCTAATATTCAGAGTTCCAGACACAGTACACGCAACATACAAATAGGTAGATCCAATGTCTATCAAAGCAGTAACAGGTACATCAGATATGAATAACGTACCGATTATGACGTCAGGTGCATCGCCATCCTCTCGACGTCTGATCGCATAGACCAACCCTGGCTGTCTCGCCTCCATGTTACCCCTGTTACCGGTACCTCTACCCGGTGCACCCTGACCTCGTCCTACGCTATTACCACCTCGACCTGGCCCACGGCCTCTCGGCGGCTGCTGAGCGCCTCCAGCTGGCTGCGCAAATTTGTTATGAACTGCCTGAGTTTGATCAGGCTTTCGAGGGTAATCCCTAAACCGATGGTCCTTGGATCCACATCTGAAACAACCACCAGTTCTCTTCCAGCATTCACCCGAATAAAGTTTCCCACAATCCACGCAAGGTCATGGATCGATTGGTAGCAAATTGGAACTCTCACTCGAATCGGCTCCTCATTCCTGGGCCTTTTCGAACTCCTCCGCGGGACTCGAATACCTGAGTCTCTCTTGTTCCTGCCCCTATCCTTGTCTCGATTTTGCCGTTCCGAATGCTTTACTTCTTCAGTAATCTTAGCTTTTTCTACCAGTGTTGCGAAATTCCTCTCCTTCTGTGGGGCTATCAATACCCGCAACTCATCACGCAACCTGTCCTCAAAACGCACACAGCGTTCATAATCAGTCTGCACTATTCCCCGGGCATATCGACTCAGACGCAGAAACTCCGCCTCGTAAGCTCCCACGAATTTACCTCCTTGGACTAGATTCAGGAATTCCTTCCTTCGGGCATCCACATAACTAGCCCCGACATATTTTCCCCGAATCTTTGTCTTAAAGAAATCCTGTAATCTGATCACCTGAGTGCCTTCCCGAACAGTGAGCCACCACTGATACACCTCGTCTCTCAACAACGACACCACCCCTTTCAGTTTCTGCTCAGCGGTGCAATCCAGGTCGTCCATAATCCGCTCCACTGCCTCAAGCCAGTACTCTGCTACATTAGGGGCTACACCCGAAATATCCCTAAAAACTTCAGCCCCATTCGATCTGAGTCGCTCTGATATTGACCCACAAGCTGTCGACCCAGTTCTTGCCCCAGCAACCCTTTCTAGAACTCGCAACATCGCTTGGGACAGAGCTTCGTCCTCTCTCATTCGATCATGTGACCCAGCTTCAGTCACAGGTGACGCAGGGGCGTCCATTTCTGGCATATGTCCCGATGCCTTGGATACAACTCTAGCACCTTGGCCTCTACCACAGCCACGTCTACCGCGTCTACCGCGTCTACGTCCTCTAGCGCTCATGTTTACTAAATCGATTTAATCTAATTACAAGTCTTATGAATCAGTATATTATTTAATGTTTATTAAACAATGTTTTATGAAGTATAGGAAGTAAAGTCGTTTTCGCAAAACGTATCCTAAGGTCTCAATCTATATAGTTTTAGCTCCTAAAGCTAAAAGTTCTAGAGTATTTCTACAGTCATACCACAATAATCATAAAATGAAAACATAAACTTACTTGACTTGGTGTCGGATACCCGTGGTGCCATACTTCCTTTAGATCATGTATTTATAATTTAAAATTTTAAACAGCTTTGGAAAACGCTTTTGAATCCAAACCACAGCTGAGTTTTGCAACCGGGCTCTGATACCATAAAATGTAACACGCCAAACCCGGCCCATGCGTTGCGACCGGATCTAACATGTCACATGAATTAAAATGTATTTATGAACTTGTAATTCGTAGTAAAATAAGTATTATTTGGAAAACCAGTTTGAAAAAAATATTTGATAAAAATACTACTAATCTCGAGAGGTTAATTGAAGAATTGATATTCAAATTCGTGATATTTTAAAATCGTGACTTTTGAAAATAATGTCGATAATCCGAAAGGGAATCCGAGTTAAATTATTTAAAAATATGTTATAAAATCCTTTTGTTAATCAACTTTGGAAAAAAACCGTTATTTATGATTTTAGAAAAATCCCCGTTTTAAAAAATTTAAGTAAAATAATAAATACGTCCAAACATAAAGCAAATTAAAGTTTATCCCATAGGCTTTATTACAACTTTAAACCCAAAATAGTAAAAGTAATAAAGTAAACGTAAATAGAAATCTAAAGTTCGAAAAAAACACCACTTCCAAAGTATGGCCTCCATCGAGTCATCCATGGCCCAAGTCCACCTCACTGAGCATTACCTGCAAGGGTTAAGGAAAAGGGGTGAGTTGCTAGAACTCAGTGTATAATCCCCTTATCGTTATCCACTGGGCCTGAATTCATTTAGCAATAACTTGGGCTTAAGCCCATTTACATAATCAATAACAAAATAAAGATAATGTATGCAACCCAACCCATCCATCCATCACACCCCCGACTAGCCAATCACACCTGTGGGGATCAAGTCAACCCACCCCGCCGCTCACACCAATCGCTGCAGTCAAGCTGCTTTTCATAATATTCATGGAAGAGCCATCGGAGTATCACTGCAGTCAAGCTGCTTTCATATAGTATTTTCGTGGTCAAGCCACTGAAATCATAAGTAAACATTATAATGAATATTTTGTGGCAATGCCACCAGGCTACACTGCTCTTCATACATTTTTCCCAACCCATGCGATATGTAACATGCAACATACATGATAAAGCATAATATCCACATATATGTACAACAATCATTAATCCAATAATTTATTACGGTTAATCGGCACATTATAGAACATTATAATTCGGCTCACTAAGGCATTCTAGCAATTCGGCCCATAGGGGCATTTTCATAAATTTAATAATTTTAATACCGATTTTGACAAATCTATAGAAATAATGTAGTTTAAGCAAATTTCTCGATTTGTGCCATATTATGATTTTTAGCCATATAAATAATAACGGTCTATTTTCCAACGTGATATCTAATCATGAATCTACGGGATTTCGGTGTGAGATTACACACCTGATTACGGTAAGAATTAATCCTTCTTGATCGTCGGCACCTAAATCACCATTACTCTCGATTAATCCAACAAACGAGATTTTATTAGTCTAAATCTAAATCAAACGATCTATTGAAACGCTTACCCTTAGTATCGTGAAGGACCACGATTTGTCTATTTTCACCGGATGATGGTCCACAACCCGGTGGAAAATCCCGAACCACGTATACCGCCCTTCGTTCGAACTTAGGAGTAGGAATCGCAAATCCACTCCTTTTGTGTTCTCCAATCGCTTTTCCTTTCGAATCGGTACCACTTGCCTCCATTGGAAAAAGTCTTAATCAAAATGATATTACGATGATATAAATCGATTGTTTAAGGAAAAGGTTCGGCTTACCACTATTTCCGTAGGATCAACAAGTGAAAAAAAAAGATCGATATGATCCCTATAATAACTGATTAGTCACAACCATCATTCCGTTTAGCAAACTAATCAAACAATGAGCGAGATCGAAATAATCCATAAAAAAACTTCTTACCTTACGATGATAAATCTGATTTCAACCGATTGGGCTTACGACTACGGATGATTCGACTAAATGAAAGATTCGGCCAACCCCACAAGAATACTACAAAATAGAAGATGATCACGAAATGAGGGAGTAGAAGAGAGGAATGTTTCGATTTAGAGAACCATCCAAAGAGAAGGTACATATTCGACAAAAAGAAAATACATGGATAGAATAGAGCCACTTACCGTTTCGATCAAAGAAGAGATACTCAACTCGCGAGATGGAGAAGAGAAGATGATAGAAATTCAGCTATTGATGAGAAAAGAATAAAGAAGATTCGGCCAAACAAAGTTGTGTCAGTTAAAGAGATAGGGAGAATGGTTGATGAAATGGTCAAAAGAAAAGAAGGGATGGAGAAAAAGAATGCTAGGTAATTTCGACTAACAACAAAAGAAGATGAACCAAAAATGAGTTGAGGGTTACGGCAAAACAAAGGAAAAGAAAGATGAACAAATGGCTAGTGTGTTTCGGCTACAACAAGAGAAAAAGAAGTGCAGAATTTGTCTTTAGAGTTTCGGCAAGCAAAAGAAAAAAAATTAGAAAAGAAAGCACCAAGAAAATGCTAAAAGAAAATAAGCCTCTCAAGCACTAAAACTAGCAAAATGACTAGGAAAATTCGGCTCCCAAGACCCCCTCCCAAAGCCGTGCACCCTTTTACCAAAAAGGATCAAAATTGACCAAAAATTCTTTCCAAAACATCTTCCCCAAAATTGGCCAACATATCCCCCTTCTTACTCCTTTCTTCTACTTCTTTCCTTATTCTCCTCCTTACCTTATTTCATTAGCCATCTTTCCATCAATAAAAAGTCTTCCTTACCTTATTTAAGACCATGGCCGACACTTGGAAGGGAAGCACAAAAATTTAATCAAAAATTTTTGCACTAGGTGGGATTCGAACTTCTCCCCAAAAGGCCTTCATGTGACGCCACAACCCCTTGTATCTTGCCTTCACTTGGCTCGATCCAATATAAGGGTGTACGACATTTTCGACCGTACAATGCTTCATAGGGTGCCATTTTAATATTTGATTGAAAACTGTTGTTGTATGCAAATTCAATCAAAGGTAGGTATCGTTCCCATGTACCTTCAAACTCAAGAACGCAACATCTCAACATGTCCTCGAGTGTTTGGATAACACTCTCGGACTGACCATCCGACTGAGGGTGAAAAGCTGTACTAAAATGTAACTTAGTACCTAAAGTATCCTGCAGTTTCTTCCAAAACCGTGATGTGAACCTCGGATCTCTATCCGAAACAATAGACACAGGTACTCCTTGTAATCGCACGATTTGCGATATGTACAACTCAGCTAACTTATCAAGTGAGAAATCTGTACGTACCGGAGTAAAATGGGCCGATTTCGTCAATCTATCAACAATAACCCAGATTGAATCTTTCTTACTCGACGTCAACGGCAAACCCGATACGAAATCCATCGTGACTCGTTCCCATCTCCACTCAGGTACCATAATTGGTTGGAGTAGTCCCGATGGTACTTGATGCTCAGCTTTCACTTGTTGGCATGCTAAACACTTCGATACATAGTCCGAGATGTCTCGTTTCATACCATGCCACCAGTAATACTGTTTCAAGTCGTTATACATTTTTGTACTACCCGGGTGAATCGAAAATCTACTATTATGAGCTTCATCACAAATCATTCGAATCAATTCAAGGTTCTTAGGCACACATATCCGATTCTTGAATCGTAGGCATCCCTCAGCATCTATCTAAAAATCTGAATCCACACACGAGCCACAATGACTCTTTATTGCTTTTAGATCATCATCAAACTCTTGAGCTTCTCGAATCTGCTGTACAAACAATGGTCTCGCTTCCAACTCGGCAATGATCACACCATCCTTGGTCATAGCTATATCCGCATTCATTGCGCGTAGAGTAAATAGTGACTTTCAGCTAAGTGCATCGGCAACTACATTAGCCTTTCCCGGATGATAATCAATCATGAGCTCGTAGTCTTTCAACAGTTCTAACCATCGTCGCTGTCTCAAATTCAAATCCTTCTGAGTCATTAAATACTTAAGACTCTTATGATCCGAATAGACGTGGCATTTCTCACCGAATAGATAATGACGCCATATTTTCAAAGCAAAAACTATAGCGGCCAACTCAAGGTCGTGCGTCGGATAATTCCTCTCGTGCGGTTTCAACTGTCTCGAAGCATAGGCTACAACTTTACCCTCCTGCATTAAAACACAACCCAACCCATTTAAGGATGCATCGCTGTAAATAACGAACTCCTTACCCAACTCTGGCTGAACCAGCACTGGAGCTTCCGTTAGTAAGGTCTTCAGTTGATCAAAACTCTTCTGACACCTTTCTGACCATTCGAATTTAACGTCTTTCTGTAATAGCTTTGTCATCGGTGATTCTATCATAGAAAACCCTTTCACGAAGCGTCTATAATATCCGGCGAGTCCCAGAAAGCTACGAACCTCAGAAACATTCCGAGGAGGTTTCCAATCAAGTATAGCCGAAACTTTACTCGGGTCAACTCGAATGCCCGATGCTGAGATAACATGCCCCAGGAAGCTAAATTCATTCAACCAAAACTCACATTTGCTGAACTGCACGTACAGCTGCTTATCACGCAAAATCTGTAACACCAGCCTCAAATGCTCAGCATGCTTGGTTTCGTCACGTGAATAGATCATTATGTCATCTATGAATACAACCACAAACCAATCAAGATACGGTCTAAATACCCGATTCATCAGATCCATGAAAACAGCAGGGGCATTAGTGAGTCCAAACGGCATCACTAAGAACTCATAATGGTCGTATCTCATCCGAAAAGCAGTCTTTAGTATATCTGAGTCCCTAACTCGCAACTGATAATAACCTGACCTTAGATCAATTTTCGAGAACACCGAGGCTCCCTTAAGCTGATCGAATAAATCGTCAATGCGTGGCAACGGATATTTATTCTTTACGGTCACCTTATTGAGTTGTCGATAATCGATGCACATTCTCAAAGTTCTGTTCTTCTTTTTCACAAATAGGACTGGCGCACCCCAGGGTGAGAAACTCGGTCGAGCGAAACCTCTATCTGTCAATTCTTGAAACTGAGCTTTCAACTCTTTTAGTTCGGTCGGTGCCATTCTATACGGAGCTATTGAAATCAGGGTTGTCCCTGGCACTAACTCTTATACCAATAAAATGTAACACCCCTCACCCGTATCCGTCGCCATATTAGGGTTAAGAGGTATTACTATACTAATCCCCAAATCAGCATATACATACATATCATTTCAACATAGCAATGTATATATATACATCTCAATTTTTTTTTCTATCCGAATATACCCTTAAGAAAGTTTTACTAAAACATTTACGAGTATATATATATAAATCACGATTCTATAATACCAATACACATAAAAGTAAATTTATAACAAATAGTACAAATTACTATTCATTTGGTAAGTAAACCATAATGGCCGAATATGCATCTAATAAAAAAATTCATTCTACTAATAAAGTACCAAACACTTTAAGTAAATAAACTCATATTCAATCTTTCATAGATATCATTATCGAATCAATGAAATGAATATACCATAATTTAATTATTATTGCCTTGCACCACGGTCACATATATAGAATATCACATAGATATCCCATAACTTAACATATCGTATAAGTATACATGTATATATATACACATAAGTTTATCCAACATTCGAATATATTATGAACCTCACTCAAACCATATTTATACTCCAAACTCATACAAGCCATAGCCAAATATCCACAATTAAGTACTCATCAATTCCCTCGTTATTATATCACCTTATATATATATACATACACAAAATTACAACTTATATCATGCATATCTAGTCACGTAGATACATTCAAATAAGCATGCCAATATAATTAATCATCTCATTGCCATATATGTACCATATCCAACCAATTTCTAGAAACTCAATCTCACAAATATCTATTAAGAAATAGCTTTCAACTAGGCATTTTTATATATGCATACTAAAATACTCAAATAGTAAATTTATAAAATAACAAACTAAAAAATAAATTCAATTAAAGAAACATAGCCATCTTCGCATGGCATATGTATATATATACATATAACCATCAATTAGGTCAACTCAAAACGGTTTAGTCTATACATGCCATATACTTAAAGTTTATACACAAAAGAGATACCCAAAATGTCGTTGATAGTGTGATGTACTGCCAAAATGATCCCCGAGCTCAAGCCTTGACTTCAGAGAATCTATAAAACAATATAACAAACACACCAAGTAAGCTATTATAGCTTAGTAAATTTCAAGCATTTAACTCACATATAAACTTTATCAAGATCAAATAAATTATTTCATTCACAATCTCATTGCCGAATAATCAACCATTCAAAGATAGATTTTGTAACTACATTATATGCATGTATAAATATGTATATACTTTTTATACAACCATCACATGAATAAAATGAACAGCATATATATTTCCTTTTTTTACCAAAATCTCTACTTACAATTTAAACCATCTTCATTCATAAAGTATCATAAATAATACATACTTTTAGTTACTTACCTTCCAACCTTAACTAATAGTGCATAGCTTAATGATACACTTGCCTATTACTCGTACCCACCTTAATAAAACGAGCCTAACATGTATTATCAACTTGTATCTTTGTTAGCTGAATTTAGTAATGTACCGCACACATAGTGCTGTTACTTTAGCAATTCCCGCACACTTAGTGCCAACTTTCCGTAACGTATCGCACACATAGTGTTGTTACTTTAATAATTCGCACACATACTGCCAACCTTCCAAAACGTATCACACACATAGTGCCGTTACTTTAATAATTCGCACACATAGTGCCAACCTTCCGTAACGTATCGCACACATAGTGCCGTTACTTTAATAATTCGCACACATAGTGCCAACTTTCTGTAACGTATCGCACATATAGTGCCGTTACTTTAATAATTCGCACACTTAGTGCCTTGTATCCGATTTCGCACACTTAGTGCTCGGTGATATGCTCGCACACTCAGTGCCTTTCATAACCTGTTGTTCATTCAGTTCCATACATACACAAACGAGAACCAATCCACTGAATCACATATAATTACATACACCAAGATATGTCCTTAATATTTTCTATCCAAATTTATAACACATTCGGTAAAGCCATTGTCATGTACCCAACTATTCCATTTAAAATCAATCACATTCTAGCATAATATCCCAAATACTTAATTACATCATTAACAATAAAATGCCTTTTTCATGCAATTATGCCCAACTATAAACAACCTCACATTTAGCCAATTTACATCAAACATAATAACACATTCGGCAATATATAATTTAACATACCTATCTCCTCTTAATAAAAGTTTATATTATAAAATAAAATTCCATTTAACTCAGTTGCTTAAAACTTACCTCGGAAGTTGACGAATTAAGCTTCCCGGCTATTCGTTTAATTTTGTTTTTCCCCGATCCAATCCCGTTTCTTTTTATTCTCGATCTAAACAAATTCCAATTTAAACTCATTCAAATGTATATTCATTCAATTCGATCCAAAATCATATATTTATGAAATTTACCATTTTACCCCTAACATTTGTAATTTTTACAATTTAGTCCCTATTGCACAAAATACAAAAATACACAAAATTTGAACAAAATCCTTAAGAGCCGAATTTTCCTCCTCCCATTTCAAACCTATACAACTCATTTCTTGACCTTCCATTCCTCTAAAATTTTCCTTTTTGTAATTTAATCCAAATCACCTTACTTCATCAAAGGTTCAACAATAACACTTGTTCATCTATCACATACTATTTACATTTCATCACTAAGCAACATAAACATCTAACTACCATTCATGGCATCTCACAAAAATCACAACCAAATTAAAAATTTGAACATGGGTTAGTTAAAACTCAAAACAACTATCTCAAAAATGTAAAAATTATTAGAAACCAAGCTAACTACTTACTCAATTTAAGCCTTCTATGTGCCGAACCACTTGAAGCTTTCTTTCTCTTATTTTTTTTCTTAGTTTCAGTGTTTTGAGAGAAAGATGAACACACTTTCTTTTCTTTTATTAATTATACATTTTATCACTTATTTTATTACCTAATGACATGTAATATAATAATAAACAATTATGCTACTATTACATGCAAATGATGGTCGTCCACTAGGCTTAATCTTTTGGCTAATTTACACTTTTAATACCTCAATTTAAGAAGCCACCTTCAATTTAGTACTTACACATTCTATCACCAAATTTTCCTTTTATGCAATTAAACCCCTTTTTACAATTAAGCACTAAAATGACCAAATTTTAATACGAAAATTTCACACACACTAATCCACATATAATAAGCATTTAAAATAATATAAAATTATTATTCCGATTCAGATTCGTGGTCCCAAAACCACCGTTCTGATTAGGGCTAAATTCAGGATGTTACAGTAAACGTGGCCCAGCCACTAAAATCAGAATACATGGCGAAGCCACTAGAACAGAAAAAACGTGGCAGAGCCACTAGCACAGTACTTCATCCGAATCAGAATCCCAACCCCAGTGCAGAATGTCGTTTCATAAATATTACGTGTATGTAGTATGTCATATTCATAACCAGTCATATATATATCGTACACACATCACTTAAACTACCACTAGGGGTATAATGGTCTTTTCGACAGTTAGGGGTAAAACAGCAATTTCACCCCTCAGGGGTTTTTCGGTAATTCTACCCTACAATGATATTTCGGTTGTTTTGCTCACTAGGGGTATTTTAGTCATTTTACTCATTAAGGGTATTTCAGTCATTTTACTTATTAAGGGTATTTCAGTCATTTTACTCATTAAGGGTATTTCAGTCATTTTACTCATTAAGGGTATTTCAGTCATTTTACGACCTTTCCTAAGGCCTACAGTCGCCTCGAGCGACACAGATAATCCATTTGGTCGAAACAGTGTAAATGGGCTCAAAACCCAATATTCGGCCCAAATGGGCCCACACGCTCGTGTGGCCCGTTTGGCCCAAATCCTATCACAGTTATGTGATCTACGTATCCCCAAAACAGTTTCTACTACTTTTCGTAAATTTTACTCAGGTGGGGTCCACGAGCCCATTGGGCCCACACAGCCTATTTCGGCCCAACGAGGCCCATATCGGCCTAAGCCCATGTAACACCCTAAACCCGGCCCAAACATTACGACCGAATTTGGTATGCTACGGAGGAAAAACTTTTGAAAATCCCTTTTTAAGTCGTTTTAAATTTTGATAAAAGATATTGTTTTGATTTAAAACAGTTGAGGAGGTGTTATGAAGAAAGCATTACTTAATGTCATTTAAAAATATACTAAGTTAGGTTATTACTGATTTCAAGTGTACCCGATGGCACAATAAAACATTTTTACTGAATTAATTTGAGAAAAACATGTGTACCCATTTTAATATCATAAAATAGTTAAGCAATTTATCAAAACATAAAATAATCCAAGTGCAAATTTTAGGAGGCCTTATTACATCTTAAACAAAATAAATCAAACCCATATTAAAATAAAAATAGTTCCAAATCCACCTAGTCCATATTTTCATTGCATGGCCGCCTCGAGTTCATCCGGCTCCTTATCCGCAACTACGAGTCACCTGAAAATGTTAAAGGAAAAAGGTGAGTCATCAAGACCCAATGTGTAACCCTTTTTCCCGGTTTAATGTAACATCATACACAAATCATAATTAATTTAATATGCACAAGTTTAATATGCACCCAACCTAGCCATCCGTACGCCTTTCTCTACCCCGTGTGGTACCAAACCACTGGTGGTGCCAAACCACTGGTGACGTATAGTCACGAAATCCATCAATATTGTGGTACCAAACCACTAGTGACCCGAAGTCACAATCAAATGATGGGGCCAACCCATCGTGTGATACCAAATCACTGGCAGACGATCCCATATCTCAAAGTGGGGCCAACCCACGCGGTGGTATCAACCACGAGGGACAAGTCGCTATGAGGTGCCAAACCTCTGGAGGCACCAAACCTCTCACGGTGACCGTAGTCACAATGTGTTACCAAAACACCGGTGTCCGTCGACACAATATCACCGCCCCTCCACTCATCAACCCATATCAACAATTATATACTTTTCTTTGAAATCATGATAATAGGTTTATTTAACAACGGTCATAGATTTATCATTACCATAAACCAAATATTACACATACCAAATGTGACATGCTTCCCAAAAGCATCAAATAATAATCTCAAAGTAATAAAGACTTACCCGTGTCCTTGTTAATACCATGATGGTATAACATCCATGTCTACACAAACCGATTAGGCATAATATAACACTTAGCATATTTAAAAGATTATAAGATGTGTATGCACACACCTGATACTAACGAGAGTCCTAAATCCCGAATAGACAAATCGGCCACACAAGTTTTCCTTGCCCCCAAAAGCCTTCGAACACTAGCCAACACACTCCTAAATGTGAACCGGTCTCACTTCCCTACAACCAACCATCATCATTAAGGTTATTAGCCTTCTCACTTAAACGAAAACTTAAAAGAATAATCCTTTGAAATAAACCCTTACCACCTTACCAAAATCAATTGATAGAAAAGTCCCGAGGAAAACTATGCTACCTTTAATATTCGGCCAAAGTGATTCAAGATAGGAGAAGAAAATTTTCGGCACAAAAAAGAGGTATATTCGGCTAAAGAATAAAAAGAAAATAATAGGAAAAGGGAATAGAGTTTCGGCAAAGAAGAGAGTATAGAAGATTTTTGGTGTTTAAGCAAAACAAATAGGAGAACAAGATGTTGATGAATGTTTCGGTTTTGAGAGAATGAAATGGAGAAAATAGAAGATGAGCAAAAGAAATGACCAAATGGTCAAAAGAGTTTAGGCTTATCACAAGGTAAAATCCGGCCAAAAGAAAAGAAAAGAGATTGAGAGAGAATTGCAACCTTTTTCACCAAATGCTAGGAATGACCAAAACACTCCTAAACCTTACCAATTACTAGCATATTCGGCCAAATCCTCCCCTTAGCCACATTGCTTGAGTCAAGTTCATGGTCAATTGGCCATGAGTTAGTTTCCAAAACATTTTCCACAAACCAAGCCTTTTGTCCCCTCAATTTACCATAACTTCAAGATATCCTTCCATAACCTTAGGAATCTTATCCCTTATTCCATGCTTTCCTTTAAAATAAATTCAACTTACCAAAATGAAAGTCCAACCTATCATAATCATAGGTTGACCAGCCATTAATGCTAACATACAAAATAAACTTTTAAAAATGCTAAACATACTACTCGAACCTCTAACCTCAAGCTATAAGTTCAAACACCATAACCACTTTGCCATTAATTCCTTTTGTGCTTTAATTAACACTTAAATTAACTTAAGTGCTAACCTCACATAATCCACTTCATTAAATAAACCATACTAAGAATTATCCTACTAAACCGAGCTTACTCAAGACCCCTAATTAAGTCTTATAACACCACAAATAATATCACAGAGATTTAAACACAAGAAAAAAATAATTCAATCACAAATAGCCCCAATTTCAGGATGTTACAGTTCTACCCCCTTAAAATAATTTTGTCCTCGAAATTACCTGATCAGAAAAGATGGGGATATTGCTGCCTCATCACATTCTCGGGTTCCCACGTCGCTTCCTCCGTACCATGGTTTCACCGTAGCACTTTCACTAAAGTGCTACTTTTTACGCAAAAACTTGACATCACGTTCTAAGATCCGAATCGGCTCCTCCTCGAAAGATAGATCCGAGTTAACCTCAATCTACGCCACAGGCACAACATGCGATGGATCGGGCCGATATCGCCTAAGCATTGACACATGGAAGGCGTCGTGAATTTGCCTTAACTCTACCGGCAACTCGAGCTGGTAAGCTACCGGTCCTACTTCGCTTCAACACGATGATCTGGGCCGATGAACCTTGGGCTTAACTTCCCTTTTCGCCCAAAACGCAACACCTTTTTCCAAGGCGACACCTTGAAAAGACTTTATCTCCTACCTCGTATTCCATTTCCTTGCGCTTGAGATCGGCATATGACTTTTGCCTATCGATGCTTCCTTGAGACGAGCCCGAATTACCTTAACTTTGTCCTCCGTTTGATCACCAATTACGGACCCAAAACTCGGCGTTCACCTAACTCCGTCCAACACGTAGGAGTACGGCATTTTCGTCCATAGAGTGCTTCATATGGTGCCATTTGGATACTCGCTTGATAACTATTGTTATAAGCGAATTCCGCCAATGGTAGATACTCTTCCCAACTACCACTTTGAATCCAAAACGCAACCTCTCGGCATATCTTCTAAAATCAGTATCACTCTTTCCGATTGTCCGTCGGTTTGCGGGTGAAAAGCTATCTTTGAAGTCCAATCTCGTTCCCAAGGCACGATGCAAAACTCTCCAAAACCTTGATGTAAACCTCGGATCCCTATCCGAGATAATCGATCTTGGCACACCATGCAATCTTACTATCTCGGCTACATATAGCTTTGCTAGCTTCGGCGAATAATCTACCTCATCGGTATGAAATGCGCGACTTAGTTAGTCGATCCACAATTACCCAAACCGAGTTCTTCTTACTAGGCGTGAGGGTAATCCACTAACAAAATCCATAGTGATCCTCTCCCATTTCCATTTGAGGAATCTTCACTTTGGTTGGAGTAACCACGATGGCAACCGATGTTCAGCTTTAACTTGGCGACACGTCGGACACTTACCCACAATTCGATTACCTCACGCTTCAACCTGTGCCACCAAAACTGTTCCCGCAAATCTCCATACATCTTGCTACCTCCGGATGCATAGCGTATGGGCTGCTATGTGCATCTTGGAGAATTCTTTGCCTCAACTCCACATCTTTCGGCATACAAGCTCGCCCTTGAAAACATAACACTCCTCGCGGACAAACTGTACCCTTCCAAACCACCGTCTTGAACTTGCAACCTCCTTGCATTCAAACTGTCATCCACCAACTGCTTTTCCTTAATCTCCTCGATCCAAGTCGGTTTAACTTGCAGTTCTGCCAAAAGACTTCCGTCGTCGTATAGATCGAGATGAGCAAACATCGCTCTTAAGTCTGTCCGCGACTTTTCGGCTCAAGGCATCGCCACCACGTTCGCCTTACCGGATGGTACTCAATTGAACGATCGTAGTCTTTTAACAGATTCAATCCACCGACGCTGCCTCAAATTCAAATCCTTACGAGTCAAAAGATACCTCAAACTTTTATGATCCGTGTAGACTATTGACTTTTCCCCATACAAGTAATGCCGCCATATTTTCAAAGCGAAAACTCTGCGCCGCTAACTCCAAGTCATGCGTTGGATAGTTAACCTCATGCGGTCTTAGGCGACGGGATGCATAGGCCACTACCTTCCCTTCTTGCATCAATCGTATCCCAAACCAAGTATGGGGCGCGTCACGATGGCACCGTAAGCAACTTTCTGCCTCGGTTTGTACCAAAATCGGAGCTTAGTCAAAATCTTCCTTAGCTTGTCAAAACTTTCTTGTTGCTTCTCCGACCATACAAATGGAACTCCCTTTCTTAACAACTTAGTCAACGGCGCTGCGATTAAAGAGAATCCTTCCACAAACCTCCGATAATACCACCGCGGACCCAAAAAGCTTGAATTTACTTGCCACCGACCTAGGGGTTTCCAATCCAACACCGCTTCCACCTTGTGAGGATCTACTCTAATCCCTTCCACGACACCACATGACCTAAGAAAGCCACCTCTCTAAGCCAAAATTCACACTTACTGAATTTTGGCATATAACAGACTTCTCTCTCGATGCCCTTGTAGAACTATACGCAAATGCATGTCATGCTCCTTCTCCGTCTTTGAGTAAACCAATATGTCGTCTATAAACACCACGACAAATTGATCCAAGTCTTCTTTGAAACACTCTATTCATTAAGTCCATGAATCTTTCTTTGGTGCATTAGTCAACCCAAAAGGCATCACCAAAAACTCGTAATGCCCATACCTTGTTGGAATGCCGTCTTGTGCACATCAACCTCTTTCACCTTGAGATGATGATATCCCAACCTAAGATCTATCTTCAAAAATACCGGTGCACCCTTGAGTTGGTCAAACAAGTCATCAATCCGAGGCAACGGATACATTCTTGATCGTTAACTTGTTCAATTGGCGGTGAGTCGATACACATCCGCATTGAACCATCCTTCTTCCTAACAAACAACACAGTGCTCCCCACGGAGATATACTTGGTCGGATAAATCCTTGGTCCAAAAGCTCCCGAATTTGAGCCTTGGCTCCACCAATTCCTTTGGTGCCATTCGATGAGTGCTATTGACACAGTGCCGTTCCTGTAGCAAGTCTATACCAAATTCAACTTCTCGATCCGGAGGCGGACCGGAAGTTCTTACGGGAACACATCAGTGAATTCCCTTCACTGTTTCGGACCTTCTCAACCACGACTCCTTAGCTTCCAAAGCACAAATTCGAACCAAAAATGCCTCGCAACCTTTCTTGACCATCTTTTCACTCTTCAACGCGCAGACACTACATTAGATAGGTAATCTCTTCTATTACCTATCATGACCACTTCATCACCCTCGGCCATCTTAAGAACCATGCGCTTAGCGTGCCGATCCAACCTTGCACGATACTTAACCAACCGGTCCATACCAAGGATCAAATCGAACTCCCCAAACGGCATTTCCATCGGATCGACCACAAACACAACCCCTTGGAGTTCTAGAGGTACATCTCTATATAGCTTATTAACAACTCTGAGTGACCTAAAGGACTAATTACGGTCATCTCCTAGAAGCGGACTCGAAGTCTAAGTTCATAGTCTCTACCACACTACTAGCAACGTATGAATGCGTCGAACCCACATAAATCAAAGCGTTATATGGAACACCAAAGATTAAGAACGTCACCCGATTATAACGTGCAGTGCGTCACCTTCCTCTCGGCGCCTCGCCGCATAGACTAGACCAGTGCCTTGCTTCAGTGTCGCTGTACCTCTGCCGCCCCAAATTTCGCGACCTCGATTAGATCCATTTCCTCCTCTACCATTACCACGACCCTCCGTGGTGGTCCTACATTCCTAGCTTTGAGCACGCGGTTCGACCCTCGACCGATTCTTGGCTAACTTCCGAGGATAATCCCTTACACGGTGGTCCAAAGACCCACATTCAAAGCAACCCTTCTCACCGGTCCAACAACCTCCCCAATGCGATTTGCCACGGCGATTACTGAGCCGGTCTGCGGTTAGCGACCATGGGCCTTCTGCTGATTCGGCCCACTCTGCTCACCCTTTTACGAACATTACCACCCGATCCGGACGACCCAAATCCTCTTTTACGCTTGTTCCTATCATAGTTACGTCTCACGGACTCCTTGACCCCTTCGGCTACCTTAGCTTTTTCCACCAAGACAAAGAAACTCACGCTCTGGCTGCGGAGCAATCAGCAACCTTAACTCATCCCTAAGTCCGTCTTCAAAGCGGACACAACGATCATGCTCGTTGACACTATACCACGAGCATAGCGGCTCAACCTCAAGAATTCGCTTCATACTCCGACCTGGACTTATTTCCTTGTACCAACCCCTGAAAAGCTTTCCTCTGTGCATCAATGTAGCTTGTGCCCACATACTTTTTCGATAAGCGGCTTTGAAGTATTCCCAAGTCGGATCATCTGCCGTAGCACCATCTCGAACCGTGAGCCACCATCGATATGACTCATCCTTGAGCGACACGCTCCTTTCGGTTTCTCCTCATTCGTCGGATCTATCTCATCCATGATTCTTTCGATCGATTCTAGCCAATACTCGATCGTATTGGGGTTACACCGATACACCTCAAAAAAATTCAGCTCAGTTGGCTCGAAGTCTCTCGGTACCGACTTGAGCTCTTCCACCTCCACCCATTCCAGCTACTCTCTCTAGAACCCGCGAAGATCGCTTGTGACACTCGTCATCACCCGTCGATCCTGCTCCTCGGCTCCAAAGGTTGGGGGTGGTGGTGGCGGTGGTACCTCATTCTCGAGATCCCGACCCGATCGACGAGTTACGACACGGTCATCCTACCCCTTCCGCGTCCACGACGGCCCGTCCTCTAAAGCTCATTCTAACTATCGCGCTTTAATCGATTAGGAAATTTTTATGAATTAGTACATGTTTCACTTGGTTATCCGCGAAGAAATTTTATGAAAAGAATTTAATAGAGATTCTTTCGATCAATCAAAGTTTTAAGTCTTACGTCCTAATTTACATAGAAAAGTACATCCATTCCCTATACCTTTCATACCTATGCACTCTTGGGTATTATTCTTGTCCGTTTCTATCCTGGGGTATTTTTCGTAATTTTGCCACTAGGGAAATTTGATAATTTTGGTAAGTTGAAGAATATTTTGAAAATTTTCCGAAAGTAAATTTTTGTTGCTATTGAAATGAGTATCATAACGATTTTTAAAACTTAGAGCTTTCACAAAACAGGGTTAATCCCTTTTGGGTTTTATTTAACGTGTTTAGCCTATGACCGAGTCCTCTTGGTTAGGGTGAACCGAAGCTACGCACCAGGTAGGAATCCCTCGAAGAGGAGGTGACTCACGAGGACTGCTTAAATACCAAGCTCTTCTGGATCCAATCCTAGACAGGCGCACTAAGGTTACCACACCCTAACTCGGCGACTTGGTCACGGGTTGGTTTTAATTAGGCCATTAAAGTCTTATGAGTTTTGTTGGGGTGGACTAGTCCTAAGGTTCAACACCTATTACACTAACTACGTTCCCTTCTTACCCTTCTATAATAATAATCCATACAAAAAGTTAGAGGTACTTACCAGGGCGGATCGGTGCCGGAGACTTGGTGCCATGCTTATTCAAAACCAAAATATTTCAAATAGACCTACCAAAACATTTTTGGGCCTTGGGCCCCCACAGTCGAGCTTTGAACCGGGCTCTGATACCAATTTGTAACACCCCAAACCCGGCCCAAACATTACGACCGAATTTGGTATGCTACGGAGGAAAAACTTTTGAAAATCCCTTTTTAAGTCGTTTTAAATTTTGATAAAAGATATTGTTTTGATTTAAAACAGTTGAGGTGTTATGAAGAAAGCATTACTTAATGTCATTTAAAAATATACTAAGTTAGGTTATTCTGATTTCAAGTGTACCCGATGGCACAATAAAACATTTTTACGAATTAATTTGAGAAAAACATGTGTACCCATTTTAATATCATAAAATAGTTAAGCAATTTATCAAAACATAAAATAATCCAAGTGCAAATTTTAGGAGGCCTTATTACATCTTAAACAAAATAAATCAAACCCATATTAAAATAAAAATAGTTCCAAATCCACCTAGTCCATATTTTCATTGCATGGCCGCCTCGAGTTCATCAGGCTCCTTATCCGCAACTACGAGTCACTGAAAATGTTAAAGGAAAAGGTGAGTCATCAAGACCCAATGTGTAACCCTTTTTCCCGGTTTAATGTAACATCATACACAAATCATAATTAATTTAATATGCACAAGTTTAATATGCACCCAACCTAGCCATCCGTCACGCCTTTCTCTACCCCATGTGGTACCAAACCACTTTGGTGCCAAACCACCGTGACGTATAGTCACGAAATCCATCAATATTGTGGTACCAAACCACTTTGGTGACCCGAAGTCACAATCAAATGATGGGGCCAACCCATCGTGTAATACCAAATCACTGGCAGACGATCCCATATCTCAAAGTGGGGCCAACCCACGGTGGTATCAACCACGGGGACAAGTCGCTATGAGGTGCCAAACCTCTGGAGGTACCAAACCTCTGGTGACCGTAGTCACAATGTGTTACCAAAACACCGGTGTCCGTCGACACAATATCACCGCTGCCCCTCCACTCATCAACCCATATCAACAATTATATACTTTTCTTGAAATCATGATAATAGGTTTATTTAACAACGTTCATAGATTTATCATTACCATAAACCAAATATTGCACATACCAAATGTGACATGCTTCCCAAAAGCATCAAATAATAATCTCAAAGTAATAAAGACTTACCTGTCCTTGTTAATACCATGATGGTATAACATCCATGTCTACACAAACCGATTAGGCATAATATAACACTTAGCATATTTAAAAGATTATAAGATGTTTATGCACACACTGATACTAACGAGAGTCCTAAATCCCGAATAGACAAATCGGCCACACAAGTTTTCCTTGCCCCCAAAAGCCTTCGAACACTAGCCAACACACTCCTAAATGTGAACCGGTCTCACTTCCCTACAACCAACCATCATCATTAAGGTTATTAGCCTTGGCTTAAACGAAAACTTAAAAGAATAATCCTTTGAAATAAACCCTTACCACCTTACCAAAATCAATTGATAGAAAAGTCCCGAGGAAAACTATGCTACCTTTAATATTCGGCCAAAGTGATTCAAGATAGGAGAAGAAAATTTTCGGCACAACAAAGAGGTATATTCGGCTAAAGAACAAAAAGAAAATAATAGGAAAAGGGAATAGAGTTTCGGCAAAGAAGAGAGTATAGAAGATTTTTGGTGTTTAAGCAAAACAAATAGGAGAACAAGATGTTGATGAATGTTTCGGTTTGAGAGAATGAAATGAAGAAAATAGAAGATGAGCAAAAGAAATGACCAAATGGTCAAAAGAGTTTAGGCTTATCACAAGGTAAAATTCGGCCAAAAGAAAAGAAAAGAGATTGATAGAGAATTGCAACCTTTTTCACCAAATGCTAGGAATGACCAAAACACTCCTAAACCTTACCAATTACTAGCATATTCGGCCAAATCCTCCCTTAGCCACATTGCCGTCCAAGTTCATGGTCAATTGGCCATGAGTTAGTTTCCAAAACATTTTCCACAAACCAAGCCTTTTGTCCCCTCAATTTACCATAACTTCAAGATATCCTTCCATAACCTTAGGAATCTTATCCCTTATTCCATGCTTTCCTTTAAAATAAATTCAACTTACCAAAATGAAAGTCCAACCTATCATAATCATAGGTTGACCAGGCCATTAATGCTAACATACAAAATAAACTTTTAAAAATGCTAAACATACTACTCGAACCTCTAACCTCAAGCTATAAGTTCAAACACCATAACCACTTTGCCATTAATTCCTTATGTGCTTTAATTAACACTTAAATTAACTTAAGTGCTAACCTCACATAATCCACTTCATTAAATAAACCATACTAAGAATTATCCTACTAAACCGAGCTTACTCAAGACCCCTAATTAAGTCTTATAACACCACAAATAATATCACAGAGATTTAAACACAAGAAAAAAATTATTCAATCACAAATAGCCCCAATTTCAGGATGTTACAGCCCATGAGAACATTTGTGGTGGCCTCTACAGTCAACCCATGTTGGTGGGCTCGGTTCACCATACGCACGATCGCACGCTCGTGTGGTATCATACGCCATATTTCTGGCTTTTCGGCATTTACCTGATCTACAGTCATAGCAGTGTAAATAACACATACTTCCGGCTTTTCAGTCGATCATCTAATACCGCATACAATTACACACCTGTTCGCGAAACTAGCTAAGATCCACGCTCTCTGAGTCCTATAATCAACCAAAATATCGTATCAGATTTACAACCAATAAGGTTAATAACTGTCCAAGCCCAAAACGACAATCCATACTTACCTTGACTGATCGCTAATCGATTTATTTCCCTTAGAACACAGTCTAGAGTTGATCACACTCCTCCTTGACGATTAACTTTGATCGCGAGATTAGCGAATGGTTTGCACTCCTCGTGGAATTCTATGAACCGAAAGCACTACCAAGCATAAGAAGGGAAAAAGAATCAACCAACAGAGAAAGGAGAAACAAACTTTGGAAAAGAAGTAGAGATGGAAGTAACATAAAAGGAGAAGACCAATTTGAGAGAGAGAAAATGTGGAGAAGAAAGAAATGCTTCAAGGGAGAATTCGGCACTTTGTCTTTTTGTTTTGCAAAAGTGAATAACAGTTTGAGAAATAGGGTTGAAAAGAAAAAGACCCGAATGGTCAAAAATACTGCACGAGACACCACAAAGAGAGTAAAACTCGAAATGAAAAGAAAGAACCACCCAAAAAGCAGAGAGAACAATCGGCTTCTACCCTTTCATCAAATGCCGAAAATGCACTAAATGAGCTCTCCTAGCCGAAATTCCCCTCCTCTAGCTACCCCAATTCGGCTATGACTCCCCCTCACACCTCAATCCCTCAAAAATCTCCACTGATTTCTCCTTGATTCACTCCAAACCCCCTATTCAAATCCATTCAAATTTTGATGACCAAGTCTCCAACCTCCTCTGCAGAGTTTGAATCGAACTCTACCTCTCACGCCAAAGAGACATAAAATAAAAGCCCCTCTTTGCATGCCATGGGATTCGAACCCACTCTCTCTTGCATGCCCAACACGCCACTTGCCACCACAACACAAGATCTCTTGTGTCATAAAACAAACACAACTTAATATATGCCCTTTAAGCTAACATCCAGGTTTCCCAAAAGAGCAAAAATCAAAATTTTGCCAAAGGCCATACTTGAACCCAGGCTTTCTAAATACCCCCAAACACACCCTAAACACTTAGCCATTAAAGCAATAAGCAATTTTGTCAGGACATGAAAAATTAAAGACCCTATATTTTTAGGGCGTTAGAACTCTGCCCCCTAAAAGAAATTTTGGCCTCGAAATTTACCAGGTCAGAATAGGTGAGGATATTTTTGTTGTATCGCCTCCTCAGGCTCTCACATGGCTTCCTCGGTACCGTGGTTACGCCAAAGCACCTTAACCAAAGGAACAGATTTCCTCATTAATACCTTAACATCACGATCCAGTATTTACACCGGTTCTTCCTCAAAAGTCAGATCAGGTCTAACCTCAATCTCCTCAACCGGCACTATATGCGAGCGATCAGAGCAGTATTGCCTCAGTATGGAGACATGGAACACATCATGTATCCTGTTTAACTTAGGAGGTAGCTCAAGCTAATAGGCGACCGATCCCACACGCTTTAATATTCTGTAAGGTCCGATGAATCTAGGGCTCGGTTGCCTTTCCGTCCAACCTCGAATCTTCTTCCATGGTGAGACCTTCAAAAGACATAATCCCCACAGTACTCTATCTCTTTACGCTTTAAATTTGCATCGACTTACGCCTATCGGATGTTTCCTTTAACCGATCTCGAGTTAACTTTACTTTTCTTGATTTGAAACTAACTCGCCCCAAAACTAGTTTGCTCACCAAGTTACATCCCAACGGTAGGAGTCACGACACCTACGACCATATAACGCCTCAATGCGGTGCCATCTTAATACCGGATTGGTAGTCTGCTTTGTTATATCAAACCACGCTAAGCGGCAAGTAGTCTTCCCAACTACCTTTGAAATCAATTACACAACTTCTTAACATGTCCTCCAATATCTGAATCACCCTCTCCGACTGACCGTCAGTCTGAGGATGAAATGCAGTGCTGAAGTCCAACCTTGTACCCAAAGCTTCGTGTAACTTTTTCAAGAATCAAGACATGAATCTAGGATCCTGTCCAAATGATAGAAACTGGTACCCCATGCAGTCTCACAATATCAGCCACGTATAACTTAGCCAACTTCTGCTGTGAATAATCAGTGTGGACCGGTATAAAGTGAGTAGATTTAGTCAGTCGATCAACAATCACCCATACTGAATCCTTCTTAGTCGGCGTTAAGGGTAACCCACTTACAAAATCCATGGTTACCCTCTCCCACTTCAAGAGTGGAATCTTTCTTGTTGCATAACCCGTAAGCGATTGGTGCTTAGCCTTAACTTGCTGGCATGTCAGACACTTACCCACGAAATCAGTGACCTCGCGCTTAAGCCCTGGCCACTAGTACTGTAACACCCCAAACCCGGTCAATACGCCACGACCGAATTTGGCATGCTACGAAGAAAAACATTTCGAAGAAAATTGAGATAGCGATTAAATTTTAGTGAAAAATTCTTTGTAATTCTATATTTGTAGAAATCAGATGTTTAATAAGTTAAAAACTGGAAATTTACTTTGAAATTCCATAAATAAAACTTTTAAACTAAGTGGATAAATCATAGGTTAGAAAACATTTGTTTCATTTTAAGAAAACTCGAATTAATACTTTGAAACCATTTGTATTTGAATGTAGAAACTTAAAATTTTGGAAATCATTTAAGTTGTAGAAAACACTTAATTTATAATTTTATTATCAACAATTTAGATTACACGATGGTAAGATAAAATACCATAAGCGTTTTTATAGTTTAGAAAACTTTAGCTCAATTATTAAATTAATCAAGTGATATACTTAAACATGTTTAGAATAAATCCCAAAGCATATAAATGATCCAAAACCATAATTAAAGAGGCCTTATTACTAATCTATAAAATATGAAAACCCAAATTAAAATATAATAAGGTACCCAAATGGAAGTTCTTGTAAAATCAAATTTTATTGCATGGCCTCCTCGAGTTCATCCGGCTCCACATCCGCGATCTCACGAATCACTGAAAAGATATCCCATTTGAAGGGTGAGTCAACAGACTCAATGTGTAACAAGATACACTAAAAACCCAATCGATCATAGCAATAAAGCCCATTTAAATCACATTTAGCCATAAGCCCATAATATAGCAAATCATATAATCACGTGTACATATAAAATGAAATGCAATCCCGAACCCAACTTAGATATCCATCCGCTACACACCACCCGTACCTACCAATCACACCGTGGGGATTACTAAATCGACCCTCCATCTCGCTACACACCATCGAAGCGATTCTTTGCGATCAACATGCACATCGCCCTTATAATCGTGGCATAGCCACGGATAATTGTGACAGAGTCACCGGATTCATAATATCGTGACCAAAGTCACCGGATTCATAATATCGTGACCAAAGTCACCGGATAATGTGGTAAAACCACGGAAGACTTCCCCTTTCAATATTACCCATATGCCCATGCAATAACATATTATTTCATTATCATGCCATATGCCCCATTATAATATCGGAATCGGACACATTTCATATTATGCATATAGCATTATTAGCGATGTAAATATTATGCCTTGTACATTATATCAAAATCATAATCAAATATCGAATATGTTTCATATTAGAATCATACATAATCTGAAGGAATAACAACATACCTCAATTCACCGTACCATTGAATGGTACCCAAGCCATAAACATTTATATTTCTTTATAAACACATTTTTATCAATAAAGCTATTGATCTATTAGAAGTTTAGCATAAGTTACACACCTTGCAAACACAGCGATATAATACTTAAGATTTCCGACCCTTGCCTACAACGTCGATAGCACCTACATAACACTATATTAGAAATCGATTATCATTACAAGATATGGCCCTTGGCCGAATATCATCATCTCCTTACCTTGGATTATTTGAAACCCGAACGATCTCTCCCTAATCGTCAACTACAAGAAGCCCCAAATCCTCCTTCAAAGATTTGGCCATGAAGGAGTAAGAGGATTAGATTCCTAAAATCGGTTAATTTAAAGGAAAATAAAGAAAACGATTGATAGATAATCCTTACCCGAACTACGGAGATTGATTTACCCTTACTTGAACTATAAAAAGGATTCGACTTTAACAATTAAAAAGAAGAGAAATGGTGATTTCGGCTTTAACAAAAGAAGAGAAAAGATGGTAGTTTCAAATATGATGGTTTTGGTTTTTAACAAAAGAAAAGAAAGAAAAATGGTGAAAAGTATAGGATAGTTTCGGCTATGAGAAAGAAAGAGAAGAGAGAAAGAGAATGAAAAAGAAAAACGAAAATATGAGAAATGCTTTTGGTGATAGAATGAATTCGGCACTAGAGAGAAAGAAAAGAAATGATAAATGTCTTCAAAAGTAGCAATGTTTTGGTACCAAAAAGAGAGTAAAACTTGAGAGGAAAAGAAGAAATAAAAAAAATACCAATTTGGTCAAAAATGTAATGGCCAAAACAAAGCAAAGTTTTTACCAAATGCCAATTGACAATTTTGGCTAAGAGAAAATATTTGGACAAAGGAAAAAGATGCACAAATTGACAACTTTTGGTCAACTAACACCTCCTAATCCATACCATATTCGGTCAACACATTAGCCAACACAATCCCCCTTTTTCCTCCTCAATTCTTCCCTATCAACCCCTTAATCTCCGTCCCAATTAAACCAACCCCTTAGCCCCATATGCCGTCTAGGTTCATGGTCAAATGACTATGGAAAAGCTTCCAAAACATCATCCACTCTTCAAGCCTTTTGTCCCTAAACCTTCCTTAACAACTTTAAGATTCTTATCCCCTATTTCAAGCTTTCCTTAAACCAAAATTCAACTTACCAAAACTTAAGGTCCAACCTATCATAATTAGAGTTTGACCGTCCATCAATGCTAGGATACAAAAATAAAGTCTTCAAAATGCTTTCCAAGCAACTCGAACCACTTCCCTCAAGTAACCTTTCAAGCTCCTTATCCACTATGCCACTAACTCCTCATGTGTTAGAATTTAACACTTAAATTAACTTAAGTGCTAAGCTCACTTAATCCACTTCATTAAATAAACCATACTAAAAATTATCTAACTCCTAAATAAAATCAAGCCTTCACAAGACTATGCTAACACACAAAATTCCTACCCGAGCCAACACAAAAATAATACTCAAATTTTTCCTAAAGCTCAAGGCCCAATCCTACTAGGCCCAATTTCGGGATGTTACAAATCTACCCTCCTTAAAGAAATTTCGTCCTCGAAATTTCCAACTAACTAACAGTCGTACATCCTATCTCGCCACACTACGTTCTTCTTTGCACAAGACTGATCTTAATAAAACCACAATGTACTTTTAACAAAATCTTAATCCACCATAGCAAACCATTATCTAACATTTACACTTATACCAAAAATTTTCCTACAATCAACCATCACTTCCAGCAAAACATACCTGACTTGAGAGTGAGGAAACAATCCTGAGCCTTAAGCTCCTTAGACTGCATCTCAAGCATACTCCTATCTTCCTCCAACATTCTCCCGGATGACACCTTCCACAATAATCGCAAGTCAAAAGTTCGACCATGCCTTGACATGTTTCTGAACGAGATTGTGACCCTAGAGAACCGTGATCTCTGTTCTTCTTACGATCCACGGACCCAACTCCAAGTGCTTCACCGATTCTTTAACTATCCGAGTCGACTCATCAATCGAACTCGATCATGATACTCTGTCTCGACCACTAGCGATGCTAACGCCTCCTTCTTTGGAATTATGCCTCGATGCTTGAAAATCAAGCCCTAACACTTGGCTTTTACCACATCCACAACGTCCACGATCTCGAATGCTCATGTCTAACATCTCGACTTATCGATTTAAAATTTTTATGCATTAGTCATTATTCCACTTTCTTTAAAACACGCTTTATGAATAATTTTAATAAGAAGTTGTTTCATGAGTACATTCAACCTATAGTTTGGGTCTCTAGAGAAGTTTCTACTACTATACACCATGCCAACATCATCATATCATATCATCAAAATCAACGATTTGATGTCCTTACGAGTATGGGATTGATGTCGGAGACTCGAGGCCATGCCTTTCCAACCATATAATTTTCAACAAAACATTTTAAAATCCATTCTTTAAAACATTTTGGGCCTCGGGCCCACAAAGTGAAACTTTTGAACTTAGCTCGATACCAATTTGTAACACCCCAAACCCGGTCAATAAGCCACGACCGAATTTGGCATGCTACTGAAGAAAAATGTTTCAAGAAAATTGAGATAGCGATTAAATTTTAGTGAAAAATTCTTTGTAATTCTATATTTGTAGAAATCGGATGTTTAATAAGTTAAAAGCGGAAATTTACTTTGAAATTCCATAAATAAAACTTTTAAACTAAGTGGATAAATCATAGGTTAGAAAACATTTGTTTCATTTTAAGAAAACTCGAATTAATACTTTGAAACCATTTGCATTTGAATGTAGAAACTTAAAATTTTGGAAATCATTTAAGTTGTAGAAAACACTTAATTTATAATTTTATTATCAACAATTTAGATTACACGATGGTAAGATAAAATACCATAAGCGTTTTTATAGTTTAGAAAACTTTAGCTCAATTATTAAATTAATCAAGTGATATACTTAAACATGTTTAGAATAAATCCAAAAGCATATAAATGATCCAAAACCATAATTAAAGAGGCCTTATTACAAATCTATAAAATATGAAAACCCAAATTAAAATATAATAAGGTACCCAAATGGAAGTTCTTGTAAAATCAAATTTTATTGCATGGCCTCCTCGAGTTCATCCGGCTCCACATCCGCGATCTCACAAATCACCTGAAAAGATATCCCATCAAGGGTGAGTCAACAGACTCAATGTGTAACAAATACACTAAAAACCCAATCGATCATAGCAATAAAGCCCATTTAAATCACATTTAGCCATAAGCCCATAATATAGCAAATCAGATAATCACGTGTACATATAAAATGAAATGCAATCCCGAACCCAACTTAGATATCCATCCGCTACACACCACCCGTACCTACCAATCACACCGTGGGGATTACTAAATCGACCCTCCATCCACTACACACCATCGAAGGCGATTCTTGCGATCAACATGCACATCGCCCTTATAATCGTGGCATAGCCACCAGATAATTGTGACAGAGTCACCGGATTCATAATATCGTGACCAAAGTCACCGGATTCATAATATCGTGACCAAAGTCACCGGATAATGTGGTAAAAACCACCGGAACACTTCCCCTTTCAATATTACCCATATGCCCATGCAATAACATATTATTTCATTATCATGCCATATGCCCCATTATCATATCGGAATCGGACACATTTCATATTATGCATATAGCATTATTAGCGATGTAAATATTATGCCTTGTACATTATATCAAAATCATAATCAAATATCGAATATGTTTCATATTAGAATCATACATAGTACAAAGGAATAACATACCTCAATTCACCGTACCATTGAATGGTACCAAGCCATAAACATTTATATTTCTTTATAAACACATTTTTATCAATAAAGCTATTGATCTATTAGAAGTTTAGCATAAGTTACACACCTTGCAATCACGGCGATATAATACTTAAGATTTCCGACCCTTGCCTACAACGTCGATAGCACCTACATAACACTATATTAGAAATCGATTATCATTACAAGATATGGCCCTTGGCGAATATCATCATCTCCTTACCTTGGATTATTCGAAACCCGAACGATCTCTCCCTAATCGTCAACTACAAGAAGCCCCAAATCCTCCTTCAAAGATTTGGCCACGAAGGAGTAAGAGGATTAGATTCCTAAAATCGGTTAATCTAAAGGAAAATAAAGAAAACGATTGATAGATAATCCTTACCCAAATACGGAGATTGATTTACCCTTACTTGAACTATAAAAGGATTCGACTTTAACAATTAAAAAGAAGAGAAATGGTGATTTTGGCTTTAACAAAAGAAGAGAAAAGATGGTAGTTTCAAATATGATGGTTTCGGTTTTTAACAAAAAGAAAAGAAAGAAAAATGGTGAAAAGTATAGGATAGTTTCAGCTATGAGAAAGAAAGAGAAGAGAGAAAGAGAATGAAAAAGAAAAACGAAAATATGAGAAATGCTTTTGGTGATAGAATGAATTCGGCACTAGAGAGAAAGAAAAGAAATGATAAATGTCTTCAAAAGTAGCAATGTTTTGGTACCAAAAAGAGAGTAAAACTTGAGAGGGAAAAGAAGAAATAAAAAAAATACCAATTTGGTCAAAAATGTAATGGCCAAAACAAAGCAAAGTTTTTACCAAATGCCAATTGACAATTTTGGCTAAGAGAAAATATTTGGACAAAGGAAAAAGATGCACAAATTGACAACTTTTGGTCAACTAACACCTCCCTAATCCATACCATATTCGGTCAACACATTAGCCAACACAATCCCCCTTTTTCCTCCTCAATTCTTCCCTATCAACCCCTTAATCTCCGTCCCAATTAAACCAACCCCCTTAGCCCCTTATGCCGTCTAGGTTCATGGTCAAATGACCATGGAAAAGCTTCCAAAACATCATCCACTCTTCAAGCCTTTTGTCCCCTAAACCTTCCTTAACAACTTTAAGATTCTTATCCCCTATTTCAAGCTTTCCTTAAACCAAAATTCAACTTACCAAAAACTTAAGGTCCAACCTATCATAATTAGAGTTTGACCGTCCATCAATGCTAGGATACAAAAAATAAAGTCTTCAAAATGCTTTCCAAGCAACTCGAACCACTTCCCTCAAGTAACCTTTCAAGCACCTTATCCACTATGCCACTAAATCCTCATGTGTTAGAATTTAACACTTAAATTAACTTAAGTGCTAAGCTCACTTAATCCACTTCATTAAATAAACCATACTAAAAATTATCTAACTTCCTAAATAAAATCAAGCCTTCACAAGACTATGCTAACACACAAAATTCCTACCCGAGCCAACACAAAAATAATACTCAAATTTTTCCTAAAGCTCAAGGCCCAATCCTACTAGGCCCAATTTCGGGATGTTACAAGTACAGTTCACGCAGATCTCGATACAACTTGCTTCCACCAGGATGCATAGCATAAGGACTGCTATGCGCCTCCTGTAGGATAAACTGCCTCAGATCAAAATCTCTCTGTATACAAACTCTCCCACGGAAACATAGTACTCCCTCACTATTCAGCCCAAAATCCGCAGTCTCCCCCTTCTCAACCAATCAGAAATGAGGAACCAGCGATTCATCCAACAACTGTTTCCCCTTAATTTGATCAATCTAGGTTGGTCTCACTTGGAGTTCAGCCAACAAACTACCATCTTCAAACAGGTTGAGACAAGCAAACATTGCTCTCAGATCAGATACAATCCTACGGCTTAGTGCATCAGCTACTACGTTAGCTTTACCAGGATGGTACTCAATCAAGCAATCATAATCCTTAAGCAACTCTATCCATCTTCGTTGCCTAAGATTTAACTCCTTCTGAGTAAGGAGGTACTTGAGGCTTTTATGATCCGTGTAAATAATAGACTTCTCACCGTATAAGTAATGCCTCCAAATCTTGGTCACGAACACCACATGACTAACTCCAAGTCGTGAGTGGGGTAATTCGCCTCGTGGGGCTTAAGCTGGCGAGACGCGTAAGCAACCACCTTACCCTCTTGCATCAACACACAACCCAATCCAGTGTGCGACGCATCACTGTAGACAATGAATTCCTTCCCAGACTCTGGCTGTATTAACACAGGGGCTTCAGTCAGAACTTTCTTCAGTTTCTCAAAACTCTCTTGCTGCTTATTAGTCCAATTAAACGGTACCCTTTACGCAGTAACTTAGTCAGGGGTGCAGCAATCAGTGAAATACCCTCAACAAAACGTCTGTAATACCCAGCTAGACCCAGAAAGCATCGAATCTCAGATACAGTCTTTGGTGGTTTCCAATTCAATACGGCTTCAATTTTTTGAGGATCAACCCTAATCCCCTCGGAAAACACCACGTGACCCAGAAATGTCACTTCTTGCAACCAAAACTCACACTTGTTGAACTTTGCGTAAAGCTACTTTTCCCTCAGAATTTGTAAAACAATTCGCAGATGTGCATCATGATCCTCCACGGTTCCTGAATACACCAAGATGTCGTCTATAAACACCACCATGAACTGATCCAAATAGGAATGGAATACTCAGTTCATCATATCCATGAAAGCAGCTAGTGCATTCGTCAACCCAAACGGCATCACTAGGAACTCGTAGTGAGCATAACGAGTCCTAAACGTAGTCTTATACACATCCACCTCCTTAACCTCTAGCTGATGGTACCAGGATCGAAGATCTATCTTAGAGAAAACCGAAGCTCCTCGCAGCTGGTCAAACAGATCATCTATCCTCGGTAAAGGGTACTTGTTCTTAATAGTCAGTTTATTCAGTTGATGATAATCGATGCACATGGGCATGGATCTATCCTTCTTCTTCACGAATAACACTGGTGCTCCCCATGGAGACACACTCGGCCGAATGAATCCAAGGTCCAGTAGCTCTTGAATTTGAGCCTTTAACTCCACCAGCTCTTTCGGTGCCATGCTATAAGGGGCGATGGACACTGGAGCTGTTCCCGGTAGGAGCTCAATACCAAATTCGACCTCACAGTTTGGGGGCAACCCAGGAAGCTCTTCAGGAAATACATCCGAAAACTTCTTAATAGTTCTGACATCTCCAACAAAGGACCTTTAGAATCAGAACTGCTGACATAAGCTAAAAACGTCTCCCAACCTTTGTGAACCAGTTTCTCGGCTTTTAATGCTGGGATTACATTAGACAGATAATCTATTCGCTCCCCTAACACAACCACCTCCTCATCCTCAGTAGACTTTAACACCATGCGCTTAGCAGCGCAATCCAAATTCGAACGGTGTTTCACTAGCCAATCCATGCCCAATATAAGATAAAATTCACCAAACGGCAGCTCCATCAAATCCGCCGGAAAGACAACCCCTTGGACATCTAGAGGCACGTCTCTGAACAACTTATTCACCCTAACCGACTGTCCCAGTGGAATTAACACAATCATCTCACTATCAGTAATTTCAAACTGAGAACCCAGCGTCCAAGACACAGTGCATGCAACATACGAGTGTGTAGACCCAATGTCAATTAGAGCAGTGTATGGTACATTGTAAATTAGGAATGTACTAGTTATGATGTACGGGGCGTCGCCATCCTCTCGGCGACGAGCAGCATAGACCAAAGCCGGGCTTGTCTCGCCTCGATGTTACCAAAGACTCTGCCGGTGCTCCACGTCTTCTTCCTGGACCATTTCCCCTCGGCTCGACCACGACCTCCCGGTGGCTGCGACCACCTCTCCTGGTGAACATGGCCCTAACACTGCGGCTGCATCTCAAGCAGGCCTCGAGTCTGATTCTTAACGGATGCTCTATGGACCCACATCTAAAACACGCCCAAGTTTGTTTCCAGCACTTACCCTGGTGAGCTCTCCCACAATCTGCGCAAGGTTGTGGTCGACCATAATGTGAGGCTGCTTCGGGTGGCCAATCAAATCTGGCCTTCTTTATAGGCCTTCCAGAAGAACCCGAGGGCCCTGAATCCCTTTTAAATCTACCCTTATCTTTTTCGAGATTCTGGCACTCAGAGCGCTTCACCTCCTCTGTAACTTTTGCTTTCTTAACAAGGACGGCAAAGTCTCACTCCCTCTGTGGAGCTATTAGCACTCGTAACTCATCCCGGAGGCCATCCTCGAATCGCACACAATGTTCATACTCAGTTGCGACTATTCTGCGAGCATAATGACTCAACCGTAAGAATTCTGCCTCATATACTGCCACTGTCTTATTCCCCTAGGTCAGACTCAGAAATTCCTTTCTTCTAGTGTCCACATAACTTGCGCCCACATACTTCCCTTGAAAGACCATCTTGAAGAAATCCCACGTCAAGCGATCGGCCTGCGTACCCTCTCTCACAGTGAGCCACCACTGGTATGCCTCGTCTCACAGTCGGGACACTGCTCCCTTTAATTTTTGTTCCACAGTACAGTCAAGGTCATCCATTATCTACTCGGTAGCCTCTAACCAATACTTTTCTACATTTAGGGCTACACCAGAAACACCCCTAAAGATTTCCGCTCCATTTGACCGGAGTCGCTCAGAAATTGGCCCTCGGCCCACTGATCAAGTACTTGCTCCAGCAACCCTTTCAAGAACACGTAGCATTGCTTGGGATAGAGCATCATCCCCAACTGCTCGGTCATGAGACCCTGTCTCAGTTACTGGTGAGGCTAGTGCCTCCCTAGCAGGCATGTGACGCGATGCTGAAGACCCAGCCCTAGCACCTCGGCCTCTACCGCGGCCTCGAGTACCTCTTCCGCGAGTACCTCTTGTGCTCATATCGATACATTGTATTTTCTATTTTAAAAGTCTTATGAATCAATTCATAATTCCAGTAATTATTAACGGATGTTTTATGACAATCAGTATTTAAAGTTTTTGTTTTCACAGATCGAAATATCTCACTACAGTTTTTAGTCTTCTACAGTCTCAGTTTACCCTATCATTAGAGTTTTTGTATAGCACTACTATCTATAGTAATTTCTCCGAATAACATTTCAATCTATAGCGGTATACAGTTTCAGAGAACTTACAGATTTGGCGCCGGAGACTCGGGGTGCCATACTTTCAGTAACAACCTTTCAATTTTCTTTCCAAAACCAAAATTTAGACAATTTTAGAAAAAATTTCAAGAACCCATTCCACAGTCGAGTTTTGCAACTTGACTTTGATACCACTAAATGTAACACCCAAAACTCGGCCTAGACGTTACGATCAGATCTGACGTGTCACATCGGAGTGTTGATTTGAAAACTGGTCTTGTCGATGAAAGTTTGTGACTAAAGTTTTAAATCCCGTTTAAACTAATTGCTATTGAAAACGTTGGTATTGTAAAATCAAAAACTTGTTGACCAATTATTGGTCATGTCATTTGTTACAAGTTTATTAATCTGAATTAAAAATCGCGGAAGTTTTTAAATTTGTAAACCTTAAAGTTTGAAATGCGAGATTTTCTTTGGAAACAATTATTATTTTGAAAAACTCGTTTTTCCTAATCTAGTAGGTAGAAATAAGAAGTTAAAACCAAATAAAAGTTAAACCTCAAATGTAACATCCCCAAACCCGGCCCATTCACTACGACCGAATCTGGTTATGTCACTGGGAAAAGACGGTTGAAAATCTTCTTAATTTAAAATAAAACATCGTAGTTTGCTGAATTTTGGAAAACATATCTTTGGAATAAAACTTTGCTATTAAACTCATTCATTTTTAAAACTTTAGTTTATAATATCCAATTTGAATAAATAGGTTGCAAACCATAAATCATTTTCACGTAGCAATTTAATTTAAATAAACCATAGTTTAAAGTAATACCAAAAACATAAAATGGCCTTTATTACAACCCAACAATTCAAATAAAGTACTTATATCAAAATCAAGCATGGAATAATTGAACATCATCTTGGCATGGGCCACCTTGTCCTCTCCGATCCGGTCGACTTTATGCACTACGAAATGGTTAAGGAAAAGGTGAGTCACCCAGGACTTCGATGTGCTACCCTTTTTCCCGGATTAGCAAAATATCACATACAAACATAATCATGATCATCATGCATCCCAATCATATGCACCCAATCCTAACCGTCCATACACCTTTTCTACCCGTGTGGTACCAAACCACTTTGGTGGTGCCAAACCACTTTGGTGACGTATAGTCACAATGTGTTACCAAAACACGTGACCAAAGTCACAAATCCAATGATGGGGCCAACCCATCGTGTGATACCAAATCACTTTGGCGACAATCCCGTATCTCAAAAGTGGGGCCAACCCACGGTGGTGTTAACCACGGGGACGAGTCGCAATGAGGTGCCAAACCTCTGGTGTCCCAAAGACACAAATGTGGTACCAAACCACTTTGGTGACCGTAGTCACGATAATCGAGTGATGGAGCCAACCCATCGTGTGATACCAAATCACCGGCGTCAATCCTCAATACCGCCTTGTGGGGCCAACCCAACGTGGTGCAAAACCACGGGGGCGAGGCGAGGTGCCAAACCTGCGGAGGTGCCAAACCTCTGGTGACCCAAAGTCACATAGTTGTGTTACCAAAACAACGGTGCTCGTCGGCACAAAATATCACTTGCCCCCTCCCACTCATATCACCCATCATCATACCAACTCATGTATAGTATTCAAATCATGCAAACATGTTTAACGTTGCATCTCATAGCACATACATCATAAATCATGACATCATGTATCAATAACGATACTCATAATGAAACGGACTTACTTGAATCCGTGCACATACCCCATAGGGTATCATATCACTCAACCATACTATTTCGGTTTTACCAATCAATCGGTTTATCAAACATATACAAAGCAAGAAGTGTGTTAGCTTACACACTGATTACTAATGCGACTATCAAATCCCGTAGATCAAGATCTAACGCACTAGATCCCCATTCCTTAACACTTTTGAGCACTAGCCACAACCCGAGATATGCGAGATCAAGCCTTCCCTACAATCGGCCAAAACTAAACAACATAATCATGCTAATCAACCTTTAAGGGTAAAATCGTAATTTTACCTACTAAGGGTATTTTAAATAAATTCACACACCTGCAATGGCCTTTACGAAGGCCTAATGTCGCCACTAGCGACTCGGCTACCACTTCCGGTTGTCTGCGGACGATTGGGCCTAAAACCCGATTTGGCCCATTCGGGCCCACAGCTCGTGTGGCCCACCTAGCACAAATCTAGCCATGTATATAAGTTCCACCTAGTCTAGTTCACTATATACTACACAATCGCACAATTTACTCATAAGGGCCTCACGGGCCCATTGGGCCCACTTCGCCTATCCCGCCCAAGCGACCCCAACCCACAAGAATACTACTTATGGCCTCAACTATCGCGTGAAGCCCCCACACGTGCGCTCACACGCTCGTGTGGCTACTATTGCCGTGGCCGGCACCGGCATTTGCCGCTCTACAACTAGAGTAGAGAGTTACACACACGATAGGACTCGCAGTGTGTTAATCCGCGCTCAGACCACTCTTGTGCCCAAACGCCTTCCAAGGTGTGTCAACCCTCCTCTGGAATGCTCTTTATATAGCTAGTTCTTCACCTTCCTTCTTTGTATCTTTCCGATGTGGGATCCCTTCGTCGATGAGTTTAAATTCAATGAAACTCTTCTCGTCCGCACCATGAAAATAAATACTCCCTTGCTTTCCATGAGATTCGAACCCGGGCTCCCTTAACTGCTTTGCCGCCTTACTTCCAACGCCCGTGCCACTCGGCCACTTTGATTTTATGCCAAAAACCACACCATTTAATCTTTAAAGGCTTCCTACTCAAGCCCCCAGTCGCATAAGAAAAATAAAACACGCAAAAAGCTGCTGCTGCTCGAACCAGCGCCCGCGCACCTCCGGCTCCTAAGTGCCGCACAGAAACCACTTGGACAAGTTCTTTGCTTGCGTCAAAACACGCCCCTACTCCTTTTAAGGCCTCCCCTCCTTATGCGCCAGAACCCAAAAATATTAAAACCCCTTGTAGCCACTGGACTCGAACCAGGCCCTCACCGGCGTCCTCCCAAGCTCTTAAGCGCGCGACGGAGACCACTCTACCACCGCCTTCCTTGTGCCAAAAATTACAGAAAATTATTCTTAAGACCTCGCTTGGCCCGATTCCCTTTTCCACTAAAAATCCAAAATTTTCCAAAGTCTCCCCTTTCATCCAAGCATTCTTAAAACCCCAAAACACATCCAAGCACACCCAAGATCCTTCCAACACCTACATTATACTCAAACCGCATAGCCCCTAAACCAGGGTGTTACATCAAATGGCCTTATTACATAATCAAACCCAAACATAAATTAAAAATATTTAAAACTCAAGCGGAAAAATAGTGTTCACGTGGCCACCTCCAGGTCCCTCGCGGCTCCAAATCGATTAAGGCTGGGGATTACTTGTATAGTTAAAAGAAAGGGTGAGTTTGCGAAAACTCAGTGTGTAATCCCCTATCAGTCAAGCATCAATCGGTGCAAGCAGAAACAGACTGGGCCTAAGCCCTATACAGTAGCAGTGTGGGCCTAAGCCCAAAATAATAACAGTATAAAACAGAGATGCAACCCAACCCAATCCAACTAACACACCACCCGTACCAACCAGCACACCATGTGGGGACTAAGTCGACCCACCTAGCCAACACACCAATATCCCAGCATAGCTGCTAATAGTAACGCAGCAAAGCTGCTAGCAACAGTAAACGTGGCCCAGCCACTAAAATCAAAATACGTGGCAAAGCCACTAGAACAGTAAAAACGTGGCAGAGCCACTAGCACAGTACTTCCTCCGAATCAGAATCCCAACCCCAATGAAGAATGTCGTGTCATAAATATTACGTGTATGCAGTATGTCATATTCATAACAAGTCATATAGATATCGTACACACATCACTTAAACTACCACTAGGGGTATAATGGTCTTTTCGACAGTTAGGGGTAAAACGACAATTTCACCCCTCAGGGGTATTTCGGTAATTCTACCCTACAATGGTATTTCAGTCGTTTTGCACACTAAGGGTATTTCAGTCATTTTACTCATTAAGGGTATTTCAGTCATTTTACTTATTAAGGGTATTTCAGTCATTTTACGACCTTTCCTAAGGCCTACAGTCGCCTCGAGGGACACCGATAATCCATTTGGTTGAAACAGTGTAAATGGGCTCAAAACCCAATATTCAGCCCAAATGGGCCCACACGCTCGTGTGGCCCGTTTGGCCCAAATCCTATCACAGTTATGTGATCTACGTATCCCCAAAATAGTTTCTACTACTTTTCGTAAATTTTACCCGTGTGGGGTCCACGAGCCCATTGGGCTTACACAGCCTATTTCGGCCCATCGAGGCCCATATTGGCCTAAGCCCACAAGAACGTTCGTGGTGGCCTCTACAGTCAAACGCCCATGTCGGTGGGCTCGGTTCACCACACGCACGATCGTACGCTTGTGTGGCATCATACGCCATATTTTTGGCTTTCCGGCATTTAGCCGATCTACAGTCATAGCAGTGTAAATAACACATACTTTCGGCTTTTTAGCCGATCATCGAATACCGCATACAATTACACACCTGTTCCCAAAACTAGCTAAGATCCACGCTCTCTGAATCCTATAATCAACCAAAATATCGTATCAGATTTACAACCAATAAGGTTAATAACTGTCCAAGCCCAAAACGACAATCCATACTTACCTTGACTGATCTCTAATCGGTTTATTTCCCTTAGAACACAGTCTAGAGTTGATCACACTCCTCCTTGACGATTAACTTTGATCGCGAGATGAGCGAACGGTTTGCACTCATCGTGGAATTCTATGAACCGAAAGCACTACCAAGCATAAGGAGGGAAAGAAAATCGGCCAACAGAGAAAGGAGAAACAAACTTTGGAAAAGAAGTAGAGATGGAAGTAACAAAAAAGGAGAAGACCAATTCGGCAGAGAGAAAATGTGGATAAGAAAGAAAGGCTTCAAGGGAGAATTCGGCACTTTGTCTTTTTGTTTCGGCAAAAGTGAATAATAGTTTGAGAAATAGGGTTGAAAAGAAAAAGACCCGAATGGTCAAAAATGCTGCACGAGACACCACAAAGAGAGTAAAACTCGAAATGAAAAGAAAGAACCACCCAAAAAGCAGAGAGAACAATCGACTTCTACCCTTTCATCAAATGCCGAAAATGCATTAAATGAGCTCTCCTAGCCGAAATTCCCCTCCTCTAGCTACCCCAATTCGGCTATGACTCCCCCTCACACCTCAATCCCTCAAAAATCTCCACTGATTTCTCCTTGATTCACTCCAAACCCCCTATTCAAATCCATTCAAATTTTGATGACCAAGTCTCCAACCTCCTCTGCAGAGTTTGAATCGAACTCTACCTCTCACGCCAAAGAGACATAAAATAAAACCCCCTCTTTGCATGCCATGGGATTCGAACCCACTCTCTCTTGCATGCCCAGCACGCCACTTGCCACCACAACACAAGATCTCTTGTGTCATAAAACAAACACAACTTAATATATGCCCTTTAAGCTAACATCCAGGTTTCCCAAAAGAGCAAAAATCAAAAATTTTCCAAAGGCCATACTTGAACCCAGGCTTCCTAAATACCCTCAAATAGACCCAAAACACTTAGCCATTAAAGCAACAAGCAATTTTGTCAGGACATGAAAAATTAAAAACCCTATATTTTTGGGGCGTTACAATCATAGATTCAAAAGTACCAAAGTTATAACTTGATAGTGTGATGAGGTCTCCTACGATTCCCAAAATCTGAGCTAGCTTTGATTTCACTATAAAACACGGAAAAATAAACAATGTAAGCAATAAAGCTTAGTAGGCTCGTATGAAATAATAAACAAACCTCACCATTAAATTACCATTCAAAGTATGAATATAACATACTATAAAACATTTGACCACAATGTTAATATATATTCAATCACATAATTAACCATAAATTCACATCTTCCATAGATTCGATGCTTATATAGTTTTCGTACAAACCTGTATTGATACGTATCTATTTCTCACCATTTCATATCTTCGATAAATCCGTTGAACCATTTGGAATACTATCAGATACTCGGGAATCACGCACCTTAAGTGCTACATATATAGCCGAAGCTATCTCAATCTCATATCACATATAATGCTCACTCTCGAGCTATCAACGGGTCTGATTACACAAGCTGACGGTCATGACCAAGCTACACGGTGCTGCTCACAAAAGTTGACTAGAATTCGCAACACATGCCCGATAACTCAGCCACCAGTAGGACGTACGGACCAGCACCCAAATCACATAACCCCTAATGACATGTCATTCGTATCCTAATCTATTCCTAAGGTTCAACCAGGATTTCTTATTGCCGATTCGTCGTTGAATATATCTGCAAGGTCGTATTCAAAATTTATGCATTATTAAATCATTTAAAACACAATTAATACAATGCTTATTACATACGCACTTAGCTCGATCGCTAAAACGACAGAACGGATCGACTAGTCCAAAACCTTGTTTTTCCCTCGATCTAAATTCGAATTTCGCTTTTCTTGATCTATATGTAATCAAATTTATCTAATTCAATCATCATTCTATTCAATTTAGTCCAAAATACACATTAAGGTAACTTTACACTTTTTCCCCTAATATTTCAACATATTTACAATTTAGTCATTAACTCATAAAAATGAAAATTCATGAAATTAGGTCCCTACCCATGCTAGTCGAATTTATCTTATTATCATAGCAGCCCATGTTTTTCATTTATTTCACATTTCTACTAGAAAATTTTGACATTTTACAAATAAATCCCTAATTGACAATTTTATCAAAAATCACTTTACAAATGTTGTTTATCTAACAACAACCATACATTTTCTATCATCAAACATCAAAATACACCTATATTCATCAATGGAAAAACCCTAAACCTTTAACAATTTTGCAAATTAGTCCCTAGGCTAGCTAAATTAAGCTGCAACAATCTTAAAACATAGAAATCATTAAAAACGAGACAAAACACATACCTATTTAGAGAGACTAGGGTTGTCGAATGCTTCAAGCTATTTTAATGGCTTCTCAACCTTCAATTTCGGTGGTGTTATGCCTTTTAGAAGATGATACCTTATTTTACTTATTTTAATTTTAAGTTATTTGGTTATTTACTAAATTAACCTTAACATATAACCACTAATAACATCCATTTATGTCCATAAGTGTCCACTAATTAAATTAATGGGCTATTCATCACATAAGGACCTTTACTTTAATATTCCATAGCTATTATACACATTTAGCTAATAGAACTCAAGTTTTACACTTTACGCGATTTAGTCTTTTTTAGCGAATTGAGCATTCAAACGATAAAATTTCTTAACGAAATTTTCACACAATCATACTATCACACTGTAGACATTAAAATAATAATAAAATAATTATTTCGAGCTCAGATTTGTGGTCCCAAAACCACTGTTCCAATTTGACTAAAAATGGGCTGTTACAACTCTTCCACTCTTAGGAATTTTCGTCCTGGAAAATCTTACCAGAAAAGAGGTTAGGGTACTGTTTTCTCATAGCTTCCTCGGGTTCCCACATAGCTTCTTCAATCTCGTGACGTTGCCAAAAAAACTTCACCAAAGTTATGTTTTTGTTTCTCAACTCTTTAACTTCTCGAGCTAGAATTCTGATCGGTTCTTCACTATACGTCATATCAGGTTGAATTTAAATCTCTGCTGGAGAAATTACGTGTGACGGATCTAAAGTATATTGACGCAACATCGAAACATGAAATACGTTGTGAATCTTTTCTAATTCTGAAGGTAAAGCTAGCCGATATGCCACTGGCCCTATTCTTTCGATGATCTCATACGGCCCGATGAAACGCGAACTTAATTTTCCTTTTCGACCAAATCTAAAAATCTTCTTCCACGGAGATACTTTCAAAAATATTTTGTTGCCGACTTGAAATTCAATGTCTTTACATTTCAAATTCGCGTAAGATTTCTGTCGATCTGAAGCTGCTTTCAAACTGTCGCGAATTACCTTCACTTTCTCTTCAGTCTCTCTAATCAAATCAACCCCGTGAATCTTTTTCTCACTAAGCTCGGTCCAATACAACAGAGTTCGGCATTTATGACCATAAAATGCTTCAAACGGTGCCATCTTTATGCTCGATTGAAAACTGTTGTTATGCGCGAATTCAACCAATGGTAAATATTTCTCCCAGTTGCCTTCAAACTCTAAAACATAGCAACGAAGCATATCTTCGAGAATCTGAATTATTCTCTCAGATTGACCATCAGTTTGTGGATGAAAAGCAGTACTAAAGTGCAACCGTGTACCCAAAGCTTCTTGCAATTTCTTCCAAAATCGCGACGTAAACCACGTATCTAACGATCCGTGCAATCTAACGATCTCAGAGATATAAAACTCAGCTAATCTATCAAGTGAAAAGTCTGTACGTACCTGAATAAAATGTGCCGATTTCATCAGTCGATCAACGACAACCCAAATAGCATCTTTATTTTTCAGAGACAGAGGTAATCCAGATACAAAATCCATCGTAACTCTATCCCATTTCCACTCTGGTATTATCACAGGCTGTAGTAGTCCCAAAGGCACTTGATGTTCGACTTTAACTTGTTGACAAACCAAACATCTCGACATAAACTCTGAAATGTCTCGTTTCATGCCCGTCCACCAATACAATTGTTTCAAATCATTGTACATTTTAGTACTCCCCGGGTGAACAGATAAACAACCACTGTGTGTTTCATGTAAAATTTTCTGAATGAGCTCGAAATTCTTTGGTACACAACTTCTACCTTGGAACATTAAACAATCATCAGATCCGATCTGATAGTTTGAATCATTAGTCGACTCGCATTGCACTCTTTTAATTTGCAATTCGTTATCACACTTCTGAGCTTCAAAAATTTGCTGAAGAAATACCGGTTTAGATTTTAATTCAGCCAAAATCGAACCATCATTAGACAAAGTTAACTGTGTATTCATCGCTCGCAAAGTAAATAAAGATTTTCTACTCAGAGCATCCGTGACTACATTCACTTTCCCCGAATGATAATCAATCATTAACTCATAGTCTTTCAACAGCTCAAGCCATCTTCGTTGTCGCAAATTCAAATCTTTCTGAGTCATTAAATACTTCAGGCTCTTATGATCGGTAAAGATATGGCACTTTCACCGTATAAATGATGTCGCCAAATTTTCAATGCAAATACAATAGCAGCCAACTCTAAATCATGCGTCGAATAATTCTTTTCATGCGGTTTCAACTGTCTGGAGGCATAAGCTATCACTTTACCCTCTTCCATCAAAACACAACCCAACCGTTCAATGACACATTGCTGAAAATCACAAACTCTTTTTCCAACTCAGGTTGAACTAGAACTGGTGCCTTAGTTAATAGTGCTTTCAACTATTCAAAACTCTATTGACATTTCTCGGACCACTCAAACTTCACATCTTTCTATAGCAATCTGGTCATCGGTGTAGCAATAATCGAGAACCCTTTTACAAAACGTCGATATTAGCCAGCTAATCCCAGAAAGCTTCTGACTTCAAACACATTTCTTGGTGGTTTCCAATCAAAAACTACAGAAATCTTGTTCGGTTCAACTCGTATGCCTTTCGCTGAAACAATGTGTCCCAAAAATCCAGCCTCTCAAAGCCAAAACTTGCATTTACTAAATTTAGCAAACAGTTGCTTATCTCTCAATGTTTGTAACACAATTCTTAAGTATTCAGCATGCTCAGACTCAGCTCGGGAATAGATCAGAATGTCGTCAATGAATACAACAACAAATCTGTCCAAATACAGTCTAAAGATTCGATTCATCAAATCCATAAAAACTGTAGGAGAGTTAGTTAATCCGAAAGGCATAACAAGAAATTCATAATGTAACACCCCTCACCCGTATTCAATGCCGGAATAGGGTTACTGAGTATTACCAGACTTATAAAACAATTAAACATTCAACTCTGCATAAATTTTCACATTACAAGCAATCATTAATCAAATCCAATCACATGGTCCCTATTATGAGCCTACGAGGCCCTAAACATGCTTTGGGAGTGGTTCAGACTAAACCGATAACTCAAGTAACTTTTACGAAACTTCAAAAAATTTTCTCAAAATAGGGGACACACGCCCGTGTGGCCAGGCCGTGTGTCTCACACGGCCACTAGACACGCCTGTGTCACAGGCCGTGTGGATATTCGAAATGGGAGCACATGGCCGTGTCCCAGCCCGTGTCTGACCTTGTGTAACTCTTTCAGTTGGGTCACACAGCCAACACACACGCCCATGTGGCTAGCCCGTGTGCTCTAAAAATGGCCATACATGCTCGTGTACCAGACCATTTGCTAGGTCGTGCCAATCCTGTAGGGTATACTGACTCATGCCACACGACCAAGTCACACGCCCGTGTGTGAGGCCGTGTGAAGCATACTGACTTGGTTTTAATTTCAACACCAGGGGACACACGGTCGTGTAACATGATCGTGTGTCACACACGGCTGAGACACACGCCCGTGTCTCTGCCCGTGTGGACAAAAATAGGCTATTTACCAAGCCAATTTGCCACCACACTTATGCTTACCTAAACAACCAAAATGAAACCAATCCATAGTATAAATAAACATCCAATTTAGCCACAATCAAGGCTAATTCATACAATTTTCAATACTAGCAACCAACATGCTTATACCTCAAATTTTACTCAACCAAAACATATCAAAATATATATACCAATCAACTAGTTAAACCTTTACCTAACATACATCAGTTTATACCAATTCACAAGCATGATGCCAATTCCACAAACCTCATATTATAGGTCATTCACCTATCCATCCATGAACTCAAATATCAACCATATTTGCATATATAAGCACATAACTAAATCCACCAAATTAAGCCAAATCTCATGGCTATATTTACAAGCTATTACAAATGACCAAAACCATTATCAATCCATAATCAAAATGACTCAAAATACCTATACAGGCCATATACTCAAAATACCAAATTTCAAAGGTACCAAGAGATAGGTAGTAGTGTGAAACGATCTCCAACGATCCCTGAATCCTAGCTAGCTTCGATATCACTATAAAACACGAGAAAATGCACAAAGTAAGCTATAAAGCTTAGTAAGCTCGTATGAAATAAACTTAATGCAATCACACAAATATAATTCAATAATTTGAATACAACAACATGTAGCTTATATTAGCTAGCAAACCTTTCAAATACTCATTCACAAAATTGTATACTTTCATCATCATTTTCTCGATTCAATGCTAAAATAGTTTATACACATACCTGTACCATCTCGTACAATTCTCATACATATTCTCATCTTTCATTTACCCGTTGAACCATTCGAAATAGAAATTGGATACTCGAGGGTCTCACACGATAAGTACCTATACCATGGCTCGAAGCCAAATAAGGTAACTTATCCGAAGTACTAATATCATGGCCCGAAGCCAAATCAGCCGATATGCATGGCCCAAAGCCAAATCGGTTTATCTCGCACACAAAGTGCTATATCATGGCCCGAAGCCAACTCATTGTATCCCCTCATGACATGTCACTAGTATCATAAACTATTCCTAACGTTCAACCGGGATTCCAACTGTCGAATCATCGTCGAATCATTTCCAAACTTGTCCGTAGTCATATAATTGCAATTTATGCTATATCAAAGCATATAAAATACATTTGAAATGAAATTATAACAAACGAACTTACCTCAGTTGCTAAAACAGCAAATCGAGTCAACTATTCCGTAACTTTGTTCTTTCCCCGATCTAAGTCCGTATTTCTCCTTTCTTGATCTAAATAGATTCAAAATTAATTTATTTTATCAACTATTTATTCAATTCAATCCAAAATACACATTTGAGCTATTTTACACAATAGCCCCTAAACTTTTACATTTTTACAATTTAGTCCTTATTACACAAAATCACAAATTCATGCAAATTTCAAAATACCCATCCTTAGCTGAATTACCATTATACCCCTATTTTGTATTTTTACTAAAAATCACTTAACAAAACTTGTATAATTCATAACAAATATTCATTTGTCATCATCAAACATCAAAGAACACATTTTTTCATCAATGGCAACTTTCAAAATCTTTAACAGTTTTGCAAAATAGTCCCTGGGCTAGTTAGTACTAGCTGCAACGCTCACAAAAACATAGAAATCATTAAAAACAGAGCAAAAATGGACTTACAATTAAGCTCCAAAGTGACCGAATGCTTCAAACCCTTAAAGTTGTGTTTTTTTTCATGTATTTTCGGCAACGGAAAAAAGATGAAGCAAATTTGGCTTTGTTTTATTTTATTAACCATTATTTATTAATTACTATTTTAACCTTTGTTATAAAACTTAAAAATCATTTAATACTTGTCTATACTTTTCCACTCAAACCAATAATGGTGTAATTACAACATAAGGACCTTTACTTTAAGGTTCTATAGCTATTCGATACTTTTAGCTAATAGAACTCCACTTTTACACTTTACGCGATTTAGTCATCTTTATCAAATTAACCATTCAAACGATAAAATTTCTTAACGAAATTTTCATACAATCACTCAATCATGATGTAAACATTAAAATAATAATAAAATAAATATTTTGACCTCGAATTTGTGGTCTCAAAACCACTGTTCCGATTTAACCAAAAATGGGCTGTTACAACTCTCCCCCCTTAGGGATTTTCGTCCCTGAAAATCTTACCAGTGAATAGGTTAGGGTACTATTTTCTCATAGCTTCCTCGGGCTCCCACGTAGCCTTTTCAACTCCATGACGTTGCCACAAGACTTTCACTAAAGCTATGCATTTATTTCTTAGTTCTTTGATCTCTCGAGCCAAAATGTTGACCGGTTCTTCGTTGTACGTCATATCAGGCTGAATCTCAATCTCTGACGGAGAAATCACATGTGAGGGATCCAATCGATATCGGCTCAACATTGACACATGAAAAACATTGTGGATTTTCTCTAACTCAATGGGTAAAGCTAGCCGATATGCCACTGGACCTATTCTTTCAATGATTTCATTCAGCCCGATGAATCTCGGACTCAATTTGCCTTTACGACCGAAACGAAGTATTTTCTTCCACGGAGATACTTTCAAAAACACTTTATCCCAGATCTAAAATTCAATGTCTTTTCGTTTCAAATCTGCATAAGATTTCTGTCAATCTAAAGTTGCTTTCAAACAGTCGTGAATTACTTTCACTTTCTCTTCGGTTTTTCTAATCAAATCAATCCCATAAATCTGTTTCTCGCTAAGCTCGGTCCAGTATAATGGAGTTCGGCATTTACGACCATACAATGCTTCGTACGGTGACATCTTTATGCTCGATTGAAAACTGTTATTATAAGCAAATTCAACCAGAAATAAATATTTTTTCCAGTTGCCTTCAAACTCTAAAACACAACATCGGAGCATATCTTTGAAAATCTGGATTACTCTCTCAGACTGACCGTCGGTTTGCGGATGAAAAGCTGTACTAAAATTCAACTTCGTACCTAGAGCTTGTTGCAATTTCTTCCAAAACCGCGACGTAAACCTCGGATCTCTATCCGAAATAATCGAAACTGGCACCCCGTGCAATCTAACGATCTCAGCAATGTACAATTTAGCTAATTTATCGAGTGAAAATCAATACGTACCAGAATGAAATGTGTTGATTTCGTTAATCGATCAACGACAACCCAAATAGCATCTTTCTTTTTCGGAGTCAAAGGCAATCTTGATACAAAATCCATTGTAACTCTGTCCCATTTCCACTTTGGTATCATCACAGGTTGAATCAAACCTGATGGCACTTGATGTTTAGCTTTAACTTGCTGACACACTAAACATTTCACTACAAATTCAGAAATGTCTCGTTTCATACCCGACCACCAATACAGTTGTTTCAAATCATTGTACATTTTAGTACTTCCAGGATGAACGGATAAACAACCACTATGTGCCTCGTGTAAAATTTTCTGAATCAACTTTGGATTTTTTGGTACACAAATTCTATCTCGGAACATCAAACAATCATCGGATCCAATTTGGTACTCTAAATCACTAGTCAACTCGCATTGCACTCTTTTAGCTTGCAATTCACTATCACATTTCTGAGCTTCACAAATTTGTTGAAGAAAAACTAGTTTAGCTTTTAATTCAGCTAAAATCGAACTATCATTAGATAATGTCAACTGTGTATTCATTGCTCTCAAGGCAAACAATGATTTTTTACTTAAAGCATCTGCGACTACATTCGCTTTCCCCTGGTGATAATCAATCACTGACTCACAATCTTTCAGTAGCTCGAGCCATCTCAGTTGTCGCAAATTCAAATCTTTCTGAGTCATAATATACTTTAAGCTTTTATGATCGGTAAAGATGTGGCATTTTTCATTGTACAAATGATGACGCCAAATTTTCAATGCAAAAACTATAGCAGCCAACTCTAAATCATGTATTGGATAGTTCTTTTCATGCGGCTTCAACTGTCTGGAAGCATAAGCTATCACTTTTCCCTCTTGCATCAACACGCAACCCAAACCGTTCAATGACGCGTCACTGTAAATCACAAATTCTTTATCCGACTCAGGTTGAACCAACACTAGTGCCTCAGTTAACAATGCTTTCAATTGATCGAAACTTTATTGACATTTCTCGGGCCATTCAAACTTAACATCTTTCTGTAGCAGTCTGGTCATCGGTGTACCAATTATCGAGAATCCTTTTACAAAACGTCGATAATAACCAGCCAATCCCAGAAAGCTTCTGACCTCGGATACATTTCTAGGTGGTTTCCAGTCAATAACTGCAGAAATCTTGCTCGGATCAACTCGAATGCCATCCACTGAAACTATATGTCCCAAAAATTTGACTTCCCTATAACACCTCTTACCCGTGTTCGACGCTGGAACAGGATACGAGGCATTACCGAAACAAAACATATACAGTCCTACTAAACCGAGACATAAAATTTACATCCAAATTTAAAACTTTTCAATTTTCATCACACACTCATTCAACCTAGTCATGCATCTCATAAACATATAACTTGATCAATAATAGCCAACATCAATGGCCTTATACAAAATGAACTATCAAATAACATAGGCCAACATTTTAGGCCAAATCAATTATGACATATAACAAAATAACCAAGTCCTCTATACATGCCATAATTCAAAATATTGATTTCAAAATACCAAAAGAGTGTTGATAGTGTGGATGGATCTCCGACGATCTCCGAATCCCGAGCTAGCTTGGTGACACTATAAAACAAGGGAAAAGAGAGGGGAGTAAGCATATAGCTTAGTAAGTAAGTATGTAAATAATAAACAAATTACTAACATGCTTTCAAATTAATACAATCATAACTACACATAGATTCACTATTTATTCAAGTTCAAACAAGCTGTTTATTCGAGTCATAGTCACTAAATTATATTTATCCGGAGCTACAGAACTCCAAATTAAGATCCGCTAATTTTCCATGAAACTAGACTCACATATCTCCTTACCAAAAAATTTTAAGAATTTTTGGTTTAGCCAATAAGTACAGTTTATTCTTTAAATTTTCCCATGTTTCACTGTCCAACAGTTCTGACCCCTCTGCACTAAAAATTAATTATCTCATCGTAAAGAATTTGGATAAAGTTCCCATTTGTTTCTCTTGAAAGTAGACTCATTAAAAATTTTAAGCATATAAATTATAAACCATAATTATTTTTATAAAATTTTTAATTATTTTCCAAATTTGAAATTGGGGATTCCGAAATCATTCTGACCCTGTCTCACAAAATTTCAAATATCACAGAATATGAAATTCTTTTGTTTACACCGTTTCTTTTATGTGAAAATAGACTCACTCAAATTTAATTTCATATCTTATTCAACTCTAATTTGATTTTCACCATTTTTGGTGATTTTTCAAAGTCGCACAACTGTTGCTGTCCAAAACTGTTTTGTTGCTAAATTTACTCTTTCATAATTTCACTTACTCCATTTCATCTTATCGAAGGTTCGCTCAAATATCGAGCACATTGTTCATAAATTTTCACACTTAGACCTGCACTTATCCATCACATAGTCATATTCAATTACACTTAGTCGTTACATGATCACATGTATTTTCACTTAGTCAATTTCCCGTTGAACTCATTAGAATAATAACAGATACACGGTGGCCTGCACATAGTACCACCCTTGTAGCCGAAGCTATCTGGTGCACATAGTAGCCTACACCTAGTACTACACATGTGACCAAAACCATCACTTACACATAGTGGCCTGCACTTAGTACCACACATGTGATCGAAACTATCGAGTACGCATAGTAGCCTGCACTTAGTACTACACATGCGACCTATCCGTCTGGTACACGTAGTAGCCTGCACTTAGTACTACACATGTGACCTAAAACCATCTCGTAGCTCTCTTGTACACATAGTGGCCTACACTTAGTACCATACATGTGACCTAGCTACCTCATTCGTATCTTTCTATTCCGAAGGTTCAACCGGGAATTCTCACTTTTCAACATTTTACCAATTCATCCATAATCAATCACAATTCATAATTTACATCAAATAATTACTCCATATTCAACCATATCTCATATAATATAATAAAATATTAAAACATAAATAAAAACGATGTATTATTTACATACAAACTTACCTCGGTGCAAAATATAGTAATTTTGCAATTTAGTCCACAATCTTTTCCTTTCCCCGATCAAGGTCGATTCCACATCTTTCTTGATCTATAATAACACATTTGACTTATTCAATGCTCACATTATTCAAATCAGCCCAAAAATATCCCATGACAAAATTACAAATTTGCCCCTAAAGTTTCACAAAAATTATGAATTTGCCCCTAGGCTCGTAAAATAATTTTTATTCAATTTCCTTGCATTTTAGGCCTAGCCGAACCATTTTCATAACTATAACAGTCCACAATTTGCACTTATTCACACACTTACACACATTTTACAACTTTTTACAAACTAGTCCTTTTTATGCAATTTCATCACAAATCACTTAGTAAAAATTATTTATCACACTCCAAACATTCATATTCTTCCATAAAACATCAAAATACATGCATGTCATCAATGGGTAAACTTTTAAACACAAACCCTAGCTCAAAATAATGGTAGAAATAGATAAACCGAGCTACGAGGATCTCAAAAATGTAAAGAACATTAAAAACGGGGCTAAGATGCACTTACTATTGAGCTTGAAAGTTGGCAAAACCCTAGCTATGGTATTCATGCAAGTTTCGGCCAAGCTTAATGAAGATGAACACCATTTTTGGCTTATTTTTCCCATTTTATTCTTTTATTAACCAAATGACCAAAATGCCCTTCATTAAAAACCTTTGGTATTTTATCCCTCCTTGGCTATTTTTGTCCAAACTAAAGTATAATGGTCTAATTACCATCTAAGGACCTCCACTTTAAAAACCCATTACTCACAAGTACCTTTATGAACTAGAACACACATTTTTCACCTATTTCAATTTAGTCCTAAATGCCAAATTGGACACCCAATCGATAAAATTTCGCAACGAAAATTTCTCACAGTCATTCAATCACACAGTAAATATTAAAACTCAATCGAAATAAAATTTTCTACTTCGGATTTGTTGTTTCGAAACCACTATTCCATTTAGGCCCTAAATCGGGTTGTTACATTCACGAAGCCAAAACTCACATTTACTGAATTTAGCATACAATTACTTATCTCTCAAGGTTTGCAACACAATCCTCAAATGCTCAGCATGCTCAAACTCATCTCGTAAATAGATCAGAATGTCGTCAATGAACACAACAACAAACCTGTCTAAATATGGTTTAAAAATCTTATTCATCAAATCCATAAAAATGGCAGGAGCATTAGTTAGTCCAAAAGGCATAACAAGGAATTCATAATGTCCATACCTCATTCTAAATGCAGTTTTCGGCACATCTGAGTCTTTAATTCTCAACTGATAATAACCCGATCTCAAATCAATCTTCGAAAACACTGTTGCCCCTTTCAACTGATCAAACAAATCATCTATTCTCGGCAACGGATACTTATTCTTTCTCGTAACTTTGTTGAGCTGACGATAGTTAATACACATTCTCATGGACCCGTCTTTCTTCTTAACAAACAATACTGGTGCACCCCAGGGCGAAAAACTCGGTCGTGCAAAACCTCTATCTGTTAACTCTTGCAACTGAGCTTTCAACTCTTTCAACTCTGCCGGAGCCATTCTATACGGAGCTATAGATATCGGTGATGTTCCCGGTACTAATTCAATAGCGAATTCAACCTCTCTGACCGGTGGCAACCCAGACAATTCTTCTGGAAATACATCCGGATATTCACAAACTACAGGCATCAATTCAATCTTCTTTTCAGACACTTTGGTATCTAAAACATATGCTAGGTATGCTTTACAACCCTTTCTCACATATCTCTGGGCCGACATCAACGAAATCACTACAGGTAATCCACCCTACTCATTAGATTCAATCCGAAGAATCTCATTATTCTGACATTTCAATTCTATGATCTTTCGTCTAAAGTTCACAACGGCATCATGCAGAGTCAACCAATCCATACCCAGAATCACATCGAACTCATAAAATGGTAAAAGCATCAAATCAGCAGGAAAATAGTAACCTCGGGTCGTTAAAGGACAATTCTTGCATATTTTGTCAACTAAAACATACTTTCCGAAGGGGTTTGATACTTTAATTACAAATTTTGTAGACTCAACTGGCAATTTCTTAGTATATACTAAATTCTCACAAACATACGAGTGTGTCAATCCAGGATCAATTAAAGCAATCACATTAGTATCATAAAGAGAAAATGTACCGGTAATAACATCTGGGGACGACGCTTCTTCGCAAGCGCGAATAGCGTAGGCTCTATCAGGTGCTCTGGCCTCGAATCTCAGAGCTGAGTCCCTAGTCATACCTCTACCGCTGGATACATTCCCCGTATTTCTCAGTGGTCTCCCTCTTGCAGTCGTATTACTTGGTCTTGCATTTTGAAATTTATCTTTTTCAGATAACTATAGGCAATCTCGAATAAAGTGATCTGGCGAGCCACATTTGAAACAAGCTTTAACACTCTTATTCCAGCACTCTCCAAAATGTCGTCTCCCACATTGTTGACACTCGGGTTTGTTATTTCCCATGCCGCCAACGCTCGAGGCAGAAGTAGCTTGAGCTTTAGAATTCACATGTTGATTTCCACGATCTCTATTCAGGTATCCCTCTGATGCATTCGATCGGCTAAACGAATCTCGGGATTTCTTTGATGAAGAATGATAAGGTTTATTCATCGATCTCTTCTTCGAATCTCTAGCCTCTGAATCAGCTTTCCTCTTTTCTCGGCTAAAATCCTCGACTTTGCAAGCTCGATCAACTAACACGATGAATACTTTTAAATCTAATATCCCGACTAGAAGTTTAATATCCTCGTTCAACCCATCAACAAACCGCTTGCACATAATCTCTTCAGTAGAAACATACTCCCGAGCATACTTACTCAATTGTACAAATTCTCTTTCATATTTGATTACAGTCATGTGGCCTTGTTTCAGTTCTAAAAACTCTTTATGCTTTTGATCTAAAACCCGTTGACTAATGTATTTCTTCTGGAACTCAGTCTGAAAGAACTCCCAGGTGACTCTCTCTCTCGGCACCACTGATACTAATGTATTCCAGCACTGATATACAGTGTCCCTCTGAAGTGATATAGCACATTTTAAACATTCAGCCGGGGTGCAAGAAAGCTCATCAAACACTCGAATCGTATTTTCAAGCCAAAACTCGGCTCTCTCAGGATCATTGTCAACATTAGCCCTGAACTCTTCAGCCCCATGTTTACGAATCTTATCAACTGGAGGCTTATTCAATCTTAAAAGCTCGACTCCTTGATGAACTATGGGAACCGGTTGGGGATTAGAAGGGGGTGGAGGTTGTTGAGCAGCCTGGATCATTTGGATATATTGTGTGAACCATTCGTTCATCATTTGGAAGAAGGCTTCTCTAGCCTCTCCTCCTTGGCCGCCCGATACGGGTCTAAAATTAGACGGCGCTGTCCCTTGAGCGGGAGTTGGCGCATTACTTTCAGCCTCATCAGTTATAGCTCGACTGGGATCCATTTACTATATGAAAACACAGTTTAAATTGTCAGGAATCGTCACACTATCACAATTTATATATGGCATGTATAGCTGGACTCTCACATATGCTACGTTAGTCCTAGAATCGACTAAACTGTAGCTCTGATACCAACAAATGTAACACCCCTCACCCGTATTCAACGCCAAAATAGGGTTACGGAGTATTACCGGACTTATAAAACAATTAAACATTCAACTCTGCATATATTTTCACATTACAAGCAATCATCAATCAATTTCAACCACATGGTCCCTATTATGAGCCTACGAGGCCCTAAACATGCTTTGGGAGTGGTTTGGGACAAAACCGATAACTCAAGTAACTTTCACGAAACTTTGAAAATTTTTCTCAAAACAGGGGACACACGCCTGTGTGGCCAGGCCGTGTGTCTCACACGGCCACTAGACACGCCCGTGTCACATTTCGTGTGGACATTCGAAATGGGAGCACATGGTCGTGTCCCAGCCTGTGTCGGACCCCGTGTAACTCTCAGACTTGGGTCACACGGCCAACACACATGCCCGTGTGGCTAGCCCGTGTGCCCTAAAAATGGCCATACACACCCGTGTACCAGATCGTGTGTTAGGCCGTGCCAATCCAGTACTGTATACTGACTTATGCCACACGGCCAAGTCACACGCCCGTGTGTGAGGCTGTGTGAAGCATACTGACTTGGTTTTAATTTCAACACCAGGGGATACACAGTCGTATAACATGATCGTGTGTCACACACGGCTGAGACACACTCTCATGTTTCTGCCCGTGTGGACAAAAACAGGCTATTTACGAAGCCAATTTTCCACCACACTTATGCTTACCTAAACAACCAAAATGAAATCAATCCATAGTATAAATAAACATCCAATTTAGCCACAATCAAGGCTAATTCCTACCATTTTAAATACTAGCAACCAACAGGCATATACCTCAAATTTTACTCAACAAAAACATATCAAAATACATATACCAATCAACTAGTTAAACCTTTACCTAACATACATCATTTTGTACCAATTCACAAGCATGATGCCAATTCCACAAACCTCATATTATAGGTCATTCACCTATCCATCCATGAACTGAAATATCAACCATATATGCATATATAAGCACATAACTAAATCCACCAAATTAAGCCAAATCTCATGGCTATATTTACGAGCTATTACAAATGACCAAAACCATTATCAATCCATAATCAAAATGGCTCAAAATACCTATACATGCCATATACTCAAAATACCAAAGTTCAAACGTACCAAGTGATAGGTGGTAGTGTGAAACGATCTCCGACGATCCCTGAATCCGAGCTAGCTTCGATATCACTAGAAAACACGAGAAAATGCACAAAGTAAGCTATAAAGCTTAGTAAGCTCGTATGAAATAAACTTAATATGATCACATAAATATAATTCAATAATTTGAATACAACAACATGTAGCTTATATTAGCTAACAAACCTTTCAAATACTCATTCACAAAATTTTATACTTTCATCATCATTTTCTCGATTCAATGCTAAAATAGTTTATACACATACCTGTACCATCTCGTACAATTCTCATTCACATTCTCGTCTTTCATTTACCCGTTGAACCATTAGGAATAGAAATTGGATACTCGAGGGTCTCACACGATAAGTACCTATACCATGGCCCGAAGCTAAATAAGGTAACTTATCCGAAGTACTAATATCATGGCCCGAAGCCAAATCAGCCGATATGCATGGCCCGAAACCAAATCGGTTTATCTCGCACACAAAATGCTATATCATGGCCCGAAGCCAACTCATTGTATCCCCTAATGACATGTCACTAGTATCATAAACTATTCCTAACGTTCAATCGGGATTCCAACTGTCGAATCATCGTCGAATCATTTCCAAACTTGTTCGTAGTCACATAATCGCAATTTATGCTATATCAAAGCATATAAAATACATTTGAAATGAAATTATAACATACAAACTTACCTCGGTTGCTAAAACGGCAAATCGAGTCAACTATTCCGTAACTTTGTTCTTTTCCCGATCTAAGTCCGTATTTCTCCTTTCTTTATCTAAATATATTCAAAATTAACTTATTTTATCAACTATTTATTCAATTCAATCCAACATATACATTTGAGCTATTTTACACAATAGCCCCTAAACTTTCACATTTTTACAATTTAGTCCTTATTACACAAAATCACAAATTCATGCAAATTTCAAAATACCCATGCTTAGCAGAATTACCATTATACCCCTAGTAGCCCATATTTTTCATTTATTTCACATTTTAACCACTAACTTTACACATTTCTTAATTTAAAAATCACTTAACAAAATTTGTATAATTCATAACAAATATTCATTTTTCATCATCAAACATCAAAGAACACATTTTTCATCAATGGCAACTTTCAAAATCTTTAACAGTTTTGCAAAATAGTCTCTGGGCTAGTTAGTACTAGTTGCAACGATCACAAAAATATAGAAACCATTAAAAACCGAGCAAAAATAGACTTACAATTAAGCTCCAAAGTGACTGAATGCTTCAAACCCTTAAATTTGTGTTTTTGTTCATGTATTTTCGGCAATGGCAAAAAGATGAAGCAAATTTGTCTTTGTTTTATTTTATTAACCAGTATTTATTAATTACTATTTTAACCTTTGTTATAAAACTTAAAAATCATTTAATACTTGTCTATATTTGTCCACTCAAACCAATAATGGTGTAATTACAACATAAGGACCTTTACTTTAAGGTTCTATAGCTATTAGATACTTTTAGCTAATAGAACTCCACTTTTACACTTTACACGATTTAGTCCTTTTTATCAAATTAACCATTCCAACGATAAAATTTCTTAACGAAATTTTCATACAATCACTCAATCATGCTGTAAACATTAAAATAATAATAAAATAAATATTTTGACCTTGGATTTGTGGTCCCAAAACCACTGTTTTGATTTGACAAAAACTGGGCTATTACACATAATGCCCGTACCTTGTTCTGAATGCATTCTTTGGTACATCCGAATCTTTAACTCGCAACTGATAATAGCCAGATCTCATATCGATCTTTGAAAATACTGTTGCTCCTTTCAATTGATCAAACAAATCATCAATTCTCGGCAAAGGATACTTATTCTTAATCGTAACCTTGTTGAGCTGACGATAATCAATACACAGTCTCATCGATCCGTCTTTCTTCTTTACGAACAACACTGGTGCACCCTAGGGCGAAAAACTAGGTCGTGCAAAACCTCTATCTATTAACTTTTGCAACTGAGATTTCAACTCTTTCAATTCTGTTGGAGCCATTCTGTACGGAGCTATCGATATCTGTGATGTTCCCGGTATTAATTCAATAGCAAATTAAACTTCTCTGATCGGTGGCAACCCAGGTAACTCTTCTAGAAACACATCTGGATACTCACAAACCACTGGTACTGATTCAATTTTCGATTCAGACACTTTTGTATCCAGTACATACGCAAGGTAAGCATCACAACATTTTCTCACATATTTTTGAGCTAACATCGACGATATCACAACAGGCAAACCACTCGACTCATCAGATCCAATTCGAAGAGTTTCATTATTCTGACATTTCAGTTCAATAGTCTCTACAATTCACAACAGCATGATACAGAGTCAACCAATCCATACCCAGAATCACATCGAATTAATCAAACGGTAAAAGCATCAAATTAGCTAGAAAACAGTAACCCCGAGTCATCAGAGGACAATTCTTGCAAACTTTATCAACTAGGACATACTTGCCTAAGGGGTTTGATACTTTACTCACAAATTCGGTAGACTCAGCAGACAAATCTTACTAGACACTAAATTCTCACAAACATATGAATGAGTCGATCCAGGATCAATCAAAGCAATCACATCAGAGTCATAGAGAGAAAATGTACTGGTGATAACATCTGGGGATGACGCATCTTCATGAGCGCGAATAGCATAAGCTCTAGCTGGTGCTCTAGCCTCGAATCTCATAGTAGAGTCCTTTGTCGTTCCTTTGCTACTAGTCATATTTCCCATATTTCTAAGTGGTCTCCCTCTAGCAGCTGTGTTACTCGATATTGCTTTCTGATATCTATCTTTCTCGGGTAACTTAGGACAATCTCGAATGAAGTGATCTTGCGAGCCACATTTGAAACAAGCTTTATTATTCATCCAGTAGTCTCCAAAATGTCGTCGTCCACATTGTTGACATTCGGGTTTATTATTTCTCACACTACCAACACTTGACACCGAAGTAGCTTGAGCTTTAGGACTCGAGTATTGCTTTCCACGATCTCTATTTGGATAACCCACTGAAGCATTCGAACGAGTATACGAATCTCATGCTTTCTTTGAAAAAGACTGATATGGTTTACCCATCGATCTCTTTCTCGAATCTCTAGCCTCGAAATTAGCTTTTCTCTTTTCTTTGCCCAGTTCTTCATCTTCGCAAGCCCTATCGACTAGCACCACAAATTCTTTCACTTCCAAAATCCCGACTAGCAATCTGATGTCTTCGTTCAATCCTTCTTCGAATCTCTTACACATAATTTCATCAGTTGAAACACATTCTCAAGTATACTTACTGAGTCTCACAAATTCTCGCTCATACTCAGTCACAGACGTACAGCCCTATTTCAGTTCCAAAAACTCTGTGTTTTTGGCCGATAAACCATTGGCTGATGTATTTCTTTTTGAATTCGGATTGAAAGAATTCCCAGGTGACCCGTTCTCTCGGTACCACAGATACTAAAGTATTCCACCATTGATATGTTGTGTCTTGTAACACCCCAAACCCGGTCAATACGCCACGACCGAATCTGGTATGTCACTAAGGAAAATATTTTTGAAAGAAAACTCTTTGAAATTCTTTATTTGTCAAAAATAAGTTAAAACTGAGATTTACTTTGAATTACATAAAACTTTAAAACTTAGTTGATAAATAATAGGATAGAAAACATTTATATCTTTTTAAGAAAATTTGAAATATCACTTTGAAAATCCGTTTGCAATTGAGTATAGAAACCTGAATATTGGAAATCACTTAATTTGTTGAAAACACTTAACTTGTAATTTTTCTATCGAACTATTCATATTACCCGATGGTAAGATTTCTAAAACCATTGCGAGTTTTTAGTTTAGAAAACTTTGAGCTCAATTATTAGATTAACCAAGTAATTTATAAGCCATATTTTAAATATATTCAAAACATAAAAATAATCCAAAACATAATTAAACAGGCCTTATTACAAATCCATAAAATATGAAAACCAAATTAAAATAAAGTACCCAAATGGAAGTTCATGTAAAACCAAACTTTATTGCATGGCCTCCTCGAGTCCATCCGGCTCCATATCCGCGATCTCACGAATCACCTGAAAATATAAGGGAGAAGGTGAGTCACCAAGACTCAATGCATATTCCCTCTCCCGGTAAATACCACATACTTACACAAATTATAACAAAGCAACATATATGTATAATGCACCCAACCTAGCCATCCATAACTCCTTTTCTACCCGTGTGGTACCAAACCGATGGTGGTGCCAAACCACTGGTGTCCAAAGACACAAATGTGATACCAAATCACCGGTGACCGTAGTCACGAATAATCCATCTGTGGGGCCAACCCACGTGTGATACCAAATCACCGCGCATTTATCCCATATCTCAAAAGTGGGGCCAACCCACGGTGGAATTAACCACGGGACAAGTCGCTATGAGGTGCCAAACCTCTGGTGTCCAAAGACACGAATGTGATACCAAATCACCGGTGGTGCCAAACCACTTTGTGTCCAAGACACGAATCATCAATCTTCCCCCTCCTCTCATATTGCCCATACCAATGTAATAGATAGACAAATCACGTCAATAAACTTTGATATGTATCTCATAACGAATATATCATAAATCGTAGATCATAATTTCAATCCACATGTATTAACAATAAATTGAAATGGACTTACCCAAATCCTCATTCATACCATCATGGTATCATATCCAGATCTCATCGGATTACCCACTTTCATAATATGATTAGTTATAACACACAAATATACATATATAAACCAAGTTATAAAGTGTGTAAGATACACACCTTTCACCAACGCAAGAACTAATTCCCGAATCCGATCTATCGCACTAGAACACCTTGTCCTACAATCGGCCAATACTAAAATTATGAACAAAGGCCATTCGGCCATACTACTAAATCCGAAAGAGTTATCACTTGTAATACCAAATCTTACCTGAACTTACCCAAATCGATTGATAAAGAAACGAGGTTTAGATTGATTGCTTCCAACGTCCCGAAAAGCCTAAAAGAGATCGGTTTCTAAGAATGATTAGAACCTTGCAAACCAATGCCCATAGATTCGGCCTTAATCCACAAGAAAATAACATAGAGACGAGAAAAGAATTGAAGGAGAGAAGGCCATGAACACTTACCCCTTTTATCAAAAATCGATTGAAGAAACCAAAGAGAGTTTACTCTTGAATAATCGACCAAACTAAAACTAAAAGGAAGTGGGAAGATTCGGCTATGGTGAAGTGAAAAAGAAAAGAAAAATAGAATGGAGGTAGATGTTTTATCTTTGAACAAATGAAAAAGAAATGGTATTTGAGATGGAGAAATATTCGGCCAAGAGAGTGTAAAAGAAAATGTGATTATGAACAAATGTCAAAAAGAAAAGAAAAGAGAGATGTGGAAGAGATGAGATTCGGCCAACACCTATTTTGCCTAAAAGAAAAGTGCAAAAATACCAAAATGAAGTTTTGGTTCAAAAGGACAAATGAAAGAAAGGAAATAGCATTTTTGGTTCAACAAAATAATAGCTAAAACAAAAGCTAAATTTGCACAAAATGCACAATGACATTCGGCCAAAGAAAGAGTTTTTGGAGAGGGAAAACAAAAATGCAAAAAGATGTTCAATAGGAAAAATTGGCCAACTATTCCCCCCCAAGCTACCTAACAAAATTCGGCCACCCCCTTAGACACCCATACCGTCCACATACATTCACTAAAGGCCTTGGAATACTTTCCAAAACATTTTCCTACAACCAAGCCTTATTTCTCCCCAACCTTCCATAACCTTAAGATTCTTATCCCCTATTTCATGCTTTCCTTAATCCAAAATTCAACCTACCAAAAACTTAAGGTCCAACCTATCATAAACATAGGTTGACCGTCCATCAATGCTAGAACACAAAATAAAGTCTTCAAAAATGCTTTCCATGATACTCGAACCTCTAACCTCAAGCCACCTTTCAAGCTCCTTAACAAACTTGCCACTTACTCCTCTTATGCTTTAATTAACACTTAAATTAACTTAAGTGCTAAGCTCACTTAATCCACTTCATTAAATAAACCATACTAAAAATTATTCTAGCTTCCTAAATAAAATCAATCCTTCATAAGACTATGCTAACACACAAAATTCATACCCAAGCCAACACAACAGATACTCAAATTTTATGATATTACAATTCTACCCTCCTAAAAAAATTTCGTCCTCGAAATTACTTACTAACGATCAATCGTACAGTCTAACTCACCGCACTACGCTCTTGCTGCGCACTCTGATCTTAATAACACTACTAGACTACTAACGACATTTGAATACGTCAACCCACATCAATCAAAGTAGTATATGTTTCACCAAAGATTAAGAACGTACCGGTTATGACGTCTGGTGCGTCGCCCTCCTCTCGACGTCTCGCTGCATACACCAAACCAGGCTGTCTTGCCTCAGTGTTGCCAGCACCTCTGCCATATGCTCCTCGACCTCGACCAGAACCATTACCTCCTCTACCATTACCACGACCTCTATGTGGTGGCGGTCCCTCATTTCTGAACTGAGCACGACCTTGACCCTCTGACTGATTCCTGCCTAGCTTACGTAGACAGTCTCTCACACGATGATTCAGCGAGCCACACTCGAAACATCCTTTCCCTCTGGTCCAATATTCGCCCCAATGATATTTCCCACATCGGTTACACCGTGCTGGTCCTTGATTAGCAGTAACAGGCCTCCCAGACTGATTCGGCCCACTTTGCCTAGCCCTCTTTTGAGAATTACCAGCTGATCCCGATGATCCGTAACCTCTCTTATGCTTGTTCCGGTCGTAACTCTGCCTTGTAGATTCCTTGATTCCTTTGGCTATCTTAGCCTTTTCAACCAAAGCAGCAAACTCCCGCTCCTGATGTGGAGCAATCAACAATCTCAGCTCGTCCCTCAAACCATCTTCGAATCGAACACATCGCTCGTGCTCGATGCCACAATACCTCCAAAGATACCGGCTCAGTCTTAAAAATTCTGCCTCATATTCTGACACAGACTTACTACCTTGGATCAAACTCAGAAATGCCTTACGCTGCACATCAATGTAATTAGACCCAACGTATTTTCGCTGATACGCTGCCTTGAAATAATCCCAAGTGAGATCCTTCGCTGCAGCACCATTCTGTACCGTGAGCCACCACTGATATGACTCATCCCGAAGAAGCGATACGATCCTTTTCGCTTTTCCTCAAAGATTCGGATCCAAATCATCCATGATTTGCTCCGTCGCCTCTAGCCAATATTCAGCCGCACTAGGAGCCACACCTGAAACACCTCGAAATACCTCAGCTCCATTGGCTCGAAGTCGCTCAGATATGGATTTTCAAATTCCCGCGCCTCCACCTATTCCAGCTACCCTCTCAAGAACTCGTAGCATCGCCTGAGACACTGCGTCATCCCCCGTTTGATCCTGTTGCTCAACTCCAACTGCTGGTGGTGGGGGTAATGGTACCTCATTATCGGATCCTTGACCGGACCTCACTGGCTCAGACACAGCCATCCTACCCCGACCGCGTCCACGAATCATACGACCTCGACCACGGGTACTCATGTCTAAAATCTCTTCTTATTTGATTAAAAAGCGTTATGCATTAGTCATTATTCCACTTTCTTTAAAGCACAATTTTATGAAAAGTTTTAATAAGAGGTTGTTTCGCGAGTACATTCAACCTATAGTTTTGGGTCTCTAGAGTAGTTCCTACTACTATACAGTCATGCCAACATCATCATATCATATCATCAAAATCAACGGTTTGATGTACTTACCAGGGCGGATTGATGTCGGAGACTCGAGGCCATGCCTTTCCAACCATATAATTTTCAACAAAACATTTTAAAATCCATTCTTTAAAACATTTTGGGCCTCGGGACCACAGCCGAGCTTTTGAACTTGGCTCTGATACCAATTTGTAACACCCCAAACCCGGTCAATACGCCACGACCGAATCTGGTATGTCACTAAGGAAAATATTTTTGAAAGAAAACTCTTTGAAATTCTTTATTTGTCGAAAATAAGTTAAAACTGAGATTTACTTTGAATTACATAAAACTTTAAAACTTAGTTGATAAATCATAGGATAGAAAACATTTATATCTTTTTAAGAAAATTTGAAATATCACTTTGAAAATCCGTTTGCAATTGAGTATAGAAACCTGAATTTTTGAAATCACTTAATTTGTTGAAAACACTTAACTTGTAATTTTTATATCGAACTATTCATATTACCCGATGGTAAGATTTCTAAAACCATTGCGAGTTTTTAGTTTAGGAAACTTTGAGCTCAATTATTAGATTAACCAAGTAATTTATAAGACATTTTAAATATATTCAAAACATAAAAATAATCCAAAACATAATTAAACAGGCCTTATTACAAATCCATAAAATATGAAAACCAAATTAAAATAAAGTACCCAAATGGAAGTTCATGTAAAACCAAACTTTATTGCATGGCCTCCTCGAGTCCATCCGGCTCCATATCCGCGATCTCACGAATCACCTGAAAATATAAGGGAGAAGGTGAGTCACCAAGACTAAGTGCATATTCCCTCTCCCGAGTTGTAACATCCCGAAATTGGGCCTAGTAGGATTGGGCCTTGAGCTTTAGGAAAATTTTGAGTATTATTTTTGTGTTGGCTCGGGTAGGAATTTTGTGTGTTAGCATAGTCTTGTGAAGGCCTGATTTTATTTAGGAAGTTAGATAATTTTTAGTATGGTTTATTTAATGAAGTGGATTAAGTGAGCTTAGCACTTAAGTTAATTTAAGTGTTAAATTCTAACACATGAGGAGTTAGTGGCATAGTGGATAAGGAGCTTGAAAGGTTACTTGAGGGAAGTGGTTCGAGATGCTTGGAAAGCATTTTGAAGACTTTATTTTTGTATCCTAGCATTGATGGATGGTCAAACTCTAATTATGATAGGATGGACCTTAAGTTTTTGGTAAGTTGAATATTGGTTTAAGGAAAGCTTGAAATAGGGGATAAGAATCTTAAAGTTATGGAAGGTTGGGGAGACAAAGGGCTTGGCTTAAGGAAGATGTTTTGGAAACTCTTTCAAGGCTTTTAGTGCATGTATGTGGACGGCAAGTGTGGCTAGGGGGGTGGCCGAATGTTGTTAGGTGGTTTGGGGGAGGATATTTGGTCAACCTTTGGCATTTGTGCATCTTTTGGCATTGTTTTCTTTCTCTCCAAAAACTCCCCTCTTTGGCCGAATGTTTTGTGCATTTTGTGCAAATTTTGCTTTTAGTTTAGCCTTCATTTTGTTTGAACCAAAAATGTTATTTCCTTTCTCTCATCTTTGCTCTTGAAACCGAAACCTCACTTAGCTTTTGTGCATTTTCTTTTTGGCAAATAAGTGTTTGGCCGAATCTCTCTCTCACATATCTCACTTTTCTTCTTTTGATATTGATTCATAATCACATTTTCTTTTATACTCTCTCTTGGCCGAATCCTTCTCCTTCTCAAGTTCCATTTCTTTTCATCCATTTCCATTCTATTTCTCTTTCTCCACTCTAGTCAAATCCTTTTGTTATTACAAATCAACCATAGCCAAAATTCCCTTCACCATTTAACCATATTGCCGAAACTTCCCACTCTCTTTTGAATTGTCTTGGCGAATATCAACAAGGGTAGGTCTTCATTTGGTTTTCTTCAATCGGTCTTGAAAGATAGACTCTTTGGGAATTTGGAAGCAATCGTTCTAAGCCTCAATTCTTTGACAACCATTTTGGGGTAAGTCAAGTAGTAAGGATCTTTATACTTGTTATATCGTTTTAGATGGACTACTAATCGATTACATTTTTTGGGGACTCTATCTCTCGTTTATTATATTTTTCCGTGAACGTTATATTTTTGGGGCAATCAAGAATGGGTTCGAAAAGAGCGATTAATAGTGTTTGGAAGAAGGGTGGATCTGCTATACCTCAAATTTCAAACGAAGAAATCGTGTCGGCAGCTTGAGACTTTCCACCGGATGTGGACCCTCTGCCGGCGATAATCGTTTATTTGAAGTCGTTCGTACCCACTGAGCCATTGTTCGTTGTGGTTCTTCATCGGTTATGAACCATCAATCGGAGAGAAATCGCCTATAGTTATTGTTCGAGATTCCGAGGTATTAGCGAGCGAAAGTTTAGTTATCACTATTATCGTGTGTAGCCTACACTAAACTTCTAATAGATTAATAGCATTATTGATAAAAGTTGTTAATAAAGAAATATGAATGATTATGGCTTCGGTATCATTCAATGGTACGATGAATTGAGGTACGTTATCCCTTAGTACTATGTATAATTTTAATATGAGACATATCCGACTTTGTTATGATTTTGGGGTAATGTACATGGCATGATATCTGCATCGTTAATAATGCTATAAGCATGAATATGAAATGTGTATGATTCCGTTATGAATTTGGGGTTATATGCCATGATATTGAAATAATGTGTTTAATGCATGGGCATATGGGTGATTTTGATAAAGGGGAAGTGTTCCGGTGGTTTTTACCACATTATCCGGTGACTTTGGTCACGATATTATGAATTCGGTGACTTTGGTCACGATATTATGAATCCGGTGACTTCGGTCACGATATTATGAATCCGGTGACTTCGGTCACGATATTATGAATCCGGTGACTTCGGTCACGATATTATGAATCCGGTGACTCATCACAATTATCCGTGGCTATGCCACGATTATAAGGGCGATGTGCATGTTGACTGCAGCAACTGCCTTCGATGGTGTGTAGCGGATGGAGGGTTGATTTAGTAATCCCCACGGTGTGATTGGTAGGTATGGGTGGTGTGTAGCGGATGGATATCTAAGTTGGGTTCGGGATTGCATTTCATTTTATATGTACATGTGATTATCTGATTTGCTATATTATGGGCTTATGGCTAAATGTGATTTAAATGGGCTTTATTGCTATGATCGATTGGGTTTTTGTGTCTTCGTTACACATTGAGTCTGTTGACTCACCCTTCAGTGGGATATCTTTTCAGGTGATTCGTGAGATCGCGGATGTGGAGCCGGATGAACTCGAGGAGGCCATGCAATAAAATTTGATTTTTACAAGAACTTCCATTTGGGTACCTTATTATATTTTAATTTGGCTTTTCATATTTTATAGATTTGTAATAAGGCCTCTTTAATTATGGTTTTGGATTATTTATATGCTTTGGGATTTATTCTAAACATGTTTAAGTATATCACTTGATTAATTTAATAATTGAGCTAAAGTTTTCTAAACTATAAAAATGCTATGGTATTTTATCTTACCATCAGGTAATCTAAATTGTTGATAATAAAATTATAAATTAGGTGTTTTCTACAACTTAAATGATTTCCAAAATTTTAAGTTTCTATATTCAAATGCAAACGGTTTCAAAGTATTAATTCGAGTTTTCTTAAAACGAAACAAATGTTTTCTAACATATGATTTATCCACTTAGTTTAAAAGTTTTATTTATGGAATTTCAAAGTAAATTTCCAGTTTTTAACTTATTAAACATCGGATTTCTACAAATATAGAATTACAAAGAATTTTTCACTATAATTTAATCGCTATCTCAATTTTCTTCGAAACGTTTTTCTTCGTAGCATGCCAAATTCGGTCGTGGCGTATTGACCGGGTTTGGGGTGTTACAAATTGGTATCAGAGCTAAGTTCAAAAGCTCGACTGTGGGCCCGAGGCCCAAAATGTTTTAAAGAATGGATTTTAAAATGTTTTGTTGAAAATTATATGGTTGGAAAGGCATGGCCTCGAGTCTCCGACATCAATCCGCCCTGGTAAGTACATCAAACTGTTGATTTTGATGATATGATATGATGATGTTGGCATGACTGTATAGTAGTAGGAACTACTCTAGAGACCCAAACTATAGGTTGAATGTACTCGCGAAACAACTTCTTATTAAAATTATTCATAAAACTGTGTTTTAAAGAAAGTGGAATAATGACTAATGCATAAAACTTTTAAATCTGATAAGTCGAGATGTTAGACATGAGCACTCGAGATCGTGGACGTTGTGGATGTGGTAAAAGCCGAAGTGTTAGGGCTAGATTTTCAGTACCGAGGCATAATTCCAGTAAGGAGGCGTTAGCATCGCTAGTGGCTGAGACAGAGTATCATGATCGAGTTCGGATTGATGAGCTGACTCAGATAGTTAAAGAATCGGTGAAGCACTTGGAGTTGGGTCTGTGGACTGTAAGAAGAACAGAGATCACGGTTCTCTAGGGTCACAATCTCGTTCTGTAAAACATGTCAAGGCATGGTCGAACTTTTTGGCTTGCGATTATTGTGGAAGGTGTCATCCGGGAGAATGTTGGAGGAAGATAGGAGTATGCTTCAGATGTAGGTCTAAGGAGCTTAAGGCTCAGGATTGTTTCCTCACTCTCAAGTCAGGTATGTTTTGGTTGGAAGTGATGGTTGATTGTAGGAAAATTTTTGGTATAAGTGTAAGTGTTAGATAATGGTTTGCTATGGTGGATTAAGTTTTTGTTAAAAGTACATTGTGGTTTTATTAAGATCAGAGTCTTGTGCAGCAAGAACGTAGTGTGGCGAGATAGGATGTACGATCAGAGTTAGTTGGAAATTTCGAGGACGAAATTTCTTTAAGGAGGGTAGATTTGTAACATCCCGAAATTGGGCCTAGTAGGATTGGGCCTTGAGCTTTAGGAAAAATTTGAGTATTATTTTTGTGTTGGCTCGGGTAGGAATTTTGTGTGTTAGCATAGTCTTGTGAAGGCTTGATTTTATTTAGGAAGTTAGATAATTTTTAGTATGGTTTATTTTATGAAGTGGATTAAGTGAGCTTAGCACTTAAGTTAATTTAAGTGTTAAATTCTAACACATGAGGAGTTAGTGGCATAGTGGATAAGGAGCTTGAAAGGTTACTTGAGGGAAGTGGTTCGAGTTGCTTGGAAAGCATTTTGAAGACTTTATTTTTGTATCCTAGCATTGATGGACGGTCAAACTCTAATTATGATAGGTTGGACCTTAAGTTTTTGGTAAGTTGAATATTGGTTTAAGGAAAGCTTGAAATAGGGGATAAGAATCTTAAAGTTATGGAAGGTTGGGGAGACAAAGGGCTTGGCTTAAGGAAGATGTTTTGAAACTCTTTCAAGGCTTTTAGTGCATGTATGTGGACGACAAGTGTGGCTAGGGGTGGCCGAATGTTGTTAGGTGGTTTGGGGAGGATATTTGGTCAACCTTTGGCATTTGTGCATCTTTTGGCATTGTTTTCTTTCTCTCGAAAAACTCCCTCTTTGGCCGAATGTTTTTGTGCATTTTGTGCAAATTTTGCTTTTGGTTTAGCCTTCATTTTGTTTGAACCAAAATGTTATTTCCTTTCTCTCATCTTTGCTCTTGAAACCGAAACCTCACTTGGCTTTTGTGCATTTTCTTTTGGCAAATAAGTGTTTGGCCGAATCTCTCTCTCACATATCTCACTTTTCTTCTTTTGATATTGATTCATAATCACATTTTCTTTTATACTCTCTCTTGGCCGAATCCTTCTCCTTCTCAAGTTCCATTTCTTTTCATCCATTTCCATTCTATTTCTCTTTCTCCACTCTAGTCAAATCCTTTTGTTATTACAAATCAACCATAGCCGAAATTCCTTCACCATTTAACCATATTGTCGAAACTTCCCACTCTCTTTTTGAATTGTCTTGGCCGAATATCAACAAGGGTAGGTCTTCATTTGGTTTTCTTCAATCGGTCTTGAAAGATAGACTCTTTGGGACTTTGGAAGCAATCGTTCTAAGCCTCAATTCTTTGACAACCGTTTTGGGGTAAGTCAAGTAGTAAGGATCTTTATACTTGTTATATCGTTTTAGATGGACTACTAATGTAACATCTTGGAAAGGGCCTATGCATTTTCCGTTTAATTGTACGAAATGACAAGTCTTAAGCACTATGAATAAATTTTTGGTATTTTTGGAATTCTAGAAATGCATAGAAATGGAAATGAACATTTTGGAAACCTGAACATTTTTGGAAACCTGAACATTTTGGAAACCTGAACATTTTGGAAACCTGAACATTTCGGGAAACCTGGAAATGAAAGAAAAATGGCAAGTTACAGAGTCGATCGAAAATTTTAGGAAACTTAGAAATAATCGAGAAATGCCAAGTTTTAAAGGTTAAAATAGGAAATTAAGGCAAGGGGGCCTTAAAAGTAAAAGTTGGTAAAATTTGACACACAAACAGGCTTGGAAATGTGGCCTGAAGATGCCACTTAGGGTCTATGGAAATGGCGCCATATGCAGGAGGAATGGGCCTGAGTTCGAGTCACTTGGGAAGCAAATAAAGGAGGTTTATTTTTGCTTCCATAAAGCAAGGGTGTAATATCCAAGGATAGGGGCTATTTTGTTATGACTTTGTTGCGTGTGTCTGGTGTGCTATGTTGCTGTTTTGATGTTGTAGGGGCTTAGTTGTAAGCTAGGTGTAAGCTTGAGTAGGTGGGGAAATTTTAGTTTTTAGGCTTAGGTGAGGGGAGCTGAAGAAGCTGGGGTTTATAAATATTATTTGGTGATTGAAAGCACAAGAAATGAGCTGGTGGAGTGGCAGGATAGGCGCCACTTGAGGCTTGTGTGTGTGACGCCACTTGCAGGGGAGAGGTCCTGAGTTCAAGTTGCAGAAGTCCCACTTTTTGCTTCCATTTTGACGCCAAGGTGGTTGAGGTTGGACCAAGTCAAGTGTTTGAATGGTGGGTGGGGAGTAAATTGTGGAGGTTGACTAGTTCAACTAGTTTGAATGTGTGGCTTGGAGTAATTGTTGGTAGTGGCCGAATGTTGGGGAGTTTGTGGAGAGAGTGGCCGGTTTTGGTAAGTGGGGAGGGGTGATAGCCGAAATTCACTTAGGCACTTTTTGTGCATTTTTGGTCACTTTGTGTCAAACCAAATTTCTCTCTTTTGTCAATAGTAGCCGGAATTCCAATTGATTTCTCTTTTCATTTTCTTCCTTGAAACTGAAAGTACAGACAACGTTTGCCGAATTTGCTTTGTTCTTCCTAGTTCTCTTGGGTAGCCGAATGCACTCTTGCATTTCTTTTTCTTTTTCACTTGCATAAGTTTCTAAACTAGTATTCTCTTTTTCTTATATTTTCATCTCTTCTCTTTTGAAACACTTGTGCCGACATCACATTGCTTCTTAGCCGAATTCTCCATTTATTTCTTCTCATTTCTACATGAGCCGAATTTTTCTTCAACTTTTGGCCGATTTCTCTTCTTCTCTTGAACCATATTTCTTTTGCTTTATTTTTAGATTATAGCCGAATCCTCCCGGTGTTGCCGAAATTTCTCTTCTTTCTTTAGTTACATCTTGACCGAATAGTTGTGTGGTGTAGACCTCTTCTAGTTTGGTTTTCATTTGAGTTCAGAAGAAGGTAAGTGCTTGGCCGAATGGCCATTTCTCCCATCCCTTGTTCTTTTTCGTTTGTGGGTTGGTTAAGAGCCGATTCTGGTGTGGTTGAAAGGAGTTAACCTCTTGTTTGGAAACCATTTTGTATAGGACATTCGGGATTGTGAAGCAGTCAAGCAAAGCAATTATCTTTGGGTAAGCAATTGGTAAGTGGTGGTAAGAGTTGGTTCTTTTAGTCTATTCATTTAGTTTTCATTAAGCCAAGTTATTAAAGGATTAACCGTTTTCTTTTTAGGGTGAGGCCGATTGTCAGAGGAACCATTGTTTGGTTCGGGTTTGGCAGGAAACCAAACCACTTGCGAGGTAAGGGTTTAATGTTAACCCTTTGGTTTATCTATTCGGCCGAATGGTATAAGTGCTAATCTCTGCTTGGCCGATTATAGGAGCAAGGTTGTCGAGGCTATCGAGGGTCTTAGATCGGTTCTTTGGTTAAAGCTTGTGTTCGAACAGGTGTGTAGACTAACACACTATCTACTTAGTGATATGTTTAATAACTTGTTTGCCTATTAAGATCAAAACAATATGGTTGATGGATATGGTACCCAATGGGGTATGTGTACGGATCCGGTAAGTCCGTTTCATTACGAGTTCTATTAATGGTATATGATATCATGATTGCTGAGGTATGTGATATGAGATGCGATATTAAACATATTGGCATGATCGCATGATTTACATGATTTGCATCGCATGACATGTATGGGTGATATGAGAGGAGGGGGAATATGATATCCGTGTCTTTGGGACACCGTGAGGTTTGGCACCTCCGGTGGTTTGGTACCACAGATGATATTTTGTGACTTTGGGTCACCAGAGGTTTGGCACCTCGCCTCGTCCCAAAGTGGCTTAGCACCACGGTGGGTTGGCCCCACGATTGATATTACGGGATTGACGCCAGTGATTTGGTATCACACGATGGGTTTGCCCCATCATTGGATTCGTGACTTCGGTCACCAGTGATTTGGTATCACATTGTGTCTTTGGGACACCAGAGGTTTGGCACCTCATAGCGTCTCGTCCCAGTGGCTTCGTACCACAGTGGGTTGGCCCCACAGTTGAGATATGGGATTGACGCCAGTGATTTGGTATCACACGATGGGTTGGCCCCATCATTGGATTATTCGTGACTTTGGGTCACCAGTGGTTTGGCACCACATTGATGGATATCGTGACTTTGGGTCACCAGTGGTTTGGCACCACCAGTGGTTTGGTACCACACGGGGTAGAAAGGTGATATGGGTGGTTAGGATCGGGTGCATTGATTGTATTGCTTTAGTATGATGTGTGTTGGTATGTTGCATATACCGGGAGGGGGATTTATGCACTGAGTCTTGCGACTCACCTTCTCCCTTATCATTTCAGGTGGCACTTAGTTGCGGACATGGAGCCGGGGTGGACTCGAGGTGCTCATGCCATGAATAAAAATCGAGGTTGCACTGTTTTAAAACTTGGTACTATATTTTATTTATTTTCACTTGGGTTTTTATTTGGATTGTAAAAGGCCTTTTAACTTTATGTTTTTGTTATTTACATGCTTGTATTGGATTTTAAATATGCCTTAACAAATTAATGGGTAAAATTTGGCTAAAACTTGGAAAGATAAGGTTTTCAAACTACAAAGCGAAACGTCTTAAACTCTCTACCATCGGGTATCACCACTGAATTTAAGATGAACGAAACTCAGATGTTTTTTTTCAAACTCAAGATTTTCCACCGTAGGTTCAGAAAGTTTTGAAGCAACAAAAGAGTCACTTGATTTCTAAATGATGCAAAATAGAGAAATGGTTTTATCTATGGGTCCAACTAAGTTTTTAAGCACCCAAGCTTTCAAAATGAAATAGGAGTTTCTAAGCAATCATGCCCAAGATTTCTACAAGAACAAAATGTGCAAAACAAAAAGAGTTTGCATCAAACTTTTAACCAGAAACCTAAACCTTTCAAATACATTTTTCCCGTAACATACCAGATTCGGTCGTGGTGTATGGACCGGGTTTGGGGTGTTACAATTGTGGTATCAGAGCCAAGTTCAAAGGCTCGGCTGTGTGCTCGAGGCCCAAAATGTTTTGAAAAGTTGTTTTAAGAGCTTTGTTTTTAAATATGTGGTTGAAAAAGGCATGGCACCGAGTCTCCGGCACCAGTTCGCCCAGGTAAGTACCCCTTACTATTGCTTGTGATTTTGATATTGATGGGATTGTATGATTAGCAATAGTGGATTACTGTAGAAACTGAAACTGATAGGATTCTGTGAACTCGCGGAAACAAAGCTTCTTTAATATTCATAAGACTTTGCTATTAAAACAGAGGAATAATTACTGATGCATAAAACTCCTAAATCAGATACGTAGAGATTTTAGTCATGAGTGCTCGAGGTGGACGCGGTCGTGGATGAGGTCGTGGTAGGATGACAGTTTCGGAACCCGTAGGATCTGGTCAGGGGTCAGAGAATGAGATACCGATACCGCCACCAGCTAGAGGTGGTGAGTTTCAAGATCAAACTGGGGATGATGCAGTGTCGCAGGCGATGCTGCGGGTTTTGGAAAGGGTAGCTGGAGTAGGTGGAGGCGCAGGAGTCAGGAAATCTGTGCCTGAGCGACTCCGGGCGAACGGGGCTGAGGTATTTCGAGGTGTTTTTGGTGTTGCTCCCAGCACGGCTGAGTATTGGCTGGAGGCGACAGAGCGGGTCATGGATGATTTAGACCTGACTGCTGAGGAGAAGCTGAAGGGCATAGTATCGCTTCTTTGGGATGAGTCATACCAGTGGTGGCTCACGGTTCAGGACAGTGCTGCAGTAGAGGATCTTACGTGGGATTATTTTAAGGCTGCTTATCAGAAAAAGTACATTGGAGCTAGCTACATCGACGCACAACGAAAAGCATTTCTGAGGTTAGTTCAGGGGAGTAAGCCTGTGTCAGAGTATGAGGCTGAGTTCTTGAGGCTGAGTCGGTATGCTAGGGGCATTGTGGCTACTGAACACGAGAAGTGTGTTCGTTTTGAGGATGGTCTGAGAGACGAGTTGAGGTTGCTGATTGCTTCACAGCAGGAGCGTGAGTTTGCTGTCCCGGTTGAGAAGGCTAAGGTAGCCGAGGAGTGAAGGAGTCGGTAAGGCGGGGGCATGGATAGGAACAGGACATAAGAGGAGTTTTGGATCTTCCGGGTCATCGGGTAATCCTCGAGAAAAGGGCTAGGCGAGTGGGCCGAATCGATCCGTAGGTTTGTTATCGCTAGTCGTGGACCGCCGCAGATGTAACCGTTGTGGGAAATATCATTGGGGAGGATGTTGGACCGGTGGAAAAGGGTGTTTCGAGTGTGGCTCATTGGATCATCGTGAGAGACTGTCCGCGTAAGTTGGCTAGGGTTCACCCGAGAGTCGTGTCGTACTCGGTTCAGAATAATGGACCGCCACCGCAGAGGGGTCGTGGTAATGGCAGAGGAGGTAATGGTTCGTCGGGGGCCGTGGAGCACCGGGCGCAGGTGCGAGTAATCGAGGCCGAGACGGCTGGGTTAGTGGATGCAATGAGGCGCCGAGAGGAGGGCGATGCACCGGGCGTCATAACCGTGCGTTCTTGATCTTTGGTTCTCCATTTACTTTGCTTTGATTGATGTGGGTTTGACGCATTCTTACGTGGCTAGTAGTATAGTAGAGACCATGGACTTAGACTCGAGACTACTCCTAGGCGGATGACCGTAATTAGCCCTCTAGGTCACTCAGTAGTTGTAGATAAGTCGCTTAAGGATATACCCTAGAACTCCAAGGGTAGTGCTTTTGGTGATCTGATGGAACTGCCGTTTGGGGAGTTCGATCTGATTCTTGGGATGGACTGGTTGGTTAAGTACCAGGCGAGGTTGGATTGCGCGGCTAAGCGCATGGTTCTTAAAGCGTCGGAGGGTGATGAAGTGGTTATGATAGGTAATAGGAGAGATTACTTATCTAATGTGGTATCTGCTCTGAAGGCTGAGAAAATGGTCAGAAAGGGCTGTGAGGCGTATGTGGTTCATGTGTATGCCTTGGAGGCTAAAGAGTCTGCTGTAGAGAAAGTTCGGACAGTTGGGGAATTTGCGGATGTGTTTCCTGAGGAGCTTCCGGGTTTGCCACCGGATCGTGAGGTAGAGTTCGGGATAGATCTGTTACCCGGAACTGCGCCAGTGTCTATTGCTCCGTATAGGATGGCGCCAAAGGAGTTAGTGGAATTAAAGGCTCAGATCCAGGAGTTGTTGGATCGAGGCTTTATTAGGCCAAGTGTTTCACCTTGGGGAGCGCCAGTACTCTTTGTTAAGAAGAAAGATGGTACCATGCGGATGTGTATAGACTACCGCCAGTTGAACAAGCTGACGATCAAAAACAAGTATCCGTTGCCGCGGATAGATGACTTGTTTGATCAGCTGAAGGGTGCTTCGGTATTGTCGAAAATTGATTTAAGGTCCGGTATCACCAATTGAAGGTGAAGGAGGCGGATATCCACAAGACAAATGTTTCGTACTTCTGGGTATGGGCACTACGAATTTACGGTAATGCCGCTTGGGTTGACTAACGCGCCGACAAAGATTCATGGATATGATGAATAGGTGTTTCAAAGATATTTGGATCGATTCGTAGTGGTTTTTATTGACGACATCTTAGTATACTCAAAGACGGATGAGGAGCATGATGCACACTTACGAAATAGTACTGCAGATTCTCGAGGAAAAATAGCTTTATGCAAAATTTAGTAAGTGCGAGTTACGGCTCGGGGAGGTGACATTCTTGGGTCATGTAGTGTCATGAGGGGATTAGGTAGATCCTCGGAAGATTGAGGCGCTTTTGGATTGGAAGCCGCCTAAGTCGTGGGTGAGATTCGGAGTTTTCTGGTTTGGCGGATACTACCAAGATTGGTAGAAGGTTTTTCATTGATCGCAGCACCAATGACCAAGTTGTTAAGGAAAGGGGTTCCATTTGTTTGACCGAGAAGCGCAGGAGAGTTTCGACAAACTAAAGAAGATTTTGACCAAGCTCTGCTTTAATTCAACTTTGAGGTTGGGAAGGAATTCACGATGTATTGCGATGCATCACATACGGGATTGGGTTGTGTCTTGATGCGGGAAGGTAAGGTTGTGGCTTACGATCTCGCATTGAGGCCACATGAGGTCAATTATCCGACGCACGACTTGGAGTTAGCCGCAGTAGTCTTCGCCTTGAAAATTTGGAGGCACTACTTGTACGGAGAGAGATCGATAGTCTACATTGCATCACAAGAGTCTAAAGTATCTTTTGACTCGTAAGGATTTGAATTTGAGGCGCGCGCAGATGGATTGAATTGCTCAAGGATTATGATTGTTCGATTGAATATCATCCGGGCAAGGCTAACGTGGTGGCAGACGCGTTGAGCCGTAAGGTTGTTTCGGACTTAAGAGCGATGTTTGCCCATCTGAGATTGTATGACAACAGAAGTATTCTGGCAGAGCTGCAGGTTAAGCCTACTTGGGTTGAGCAGATTAGAGAGAAATAGTTGGAAGATGAGGTTTTGAGTGCGCAGAGGTCTCAGGTACAGGATGGTGGTTTGGAGGGTTACAGTTTATCTAGTGATGGAGTGTTGTGTTTTCAAGGCAGAGCTTGTATGCCGAAAGACGTTGAGTCGAGGCAGGATTCTTCAGGACGCACATAGCAGCCCATACGCTATGCATCCTGGAGGAAGCAAGATGTATAGAGATCTAAGAGAGCAATTTTGGTGGCCGGGTCTGAAGAAAGAAGTGACGGGGTTTGTAGGGAAGTGCCTGACATGTCAGCAGGTCAAGGCTGAGCATCAGTTGCCGTCGGGGTTGCTTCAGCCAGTGAAGATTCCACAATGGAAGTGGGAAAGAATAACTATGGATTTCGTCAGTGGATTACCTTTTACGCCGAGCAAGAAAGACTCGATGCCTGGTAATTGTGGATCGTCTGACTAAATCAGCTCACTTCATTCCGGTAAGGGTTGATTACTCACTTCAGAGGTTGGCGAAGCTGTATGTGTCAGACATAGTGAGATTGCATGGTGTGCCAGTATCGATTATCTCGGATAGGGATCCTAGATTTACGTCAAGGTTCTGGAAAGCGTTGCATCATGCTTTGGGTACGCGCTTGGATTTCAGCACGGCTTTTCACCTACAGTCTGACGGGCAGTCGGAAAGGGTTATACAGATCTTAGAGGATATGCTAAGAGGTTCTGTTCTAGATTTCGGAGGTAGTTGGGAGGAGTTTCTGCCATTAGCGGAGTTCGCCTACAATAATAGTTACCAAGCAAGCATCAAAATGGCACCTTATGAGGCGTTGTATGGTAGAAAGTGTCGCTCACCTACATGTTGGACGGAGTTGGGTGAACGCCAGTTGTTGGGACCAGAGTTGGTTGCAGAGACCGAAGACAATGTTAAGTTGATTCAGGCTCGATTGAAAGAAGCTTCGGATAGGCAGAAGTCTTATGCCGATCTCAAGCGGAGAGATATAGAGTTTGCTGTGGGGGATCAAGTTTTCCTGAAGGTCTCGCCATGGAAGAAAGTATTGAGATTCGGAAGGAAAGGCAAGCTAAGTCCGAGGTTTATTGGGCCGTATAAGGTACTAAAACGAGTGGGACCAGTAGCGTACCAGCTTGAGTTGCCAGCGGAGTTGAGTCAGATTCACGATGTATTTCACGTTTCGATGCTTAGGCATTATCGTTCAGATCCATCGCATGTCGTAGCAGTGGAAGAGATCGAGGTGAATCCGGATTTGACCATGGAGGAGGAACATGTGCAGATCCTAGATCGGGATGTAAAGGTTTTGCGTAGGAAGGCAGTGCCTCTGGTAAAGGTGCTATGGCGGAACCATGGCGTGGAAGAAGCTACGTGGGAACCCGAGGATGTGATGAGACAGCAGTACCCTCAACTCTTTTGATCAGGTAATTTCGAGGCCGAAATTATTTTTTTAGGGGGGTAGAACTGTAATATCCAAGGATAGGGGCTATTTTGTTATGACTTTGTTGCGTGTGTCTGGTGTGCTATGTTGCTGTTTTGATGTTGTAGGGGCTTAGTTGTAAGCTAGGTGTAAGCTTGAGTAGGTGGGGAAATTTTAGTTTTTAGGCTTAGGTGAGGGGAGCTAAAGAAGCTGGGGTTTATAAATATTATTTGGTGATTGAAAGCACAAGAAATGAGCTGGTGGAGTGGCAGGATAGGCGCCACTTGAGGCTTGTGTGTGTGACGCCACTTGCAGGGGAGAGGTCCTGAGTTCAAGTTGCAGAAGTCCCACTTTTTGCTTCCATTTTGACACCAAGGTGGTTGAGGTTGGACCAAGTCAAGTGTTTGAATGGTGGGTGGGGAGTAAATTGTGGAGGTTGACTAGTTCAACTAGTTTGAATGTGTGGCTTGGAGTAATTGTTGGTAGTGGCCGAATGTTGGGGAGTTTGTGGAGAGAGTGGCGGGTTTGGTAAGTGGGGAGGGGTGATAGCCGAAATTCACTTAGGCACTTTTTGTGCATTTTTTGTCACTTTGTGTCAAACCAAATTTCTCTCTTTTGTCAATAGTAGCTGGAATTCCAATTGATTTCTCTTTTCATTTTCTTCCTTGAAACCGAAAGTACAGACAACCTTTGCCGAATTTGCTTTGTTCTTCCTAGTTCTCTTGGGTAGCCGAATGCACTCTTGCATTTCTTTTTCTTTTTCACTTGCATGTTTCTAAACTAGTATACTCTTTTTCTTATATTTTCATCTCTTCTCTTTTGAAACACTTGTGCCGACATCACATTGCTTCTTAGCCGAATTCTCCATTTATTTCTTCTCATTTCTACTTGAGCCGAATTTTTCTTCAACTTTTGGCTGATTTCTCTTCTTCTCTTGAACCACATTTCTTTTGCTTTATTTTTAGATTATAGCCGAATCCTCCTGGTGTTGCCGAAATTTCTCTTCTTTCTTTAGTTGCATTTTGACCGAATAGTTGTGTGGTGTAGACCTCTTCTAGTTCGGTTTTCATTTGAGTTCAGAAGAAGGTAAGTGCTTGGCCGAATGGCCATTTCTCCCCTCCCTTGTTCTTTGTCGTTTGTGGGTTTGTTAAGAGCCGATTCTCGTGTGGTTGAAAGGAGTTAACCTCTTGTTTGGAAACCATTTTGTATAGGACATTCGGGATTCTCAGGCGAGTCAAGCAAAGCAATTATCTTTGGGTAAGCAATTGGTAAGTGGTGGTAAGATTTGGTTCTTTTAGTCTATTCATTTAGTTTTCATTAAGCCAAGTTATTAAAGGATTAACCGCTTTTCTTTTTAGGGTGAGGCCGATTGTCGAGAGAACCATTGTTTGGTTCGGTTTGGCAGAAACCAAACCATTTGCGAGGGTAAGGGTTTAATGTTAACCCTTTGGTTTATCTATTCGCCGAATGGTATAAGTGCTAATCTCCGTTTGGCCGATTATAGGAGCAAGGTTGTCGAGGCTATCGAGGGTCTTAGATCGGTTCTTTGGTTAAAGCTTGTGTTCGAACAGTGTGTGTAGACTAACACACTATCTACTTAGTGATATGTTTAATAACCTGCTTGCCTATTAAGATCAAAACAATATGGTTGATGGATATGGTACCCAATGGGGTATGTGTACGGATCCGGGTAAGTCCGTTTCATTACGAGTTCTATTAATGGTATATGATATCATGATTGCTGAGGTATGTGATATGAGATGCGATATTAAACATATTGGCATGACTGCATGATTTACATGATTTGCATCGTGATGACATGTATGGGTGATATGAAAGGAGGGGGAATATGATATCCGTGTCTTTGGGACACCGTGAGGTTTGGCACCTCCAGTGGTTTGGTACCACAGATGATATTTTGTGACTTTGGGTCACCAGAGGTTTGGCACCTCAGCGTCTCGTCCCAGTGGCTTAGCACCACGGTGGGTTGGCCCCACGGTTGATATTACGGGATTGACGCCAGTGATTTGGTATCACACGATGGGTTGGCCCCATCATTGGATTCGTGACTTCGGTCACCAGTGATTTGGTATCACATTGTGTCTTTGGGACACCAGAGGTTTGGCACCTCATAGCGTCTCGTCCCAGTGGCTTCGTACCACAGTGGGTTGGCCCCACAGTTGAGATATGGGATTGACGCCAGTGATTTGGTATCACACGATGGGTTGGCCCCATCATTGGATTATTCGTGACTTTGGGTCACCAGTGGTTTGGCACCACATTGATGGATATCGTGACTTTGGGTCACCAGGTGGTTTGGCACCACCAAAGGTTTGGTACCACACGGGGTAGAAAGGTGATATGGGTAGTTAGGATCGGGTGCATTGATTGTATTGCTTTAGTATGATGTGTGTTGGTATGTTGCATATACCGGGAGGGGGATTTATGCACTGAGTCTTGCGACTCACCTTCTCCCTTATCATTTCAGGTGGCACTTAGTTGCGGACATGGGTAGCCGGTGGACTCGAGGTGCTCATGCCATGAATAAAAATTGAGGTTGCACTGTTTTAAAACTTGGTACTATATTTTATTTATTTTCACTTGGGTTTTTATTTGGATTGTAAAAGGCCTTTTAACTTTATGTTTTTGTTATTTACATGCTTGTATTGGAATTTAAATATGCCTTAACAAATTAATGGGTAAAATTTGGCTAAAACTTGGAAAGATAAGGTTTTCAAACTACAAAGCGAAACGTCTTAAACTCTCTACAATCGGGTATCACCACTGAATTTAAGATGAACGAAACTCAGATGTTTTTTTTCAAACTCAAGATTTTCCACCCTAGGTTCAGAAAGTTTTGAAGCAACAAAAGAGTCACTTGATTTCTAAATGATGCAAAATAGAGAAATGGTTTTATCTATGGGTCCAACTAAGTTTTTAAGCACCCAAGCTTTCAAAATGAAATAGGAGTTTCTAAGCAATCATGCCCAAGATTTCTACAAGAACAAAATGTGCAAAACAAAAAGAGTTTGCATCAAACTTTTAACCAGAAACCTAAACCTTTCAAATACATTTTTCCCGTAACATACCAGATTCGGTCGTGGTGTATGGACCGGGTTTGGGGTGTTACAAAGGGGGTGGACGGCACATGCTTCTAGAAATAAAGGTGTTTTATTCTCATTAATATGTGAATAATAAGTGATAAATGAAGGATTTTCTTTTAATATAATTATTGAGGAGATAAAAGATGGATTAAACACTTTTATTTTTAAATAAAAGAGATAATATTATCACAAGGAAGAGTGGTGGCCAAGTCAAGGACTCTTGACCTAGTAATTTCGGCTAAAGGAGGAGAGTTAGGCTATTCTCTCATCTTTTTCCTAAGTGTGCCGAAAATTCCCTAGCCCCTCTTTCTCTCTGCCGAAATTTTTCCTAAGCAAAACTCCATCTTTTCTTCTCCTCTCCTTTGCTATTGTCGAGCCAAAACACTCTTTGATCCCTGTTAAATCTCCATAGCCGAATCTCTGTGGCTCTAGGCAAGGAAGCAATCGGTCAAAGCATTAAAGGTAAGGTTAAGCTATTCAAATTCTTTTCTTTGCTAGTTGCCGAAAGAGAAGGGTCTAATCCCTATTCTTGTTTTTTTGGCCGAATCGGCAAGGGGTCTCTCAGGTTTCTACAATTGTTGAAAACAAGGATCAAGGATCTAAGGTAAGATAAATATATATTTGGTCGAAGGTTACGTTTTATATGTTAGATTTAACATATGAATTATAGGAATTTCGATATCACTAAAGGGAGCAAGGAACCGATTTTTGAGATCTCATCTTAAGGTAAGTGGTTATAATCGCCAAGGTTCTTTCTTAAATGTCTAGATCTATTTGTTTTAATCGTGAGACTAATCAAATCAATGGATTTAATGGTTAGCCGATTTCAAGGGAAGAACACAAATCTTCGGGATTTGATTATCAATCAAATTGGCAAACAAGGTAAGTGTTAGTAATACCATTCCTAGTAGGATTTGGTTTTAAAATCGAAAAGGTTATTAATATGTTTATATATGATGGGCCGAATATAGGAATTAACAGATCTAAAGCCTAGATCGGGATTTTCGGGATCTCAAGGAATCTATTAAGCAAATTAGGTGTGTACTCACACTAATTTTCAATATATTATGGCAATAATTATTTTAATATATGAATATGCATAAGAATGAGAATGTGGCTGAGTACCACAAATGTGGTAAAGAATACCCAGGTACGTTTCCTATTTTTGATAGGATTACGAATGTGATATATTTTGGACATGTGAATAGTAACATGAATGGGAAAATAAGTATGTTGTGCATGATAAAATATGTGGGGCATTTCGGGCTATATGTGAAAGGGGAAGAAGGTGTTGACTTCGGTCTCACCAACGGAATATGGTGATTACGGTCACACAATTTGAATATGGTAACTTCGGTTACATTATTTGAATATGGTGTCTAATGACGAAAATTATATGGGCGATGAGCACGTCGATCAAATGACGCCTTTCGATGGTGTGTAGCGGATGGAGGGTTGACTTAGTAGTCCCCACGGTGTGATTGGCGGTGCGGGTGGTGTGTAGCGGATGGACAATTAGGCTTGGGTTTGGGTTGCATCATTTTTTTATGAATATGTCTTTGATATGAACATGTATGCCTGAATTGTTGAATGTTAGTTTGCGTACATTGAGTCTGTTGACTCACCCGTTGGGGAATATTTTTCAGAGATGATCAAGAATGGACCTGCCTGGCAGGAGCTAAAGGTGGCCATGCATAGCAAGGAAAGACTTTTATTATTTGGGATCATTATTTATATTAAGTACTTAAATTTTATTATTTTTGGGTTTGATTGATGTAATAAGGCCATAAGGCCCAAGTGAATTTCTTTATTTTCTTTATTTTTTTGCTTTACTATTAGATATTATGTCACGAACTAATTTGGATGTAAGTAAGTACAAAATTATTTTTCTTAAAAATGAACTCAAAAATTCTTTTGTCACCTTAATTAAATTGGATTTATAAAATTAAATAAATGGGTTTTTAATCTAAGCCCAACCCAAAACGAAATTTCCCTGAAAATACACAAATTTTCTCTAAGAAACAAAGAATTTTGAAACCGGTTTACTTAAGGAACATACCAGATCCGGTTCAGGCTCGTGGGCCGGGTGTGGGGTGTTTCAACTAATCGATTACATTTTTTTTGGGACTCTATCTCTCGTTTATTATATTTTTCCGTGAACGTTAGATTTTTGGGGCAATCAAGAATGGGTTCGAAAAGAGCAGTTAATAGTGTTTGGAAGAAGGGTGGATCTGCTATACCCTCAAATTTCAAACGAAGGGCTGTGTCGGCAGTTCAAGACTTTCCACCGGGATGTGGACCCTCTGCCGACGATAATCGTTTATTTGAAGTCGTTTGTACCCCCGAGCCATTGTTCGTTCGTGGTTCTTCATCGGGTTATGAATCATCAATCGGAGAGAAATCGCCTATAGTTATTGTTCGAGATTCCGAGGGTATCAAATGAAAGGAAAGTTTAGTTATCACTATTATCGTGTGTGTAGCCTACACTAAACTTCTAATAGATTAATAGCATTATTGATAAAAGTTGTTAATAAAGAAATATGAATGATTATGGCTTCGGGTATCATTCAATGGTACAGTGAATTGAGGTACGTTATCCCTTAGTACTATGTATAATTTTAATATGAGACATATCCGACTTTGTTATGATTTTGGGGTAATGTACATGGCATGATATCTACATCGTTAATAATGCTATAAGCATGAATATGAAATGTGTATGATTCCGTTATGAATTTGGGGTTATATGGCATGATATTGAAATAATGTGTTTAATGCATGGGCATATGGGTGATTTTGATAAAGGGGAAGTGTTCTGGTGGTTTTTACCACATTATCCGGTGACTTTGGTCACGATATTATGAATTCGGTGACTTTGGTCACGATATTATGAATCCGGTGACTTCGGTCACGATATTATGAATCCGGTGACTTCGGTCACGATATTATGAATCCGGTGACTTCGGTCACGATATTATGAATCCGGTGACTTCGGTCACGATATTATGAATCCGGTGACTCTGTCACAATTATCTGGTGGATATGCCACAATTATAAGGGCGATGTGCATGTTGACTGCAGCAACTGCCTTCGATGGTGTGTAGCGGATGGAGGGTCGATTTAGTAATCCCCACAGTGTGATTGGTAGGTATGGGTGGTGTGTAGCGGATGGATATCTAAGTTGGGTTCGGGATTGCATTTCATTTTATATGTACATGTGATTATCTGATTTGCTATATTATGGGCTTATGGCTAAATGTGATTTAAATGGGCTTTATTGCTATGATCGATTGGGTTTTTAGTGTACTGTTACACATTGAGTCATGACTCACCCTTCAGTGGGATATCTTTTCAGGTGATTCGTGAGATCGCGGATGTGGAGCCGGATGAACTCGAGGAGGCCATGCAATAAAATTTGATTTTTACAAGAACTTCCATTTGGGTACCTTATTATATTTTAATTTGGGTTTTCATATTTTATAGATTTGTAATAAGGCCTCTTTAATTATGGTTTTGGATTATTTATATGCTTTGGGATTTATTCTAAACTTTGTTTAAGTATATCACTTGATTAATTTAATAATTGAGCTAAAGTTTTCTAAACTATAAAAACGCTATGGTATTTTATCTTACCATCAGGTAATCTAAATTGTTGATAATAAAATTATAAATTAGGTGTTTTCTACAACTTAAATGATTTCCAAAATTTTAAGTTTCTACATTCAAATGCAAATGGTTTCAAAGTATTAATTCGAGTTTTCTTAAAATGAAACAAATGTTTTCTAACCTATGATTTATCCACTTAGTTTAAAAGTTTTATTTATGGAATTTCAAAGTAAATTTCCAGTTTTTAACTTATTAAACATCGGATTTCTACAAATATAGAATTACAAAGAAATTTTCACTATAATTTAATCGCTATCTCAATTTTCTTCGAAACGTTTTTCTTCGTAGCATGCCAAATTCGGTCGTGGCGTATTGACCGGGTTTGGGGTGTTACACGGGTAAATACCACATACTTACACAAATTATAACAAAGCAACATATATGTATAATGCACCCAACCTAGCCATCCATAACTCCTTTTCTACCCCGTGTGGTACCAAACCACTGGTGGTGCCAAACCACTGGTGGTGCCAAACCACTGGTGTCTAAAGACACAAATGTGATACCAAATCACTGGTGATCGTAGTCACGAATAATCCATCTGTGGGGCCAACCCACGTGTGATACCAAATCACTGGCAGACGATCCCATATCTCAAAAGTGGGGCCAACCCACGGTGGAATTAACCACGAGGACAAAGTCGCTATGAGGTGCCAAACCTCGGTGTCCGAAGACACGAATGTGATACCAAATCACCGGTGGTGCCAAACCACCGGTGTCCAAGACACGAATCATCAATCTTCCCCCTCTCTCATATTGCCCATACCAATGCAATAGATAGACAAATCACGTCAATAAACTTTGATATGTATCTCATAACGAATATATCATAAATCGTAGATCATAATTTCAATCCACATGTATAAACAATAAATTGAAACGGACTTACCCAAATCCTCATTCATACCATCATGGTATCATATCCAGATCTCATCGATTTACCCACTTTCATAATATGATTAGTTATAACACACAAATATACATATATAAACCAAGTTATAAAGTGTGTAAGATACACACCTTTCACCAACGCAAGAACTAATTCCCGAATCCGATCTACCGCACTAGAACACCTTGTCCTACAATCGGCCAATACTAAAATTATGAACAAAGGCCATTCGGCCATACTACTAAATTTCAAAGAGTTATCACTTGTAATACCAAATCTTACCTGAACTTACCCAAATCGATTGATAAAGAAACGAGGTTTAGATTGATTGCTTCCAACGTCCCGAAAAGCCTAAAAGAGATCGGTTTCTAAGAATGATTAGAACCTTGCAAACCAATGCCCATAGATTTGGCCTTAATCCACAAGAAAATAACATAGAGACGAGAAAAGAATTGAAGGAGAGAAGGCCATGAACACTTACCCCTTTTATCAAAAATCAATTGAAGAAACCAAAGAGAGTTTACTCTTAAATAATCGACCAAACTAAAACTAAAAGGAAGTGGGAAGATTCGGCTATGGTGAAGTGAAAAAGAAAAGAAAAATAGAATGGAGGTAGATGTTTTCTCTTTGAACAAATGAAAAAGAAATGGTATTTGAGATGGAGAAATATTCGGCCAAGAGAGTGTAAAAGAAAATGTGATTATGAACAAATGTCAAAAAGAAAAGAAAAGAGAGATGTGGAAGAGATGAGATTCGGCCAACACCTATTTTGCCTAAAAGAAAAGTGCAAAAATACCAAAATGAAGTTTTGGTTCAAAAGGACAAATGAAAGAAAGGAAATAGCATTTTTGGTTCAACAAAATAAGAGCTAAAACAAAAGCTAAATTTGCACAAAATGCACAATGACATTCGGCCAAAGAAAGAGTTTTTGGAGAGGGAAAACAAAAATGCAAAAAGATGTTCAATAGGAAAAATTGGCCAACTATTCCCCCAAGCTACCTAACAAAATTCGGCCACCCCCTTAGACACCCATACCGTCCACATACATTCACTAAAGGCCTTGGAATACTTTCCAAAACATTTTCCTACAACCAAGCCTTATGTCTCCCCAACCTTCCATAACCTTAAGATTCTTATCCCCTATTTCATGCTTTCCTTAATCCAAAATTCAACCTACCAAAAACTTAAGGTCCAACCTATCATAAACATAGGTTGACCGTCCATCAATGCTAGAACACAAAATAAAGTCTTCAAAAATACTTTCCATGATACTCGAACCTCTAACCTCAAGCCACCTTTCAAGATCCTTAACCAACTTGCCACTTACTCCTCTTATGCTTTAATTAACACTTAAATTAACTTAAGTGCTAAGCTCACTTAATCCACTTCATTAAATAAACCATATTAAAAATTATTCTAGCTTCCTAAATAAAATCAAGCCTTCATAAGACTATGCTAACACACAAAATTCATACCCAAGCCAACACAACAGATCCTCAAATTTTAGGATATTACATGTCTCTCAGAAGTGTACGACACATTTTACACATTCAGCTAGTGTGCAGGATAGTTCATCAAATACTTTGATAGTACTCAAGCCAAAACTCGGCTCTCTCAGGGTCGTCATCAATAGTAGCTCTTAATTCTTCAACCCTGTATTTTTGGATTTTATCAACAGGTGGCTTATTCAATCGTAAAGGCTCTAAACCTTGAGGAGCTACGGAGACCGGTTGGGGAACAGGTGGGTGTAGAGGTTGCTGAGCAGCCGGATTTGTTCGTACAAACTCCGTAAACCACTCATTCATCATCTGGAAGAAGGCTTCCTTGGCCTATCCTCCCTGACTACCCGATACGGATCTCGACTTAGATTGCGCTACTCCATGAACAGAGGCTGGTGCATTACTTTCGACATCATCAGCTACAGATTGATTGGGATCCATTACTATATAAAAACACGATTTAAAACTGTCAGGAGATATCACACTATCACAGGTTAAATATGGCATGTCTAGCTAGACTCTCACATATTCTATGGTAGTCCTAGAATCGACTAAACCGTAACTCTGATACCAATAAATGTAACACCCCTCACCAATATTCAACGTCAGAATAGGGTTACGGAGCATTACTGGCCTTATTATACAATTAAACATACATTTCACACACATTTTCAAATTACAAGTAATCATCACCCAACATCATTCACATTGTCCCTAATACAAGCCTACGAGGCTCAAAACATGCTTTAGGAGTGGTTCGGGACTAAACTGATACTTAGGAAACTTTAAGAAAACTTAGAATTTTTTTTTGCAAAATACAGGGGACACACGCCTATGTGGCCCGGTCGTGTGTCTCACGCGGCCAAAGACACGCCCGTGTCACAGGCCGTGCAGACATTCGAAATGGAATCACATGGCCGTGTCCCAGCCCGTGTACGACCCGTGTAACTCTCTGATTTGGGTCACACAGCCAACCACACGCCCGTGTGACCAGCCCGTGTGCCCTTTCGAAATGGCCTCAAACGCCCGTGTGTCAGGCCATGTGCTAGGTCGTGCCAAACTTGTAGGGTATACTGACTTATGCCACACGGTCAAGTCACACGCCCGTTTGCTAGGCCATGTCTAATTCAACACTAGGGGACACACGGCCGTGTACCCTGACCGTGTGTCACAGATTGACTTGATTTCTAATTCAACACCAGGGGACACACGGCCGTGTAACTTGACCGTGTGTCACACATGGCTAAGACAACGCTCGTGTCTCTGCCCGTGTAGACAAAAATAGTCTATTTACCAAGCCATCTTGCCACCCAAATTTGCATATACCTACACCAAATCAAATGGCACATAATATTGCATAAATAGGCATTCAACCAACCTCAACCAAGCATAATTCATACCATTTCAATACCAACAAATACAAGGCACACAATACTACAAAATTCCATTCAATTTTATACCAAACTTCACTTTCTCAAATCATCAATGTGGATACTTCCAAATATGCATCATTTTGCCTAAACTCACAAGCATACCAATTCTCAAATATCAACCATTTACCACAATCATTTGCATAGCAATTATCAACACAAGACAAAGGCCATTTGCATATATATACACAACCAAATCAACCAAAATAAGCCAACTCTCATGGCTATATACAAACCAAACATTAAACATTTACAAGCCAATCCAAATGGCTAAATTTATTACTAACATATACCAAAATGACCAAAGTTCCTATACATGCCATATATCCCAAAATCATAGATTCAAAAGTACCAAAGTGATAACTTGATAGTGTGATGAGGTCTACTACGATTCCCAAATCCGAGCTAGCTTTGATTTCACTATAAAACACGGAAAAATAAACAATGTAAGCTATAAAGCTTAGTAAGCTCGTATGAAATAATAAACAAACCTCACCATTAAATTACCATTCAAAGTTTGAATATAACATACTATAAAACATTTGACCACAATGTTAACATATATTCAATCACATAATTAACCATAAATTCACATCTTCCATAGATTCGATACTTATATAGTTTCCGTACATACCTGTACTAATACGTATCTATTTCTCATCATTTCATATCTTTGATAAACCTGTTGAACCATTTGGAATACTATCGGATACTCAGGAATCACGCACCCTAAGTGCCACATATATAGCCGAAGCTATCTCAATCTCATATCACATATAATGCTCATTCTCGAGGTATCAACAGGTCTGCTTACACAAGCTAATGGTCATGACGAAGCTACACGGTGCTGCTCACACAAGCTGATGAGAATCCACAACACATGCCGGATAACTCAGCCACCGGTAGAACGTACGGACCAGCACCCAAATCACATAACCCCTAATGACATGTCATTCGTATCCTAATCTATTCCTAAGGTTCAACCGGGATTTCTTATTACCGATTCATCGTAGAATATATCCGAAAGGTCGTATTCACAAATTATGCATTATTAAAGCATTTAAAACACAATTAATACAATGCTTATTACATATGAACTTACCTCGATCGCTAAAATGACGGAACGGATCGACTAGTCCAAAACCTTGTTTTTCCCCCGATCTAATTCCAAATTTCGCTTTTCTTGATATATATATAAAATCAAATTTAACTAATTTAATCATCATTCTATTCAATTTAGTCCAAAATACACATTAAGGAAACTTTACACTTTTGCCCCTAATATTTCAACATTTTTACAATTTAGTCATTAACTCATAAAAATGCAAATTCATGAAATTAGGTCCCTACCCATGCTAGCCAAATTTCTCTTGTTATCACAGTAGCCCATATTTTTCATTTATTTCACATTTCTACCACAAAATTTTGACATTTTACAAATAAATCCCTAATTGACAATTTTATCAAAAATCACTTTACAAATGTTGTTTATCTAACAACAACCATACATTTTCTATCATCAAACATCAAAATACACCTATATTCATAAATGGAAAAACCCTAAACCTTTAACAATTTTGCAAATTAGTCCCTGGGCTAGCGAGATTAAGCTGCAACGATCTCTAAAACATATAAATCATTAAAAACGGGACAAAATACATACCTATTTAGAGAGACTAGGGTTGCCGAATGCTTCAAGATATTTTAATGGCTTCTCAACCTTCAATTTCGGTGGTGTTATTCCTTTTTGAAGATGATACCTTATTTTACTTATTTTAATTTTAAGTTATTTGGTTATTTACTAAATTAACCTTAACATATAACCACTAATAACATCCATTTATGTCCATAAGTGTCCACTAATTAAATTAATGGGCTATTCATCACATAAGGACCTTTACTTTAATATTCCATAGCTATTATACACCTTTAGCTAATAGAACTCAAGTTTTACACTTTACGCGATTTAGTCCTTTTTATCGAATTGAGCATTCAAACGATAAAATTTATTAACGAAATTTTCACACAATCATACTATCACACTGTAGACATTAAAGTAATAATAAAATAATTATTTTGAACTCGAAATTGTGGTCCCAAAGCTACTGTTTCAATTTGACTAAAAACGGGCTGTTACATCAACAATCAGCTAAAGACTCACTTCGAACAATCAAAACACAAGCCTAAACTAAATTCTCTTGTAATTGAAACCTTCGACATAGCAAACTTGAAATTCAAATATCTCAATTTATACTTAATCTTTTTGCCTAAAATGAATTCCATTCATCTAATTATTCACCTACGAATATTGTTAACCTTTAAACTACGCAAAATTACTCGATTCGTGGTATTGAAATTTTTTACATGTTTATGGAAATTTTCATGAAAATTCATTAAATCCTTAGAAATATTTTAACGAAACTTCAAAGTAAGTTTAAAAAAAATTTAATCTCATCAAAACTAATTGAAAAACACTTTGAAACCATGTTTTTACCCAAAATCCTGAAATCCACCATTAACGACCCAATTTTCAGCTTTTATTCAAAACATGCGAATTAACAGCTAATAATTAAGATTAAAAACAAGATAACATTTAAAACTAATTAGGAATCAAACTGTTACCTTAGTTGATGAAAAACCGAGCGTTTGACCAAAAAACCCAAAAACTCAACAATGGAGAAATCTATGGTGTTTTATAGGGGTGTACAAATTTCGGGTAAAACCGATTTAATCGACCGAACAGAATTGATTCAATTAATCGGTCAGTTAACCGAATTAATTCAGTCGGGGGTCTATTAATAATTTTTTGTAAGTTCGGTTAACGATTAATTTGGTTCGAAATCGGTTAATTAACTAAATTAATTGAAAAAATATATTTTTATATACATTTTACATATATTAAAATCGGTTAATTTGGTTAAATTTTATATGTTTTATACTTGCTTTAACCAAAAAACAAAAAAGTATATAAATTTTGATTAATTCGGTTAACCGATCGAAATAACTGAAAAAGTTTGGTTCGATTAATATTTTTTTGAAAAAATTTTGGTTCGGTTAATGATTAAGGGTTTAAAAAGTTCAGTTAATTCGGTTAATACTAGTTCGACTCGGTTAACCGATTGAATACCCTAGTGTTTCGAGTGTTCTTGAAATACTATGGAGGTTTAATGTTGGGAGAATGAAAGAAATCAAGGGAATGGAGTTTGTGAATCAAAATTTGAATGGGAAGAGCTTTGGGATGCAATGGACGACAAAACAAAAATATGGAGAAGAGAATAACGTGGGTTTTATAAAGATGAAGGGTGAAAATATGGTATTTTTAAATTTTGGTTTAATTGCCTTTTAAAAACTCATAATTTAGACCCTTTTACAAATCAATCCTTATTTTAACATTGAAAGTCTTTTCAGCATTATTTTCAAAAAGAATTTTAATTTTCAAAATGTTGTAGACAAAAAAATTTCTGAATACCATGCTAACGAAATTCCCGAACTCACTAAAGCTAAAATTCTCATTTTATCCTCGAAACTTTTAAGCCTAATTTTGGGGTGTGACAGGCCCAATCGACAATGCCAAAGATAAGTTTGATTAGAGTCATTTATTTTTTATCTGTTAGTATTTATATTGTAAATAGGCATATCTTGATCTAAAATGTAGAGACTATTTATTAATTGTGTCAAACCGTAGAAAATCATTATCGAGATAAAATGAACAACAATTATTCTTAATAATTATCTCAAAACCGGTTTTATCTAAACAAAAAATTGAAATAATGTTTCTAGTCAAACTGGGCACAAAATAAAAATCCTCCAAACATAAATCAAGTCCACTAGGCAAGGATAAAATACGTGTTCCTACATCTAATGCAGCAACTCTTGCTCCATTTCCAACTCACAGGTCCACATCTTCTTTAGCCATATTCCTACTCCATTACAATTCCTATATAGAGGTACAAATATGATAACCACAACCGGTATCTAATACCCAAGAACTAGACGTTGATAAATTAATTTCTATAACATAAATACCTGAAGTGGACGCTCCATTTTCCTTTGCCTTTTTGACCTCTTCAAGATAGGTAGGGCAGTTCCTCTTCCAATGTTCGGTCTTATCGCAATGGAAGCATTTTCCTTCCTTAGCAATTCCTCCTTTAGGTTTCAATACAGTCTTTCCTTTGTTGGGTTTGGTCTTACCATTGTCCTCAGGCTTTGCTTTAGCATTAAGCTTTTCCTTGCCCTTGTCCTTACGGACCATCAATATGGGCTTAGGTCTAGCCCTTTTCATGTTACTTTCAGCAGTTTGCAACATGCTAAGTAACTATTGCAAAGTCTTGTTAATTTCATTCATGTTAAATTTAAGGACAATTTGGCTAAAACTATCCAGCAACGATTGCAAGATCACATCGGTGGCCAACTCCACACTTAGAGGGAACCCAAGTTTTTCAAGGCTTTCAATATAGCCTAACATCTTGAGAACGTGAGTTCCCACAGGAGTTCCCTCCACCATTTTGCATCGAAACAGAGCTTTAGAGGTCTTGTACCTCTCTTGACATGCTTGACCCTCATATAATTCTTTGAGGTGATGGATCATATCATAACCAACCATATCTTCATGTTGCTTTTGAAGTTCAGGAGTCATGATGGCAAGCATTAGACATCCTATGTGTAAAATTTCATCAAGATGCTTTTTATAAGCATCCTTGTCAGCTCTTGAGGCATTATCTGTTAGTTCATTAAGAACGAGTTCTTCAATGTCATATAATTTTCGTTCTTGTTTGAGGACAATCATCAAGTTACGGAACCAGTCAAGGAAGTTCAAGCCATTCAACTTGTCCTTCTCAAGGACAGATCGCAATGATAAAAAGTTTGTATTGTTTGCCATAATAAATCTACAATAATAAAACCTGAGTATGAGTAAATTTACCAAGTTTATATTATAAACATTAAAAGGACTTTATTAAATGATGCTCCCACTATTTTATTCAAAATTAATAACCCTCAGATATTAATTTTGAAAAATCATTTCTCTAAAGTTTTTCTAGTGGGCAACGATCCATATTTCACCTCATCTTAAGTCAGCTTTTCCTTTACTCTCAATATTATGGTTTATTTAGGTAAGCGACACTTGCTAATTACATCCTATTTAACTCATGATTTGGTGAACAACTCTTGTTCCAATCATCTCATGATCATCCAAATCTCTTGCCTCTAGTTTTCTAATCCTACTAGAGTAACCTAGTTAAGTTATTAACCAATATTATAACCAACGAATATCACTTGCTTATTCTTCACATTTGACCAAGATAAATAAAAGTACTTGGCTGTAGCAGAACCCACGTTGTATCAATTGAGGCTTTAACGAGGGTAAATATTGGAATGCAATCTAGCTTAATATTTTATTGAGGGTTTTAAGTCAAATTCATCTCACCATTAAATGTTCAACTTTAATCCATTTTATTTATTTATTAAAGTTAATTGTATCAATATACTACAACATATCATCCATTGTATCACTGACATGAATAATATAAAGTAGTAAATAAATACAATACTTATAGCCCATAAAACTAAGGTGGTCCCTCCCAAGCCAATGGGAGAACCGAAAGGAATCCTAAGGTTGTAAGTCACTTCACAAGCTTTTTTTTCTCACTTGAAGTACCCCAACCTTCATCTTCTCTAGTTCGCAGCAGCTCATACAATTTACAATTATAGAAACTCATTTTACATACGAGGGATTAGGATGATAAAAGAAATACAAGAGAAAAATAGAAAAGCACGACACACAAGTCGTATTTAAAAAATTACAACCTTTGTAAATTATAAATTAAATGGGTTATCAGGCTATAACCATGCATTTCAAACACCGTGAATATTAACCATAGCAAACAATATATGATATCTATTCATTCAATCAATTATTAATGTGAATTACAAAATTGTCCCAACAATTAATGCCGCCTACGCAAAGGGGTCAAGGGGCAAAGCCTCTTGTAGCGGTGCTACTCGCTAGTCAGTGGCAAACTTTGGCGAAAATTAAGAAACTACACTCATTTCTCTATGGGAAAAACATAACCGATTGAAAGTTTTTATGAAAACAGAATATTTTCAAAATCAGAATATATATATTTTAAACTTTCGATCTATGAGTCTTCTTATTGGAACAACTTTTGTTCCTAATTTTCGAATGTTATCAACAAGTTAACTATTAACTTCGAATAACAGAAACCCCATTACCCCAAGACTAATCTGTTACCACTTAACAAATAATATATAAAATCCAGTAGACATCAAAATCAATGATTAACATTTAATCAGCGATTGGGATGAACATATAATCACATAGGTTAAACATATTACATACACGATTTAAAAACATATTACATGTATCATATATATACATGACACAAATCGAGTAAATCAGATGAAAACATGTACCTCATACAATTACATCAACCAATAAATTTAATCTTGAATTTGTATTGTACAAGTGGCTCTGATACCACTATTGGATCGTCGGTACGTCTCGTGGCACAACGAAAAAAAATATCCCGACAATCATCAACCAAGGGTCCAAGTATGATGTACAAATCGGGTTGAAACAAGATTGAAAATATACCTTTAGCGATCTGATTTCTTTCAGGGTGTCGATTCTAAACCCCAACAGAATTGTCTTAGCATCTACGTAGTCCACACAGTTAAGCACGAACAATAAAACTCTTTTTACTTTTCAAAGAGAATTCAAAATTGGTTGCTAGACCTCTTGAATGTTCTTACTTCCACACCATATCATTAGGGATTCTTTTTCCTTTTATTAGTCACCACTAATAAAATGAAATAATTCCCTTTTAGTTTTAGAGAAAATCATGGAAGGTATTAAAATTTTATATTCTTTCCAAAAGAATATCAATTTACATAAATATTAACTCTGGAAAGTAGTTATGAATCGTATTCACTAGGCGATACTATCCGTCAGGCAATACTATCTGCCAAACGATACTATTCGTCAGGCGATATAGTTCGCCAAAGATGTATGTAGGAGAGTATATGGCCAACGTATTTGCATAAAGTCTGTTCATTTTAACCATAGAGTGTGTCCCTGTAGGTTCTTGTTACGTTAGTAGTAATACTAGAACATTTCTAATGTTACAAGAAATGAGTGGCATCTAGCAATGCATCATTGCAACCCAAGTTACAAGAAGTCGTGACTCAACATAACCTTTTTGTGATAAAATTTTCATGTATTATATCATTTTATCATTTATATCTAGATTGGACACAAGTCATGGTATAGTCACACTTGTATAGTCCAATCTTATATTTCTTGATATTCTGAGTAGACTACAATAAACAAATAAATGTGATATCTCATATCAATTTCTTTGAGCATGCCATGCATTTCCAGTCTCACTCCATCAAGTGGCCTAAGATATTACTCCCATTATGTAGGAGGGATAAATCCTATCTTGATCAATCATATCCCACTACATGGATTGTGGTATATCTAACATCAGTCTTTATAGTACAACTTTTTATGGTAGACGTTTGAGTGTATCAAAATATACAACTCACAATATTAGGACAATAATGATCTCAAGTCTGAGGATCATATACATAGTTATCACTACGAGTAATGTTTGTGACTATTACATAATAATCCAAGAAACATACTCAAGGAGGGTCAGTCCAGTATTTTATTCTCTAACACATACTCATTTATTGATTTTGACATCCCTATGTCAATGACAATACTTTGTCATCAATCAAATACACATTAGTCTCAATGCATTGTTATTATCCAAGCCCACAATAATACTTGACTATGAACCTTTTAATAATAATCATATTATTCTCAGTATTTTATTATTAATTGGTTTTTTTATACACTCAGAAAAAGAAACTAAAATAATAATTGCAATGCATTATATTAATAACAAGGTAAAACAAGTATGTAATTACAATAATCTCATGATTGGTCTTTGGGCATACTCTAACAATAAGACAATAGTTTGGGCTATGGTAACATATGAAGTCTGCCAAGACAATAAACATGGGATCATATTGTGTAAGACCACATCTAGGGATATGGTAACATATAAAGTCCGCAAGGACAATAAACATGGGATCTTATTGTGTAAGACCATAGCTGGGGCTATGGCAACATTTGAAGTCCACCAGGACAATAAACATGGCAGCATATGGTGTAACGCCCCGAATTTGGGCCTAGTAGAATCGGGCCCATTGGGCCTTGGGCATGGGTATGTTTAAAATTTTTGGGAACAAGAGAACGGCACTAAAGCAAGTTGGACCTATTAGGTGAGTGATTTTTGAAGGTTAGGGGGGCTTCCATGAAGTCCCGGGATCAAACCTGAGCTTTAGGAAAAATTTTGGTTTTAGGTGAATAAAACCCTGGGAGTTAGAAGGTAGGCTTTAAGAATAAAATAAGGAGAAAAATGACACAAAAGGAGTTGAGGTCTAGTGGCAAATGGCGCCACATAAGAGACAAGGGAATGACGCCACAAGGAAGCAAAGGGGTCCAAGGTTCAAGTCTTGGCGCTTGTATTTTATTTTGATTTATTTTTTTAAGTGAACTTAGACGTTGGCCATAGACTTATATTTAGTTGCGCATGATTTTAGACACAAGAGGAGCTTGTGCCCTAGTGGCTAGCGGCGTGGATTAAGTTAAAGGGGAGCCTAAGTTCGAATCCCCTCGCAAGCAAAAAGGGATATTTATTTTGCTAAGTTTGGACGGCCAGATTTTGTGTTGAATTTAAACTTTGTTGAAGGAGGGATCCCACATCGAAAAGCTAGCAAGAGGGAAGATGAGAAGCTAGCTTTAAATAGAGCAAACCATGAGGAGAGGAGGCACACCTTTCTTGGCTTATCCCTTCGCTTTGTGGCGTGCTCGTTTGGGTTAGCCGTTGGGTCACGGTGGTGGTGACCGAAGTTGATCGACACACCCCCTTAGGGGTGAAGGGTGCGATCATTGTTGGCTTCTGCGCAGAACAGTGTTCAGAGCGCGGATTAACTTCATATTCCTATCAGGTGTGTATTTCGCCCTACTCTAGCTATAGAGTGGCAAATGCCGAAATGCCGGTCACACGGCGATGGTAGCCACACGAACGTGCGAGCACATGTGTGGGAGCTTCGACGCGATAGTTGAGGCCCTCATGAGTATTCTCATGGGTTTAGGCAACCTTGGGCCGAGTGGGCCCAATGGGCCCGTGGGCCCATATGAATAAATTGTATGATTGTGTAGTAGATATTAAATTAGATTAGGTGAATCATATATCTGTGGCTAGATTTGGGCTAAATGGGCCACACGAGCATGTGGGCCAACTTGGACCGAGAATGGGCCTTAGGCCCGTTCACATCGTTATCTCTGTTTAGAATAATTGAGTCGCTCGAGGCGACTGTAGCCCTTCCGATGGGTTGACAAAATTACCGAAATACCCTCGGTGGGTAACATTACCGAAATTCCCCTGTAGGGTAGAATTACCAAAATACCCCTGGAGGGTAAATTACCAAAATACCCTTAGAGGGTAAATTACCAAAATACCCCTGAAGGGTAAATTATTGAAATACCCCTGGTGGGTAAATTACTAAAATACCCTCGGTGGGTAAAATTTCTGTTATACCCTCAAGGGTTGATTAGTATGATTGTGTGTATTCTGTTTAACTGGTTATGATGGTAATTTATTTCATACATCATTTTTGATATGTGCTTTGCATACATGACATTCTGCATGGGATTGGGATATTGATGATCGGAGGAAGTCTTATTCTGGTGGCTCTGCCACATCCTGTCTGGTGGCTATGCCACGTATATTCTGTTATTCTGGTGGCTCCGCCACAAATTCTGTGATGAGCAGCTTGTCTGCCATATTGGTGTGTAGCGGATGGGTGGGTCGATTTAGAAATCCCCACAGGTGTGTTGGGCTGGTACGGGTGGTGTGTAACGGATGGATTATTGGGTTGGGCTACATACTCTGGTTGCATTATTATGTATATAGGGCTTCGGCCCAGTTTGCTTCTGTATGGGCTTCGGCCCTGTTTGCTTCTGTATGGGCTCAGGCCTAGTTAATGACCGTTTAGGGGATTACACACTGAGTTCTCATAACTGACCCCCCTACTTTAACCTTGCAGGTGATCCGCAACATTAGAGGATTTGGCACTGCGGAGGACTCTGTGGTGGCCATACATCGGAGTACTTCTCACGAACTTTAGTATATTTCGTTTTTGCTTTATTTTAAGCTTATTTTAATTTGGGTTTAATTTTATGTAATAAGGCCATTGGATTTTATTTTTCTTTTAACTTTCAATTTGGTTACTTCTAGATTGTTAAATGTTGGAATACTGAGTTTTCTTAAAATGACAACCACTGTTTTCAAAATATCACATCTTCGCAATTCACTAAACCCGATTTCTGCTATAAACCAAGTTTTCAGAAATAATAATAATAAGAACGTTTTTACAAGATAACTATAAAGGCAGATTTAAATTTCACAAACAACGAAGCTCGAGGTTTCAAAAAGAATACGAACTTTTTAGCAAACGCGCGGTTTTTAAAGAACCTTTTCTATGTGACATGCTAGATCCGATCATAACGTCTAGGCCGGGTTTGGGGTGTTACATTTTATGGTATCAGAGCCCGATTGTAAAACTCGGCTGTGGAATGGGTTTGAATTTTTTTTCCAAATTAGTTTAAAATGTGGTTTTGAAATGATAGTGTTACTGAAAGTATGGCACACTGAGTCTCCGGCACCAAATCCGTAAGTTTCGTGACATTTTACTCTGTTATATGCTGTAATGACTGTATTTTTGGTAGTTATTCTGTGTGTGTTTGATTTGGATGTGATGTTTGGATAAAGAAATTGATTGCGTATGGGATATATGTCTGCTTTAATGGTTAGGTGTTTTTAGTATGTGTAGGGAGTTCCAAATTCTAGTGAGAATATGATAGGGATATTAGAATCAGAGTGTGTAGCGGTAGCGTAGTAGAGTAGTCTGTGTTAAACGACTGTTAGATAGTTGGAAATTTCGAGGACGAAATTTCTTTAAGGGGGTAGATTTGTAATGCCCCGAATTTGGGCCTAGTAGAATCGGGCCCATTGGTCCTTGGGCGTGGGTATGTTTAAAATTTTTGGGAACAAGAGAACGGCACTAAAGCAAGTTGGACCTATTAGGTGAGTGATTTTTGAAGGTTAGGGGGGCTTCCATGAAGTCCCGGGATCAAACCTGAGCTTTAGGAAAAAATTTGGTTTTAGGTGAATAAAACCTTGGGAGTTAGAAGGTAGGCTTTAAGAATAAAATGAGAAGAAAAATGACACAAAAGGAGTTGTGGTCTAGTGGCAAATGGCGCCACATAAGAGACAAGGGAATGACGCCACAAGGAAGCAAAGGGGTCCAAGGTTCAAGTCTTGGCGCTTGCATTTCATTTTGATTTATTTTTTTAAGTGAACTTAGACGTTGACCATAGACTTATATTTAGTTGCGCATGATGTTAGACACAAAAAGAGCTTGTGGCCTAGTGGCTAGCGGCGTGGATTAAGTTACAGGGGAGCCTGAGTTGGAATCCCATTGCAAGCAAAAAGGGATATTTATTTTGCTAAGTTTGGACGGCCAGAGTTTGTGTTGACTTTAAACTCTGTTGAAGGAGGGATCCCACATCGGAAAGCTAGCAAGAGGGAAGATGAGAAGCTAGCTTTAAATAGAGCAAACCATGAGGAGAGGAGGCACACCTTTCTTGGCTTATCCCTTCGCTTTGTGGCGTGCTCGTTTGGGTTAGCCGTTGGGTCACGGTGGTGGTGACCGAAGTTGATCGACACATCCCCTTGGGGGTCAAGGGTGCGGTCATTGTTGGCTTCTTCGCAGAACAGTGTTCAGAGTGCGAATTAACTTCAGATTCCTATCAGGTGTGTATTTCGCCCTACTCTAGCTATAGAGCGGCAAATGCCAAAATGCCGGTCACACGGCGATGGTAGCCACACGAGCGTGCGAGCGCATGTGTGGGAGCTTCGACGCGATAATTGAGGCCCTCATGAGTATTCTCATGGGTTTAGGCAGCCTTAGGCCGAGTGGGTCCAATGGGCCCGTGGGCCCATATGAATAAATTGTATGATTGTGTAGTAGATATTGAATTAGTCTAGGTGAATCATATATCTGTGGCTAGATTTGGGCTAAATGGGCCACACGAGCGTGTGGGCCTACTTGGGACAAGAATGGGCCTTAGGCCCGTTCACATCGTTATCTCTGTTTAGAATAATTGAGTCGCTCGAGGCCACTATAGCCCTTCTGATGGGTTGACAAAATTACCGAAATACCCTCGGTGGGTAACATTACCGAAATACCCCTGTAGGGTAGAATTACCAAAGTACCCCTGGAGGGTAAATAACCAAAATACCCCTAGAGGGTAAATTACAAAAATACCCTTGGAGGGTAAATTACTGAAATACCCCTAGTGGGTAAATTACTGAAATACCCTCGGTGGGTAAAATTTCTGTTATACCCTCAAGGGTTGATTAGTATGATTGTGTGTATTCTGTTTAACTGGTTATGATGGTAATTTATTTCATACATCATTTTTGATATGTGCTTTGCATACATGACATTCTGCATGGGATTGGGATATTGATGATCGGAGGAAGTCTTCTTCTGGTGGCTCTGCCACATCTTGTCTGGTGGCTATGCCACGTATATTCTATTATTCTGGTGGCTCTGCCACATTCTGTCTGGTGGCTATGCCACGTATATTATGTTATTCTGGTGGCTCCGCCACAAATTCTGTGATGAGCAGCTTGTTGTAATATTAGTGTGTAGCGGATGGGTGGGTCGGTTTAGAAATCCCCACAGGTGTGTTGGGCTGGTACGGGTGGTGTGTAGCGGATGGATTATTGGGTTGGGCTACATACTCTGGTTGCATTATTATGTATATAGGGCTAAGGCCCAGTTTACTTCTGTATGGGCTTCGGCCCAGTTTGCTTCTGTATGGGCTTCGGCCCAGTTTGATTCTTTATTGGCTCAGGCCCAGTTAATGACCGTTTAGGGGATTACACACTAAGTTCTCATAACTCACCCCTCTACTTTAACCTTGCAGGTGATCACCAACATTAGAGGATTTGGCGCTGCGGAGGACTCTGTGGTGGCCATACGTCGGAGTACTTCTCACGAACTTTAGTAAATTTTGTTTTTGCTTTATTTTAAGCTTATTTTAATTTGGGTTTAATTTTATGTAATAAGGCCATTGGATTTTATTTTTCTTTTAACTTTAAATTCGGTTACTTCTAGATTGTTAAATGTTGGAATACTGAGTTTTCTTAAAACGACAACCACTGTTTTCAAAATATCACATCTTCGCAATTCACTGAACCCGATTTCTGCTATAAACCATGTTTTCGGAAATAATAATAATAAGAACATTTTTACAAGATAACTATAAAGGCAGATTTAAATTTCACAAACAACGAAGCTCGAGGTTTCAAAAAGAATACGAACTTTTTAGCAAACGCGCGGTTTTTAAACAACCTTTTCTATGTGACATGCTAGATCTAGTCATAACGTCTAGGTCGGGTTTGGGGTGTTACATATGGGGACCGCTAGTATGATAAGCTAAGAAGCTGTTAGGACACAAAAAAGGAAGCATATTGACTCGTGCAATGAGTAACCTAAATCATTCATTTCAAAACATTTCAATGAACATAGCATAATCCAATATTATACAAGCATATTGTCCCTTATTCCAGCCCTCAAGGCCTTAAAATCACTTTATAAGTGTTTCGAGACTAAATCGAGATGTAACAGCTTGTTTTCAATGAAATCGGAAAGTGGTTTCGAGACCACAAATCTGAGTCCAAAAGAAGAATTATTTTAATATTATTTCATGGTCTTCATTATGATTGAAATATCCTATGAAAATTTTGTAAAAAAAAAAAATTATAGGTTACATGTCTAATTAGATGGAAAGGACCAAATTGCATAAAATGCAAAACTTGTGTTCTAGTAGCTATAGGTATCAAATAGCTATGGAATTCAAAATCGGAGGTCCTTATATGGAAAATAGACCATTAAGATGAGTGAGTAGATAAGTATGTTGATTCATCAATGGAAAATTAAATAAAGAAAATGACTAAATTGGAAAGATGAAACAATAAAAGATGATATTTTAATTAAATAAGAAAATATCATCATTTTCATCATCTTTCCTAAATAAAAAGACATGGAAACCCTAGTTTGGAGAGCTTGAAGTTAGCAAGCTTACTTGGCTCAATTGGATCCTGAAAGACAAAATACGGAATTAGATCGAGAAAAAGAGAAAGTGTCGGATTATTAGACAACAAATCAACGAACACTTCTCAAGGTAAGTTCGTGTAACTAAATTGTGTATATTTATATGTTTGAATTGGATGTTTCATATGTGAATTGTATAAATGCTGTATGTATGAAATTGGTCACATATTCGATAATACCTGATAAATAATAAGTCCCATTTGGATAAATGTGATTCGATGGATATAGGGTTCTCGAATTGGTTGTGGTCCTGCATATGTTGCAGACACACCACAGCTTGAAAGAGCGTCCCATTATTAGCTCTCATGAGCATCCCGATATATGGCCCTCTCGAGCTTCCCGTTATATGGTTCTTGTGAGCTTCTCGTTAATTTCTCTTCGAAGCATCCCGATTGGTTGTGATTCTACATGTGTTGTAGACACACCATAGCTCTTATAAGCGTCCCAATATATGGCTCTTAGAGAGCTTCACGATTAAAGGCACTTTATGAGCTTCCTGATTAATGGCTCTCTGCAGCATCCCGATATGGCTCGCTTGAACTTCCTAATATATGGCTATCCAGAGCTTACTGATTAATGGCTCTACAGAGCTACCCGTTATTGCCTCGCATGAGCTTCCTGAATATGACTCTTATAAGCTTCACGTTATACAGCCTGGATAAGCTTCCCGTCACATGGCTTGTAACGCCCCGAATTTTGGGCCTAGAAGAATTGGGCCTTGGGCATGGGAGCGTTTAAATTTTTTTAGAACAAGAGAACGGCATAATTGCATGTTAGATCTGTTGGGTGAGTGATTTTGGAAGGTTAGGGGGCTTCTATGAAGTCCTGGGTTCAAGCCATGTCATATGGAAAATTTTTATTTTTAGCATTAGGGGAACCATGACTCCTAGTTTTAAGCCTTTTAAATAATTGTGATTAAAAAGAGACACAAAAGAGCCTGTGGTGTTGTGGCAAGGTGGCGTCACAGGTGTGGCAAGGAGGTGGCATCAAGGTGTGGCAAAGAGGTCAGAGGTTCAAGTCTCTCTGCATGTAAATGGGATTACTTATTTTGCTCATCTATGGGTAAGAGTTTGTGTTGGATTTGAACTCTGTGTTGGAGAGTTTGAATGTGTCAAATGAGTGATTTATGGAGTGGATCATGGAGGAAATTAATGAGGGGATCATAGAGAGGTAAGGGGGAGGAAATCAAGGAGATGTGTGGTCGGAGAAGAGTTGGTGCTTAATGGGATTTGTGGCACTCAAGACTTTTAGTTTTGGGGAGTTTAGCCACTCTATTTTTGAGAGCTATGAGCATATTGTCTCTATTTTTTTTCTGTTGAGGTCGAATAATGCTAGGGAGGTTTTGGAAGTATCATTCGTTTTGCTGGCATCGGTTTGGCACTTCTCTTAAGGTCTCTCATTTTTCTTTTTTGACTCTTTTTCCCTCCTTCTTAGCCGAATTCTCTCCTTCCTCTCTCTCTCAGTTCTTTTGACTCTATCAATCTTTCTTTTCTGCATCTTGTGCTTGGCCAATTATTCCCTATTTCGTCCTCTTTCAAATTTTCCTTTTTCTTCCAGTGATAGCCAAATACCCCTTCTCCCTTTTCTCTCTTTTCCTTCGACTCTTTTCGAGTGTCCCTCCTTGTATTGCTAAAACCGAATACTCTTTCCCTCATTTTGTTCTGTCAGTTCTCTATGTTTTATGTTAGCCGAACATTCCATCTCATGGGTGTGATTATTCCATTTTGCCTCTATCATTCTCTGTACTTTCGGCTTTTGTGTGGGTGCGGCGGTTGTTCTTTTCTTATAATCTAGACGCTGCATTTTCGGTAAGTGACTTCTCGTTTAGTTCAAACTGTTCAATTGTTTGATGGTTGATAACTGTTGGTTGGAATGCAGATAACCCCTAAGGCCTATTAATCAATCTCTTGTGACGATTTAAGTAAGTGATCCTAAATCGTTCGATCAAGGCAAGTAATAAATCATATCTTGGATAGTGATATAGAAAGGGATTGTTTAATCCTATTGTTAAAGGACTGATGGTGTATTGTATCGAATATAGGTTCTACGCTCGTGGGCTACTGCGTTCTTCTCCAACAAGGTGTGTACACACACCACTCCAATTGTAGATCGACAAATGGCGAAATCCCGAAATGCTAAAAAGTCGAAAGGCCAAAAGTACGACTACGACTATCGCACGAGCGTATGAACATACGTGTGGATAGTTCGATATAATGACAGAGGTCACCATGAGCATCTCGTGGACTTAGGCCGTCTTTGGGGCCAAATAGACCGGAATGGGCCGTGTGGGTCCAATGGGCCCGTGGGCCCTACGCGAGTAATTTTCTTTGATGGATAGGAAATAATGAGCCGGCCATGACGATCACATGGCCAAAGGTAGATTTGGGCTTAGTGGGCCACACGAGCCTGTGGGCCCACTTGGGCCGAATATTGGGCCTTGGGCCCATTTACACCGTTATGACTATTTAGGTTATCTGTGTCGTCCGAGACAACTGTAGACCTTCAGAAAGGTTGTAATCTGCACTGAAATACCACCATAGGGTAAATGACCGAAATACCCCCATAGGGTAAATTATCGTTATGCCCCTGAAGGGCAAAATGACTAAAATGCCCCTACATGTTATATGATTGTTATTGTATGCCATTTATGGTATGTTTGCATTCATGTGATATTATGCTGCATGAGGGATGGGATCATTGATTTGGAGGAAGTATATGATTTGTTAGGGTCGCATGGTCACTTGACGACTTTGGATCCACTGATGGCTTTAAGCCGATTACATGATTGGAAGCTTTGCTGCAATATTTGTTAGTGTCGCAACCGGCACTACATAAGGAGTGTAGGGATGGGTGGGTCGATTAAATCCCCACAGGAGTGCAGGGTTGGATAGGAGACGGAGTGCAGGGTTGGTTTGGGTATTCATGCATTGCATATACTGATTCTAATATTGAGATGGGCTTAGGCCCAGATAGATGTGATATGTGAAATTTGTTATGGGCTAAGGCCCAACTGAGGCTATTATGGACTAAGGCCCAAACGCCACCGTTAATGTGTTGGGCTTACGCCCACATTGGTTACTGTAAAGGGCTTAGTCTCGGATTGATGTGATGCATGCTTTATGATCGATGAGGGTTGTACACACTGAGTTTTCGCAAACTCACCCCTCTTTTTAATTTTTCAGGTAATCCTCATTAAGCGGTTCGACGTACTGGAGGACTCAGAGGTGGCCACACTACGAACAGCTTTAAATTTTAGTAGTCTAGTTTACCTTACTTAAACTGTTTTCTTATTGGGTTGTAATAAGGCCTCTTTTAATTTCTGGTTTTTAATTTGGGATTTTTTTAGTTTTTACGTTTCTGTTAAAAGTAGATAGCGGTTTTCCTAAACAACAACTATTTTCAAAACACTACGCTTTCACAATTTAATTTTTTAAACATCACGTTTTCGTAAATCAGTTACTTTTAAACTTAGCTTCCGCAACTGAAAAGAAATTTTGGGAATAAACTTAATAATTTCTCTATGCACCACATTTTAAATAATAATAAATAAACTAACATAACTGGGTATTTACTCAAGCTTTTAATTAAGAAGGGTTTTCAATGAGAACATGGTTTTTGAAAAATACTTCAATGTGACACGCCAGATTTAGGCCTAACTTCTGGGCCGGGTTTGGGGTGTTACATTTAGTGGTATCAGAGTCAAGTTGTAAAACTCGACTGTGGAATGGGTTTTCAAATTTTGGATTTTAATATGCTATTTTTCAATATGTGAAGGATTAGAAATATTTCTTCTAAAAAGTGTGGCATACCGAGTCTCCGACGTTGAACCAAGTAAGTTCTCCACGATCTTTGAAATATGTTTTAAAATCATTATCATTGTAAATAGTTACTGGGCTTACTTTAGATGATAGACTATACTGAGACTCTTTAGCTAGAGTAAACTGAGAAACTATAGGAAACTAAAACTATAGTGAGCTTGCGATTGCGAAAACAACTCTTAACTACTACTTCCATAAAACATCTATTTAATTATTGAAACTATGAGCTAAGTTCATAAAATTTCTAATTCATATAATACGCGAAGTGATAATGAGCACTAGAAGAGGTGCAAGAGGCCGCGGTAAAGGCCGTGGAAGTGCTAGGGACGGATCTTCGGCATCAGGCCATATGCCCAATGTTGAAGTGAGAGAGGCTCCAGCTTCACCGGTAATCGAGACAGGGTCGTATGATCGGGCAGCTGGGGATGACGCATTGTCCCAAGATATGCTAAGAATTCTGGAAAGGGTCGTTGGGCCCAATAATGGCATTGGAAGTCGTGGGTCAATTTCGGAGCGACTTCGATCAAATAGAGCAGAGATTTTCAAAGGTATCACGGGAGTAGCCCCTAATGTGGCTGAATATTGGTTGGAGGCCACCAAAAGGATAATGGATGACTTGGATTGCACTTTGAAACAAAAAACTGAAAGGTGCGGTATCGTTACTGCGAGAGGAAGACTACTAGTGGTGGCTTACCGTGAAAGAGGGCACTCAGCCTGACCGGGTCACTTGGGAGTTCTTCAATTCCACATTTCAAGGGAAGTACGTGGGCACAAGCTATGTGGATGCCCAGAGGAGGGAATTCTTGAACTTGACTCAGAGAGACAGATCTGTGGCAGAATACGAGGCGGCGTTCCTACGACTCAATCAATATGCTAAAGGAATAGTGGCAACAGATTATGAACGTTGTGTTCGGTTCGAAGATGGCCTCAGAGACAGTCTTCAAGTACTGATTGCTCCCCAAAGGGAGCGGGATTTTACAGCATTGGTGGAAAAAGCAAAAATCGCTGAGGATGTGAAGCGCTCTGAGTGCCTAAGCCGAGAAAGAGAAAGGGGAAGAAACAAGTGGGATTCTGAGCACTCTAATTCTGATCAGAGACCTAAGAGAAGGGCCAGAGTGGATGGGCCAGTCAGAGCTGGGCCCCCTGTTGCTGCTACTGGGTTACCACCTTATGCTATTTGTGGGAAAGGTCATGGGGGCGAGTGCTGGAGGAGGACGGGAGCTTGTCTGAGTTGTGGTTCCATGGAACACCGTCTCAGAGAGTGTCCTAGAAGACTGGATCATATACAAGTTTTTGGTAGGGGTGATGTACAGCCACCTAGGGGTGGACAACAGCCGCCTAGAGGTTGTGGACAGGGCAGGGGTGGAAACGGTTTGGGTCGTGGAGCTCCAGGTAGAGGTGTTGGTCATGTGGAGGCAAGGCAGCCAGCTTTGGTTTATGCAGCACGTCGTCGAGAAGACGAAGACGCTCCAGATGTGAATACTGGTACGTACTTTACCCATAGTGTACTATTTACCTAATTTGCAATTAGGATTAGAGGGCACAGCAAAAGCGTAGTGGTGTAACTTGTGATGTGCGACTGTTAGATAGTTGGAAATTTCGAGGACGAAATTTATTTAAGGGGGTAGAGCTGTAACGCCCCAAATTTTGGGCCTAGAAGAATTGGGACTTGGGCATAAGAGCGTTTAAAATTTTTAAGAACAAGAGAACGACACAATTGCATGTTAGATTTGTTGGGTGAGTGATTTTGGAAGGTTAGGGGGCTTCTATGAAGTCTTGGGTTCAAGCTATGTCATATGAAAAAATTTTATTTTTAGCATTAGGGGAACCATGACTCCTGGTTTTAAGCCTTTTAAATAATTGTGATTAAAAAGAGACACAAAAGAGCCTGTGGTGTTGTGGTAAGGTGGCGTCACAGGTGTGGCAAGGAGGTGGCGTCACAGGTGTGGCAAGGAGGTCAGAGGTTCAAGTCTCACTGCATGCAAATAGGATTACTTATTTTGCTCATTGTGGGTGAGAGTTTGTGTTGGATTTGAACTCTGTGTTAGAGAGTTTGAATGGGTCAAATGAGTGATTTAAGGAGTGGATCATGGAGGAAATTAAGGAGGGAATCATGGAGAGGTAAGGGGGAGGAAATCAAGGAGATTTGTGGTTGGAGAAGAGTTGGTGCCGAATGAGATTTGTGGCACTCAAGACTTCCGGTTTTGGGGTGTTTACCCACTCTATTTTTGAGAGCTATGAGCATATTGGCTCTATTTTTTTCTGTTGAGGCCGAATAATGGTAAGGAGGTTTTGGGAGTATCATTCGTTTTGCTGGCATCGGTTTGGCACTTCTCCTAAGGTCTCTCATTTTACTTTTTTGACTCTTTTTCCCTCCTTCTTAGCCGAATTCTCTCCTTCCTCTCTCTTAGTTCTTTTGACTCTACCAATCTTTCTTTTCTACATCTCGTGCTTGGCTGATTATTCCCTATTTTGTCCTCTTTCAAATTTTCCATTTTCTTCCAGTGATAGCCGAATACCCCTTCTCCCTTTTCTCTCTTTTCCTTCTACTCTTTTCGAGTGTCCCTCATTGTATTGCTAAAAACGAATACTCTTTCCCTCATTTTGTTATGTCGGTTCTCTACATTTTGTGTTAGTCGAACATTCCATCTCAGGGGTGCGATTATTCCATTTTGCCTCTATCATTCTCTGTATCATTCTCTGTACTTTCGGCTTTTGTGTGGGTGTGGCGATTGTTCTTTTCTGATAATCTGGACGCGGCATTTTTGGTAAGTGACTTCTCGTTTAGTTCAAACTGTTCAATTGTTTGATGGTTGATAACAGTTGGTTGGAATGCAGATAACCCCTAAGGCCTATTAATCAATCTCTTGCGACGGTTTAGGTGAATGATCCTCAATCGTTCGATCAAGGCAAGTAATAAATCATATCTTGGATAGTGATATAGAAAGGTATTGTTTAATCCTGTTGTTAAAGGACTGATGGTGTATCATGTCGAATATAGGTTCTACGCTCGTGGGCTATTGCGTTCTTCTCCAACAAGGTGTGTACACACACCACTCCAATTGTAGATCGGCGAATGCCGAAATCTCGAAATGCAAAAAAGCCAAAAGGCCGAAAGTACGGCTATGGCTATCGCACGAGCGTACGAAAGCGTGTGTGGATAGGTCGATACAACGACAGAGGTCACCATGAGCATCTCGTGGACTTAGCCCGTCTTTGGGGCCAAATAGACCGGAATGGGCCGTGTGGGCCCAATAGGCTCGCGGGACCCACATGGGCCTCATAATGGTCCTTAGGCCCATTCGCACTGTTGACCGAAATACCCCCATAGGGTAAATAACCGAAATACCCCCATAGGGTAAATGACCGTTATGCCCCTGAAGGGTTAAATGACTAAATGCCCCTACATGTTATCTGATTATTACTCTATGCCATTTATGGTATGTTTGCATTCATGTGATATTATGTTGCATGAGGGATGGGATCATTGATTTGGAGGAAGTGTATGATTTGTTAGGGTCGCATGGTCGCTTGACGACTGTGGATCCACCGATGTCTTTAAGCCAATTACATGATTGGCAGCTCGACTGCAATATTGGATAGTGTCGCAACCGACGCTACATAAGGAGTGTAGGGATGGGTGGGTCGATTAAATCCCCACAGGAGTGCAGGGTTAGACAGGAGACGAAGTGTAGGGTTGGTTTGGGTATTCATGCGTTGCATATACTGATTCTGATATTGAGATGGGCTTAGGCCCAGATAGATGTGATATGTGACATTTGTTATGGGCTAAGGCCCAACTGAGGCTATTATGGGCTAAGGCCCAAACGCCACCGTTATTGTGTTGGGCTTAGGCCTACATTGGTTACTGTAATGGGCTTAGTCCCGGATTGATGTGATGCATGCTTTATGATCGATGAGGGTTGTACACACTGAGTTTTTGCAAACTCACCCTTCTTTTTAATTTTTTAGGTAATCCTCAGTAAGCGGTTCGACGTACTGGAGGACTCGGAGGTGGCCACACTACGAACAGCTTTAAATTTTAGTAGTCTAGTTTACCTTACTTAAACCGATTTCTTATTGGGTTGTAATAAGGCCTCTTTTAATTTCTTGTTTTTAATTTGGGATTTTTTTTAGTTTTTAAGTTTCCTATCTGTTAAAAGTAGATCGCGGTTTTCCAAAATAATAACTGTTTTCAAAACATTACGCTTTCACAATTTAATTTTTTAAACATCACGTTTTCGTAAATCAGTTACTTTTAAACTTAGCTTCAGCAATTGAAAAGAAATTTTGGGAATAAACTTAATAATTTCTCTATGCACCACGTTTTAAATAATAATAAATAAACTAACGTAACTGGGATTTTACTCAAGCTTTTAATTAAGAAGGGTTTTCAATGAGAACATGGTTTTCGAAAAACACTTCAATGTGACACGCCAAATTCGGGCCTAACTTCTAGGCTGAGTTTGGGGTGTTACATTTAGTGGTATCAGAGCCAAGTTGCAAAACTCGACTTTGGAATGGGTTTTCAAATTTTGGATTTCAATAAGCTATTTTTCAATATGTGAAGGGTTTGAAATATTTCCTCTGAAAAGTGTGGCATACCGAGTCTCTGACGTTGAACCAAGTAAGTTCTCCTGATCAAAATGCATTTTAAATCATTTATCTTTCAGAAATAGTTACTCGGCTTACTTTAGATGATAGACTATACTGAGACTCTTTAGCTAGAGTAAACTGAGAAACTATAGGAAACTAAAACTGTAGTGAGCTTGCGATTGCGAAAACAACTCTTAACTACTACTTCCATAAAACATCTGTTTAATTATTGAAACTATGATCTAAATTCATAAAATTTCTAATTCAGATAATACGCGAAGCGATAATGAGCACTAGAAGAGGTGCAAGAGGCCGCGGCAAAGGCCGTGGAAGTGCTAGGGACTGATCTTAGACATTAGGCCATATGCCCAGCGTTGAAGCGAGAGAGGCTCCGGCTTCACCGGTAACTGAGACAGGGTCGTATGATCGGGCAGCTGGGGATGACGCATTGCCTCAAGCAATGCTAAGAATTCTAGAAAGGTCGTGATTCCCAACAATGGCATTGGAATCCGTGGGTCAATTTCGAAGTGACTTCGATCAAATGGAGCAGAGATTTTTAAAGGTATCGAGGGAGTAGCCCCTAATGTGGCCGAATATTGGTTGGAGGCCACCGAAAGGATAATGGATGACTTGGATTACACTTCGGAACAAAAATTGAAAGGTGCGGTATCGTTGCTGTGAGAGGAAGACTACGAGTGGTGGCTTACCGTGAAAGAGGGCACTCAGCCTGACCAGGTCACTTGGGAGTTCTTCAAGTCCACATTTCAAGGGAAGTACGTGGGCGCAAGCTATGTGGATGCCTGGAGGAGGGAATTCTTGAACTTGACTCAGAGAGACTGATCTGTGGCAGAATACGAGGTGGAGTTCCTACGACTCAGTCGGTATGCTAAAGGAATAGTGGCAACAGATTATGAACGTTGTGTTCAGTTCGAATATGGCCTCAGAGACAGTCTTCGAGTACTGATTACTCCCCAAAGGGAGTGACATTTTGCAGCATTGGTGGAAAAAGCAAAAATCGCTGAGGATGTGAAGCGCTCTGAGTGCCTAAACCGAGAAAGAGAAAGGGGCAGAAACAAGAGGAATTCTAAGCACTCCAATTCTGATCAGAGACCTAAGAGAAGGGCCAGAGTGGATGGGCCAGTCAGAGCTGGGCCCCCTGTTGCTACTACTATGTTACCACCTTGTGCTATTTGTGGGAAAGGTCATGGGGGCGAGTGCTAAAGGAGGACGTGAGCTTGTCTGATTTGTGGTTCCATGGAACACCGTCTCAAAAAGTGTCCCAGAAGACTGGATCAGATGCAAGTTTTTGGTAGGGGTGATGTACAACCACCTAGGGGTGGACAGTAGCTGCCTAGAGGCCGTGGACAAGGCAGGGGTGGAAATGGCTTGGGTCGTGGAGCTCCAGGTAGAGGTGCTGGTCATGCGGAGGCAAGGCAGCCAGTTTTGGTTTATGCAGCACGTCGCCGAGAAGACGGAGACGCTCCAGATGTGAATATTGGTACGTACTTTACACATAGTGTACTATTTACCTAATTTGCAATTAGGATTAGAGCGCATAGCAAAAGCGTAGTGGTGTAACTTGTGATGTGCGACTATTAGAGAGTCGAAAATTTCGAGGACAAAATTTATTTAAGGGGGTAGAGTTATAACGCCCTGAATTTTGGGCCTAGAAGAATTGGGCTTTGGGCATGAGAGCGTTTAAAATTTTTGAGAACAAGAGAACGGCACAATTGCATGTTAGATTTGTTGGGTGAGTGATTTTGGAAGGTTAGGGGGCTTCTATGAAGTCCTGGGTTCAAACCATGTCATATGGTAAAATTTTTATTTTTAGCATTAGGGGAACCATGACTCCTGGTTTTAAGCTTTTTAAATAATTGTGATTAAAAAGAGACACAAAAGAGCCTGTGGTGTTGTGGCAAGGTGGCGTCACAAGTTTGGCAAGGAGGTGGCGTCACAGGTGTTGCAATGAGGTCAGAGGTTCAAGTCTCACTGCATGAAAATAGGATTACTTATTTTTCTCAGCTGTGGGCGAGAGTTTGTGTTAGATTTGAACTCTGTGTTGGAGAGTTTAAATGGGTCAAATGAGTGATTTAAGGAATGGATCGTGGAAAAAATTAAGGAGGGAATCATGGAGAGGTAAGGGGGAGGAAATCAAGGAGATTTATGGTTGGAAATGAGTTGGTACCGAATGGGATTTGTGGCACTCAAGACTTTCGGTTTTGGGGAGTTTAGCCACTCTATTTTTGAGAGCTATGAGCATATTGGCTCTATTTTTTTCTGTTGAGGCCGAATAATGCTAGGGAGGTTTTGGGAGTATCATTCATTTTGCTGACATCGGTTTGGTACTTCTCCTGAGGTCTCTCATTTTTCTTTTTTGACTCTATTTCCCTCCTTCTTAGCCGAATTCTCTCCTTCCTCTCTCTCTCAGTTCTTTTGACTCTACCAATCTTTCTTTTCTGCATCTTGTGCATGGCCGATTATTCCATATTTCGTCCTCTTTCAAATTTTCCTTTTTCTTCCAGTGATAGCCGAATACCCATTCTCCCTTTTCTCTCTTTTCCTTCGACTCTTTTCGAGCGTCCCTCCTTATATTGCTAAAATCGAATACTCTTTCCCTCATTTTCTTCTGTCGGTTCTCTATGTTTTGTGTTACCCGAACATTCCATCTCAGGGGTACGATTATTCCATTTTTCCTCTATCATTCTCTGTAGTTTCGGCTTTTGTGTGGGTGTGGCGATTGTTCTTTTCTTATAATCTGGACGCTGCGTTTTCGGTAAGTGACTTCTCGTTTAGTTCAAACTATTCAATTGTTTGATGGTTGGTAACTGTTGGTTGCAATGTAGATGCCTATTAATCAATCTCTTGTGACGGTTTACGTGAGTGATCCTCAATCGTTTGATCAAGGCAAGTAATAAATCATATCTTGGACAGTGATATAGAAACTGATGATTTAATCCTGTTGTTAAAGGACTGATGGTGTATCGTGTTGAATATAGGTTCTACGCTCGTGGGCTACTGCGTTCTTCTCCAACAAGGTGTGTACACACACCACTCCAATTGTAGATCGGCGAATGCCGAAATCCCGAAATGCCAAAATTTATAGTTTACATGTCTAATTAGATGGAAAGGACCAAATTGCATAAAATGCAAAACTTGTGTTCTAGTAGCTATAGGTATCAAATAGCTATGGAATTCAAAATCGGAGGTCCTTATATGGAAAATAGACCATTAAGATGAGTGAGTAGATAAGTATGTTGATTCATCAATGGAAAATTAAATAAAGAAAATGACTAAATTGGAAAGATGAAACAATAAAAGATGATATTTTAATTAATAAGAAAATATCATCATTTTCATCATCTTTCCTAAATAAAAAGACATGGAAACCCTAGTTTGGAGAGCTTGAAGTTAGCAAGCTTACTTGGCTCAATTGGATCCTGAAAGACAAAATACGGAATTAGATCGAGAAAAAGAGAAAGTGTCGGATTATTAGACAACAAATCAACGAACACTTCTCAAGGTAAGTTCATGTAACTAAATTGTGTATATTTATATGTTTGAATTGGATGTTTCATATGTGAATTGTATAAATGTCGTATGTATGAAATTGGTCACATATTCGATAATACCTGATAAATAATAAGTCCCATTTGGATAAATGTGATTCGATGGATATAGGGTTCTCGAATTGGTTGTGGTCCTGCATATGTTGCAGACACACCACAGCTTGAAAGAGCGTCCCATTATTAGCTCTCATGAGCATCCTGATATATGGCTCTCTCGAGCTTCCCGTTATATGGTTCATGTGAGCTTCCCGTTAATTTCTCTTTGAAGCATCCCGATTAGTTGTGATTCTACATGTGTTGTAGATACACCATAGCTCTTATGAGCATCCCAATATATGGCTCTTAGAGAGCTTCACGATTAAAGGCACTTTATGAGCTTCCTAATTAATGGCTCTCTGCAGCGTCCCGATATGGCTCGCTTGAACTTCCTGATATATGGCTATCCGGAGCTTACTGATTAATGGCTCTACAGAGCAACCCGTTATTGCCTCGCATGAGCTTCCTGAATATGACTCTTATAAGTTTCACGTTATACAGCCTGGATAAGCTTCCCGTCACATGGCTTGTAACGCCCCGAATTTTGGGCCTAATAGAATTGGGCCTTGGGCATGGGAGCGTTTAAAATTTTTGAGAACAAGAGAACGGCGTAATTGCATGTTAGATCTGTTGGGTGAGTGATTTTAGAAGGTTAGGGGGCTTCTATGAAGTCCTGGGTTAAAGCCATGTCATATGGAAAATTTTTATTTTTAGCATTAGGGGAACCATGACTCCTGGTTTTAAGCCTTTTAAATAATTGTGATTAAAAAGAGACACAAAAGAGCCTGTGGTGTTGTGGCAAGGTGGCGTCACAGGTGTGGCAAGGAGGTGGCGTCAAGGTGTGGCAAAGAGGTCAGAGGTTCAAGTCTCTCTGCATGCAAATGGGATTACTTATTTTTCTCATCTGTGGGCAAGAGTTTGTGTTGGATTTGAACTCTGTGTTGGAGATATTGAATGTGTCAAATGAGTGATTTATGGAGTGGATCATGGAGGAAATTAATGAGGGGATCATGGAGAGGTAAGGGGGAGGAAATCAAGGAGATGTGTGGTCGGAGAAGAGTTGGTGCTTAATGGGATTTGTGGCACTCAAGACTTTCGGTTTTGGGGAGTTTAGCCACTCTATTTTTGAGAGCTATGAGCATATTGTCTCTATTTTTTTTTCTGTTGAGGCCGAATGATGCTAGGGAGGTTTTGGGAGTATTATTCGTTTTGCTGGCATCGGTTTGGCACTTCTCCTGAGGTCTCTCATTTTTTTTTGACTATTTTTCCCTCCTTCTTAGCCGAATTCTCTCCTTCCTCTCTCTCTCAGTTCTTTTGACTCTACCAATCTTTCTTTTCTGCATCTTGTGCTTGGCCAATTATTCCCTATTTCATCCTCTTTCAAATTTTCCTTTTTCTTCCAGTGATAGCCGAATACCCCTTCTCCCTTTTCTCTCTTTTCCTTCGACTCTTTTTGAGTGTCGCTCCTTGTATTGCTAAAACTGAATACTCTTTCCCTCATTTTGTTCTGTCGGTTCTCTACGTTATGTGTTAGCCGAACATTCCATCTCAGGGGTGTGATTATTCCATTTTGCCTCTATCATTATCTGTACTTTCGGCTTTTGTGTGGGTACGGCGATTGTTCTTTTCTTATAATCTGGACGCTGCGTTTTCGGTAAGTGACTTCTCGTTTAGTTCAAACTGTTCAATTGTTTGATGGTTGATAACTATTGGTTGGAATGCAGATAACCCCTAAGGCCTATTAATCAATCTCTTGTGACGGTTTAAGTAAGTGATCCTCAATCGTTTGATCAAGGCAAGTAATAAATCATATCTTGGATAGTGATATAGAAAGGGATTGTTTAATCCTATTGTTAAAGGACTGATGGTGTATTGTGTCGAATATAGGTTCTACGCTCGTGGGCTACTGCGTTCTTCTCCAACAAGGTGTGTACACACACCACTCCAATTGTAGATCGGCAAATGCCGAAATCCCAAAATGCTAAAAAGTCGAAAGGCCGAAAGTACAGCTACGGCTATCGCACGAGCGTACGAACGCGCGTGTGGATAGGTCGATACAATGACAGAGGTCACCATGAGCATCTCGTGGACTTAGGCCGTCTTTGGGGCCAAATGGACTGGAATGGGTCGTGTGGGCCCAATGGGCTCGCGGGCCCTACATGGGCCTCATAATGGGCCTTGGGCCCATTCGCACTGTTGACCGAAATACCCCCATAAGGTAAATGACCAAAATACCCCATAGGATAAATGATCGAAATACCCCCATAAGTTAAATGACCGAAATACCCCCATGGGGTAAATGACCGAAATACCCTCATGAGGTAAATGACCGAAATATCCCCATTGGGTAAATGACCGTTATGCCCCTGAAGGGCAAAATAACTAAAATGCCCCTACATGTTATATGATTGTTATTGTATGCCATTTATGGTATGTTTGCATTCATATGATATTATGCTGCATGAGGGATGGGATCATTGATTTGGAGGAAGTATATGATTTGTTAGGGTCGCATTGTCGCTTGACGACTGTGGATCCACCGATGGCTTTAAGCCGATTACATGATTGGCAGCTCTGCTGCAATATTGGTTAGTGTCGCAACCGGCGCTACATAAGGAGTGTATGGATGGGTGGGTCAATTAAATCCCCACAGGAGTACAGGGTTGGACAAGAGACGGAGTGCAGGGTTGGTTTGGGTATTCATGCATTGCATATACTGATTCTGATATTGAGATGGGCTTAAACCCAGATAGATGTGATATGTGACATTTTTTATGGGCTAAGGCCCAACTGAGGCTATTATGGGCTAAGGCCCAAACACCACCGTTATTGTGTTGGGCTTAGGCCCACATTGGTTACTATAATGGGCTTAGTCCTGCATTGATGTGATGCATGCTTTATGATCGATGAGGGTTGTACACACTGAGTTTTCGCAAACTCACCCCTCATTTTAATTTTTTAGGTAATCCTCAGTAAGCGATTCGACGTACTGGAGGACTTGGAGGTGGCCACACTACGAACAGCTTTAAATTTTAGTAGTTTAGTTTACCTTACTTAAACCGCTTTCTTATTGGGTTGTAATAAGGCCTCTTTTAATTTCTTGTTTTTAATTTGGGACTTTTTTTATTTTTTACGTTTCCTATCTGTTAAAAGTAGATCGCGGTTTTCCAAAACAATAACTGTTTTCAAAACATTACGCTTTCACAATTTAATTTTTTAAACATCACGTTTTCGTAAATCAGTTACTTTTAAACTTAGCTTCAGCAACTGAAAAGAAATTTTGGGAATAAACTTAATAATTTCTCAATGCACCACGTTTTAAATAATAATATATAAACTAACGTAACTGGGATTTTACTCAAGCTTTTAATTAAGAATGGTTTTCAATAAGAACATGGTTTTCGAAAAACACTTCAATGTGACACGCCAGATTCAGGCCTAACTTCTGGGCCGGGTTTGGGGTGTTATATTTAGTGGTATTAGAGCCGTATTGCAAAACTCGACAGTGGAATGGGTTTTCAAATTTTGGATTTCAATAAGCTGTTTTTCAATATTTGAAGGGTTTGAAATATTTCCTCTAAAAAGTGTGGCATACCGGGTCTCCGACGTTGAACCAAGTAAGTTCTCCCGATCATCAAATCTGCTTTTAATCATTATATCAGAATAGTTACTGGGCTTACTTTAGATGATATACTATACTGAGACTCTTTAGCTAGAGTAAACTGAGAAACTATAGGAAACTAAAACTGTAGCGAGCTTACGATTGCGAAAACAACTTTTAACTACTACTTCCATAAAACATCTGTTTAATTATTGAAACTATGAGCTAAATTCATAAAATTTCTAATTTAGATAATACGCAAAGCGATAATGAGCACTAGAAGAGGTGCAAGAGGCCGCGGCAGAGGCCGTGGAAGTGCTAGGGACGGATCTTCGGCATCAGGCCATATGCCCAACGTTGAAGCGAGAGAGGCTCCGGCTTCACCGGTAACCGAGACAGTGTCGTATGATTGGGCAGCTGGGGATGACACATTGTCCCAAGCAATGCTAAGAATTCTGGATAGGATCGTTGGGCCCAACAATGGCATTGGAAGCCGTGGGTCAATTTCGGAGCGACTTCGATCCAATGGAGCAGAGATTTTCAAAGGTATCATGGGATTTGCCCCTAATGTGGCTGAATATTGGTTGTAGGCCACCGAAAGGATAATGGATGACTTGGATTACACTTCGAAACAAAAACTGAAAGGTGCGGTATCGTTGCTGCGAGATGAATACTACCAGTGGTGGCTTACCGTGAAAGAGGGCACTCAGCCTGACCGGGTCACTTGGGAGTTCTTCAAGTCCACATTTCAAGGGAAGTACGTGGGTGCAAGATATATGGATGCGTGGAGGAGGGAATTCTTGAACTTGACTCAGAGAGACAGATCTGTGGCAGAATACGAGGCAGACTTCCTACGACTCAGTCGGTATGCTAAAGGAATAGTGGAAATAGATTAGGAATGTTGTGTTCGGTTCGAAGATGGCATCAAAGACAATATTCGAGTACTGATTGCTCCCCAAAGGGAGCGAGATTTTGTAGCATTGGTGGAAAGAGCAAAAATCGCTAATGATGTGAAGCGTTCTGAGCGCCTAAATCGAGAAAGAGAAAGAGGCAGAAACAAGAGAAATTCTGAGCACTCCAATTCTGATCAGAGACCTAAGCGAAGGGCCAGAGTGGATGGGCCAGTCAGAGCTGGGCCCCCTGTTGCTGCTACTGGGTTACCACCTTGTGCAATTTGTGGGAAAGGTCATGGGGGCGACTGGTAGAGGAGGACGGGAGCTTGTCTGAGTTGTGGTTCCATGGAACACCATCTCAGAGAGTGTCCCAGAAGACCGGATCAGATACAAGTTTTTGGTAGGGGTGATGTACAGCCACCTAGGGGTGGACAGCAGCCGCCTAGAGGCCGTGGACAAGGCAGGGGTGGAAATAGTTTGGGTCGTGGAGCTCCAGGTAAAGGTGCTGGTCATGCGGAGGGAAGGCAGCCAGCTTTTGTTTATGCAGCACGTCGCCAAGAAGAAGGAGACGCTCCAGATGTGAATATTGGTACGTACATTACCCATAGTGTACTATTTACCTAATTTGCAAATAGGATTAGAATGCGCAGCAAAAGCGTAGTGGTGTAACTTGTGATGTGCGACTCTTAGATAGTTGGAAATTTCGAGGACGAAATTTATTTAAGGTGGGTAAAGTTGTAACGCCCCGAATTTTGGGCCTAGAAGAATTGGGCTTTGGGCATGGGAGCGTTTAAAATTTTTGAGAACAAGAGAACGGCACAATTGCATGTTAGATCTGTTGGGTGAGTGATTTTGGAAGGTTAGGGGGCTTCTATGAAGTCCTGGGTTCAAGCCATGTCATATGGAAAATTTTTATTTTTTAGCATTAGGGGAACCATGACTCCTGGTTTTAAGGCTTTTAAATAATTGTGATTAAAAAGAGACACAAAAGAGCCTGTGGTGCTGTGGCAAGGTGGCGTCACAGGTGTGGCAAGGAGGTGGCGTCAAGGTGTGGCAAAGAGGTCAGAGGTTCAAGTCTCTCTGCATGCAAATGGGATTACTTATTTTGCTCATCTGTGGGTAAGAGTTTAAGTTGGATTTGAACTCTGTGTTGGAGAGTTTGAATGTGTCAAATGAGTGATTTAAGGAGTGGATCATGGAGGAAATCAATAAGGGAATCATGGAGAGGTAAGGGGGAGGAAATCAATGAGATTTGTGGTTGGAGAAGAGTTGGTGCCGAATGGGATTTGTGGCACTCAAGACTTTCAGTTTTGGAGAGTTTAGCCACTCTATTTTTGAGAGCTATGAGCATATTGGCTCTATTTTTTTCTGTTGAGGCCGAATAATGCTAGGGAGGTTTTGGGAGTATCATTCGTTTTGCTGGCATCGGTTTGGCACTTCTCCTGAGGTCTCTCATTTTTCTTTTTTGACTCTTTTTCTCTCCTTCTTAGCCGAATTCTCTCCTTCCTCTCTCTCTCAGTTCTTTTGACTCTACCAATCTTTCTTTTCTGTATCTCGTGCTTGGCCGATTATTCCCTATTTCGTCCTCTTTCAAATTTTCCTTTTTCTTCCAGTGATAGCCGAATACCCCTTCTCTCGTTTCTCTCTTTTCTTTCGACTCTTTTCGAGTGGCTCTCCTTGTATTGCTAAATCCGAATACTCTTTCCCTCATTTTGTTCTGTCGATTCTCTACGTTTTGTGTTAGCCGAACATTCCATCTCATTGGTGCGATTATTCCATTTTGCCTCTATCATTCTCTGTACTTTCGGCTTTTTTGTGGGTGTGGCGATTGTTCTTTTCTTATAATCTGGACGCTGCATTTTCGGTAAGTGACTTCTCGTTTAGTTCAAACTGTTCAATTGTTTGATGGTTGATAACAATTGGTTGGAATGCAGATAACCCTTAAGGCCTATTAATCAATCTCTTGCGACGGTTTACGTGAGTGATCCTCAATCGTTCGATCAAGGCAAGTAATAAATCACATCTTGGATAGTAATATAGAAAGGGATTGTTTAATCCTTTTGTTAAAGGATTGATGGTGTATCATGTCGAATATAGGTTCTACGCTCGTTGGCTACTGCGTTCTTCTCCAACAAGGTGTGTACATAAACCACTCCAATTGTAGATCGACGAATGCCGAAATCCCGAAATGTAAAAAAGCCGAAAGGTCGAAAGTACGGATATGGCTATCGCACGAGCATCAGAACGCGCGTATGGATAGGTCGATACAACGACAGAGGTCACCATGAGCATCTCGTGGACTTAGGCTGTCTTTGGGGCCAAATAGACCGGAATGGACCGTGTGGGCCCAATGGGTTCGTGGGCCTCATAATGGGCCTTGGGCCCATTCGCACTGTTGACTGAAATACCCCCATAGGGTAAATGACCGAAATACCCCCATAGGGTAAATGACTGTTATGCCCCTGAAGGGCAAAATGACTAAAATGCCCCTACATGCTATATGATTGTTATTGTATGCCATTTATGGTATGTATGCATTCATGTGATATTATGATGCATAAGGGATGGGATCATTGATTTGGAGGAAGTATATGATTTGTTAGGGTCGCATGGTCGCTTGACGACTGTGGATCCACCGATGGCTTTTAGCCGATTACATGATTGGAAGCTCTGCTGCAATATTTGTTAGTGCCGCAACCGGCGCTACATAAGGAGTGTAGGGATGGGTGGGTCGATTAAATCCCCACAGGAGTGCAGGGTTGGACAGGAGATGGAGTGCAGGGTTGGTTTGGGTATTCATGCATTGCATATACTGATTCTAATATTGAGATGGGCTTAGGCCCAGATAGATGTGATATGTGACATTTGTTATAGGCTAAGGCCCAACTGAGGCTATTATGGGCTAAGGCCCAAATGCCACCATTATTGTGTTGGGCTTAGGCCCACATTGGTTACTGTAATGGGCTTAGTCCCGGATTGATGTGATGCATGCTTTATGATCGATGAGGGTTGTACACACTGAGTTTTCGCAAACTCACCCCTCTTTTTAATCTTTTAGGTAATCCTCAGTAAGCGGTTCGACGTACTGGAGGACTCGGAGGTGGCCACACTATGAATAGCTTTAAATTTTAATAGTCTAGTTTACCTTACTTAAACCGCTTTCTTATTGGGTTGTAATAAGGCCTCTTTTAATTTTTGGTTTTTAATTTGGGATTTTTTTTAGTTTTTACGTTTCCTATTTGTTAAAAGTAGATCGCGGTTTTCCAAAACAATAACTGTTTTCAAAACACTACGCTTTCACAATTTAATTTTTTAAACATCACGTTTTCGTAAATCAGTTGCTTTTAAACTTAGCTTCCGCAACTGAAAAGAAATTTTGGGAATAAACTTAATAATTTCTCTATGCACCACGTTTTAAATAGTAATAAATAAACTAACGTAACTGGGATTTTACTCAAGCTTTTAATTAAGAAGGGTTTTCAATGAAAACATGGTTTTCGAAAAACACTTCAATGTGACACGCCAGATTCGAGCCTAACTTTTGGGCCGATTTTGGGGTGTTACATTTAATGGTATCAGAGCCTAGTTGCAAAACTCGGCATTAGAATGGGTTTTAAACTTTTGGATTGTAACATCTCGATTCAAGGCCTAGTCAGAATAGTGGTGTGAGACCACAAATCTAAGTTAGTAAATTGAGTTTTTAAGGTTTATGACATGTTTGCATGATAGTATTAAAGTTCCATGTAGAAATTTTGTGAAATTGACATGGAATGATCAAATAGGACTAAATTGCAAAAGTTGCAAAATATGAGTTTCTAGAAGCTTTTTGTATGTAATAGCTTTAGAATATAAATTAAAAGTCCTAAAATAGCAATTTGCCCAAATTATAAGTTTTGGACAAAAATGGACATGAGTTAGTAATTTGTAAATTTTTAAAGAGAAGGGCATTTTAGTCATTTACCAATTAAATGATTAAAATGGGAAAAAGATGATAAAAATTTCATTCATCTTCTTCCTTGTGCCGAAAATTTGGGAGACTCCATAGCTAGGGTTCTTCAAATTTTTGAAGCTTGCAAGTAAGTCATCCTAGCCCTGTTTTTAATAGTCTTCGTATTTTTGGAGTCCTCGTATTATGAATTAGCTATTTTTAGCTATAAGATGAGCTAAGAAGCATGTTCAAAAATCTACCCATGTGTATCATGCATGTAAAATGATATTTTATGGAAGTTTATGAGATTTTGATGTTTGATAAACATCTTTTCCTTAGTGAATTTCATGAAAAATGATAGTATGGACTAATTTGCAATAGTTATGAAATTGGTCATACCTATTAGAAATAGTGAGAATTGATGATTTTTATAGTATAGAAAATGAATCAGCTAAGCATGATGTTTAAGAAAGTTAAGTGAGAATCATTTTACGAGCCTAGGGGCAAAAGTGCAAATAAGAGAAAGTTTAGGGGCAAAATAGTAATTTTGCCAAAGTATGAGTTAAGAGTCAATTTAGTCAATGTGAGTATTAAATGATCTAATTATTATTATAGATCAAGAAAAACGAAGCCCGAATCGAAACCGAGGCAAGAACAAAGTCGAGGACTAAATTGCATATCTACATACATTTTGTATATTAAGGTAAGTTTTTATGATTTCTAAGCTCTATGATTATTATCATTGAATTGCTTAGTATAATGTACATTATTACCATAAAAATGCTTATTGCTATGTTAAATAAAGAAATCAATGAGATTTAGCATGAGAAAGTCCCGATTGAAGTTGAATTACTTAGGATACTCGATCTACCACACGAGATAAGAAAGTCCGTATAAGACCAAGCCAAGGCATGGCATCGGCAATCAAGCAAGTTATCATGTAAGTCCAAGACAAGTCTTGGCATTGAAGAGTTATTATGAGATGAAGACCCATGTAAGCCCAAGCCAAGGCATGGCATTAGTGAGTCTCCAAGCAAAGATGTCATGTAAGTCCAAGACAAGTCTTGGCATTGAAAAGCTATCATGAGGTAGAGATCCCATGTAAGTCCAAGCCAAGGCATGGCATTGGTGAGTAACAAGAAAGATTTCATGTAAGTCCAAGCCAAGGCTCGGCATTGACCAGTTCATGAGTAAAGATACCAAGTAAGACCATGTCAAGACATGGCAATGGTAAGCTCCCAAGGGAACACAAAAGGAAGACTTTGAGTAAGTCCATGTCAAGACATGGCATCAATACCAAGATGAGAGATCCCATGTAAGACCATATCGAGGATATGGCTTTGGCATCGAATTATGTGGGATGAGATTCAGTATCCTCAGTTATTCGTAGAAATTTATCGGGTAAATGAGTAAAGTTAAAATGATAACAAGAAAGACAAGTAAGAAAAGCTATTATCAAGTTAGAAATGAGTATTACTCATATTATGAATGATGAACTAGAGATTATAATTATTATTGTAGAGTATGTCGATCTATGTGATCAAGTGATACAGGCACCTTGCTTACCTCACGAGTATGAGACTAGTAAGTATCATGAGATATGTAAGAATCAGTATGAGTAAGTAAGCTTAAATAGCAGAAATTTATGATACCATTGTTTATGTTAAATGGTTTATATTGAGCAAGTATGTTGCTACGTGCATTATATGCAAACTTACTAAGCTAAATGCTTACGTCCTTTATTCTTTCTTTCCATGTAGTCCCGCCAAGCTAATCTTGTGGATCATCGTCACCGGAGCTCGGAGCACACTATCAATCGCTATTTTGGTATAGCCAAGTTGTTTATATTAAGTATGGCATGTATAGGAAACATTTCATTTTGAGTTATGTTTTAAAACTAGCCAAAGTGTTGGCTATCAAGCTTAGTATTCTTTTTTGTATATAGCCAAAGAGATGAGTCATGAATGATTAAGTATGTATGTTTTAATCTATCAATGAAGTATGCATCCTTGTTCATGTTAGATGTAATACTTGAGTTGCTGAATTGAGCATGAGTTTGGTCTTGATTTCAGGGTGGCAATTGGCTTGGTAAATAGCCTCTAAGTGCTCATACGGTTGGACACACGGGCGTGTGTCTAGGCCGTGTGCACCCTGCACCTTTGTATCTTAAGTCAGAATAGACCACGAACCAATCACACGGGCGTATGTTTAGACTCTAGGCCGTGTTAAGGTAGTCAGTGTGCAAAACGGGTGGTAAGCACGGGCGTGTGCCTTGGCCGTGGGGCATTGGAAGAATGCTGGGGTTTTAGGCACGGTTTGGGGCCATAGGCGTGTCTAGGCCGTGTGTAAATTGCCAGTATCCACCACGGGTGAAAGACACGGGCATGTTTTAGGGGTGCACGGGCGTGTCCCAAGTCACACGGACGTGTGACCCCTGTTTGGAGAGAAAGTTTCCAGATGAGTTTTGAAAGTTTCGAGACGCAAGTCTGAGGCCTTGTAGGCCCATGAAATGTCTGATTTGACTAAGAAAGAGAAGTTTTTAATTTGGAACAAAAATTTATAGTCCGTAAGTACATGATTAAGTGAGTTCAAGCATGGTAATGTCTCGTATCCAGTCTTAGTCTCGGACTCGGGTATGGGGTGTTACATGGATTTCAATAAGTTGTTTTTCAATATGTGAAGGGTTTGAAATATTTCCTCTGAAAAGTGTGGCATACCGAGTCTCCGACGTTGAACCAAGTAAGTTCTCCTGATACTGAAATCTGTTTTAAACTGTTATACATTAAATAGTTACTAGGCTTACTTTAGATGATATACTATACTGAGACTCTTTAGCTAGAGTAAACTGAGAAACTATAGGAAACTAAAACTGTAGTGAGCTTGCGATTGCGAAAACAACTCTTAACTACTACTTCCATAAAACATCTATTTAATTATTGAAACTATGAGCTAAATTCATAAAATTTCTAATTCAGATAATACGCGAAGCGATAATGAGCACTAGAAGAGGTACAAGAGGACGCGGTAGAGGCCGTGGAAGTTTTAGGCACGGATCTTCGGCATCAGGCCATATGCCCAACATTAAAGCGAGAGAGGCTCCGACTTCACCGGTAACCGAGATAGGGTCGTATGATCGGGCAGCTGGGGATGACGCATTGTCCTAAGTAATGCTAAGAATTCTGGAAAGGGTCATTGTTCCTAACAATGGCATTGGAAGCCGTGGGTCAATTTCGAAGCGACTTCGATCAAATGGAGCAGAGATTTTCAAAGGTATCGCGGGAGTGGCCCCTAATGTGGCCAAATATTGGTTGGAGGCCACCGAAAGGATAATGGATGAATTGGATTGCACTTCGGAACAAAAACTGAAAGGTGCGATATCGTTGCTACGAGAGGAAGCCTACCAGTGGTGGCTTACCGTGAAAGAGGCACTCAGCCTGACCGGGTCACTTGGGAGTTCTTCAAGTCCACAGTCAAGAAGTACGTGGGCACAAGCTATGTGGATGCCCGGAGGAGCGAATTCTTGAACTTAACTATGAGAGAAAGATCTGTGGTAGAATACGAGGCAGAGTTTCTACAACTCAGTCGGTATGCTAAAGGAATAGTGGCAACAGATTATGAACGTTGTGTTCAGTTCGAAGATGGCCTCAGAGATAGTCTTCGAGTACTGATTGCTCCCCAAAGGGAGCGGAATTTTGCAGCATTGGAGGAAAAAGTAAAAATTGCTGAGGATGTGAAGCGCTCTGAGCGCCTAAACTGAGAAAGAGAAAGGGGCAGAAACAAGAGGGATTCTGAGCACTCCAATTCTGATTAGAGACCTAAGAGAAGGCCTAGAGTGGATGGGCCAGTTAGAGCTGGGCCCCGTGTTGCTACTACTAGGTTACCACCTTGTGCTATTTTTGGGAAAGGTCAAGGGGGCGAGTGCTGGAGGAGGACGGGAGCTTGTCTGAGTTGTGGTTCAATAAAAAATCGTCTCAGAGAGTGTCCCAGAAGACCAGATCAGATACAACTTTTTGGTAGGGGTGATGTACAGCCACCTAGGGGTGGACAGCAGCCGCCTAGAGGCTGTGGATAGGGTAGGGGTGGAAACGGTTTGGGTCGTGGAGCTCCAGGTAGAGGTGCTGGTCATGCGGAGGCAAGGCAGCCAGCTTTGGTTTATGCAGCACGTCACCGAGAAGACGGAGACGCTCCAAATGTGAATACTGGTACGTACTTTACCCATAGTGTACTATTTACCTAATTTACAATTAGGATTAGAGTGCGCAGTAAAAGCGTAGTGGTGTAACTTGTGATGTGCGACTATTAGATAGTTAGAAATTTCAAGGACGAAATTTCTTTAAGGGGGTAGAGCTGTGACGCCCTAAATTTTGGGCCTAGAAGAATTGGGCCTTAGGCATGGGAGCGTTTAAAATTTTTGAGAACAAGAGAACGGCACAATTGCATGGCAGATCTGTTGGGTGAGTGATTTTGGAAGGTTAGGGGGCTTCTATGAAGTCCTGGGTTCAAGCCATGTCATATGGGAAATTTTTATTTTTAGCATTAGGGGAACCATGACTCCTGGTTTTAAGCCTTTTAAATAATTGTGATTAAAAAGAGACACAAAAGAGCCTGTGGTGTTGTGGCAAGGTGGCGTCACAGGTGTGGCAAGGAGGTGGCATCACAAGTGTGGCAAGGAGGTCAGAGGTTCAAGTCTCACTGCATGCAAATAGGATTACTTATTTTGCTCAACTATGGGCGATAGTTTGTGTTGGATTTAAACTCTGTGTTAGAGAGTTTGAATGGGTCAAATGATTGATTTAAGGAGTGGATCATGGAGGAAATTAATGAGGGGATCATGGAGAGGTAAGGGGGAGGAAATTAAGAAGATTTGTGGTTGGAGAAGAGTTGGTGCCGAATGGGATTTGTGGCACTCAAGACTTTCAATTTTGGGGAGTTTAGCCACTCTATTTTTGAGAGCTATGAGCATATTGGCTCTATTTTTTTTCTATTGAGGCCGAATAATGCTAGGGAGGTTTTGGGAGTATCATTCATTTTGCTGGCATCGGTTTGGCACTTCTCCTGAGGTCTCTCATTTTTCTTTTTTGACTCTTTTTCCCTCCTTCTTAGCCGAATTCTCTCATTCCTCTTGATCGTTGTTTTCGCGATGTCAAAGTCTTAAAATTTATAAAAAGAATGATCGAACCTAGAAACTAACTATGACAACGATTTGAGGGAAGCGCACCTATCAAACAGTAGTATAGTTTAGTGGCAAGACTGAAATGTCGAACCCAAAGTAACTAAAAGTTCTAATACTAACTCTCTTTTTATTATCTACCCTAAAATAAAGGGAATTTGTTGTTTAATCTAAATTAATTAACTGCTAAACTAAAGACTCTAAGACAAAGAAGAATGAATTTGGGAAAATAACTTGAGGAAAAACCAATTGATTAAGACGACACCCAAGGTAGAATCCACCTAGACTTCACTTGTTATCTAACTTTGAACTGCATTTATTTATTCATTTGACTTGATCCGTAAGATTCCCTAATGTATATTAAACCCTCTGTCGAAGCGAATAATGTCTAACCCTAGGTTGATTAATTGAAATCTCTTTCTAATTAAAACCCCTAGAATTGCATTAACTTGATCTATGGAATCCCATATTAGGTTTCACCCTAATCCGGCAAAATCTCGTCACCCTATCTCTAGGTGCGCAATAAACTCCGCTTAACTATGCTAGATCTACTCTTAGGCAGGGACTTTTGCTCCTCCACCTAAGCACATCAAACTTGGATTAATATCCCAAAAATATCAACACAAGAATTAAGAACACATAATTAAGAACAAGGCAAATATTTATCATATAGTTCAGTAAACGATAACAAGATTCATCTATGTTTCATCCCCCTCAGGTATCTGAGGGTTTAATTCATAACAATAAAAGAAAACATCTCAGAAGAAAAGATAAAACAAAACATAAGAAATCCCTAAAACTCCCTGAAGGAATTGAAGGAGAGATCCTCCGTCTTGAGTATAATTTCGGCTTCTAGAGATGAATCAACTGGCTATCCTCGAGTGAATCCCCACAAATCTGCCTTCTCTGGCCTAGCAAGACACCCCTAGACGATAGCCTTGGGCTCCCCCTTTTAGGTCATACTTAGGGTGTATATATAGGCTTTTGGAATGTGCTTCTTTACCCCTAAGTATCCCAATCCGAATGAAACTTCTCTTTGCCACGGCAGGGGCACGACAATGGCACACGCCTGTGTCAATCGTGGCCAGGCCATTTTGGACTTCATTAATGAGGCACGGTCGTGTGGTCTTGGGTCCAGGCCGTGTCGATTTCGTGATCTGGCCCATTTGGCCCGTTTTAAGCCCGTTTTTCGTTCTTTTCATCCTCCGGTGCTTCCCTGAGTATAAAACATGAAAATAAATGATTAAGAGTACCAAATTACATAAAATAAGGGATAATTCATCCAAAAGCATGCTAAATATGGGATTAAAATATGTTACTTTTATGGTTTATCAAATACCCCCACACTTAAGCTTTTGCTTGTCCTCAAGCAAAATTCTCAACTCATAATTAAAACAAACTTCCCTCAATTCATGATAGTCATTAATAATGTTTCGTCATAATTCAAGGATAATTCATACATGGATAATTCAGCTCAAAGGGTTCTAAAGATTCAAACAGTCTAAGTCATACAATTGTAGCACAAAACATAGGTGTTTCCCCTCATCTAAATAATTACCTCTGATTCAAAATCGACAGGGATTGACATCCTCACTAAAGATTCACTCAAATCACTGAAAGTGTTTAAGGTTCAGAATTAAGCACTCAAAAGTCAAACATGAAAATTTAATCCCATAGGCTTGCATGAAAATCAAATCTCCACCACTATGATATGAAATGATACACAAATCAAAAGGTCTTTAACAGGGTTGTAACGAGGCTTGGGTTAAGGTATGGATAAAGGCTGAATTAGAGGGTTAGAATCGAGATTGGACTGACAAATTACCTAACCAGAAACAACGAACTGAATATAAGTAATTACATCAATTAAAAACTAATAGTACTAATAATTCGAGCTTCTTCTTCAATATTCAAACGTATAAGCTCATTTAATCACAAAACTAATAATGAATATACTTCGATTTTTTTTAAGAACAAGGCATAATTCAGGGATTTTTCAAATAATACTATAGTTGACCCCCTACACTTAAGTTGTACATTGCCCTCAATGTACAAAGATAGATAATAGCAATATACTAAAATCATAAGATAGGGAGGGAAGTGAAACTTCCTGAATTATGGATGAGATCCTTGGAGGATGTTTCATGATGGATGTGATGACTAGTTATAAGTGATAATTTTGCTCCTTGAGTTGTATATGAATTCTATCTAATCTGCGAAGTCATCAATGAAATGTTTAGGGAGAAATATTTAATGAAAGTTGTTAGAGATACTCGAGGGTTAGATAGCCAGTGATAAAAGAAACTGAACTGTACTAAATAAAAGTTCTAACAAGACGAAATTTAAAGTTTAATAACTTAATATTAAACATAAAAAAAAATTGGTGAATAAAGATAAGAAAAAGGACTCAAAGGTCCTCGTCATCTGCTGAGTCGCTGGGTGGTTGAGGCGGCGATATATGAAAGTGGTGACAAATCTGTTTAAGTGTGGCCTCAATGCCGTCAAATCGTCGAGCAGTATCATTGAATTGTTAAGTATAGTAGTGCTCAAACCGTGTGAGGCGTGCGGAAATGTCCGAAAGTGAAGCTGTTGCATGGGAGGTATGCTGGCTCGGGAGTGGCGCCTCCTATGGTGGTGGGACATCATCAGTAATGTCCTCGGGATCCTCCTCATCGGTGGGGAGGGCTAGTCGGTATTGAGGAGGGTCGGTTCCACGTCGATATTTGATCATCCGCATATGCAACATAGTTTGGATGCCTTGAGGTACCATCTGCCTAATCAGTGTGAGAGAGGAGGTCTGGGTGTCAGTGTGGAGAAGGCCGAAGTACCGAGCCAAACGTGTGACGTATGGACCCATCGATATGATCCCCCTCCTATGTGGCTCTGTCTAGTGTTGGATGGCACGGGCTATGAAGTAAGCTAGGTCAAAAACGTGCCCATTTGACATGCACCATAGGTAGTAGACATCGTGAGTATTTACGACGCCGGTGCTCTCGCGTCGACCTGTAAGAGTATGAGCCAAGATGGCATGTACGTACCTCAGGGACGGGACAAGGGCCGTCGCCTTGGAGCGACTGGGTCGTAATTGCCCTTGTTAGGGGATAAGTTGTACCAATAGCTTACAGGGGTGCAGTGAAACTGGCGGTGTAGCTCGGATAGGTCATTCTCTGCTATGAAGTCTTCCGTATAGAGTCCAAGTGCGGCCCCGAATTAAGGTACGTTCAACTGTCGTATGGTGCCTCCCAGGCGGAATTGTATCATACCCAAATCATCATATTGTGTCATCACCGTCTAGAGTTGGAAAGTAGAGCAGAGCTCTAAAGTAAGCTCCAAGTACGTAGGCTCGATGATGGTGAAAAATTGATCCCACGGATCTGTTGTAAGCAGTGCTCAGACATCGTCCGCGAGACGGACCTGCTCTAAAGAGGCCCAATCAATGCATCTACCGATGCCGAGAGGTCGCGCCCGTAGTTTCTTGTAACGGTCCTCTTGAGTGGCTTGAGGGAATTGGAGGAACCAGTGGTGCACTTCAGTGGTTGCGCTAGCAGAGGATGAGCCGGGTCCCTTTCGTTTTTTAGAAGTGGTGGCTGCGGTTCGCTTTCCTCGTGACGACGACATTGTACCTGAAAAATAGTTGATTTTCAAGTAATTTTCTACCAAAATAAAGTAAGTAGTTTGATCAATACCCAAAATATTCAAAGTCTAAATAAGAACAATTCAACCATGAGTAACCATTTTGACAGTGATTAGTTCTATCTAGTTCTAATTAACTACGTAAACAATGACTAACATATTGAGGGTAGTAATCCAATTAATTCTAAAATTCTAAAGATTAGTTTAATAATAAATAAAAATAATAGTAAAAAGAGACTAAACAAAATGAAATTGTAATCATATAATAAGTAAATAGATGGGAATGAAATATTGAAAGGTGACCAGTAGTGCTTTCGAGCGTGGCGATGTGTACGGGCGGAGCACAGGAATGTAACGGTGGTGCACGGTCGTGTGATGTAAAAATCTGGGTAACACGGCGGTGCAGTGGGCGTGGACTCCTGGTAACACGGGCGTGTCTTCGTTTTTGTATGGGTCTTTGAAAGGAAGGGAGGTGAAGGGGTTATGGGAGTCGAATGGGGGTGATTTTTGTTGATGGTGGCCGGATTAGGGGGTAGTTTTTGAGGGAGAACGGCTAGGGTTAGGGTTTGGGGAAAATGGGGCTGTGTTTTCTTTAAATAAAAAAGGTAACACGGGCAGAGGCCACGCCCGTGTGTCTGTTATTCAGCCCGTGTTTTTTGCGATTTTCAAATTTGGGCGCGTTTGCGATGTTGCCCACGCCCGTGTTCCCTGGGCATGTGCTATTTATGTTCGCTTCTCCCACGCCCGTGCTTTAGGTCGCCACGCCCGTGTATATATAGTTAGTGTTTCACACGGTTGGTAGGCACGGGTGTGGCTCATGCCCGTGCTTAGTTACTCAGGATAGACCACGGCCGCATCGCACGGTCGTGGTATTTTCATCACAACCCGTGTTGGGGAAAATTTTCTCTTTGTCTTCTCACACGTCTACCTGCATGCCCGTTTTTCATCCCATGTTTACCACACGGCCATGGGCACGCCCGTGTGTAAGGCCGTGTGGTAGAAAACCTGTGCTTTACTGAATCAGTTAGTTTAATTTAGGTGCTAAAAGGAAAATAAAATTAAAATGTGAAAATTTAATGGGGTTAGTGAAGGTAGTGCTCGAGTTGCCTCCCAAGGAGCGCTCGTTTAAAGTCTTAAGCTAGACTCACCCTGTTTTCATTCCTAAAAGAAGGTTCACGGAGCTTGTAATATCCTAGATTATGGCTTATGCATTAATACTAAATTAGATGATGTAGCATGCTTATGAATATTCTGAATGTGTTCTATGAATTTTTGTGAACCTTAGTGTATAGTTAAATGCCTTAGAAATTATTGGATTTTTTAAGTTTAAAAGGGGAGCTAAGCTTGATAAGGCCTTAAGGAAATTTGTAAGGGAAATATGACACAGAAATGGGCTTGTCTAAGTGGCTTGGAGGCGCCACTTAAAGCCCAGGAAAGTGACGCCATATGCAGTACAAGGAGGTCTTGAGTTCGAGCCACAAGGAAAGCAATAAGGGAATTTTTATTTTTTTGGCAATGGGAAGGTGATGGACGGCATGGGGAGACTAGATGGATGAGGATTTGACTTGGATAATTCCTTATAAAAATTCGGCTAAATAGATATATAAATGTAGATTTATTTTATTTATTTTGAATAAATAAAGATAAGAGATAAAGTAAGAGAAAAATAAGGGATTGGATTGAGAGAGAAGAGTTAACCGATTGGGGGAGACTAAGGTTAGTATTTTCGGCCAAAGGAGGAATTAAGGCCATTATTCATTCTTTTCCTTTTCCTTCCTTTCTCTCTGCCAAATTCTCTAGCAATATCCTCTTTTCTCTTTTTATTTTGTCAAGCCGAAATCTTCTTCCTTCTATATTCACCATTGCCGAAACTCCTAAGCTTCACACTCTCCTCTCCATATTCTTAAAAGGCCGAACCACAATGTTATTTTCCTTTTCCATTGAAGCCGAATCTTCATTGATTCCCCAAGCCATTGCCGAAATTCTCCCACCTCATCTCTTCTCGGTCTTGGCCGAATAGCAACCAAGTTAGAGATCTTTTGTGATCCCTTCGCATAGCGGTTTGGATAGGTAAAATGCTGCTATGGCCGAATCTTTACTATTCTCTCTTATCTCCTCTCTGTCGACATGTGTAGAACAAAAGCCAAATCGACATTTGATTTGACTTTTAATCAACCATAAAATCGGTTCTTTTAGGAATTTCGGATTTGTTTTGGAATAGCCGACTTCTAGGGAGAGCATTCGAATCGGTTATCTAAGGTAAGGCATGTATTCGGCCAAGGGCCATTCATTATGATTAATTTGGATCTAACATATGCCATAATGGTTTCGTGAGATACCCCCAATCAAGTGGTTGTTTCCGGATTAAGATTCACGGGGGTAAGTACATATGTACATTCGACCAGGAGCCATAGTTAGGGATTCCGATCTGTTTCTTAAATGTTTAAAAGCGAAACTAACTTATGAAGTGATTGAGTGTTAGCCGAATGGCTTTTACTAACACATTTAGGGTTGGCCGAATATAGGAATTAAAGATCTAAAGCGCTAGATCGGGTTGTTCGGGATTTCTATAAACTCGCTAAGTATAACAGGTGTGTACCCCACTCTAAGCCTTAATAGATTTATGGTTATGTGTTAATAAATGTGTAATAAGAATATGTAAAATGTGGCTAAGGTACCATGCAATGGTACAAAGTACTCAGGTACGTTTTCCTACTCCTACTATGAGTATAATATGATTTGTTATGGCACGCATGGGAAACTATAAGAATGTGAATAAAGAATATGGCATGATATTACATGTTTTGTATGACATGGGCATATGGGTTATATGGAAAGGGGAAGTGATTGGTGGTTATATACCCCAATATATGAATGTGGTGGCTTCGGTCACAATATACGAATGTGGTGACTTGGGTCACGTTATCTCGAATGTGGTGTCTCATGACACAAAATAATTATCTGGTGGCTATGCCACGAATATTATAAGAGCGATGAGCACGTCGATTGCAGCCGCGCTTTCGATGATGATGTGTAGCGGATGGAGGGTTGACTTAGTAGTCCCCACGGTGTGCGAGGTTGAGTACGGGTGATGTGTAGCGGATGGTAACTAGGTTTGGGTTCGGGTTTGCATCATTTTATTATTTAATTATATGCATATGTATGAACCGATATGCCTAAACTATTGGGATTTAGTGTTGGTTACACATTGAGTCTGTTTGACTCACCCCATTGGGAATATTTTTCAGTGACACTCGGTGATGGACCAGGGTGGCGGGAGCTTAGTGGTGGCCATGCTCAACACAAAGATTATTTTCAATTTGGACTCTTCATTTTCTTATCAATATCTTGGATTTATTTGGGTTTTGCTTTGATGTAATAAGGCCACTAGTATGAACTGTTTTTATATTTCCTTTTATTCAAATTTACTATGTTACAATTTTTATCAAATTGAAGACTAAATAAGTTTTTATTTAAAAATGAACTCTAAATGTTTTGGACACCCTAAAACAAATGGTTTCCAATGTAAGATAAACTTGTTTTCAACTCGAGTCCAACCCAAAGTAATGAATTTTTTCTTAACAAACAATCGGAGTTTCAAATGTTGTTTTGAAGAACATACCAGATCCGGTCAGGACTCGTGGGCCGGGTTTGGGGTGTTTCAGCTTGGTATCAGAGCCCAGTTCAAAACTCGGCTCTGGGGTTTTTGGGCTCAAAACATTTTCTAAGAATGGGCTTTTGAAACATATATGTTTTTAAAGGATAACGAGTGCATTAGCTCGGCATGGCACCTGCGTCTCGGCCCAAGTCCGCGGTAAGTACCTAAACCATTGTGTGATATACATGTGGGCTTTATGGGCTTTATGGGACGTAGACTAGTTTAAATAGACTCTGATGGACTATAGGCTTAGTTTAAACCACTTCTTAAATTTTCATAAGGCTTAATTTCACTAAACAAACCCGTTAACGAGCATGAAGACTAGGTGTGTGGCAACCGTCATACACATGTCTAGGATTGGATCCGGAAGAGCACAGTATTTAAGCGGTCCTAGTGACTCACCTCCTCTTGTGGAATCCTACAGTGCGTAGTATTTGTTCACCTTAGCCGAGTTAGGGGGGTGTGGCAATAGCGCGCACGCATGCCTAGGAGTGGATTCAGGGAGAGCTTGGTATTTAAGCGATCCCTAGCGACTCACCTCCTCTTGTTTGGAATCCTACAGTGCGTGGTGACTATTCACCCTAGTTATGAGGACTCGTTGATGGGCTAAACCCTATAATTAAAACCCGAAAGGGACCAGCCACCCTAGTTTGAAAAAAAAATTTACCGAAATACCCCCGGATTTTAAAATTACCAAAATACCCTTATTTCATAAAATCACCAAGGAACCCTGAATTGGAAAATATACGAAATTACCCCTGATTTACAAAATTTTAAATTAACCCCGATTTATTACCAAAATACCCCTATAGGTGAAATGACGAAAATACCCCTGGGATAGGAATAGGACGAAAATGTTTGAATGATGAATGTGTGTTGAATGAATGTGCTCCTTTAAATTAGGATAGAAGACTTGAAACTTTGATCGATCGAAAGAACTACTTCTAAACTTCTTTCATAAAAATTCTTCGTGGATAATCAGTGGAACAAAATACTAATGCATAAAAATTTCTTAATCAGATTAAAGCGCGATCGTAGACATGAGTTCTAGGGGCGTGGTCGTAATGTGTCTTGGGGCGTGGTAGAGCGGAAATAACCGTGTCGGAACCCGTTAGGTCTGGACAAGGGTCCAAAAATGAGGTATCACCACCCCCACCACCAGCTGTTGGTGTTGAGCAGCAAGATCAGACGGGGGAGGATGCAGTATCGCAGGCAATGCTGCGAGTGCTTGAGATGGTGGCTAGAGCAGGTGGAGGTATGGGAGCTCGGAAATCATGCCAGTGACTCAGAGCCAATGGGGTGAGGTGTTTCGTGGTGTATCTCGGTGTGGCACCCGATGCGGTGAGAGTATTGGTTGGAGGCGACATAGCGAATCATGGATGAGCTCGATTTAACCGCTAAGGAGAAACTGAAAGGAATGGTGTCGCTACTTCGCGATGAGGCATATCAATGGTGGCTCACAGTTCGGGATGGTTCCACAGCTAAGGATCTCACTTGGGAGTATGTTAAAGTGGCGTACGAGAAGAAGTATGTTGGAACTAGTTATCTTGATGCACGAGAGAAAGCATTTACAGGGCTGGTTCAAGGAACAAATCCGTGGCGAGTCACGAGGCTGAATTTTTAAGGTTTGAGTCGGTATGCTCGAAGGATAGTGGCTACGGAGCATGAATGGTGTGTCTGGTTTGAGGACGGACTTAGGGATGACCTAAGGTTGTTGATAGCTCCGCAGCAGGAGCGGGAATTTACCGTATTAGTGGAGAAGGCTAAAGTGGCCGAAGGAGTTAAGGACTCTGTAAGGCGGAACTCGATCGGAATAGGCAAAAGAGAGGATTCGGATCTTACGGGTCATGCAGGAATGCGCGAGAAGAGGCCTAGAGTTGATGGGCGCGAGGTCGACAAGTTGTGATAGGAGGCGATGTCGTGCTTGTGATCGGTGTGGGAAGAGGCACCTAGGAGAGTGTTGGAAGAAGGCAGGGGATGTTTCAAGTGTGGGTCTAAGGACCACATGATTAAGGCTTGTCCGATAACGATGAGGCGGGGCCGACCAGCGAGGGCATAATGGTAATCGGTGGTAGAGGTGGGCAGCAGCCTCGGAGGTCGTGGTCCGAATGGCGGAGGAAATGGTCTTTGGAAGAGGACGTGGGACCCGGGCGAGAGAGTGCCGGCAATGCCGAGGCAAGGCAATGGGTCTAGTGTATGTGGTTCGGCGGAGGGGAGGGCGAAGACGCGCCGACGTCATAATCGGTACATTCCTTATATCGCAAGCCTTATTTTGCTTTGATTGATGTGGGCTCGACCCATTCCTATGTTGCATGTAGTGTAGTTGAAACACTAGGCATAGACTCGAACTATCGATAAGGAGATGATCGTAGTAAGCCCATTAGGCCAAACGTAGTGGTGAATAAGATCTTTGGAGCGTACCCTTAGAAATTCGGGGAGTGATATTTTACTGCCGACTTAATGGAACTTCCCTTCTGAGAATTTAATCTCATACTTGGCATGGGTAGCTAGTAGAACATCGAGCTATATTGGATTGTGCAAAATAAATGAATGGAGTTAAAGGCAGCCTTGAGGAGGATGAGGCGATAATTATGATAGGAGAAAGAAGAAACTACTTGTCTAACGTAGTCTCTACCTTAAAGGTGATAAAATGGTTCGGAAAGGGTGCAAGGCATTTCGACTTTAGTTCGGGCGTTGGATGCCAAAGAAGGGGAGTTAGTGGAGTTAGGGCGATAAAAAGGAGTTTGTGGATGTCTTTCCCGAGGAGTTACAGAATACCCGGATCTGAGAGGGAGTTTGGAATTGACTTGCTTGCTGGAACAGCGCGGGTATCTATCGCTCCGTATAGAATGGCACCGAAGGAGTTGGTTGAGCTCAAGGCTCAAATCCAAGAGTTGCTTGATCGTGGGTTCATTCGACCCGGTGTGTCTCCATGGGGAGCACCGGTCTTGTTTGTGAAGAAGAAAGATGGGACTATGCGTATGTGCATAGATTATCGTCGATTGAATAAGTGACCATCAAGAACAAGTACCCTTTGCCAAGGATAGACGACTTGTTCGATCGACTTAAGAGAAGCGGCGGTATTCTCAAAGATAGACCTAAGGTGCGGATATCATCGACTTAAGGTGAAGGAAGCGGATATCCATAAGGCGGCTTTTCGGACAAGATACGGGCATTATGAGTTCGTAGTAATGCCATTCGGTTTGACGAACACCCGGTACCGTTCATGGATATGATGAACCGGTTTTTTTCAACCCTACTTGGATCGGTTCGTCGTTGTGTTCATCGACGATATCCTAGTATACTCCAAGTCCGAGGAAGAACATGACGAGCATCTCCTAAAGTGTTGCAAGTGTTAAGGGAGAAGAAGCTATATGCCAAATTCAGCAAGTGCGAGTTTTGGCTTAAGGAGGTTGCATTCTTAGGGCATGTGGTGTCTGCGGAAGGAATAAGGGTGGACCCTAAGAAGATTGAGGCGATACTAGATTGGAAACCACCTAAGTGCATGTAGTGAGATTCAAGTTTCTTGGGATTGGCAGAGCTCTGCGAGAAGGTTTGTGGAAGGATTTTCTTCAATAGCGCACCGTTGAAAAGTTGTTGAGAAAGGAGGTACCTTTCGTTTGGACAGATAGGCAACAGGAGAGCTTTGAGAAGCTTAAGAGAGTTTTGAGTGAAGCTCGGTCTTGATTCAAATGAGGCGAGGGAAGGACTTTGTGGTGTCTTGTGATGCTTCTCACACGAGATTAGGATGTGTTCTAATGCGGGGCCGGGAAGGTTGTAGCTTATGCATCTCGACAAGCGAGGCCACATGAGGTTAACTACCCGACGCATGACTTGGGCCCGGGCGGTGGCCTTTGCTCTTAAGGTGTAGAGGCACTACCTTTATGGAGAAAAGTCAGTGATCTACACGGACCACAAGAGTCTTAAGTATCTGTTAATTCAGAAGAAGCTAAACTTGAGACAGCGAAGGTGGGTGGAATTACTGAAGGATTATGATTGTTCCATAGAGTATCATCCGGGCAAGGCGAATGTAGTGGCAGATGCCTTAAGTCGGAAAGTGGTGTCGGATCTGAGGGCAATGTTTGTACATCTGAGCTTGTATGATGATGGATGTCTGCTGGCAGAGTTGCAAGTTAAGCCGTCATGGCTGAATGAGGTAAAGGAAAGTCAGTTAGTGGATGAGGACTTAAGTGCTAAGTTGCGATGAAGTGCGAGTGAAGAGTTGGAAGATTATGGTATTAATAACGAAGGAGTGTTGTGTTTTAAGGGTAAGGTCTGTATGCCGAGGAACAAGGAGTTAAGGCGGAGGATTCTTCAGAATCGCATGGTAGCCCCTATGCTATGCATCCCGGAGGTACTAAATTGTCTGAGGTTCTAAGGGAACAGTTTTGGTGGCACAGTGCGAAGAAGGAAGTTCTGAGAATTTGTCGGCAAGTGCTTAACGTGTCGACAAGTTAAGGCTTTGAACACCGAGTTCCGTCGATTGCTTCAACCGATAATGATTACTGCGATGGAAGTGGGAGAGAATTACCATTGACTTCATTAGTGGGTTTCCCCTTACGCCTACTAAGAAGGACTCGGTATGGGTGATAGTGGACCGGTTGACCAAGTCCGCGCGCACTTCATTCCGATGAGAGTTGATTATTCTTTGCGAAGTTAGCAAAAGTTATATGTGGCGGAAATTGTGAGGTTGCATGGAGTGCCGCTATCAATTATCTCGAGATAGGGATCCAAGGTTTACGTCTCGGTTTTGGAAGGCTCTACATCAAAGGCTTTGGGCACTAAATTGGATTTCACTACGGCTTTTCATCCACGATCGGATGGGCGATGCGAGCAGTGATCCAAGTGTTGGAAGATATCTTTGAGAGGCGTGTGTTAGACTTGAGAGGAAGTTGGGAAGAATATTTGCCGTTAAGCGGAATTTGCATACAACAACGGCTATCAAGCCGATATTCGGATGGCACCGTATAAAGCGCTGTATGGATCGGAGGTGTCGCACTCCTACGTGTTGGGCGGAATTGGGGAGCAGCGAGTTTTGGGTCCGGAGATTGTGGCGAGAATCAAGAGAAAGTTGAGATAATTCACGCGGTTGAAGGAAGCATCGGCGAGGCGCGAAGTAAGTCGTACGCAGATCTTAAGAGGAACGAAATAGAATTTGATGTGGGAGATCAAGTGTTTCTTAAGGTATCACCTTGGAAGAAGGTGATGAGATTTGGTCGGAAAGGGAAGTTAAGTCCAAGGTTTATAGGGCCCTATCGGGTATTAAAGCGAGTTGGACCATGGCATACCGATTAGAGTTGCCTTGGAGTTGAAGCAAATGCACGACGTATTCCATGTTTCTATGTTACATCGTTATCGATCAGATCCATCTCATGTAGTTCCGGTTGAAGAGGTGGAATTAAGGCCAGATTTGTCCTACGAGGAAGAGCCGATTCAGATCTTGGAACGAGATGTGAAAGTGTTGCGAAGGAAGTCGGTTCCTTTGGTCAAAGTGTTATGGCGTAATCACGGATCGGAAGAAGCTTCGTGGGGAGCGGAAGAAGCAATGCGACAAAGAATACCCTCACTTATTTTAGCGAGTAATTTCGAGGTCGAAATTATTTTAAGGAGAGTAAACTGTAATATCTGGATTATGGCTTATGCATTAATACTAAATTAGATGATGTAGCATGCTTATGAATATTCAATGTGTTCTATGAATTTTTGTGAACCTTAGTGTATAGTTAAATGCCTTAGAAATTATTGGATTTTTAAGTTTAAAAGGGAGCTAAGCTTGATAAGGCCTTAAGGAAATTTGTAAGGGAAATATGACACGAAATGGGCTTGTCTAAGTGGCTTGGAGCGCCACTTAAAGCCCAGGAAAGTGATGCCATATGCAATACAAGGAGGTCTTGAGTTCGAGCCACAAGGAAAGCAATAAGGAATTTTTATTTTTTTGGCAATGGGAAGGTGATGGGCGGCATGGGAGACTAGATGGATGAGGATTTGACTTGGATAATTCCTTATAAAAATTCGGCTAAATAGATAGATAAATGTAGATTTATTTTATTTATTTTGAATAAATAAAGATAAGAGATAAAGTAAGAGAAAACAAGGGATTGGATTGAGAGAGAAGAGTTGGCGATTGGGGAGACAAAGGTTAGTATTTTTAGCCAAAGGAGGAATTAAGGCCATTATTCATTCTTTTCTGTTCCTTCCTTTCTCTCTCTGAATTCTCTAGCAATATCCTCTTTTACTTTTTATTTTGTCAAGCCAGAAATCTTCTTCCTTCTATATTCACCATTCTTTGAAACTCCTAAGCTTCACACTCTCCTCTCCATATTCTTAAAAGGCCAAACCACAATGTTATTTTCCTTTTTCCATTGAAGCCGAATCTTCATTGATTCCCCAAGCCATTGCCAAATTCTCCCACCTCATCTCTTCTCGCCTTGGCCGAATAGCAACCAAGTTAGAGATCTTTTGTGATCCCTTCGCATGGCGGTTTGGATAGGTAAGTCTGCTATGGCCGAATCTTTACTATTCTCTCTTATCTCCTCTCTGTCGACATGTGTAGAACAAAAGCCGAAATCGGCATTTGATTTGACTTTTAATCAACCATGAAATCGGTTCTTTTAGGAATTTCGGATTTGTTTTGGAATAGCCAACTTCTAGGGAGAGCATTGAGTCGGTTATCTAAGGTAAGGCATGTATTCGGCCAAGGGCCATTCATTATGATTAATTTGGATCTAACATATGCCATAATGGTTTCGAATGATACCCCAATCAAGTGGTTGTTTAGGGATTAAGATTCACGGGGGTAAGTACATATGTACATTCAGCCAAGGCCATAGTTAGGGATTTCGATCTGTTTCTTAAATGTTTAAAAGCCGAAACTAACTTATGAAGTGATTGAGTGTTAGCTGAATGGCTTTTTACTAACACATTTAGGGTTGGCCGAATATAGGAATTAAAGATCTAAAGCGCTAGATCGGGTTGTTCGGGATTTATATAAACTCGCTAAGTATAACAGGTGTGTACCCCACTCTAAGCCTTAATAGATTTATGGCTATGTGTTAATAAATGTGTAATAAGAATATGTAAAATGTGGCTAAGGTACCATGCAATGGTACAAAGTACTCAGGTACGTTTTCCTACTCCTACTATGAGTATAATATGATCTGTTATGGCACGCATGGGAAACTATAAGAATGTGAATAAAGAATATGGCATGATATTGCATGTTTTGTATGACATGGCCATATGGGTTATATGGAAAGGGGAAGTGATTGGTGGTTATATACCCCAATATATGAATGTGGTGGCTTCGGTCACAATATCTAAATGTGGTGACTTCGGTCACGTTATCTGAATGTGGTGTCTCATGACACAAAATAATTATCTGGTGGCTATGCCACGAATATTATAAGGGCGATGAGCATGTCGACTGCAGCGACTGCCTTCGATAATGTGTAGCGGATGGAGGGTTGACTTAGTAGTCCCCACGGTGTGCAGGTTGGTGCGGGTGATGTGTAGCGAATGGTAACTAGGTTTGGGTTCGAGTTTGCATCATTTTATTATTTAATTATATGCATATGTATGAACTGATATGCCTAAACTATTGGGATTTAGTGTTGGTTACACATTGAGTCTGTTTGACTCACCCCGTTGGGAATATTTTTCGGTGACACTCGGTGATGGACCGGGTCGTGGGAGCTTAGTGGTGGCCATGCTCAAGCACAAAGATTATTTTCAATTTGGACTCTTCATTTTCTTATCAATATCTTAGATTTATTTCGGGTTTTGCTTCGATGTAATAAGGCCACTAGGATGAACTGTTTTATATTTGCTTTTATTCAAATTTACTATGTTACGAATTTTTATCAAATTGAAGACTAAATAAGTTTTTATTTAAAAATGAACTCTAAATGTTTTGGACACCCTAAAACAAATGGTTTCCAATGTAAGATAAACTTGTTTTCAACTCGAGTCCAACCCAAAGTAACGAAATTTTTCTTAACAAACAATCGGAGTTTCAAATGTTGTTTTGAGGAACATACCAGATCTGGTCAGGACTCGTGGGCCGGGTTTGGGGTGTTTCAGAGCTGAAGCTCCTCTCTTAATTCCTTGAAATCTTCACCATTATAAAGTTTCAGTCGATGGCCATTTACCTTGAATGTTCCTTGAGTTGGATGGGTTCGTCGTTTGATCGCGTCGTAAGGAAAAATAGATTTTATCACGAATGGGCCTGACCACCTTGATTTCAGCTTTCCAGGAAATAGTTTGAGCCTTGAATTATACAGTAGGACTAAGTCTCCTACTTCAAATTGCTTTGATTGTTTTAAACGAGCATCATGGCGTCGTTTTGTTGCCTCCTTATATAGTCGTAAATTCTCGTAGGCCTCAGTTCGCCATTCATCTAGTTCGTTTAACTGCATCATCCTCTTCTCACCTACAATTTTAAGATCGTAATTCAAGAATTTTATAGCCCAGTAGGCTTTGTGTTCTAACTCAAATGGTAGATGACAACTCTTTCCGTAAACAAGTTTGTACGGGGATGTCCCTAAAGGGGTTTTAAATGCTGTTCTGTAGGCCCATAAAGCGTCATCTACTTTTACTGCCCAATCTTCCTCTTTGACTAAATTGTTTTTTATGGGATTCGCTTAAGCTCTCGGTTTGCCACTTCCACTTGCCCACTGGTTTGAGGATGATAAGGGGTAGTTTGTTACATTGTGTACTCCATATTTTCTTAAGACTTTTCAAATTGAGTATTGCAAAGTGAGTGCCCCTATCACCGATGATTGCTCTGGGTGTTCCAAAGCGATAGAAAAGTTTCTTAAGAAACTTTACTACAAACACATCGTTAGTAGGTAAAGCTTGGGCTTCCACCCATTTTTACATGTAATCTACTGCTACTAAGATGTATTTGTTTCCGAATGAACTGGGGAACGGACCCATAAAATCAATACCCCATACATCAAATATCTCACATGATAACATATATGTTTGAGGCATTTCATCGCGTTTAGAGATATTACCTGTTCTCTGGCATTTATCACACGAAGCGGCATACCTGTTGGCATCTTTGAAAAGAGTTGGCCAGTAAAATCCTGATTCGAGCATTTTGTGTGCTATCTTAATCCCGCTGTAATGTCCTCCTGAAGGTCCTGAATGGCAATGTTCTAGAATTTTACTCGCTTCTGCCTTTGTAACGCATCTCCGAATTACTTGATCTGCACATATACAGAAAAGAAAGGGGTCTTCCCAAAAATAGTTTTTCGCATCAGTAAAGAATCGCTTCTTTTGATGATGTGTTAATCTTTTTGGTAAGATGTTAGCAGCTAAATAATTCGCAATATCTGTAAACCATGGTACCTCAGAGTTGGTTATAGAAAAGAGTTGTTCCTCGGGAAACGAGTCGTTTATCTCACTTTCGTCGAGCTCTTCGATATGTGGGTTCTCAAGCCTAGAGAGGTGATCTCACAAGATTTTTAGCTCCCTTTTATCTTGTATTTCCAAATCAAATTCCTGTAAGAGTAAGATCCATCGTATGAGTCGAGGTTTTGCATCAGCTTTAGTTAAAAGATAACGAAGAGCTGAATGGTTAGTGTAAACGACAACTTTAGATAATATTAAATACTGCCTAAATTTGTCAAAAGAAAAAACTACAACTAGTAATTCTTTCTATGTGGTGGTGCAGTTTTCTTGTGCAGGTGTCAATGTTCTGCTAGCATAATAGATTGGCTGAAAATGCTTGTCTCTTCGTTGTCCCAGAACTGCACCTACTGCAAAATCACTTGCATCACACATTAGTTCAAAGGGTAAATTCCAATCAGGTGTCAATTATAATCGGAGCATTTATTAGTTTATCTTTGAGGATATTAAATGCATCTAAACATTCCTGATCGAAATTGAAAGGAACATCTTTTTCTAGTAATTTTGTTAAAGGCTTAGCTATTTTAGAGAAATCTTTAATGAATCTTCTATAGAATCCAGCATGTCCTAAAAAGCTTCTAATAGCCTTAACTGAACTAGGGGGAGGTAATTTTTCTATGGTTTCAATATTTTCTTTATCTACCTCAATCCCTTTACTAGAAATCTTATGTCCTAACATAATCCCTTCTCTAACCATAAAGTGACATTTTCCCAATTCAAGACAAGATTCGTCTCCTCACATCTTATTAGAACTCGTTCTAAATTTTTAAGGCAAAGGTGGAAAGAATTACCGAATACCGAGAAGTCGTCCATAAATACCTCCATAATGTCTTCCACAAGTTCATCAAAGATGGCCAACATGCAGCGCTAAAAAGTAGCAGAAGCATTACATAATCCAAAAGGCATTCTACGATAAGCAAACGTACCGTATGGGCATGTAAATGTTATCTTCTCTTGATCTTCAGGAGCTATTGGGATTTGGAAGTAGCCGGAGAGTCCGTCCAAGAAGCAGTAGTACATATGCCCAGACAATCTTTCTAACATCTGATCTATGAAGGGCAGAGGGAAGTGATCCTTTCTGGTGGCATCGTTCAGCTTCCTATAGTCTATACAGACTCTCCAACCTGTGACTGTTCTAGTAGGAATCAATTCATTCTTTTCATTGGTTACCACAGTCATGCCTCCTTTCTTCGGAACTACCTGCACAGGACTTACCCAAGTGCTGTCAGAAATAGGATAAATTATTCCTGTATCTAGAAGTTTAATTACCTCAGCTTTGACAACTTCTTTCATATTGAGGTTTAACCGTCTCTAAGGTTGCATACACGGTTTATACTCATCTTCTATTAAAATTTTGTGGGTGCAAAATGAAGGGCTTATTCCTTTAATGACCGACATTTTCCACGCTATGGCCCTTTTGTGCTTCCATAGTACCCTTAGCAACTCTTCTTTCTCCTTGGGTCCTAGTTCCGAAGAGATGATTACTGGTAGCGTAGAATTATCCCCCAGGAATGCATATTCTAAATGCTTTGGTAATTGTTTTAGTTCTAACTTGGGCGGCTCATCAATAGAGGGTTTCTGTTTTAATTCGTCATTAATCTTGATGTCCTCTATTTTCATCTGTCTAGAAGGTGATGCATTGGGATTCTCTTCATCGGTATCGTCATCATTCCCCTTACCTTGTAAAAGACACAGTTCCATCGTGTCACTGTGCATGATTTCCTGCAAAGATTCTTGAAAAATGTGATCAGTGGCATCAACAAAGTAACAAGAATCATCTTGTTCTCTAGAATATCGCATGGCATCATGAATTTGGAAAACAATTTCCTCATCTCCGACCCTTAGTGCAAGTTTACCATCACCAACATTAATGACAGCCCTAGCAGTAGCTAAAAAGGGTCGTCCCAAAATTAAAGGTACCTCTACGTCCTCATTCATGTCGAGCACAACAAAATCAACAGGGAATATAAATTTATCTACTTTTACCAAAACATCTTCAATAATTCCCCTAGGATACTTAACAGATCTATCAGCTAACTGAATACTCATCCTAGTGGGTGTTGGTTCCCCGAGACCAAGTTGCTTAAACATTTTATAAGGCATTAGATTAATACTGGCACCTAAATCAGCTAATGCTTTCTCTATGCTCAAACTACCAATTAAACAAGGAATAGTGAAACTTTCTGGATCTTTCAATTTGGTTGGCAGCTTGTTTTGGATGATAGCTGAGCATTCTTCATTAAGTTCTACTGTTGAAATTTCCTCGAACTTCCTTTTATTTGTTAGAAGCTCCTTTAAAATTTTTGCATATGTTGGCATCTGCGAAATAGCTTCAACAAAAGGTAAGTTAATATGTAGCTGTTTGAAAAGTTCAAGAAATTTACCATATTGTGCGTCTAAGCGGTCTTTCTTTAGCTTTGCTGAGTATGGAATTATTGGTTTGATTTCCTCACGGGTTGGTGTTATCTTTGCCTTCTTGGTTTCATGTGGTACCTCTTTCTTCGTTTCGATTAACTCCCTTCCACTTCTTAGTGTCACCGCTCATGCACTGCTCTGTTTCCCTTGGTAAGCTTTCTGGTTGTGTTTCAGAGATTAACTTAGCGAGTTGCTTGATTTGATCCTTGAATTCTTGCGTCAATGCCTCAAGTTTTGCTTCTATCTTTTGGAAACGTGTTTATGTATTTTGGAAATGTATTTCTGAGGCTGCTATGAAGTTTGTCAGCATCTCTTCAAGGTTTGGCTTCTTTTCCTGTGGGTAGAAATTTGTTGTTGGAAGTTTTGGGATGGTTGTTGCCTTTGATTTCTTTGACCGCCCCATGAGAAATTGGGGTGGTTCTTCCAACCTGGATTATAAGTATTACTATAAGGGTTATTGTTAGATCGGAAATTGTTACCCATATAGTTCATTTGTTCGCTCTCCATGCCCTGTCCGTAGGGTGGGTACTCAGGATTCACCACTCATTCACTTGCGTCGCACTACATAACCGGATGTGCTGCGAAGAACCATATAAACCATCAAATTTTTATGTAATAATTCTACCGTTTGATAAGCGCGATTCTTCGCATCGATGTTGAAAACTCCGGCTGCTTTGGCTGGCCTTGTCCTTGTAACTTGCCACTGATAGTTATTCAGTGACATCTCTTCTATAAACTCGTAGGCTTCTTCAGGTGTTTTATTATTCAAAGTTCTACCGGCTGCTGAATCGATTAACTGCCTAGTTGAGGGGTTCACACCGTTGTAAAAAGTTTGGACCTGTAGCCACAAGGGTAATCCATGGTGTGGGCACCTTCTTAAAAGATCCTTGTATCTCTCCCATGCATCGTAATGTGTTTCTAAATCCATCTGCACAAAAGAAGAGATATCATTCCTTAATTTGGCCGTTTTGGCCGGTGGAAAATATTTTAATAAAAATTTTTTGGTCATTTGATCCCATGTAGTAATTGATCCTCGGGGAAGAGAATGCAACCAATGTTTGGCTTTATTTCTCAAAGAAAAGGGAAATAATCGAAGGCGGATGGCATCATCAGTAACGGCATTAATTTTAAAAGTGTCGCAGAATTCCAGAAAATTTGCTAAATGTGTGTTAGGATCCTCATCCTGCAAACCATCAAACTGAACGAAATGTTGTATCATCTGTATAGTGTTAGGTTTCAATTCGAAATTATTTGCAGTACTAGTAGGTTTAACAATACTAGATTCAGTACCAACTAAACTAGGCTTAGCATAATCATACATAGTTCGAGGAGCATGAATTTCGGCCATCTCTTGAGGTGGTGGATTGTTCTGGTCCATCTCTTTGGTGGTATTGATGATGTTTTCTTTCTTTTCTTCTGTGTATTGTAAACTTCGCCTAATTTCTCTCCAGTTTCTGCGAGCTGTTGATTCAATATCACTGTCGTAAAGTAGGGGTCCTGTCGGGTTCCTTCTAGTCATAAACTAGAGGTACCTGAAAGGAGGAAACAATAACAGAAGAAAAATTAGCTAAGTTAAAAATTAAAATAAAAAAATTAAATTAAATTGCAAAAAATAAAAAAAATGGCTAAAGTAATAAAAATTAAGCTTTCTTAATATTTTAGTTCCCCGGCAACGGCGCCAAAGACTTGATCATTGTTTTCGCGATGTCAATGTCTTAAAATTTATAAAAAGAATGATCGAACCTGGAAACTAACTATGACAACGATTTGAGGCAAGCGCACCTATCTAACAGTAGTATAGTTTAGTGGCAAGACCGGAATATCAAACCCAAAGGAACAAAAAGTACTAATACTAACTCTCTTTTTATTATCTAGCCTAAAATAAAGGGAATTTGTTGTTTAATCTAAATTAATTAACTACTAAACTAAAGACTCTAAGACAAAGAAGAATGAATTTGGGAAAATAACTTGAGGAAAAACCAATTGATTAAGACGACACGCAAGGAAGAATCCACCTAGACTTAACTTGTTATCTAACTCTGAACCAGATGATTTATTCATTTGACTTGATCCGTAAGATTCCCTAATGTATATTAAACCCTCTCTCGAAGCGAATAACGTCTAACCCTAGGTTAATTAATTGAAATCTCTTTCTAATTAAAACCCTTAGAATTGTATTAACTCAATCTATGGGTCTTGGGTCCAGGCCGTGTTGGACTTCATTAATGAGGCACGGCTGTGTGGTCTTGGGTCCAGGCCGTGCCGATTTCGTGATCTGGCCCATTTGGCCTGTTTTAAGCCCGTTTTCCGTTCTTTTCATCCTTCGGTGCTTCCCTGAGTATAAAACATGAAAATAAAGGATTAAGAGCACCAAATTACATAAAATAAGGGATAATTCATCCAAAAGCATGCTAAATGTGGGATTAAAATATGTTACTTTTACAGTTTATCACCTATTTCTCTCAGTTCTTTTGACTCTACCAATCATTCTTTTCTGCATCTTGTGCTTGGTCGATTATTCCCTATTTCGTCCTCTTTCAAATTTTCCTTTTTCTTCCGGTGATAGCCGAATACCCCTTCTCCCTTTTCTGTGAAAAATTTTGAGATTTTGTGAAAAATTCTCTGAGTTTCCGGTTTAGTTCCGACTTGTTTCTAATGTATGTTTTGGGCCTCGAGGGCTCATATAAGGGATATTATAATTGATTTCTGATATGAATGCCAAATAATATGAAATGCCTGTTACATGTTTTGTAAATTTTTGTAATGCTCTGTAACCCTGTTTAGACGACAAATACGGGTTAAGGGTGTTATATTTATTGGTATCAGAGCTATGATTTAGCCAATTCTCGAACTAACATAGCAAGTACGAGTCTAGCTATACATGTAACACCCCTTACCCAGGTTCTACGCCGGGAACCGGGCCCGAGGCGTTACCGAACTCAAACCACTTAATCGCCACTTAGGCTCAACGTCATTACTCGCTATAACCTCATTCTCGACTTACGAGGCCTCACTCATACACACGAGGACTCTCGAGACTAATCCAGAACTTTTACGATCCTTAAAAGTTTTTCTCTTTTATACAGGTCTCACACGCCGGTGCAAGATTAGACACGTCCGTGCATGAGCGCACACGCCCATGTCCCCAGACCATGCCTAAAAACCCAAGAATTCTGCCAAATGCCCCACGGCCATGGCACGCCCGTGCTCCCCAATCGTGGTGAACACTGACTTCCCTCGCACGGCCTAGAGTCTAAACACACGCCCGTGCGGCTAGCCCGTGGCCAATACTGATGAATCCCACATGCCCTAGGCACACGCCCGTGTGATTAGTCCGGGGTCTATTCTATTTTCAAATATTAACATGCAGGGGACGCATGGCCACAGCACACGCTCGTGGGCTGACCGTGTGTCACACATGGTCTAGACACACGCCCGTATGTCTATCCACATGGTCAAGAACAAGACTAAGTGTCAAGTTCTTTTCACCCTTCTAACATACACAACATATACTCATCTAACCCCATCATAATCAACTCAAACTGAAGTGCATTCTCACATAGAAAACTACATCTTTCTTTCATATAATGTAATAGCCAACAACCATGGCATTATACAAAATAAGCTATCCATCTAAAGGCCAACACATCTTAGCCATTTACAACAAAATTTACTAACTTATCTAGCCCCTATACATGCCATATACAAAACATTAAGTTTCATGTACCAAAGTGTGCTGATATGTGGGCTATCTTCTAATGATCCTCGTATCTCGATTCAACGCTTTAAATCTATAAGAGAAGGGAAAAGAAAGAGAGTAAGCTTTGAGCTTAGTAAGTTTACACATAAACAATTAAGCATCATAGTATAATCCCAACCACAATTAGCATTATACCAACATATAATATACAACTATGCTTACTCTTTCTATCCCTTACCATATTACCAACACATCATGAGTCACATGCTCATAATTATTGAAATGCACCCCTGCATTCAATATCACATTTACACAATATTCAACACATCATTATTGCTCAATAATACATCCACGTAGCTAACTCACATAGCTAATCCACACAGTTAATCCACATATCTTATCCACACAGCTATTACACACAGCTAATATATACAATTAATCCACACAACCAATATCTCGGTGGTTTTGCACTTAGCACACCACAATCAATTTATAAGGTGGTATCGCACTTAGCCTACCACAAAGGTAATCATCGTGATCTCGCACATAGCCACTAAATGATATACCTAACGATAGCATCGCACATAGCCAACTCATCGTCAATATGCATTTGGATGGTATCGCACTTAGCCCACCATCTAGCATTATCACAACAGATGCACAAGTCTATTTACCCAATTACTCATCCATTCGCATCTATACTACATTCATTCTATTTGGACCACATAGGTTCCCAATCATTCTCATTCATTCTCATTCATGCTACACCCTATCTAGCATTTAGAAATTGTAAGTATGAACGCATTGTTTATGCATATACTTACCTCGATACTCAAAAGTACAGAAATATGCAATTTAGTCCACCACCTTGGTTTTGCCTCGATTTCGATCCAGGCTTCGTCTTTCTTGATCTATAATGAATAAATCAGCTTATTCAATACACACATTGACTAAATTGACCCACCTCTCATACTTTAGCAAAATTACTATTTTGCCCCTAAACTTTCTCATATTTACACTTTAGTCCCGAAGGCTCGTAAAGTGATTTTTATTCAACTTTCTACTCTTTCATGCTTAGCCAAACCACTTACTCAACTAAAGCATTCATCAAATCTCACTAAATCACCCATGTATGACCAAACTTAAGATTTTCACAACTAAGTCCCTACATGCATTTTCATGGAAAATCACTTAGCAAAAGATGTTTCTACTACATCAAGCTTTCATATTCTTCCATAAAACATCAAAATACATGCATGTCATACATATATACATTTTGAACATCCATAATAGCTCACCAAATAGCTATAAATAGCTTACTCATGCTACTGGACTTCAAAAATACGAAGAATATCAAAAAACCAGGGCTTAGGAGCACTTACTAGCAAGCTTGAAAATTGAAAGAACCCTAACAATGGCTTCTCAAATTTTCTAAGACTATGGGAAGAAGATGAATGAATTTCTATCATCTTTTCACCTATTTTAATCACTTAATTGATAAATGACCAAAATGCCATTTTGATAAACTTTCAATTTTAACTCATCCATGCCCATTTTTGTCCAAAAATTAGAATTTGGATAAATTGCTATTTAAGGACCTCTAATTAATAATCTAAAGCTATTTCACACATATAGCTTCTAGAAACACACATTTTGCAACTTTTGCAATTTAGTCCTTTTGGACAATTCCACCACAATTTCACAAAATTGCTTCATGAAACTTTCACACTAGCATGCATACATAATATAAGCCTCAAAACTCATTCATGACCCTCGGTTTGTGGTCTCGAACCACTATTCGACTAGGCCCTAAACCGGGATGTTATAACTCTCCTCCTTTAGAGATTTTCACCCCAAAATCTTACCAGAAAAGAGGTTTGGATGTTGCTCTCTCATAGCTTCTTCCGTTTCCCATGTAGCCTCTTCCACGCCATGTTTCTGCCATAACACTTTCACTAGTGCTATGCTCTTATTTCTCAACTGTTTCACTTCTCGAGCCAAGATCTTAATCGGCTCCTCTTCATAATACATATCCGGTCTTATCTCAATTTCCGTTGAAGGAATCACATGTGAAGGATCGGAGCGATACCGTCGCAACATCGACACATGGAACACTTTATGAATCTTTTCCAACTCTACCGGCAAAGCCAACCGGTAAGCTACAGGCCCAATTCTATCTGTAATCTCATACGGCCCTATGAACCTTGGACTCAATTTCCCTTTCCGTCCAAATCTCATAATCTTCTTCCACGGTGATACTTTCAAAAATACTTTGTCGCCTATCTCAAACTCAATTTCTTTTCTTTTCAAATTCGCATACGACTTCTGTCGGTCCGAAGCAGCTTTCAGACTATTACGGATTACTTTCATTATCTCTTCGGTCTCTTTTACTAGATCGACCCCATGGATCTGTTTCTCGCTAAGCTCGGTCCAATACAAAGGAGTCTGACACTTACGGCCATACAAAGCCTCATACGGTGCCATCTGTACACTCGACTGATAACTATTGTTATAGGCGAATTCAACCAAAGGTAGATATCTCTCCCAACTACCTTCGAATTCTAACACACAGCATCGAAGCATATCCTCAAGAACTTGAATTACTCTTTCAGACTGACCATCGGATTGCGGATGGAACGCAGTACTGAAATTCAATCCCGTACCTATGGCCTCTTGCAACTTCTTCCAAAATCTCGAAGTAAACCTCGGATCTCTATTCGATATAATAGACACAAGTACACCATGCAATCTCACTATCTCTGCCACGTACAACTCAGCTAACTTATCCAGTGAATAATCAACACGTACTAGAATAAAGTGAGCTGACTTCGTCAATCTATCCACAACAACCCACACAGCATCTCTCTTACTCGGAGTCGTCGGCAACCCCGTCACAAAATCCATGGTAACCCGATCCCACTTCCATTCGGGAACCATCACTGGCTGAAGCAATCCCGAAGGCACTTGATGCTCAGCTTTCACTTATTGGCAAATCAGACACTTCGCCACAAACTCTGAAATATTTCTTTTCATACCCGACCACCAATACAACTTCCTCAAATCATTGTACATTTTCGCATCGCCTGGATGTACAGATAAGCATCCATCATGGGCCTCATACAAAACCTTTCGAATCAACTCCTCATTTTTAGCAACACAAATTGCACACGATACATCGGACAACCATTCAAATCCACTCGAAAATCGAATCACTTCGATCCGCACTTAGCTATCTTAGCTTGCATCTCATTGTCATTTCTCGAGCCTCACATATTTGTTGAACAAATAGTGGCCTAGCTCTCAACTCTGCCAAAATAGCACCATCATTAGACAATGCTAAACTCGCTCTCATAACTCTTAGAGCATACAGGGATTTCCTACTTAAGGCATCCGCAACTACATTCGTTTTTCCCGGGGGTAATCAATGACTAACTCATAGTCTTTCAACAATTCAAGCCACCGTCCCTGTCTCAGATTCAGATCCTTCGGATCCATCAAATACTTTAAACTCTTGTGATCCGTAAAGATTCGGCACTTTTCACCATACAAATAATGTCGCCAAATCTTTAACGCAAACACAATCGCAGCCAACTCCAAATCGTGAGTCGGATAATTCTTCTCATGCGATTTTAACTGCCTCGAGGCGTAAGCGACTACCTTGCCCTCTTGCATCAACATGCAACCGAGACCATTAAACGACGCATCACTATATACCACGAACTCCTTCCCCGATTCTGGTTGAACCAAAACCGGTGCCTCAGTCAACATTGTTTTCAGTCTCTCGAAGCTCTGTTGACATGTCTCAGCTATTCAAACTTGACATCTTTATGCAATAGTTTCATCCTCGGGGTAGCAATCACAGAGAACCCCTTTACGAAATGTCTGTAATATCCCGCTAATCCCAAGAATTTTCTAATTTCTGACACGTTCCTCGACGATTTCCAATCCATAACAGCCGATATCTTACTCGGGTCAACTCTGACACCATCACCTGACACCATGTATCCTAGGAATCCGACCTCTCGGAGCCAAAACTCACTCTTGCTAAACTTAGCATACAACTGCTTATCTCTCAAAGTTTGTAAGACAATTCTCAAGTGCTCTTCATGATCGTTCTCATCCCGAGAATAGATCAATATGTCGTCAATAAAGACAACCACAAGCTTGTCCACATATGGTCTGAAAACACGGTTCATCAGATCCATAAAAATCGCAGGTGCATTCGTCAAACCAAACGGCATAACCAAAAACTCATAATGGCCATACCTTGTCCGAAATGCAGTTTTCAACACATCTTGCTTTTTCACTCTAAGCTGATAATAACCAAACCTCAACTCTATCTTGGAGAACACTGTAGCTCCCTTCAGTTGATCGAAAAGATCATCAATCATTGGTAAAGGATACTTATTCTTAATCGTAACCTTGTTCAGTTGTCTATAGTCTATACACAACCTCATAGACCCATCTTTCTTCTTCACAAACAATACCGAGCACCACCACGACGAGTAGCTCGGTCTTGCAAAACCCTTATCATCAACTCTTAATCTCAGAACCTTCAGCTTCTTTCAACTCTACAGGTGCCATTCTCATGCGGGGCAATCGAAATAGGTGCCATTCCCGGAACCAACTCAATTCCAAACTCGACCTCTCTCACCGGAGGTAATCCGGTAACTCTTCCAAATGTATCTGGGTACTCACATACCACCGCACTGCTTTCAAACTCTACTCCAACCTCTTGAGTATTCAACACAAACGCAAGATAGGACTCACACCCTTTTCTTAAACATTTCTCACCACTAAGGAAGAAATCATCACGGGTAGACCGTCCGATCCACCGATTCAACCCGAACTACATCTCCACTCTCACATTTCAGGTTCAAAAACTTACTACCACAGTTCACTAAGACACTATGGGTAGTCAACCAATCCATGCCTAGGATTAAATCGAACTCATCAAACGGAAACAACTTACGGTTTGCCGGAAAATAATGATTCTCAATCAACAAAGGACAATTCTTACACACTTTGTCCACTAACACATGCTTTCCTAACGGGTTTGACACCTTAATCACAATGTCCGTAGACTCAATGGTCATACTCAAACTAGATGCTAATCTCATGCAAATATAAGAGTGAGTAGACCCTGGATCTATTAAAGCAATAACAGAGGTGTCAAAGAGAGAAAAAGTACCCGTTATCACATCAGGGGAGGATGCCTCTTCGCGAGTGCGAATGGCGTACATCCTCGCAGTGCCCAACCCTCCGGTCTCACAAACAGTCCCCGGACGCACCTCTACCACTAGCCCCACCTCTTGGGTTCCTTGGTGGTCTACCCTCGTAGACACATCACCGGTCTCACTTCTTGCCTCTATTCCTTATCATCCTCTCGGGACGATTCACGGATAAAGTGGTCGGGGAACCACATTTGTAACATTTCCATTTGTTTCCCTAACACTCTCTCGTGTGATACCTACCACAACTTGGACACTCCGATTTACTCTTTGTATTGCCCACACTTTCCATCGAGGGGGCTCGGACTCTCGAACCCTGACGAGTATTGTCTAAGTCTCGATGTGAATATCCCACTGAGGATGACGTCCGAGGATTCACTTCCTTGGATCTTTTCGACTGGGCTTGATACGACTTGCCCATCGGTCTCTTTCTCGCATCTCGAGCTTCACTCACAGCTCTCCTCTTATCTGAACTCAACTCTTCGGCCTTACTTGCCCTCTCAACTAATACCACGAATTCTTTCAACTCCAAAATGCCAACTAGGAGTTTGATATCCTCATTCAGCCCATCTTCGAACCTCTTGCACAAGATGGTCTCTATCGACACACATTCTTGAGCGTATTTGCTAAGCCTAACAAACTCACGCTCGTATTCAGCTAGTGTCATCCTTCCTTGCTTTAGCTCAAGGAATTCTTTCCTTTTTCGGTCAGTAAACCTCTGGCTTATGTACTTCTTCCTAACTCTTCCGTAGTAGTCCCACGTTACCCGCTCTCTCGGGACCACTAATGTCAGCGTCTTCCACCAATGGTATGCCGAGTCTCTCAGCAAAGATACGACACACTTCAAACTTTCCTCAAGTGTACATGAGAGCTCATCGAACACCATCATCAAGTTCTCTAACTGAACTCGCCTCTCTCGAATTCGTCATCTACTTTAGCTCTAAACTCCCCAGCCCCGTGTTTCCTAATCTTATCCACCGGGGGTTTCGATATCCTCACTACATCCATACCTTGAGGAGCCACAGGATTTGGCTGAGGTATAGGAGGAGGTGGAGGAGGTTGAGCATTAGGGTTCACTCGGACATAATCCGAGTACCAATTACTCATCATGTGGAGAAGGCTTCTCGTGCCTCTTCCCCTTGACCCCTCGCCTCGGGTCCACTCACGGTTCCTTGCACAGGAGCCGGTGCATTTCTAGCTGCTTCATCAGCAGTCAATGGATCGGAATCCATATCCTATATAAAACAAGATTTAAAATCATCAGAAACCACCACACTATCATCGTACACTTATGGCATGTATAGCTAGACTCTTACACCCGCTACAGTAGTCCTAGAACCGACTAAACCATAGCTCTGATACCACTAAATGTAACACCCCTTACCCGGGTTCTACACCGAGAACCGGGCCCGAGGCATTACCGAACTCAAACCGCTTAATCACCACTTAGGCTCAACGTCATTACTCGCTATAACCTTATTCTCGACTTACGAGGCCTCACTCATACACACGAGGACTCTCGAGACTAATCCAGAACTTTTACGATCCTTAAAAGTTTTTCTCTTTATATCAGTCTCTCACACGCTCGCAAGATTAGACACGCCCGTGCATGAGCGCACACGCCCATGTCCCCAGACCATGCCTAAAAACCCAAGCATTCTGCCAAATGCCCCACGGCCATGGCACGCCCGTGCTCCCCAACCGTGGTGAACACTGACTTCCCTCGCACGGCCTAGAGTCTAAACACACGCCCGTGTGGCTAGCCCATGGCCAACACTGATGAATCCCACACGCCCTAGGCACCCGCCCGTGTGACTAGTCCGGGGTCTATTTTATTTTCAAATATTAACATGCAGGGGACGCACGGCCACAGCACACGCCCGTGGGCTGACCGTGTGTCACACATGGTCTAGACACACGCCCGTATGTCTATCCACATGGTCAAGAACAAGACTAAGTGTCAAGTTCTTTTCACCCTTCTAACATACACAACATATACTCATCTAACCCCATCATAATCAACTCAAATTGAAGTGCATTCTCACATAGAAAACTACATCTTTCTTTCATATAATGTAATAGCCAACAACCATGGCATTATACAAAATAAGCTATCCATCTAAAGGCCAACACATCTTAGCCATTTACAAAAAAATTTACTAACTTATCTAGCCCCTATACATGCCATATACAAAACATTAAGTTTCATGTACTAAAGTGTGCTGATATGTGGGCTATCTTCTGATGATCCTCGTATCTCGATTCAACACTTTAAATCTATAAGACAAGGGAAAAGAAAGAGAGTAAGCTTTGAGCTTAGTAAGTTTACACATAAACAATTAAGCATCATAGTATAAGCCCAACCACAATTAGCATTATACCGACATATAATATACAACTATGCTTACTCTTTCTATCCCTTACCATATTACCAACACATCATGAGTCACATGCTCATAATTATTGAAATGCACCCCTGCATTCAATATCACATTTACACAATATTCAACACATCATTATTGCTCAATAATACATCCACGTAGCTAACTCACATAGCTAATCTACACAGTTAATCCACATATCTTACCCACACAGCTATTACACACAGCTAATATATACAATTAATCCACACAGCCAATATCTCGGTGGTTTTGCACTTAGCACACCACAATCGATTTATAAAGTGGTATCGCACTTAGCCTACCACAAAGGTAATCATCGTGATCTCGCACATAGCCACTAAATGATATACCTAACGATAGCATCGCACATAGCCAGTTCATCGTCAATATGCATTCGGATGGTATCGCACTTAGCCCACCATCTAGCATTATCACAACAGATGCACAAGTCTATTTACCCAATTACTCATCCATTCACATCTATACTACATTCATTCTATTTGGACGACATAGGTTCCCAATCATTCTCATTCATTCTTATTCATGCTACACCCTAGCTAGCATTTACAAATTGTAAGTATGAATGCATTGTTTATGCATATACTTACCTCGATACTCAAAAGTAAAAAAATATGCAATTTAGTCCACCACCTTGGTTTTGCCTCGGTTTCGATCCGGGCTTCGTCTTTCTTGATCTATAATGAATAAATCAGCTTATTCAATACACACATTGACTAAATTGACCCACATCTCATACTTTAGCAAAATTACTATTTTGCCCCTAAACTTTCTCATTTTTACACTTTAGTCCTGAAGGCTCGTAAAGTTATTTTTATTCAACTTTCTACTCTTTCATGCTTAGCCGAACCACTTACTCAACTAAAGCATTCATCAAATCTCACTAAATCACCCATGTATGACCAAACTTAATATTTTCACAACTAAGTTCCTACATGCATTTTCATGGAAAATCACTTACTAAAAGATGTTTCTACTACATCAAGCTTTCATATTCTTCCATAAAACATCAAAATACATGCATATCATACATATATACATTTTTGAACATCCATAATAGCTCACCAAATAGCTATAAATAGCTTACTCATGCTACCGGGACTTCAAAAATACGAAGAATATCAAAAACCGGGCTTAGGAGCACTTACTAGCAAGCTTGAAAAATTGAAAGAACCCTAACAATGGCTTCTCAAATTTTCAGCAGCTATGGGAAGAAGATGAATGAATTTCTATCATCTTTTCACCTATTTTAATCACTTAATTGATAAATGACCAAAATGCCCTTTTTGATAAACTTTCAATTTTAACTCATCCATGCCCATTTTTGTTCAAAAATTAAAATTTGGATAAATTGCTATTTAAGGACCTCTAATTAATAATCTAAAGCTATTTCACACATATAGCTTCTAGAAACACACATTTTGCAACTTTTGCAATTTAGTCCTTTTGGACAATTCCACCACAATTTCACAAAATTGCTTCATGAAACTTTCACACTAGCATGCATACATAATATAAGCCTCAAAAACTCATTCATGACCCTCATATTTGTGGTCTCGAACCACTATTCCGAATAGGCCCTAAACAGTGATGTTACAATACATGCCATTATATAACCTCTGATATTGTGATATCTCCTGACCATTTTAAATATGTTTTTCATATAGTAATCTCATCCAACTGAGCTAAATCTTATGAAGCTTAGAGCAATGCTTAAGGTTCAGTTCAAAGAGCAGCATCTAGTAGTAGAAGGCCTGTATCTGAGGGCCGAGGAGGAGAGGCAAAAGAAGCCTTCTTCCAAATTATGAATGAATGGTTTACCGAATATGTAAAAATAAACCTGGCTGTACAACAACCTCCACCCCCTCCTGTTTCTCAACCGGTTCCCGATATGCCACAAGGTACAGAACTTGTTAGAGCCGGTAAGCCTCCTGTTGATAAAATTCATAAATATGGGGCAGTAGAATTTAGCCCTACAACTGAAAATGATCTTGAAAGAGCTAAGTTCTGGTTAGAAAACACTATCAGGGTTCTGGATGAATTATCTTGTACACCAGCTGAATGTTTAAAATGTGTTGTATCACTGCTAAAAGACTCAGCTTACCAGTGGTGGAGCACATTAATTTCTGTTGTACCGAAGGAGATGGTCACTTGGGAATTCTTCCAAACTGAGTTAAAAAAGAAGTATATTAGTTAAAGATTTCTTGATCAAAAATGGAAAGAATTTCTGGAGCTCAAATAGGGGCATATGATAGTATCTGAATATGAAAGAGAATTTATTCAACTGAGTAAATATGCCACAGAGTGTATCTTGACTGAAATGCCATGTGTAAATGGTTTGAAGGGGGATTAAACGAAGACATAAAGTTGTTAGTTGGGATTCTTGAGTTGAAAGAATTTGTTGCACTGGACGATCGAGCTCATAAAGCCGAAGAGTTGAGTAAAGAAAAGAGACAAGCTGAAATAGAAGCCAAAAATTCAAGTAAAAGATTTACGAGAAAGTCATATCAATCAGCTTCAAAGAAATCAAAGAAAAATTTTGACCGTTTTACCACCTCTGCGGGGTACTTTGGGAGAGATAGAAGTATTCCACATTCCAGTTCAAGATCTCAGGCTACATCTGTAGCAAGTGCAGGCAGTTTTAGAAATACCAAACCCAGATGCAAGCATTGTAATAAACTGCATTTTGGAGAGTGTCGTATGAAGAGCGGAGCTTGTTTCAGATGTGGTTCTTATGACCACTATCTCAGAGACTGCCCGAAAAATCCTGAAAAAGATACCGTCCAAACTTTAAGGCCGAACAACCCCGCTACAAGAGGTAGCCCACCTCGTAATCCTGGCAATGTGAGTGGTAGCCGAGGTACGACAAAAGATTCAACCGTTAGATCTGAAGCACGAACACCAGCCAGAACATATGCTATTCGTGCACGTGAGGATGCCACTGCACCCGACATTATTACTGGTACTTTTTCTCTTCCTGATATTGATATAACTGCTTTGATTGATCCTGGTTCAACACATCCATATATTTGCACGAATTTAGTGAATAATAAAAATCTACCTGTTGAGACCACTTAATTCGTGGTTAAAGTATCAAACCCCCTATGCCAGTATGTGATAGTGGACAAAATTTACAAGAATTGTTCGTTAATGGTACGGGCTTACTGTTTTCCAGCCGATTTGATGTTATTGTCGTTTGATGAATTTTATGTAATTTTGGGTATGGATTGGTTGACTCAGCATGATGCTGTGGTACATTGTAAGCAAAAGCATATTATGTTGAAATGTTAGAAGGGTGAAATTCTCTACATTGAATCTATTAATTTGGATGGGTTGACTAATGTGATATCAGCCATGTCAGCACAGAAATATGTCAGAAAAGGTAATGATGCTTATCTTGCTTATGTGTTGGACGCTAAAGCATATGAATCCAAGATTAAATCAGTGTCGGTGGTATGTGAATATCCTGATGTGTTTTCGGAAGAATTACCCAGATTACCGCCGGTCAGAGAAGTTGAATTTTCTATAGATCTTGTTCTAGGAACAACACCGACATCTATAGCACCATATAGAATGGCCCCTACAGAATTAAAAGTGTTGAAAGTACAGTTGCAAGAATTGGCTGACAGGGGTTTTGCACGACATAGTTCATCTCCTTGGGGTGCACTGGTTCTGTTTGTTAAGAAGAATGATGGCTTGTTGAGATTGTGTATTGATCACAGACAGCTCAACAAAGTTACAATCAAGAATAAGTATCCACTACCTCGTATTGACGACTTGTTTGATCAGTTAAAAGGTGCCACAGTGTTTTCAAAGAATGACCTCCATTCTGGTTACTATCAGTTACGAGTGAAAGACTCAGATGTACCAAAAATAGCTTTCAGAACCAGGTACGAACATTATGAATTCATTGTGATGCCGTTTGGCTTGACTAATGCACCTGCAGTGTTTATGGATTTAATGAATAGAATTTTCAGATCGTATCTGGATAGATTTGTTGTAGTGTTTATTGATGATATTCTGGTATATTTCCGAGATGAAAATGAACATGTTGATCATTTGAGAATTGTTCTACAAACTCTGCATGAGAAACAACTGTATGCTAAATTCAGTAAATGTGAATTCTAGCTTCGTGAAGTTGGTTTTCTGGGACATATAGTGTCTGTTGAAGGCATTAGAGTGGATCTGAATAAAATATCAGCAATTGTTAACTGGAAACTACCGAAAAATGTGTCTGAATTTAGAAGTTTTCTGGGATTAGCCGGTTACTATCGGAGATTTGTAAAAGGGTTTTCGATGATAGCTTCTCCGATGACACGGTTGTTGTAGAAAGATATGAAATTTGAGTGGACTGATAAATGTCAGCAAAGTTTTGACCAGCTAAAAGCCCTATTGAATGAAGCACCAGTCCTGGTTCAGCCTAAATCAAGTAAAGAATTTGTGATTTACACTGATGCATCATTAAATGGTTTAGGCTATGTTTTGATGCAAGAAGGTAAAGTAATAGCCTATGCTTCTAGACAGCTAAAACCAAATGAAAATAATTACCCGATACATGATCTAGAATTAGCAGCTATTTTTTTTGTCCTTAAAATTTAGTGACACTATTTGTTCGGTGAAAAGTGTCATATATTCACTGATCACAAAAGTTCAAAATATCTGATGTCCCAAAAATATTTGAATCTGAACCAGCGCAGATGGCTTGAATTGTTAAAAGATTATGATCTGGTTATCGATTATCATCTGGGAAAAGAAAATGTAGTTGCAGATGCTCTGAGTAGAAAGTCTCTGCTTACGTTGTGAGTAATGAATACTCGATTGTCATTGTATGAAGACAGTTCAATCTTGGCTGAGCTAAAAGCTAAACTGACGTTTCTACAACAGATTTTTGAAGCTCAGAAAAGTGATATAGAGTTGCAAGCGAAACGGGTACAGTGTGAATCAACTTCTGATTCAAAATTTCAGATTGGACCTGATGACTGTCTGTTATTCAGAAGCAGAGTTTGTGTTCCAAAGAATTCAGAGCTTGTACAGAAGATTTTTCATGAAGCTCATAACGGTACTATGTCTATACATCCAGGTAGTAATAAAATGTATAATGATTTGAAAAAGATGTACTGGTGGCCGAAAATGAAACGTGATATTTCTGAATTTGTATCTAGATGTTTGATATGTCAGTAAGTTAAAGCTGAACATCAGGTACCTTCGGGGTTGATATAGCCAATGACGATACCGGAATGGAAATGGGAAAGAGTTACCATGGATTTTGTGTCAGGGTTACCCCTACTCTGAAAAAGAAAGATGTCATTTGGGAAGTCGTCGACCGTTTAATGAAGTCTGCACACTTTATTCCGATACGTATAGATTTCTCCCTGGATAGATTGGCTGAATTATATGTTTCTGATATTGTCAGGCTTGATGGAGTGCCAGTCTCTATTATTTCTAATAGAGATCCACGATTCACATCCCGATTCTGGAACAAGTTGCAATAGGCCTTGTAACAGCCCGATTTTGGGGCTATTCGAAATAGTGGTTTTGAGACCACTAAACCGAGGTTAGGGAAAATTATTTTGATGTTATTTTATGTGTTATAGCATTAAAATATGGCTATGTGGAAATTTTGGTGCTTTAATTTTAGCAATAACATGCTTAATTATGAAAAAGGACTAAATCGCATAAAGTGCGAAAGTTCTATTTTTCAAGGTAGAGGTACCTAATAGCTATAGAATGTTAATTTGGAGGTCTTTAAAGTGTAATTAAGCCAATTAGAATGTGTTGGCTGGCCATGTGGAATAGGGAGACAAGGGCATTTAATTTTTGGTCAAAAGTGAGTGAATTAGGTGAGAAAAGATGAATAAAATATGGTAAAAAGAAAAACTATCATCTTTCACTATTCACTCATCTCTTTCTACAAAAAATTGAAGAGGAAATAGAGCATTTGGGGGTTCAAACTTTCAGCCAAGCTATCTCCTTGCTAGTAAGTGATTTAGGTGGTTTTAATTGATGGTTTTTGTATTTTTTGGGTCCCCAAAGCTTAAGCTAGCTAATGAAGGGACCAATTTACATTATGGTTGTGATAAACCGTAATTTATACATATTTTAATCCCACATTTAGCATGCTTTTTGGATGATTTATCCTTTGAATTGTGGAATTTGATGCTCATAATCCTTTAATTTCATGTTTTATACTTAGGAGAGCATCGGAGGTCGAAAAGAACAAGAAACGGGCTAAAAACGAACCAAATGGGCCAAAGTAGGAAATCAACATGGCCTGGAGGTAGCCACACGGCCTGAATTCGATTCACACGTGCGTGTTGCACGGGCGTGTCCCTACCGTGACAAAGAGGAATTTCACTCGGAATAGGGTACTTAGAGGCAAAGAAAGACATTCCAAAAGCCTATATAAACACCCTAAAGGCCAACCTTGAGGGGGGCGTCCAGCTAGGACAAGGAACCAAGCCAGAGAGGTTAGAATTGTGGGATTTACTCGAAGAAAGCTAGTTGATTCATCTCAAGAAGCCGAAATCATACTCAAGACGGAGGATCTCTCCTTCAATTCCTTCAAGGGGTTTTAGGGTTTTCTTATGCTTTGTTTTATCTTTTCTTCTGAGATGTATTATTTTATGATTATGAACTAAACCCCTCAGATACCTAAGGGGGATGAAACCTAAGATGGATCTTGTTATTATTTTCTGAACTATATGATAAATACTTGATTTGTTCTTAACTATGTGTTCTTAATTCTTGTTTTGGTATTTCAGGATATTGATTCAAGTATTGATGTGCTTAGGCAGTGGAGGAATATTCCCTGTTTAAGAGTAGATCTAGCATAGTTAAGTGGAGTTGATCGCAACCCTAGAGATAGGATGACGAAAATCTGCCGGATTAGGGTCAAACCTAATATGGGAGTCCATAGATCGAGTTAAAGCAATCCTAGGGGTTTTAATTAGGAAGAGATTTCAATTAATCAACCTAGGGTTAGACGTTAGTAGCCTCGAGAGAGGTATTAATATAAATTAGGGAATCCTACGGATCAAGTCAAGTGAATAAATCGTCTCGTTCAAAGTTAAATAACAAGTGAAGTCTAGGTGGATTCTTCCTTGGGTATCGTCTTAATGAATTGGTTTTTCCCACAAGTATTTTCCCCAATTCATTCTCTGTGTCTTAGCGTCTTTAGCTTAGTAGTTAGTTAATTTTAGAATAAACAACAAATCCCTTAATCCTTAGGCTAAATAATAAAAAGAAAGTCAGTATTAGTACTTTTGGTTCCTTTGGGTTCGACAATTCGGTCTTGCCACTAAGCTATACTACTGTTCGATAGGTGCACCTGCCTCAATCATCGTGATACTTAGTTTCTAGGCTAGATCATTCATTATATAAATATTAAGACTCTCGACACTACGATCAAGTTTTTGGCACCGTTTCCAGGGAACTAAAATATTAAGAACGCTTAATTTTTATTACTTTATCCATTTTTTTTTATTTTTGCAATTTACTTTTATTTTGTTTTTAACTTTGCTAATTTTTCTTCTTTTATTTGTTCCTAGCAGGTACCTCTAGTTTATGACTAGAAGGAACCCGACAGGACCCTTAATTTATGACAGTGATATTGAAGGTACCGTTCACAGAAATCGTAGAGAAATAAGGCGAAGCTTAAATTTCATAGAAGAAGAGCAAGAAGACGAAACCAATACCACTGAAGAGATGGCTTAGAATAATCCGCTACCTCTAGAGGTGGCCGAAAATCATGCTCCTCGAACTATGTATGATTATGCTAAGCCTAATTTAATAGGAACTGAGTCAAGTATTGTTAGACCTGCTATTGCTACAAATAATTTTGAATTGAAACCTAACACTATATAGATGATACAACAGTTTGCTCAGTTTGATGGTTTTTAGGATGAGGATCCTAACACACACTTAGCAAATTTTCTAGAATTCTATGATAACTTTAAAATAAATGGTGTTTCTGATAATGCCATCCGTCTTTGATTGTTTCCCTTTTCTTTGATGAATAAAGCCAAACAGTGGTTGAATTCTCTTCCACGAGGGTCAATCACTACATGGGATCAAATGACCGAAAAATTCTTGTTAAAATATTTTCCACCGGCCAAAATGGCCAATTTGAGGAATGATATCTCTTCTTTTGTGCAGATGGATCTAGAAACACTATATGATGCATGGGAGAGATACAAGGATTTGTTGAGAAGGTGCCCTCACCATGGGCTACCTTTGTGGCTTCAGGTTCAAACCTTCTACAACGGTGTGAACCCCTCAACGAGGCAATTGATCGATTCAGCCGCCGGCGGAACGTTGAACAACAAAACTCCTGAAGTGGCTTACGAGTTTATAGAGGAGATGTCACCAATAACTATCGCTGGCAAGTTACAAGGACAAGGCCAACAAAAGCAAACGAGTTTTCAACCTCGACGCAAAGAACCATGCTATCAAATAAGGTAGAGATGTTAAACAAAAAGACTGATGGTTTGTGTTCTTCGCAGGTACATCCGGTAATGCAGTGCGAACCAAGTGGAGGTGTGGCGAATCCTGAGTTCCCACTCTACGGACATGGCATGGAAGGCGAACAAATGAACTATGTGGGTAACAATTTCAAATCTCAAAATAACCCTTATAGTAATACTTATAATCCAGGTTGGAGGAACCACCCCAATTTTTCATGGGGTGGTCAAGGAAATCAGAGACAACAACCCCCTCCAAACTTCCAACAGCCCTACCCATAGGAGAAGAAGCTGAACCTTGAGGAGATGCTGACAAAATTCATACCGGTGTTAGAAACACGTTTCCAGAACATCGAGACAACACTTACAAATCAACAAGCATCGATTCAAGGGATCGAGAACCAGTTAGGGCAACTTGCTAAGCTGATCTCTGAACGACCGCAAGGAAGCCTACCAAGCAACACTGAGACTAACCCAAAGGAGCAAATTCAAGCCATAACAGCTCATGATAGTGTAGGGTTAGATGAGCCAAATTTAAGGCAAGAGAATGTGGTAGAGAAAGGTAAGGTTGAGGTGAACCATGACAGACTAAAAACGGTAATTAAAGAGTACCAACCTCGCATACCATACCCCGATGCGATGAAGAAAGACAACACAGATGAACAATTCGGTAAATTTCTTAAACTTTTAAAGAAATTACATATTAAATTACCATTTCTCGAAGCTCTTTCACATATGCCAGATTCAAGGAAATTTTTAAAAGAGCTTTTGACAAACAAACGGAGGCTAGACGAGGCATCGCATGTGGAGCTAAACGCAGTGTGCTCAGCGATTCTACAAAACAAACTACCACGAAAATTAAAACATCCAGGGAGTTTTACGATTCCTTGTTTAATTGGTAGTTTATCCATTGATAATGCTTTAGCAGATCTAGGGGCGAGCAACAATGTCATGCCTTATAAAATGTTTAAACAGCTAGGTCTAGGGAAACCCAAACAAACTAGGATGAGCATTCAATTAGCTGATAAAACTATTAGAATTCCTAGGGGTATAATCGAAGATGTACTCGTGAAAATTGATAAATTCGTATTCCCAGTAGACTTTGTCGTTTTAGACATGGATGAGGACAATACGATCCCTTTAATTTTAGGAAGACCCTTTTTAGCAACTACTAGAACTAAAATTGATGTTGGTATAGGTGAACTCATACTCCATGTAGGTAACGAATCAATCAGTCTTCAGGCTCTTGACTCGGCTAGGACATCAAGTAATCAAGGTGAGAAAATTAATTTTATTAATGACCATTCAGTCAAACCTTCTTTTTAGGAAGCACCACAGAACCACACAACTGAGCCAGATCCTAGACATCATGACAACAAAGAAGTAATTCATGAGGATTGAAGGCTTCATATTGATGAACTAGACGAGTTGAAAACACATTTCAAGGAAAAACTAGGAACACACGAACCAAAACTGAGGGAACCCCCAAACGAGCTTAAAGGAATAGTGAATCACTTCAAAATAGGAGATCAGGTATTGTTGGATGAAAAAGACCCTCGAGTCGCTATCTCAGACCGTAATACAAACGAAGAAATCCCTTTTACGGTACTAAATGTCTTCCCATACGGAACAATCGAGGTAACTAATCCTGAATTCAGAACTTTTAAAGTAAACACCGCTCGACTCAAACCATATATTGTTAGAATTGATAGCAGGGAAGAGGAGTTTCAACTCCTCAAACCACCATGATCATGTGAATGAAAGGTAAGTCTAGCTTAGGACTTTAAACAAGCGCTTCTCAGGAGGCAACCCGAGCACTAACCCCTTTTATTTTTATATCTTTGATTTTTAGTACCTAACTAAAGACTAACCAAAGTAAATAAAGCATAGGTTTCCGTGCCACACAGGCGTGGCCGTGGCTGTGTGGGCATCACGGATTTAAACACTGGCATGGCAGAGGTCGTACGAGCCAGGACAAAAAATCCCCAAATCACGGACGGCTATAAATTGCCACGACCGTGCGATATGGTCGTGGCCGACATTTAAGAAGTCACACGGGTATGAGACATGCCCGTGCGATATGGCCATGGCTGACACTGAGAAAGAGACATGGGCGTGGAACCCTCTACACAGGTGTGGAAGAAACGAACGAGCCACCACACAGCCATGCAATACGGCCGTGTGACACAACACGGCCACGACACACGGGCGTGGGGATGTACCAGATCTGAAACCTCTATTTAAAAAACACCCCTCTCCCTTTCCCACCTACTCCACATTCCCTTTCTTCCATACCCTTTCATCCTTCCCCTTTCCATTTTCTCTCATTCTCCTGTCCCAAACTCTCTATTTTCACCTTACCCATGTCGAAGAGGCGGAATGACCCTAGCACAGTCTCCCCATGTGAGACCGAGCCACATAAGTTCATGCCGACCGCTTCATTTACTCGCCAAGCCAAGGACATTTGAGTCCATTTATTTTACCTATGTCTTTTCTCTTCTCCTTTATTTTCCTTCTCTTTATCTTCCTTGTCCTTAAATACATAATTAGTTTATTTTGAATTTTTCTTATTATTTCCTGGTTTTTTCTTCACGAGCTACCCAATTTCTTCATCTAGCGCAGCGATTGTGGGCAGCCACCATACCACCACCAGAGACACCTCCTCCAACTTATCTTTCACCTCCGAATCAAGTTTTCACACTTCCAACTAAGGAACCCATCCTAAATTCAGGAAGTTTCACTTCTCCCCCTATCTTTTGATTTTCTATATCTATATCTATCTTTGTACATTGAAGGCAATGTACATCTTAAGTGTGGGGGGGTGAATCTCAAAAGTGCCTAACTTTTTGCATTATTCTCAAATCCCTGAATTATGTCTTGTTCTTAAGTAAATTTTCTCATATTATGATTAGAATGAAATTTCCTTTGATTTATGATTTTCATTGATATGTTTTGAATTAAGTCATAGTTAATTATGCAGTGATGATTTAAACTTTAGGAGACTAGAGAATCAAGCATGATAAGTCTATTTTTCAGAATTAAAAATTTGTTATGTTGTCTACCTGAATCTAATGATTACCTTGAAATTTGAAATTTACAATGTTGATATCAAAAGCCCATAATTCTTGTGAGATCTTGAGCCTCTTAGAGAATACATTTTTCGTGCTCACTTTATTGGTTATGAGTGTGTCAACATTGATTTATTATTCTAGAACTTGCTTCGATTATACATGTCGAGACCACACCTTTGATTTGATATACAGAGATGATAAAGGCACTTAGGTTTTAACCCACTTACTCCACTAAAAGCCTACCCTCATAATTAACCCCTAATGAACCCCTTTTGAGACTAACAACCCAATTCTTGACTCGCCCATTAATATTAACCTAAAACCCAATTTGTATTTGTTATCGCCATCTCTCTTGACTACCCTTATATCGAGATTTGATTTGATCGGATACTTAACTATTTCTTTTATTTCAGTTATCAAATTCTATATTATTGTACTTGATTTGTTCTGGAAAAAAATATTTATTAGGAATCTATTCATTATTACTTCTTTTTTATTGGAGCTTAAGCAGTTAATTTCATAATTTGAGAAGAAGTTCATGTTATTAGTATTAGGTTTTCAATTGATGTAATTATTCAGTACTAGTCCAACTTTGTACTTAGGTAATTTGTTATGTCAATCTCGATTCTAACCCTCTAATTCAGCCTTTATCAACACCTTTAACCCGAGCCCCGTTACAACCCTTTGTAAAGACCTTTTGATTTGTGTATCATCTCATGTTATAGTGGTGGAGATTTGATTTTCATGCAAGCCTATGGGATTAACTTTTCAAGTTTGACTTATGAGTGTTTTTTCCTGAACCTTAAACACTTCGAGTGATTTGAGTGAATCTTTAGTGAGGATGTCAATTTTGTCGATTTTGAATTAAAGGTAATTATTTAGGTAAGGGGAAACACCTATTTTTCGTACTATAAAAACTATGAATTTGATTGCCTGAATCTTTAGGAACCTTCTGGTTAAATTATCAATGTATGAATTACCTATGGATTATGATGAAACATTATTGATGAAGGTTATGAATCGAGGAAATTCGATTTTAATTGTGAGTTGAGAATTTTGCTTGAGGACAAGCAAAAGCTTAAGTGTGGGGGTATTTGATAAACCGTAATTTATACATATTTTAATCCCACATTTAGCATGCTTTTTGGATGATTTATCCTTTGAATTGTGGAATTTGATGCTCCTAATCCTTTAATTTCATGTTTTATACTTAGGAGAGCATCGGAGGTCGAAAAGAACGAGAAACGGGCTAAAAATGGACCAAATAGGCCAAAGTAGGAAATCAACACGGCCTGAAGGTAGCCACACGGCCGTGCCCCTTTAGCAGGCTCGACCACAGCCTGAATTTGATTCACACAAGCGTGTTGCACGAGCGTGTCCCTGCCGTGACAAAGAGGAATTTCACTCAGAATAGGGTATTTAGAGGCAAAGAAAGACATTCCAAAAGCCTATATAAACACCCTAAAGGCCAACCTTGAGGGGCGTCCAGCTAGGCCAAGGAGCCAAGCCAGAGAGGATAGAATTGTGGGATTTACTCGAAGAAAGCCAGTTGATTCATCTCAAGAAGCTGAAATCATACTCAAGACAGAGGATCTCTCTTTCAATTCCTTCAAGGGGGTTTTAGGGTTTTCTTATGTTTTGTTTTATCTTTTCTTCTGAGATGTATTCTTTTATGATTATGAACTAAACCCCTCAGGGGATGAAACCTAAGACGAATCTTGTTATTATTTTCTGAACTATATGATAAATACTTGATTTGTTCTTAACTATGTGTTCTTAATTCTTGTTTTGGTATTTCAGGATATTGATTCAAGTATTGATGTGCTTAGGCAGTGGTGGAATATTCCCTGTTTAAGAGTAGATCTAGCATAGTTAAGCGGAGTTGATCGCAACCCTAGAGATAGTATGATGAAAATCTGCCGGATTAGGGTCAAACCTAATATGGGAGTCCATAGATCGAGTTAATGCAATCCTAGGGGTTTTAATTAGGAAGAGATTTCAATTAATCAACCTAGGGTTAGACGTTAGTAGCCTCGAGAGAGGTATTAATATAAATTAGGGAATCCTACGGATCAAGTCAAGTGAATAAATCGTCTGGTTTAGAGTTAAATAACAAGTGAAGTCTAGGTGGATTCTTCCTTGGGTATCGTCTTAATCAATTGGTTTTTCCCATAAGTATTTTCCCCAATTCATTCTTTATGTCTTAGCGTCTTTAGCTTAGTAGTTAGTTAATTTTAGAATAAACAACAAATCCCTTAATCCTTAGGCTAAATAATAAAAACAAAGTCAGTATTAGTACTTTTGGTTCCTTTGGGTTCGACAATTCGGTCTTGCCACTAAGCTATACTACTGTTCGATAGGTGCACTTGCATCAATCGTGGTGATAGTTAGTTTCTAGGCTAGATCATTCATTATATAAATATTAGTGTAACACCCCAAACCCGGCCTAGAAGTTAGGCCCAAATATGGCGTGTCACATTGAAGGACGTTGAAAAGCTAAGCAGTTGTTTAGAAAAGTTTTATCGGATTTTTGAACTCCGAGTTCGTTGTTTGTTTGAGAAAAATACGATTTGCTAAATGACCGTTTAAAAGTTGTTATTATTTTGAAAAATTGTTTTGTTATCAAAGTTGAACTTGCATCGTTGCGTAAACATGATATTTTAGAAAACGATTGCTAATGTTTTAAGAAAACCTCGTATTTATAAGTTTAACAGTTATAAATGAAAACTTATAAAAAATAAACCAATGGCCACAAGCTCCTCTTGTGTCTAAAATCATGTGCAACTAAATATAACCCTATGGCAAAATTCTTGAATCCATTTAAAAAAAGAAACCAAAATTCAAGAGCCAAGACTTGAACCTTTGTAACAACCCAAACCCTGGTCTATGCGTTAAGACCAGATTTGGAATGTCACACAAAACGAACATACATCTAGTCATTTATTGATTTAAATAAAACAGATCAAAAAAACTATTTTGGAATTGAAGTTTATTAAAAACCGAGGTTAATTTAAAATCTATGATTTAAGACATAAGAGTTATGAATTAAAACTTAGAAATTAATTGGTAAAAATTTTACGAGAATAAAATATCTAAGAAAAACCCCTTTTTTGCACGAGAATTTAAGAAAACATTTATTAAAAATAGCTCAGTCCCATTTTAGTATTTAAACATAATTAAAATCCATCCACAAGTAAAAATTCATAAAAATAATACCAGAGGCCTTATTACATCATAGCTGAAATAGTAATTAAATAAAAATACTTAAGAGTAGTTCAAAGTTCACAAAAACCATCATTCGAAGTATGGCCTCCACGAAGTCATCCGCCGGCCCAAGCCTCCATTAATGATCGTTACCTGAGATGGGTAAAGGAAACGGGGTGAGTTACATAGAACTCAGTGTGTAACCCACTTACCAAGTCCACTGGGCTAAAACCATATAAGCATTTAATTGGGCTTGAGCCCATTTACAAATGTACAATATAACAAGTATAAAATGCATGCGATATGCAATTCCCAGCCAAGCCTAAATTTCCAACCACTACACACCACCCGTACCAACCAGCACACCTGTGGGGAGTTTTAGTCACCCACCCCGCCAACACACCAACTGGGCAATAAGCCATATATTTAACTGGGCATGAAGCCATCAACTGGGCACAAAGCCATTAATCGGGCACGGCCATTAATCGGGCACGGCCATTAATCGGGCAAGAAGCCATCTTCTCTTCGTCAATTATCCCAACCCATGCAATCATGTATATAAAATGCATGACAATTCATTCATATATAATAATTCCAACATAAGGCTCATTATCAAAGTTATCACAAACTGGCCCATTTCACATTTTGGCCCACATAATCTCATATCACATTTGGCCCATTTAACAATTATCACATATGGCCCATTTATCAAATATCACATATGGCCTATTTATCAAATATCACATATGGCCCATTTAACAAATATCACATATGGCCCATTTATCAAATATCACATATGGCCCATTTATCAAATATCACATATGGCCCATTAAGTCACTTTTATCGATTTAGCCCATTAAGGGCAATTTCGAAATTTTCATAATCTTGATACCAATTTCATAGTTTTTACTATTAAAGTGATAAAATAAACCATTTTACCCGATTTCACCAACTTTGTGATTTTAATCTAGCATTATTACGATGTGGTTTTCTAACCCGCGAGATATGGTGTAAGATTACACACCTGATTACGGTGAGCACTACACTTTCCTGATCGTCAACACCTAAAAAAGTTATAACGCTCGATTAGAACACTAATACTTAATATAAATCTATACTAAAGATAAGCGATCTAGATCCTTACCCTCAGAATCTCGAACAACTACTATTTGGCGGTTCTCCCCGGTTAACGGTTCACAACCCGGTGGAAAATCTCGAATAGCTAATGGCTCCGAACTACGAACAACTTTGAATAATTGATTCTCCCCGGATGAGGGTCCACAACCCGGTGGAAAATCTCGAATTGCCGAAATAGCCCTTCGCTTGAATCTAGGGGGATTAGCGAATCCGCCCCTCTTTCAAACACTATTCACCACCCTTTTCGACCCTATCTTACTTGCCTCCATTGACAAAAGAATATTAGTCCAACTAATATTTTGGAAATTTGGTTTATAGGTCTTAAGGGCGAAATCGGCTTACCACAAAATCTTACGTTCACGGGATGAAAATCGAGCGATAACGTTCCTAAGATAAAACTGATTAGTAACCCATCCTTGACGAAATAACGAGTAATATGAAATTCCTTGATAGAAACCCTTACCTTAACACTTTGAACCGAATCCTAGCGATCCACGATGATTACGAACACTCCGAGTCTCGGCCTTCTCTATATCACTATAAAGACGAGAAAGATTGTCTAAGAGAAAGAGATACAGGATACTTTCGGTCAAAAGACCCTCCCGAACAAAAGTAGATTCGGCAAAAGAAAAGATGAAAAAAATAAAGAATCGAAGAGGGTTCTTACCGATTGTCCAAAGATTGAATAGAAGAAATGATTGAGAAGAAATATATGAGAAATGGAAATTTCGGCTATGAAGATGTTTATTAACATTTGGCCATGGTGAAAGATTTTGGAAAAGAAATAGTGATGTTAAGAGTTCTTTACAAGAAGAAAGAAAGGAGAATAAGAAATAAAAGAGAAAGTGTTTATGTGTAAATTTTCAATGATGGAAGATGAACAAAGAAATGATTTGGGGGTTGGTGTATATTCGGCCAAAAAGAAAGAAAAGAATATGACCTTTCAAGATGGTATAGTTTCGGCACAAAGAGGAGAAACTTGGGAAGAATGAAAGATGATATCAATTTGGTCTAGAAGAAATGACCAAAACCAAAACAAAATTTACCTATTGCACATGACAATCGGCTAGGGAGAGAAGTTGTGGAGAGAAAAGAAAAATGCACTAATTTGCTAAAGCATTATGGCCAACTAGCTCCTAATCCTAACCAATATTCGGCCAACCCCTTCTAACCCCAAAACTGTCCAAGTACATTGGCCAAAAGTCAAAGTTTAGCCACCCCAAAGTTTCCAAAACATCACCCTTGTTTCATGCCTTATATCCCCCCTTACTTGCCTTTTCCATATGATTCTTTCCCTTAAGTTCACTCTTACCATATCTCTTAGCCATCATACCATAAAATAAAAGTCTAACTTACCAAGAATGTGATGCTTGGCCGACACTTGCTAGGAAAGAGCAAAAATTAATATTCACAAAATGCATACTAGGGGATTCGAACCTCTCCCCTCAAGACCATACATGTAGCGCATAACCTCTTCACTAATGGCTCTTTTATGCTATCTTTTTATCACTTAATTCCCTTAAACATCAAGGTTACTTGTTCCACTTCAATAAAGTATTCATTACTAAAATTTATTCTAATTCTGAATAAATCCCAAGCCTTCTCAAGACTATATTAAACACACAAATTGAATCATTCATAAGCTAAGCACCAAAATTGTGCAACATATCGATACTCAATTTTTAGGATGTTACAACCTTGGACCTCCTTCCTTCCTTGTGGCATCACCTTCCAACCCCTTATGTGGCGTCACCTTGCCACTTTACCAACACTTTGCTTGTGTCATCCAAGTACAAACAATATCCCTTAAATCCTATCCCAGCTAGCTCTCCCCTGAAAGTGCCCAAAAAGCAAATTTTCTCTAAGGCTCCGGCTTACCCCTAGGTCATTCCTGGACCCTAAAGCACCCTAAACTAACATGACAAACATAGCATTCACACACAAACACACTCCACTTGTGTCATTTTTTCCACATTTTATTCTTAAAGCCTACCTACTAACTCCCAGGGTTTTATTCACCTAAAACCAAAATTTCCCTAAAGGGACTTCATAGAAGCCTCCTAACCTTCTAAAATCCCTCACCTACTAGATCCAACTTGCACTAAAGCCGTTCTCTTATTCCCAAAAATTTTAAACACTCTTACGCCTAAGGCCCATTGGGCCCAATCCTACTAGGCCCAACTTTGGAATGTTACAAATCTACCCTCCTTAAAGAAATTTCGTCCTCGAAATTTCTAGCTATAGAAACAGTCGCACATCCTAACCTACAACACTACACTCACGCTGCGCACTCTGATTCTAAAATAGTAATACACTTTCTAACTTAAGCTTGCAACCTCTTCACACAACCAAATATCTAATACAAAAGCAAACAGATATTTAACACTCATACATAAAAAAATTTCATTCAAACATCACATCCAAAACATATTCAGAATAAATACAGTCATTATAGCATATAATAAGTAAAAGGACTTACGGATTTGGTGCCGGAGACTCGGGTGCCATACTTCCAATAAAGATACTTTTTTTTAAACCAAATTTCAAATAACTCTAAAAAAAACATTTTCGAACCTATTCCACAGCCGAGTTTTGCAACCCAGGCTCTGATACCATAACTGTAACACCCCAAACTTGGCCTAGAAGTTAGGCCCGAATCTGGCATGTCACATTGAAGGAAGTTGAAAAGCTAAGTAATTGTTTAGAAAAGTTTTATCGGATTTTGAACTCCGAGTTCGTTGTTTGTTTGAGAAAAACGCGATTTGCTAAATGACCGTTTAAAAGTTGTTATTATTTTGAAAAAACTGTTTTGTTATGAAAGTTGAACTTGCATCATTGCGTAAACATGATATTTTAGAAAACGATTGCTAATATTTTAAGAAAACCTCGTATTTATAAGTTTAACAATTATAAATGAAAACTTAGAAAAAATAAACCAATGGCCACAAGCTCCTCTTGTGTCTAAAATCATGCGCAACTAAATATAACCCTATGGCAAAATTCTTGAATCCATTTAGAAAAAGAAACCAAAATGCAAGAGCCAAGACTTGAACCTTGGACCTCCTTCCTTCCTTGTGGCGTCACCTTCTAACCCCTTATGTGGCGTCACCTTGCCACTTTACCAACACTTTGCTTGTGTCATCGAAGTACAAACAATATCCCTTAAATCCTATCCCAACTAGCTCTCCCCTGAAAGTGCCCAAAAAGTAAATTTTCTCTAAGGCTCCGGCTTACCCCTAGATCATTTCTGGACCCTAAAACACCCTAAACTAACATGAAAAACATAGCATTCACACACAAACACACTCCACTTGTGTCATTTTTTCCACATTTTATTCTTAAAGCCTACCTACTAACTCTCAGGGTTTTATTCACCTAAAACCAAAATTTCCCTAAAGCCAAAGTTTGAACCCGGGACTTCATAGAAGCCTCCTAACCTTCCAAAATCCCTCACCTACTGGATCCAACTTGCACTAAAGTCGTTCTCTTATTCCCAAAAATTTTAAACACTCCTACGCCTAAGGCCCATTGGGCCCAATCCTACTAGGCCCAACTTTGGGATGTTACATCTAGGGACTTGCCATGAGGGTATTTATGTTGTTAGCTGAGTTTTTATGGAATAAAATGAATGTTAGGGGGATGAGAAACAACTTTTGTGAAAGGTGTTTGCATGAAAACACCTAGGTGGGACTTAAATGCGAAGATTGAGATTGTGTCATAAATGCATGAAATAGTTGGAATTGTGAGTAGTTGTAAGAGAAATAAATGGTTAGCTAGGCTTGTTTAATGAGGAAATGTGTTGAAAAATGATTTACGAGCCTAAGGGAAAAATCGTAATTTTGTCCTAGTACAAGGGCAAAATGGTCATTTTTGCCTAAGTGTAGATTTTGATGCATTATGATCATAGAATGTTCTAAATGAATGAATTTTATTATTATAGATCAAGAAGATCGTGGAGTTAACCTTGACCGGGGAAAAGGCAAGGTTACGGATTAAACCGTTAGTTGACGCGTTTTGCACCGAGGTAAGTTTATGTGTAAATGATGCATTTTATATATATAATGTTGTTGTTGATTGGTGCATGGCCTGATTGAGAACATGTATGTTTCAAGTGAATTGAATTTGATAGTTATTGTATAGTTTAGTATGAATGACAAAATAGTCAGATAAATGTGTAATGACGACACTTGATGGTAGGCTAAGTGCGACACCACCTTGTTACTTAATTACGATGGGCTAGGTGCGATACCATCGTCTATTTATCATTTGGTGGGCTATGTGCGACACCGCCGTAATTAACCTTTTTGGTGGGCTATGTGCGATACCACCCTAATAAAGATCGATGGTTGGCTAAGTGCGAAACCACCGAGAAATTTGATTATGAGTGGTTGATTAAGAGATTGTGATGTGTTGTATTATGTGACATTGTGGTGCTAAGTGCAGGGAGGCATGCTAATGAGTGTATACATTAAGCTTGTGATATGGTTGGAATGTGGAAATGGAAGAAATGAGTAAGCATGATTATGAATGTAGATTGTTTCTTGTTTAGTATGTAACGCTATATAACTGTTTAGCACATACTATAATGTTATATTGTTTACATGTAAACTTACTAAGCTTAAAGCTTACTCCCCTTTCTTTTCCCTTGTTTTATAGAGTTTAAGAGCTGAGCCGGGATACGCAGATAACCAAAAGATTGCCCACACTATCAGCTCACCTCAGTATATCTAGACTTAGTGCATTTTGTGTATGGCATGTATAGGGGCTAGATTAGTTAGATTGTTTTGTTATTTTGGCCAAAAGTGTGTTGGCCCTTTTGAAGATAAACTATTTTGTATATTGCCATGGTTGGTGGCTCACCTTGTTATATATGAAAAGTTGTAGTTATTCATGGAAGTTATATTGCAAAATATTAGTTGATTAGTGAATGTTGAATGGATCCATGTTGTGTGAGCTAGAGGGATGGAAGGAGCTCTGCAAATAGCCTTGTTCTTGTCCACACGGATAGGTACACGGGCGTGTGTCTAGGCCGTGTGTGACACACGGTCAGCCCATGGGCATGTGACTTGGCCGTGTGTCCCCTGCATGTTGGTGTTGTCAGTCAGTGTCGACCACGGGCTAGCCACACGGGCGTGTGTCTATGCCGTGTGACCCAAACAGAATACCCAAGTTTTTTTACACACGGGCAGGACACGGGCGTGTCTAGGCCGTGTGAAAACCCCTGTAGGTTTGGAATTAAAATAGATCCCACACAGGGTAGGGACATGGGCATGTGTGACCACACGGCCTGCCCACACGGGCGTGTCCCGTTTTACACGGACCTGTGGCCCCTGTTTAGGTGAAAATTTTAAGATCGCAAAGGTTTCTGGTAAGGTTCCGAAACCCCTCGTATGAATGTTTAAGGCCTCGTAGGTCCTCAATGAGGTTGTTATGGTGGCCATAGAGATGTCTAGATGGAACTGAAAGTTATTGGTTGAAGTTGTATGGTTAAGTGGATTAAGTCTGGTAATGCTTCGTACCCGGTTTCGGTGTAGAATACGGGTAAGGGGTGTTACAGGCCTTGGGTACACAATTACATTTTAGTACTGCATTTCATCCTCAGACTGATGGCCAGTCCGAACGGGTAATACAAATTCTGGAAAATATGCTTAGGTGTTGTGTTCTAGAATTTGAAGGCAATTGGGAGAAATAACTGCCTTTAATTAAATTCGCATATAATAATATATATCAATTAAGCATTAAAATGGCACCGTACGAAGCTCTGTATGGTTGTAAATGTAGAACTCTGTTGTATTGGACTGAGCTCAGTGAGAAAAAGATACATGGAGATGATTTGATCCGTGAAACTGAAGAAAAAGTGAAAGTTATCCGAGATAGTCTGAAAGTAGCTTCTGATCGTCAGAAATCCTATGCGGATCTTAAACGAAAACAAATAGAATTTCAGGTGGGCGACAAGGTATTTTTAAAAGTTTAGCCTTGGAAGAAAGTTCTTCGGTTTGGCCGTAAAGGAAAATTAAGTCCACAATTTATCGGGCCATATGAGATCACTAAAAGAATCAGACCAGTTGCGTACCGATTGGCATTACCGCCAGAGCTAGACAGAATTCACAATGTTTTCCATGTGTCTATGTTGCGACGATATCGGTCAGATCCTTCACATGTTATCTCCCTGACAGAGGTTGAGATTCAGCCTGACATGACTTATAGTGAGGAACCAATCAGAATTCTAGCACGTGAGACAAAATAATTGAGAAATAAAAAAGTAGCTTTAGTAAAAGTTCTCTAGCAACGAAACAGAATAGAAGAAGCTACCTGGGAACCTGAGGAAACTATGAGAAAGCAATATCCGAACCTCTTTATTGGTAAGATTTTTGAGGACGAAAATTCTTTATGGGGGGAGAGTTGTAACAGCCCATTTTTAATAAAATCGGAACAGTGGTTTCGGGACCTCAAATCTGAGTCCGGAAGAAGAATTATTTTAATATTATTTCATGGTCTGCATTATGATTGAAATATCATATGAAAATTTCGTAAAGAAATTTTATAGGTTACATGTCTAATTAGATGGAAAGGACCAAATTGCATAAAATGCAAAACTTGTGTTCTAGTAGCTTTAGGTATCAAATAGCTATGGAATTCAAAATTGGAGGTCCTTATATGGAAAATAGACCATTAAGATGAGTGAGTAGATAAGTATGATGATTCATCAATGGAAAATTAAATAAAGAAAAGATCAAAATTGGAAAGATGAAATAATAAAAGATGATATTTTAATTAAATAAGAAAATATCATTTTCATCATCTTTCCCATAAAAAAAAGACATGGAAACCCTAGTTTGGAGAGCTTGAAGTTAGCAAGCTTACTTGGCTCAATTGGATCCTGAAAGACAAAATACAGAATTAGATTGAGGAAAAGAGAAAGTGTCGGATTAGTAGACAACAAATTAACAAACACTTGTCAAGGTAAGTTCATGTAACTAAATTGTGTATATTTATATGTTTGAATTGGATGTTGCATATGTGAATTGTATAAATGTCATATGTATGAAATTGGTCACATATCTGATAATACCTGATAAATAATAAGTCTCGTTTGGATAAATGAGATTCAATGAATATAATGTTCCCGAATTGGTTGTGGTCCTGCATATGTTGCAGACACACCACAGCTCGAAAGAGCGTCCCGTTATTAGCTCTCATGAGCATCCCGATATATGGCCCTCTTGAGCTTCCCGTTATACGGTTCTTACAAGCTTCCCGTTAATTTCTCTTCGGAGCATCCCGATTGGTTGTGGTTCTGCATGTGTTGTAGACACACCACAACTATTATGAGTGTCCCGATATATGGCTCTTAGTGAGCTTCCCGATTAAAGGCTCTTTGTGAGCTTCCTGATTAATGGATCTCCGGAGCTTCCCAATATGACTCGCTTGAACTTCCAGATATATGGCTATCCGGAGCTTCCTGATTAATGGCTTTACGGAGCTACCCGTTATTGGCTCGCATGAGCTTCCTGAATATGGCTCTTATGAGCTTCTCGTTATACAGCTCGGATAAGCTTCCCATTACATGGCTCACATGAGCTTCCTGTTATATTGCTCGAGAGAGAGCTTCCCATTTATGTGCTCACAAGAGCATTCCCGAATATGAGTTGACGGATTACAAATTTGTACACTTCAAGTGTACTACCTAGGTATCCATCGATATTTTAAATGATTCAACGAACAAAATCCTGATATGAGAAAACAAAATGAATTCAAAGTGAATCATTACCTGTATATACATGAAGTATATGGAATTGATATATGAATACAAGAAGTGGAAATTTATGAACATGGAAACTTGGTATTGTTGAGCTCATACATGTTCCTTGACGTTTATATGAAATATGTGTCTAACATGGTTGATGAGGATATGTGCTAGGGCTTTTGGCTATCTTGCTTGAGTATGCTTTATATGCTTACCTTAATTTTGATTAAATGGTAAGTTAAATTTCATGTTATACGAACTTACTAAGCATTAAATGCTTACTCTGTTTTATTTCCTCTATTTTATAGTAATTCGGAAGCTCAATTTGGTTGGAAGCTGGTCGGAGTAACATCACACTATCCTTCGGCTCGTTTCGGTATAATTAGTAAATTACTTTTGGTTATAATGGCATGTATAAGTGTAATGCGTAGGTTTGTGCAAGTGTAGACAGTCGTTATCAAGTAATAAGTAAGTATCGAGTTATCGTCTCTACAGGGATTGTATTTGTGCTAAGTCACTTAATCTGTAAAATTATATTAACAATTTGGTAAATAAAAACACAATATGATCGAGAAGTGATGATTAAAATTAAGTATATTAAACTAAATGCAATGATCTCTAAGGCAAATTATCCTAAATATGCAAACTATATGAATGAAATAGATTTTAGCAAAATTAAACACAATTTGCAACATTTATAACATAAATAAGCTAGGACAATTTCTTTTAAACTCAATTTATTATCAACATGCTTAATAACATTCGGAAAAACATTCCATGGCAACTCGATCTTTCATGAGTTTGGAAACCACATTAGGTCCTTTCGAAATCCTTTACTTAGTAAATATGCATTTTACTGATCCTTATTTACTAAGGGTTTCTTAGCATTCGTGTGAGGTAACAGGGACCTGCAATTTAATCGGGTTAGGATCTAAATTGAGCATGCACATTTTAATTATGTGTCCACTAGCTGTCGTCTGGTTAGGATCGCTCAGCTAATTCAGGTGCATTTCAATCACGTATGAACGAAATACAGACTTGATTTTAATTGAAAATATGATCGATTGAGGCACAAACATTATAATCATGAATCAAATAAATATTATTTAATCAAAGCAATCATCCTAGCTTAAATAAAATTAAGCTAACATTGTTGCAAACAAGAACAAAGAATTGTTACAAACAAGAACAAAGAATTGTTACAAACAAGAACAAAGAACACATAGCAAACATTTTTAGATTAAATTAAAGAAAAGAAAGATTAAACCCAAATCAAAGTGGCTGTCACCAAAGACTTTGATCGATGAGACTCCTTCACTCCTTCGCTTTGCTCCTTTGCTGATGGCTCTCCAAGGTGGCCGACCAAGGGCTCTTTAAGAGGCTTAATTGCTAAAATATCTATGAAGAGATTATGATAGGCATGGGGAATGGAAAATGCTAAAGAGAATTGAGAGAGAAGAGAATGATGAGGGATGAGGGATGATTGATGAAGGAATGAGGGGGTCTTATTTATAGGTGAAGATAGGGGGTAGTTTGCTAAAAATAGCGGGGTTTAATCTCTTCAAGTTTCTTCAATGAGTGGTCGGCCATGCTTAGTGGCTTTTGACTTGGATTTTGCTTGATTTTTAAGTAATTTAAATGTCATGACAACTCAGGACTGAGGCTCGGTCAAATGTAAATCTTCAGGCAAATCTCCAATTTCTTCAACATTGCAAGGACCTTGTGTAATTAAACCAAAAGTGGTTTATGTGGACAGCCATGTGTAGCCGAATTTGGGTTGGCTTGGTCTTCAAATTGGACAGTTTTTGTAATCCAACAAAGCTATCAGACCTGTCCAAAATAAATCAATAAGTTGAAGGACCAAAGAATAAAATTTATCCAATTTAAATAATTAATTACAACCCAAATTATTAATGAAATATTTTAAAATGAATTATTAAATATAATTTTATTTTTTATTATTTAATTTAATCATGCATGGCCCATTTTATGACTTAAAAATATAATATGTTCAAATAAATATAAAATAAGCCATTTTATGCATGAAAACTATATAATAAAGCATAAAATCACATTTTAATAATTTCTATGTCCTAATTTCATATTTTCACATATTTCATTAATTTATTAAATAATTACTTAGTTTTAACAATGAATTTAAGTAAAAAGGTGATAAATTACATAGGAAAAATCCTATATATTTTTCAGTTTACAATAGGTTAAATTAGGCCATTAATGGCATGTATGTGATTTTGGTTGTAACTAGCCAATGGAATGGCTTGTGATAAATATGATTTGTAGAGTATATAGGAGTCTATACATGGTTGATATGTGTTTGAAATGGATGAAATGACATATTTAGTACAAAGATGTTTTTATATGTATTAGATTAACTTGATAAAAATGAAGACTTGGTCAAATGTATTGTCGAAACCATTTTTAAAATCGGTTTAAAAAACGAGGATCGACTTTGAAAAACGAAAGTGGCAGTCGCCACAATCCTTTTAGGTGTGATTGGATCACCTTGTAAAACATTTTATTTAAAACATTTGATTTTGGTCCACAAAGAATAAAAACGGGTTCGGGAGTCGGTTACGTATGAGGAAGGGTTAGCACCCTCATAACGCCCACAAATTGGTACCTAATCGATAGAATCATGTCCAAATGTTTGAAGTTTAAAAGTATTTAAAAATATGATTTCTTAAAGAGACTTCGAGCAATTTAAATTAAAATTTGAGACTTTCTTGTTCCGAAGGAATATAAATATCACATCCAGTACGTTAGGACACGATATTTAAGAACCTTCGTAATCAAAATCATCTCGAGATTTACAAAACTTGAAAAAGGATATTTAGTTATTTAGTCAAACGGAAAATCGCAACCCAGTACGTTAGGGCACTATTTCCCGAATTTCTAAATACCAAAATATTGCCTTATTTTTTAAAACCTTTTTTTAAAAAAATATAATGGTTTTGCAAAAAAATGGATTTTTATTTAAATAATAACCATGTAACAACATTGCATTTGCATACCATCAACATACATATTAAAGGCAATTACAATACTTTAACATTTAATGTAAACAATAATATATTACATAAAATACAACAAATAAGAATTCCTATACTAAGACAATTACCAATATAATAAAGTATATACAAATATAATGAACAATAAACTCAATTATGAACATATTTCATGTAAATTTGAGTAAATAAAAAACATACATATAAACAATATAAACAATGTATATAAAAAAAATATGTGATGATTTTAAAATATAAAAAAGAATTAAAATAAAATAATAATATAATAATAATTTAAATTACATATTATAATAATATGTTAATTTATATAATAAGTGATAATAATAAAATAATAATGCATAAATAATCTGGGGATTCAATTGTAATAAAAGCAGACTGTCAGGGTTAATTTTATAAAAATAAAAATGTGAATCGGACTGATTTAAAAAAGATAAAATTGCGGAAGGACTAAATAAATAAATAAACCATTAGCATAAAAACATGCGGATCTTTGTCGGGTCATCGGGTCGACGCGCGGATCCTACCAGTGAAAAACGACGCCGTTCTGTTTTAGTTATATAAATCAGTGTTTTAAAAAAAATCATTTGAATGTTTGGTTTTTAAAAAAAAAGTTTCAGAGAACTCTTTGAAATTCCTCAGCCTCCGATCGTCCGAATTTCCTCGCTGTAACATCCCTGCGCCTCACGCGCCTCCATGGCCGGTGGCCGGTGGCCGGAGGCTTAAAACATCTAATTTATGCCGTTCGCCGAAAGGTAACCCTCCTTTATTTTATGCTTTTTCTTTAAACAGAATGGTTATATGCAAATATATAAAAAAGTAATAAAATAAAAAAATAAACAGAACGAGAATCACCTCTGGAATCACTGACTGTTGAGTATTTGTGTGTGAAGTCTGTGTTTTTTTTGTGCTTTGACGTATTTGTATCGTATTTGTCTGCCTATTTTTTGCTTTGTATTTTGCGAGTATTTTCGTGTCTGAAGCTCTGTTTTTTTTTTTTTTGCATTCGTGTGTCATCCCTCCTTTCTTTTACAAAGGGGTTCTTATACCCAAGAAAAAAAAAAGAAGGGAAAGATATCTTTCTGTATCTTTCCATATCTGTGTCTTTCGATTTGTTTCCTTTCTTTTGCTTGTTTCTTTCCTTTGCAGGTTTGAAGATCTCGCGACGATGGGCATGAATCAAGGCACGAACGAGGGCCGGACGAGACGGTGGCATGACGATTGGTCTCCGATCGAAGCGTGGATCATGGGCTCTGTTGGATGACGGTTGGGTAGCCCCTCGCTTGCTAGCGAGGGTAACTTAGGGTTTCAAGAAACCCTAAGTTTCTGCTGGGGCTTGTTTGGTTCTTGGGCCACTTTGGGCCGTGTAATTTGGGTGGGTCTATTTGGTTAATTAGGTTTTAGTGTTGGGTCCAGTTGCTTGTTAAAGCTCGTAAAAGGAATCGTTTGATGGACATTTGGGGTATTTTTTTTTTTATCTTTATTTTCATACTGTATATGGGCCCGGGCAAAATGGGTTACTACAGCTGCCCCTCTTTGCTCATTGTTGTGAAACAAGAGTAGAGCAAAGACTATAAAAGGACCAATTTTGCCCGGTCTCGATGGAACCCTGGCTTCTTAGTCTTCTTCAAATGGCTTTTAACTTAACTACAACCCCGGGGAAATAAAGCTGAAGGTATCTTTTTGATCTGCTTCCTAAAACTTTAGGAAGATGCGATCTTCTTTCTTCAATCTACTCCACTGAATCTTCAGGGAGATAAGACTGATATTTTCAATCTGATCCCTGGAAACTCAAGGATCACCAGACTGATGTTTTCAATCTGCTATCTTTAATCTGATCCCTGCAAACTCAGGGATCACCAGACTAATGTCTTCGATCTGCTATCTTCAATCTGATCCCTGCAAACTCAGGGATCACCAGACTGATGTCTTTGATTTGCTTCCTGCAAACTCAGGAACTGTCAGATCTGCTATCTTCAATCTGATCCCTGCAATCTCAGGGATCACCAGACTGATGTCTTTGATCCGCTTCCTGCAACCGGGAATGACAAATCTGCTATCTTCAATCGATCCTGCAAACTCGGGGATCACGGAATGATGTCTTCGATCGCTTCCCGCAACTTCGGGAATGACAAATCTGCTATCTTCAATCGATCCTCAAACTCGGGGATCACGGTGATGTCTTCGATCCGCTTCCTGCAACTTCGGGAATGATAAATCTGCTATCTTCAATCGATCCTCGCAAACTCGGGGATCACGGATGATGTCTTCGATGCTTCCTGCAACTTCGGAATGAAAAATCGCTATCTTCAATCTGATCCTCGCAAACTCGGGGATCACCAGATGATGTCTTCGATCGCTTCCTGCAACTTCAGAATGACAAATCGCTATCTTCGATCGATCCTCGCAAACTCGAGGATCACCGCGTGATGTCTTCGATCTGCTCCCTGCAACTTCAGGAATGTCAAATCTGCTATCCTCAATCTGATCCCTGCAAACTCAGGGATCACCAGACTGATGTCTTCGATCTGCTTCCTGCAACTTCAGGAAGATAAGATCTAAAAATTCGCTGATATTGCTATACCGTCTTCTGAAGGACATGTCCTGCAGACTCGGTTCCATATGTTTATGTCATATACCTAAAATGCTATGATCCAAATGAATCAAATGTTTCTAGCTACATGTGCAACATGTCATGAAAGTGATTCCTTATAAAGGATTAGGATGCAATGATTGTAATGAATCGAATGCTCCTAATAAGATTTGCTACGATGCAAAAGTGTTATGAGTATGATTCCTACTTTTAGGCGTTGTCATTCTTGTCATCAATCATGTTTTGCTTAACAAGTCTTGTCCCTGATGCAATTTCAAAGTCAACTCTGCTTGGGTCTTGAAAACACAAAGCTTCTACCATCCTACTACAACGAGAATTGAACTTTTTCAACCTGACTTATTCGCAATTTCCAGGGTATAGGGTTTATTTCATATTCAACCTATTTCACCACTATTCAGGGTTTCTTAGTTCATCGCATCACCCCAAGTGTTATGATCTGATGACATCATGTCTACTTATCTATTGAACAAAGAATTCAGAGAAATAGTCTCTATCCAGACTCTTCTTTCTCAAATATTTCTATGTACATGGAAATTCTAAACAATTTGTCCTGTTTTGGCTCTTGTCCTATCTAGAAATTTCCAAAGTAATATGTAAAACTTTTTTTTGTGAAAGTATTAGTTCGTCAATCATTATTTCAGTGCAACACATTTATGAATAATGGGTAACAAATTGATCTCAAAAGTAGGATTAAAGTTTGAATAAATTGGTAAAAAGAATACAAAGAAAAATTAACTGGAACATATCTTTGAGAAGAAAAAGAATCCAAAGATAGCAATATGAATAAGACAAAAATTAGATGCCCTAGATATCGCTGATTGAGCTTCCATATACAAACTTTATAAAGACTGCCTTGAGTTCAACATGCGTTTAGAAGACTCAAAGTATTTTGTTGATGCCCCAATATGCGACATTTTTCCTTTCATTGTTGTTTTACAGCGAGATGACTGCGCGTCCATTCAGAATTTGAGTCGCCCTTTTTGGGTTTTCAACTCAAAACCCCTTTGGTCTCAAGGCGCCCTTTGCGGGTTTTCGCCTCGGCCTCTCCATTTTTTTTCCCGAAAACTCAAAGCGCCCTTTGCGGGTTTTCACTTTGGCTTCTTCTTATTTTCAAGCAAAATACTTTTTTACTGAGTCAGAGTTCACAGGATTAGGTAAACTTTTCCATCCATTTCGGTCAAGATCAGTGCTCTTCCAGAGAAAGCCTTCTTCACCACATATAGTCCTTCCCAATTTGGCATCCATTTTCCCCTGGAATCCTTTTGTATGGGAAGGATCTTTTTCAATACAAGGTCCCCTTCATGAAACTCTCTTGGGCGAACCTTCTTATTATAGGCCCGCATCATTCGTTTTTGGTACAACTGACTATGACGAATAGCCCTCAGCCTCTTTTCTTCAATCAAGTTCAACTGATCATACCGAGCCCGAATCCATTCAGCTTCATCTAACTTTATTTCTGATAGCACACGAAGAGAAGGGATTTCCACTTCAATAGGCAGGACAGCCTCCATCCCATAAACCAATGAATAAGGTGTTGCTCCAGTAGAGGTTCTGACAGATGTCCGATAAGCATAGAGTGCAAACGGTAGTTTCTCATGCCAATCCTTGTAAGTCTCAGTCATTTTCCCTACTATCTTTTTGATGTTTTTGTTAGCCGCTTCCACTGCCCCATTCATTTTTGGTCGATATGGAGACGAATTGTGGTGCTTGATCCCAAATTGGCTACAAATTTCTGCTATCGAGTTGTTGTTCAAATTCAGCATGTTGTCTAATATGATCCTCTCAGGCATTCCATACCGACAAATAATCTCCTTCTTCAAGAATCGACTAACCGCTGACTTAGTGACACTAGCATATGAAGCAGCCTCTACCCATTTCGTGAAGTAGTCAATTACCACAAAGATGAATCGGTGCCCATTCGAAGCTTTTGGTGAGATTGGCCCAATAACATCCATGCCCCACATGGAAAAAGGCCATGGGGAAGTCATAACATGCAAAGGCGACGGAGGCACATGAATTTTGTCTCCATAAATCTGGCATTTATGACATCTCTTGGCATAGTTAATGTAATCTCCTTCCATGGTAGACCAATAATATCCAAATCTCATTATTTGCCTGGCCATTGTGAATCCATTAGCGTGTGTTCCAAAAACGCCCTCATGCACTTCTTCAAGGATTTGCTTAGTTTCAACAGCATCAACACATCTCAATAGCACTTGATCTTTTCCCTTTTTGTATAAGATATCTCCATCCAAGACATAATCAGAGGCTATTCTTCTTAAAGTCCTTTTCTCATTCTCAGTGGCATTCTCCGGATACTCGCGATTTTTCACGTATCGCAATACATTCTGATACCAAGGATGATCATCTCTTTCCTCTTCCTCTATGTCATAACAATGGGCTGGAACTTCGACAATACTCATCTGAATAGGCCTCATATCTTCTGGTCTGTTTACTTTGATCATAGAAGCCAAGGTTGCCAATGCATCTGCCATCTGATTTTCATCGCGTGAAAGGTAATTGAAGGTAATGTCATCAAATTTCTCAATCAATCCCAGGACTATTTTCGGTAATCAATTAGTTTGGGATCTCTTGTCTCACACTCTCTTTTAAGCTGGTAAATTACCAAGGCAGAATCTTCGTATACTTCTAGCACTCTGATCTTGCGTTCTAGGGCTGCTCGAAGTCCCATGATGCATGCTTCATATTCTGCCATGTTATTTGTGCAGTCAAAATCCAATCTGCATGTGACTGGATAATAGTCACCACCAGGGGATACCAATACTGCCCCAATTTCGTTTCCCATAGCATTCGATGCTCCATCAAAATTCAGTTTCCACCGACAATCTTCAATATTTGCCACATACATCAGTTCCTCATTTGGGAAATCAAAGTTCAAGGGTTCATAATCTTCCAAAGCTCTACTAGCCAAGAATTCTGCTACCGCACTTCCTTTTATAGCCTTTTGGTTCACATAGACTATATCGAATTCAGATAACAAAATCTGCCATCTAGCCATTCTTTCATTCAAAGCAGTGGACTCCATCATGTACTTTAACGGATCAAGCTTGGAAATCAACCAAGTTGTATGATATAGCATATACTGTCTCAATCTCCGAGTTGTCCAAATCAAAGTGCAACACAATTTCTCGATTGTGAATACCTCATTTCACAATCGGTGAACTTTTGCTAAGATAGTATATCGCCTTTTCTTTTCTTCCTGTCTCATCGTGTTGTCCCAACACGCATCCCATGGAGTTGTTGAATACTGAAAAATACAGTATTAGTGGTTTATCTGGATTAGGCGGAGATAATACTGGTGCATTTGACAGATACATTTTGACTTTGTCAAAAGCTCTCTGACATTCATCGTCCCATACACCTGGATTGTGTTTCTTGAGAAGATGAAATATGGGATCACATTTCTCAGTTAATTGTGAGATAAACCGAGCAATGTAATTCAGCCTTCCAAGAAAACCTCGGACTTCTTTCTGAATACGCGGTGGAGGTAATTCTTGTATCGCTTTGACCTTACTTGAGTCAACTTTGATTCCTTTCTCACTAACCACAAATCCCAGTAACTTTCCTGATCGAGCTCCGAAGGTACACTTTACTGGATTGAGCTTCAATTGAAATTTCCTCAATCTCAAAAATAGCTTCTTCAATACTTCAATGTGTTCTGTTTCTGTTCGAGATTTGGCAATCATATCATCAACATACACCTCAATCTCCTTGTGCATCATGTCGTGGAACAACGTAACCATGGCTCTTTGATATGTTGCCCCAGCATTCTTTAGTCCGAAAGGCATTACTTTATAGCAGAATGTACCCCATAATGTTATGAAGGTAGTTTTCTCCATGTCTTCAGGGTGCATCTTAATCTGATTGTATCTTGAGAATCCATCCATGAAGGAAAACAATGAAAATCCTGCCGTATTATCTACCAATGTATCAATGTGTGGCAAAGGAAAATTATCTTTTGGGCTAGCTTTATTTAAATCCCTATAATCTACACACATCCAAACTTTTCCATCCTTCTTGGGGACAGGAACAATGTTGGCGACCCACTCTGAGTACTTGACCACTTGTAGAAAACCAGCATCAAACTGTTTCTGGACCTCTTCTTTTATTTTCAATACTATATCAGGCCTCATCCTTCGTAGCTTTTGCTGAACTGGCTTGCATTCTTCTCTGATGGGAAGGCGATGTACCACAATATCAGTACTTAACCAAGGCATATCTTGGTATGACCACGCAAAGACATCTTTGAACCCTCGCAATAACTCAATAAGATCTTGTCTCCTCTCCTTGGCTATGCGCGTCCCAATTTTCACAACCTTTCCTTCTTCCAAGGTTATATTCTCTATTTCTTCTTCATGGGGCAAGATCTATTTCTCCTCTTGCTTTACCATTCTTAACAAATCGGGAGATAAGTCACAATCTCGGTCATCTTCAAAATTTCGAGATTCTTCTAAACACATGTCTTGGTCAAAATGGACCTCTGGATCTGTATTATCATCGCTCATGTCATTGATATCTAAGGACCTGTAATGGGTACGAAGGAATGTACAAAGAACAAATGAATTTGAGGACAAATATTCACATGATATGAATGAAAAATATACCATTTGGGAGGAAATTAGAATGTCAAAAGAATGAAATGAAAGAATATTTACTCAAGTTAATTATCCAAAATGTATTTTATTGAAATAATAAGTTCTGAACATAAGCCTATTTCACAAATAGATCTTTATCGTTCCTAGGCTAAAAAAACAACAAAGCGTTCTGAATATTACTCTGTATAATTCCTAAAAACTATAGGGAGCTCCTCTGCAGTCCAATTGTCCAGAACACTTCCAGGTTCATAAGGGCAAATGCCCATCGGGTTCTTTTGTTCCATTCCTTCCTCATGTATGGCATTGATGTGAGGACTTTTCAATAACCCTCTCTCAGGGTGAATTATCCCTCCTGATAAAAAAGTCTGGGATATGTACAGGAATATCATTGGTTCCCACTGGACATCTTCTCCATTCAAGCGTGCCCTTCTCCTCTCCTGCTTCTTCTCTATGTCCTTCCTTCTTTATCTAACATCCGGCTTGAAGCCCAAGCCAAAACGATCCCCCTTCTCCTTTAGTATTGGCACTCCAATTTCCCCTTGGAGGTATCTACCTAATCCTTTCCATGGTAGGGCTCCTTTTCCCACCGTCATCTGTAAGCCCATCCTCGTTGTGTTGGATATCCTGGGCACTGGGACTTCACTTCCCTCCGAGATGAAAGTTGCGTTGACAAACTCTAAGGACCTGAAAGAACATTCAATGGCTTCCTCATTGTTCTCTATATATGGTGTGTCATTAGTAACAGTCGCTATAATGTCTTCCTCTGCATTTATAGTGACTAGTCGACCGTCCGTTTCCAGCTTTAATTTTTGATGAAGAGATGAGGGCACTGCCCCTGCCGAATGAATCCAAGGCCTTCCTAACAAGAAATTGTATGAAAGTTTTATATCCATCACCAGAAAATCCACCTCATATGTTTTTGGCCCAATCTGCAATGGTATGTCAATTCTCCCCATCACCCTTCTTTCAGTGTCGTCAAATGCTCTCACTATGTTCTGGCATGTCTTCATGTGAGAACTGTCTATCAGCAACCTCTTCAAAGTTCACAACAGTAAGACATTCAAAGCTGATCCATTGTCAATTAATACACTTGGCAGAGTGTATCCCTTGCAACGCGTGGTAATGTGCAAGGCTTTAGTTGACCCTATACCCCCAGGTGGAATTTCATCATCACTGAAGGAAATAAAGTTATCAGCACTTATGTTTCTAACTAATCGGTCAAGATTGTTGACAGATATGTCTTTAGTAACATAAGTCTCGTTCAGCACTTTCATTAAAGCCTCACGATCAACATCCGAACTTAAGAGTAAGGCTAGCATTGAAATACGAGCCGGTTGTTTGCGTAACTATTCTACCACACTGTATTCACTGTGCTTTAGGAATTTTAGAAATTCCTTAGCCTCTTCCTCCTTTACAGGTATGTTGATAAGGGTATCAAGTTTTTTCTCTGACTCAACAGGCACATCCTTTGACTTGGCTGGTTCTGTTCTGACGTTTACCGAGTCGTAATGCCTTCCATTTCGCGTATAGAATCCCTCTCTTTGGACCTCCTTGGAAGTGCTAACTGCAATTACTATTTTCGGTGTCGTTATGTTACAGTTGTAATTCCATGGTACAGCTTTATTGTCCTTGTAAGGAAAGGATACAGGTCTCTGAATTATCACTTTAGGCACAATTTATGCTCCGCCTTCTGTATTCTTCAGTCGGGAAATAATGACCCTTGGATAATTGACTTTTTGATTTGTCAGTTCTTCTTCAGTTGCATGTATATTTCCTCCCTCTGAACCTTCTTCACAAAACTCCAACTCCTTATTGTCCATAAGGCTCTGTACCAATATCCTAAACTCAGCACAATCTTTGATCTCATGTCCATCAACTTTGTGGAACTCACAATAGTTCATTGGTTCTTTAATTCTTTCTTCGAGACTTGATTTTATTAGTTCCCATCTTTCCATCTCCCTCCAAATTATTCTCAATGGGGTCTTCACATCCGAGATATACCCCTTGGTCCTTCTTATACGATTCTCCCTAATCGCATTTACCCCCTTGTCTCCATGATTGGGTAATGGGTTCGCCGTACTGGGCATGTCCTCAAGCTTGACAACCCTCAATTTAAGAAGCCTCTCAACTACCCTTTTGAAGGCAGTACAATTTTCTATAGAATGCCCCACTGCTCCTGCATGGTAATCACATTGGGCGTTTGAGTCATAGGGATGGGGACACTATCCATTCTTCTAATAAAGTATCATACAGCTCCTTATACGTCATAGGGATTGGCGTAAATTGGATTTTGTCAGCATTTTGTTTGGGACCTGATTCTTGTCTTGTCGACCCTTGTTGTCCAGTAGTAAGTACTTTCGGCTGATTAATAGTAACTGCTTTTGAGTACCCTTTGTTGTACGTACTCGTATTGTTTACCTCACTCTCTTTTTTCCTAGGAGCAGGTCTCCTAGTGGTTTCTCTTGCTTCGATCTTGCCACCCCTTATGGCATTTTCAATCATTTCTCCTACCATAACTATGTCTGCGAAGCTCTTGGTGGTGCTTCCTATCATATGGGTTATAAATGGCGCCTTTAGAGTGTTGATAAATAGCATAGTGGTCTCCTTTTCCATGAGAGGTGGTTTTAACTTGCATGGCTATTTCCCTCCATCTCTGGGCGTATTGCCTGAAACTCTTATTTGACTTCTTTTCCATGTTTTGCAACATGATTCGGTCAGGCGTCATATCTGTGACATGGTTGTACTGTCTCATGAGGGCTTGGGCCAAGTCCCTCCAGGAACTAATGTTAGTGCGGCTAAGTTGGTTGTACCACCTAGACGCTGCTCCTATCAAACTATCTTGGAAACAATGAATCAGAAGTTGATCATTGTTCACATAGCCCGTCATACGTCTACAGAACATCGTGATGTGGGCTTCAGGGCAAGTAGTTCCATTGTACTTCTCAAATTCCAGCATCTTGAATTTGTGAGGAAGCACCAAATTTGGGACCAAGCTCAAGTCCTTTGCGTCAATTCCTTGATGATGGTCGGCGTTTTCCAAAGCCTTAAATTTTTCCTCCAACCACCTACAGCGATCTTCTAACTGTTTTGTAGATTCAGTTTTGATTCCCTCTCCCTCTGCCATGTCCAAGTTAGGGACAACGGGATTAACAGGGTTGTCTCCTGGGTTGGATCCCATATCAACCTGAAAATTTGCAGTCATTCCAATGTCAGCTTGCCCTTGCTGAGGCCTTATTATGACAGGTGGCCTTCTAGGGTATTCTTCATGTTGCACTTGCACATGTGTTGGAGTGAATCCTCTAGGGAAATCCTCATTGTCCTCAGCATTGATTATAGGGCCCTTTGCCTTATCCATTATCCCATTCATCATTTGGGCCATTTGGGCCATCATGCTCTTTTGGGCCTCTAACATTTGGTCCCTCATCTCCTGTTGGAGCTTTGCCATCTGCTCTTGCATCTGATCTTGCATCTCTCTTTGGAATTGTTCCATCCTTTGGTCCATTTTCCTTGACTTTGCTCGTGTATCTGTAAGGGTGTTGACTTCAGTTTTCTTTCTCTCTCTCTCTATAATTTAAACTAATTAGACTCTCTATATATTTGAATGCATATGATGTTATGTAATGCAAATGCATGAATGCAAAGAGACATCGATTCTGATCAACTTCATTGTAGAAAACTTTATTAGAAAACAAAATCCTTTACATAAAAGCAGTTACAAATAAGCTTTACCCTAAGTCCTAATGTCTTAATTTTCCTAATAACAAAACTAGTTCTTGGTTACATACATTGTAGCTCATACTTTATGCTTAATATGTCAGCCTGGGCTGCCAAAGTCTGTAGGTGATCAGCTACCTCTTGAATCTGAACTATGGCTTCCCCCATGAGATAATCCCGATTTCTGACCTGGTTGTGTGAATGATGGAGCTCTTCCCTCAAATGTCCTTCTCGAAGCTCATAACTGTGCAGTGCGGATTCTAACTCTTCAATTCTACCCTTCATTTCCTCAATCTTATTCAGGCTTGACTTTAACTCGATTACGGAATTACAGCTCCGATGGTGATGAAGAGATCGTCCAAGTTCACCTACTCTAACTTGTAATTCTTCCTTTTCATTTGAACTCTCTGCCAAGTTCTTCTCTAAGGTCTCGTTTCACGCTTGCATCTCTCGAAACTTTCTCTCCCAATAATCAGCCTTGGTCTTTTCCTCTTGGACTTCTTGTCGCCACTGTTCCGAAGTTTTCCCCAATCCAGCATTTTTCATCGATAGACGCATCTTCTTATATTCGATCTTCAAGCTATCTCGATCTTCTTCAATCTTTCTTTTTTCCTTTCTTGCTTTCTCAGTTTCTGATTTCTGAGCATCCACATCTAGCTTCAGATACATCTTCTCTTCTTCGAGCTTTTCTATCCTTTTTTCGAACTCCGAACTCTGCCTTTCGAAATCTTATTTTATCATCTCCAACTCTGATGGGACTACTCGCAAATATTCCTCCATCGATCGAGCACCTTCTAGTCTTGGCATAGGGAGATTGTCATTAACTCTTCTACTCAACCATTCATTGTATTCTGGGGTTGTCATAGGTCCTCGAGTCAATATCTTTATACGACGAGCCTACTGCCAAGCCTCAAAAATCTCTCGAATCCTCTTCTTATAATTATCCCCTTTATATGAGAATTCACTTTGAGCTAACCCATAAGTCACTGGTACAAACTGACCTGCTTTGTATTGATGTAGTACGAGCAATGGTGCATACCCAATAGCTCCCCAGATTCCAGGCAAAGGCACCCAATCAAGATTTCCACATCGATAGAGGACTTCATCTGGAATCAACCAATGGGCTCTCCACTCAACATCCTCGCCTTGAAGATTACATAAAAGCGCTGTCCAATTTTTCTCCGATATATCATTTCTCCTCGGGGTGGCCACTATCTCCTTAATGGTGAATAATTTTACGAGAATACCCGATAAAACCTTATCCGTCTTCCAAAATGACTGTGGAACCAAGCCAACAAAAGGCTGCGCACATCCTATGAATCTACCTTCGCCACTCTCCTACATACGCTCAACGATCGGAATGTCTCCGCCAAAATTGCGAGAAACAGTGTGACTTGTTTATCAAGTCGATGAAAAATATCTCAAACAACTTCATCCACATATCCCAATGCCTTAGGAAAATTACCAACCCATATATACTTAAAGCAAAAACATCTATCTTCTTCTTCATATCGGGATGTACTAAGATCAAGTCTTTCGAGCTTTCAAGGAATGCACTTACTTTCACCTTTCTCGCTTGATTCTAGGCGTGACCCAATCGCTCGCTCATCCCCGTAATACTCATCAACTTCCTCGTAAAGGTCGGAACAAAGAGCGACCTTCAAGTAAACTTTATCAACTAGAATTCTAGGACATCGCAATAAAGCTGTGTACTCCTTCACCGTAGGTACCAAATCAACTTTTCCAAAAGTAAAGCAACTATACGCTGAATTCCAATATTGAGTAATAGCTTGAAATAAATGTGGATCTACATGAATGTCCAACAAGTATGGCAAGTCCCCATAGCTGCTGTAAAACAATTGCTTGGTCTCCTCGCTCCATCGATCCAATATCTCTCTCAACTCCTGAAGATCATTCTGCGTCACACTGATGCGAGTGTAGTCCCATAATTCTGATGTATGCCCCTCAGCTAGACTATCCCCTTTCTCGAGTTGTGTTTGCTCTAACCACTTACGGACGGCTGCATTGTCCTCCACTTTATCAAGGAATCCATACTCCATAACCAGCTTCCACTTTATCAAGGAATCCATTCTCCATAACCAGCTTTCTAACTTAGAAACTGACCGTGAATCGATACCACTTAAAAATATGAAATGACATGCACAAAAGTAAACACAACAAGTTAATACCATAGAATAGAATATAAAACAAGTAAAATATACTAACATCTATCCGGGTAACTATTAAAGTTCGGCATGGCTTTACCTAAGGTGGGTTCTTAGGGTTTACTATATGCAGTTTTGATCTAAAGTTGAGGTACCTGAACCAGCAGATTCCTCGATCCTCACCCATTATAGGCTCATACGGACCGAGAGTTCGGTTCGGGGATACATTTCCCTATGGCTGCACGGAGGTGAAAACCTCACGAAGACATAGGTGCGGATGTATCCCGGCGATTCACTATCACGCACGGTGAAAACCTCACGAAGGAGTAGCTTCTCACTCCCACTTAAGGGTGTGACCACAATGGTCATGTAGTGCAATGCAGAAATATATATTAAAACCACATGCAATAAAAGGATCATAATTTTTAAACCAAATTTTAAAATTCGGACATAAGGACATGAAATTATCGATTTTACGGCTTGACTCTCTTATTGGTCCCCAGCGGAGTCGCCAAACTGTCGAAACCATTTTTAAAATCGGTTTAAAAAACGGGGATCGACTTTGAAAAACGAAAGTGGGAGTCGCCACCAATCCTTTTAGGTGTGATTGGATCACCTTGTAAAACGTTTTATTTAAAACATTTGATTTTGGTCCACGAAGAATAAAAATGGGTTCGGGAGTCGGTTACGTATGAGGAAGGGTTAGCACCCTCATAACGCCCACAAATTGGTACCTAATCGATAGAATCATGTCCAAATGTTTGAAGTTTAAAAGTATTTAAAAATATGATTTCTTAAAGAGACTTCGAGCAATTTAAATTAAAATTTGAGACTTTCTTGTTCCGAAGGAATATAAATATCACATCCAGTACGTTAGGACACGATATTTAAGAACCTTCGTAATCAAAATCATCTCGAGATTTACAAAACTTGAAAAAGGATATTTAGTTATTTAGTCAAACGGAAAATCGCAACCCAGTACGTTAGGGCACTATTTCCCGAATTTCTAAATACCAAAACATTGTCTTATTTTTTAAAACCTTTTTTTAAAAAAATATAATGGTTTTGCAAAAAAATGGATTTTTATTTAAATAATAACCATGTAACAACATTGCATTTGCATACCATCAACATACATATTAAAGGCAATTACAATACTTTAACATTTAATGTAAACAATAATATATTACATAAAATACAACAAATAAGAATTCCTATACTAAGACAATTACCAATATAATAAAGTATATACAAATATAATGAACAATAAATTCAATTATGAACATATTTCATGTAAATTTGAGTAAATAAAAACATACATATAAACAATATAAACAATGTATATAAAAAAAATATGTGATGATTTTAAAATATAAAAAAGAATTAAAATAAAATAAGAATATAATAATAATTTAAATTACATATTATAATAATATGTTAATTTATATAATAAGTGATAATAATAAAATAATAATGCATAAATAATCTGGGGATTCAATTGTAATAAAAGCAGACTGTCAGGGTTAATTTTATAAAAGTAAAAATGCGAATCGGACTGATTTAAAAAAGATAAAATTGCGGAAGGACTAAATAAATAAATAAACCATTAGCATAAAAACACGCGGATCTTTTTCGGGTCATCGGGTCGACGCGCGGATCCTACCAGTGAAAAACGACGCTGTTCTGTTTTAGTTATATAAATCAGTGTTTTAAAAAAAAACCATTTGAATGTTTGGTTTTTTAAAAAAAAGTTTCAGAGAACTCTCTGAAATTCCTCAGCCTCCGATCGTCCGACTTTCCTCGCTGTAACATCCCCGCGCCTCACGCGCCTCCATGGCCGGTGGTCGGAGGCTTAAAACATCTAGTTTATGCCGTTTGCCGAAAGGTAACCCTCCTTTCTTTTATTCTTTTTCTTTAAACAGAATGGTTATATGCAAATATATAAAAAAATAATAAAATAAAAAAATAAACAGAACGAAAATCACCTCTAGAATCACTGACTGTTGAGTATTCGTGTGTGAAGTCTGTGTTTTTTTTTGTGCTTTGACGTATTTGTATCGTATTTGTCTGCCTATTTTTTGCTTTGTATTTTGCGAGTATTTTCGTGTCTGAAGCTCTGTTTTTTTTTTTATTGCATTCGTGTGTAATCCCTCCTTTCTTTTACAAAGGGGTTCTTATACCCAAAAAAAATAAAATAAAAGAAGGGAAAGATATCTTTCTGTATCTTTCCATATCTATGTCTTCCGATTTGTTTCCTTTCTTTTGCTTGTTTCTTTCCTTTGCAGGTTTGAAGATCTCGCGACGATGGGCATGAATCAAGGCACGAACGAGGGCCGAACGAGACGGTGGCACGACGATTGGTCTCCTACCGCTTGACGTGGATGTTGGGCTCCTGTTGGATGACGGTTGGGTAGCCCCTGCTTGCGGCGCGAGGGTAACTTAGGGTTTCAAGAAACCCTAAGTTTCTGCTGGGGCTTGTTTGGTTCTTGGGCCACTTTGGGCCGTGTAATTTGGGTGGGTCTATTTGGTTAATTGGGTTTTAGTGTTGGGTCTGGTTGCTTGTTGGGCTTCTGTAAAAGGACTGTTTGATGGACATTTGGGGTATTTTTATTTTTTTATCTTTATTTTCAGACTGTATATGGGCCCGGGCAAAATGGGTTACTACATGTATTAATATGTCATATATGATACTTGTTATTGGTTTGATTTGGATGTATTATATTGGCTTGAGAATATGTTTAAGTGTTTATGTAGGTGGAAGGCAAAATTTGGGTGAGAAATATGGCTTGGAAATAGCCCTATTTCGTCCACATGGGCGTGTGTATCAGCCTTGTGTGACAGACGGCCTAGCACATGGGCATGTGTTTTGGCCGTCTGTCCCCTGCATCTTAAAAATTTCAAAACAGAATGCTCAAAATTAATCACACGGGCGTGTGGCTTGGCCGTGTGACCCCTGCACCTATTTAATGATGTTCACATGGCTTAGCACACGGGCGTGTGACTTGGCCGTGTGACCCAAGTCAAAGAGTTACACGGGTACGAACACGGGCTGGGACATGGTTGTGTGCTCTATTTCGAATGCCCACATGGCTTAAGACACGGGCGTGACACTTGGCCGTGTGAGCCACACGGCCTAAACACACGGGCGTGTGTCCCCTTCACCTTGATAAAATTTTGAGATTTTGAGAAAAATTCTCTGAGTTTCCGATTTAGTTCCGACTTGTTTCTAATGTATGTTTTGGGCCTCGAGGGCTCATATAAGGGACATTATGATTGATTTCTGATATGAATGCCAAATGATACGAAATGCTTGTTACATGTTTTGTAAATTCTAGTAATGCTCCGTAACCCTATTTAGACGACAGATATGGTTTAGGGGTGTTACACGGGAACATTTGAAACATTTAGGAAAAAGTTAGAAAAATTTAACTGCAGGGGTCACACGGCTGTGTGGCCAGGCTGTGTGACTCACACGGCTGAGACACGCGCCCGTGTCTCAGGCCGTGTAACATTCGAAATAGAGACACACGGCCATGTCCCAGCCCATGTCTGTGCCCGTGTAACTCTCTGACTTGGGTCACACGGCCAAGCCGTACGCCCGTGTGGCAGGCCGTGTGCTAGCTGACTTGTACCCTGAACACTCAACAGACGACACACGACCATGTTGCCCAGCCGTGTGTCTCAAACGGCCAAGTCACACGCCCGTGTGTCTGGCCATGTGGACCTAAAATGTACCTTAAACAACAAGTTTACCATTTCCTACTTGCTTGGGCATTAAGCAACTCAAAAACCAATCATTTAACCTATCCAAAATACGATCAAACATACTCCAAACATGCCAAAACAATCATCTTAGGTGCCTAACTAATGTACCCTCATTGGTACCACATTTATATCATCAAAACCTATCAACAATGCATCATTCAAATCAAAGTTTAAAACATACCAAAATCACTCAATTTAGCCTAGCTTATAAACACCTAAAACATCAAGCTTAAATTCACATACACCTAACAAGCCTTGGTTCAAAACAACATGCCAAATTATGGCTTCAAACACAAACATATGTTTATATATATACCAAACCAATTACATCCCATATACCAAATTCACTAACAACCAAACACATCCTAGGTACATGCCATTACAAAAGGTAAACATCACCACATTTGAGGTTGAGATCGTTGCTGGATTCTGAGTCCGCGATCAAAAGAGAAGTACCTAACCTGCACACGGAAAACAAAACCGTACGCTGAGTAAAACTTAGTGATATTTCTATAATCTGAACAATTAAAGACGTAATGATACAAGAATGCGTAATTTGAATTATACGAACATACTATTGTCTAAACTTACAATTACCATATATCATCATTTCAAATTCATGCATATTACCATATCATTTCATACTATTCTCAATTTTCACATGCTATTATATTTGATTTGTTTAATAAATATCTCAATTCACATCACTTGCTATATAAATAGCTTTTCACATATCAATCCACATTTGTTTTTACAATGGAATTATCCATTCCATATTCAATTCATGAGTACATAACTCATGTATTTCATTTAATCACAACATATCTCATTTTTCATGTTTCAATTCACTATCTCATTTCCATTTCACATACCATGCCATTTCAATATCGATTATAGAACTTCATTATTTAATTACCCCTATTAACATGACTCGGACTCAGACAAATACACGAATCCAACCAACACACCAGTTTGGCACCCAGTGCCTCATTGGATAAATCTGAAGTAATAATTGCGCCCAGCGCTATATAAATTGACACCCATTGTCTCATCGGTAAAACCGAAGCAAATTAGCACCCAGTGCCTCATCGACTTGAAGTTGAAGAAATTCCTGAACTCTTCCTATCCTATGGCATGCCATCTATATCCAACTTAGCCTGAAACAGTTAGTAGGGTTCCATTTCACTTACAAATACATCCAATATCCAATTCTCATATTTGCACATTATCACACTTATACATATATTCATTTCAAATTCATGTAATAAATACATTCATAATATATATACCAATTCAATCCATTTCAATCAATTATAATTTCAATTCACTATAAAAGTGCCAAAATGCTCACCTCAACTACTTACCATATACAATAAATCAAAATACAACAATTAACAACTAGGTTCGGATTATAGAAACACAAACCATGGATTCTGAGCTATTCGATGTCGATTTTATCCTTCCCCGTTTTAGTCGAGGACTCCGGTACGACATTAGCTACAAAATTAAAACAATTTAAATACATTAATACAACACAATTCAATTTTACATTGAATATTTCAATCTTTACTCAATGTTTGCTTAAAATTCAATTTAGTCCCTAAATCGAGACTAATTTTTATTCTTCACAATTAACTCTATATTTTCATACTCATTTCACTTTAAACTAAATTTAACTCCCTATTTTCAATTATACCCCTAAATTTTGAATTTTCACAATTTAGTCCCTATTACTCAAAATTTAGAATTTATTCTACAATTTAATCCCATTTTCATTTCTAACTTAAAAATCTATTAAATTAATCCTTAATACCAAAACTATTCAATAATAACAACATTTAAAATCTTAATCAATGCTAAAATTTCAACATGGGTCAAGTAGTACTAAACACCGGGATTCCAAAAATATAAAAATTATAAGAAAAGAAACTAAATTGACTAAACAATTTTGAATTTGAGCCCTAAGGTCCCTATAGTCGTGCGTTCTCCTTTGCTTTTTCTCTCTTTCTTTTTCTTTCTTTTCTTTGATAAATTTTTGCATGCATCCACTTTTATTTCTTAATTCTTTTGTTTTATTTTACTTTTATTTTATTAATATTATAACATATATACATATATATACATTTCTTATTATATAATATAACATATAATATATATAATAAGTTAACATATATAAATATGTAATCATCATTAATGCCGTCCACTTAATGAAATAAAGGCATAATTATTTCTTTAGTCCCTTTGATTTATTTTAATCTATACTTCTACTTCTAATACTTATGCAATTTGATCCTTACACCTTAACAACTTATAAATCATGCAAATTCACTTAACCAAAATCTAATTTACTACACAACTAACTTCGTATATAATTTTATTAAATATTTACAAGTCTAATTTTCGGGAATGAAGTCCCGAGAATGCACTTTCTAACACTCTTGACTATTGGTCGTTACAATTAGGGAAATTACATGTTAGGTTCGATATAGAATGGATGGATGAAGGCAAGGGACATTATTGAGTCAGCACAGCTATAAGTTTGCTAGTAGAAATAGACAATTTAGATGACTAGTGTGTGTGACTAGCCTTAAAAGACAAGCTGGGACGGGTAATAAGGAATTGGTATAGGGTCAAAACTCAAAAGAAACTAAAATTTGGAGAAACGTGTCTATTACTAAACTAGATACTAAGTCCGCTAAATGACTGGCTTAAGGATTCCAAGGTTTGGATTATGCCAATAAAATAGCGAGATGCCCAGGGATACTCAGGGAGTTTTAAAGTATGTGTTTTTATTTTGTTTCCAAAAATGCGGTGCTTAATGTACATTATTGTACGAAATATCACTAAGTTCATTTGAACTTATGAAATTTATTGCTTGATCATAGCATAAATGTTTCGACGTGAATTTTGAGTTGAGGGATCAAGCCAGACACCACCAGATTTGAAGACTAGGCATGGATGTAACAGCCCGTTTTCGGTGAAATCAGAATAGTGGTTTCAGGACCACAAATTTGAAGTTGAAAATTTTATTTTACTATTATTTTATTTCCTGCAGCATGATAGTAGTACAGTACAAAAAATTCATTAAGAAATTTTACCGTTTACATGCTCAGTTTGATAAAAAGGACTAAATCGCGTAAAGTGCAAAAGTTGAGTTCTAGTAGCTAAAGGTATTAAATAGCTATAGAACCTTAAATTAAGAGTCCTTATATGGTAATTAGACCACTAATGAAGATAGTGGAATGTGATGGCTTGGCATTTGTGTAAATTTTGATATTTTATAAGGTTAATTAAGTAATTAGTATATTAAAGATAAATTAAATAAAACAAATTAAGGTTATCATCTATTATTCATCTTCTTCAACCGAAAGTTAAGGGTTTGGAAGCCATTTTTGAGTTAAGCATTCGGCAATCCTAACCTTGCTCATAGGTAAGTGATTTTTATCATATTTTTGATGATTTCTATGTTTTCGGGTTCGTTGTAGCTTAATCTAGCTAGCCCAGGGACTAATTTTTGAAACTGTTAAACTATTAGGATTTTTTCATTGATGCATGTACATGATTTTTGAAGTTTGATGATAGAAAATGGATGGTTGTTGTTAGATAAACAACTTTTGTAAAGGGATTTTTGGTGAAATTGTCAAATAGAGACTAAATTGAAAAATAGAAAATATTACATGGTGAAATTGTAAAATAAATGAAATATAGGGCATGCTAAGGACCTAATTGATATTTAGCCATAGTGGGTTGTGGTGGAATTTCATGAATTTCCATTTTTATCAGCTAGGGACTAAATTGCAAATGAATTAAAAGTATAATGGCAAAATGTTAATTTTTCCAAAATATGATTTTGGGCTAAATTGAATGAATTATATATTAAATTGAGTTAAATTTATCCGTATAGATCAAGACAGACCTCGTACGGAATTAGATCGGGGCAAAGGGAAAATCTCAGATTAATCGCCTCCGTATCTACGTATACTCGTCGAGGTAAGTTCGTGTAATTAAATCATGTTTATATGTTTTAAATTGAAATATATATATATGTTATGAATTGTCATACATAATTACCGAGTGCACATCCAAAAATGAACGACGATTACCGAGTTCCGTTTGAACCTTAGGAATCCGTAGGATACAAATGACATGTCATTAGGATTACATGATTTAAGTACTGGTCCTGAACGTCTTACCGATGGCTGAGGTCCTGCATGTGTTGCAAATACTCCACAGCTCGTGTGAGCATACCGATTTATAGCTCGTGAGAGCATACCGATCTATAGCTCGAGTGAGCATACTGATTCACAGCTTGTATGAGCATACATGTACATGAATTAACGGATTACAATTATATGTGAGCTAGCACTTTATGTGTGAGCTATCCCGGGTATCCAACAGTATTCTAAACAGTTCAACGGCCAATATTCTGATACGAAATGATAAGAGTTCGATACGAACTATTACAGGTATATACATGAATTACATGGAAATGTTATTACATGATATATAGAAACTTGAATTGGTTGATACATGTATTTGGAACTTGATCAATTGTTGTATTCATCCATGTTTATTGGCTTATATATGTGTTTACATGACTAACATGGTTGGTGTATATGTGCTTAGGCATTTGGCCAAATTGTATTGGGATATGTTTGTTTACTTACTTGTTATATGACTAAATGGTAAGCTAAATTCTATGTTATACGAACTTACTAAGCTTAAATGCTTACTCTGTGTTATTTTCCGTGTTTTATAGTGAATCGGAAGCTCGTTCGGGTTGGAAGCTTGTCGGAGGTATATCACACTATTCAGCGGCTCTTTTGGTACATTCGGTTGTTTAATTTTGGTTATAATGGCATGTATAGGTATTTTGGCTAATGTTGGGCTATATGTTTTGTTGTGAATATAGCCATTTGATTTGGCTTGTGTTTTGACATATTTTGGTATGTATATAAGTAGCATTAACATGGTTGATGTGTGGCTTGTTTTGTGATATAATGAATTTGTGGTGATTTGGTACTATAGTATACATGACTTATAGGGTGATTTGGTGCTAGTTTAGAATGGCATAATTGGTACCAATTGAGAAGTTTTGATAGGTAAACTAAATGGCATGAATTTATGTAAATCTAGTTGGAAGTTAGATGATCTGTAACACCCCTAACCCGTATCCGTCGCCGGAACAGAGTTACGGAGCATTACCTGAGTTTACAGAACATTTACAGATAATTCGTGGCAATTACTATTCATCTTCTGATATTGTTCATAACGTCCCTTAAATGGACCCCCGAGGCCCAATATGAGCATTAGAATTGAGTCGGGACTAAATCGAGAACTCATAAAAATTTTCGCAAAATTTCAAAAATTTTCCAAGATACAGGGCACACACGCCCGTGTGGTCAGGGCACACACCCGTGTGATCATATGACAAGCCCGTGTCCGACCCCGTGTAACTCTCTGACTTGCACCACACGGCCAGCCACACGCCCGTGTGCTAGGCCGTGTGATTAATTAATTTTTTTTCAAAATTAGGTGCAGGTTTCACACGACCAAGACACACGCCCGTGTTTTGGGCCGTGTAGCACACACGACTGAGACACACGCCCGTGTCTCTGCCCGTGTGCTCAGTTCTGAGCATTCTGTTTCTCGAATTTAAGATTCAGGGGACACACGGCCTATCCACACGCCCATGTACCATGCCGTGTGTCACACACAGTCTAGACACACACCCGTGTGTCTACCCGTGTGGACAAAATAAAGTCATTTCTAGCTTCATTCCTCACCCAAACTTTTACCAATATCCTGCACTAAAACTTAATCCAAATACCAACCAATTCAAGCATTATAATCAAGCTAATTCTATAATTTAACATGATAAATCATTATATGCACACATATTTATAATCTTACCTTGGTTTAATCTATATGTTAAACATAATTTAATCAGCCATACTTAACATATATGTAACTGCCATAGTATGACTTATAAGTATTTCAAAACATACCATTACTAGCCATTCCAATGGCTAGATTACAAACATCATTTTCAAGCCAACAATGGCCAAATTAACCTATACATGCCTTTATACCAAAATAAGTTTACTATTTATACCAAAATAAGCTTGTGGATAGTGTGATGATGCTCTAACCGTTTACCAACCTTCGCGAGCTTCCGAGCACTATAAAACATAGAAAAGTAAACCTAGTAAGCATATTATGCTTAGTAAGTTCGTATAACTGGAATTAAACTTACCAATCCCATTTATTAAAATTAAGCATATAATAACATGTTTCCATCAACTTGGCAAAATTGCCTAAACACATACATTCAATTAAACATGTTAGTCACAAAATTCTCATATACATCAAGTAAACATAGATGAGCTCATCATGTTATATTCTTTCAAGACATTATTCATTTCATCTCATAATTCTCATATCATGTCAAATCAATTGTCCATTGAATCATTGTAATTCCGATGGATACTTAAATAGTACACTCAAGGTGTACAATTCAATAACCCGTCAACTCATAAGGCACTTAATCAGAAAGCACACTCTCGAGCCACATATCATATAACAGGATTACTTGTCCAAGCTAAATCCTGTTTCCAACATATGCTCATAAGAGCTTAATCAGGATTACTCGTCCGGGCTAAATCCTATCTATAACATATGCTCAAAAGGGCTTATATCAGGATTACTAGTCCAGGCTAAATCCTTTCTTTAATGAGGTCTATAGGATTACTAGTCCGAGCTAAATCCCGTCAGCAACAAATGCAGGACCTCATTCAATAAGGGAAATCACATTTGTCCATCGAAATCCAATATTCAAACGGAACTTAACTTTTTTCAAACAATATCAAGCATGTATTAAATTCTTATATTATAACATTCAATTAATTCACATAAATATAAATCACATTTTATACAATACAACATTCAATTCAACATATTTACATGCTCAATTAAGTTACACGAACTTACCTCGATACTTGTTCGCGTATATAAATATACTAATCCGAAACTTTCTCTTTTCCATGATCTAGCCTCGAATTTGTGTTGTCCGGATATATATAAATGAATTTAATTATCAATTTATTACATTTCATATTCAATTAGACTTAATTTACATGTAACACCCCTTACCCGTGTTCAACGCCGGAACAGACATTCATGCAAAACCGGGCCATAAAATTTCCTTCAATTTAAAATTTTTTATATTCCATAATAAAGTCTCTAAAATGGGCCTACGAGGCTCAAAACATACTTTGGGAATGGTCCGGGACCAAACCGAGAACTTTAGAAACATTTGGAAAATTTACATAAAAACTAGGCACACGCCCGTATGGCACAGGGACACGCCCATGTAGGAAAGCCGTGTGGTCGCACACACCCATGTCCCCAGCCTGTGTGATTTTATTTTTTTCATTTTGAACCTACAGGGGTTTTCACACGACCGAGCACACGCCCGTGTCCTAGGCCGTGTCCTTCACACGGCCGAGACACACTCCTGTGTCTCTGTCCGTGTGCAATAACCTAGGTATTTTGTTTATGACGTCAGCACACCTTTTAGGTCACACGACTAAGGCACGCGCCCGTGTGTTAGCCCGTGTGACGAACTTAATTTTTCGCAAATTAGCTGCAGGGGACACACGGCCAGGCTACACGCCCATGAGAGCGGGCCAGTGTGTCACACACGTCCCTAGACACTGCGCCCGTGTGTCTACCCGTGGACAATTATAAGGCTATTTACCAAGCCTTTTGCCACCCTGATAAGCATCCACACTTATACCATTTCCAACCAAACTTAACATGCTATTATTAGACATCTATTTGTCCACATTAAGAGCATTCATGCACCATTTAATAACCATACTCATGTCACACTTCCCACACTTCAATTTCATGCTATCATTCATCCCCACTTAGGCAAGTAAGCTCATTCATGAAAGGCCTCATCATAGACTTATAACACAAACAATATTAGCCACATCACATGGCCTTATACAAAATGATATATCAAATGACATAGACCACATTCTTGGCCAATCAATTATGACACTTACAAAATAACGAAATTCCTATACATGCCATAATTCAATATAAATCTCAATATACCAAAATGTGTGGATAGTGTGGATGATCCTCCGACGATCTCCGTATCCCGAGCTGGCTTGGCGACACTATAAAACAAGGGAAAAGAGAAGGGAGTAAGCTTTAAGCTTAGTAAGTCTATACGTAAACAATAAACATCACCACATGCTTATCAATCAAGAACATTACATACTAATCAAAAACAATTCAGATCCTTGTAGTTGCACTTACTCATTTCAAACCTTACCACATTCCAAATACATATCATAGACATTGCTTACAATTACATGCACCTATAACCCTGCACTTGTCACCACATTGTCACACGTAGTTTCACTTAATCAAATTTTCTCGATGAACACTTCGGAATAATACCGGATACATATACACACGGTGGTATCGCACCACCCCACCAATAATAGTAAATACAAGTGGTATCGCATTACGACCCACCAATAATAGTAAAATACGGTGGTATCGCATTACATTACCAATAATAGTAAATATGGTGGTATCGCACACACCCCACCAATAATAGTACATACGGTGGTATACACCTGACCCACCAATAATAGTACATACGGTGTTCATCCGTATCCTTTTTCTATTCTGAAGGTTCATCCGGGAATTTTTCCCACTTTTCATCGTTTTAATAAATATCAATAATATTCACTCACATTTCACATAAGACATTAATATGTAAAAACATAAATAAAAAGGATGTATCGTTTACATATAAACTTACCTCGATACAAAATGTGTAAATTTGCAATTTAGTCCGAAACCTTACCTTTTCCTCGGTCAAGGTCGATTCCACGTTCTTTTTTATCTATAATGACACATTTAGCTTATTTAATATACACATTATTCCAATCAGTCCAAAATCTTCCTATGGCAAAATTTACAATTTAGCCCCTAACTTTCTCATTTTTTACACTTTAGTCCCTAGGCTCGTAAAATGAAATGTGTTCATTTTTCACACACCCAAGCCTAGCCGATTCATATTCTCTCTTATAGCAGCCCACAATTTTAACTATTTTATATTTTATACACATTATTTCATCTTTTGCAAATAAGTCCTTTTTATCAATTTCACCAAAAATCATATAGCAAAAGTTGTTTATCACACTTCAAACTTTCATATTCTACCACTAGACACCAAAAATGTATGTCATCCATAGGTAAAATTTTAAACACAAGCTCTATCTCAAAATAGTGGTAGAAATAGCTAGATCGAGCTATGAGGATTTCAAAAATACGAAGAATATCAAAAACGGAGCTTGGAGGTACTTACAATCAAGCTTGAAAGTGAAACAAATCCCTAGCTATGGCTCCTTGCAATTTTCGGCTATGGAGGATGAAGATGGACACAACTTTAGCATTATTTTCCCTTTTTATTTCTTTTATTAGTCAAATGACCAAATTGCCCTTCATTAATCCTTTAGTTATTTTATCCCTCTATGGGCATTTTGTGTCCAAATTATAATATAATGGTCTAATTACCAACTAAGGACTCTCAATTTAAAAACCCATCTCAATCAAGTACCTTTATGGATTATAATACACACTTTTCACCCATTGCAATTTAGTCCTACTTATCAAATTGGACATCCAAACAATAAAATTTCTCAACCAAAATTTCACACAAACATTCAATCACTCAATAAACACTAAAACTCAATCGAAATAAATATTTTGACCTCAGATTCATGGTTTCGAAACCACTATTCCGTTTAGGCCCTAATTCGGGCTGCTACATTACATCTTAGGCAAAATTACCATTTTGCCCCTAAACTTTCCATAAATTCCAATTTCGTCCCTAGGCTCGGAAAATGAAATTCATGCAATTTACTCTATATTCCAAGCCTAACCGAAATTTCAATATAAAATTTACAGCACATATTCTATAAAATTCAGAATTTTCTTCAATTTTCACAACTTTACAATTTAATCTCTAAATCATGTTTTCATCAAAAATCACTTTGTAAAAGTTGTTTATCTATCAACAACCTTTCATTTTCTACCATAAATTTTAAATTTTCAACATATTCATCCATGGAAAAATTTCTATACTTTGATAACTTTTCAAATTAATCCCCCTAATAGATAGATTAGACTATCCTGGTTTCAAAAATATAAAAATTACTAAAAACGAGACAAGAAAACTTACCCAATTAAGCTTGATTAGTTTCTTCTCTCTCTCCTAGGGTTTCCATGCAAATTTTGGGGAAGAAGGTGATATAAAATGATGTTAATTCTATTTTAATTATTTATCATCTTTTAATTATTTCTATTTCCAATTTAGTCCTTGCTCTTTTCTAATTTTTCCATGGATGAATCATCAAAAATATCTACTAACTTTTGATTAATGGTCTAATTACCACATAAGGACCTCAAGTTTTGAATTTCATAGCTATTTGATCCTTTTAGCCACTCGAATCCAACTTTTGCATTTTATGCAATTTGGTCCTTTCCGTAATTAAGCACTTAATCGATAAAATTTTCTTATCATAATTTTCATATGACATTCCTATCTAAATGCAAATCATACAAAAATATAAAAATAAATTTTCCTTTCGGCTCGGATTTGTGGTCCCGAAACCACTGTTCTGATTTCACTGAAATTGGGCTGTTACATGATCATTTTGACCAAATTGAGTACATGATTATACATGTTTGCATATATTAATTTGAGGTGCCTAAGGGCATATTGGTTGTATGATATTATACCATATGTATTGTAACAGCCCGATTTTGGGCCTAGTCGGAACAGTGGTTTTGGGGCCACAAATCTGACGAGAAAAATATTTTTTTATTATATTTTTATGGTCTACGATTTCACGAAAAGATTCCGTGAAAATTTTGTTCAAAAATTTCGACGTTTGGGCACTCAATTTAGTCAAAAGGACTAAATTGTAAAAAGTGCAAAAGTTGAGTTCCACATGATAGAAGTGTCCAATTTCTATGAAATTTTAAATTGGAGGTCCTTAAATGGAAATTAGACCATTGGTTAAATTTTTTGGACAAAAATGGACATTAGATAAGTGAAATAGGATATTTTTAAGTTAGGGGCATTTTGGTAATTTGGAAATTAAATGGACTAAAAGACAAAGTAAAAGCCAAAAACCTTTGTCCATCTTCTTCATTGGTCAAATTTAGCATGGGGGAAGCCATGGCTAGGGTTTTCAAGCTTTCAAGATCAATAGTAAGTGCATCCAAGCCCCGTTTTTAATGTTCTTTACATTTTTGAGATCCCCGTAACTCGGTTTAGCTATTTCTACCATTATTTTAAGCTAGGGTTTGTGTTTAAAAATTTACCCATGGATGACATGCATGTTCTTTGATATCTAATGGTAGAATATGAATGCTCGGTGTGTAGTAAACGACTTTTACTAAGTGATTTTCGATGAAATCGCATAAAAGGACTAATTTGTAAAAAGTTGAAAAATGTGTGAATGAATGCAAATTTTGGAATGCTATAGTTATGAAAATGGTTCGTCTAGGCCTAAAATACAAGGAAATCGAATAAAAATCATTTTACGAGCCTAGGGGAAAAAGTGTAAATATGACAAAGTTTAGGGGCAAAAATGTAATTTTGCCATAGTATGAAATGTGATGTTATAGATCAAGGAAAACGAGGTTCGGACTTGGAAAGGGGGGGAAAACGAGTAACTAACGGTTAGGTCCCTTCTCGCCATTTTGGGATCGAGGTAAGTTTGTGTGAAATTAAAGTTACATAATGTTATTATGTTTTTTATTACTTTATACTATGAGAAATATATATTATTTCCATGAAATTGACTAATGATGCCCCGATGAGAGTATGATGAAAATATGTTAAGTTGAAGTCCCGGTTGAACGTTCGGAATAGCAAGGATACTAGCGTCACAACATGAGATAAGGAAGGTCCCATATAAGACCATATCTGGGACATGGCATCGACACCGAATGTAGGTCTCGTATAAAACCATGTCTGGGACATGGTAACGACACCGAATGTAGGTCCCGTATAATACCATGTCTGGGACATGGCATCGGCACCAAATGAAGGAGGTCCCGTATAAGACCATGTCTAGGACATGGCATCGGCACCAAATGAAGGAGGTCCCGTATAAGACCATGTCTGGGACATGGCCTCGACACCAAAGAAAGATCTCGTGTAAGACCATGTCTGGGACATGGCATCGACATCTATATACGATCTCGTATAAGACCATGTCTGGGACATGGCATCGACATCGAGATATAAGATCCCGTGTAAGACCATATCTAGGATATGGCGTCGGCATCGAGATGTGATCCCATGTAAGACCATATCTGGAATATGGCATTGGCATCGTGATACATGTATGATAGATTGAGTATCCTTTGATATTCCGAGTAGTTCGACGGACAAAGAGCTAAGTTTATGCATCAATGACAAAGAGTTAAGTTTATGCATCCATGACAAAGAGCTAAGTTTATGCATCAATGACAAAGAGCTAAGTCCATGCTTATGATGTAAGAATATGTGGGAAATGTGGATTGTGATCATGTGTGAGGCTTTTAAGCCAAATTAAATTGAGAAATGAAATGTTCAAGTTTTTGTTGTTAATGTATAAGTTAAATTGGCCAATGAATGGCTTGTAAATGTTTGATGATGACTAGCTATTGGCACGGCTAACTATGGATATTCTTTAGTGTTATAAGTGTGTAAATGAGAATTAATACAAAGAAAACATGATAGAGTAAAATTAGCAAAAAACTGTTTGGACAGCAGCAGTTGAATCACTTTGAAAATTCACCAAAAATGGTGGAAATTGAATTAGAAGTTGAATAAGATATGAAATTAAAGCTTATTGAGTCTATTTTCGCATAAAAGATACGGTGTAAGCAAAAGAATTTCAGATTATGAGATATGTGAATTTTTTATAAGATAGGGTCAGAATGATTTCGAAATCCCCTGTTCTGACTTTGGAAATTCATTAAAAATTTTACAAAAATAATTAAGGGATAAAATTTATATAATGAGTCTATTTTCAAGAGAAACAAACGGAAACGTCTTTCGAGTTCTTTGCAATGAGAAAATATTTTTTTAGTGAAGAGGGGTCAGAACTGTCAGACAGCAAAATAGGGGAAACTTTAAAGAATAAACTATACTGATTGGCTAAACCAAAAATTCTGGAAATCTTATGACAAAAAGATATGTGAGTCTAGTTTCAAGGAAAATTAGCGGATCTTAATTTGGAGTTCCGTAGCTCCGGATAAAAATAATTTAGTGACTGTAACTCGAGTAGATAGCTCAAGATGAACATAAGTGAATTGAGAAATTTTATGTAATAATGATGGCATTATCTTGAGAACTCAAAATAAGGATTGTTAAAAGCATGGTAATAAATTATTTATTATTTACATACATACTTACTAAGCTTTATAGCTTACTCCCCTTCCTTTCTCATATCATGTAAGGTTTTATATTAGCTCGAGTTGGAGATCGCCGGAGATGCTATCACACTATCAAGCTATCATGTTGGGTATAAGTGAATGCAAAACCTTTTGAGTCTATGGCATGTATAGGGACTTAGTCAATTGTGTATGTGTCATTTGATTCGGCCAAATGTGTTGGTTCATATTGGTTAATGAGTTGTAATGCCTATATATACGTGTGTGCTTATACTAAAGGTTTTATGTGATGTGGTTATGTGTGTTTGGGATGGATGGATTGAATTTGTGTTTAAATATGTGCAAATGAGGGTGCCAAATGGTTTGGTAAATAGCCATTTTCTTGGCCACACGGGCAGAGACACGGCCGTGTGTCTCAACCGTGTGGAGAACACGACCCCGAGACATGGGCATGTGCCCAGGGCGTGTGAAGTCTGCATTTACTTTTCGATATTTAATTTGTCACACGGCCTAAGCACACAGGCGTGTGACTTGGCCGTGTGACCCAATTTTGTTGATGACGTCATAAACAGAGAGTCACACTGGCTAAGGACATGGGCGTGAGTGACCACACGGCCTACCCACATGGGCGTGCCCCAAGCCACACGGACGTGTGACCCCTGTTTTGATGAAAAATTTTCTAAGTTTTTGTATGTTTCTGGTTGGGTCCCGAACCACCTCGTATGTATGTTTTGGGTCTTGCAGGCCTATAATAGGGACGTTATGAATATGAATGAAAGGTTTTAAGTTTGAACAAAGATTTATGAATCGATATTTTATGATGAGGTCTGTTAAGTTAGGTAACGCCTCGTACCCGGTTCCGGTGTCGAATACGGGTAAGGGGTGTTACATGTATATGGCGTGTTTATCCTTGATTTGGATGCCTTGTTATGGCTTGTAAGTATGTGAAATGTTGTGTGTAGGTACATGCCAAATTGGGTGAGAAAAATGGCTTGTAAAATGGCCTATTTTTGTCCACACGAGCAGAGACACGGGTGTGTGTCTTAGCCATGTGTCCCCTGTAGCTTTCAAAGGGTTGCAAGTTAGGCTGTTACACGGCCTAGCACATGGCCTGGTACATGGGTGTGTGAGGTTATTTCGAAGGGTACACGGCCTGGCACACGAGTGTGTGGCTTAGCCGTGTGACCCAAGTCAGTGATTTACATGGGCACGGACACGAGCTGGGACACGGCCATGTGTCCCTACTTCGAATGTAAACACAGCCTAAGACACGGGTGTGTCTCCTGGCCATACGGCCGTGTGACCCCTACAATGTTGAAAATTTTCACTATTTTCTGAAAAATTCTCTGAGTTTTTTATTTAGTCCCGACTTGTTTCTAACGCATATTTAGGGCCTCAAGGGCTCGTATGATGGACAATATGTATGTTTTGACTTGGTTTTAATATGTTTATTTCTATGATATGAAATGTTTAAAATTTCTATCCGTTTGAATTGTAAATTCCGGTAATGCTCTGTAACCCTATTTTGGCTACGTAATACGGGTTAGGGGTGTTACAATAGAGGTCGTTCATGTGTATAGAGGGGGTCCCTAGGAGTTCATGCCTCAAGGTTAAAGTAGGGTACTCTTGTGTTTAAGTCTAAAGTTAAATTGTAAATAGATGCTAGGGTTACCAAAGTACCAAATTGTAAAGGTTTGTTTATCGCATGATAGGAGTTTTAATAGATGTTACATCGTGTAATTTAACATTTTCTAATAGCTTAAGTAAATTAGCTAAAAGACTGTTAAATGACAGGATCCTTGTGACACCTGGTACCCAGACCCAGCGATCGGGTCGGGTAGAGAGTGTTACAATTAAATTATTAATGGGTGGAATATTGTATGCTATATGAATAAATATAATTAATTACGTAAAATGTTTATATGTACATGATGCGGAGTAAGGAGGGATATACCTTGACGGGGTAGATGAAGATAGGAAAATATTTGCATAATGGAGGAATGGGCAGATTGAAATGGGATACAATGGAGTTTGGTTGCATCATGGAAGGTTATTTATTGGCTCGCTAGAACAACACCGTGATGACGGTTTATCGACTCTATGGAGTGACACCGCGACGGCGGTTATCGACTGGCTCACTAAAGTGACACCGTGACGACGGTCTATCAAATCTATGGAGCAACACCATGACAACGATTATCGACAGGTCCTTCGGGGCAACACCATGGAAACAGTATTTAGGTCCTTCGAGGCGACACCTTGGCAGAGGTTTAATGATTCCTCAGAATCGGGAGTCCGCCAGGACATTAAACCAGGAGTTCCGTCAGAGCATGAAAGGAGAAGTTACTGCTAGACTCGTGCAACGAGTAGCATGTCAGAATGATCGTGGTGTGTCTGAGAGCACGGGAAAATAAAGTGATGATAAGGTTCTCCAGGATGCAACGCATCCACCATTATGAACCCGCTTGAATTGATACGAAACTAACATTGACTGAGGAGATACAACATGGATAATTGTAGTTGAAAACCCAACCAAAAAAGAAGCCAGGGTAGGGGTAGTTCATCAAAAAGACCTCATGGAAGAAAATATCCACCTAAGGCTGAGTGATTAATTAAAAGTCTGCTAGAGATTTACAGAAAAGAAGGTTCGATTAGGACTACGTTGCGCTAGAGAGTCCGTAGGGACTCATTAATGAGGGAGTTCGCTAAAAATTACCTTGGGTAGAGAGTATGCCGGAAAGTAGTGAAATAAAGGGGAGTCCATCAGGGCCATATAACAAGGGAAAGACCATATGAGAATACCAAGGGTGGAAACGGTCAAGGGATACCTGAGATAGAGATAGTCCGCTAGAAAATTATATATTGGTTGGAGTATCTTAAAGACTGGACTAAGGTGAATAAGTACTTTAGGGTTACATCAGGGCACAAGTCCACTAGGAAAAAGAGGGCGTTGTTCAGTAAGATGAATATCCTATTTAAGCAACAAAGGGTGATATTAAGAAGAGACCCTAGTCGAGAAAGGGGATCAAGCATTGGCTACTCCCAACAGGCAGGCTATTGTCGAAATGGAATGACAAATCCTTATGGGGTTTAGTGTGAATTAAAGGGATCAAGGTAAGGATCCGTGATTTTAAAGAATAATTGGTTAAACGGCAGTAGTTATCGACAGCCCAGAATGGTGAATATGGGTTGTAGTGAAGAGGTCTATCAAGAAGAGTATAAGGAAAGTTTGGAACAACGGTAAAATTGGTCAAGGCCCATAAGAGATCATTCTTAAATGGACTATGGTTATAATCAGACCAGCGGTTGTGTCCACCAAAGGTTGACTGGGAGAGAGCAAGACATTGGCCACACCAACAAAATTTGTGAATCCTCCCACAAGATTCAGGGAATTTTAACTTGGTGCATAAAATCTCATCTTCTTAAATTTTTATGCATTTTTTTCATGGTCACTTATGTACAGATCTCACTAGGCTCTTTCGAACTTACAAGATTTACTGTGTATATGCAGGGTGGATCAAGACTTGGGAACTGAGTGGAGGGACCAAGTCAGACTCCGCCAAACTCTAGAGATGGGTGCGGTAGCTGTTTCATGTATATAAAGGGGCACCCCTAGATGCCTCAGGGTTTAAGTTGATTATATATGTATTCGAGTTTTAATTTAAAATTTATAAATAGTTATTGGAATCAAAATTGTAAAGATTTATCAATAGTTCTATATAAGTTTTAATAATAGTTAGATTTTGAAATTTAAGTTTTTTTATGTAATTAAAGCAGAATTCAAAATATCGTTAACTTATTTGGGTTTTTGTATCATCCGATACCCGAACCTGACAATTGGGTCGAGTATAGGGTGCTACATGATACTCGTAAGTGTCAAGGTACTCCTAAAAACGTATTGTGAGAAATAACTTTCTTACCCACTTATATTAATAAATAATATAAAAAAATCTATAATTAGAAAGTAAAAATAACCCTCTTATGATCCATTGATGAAAGAAAATGAGTGATTGAAATTCAAGAGTAGACTTTTTTTTAAGTTGGAGAAATTAATACACTAAACTAAAATAAAGGTAATTTTGTCTTACCATTTTTCTTGCTTTCCATTTATATAAAAATATAACTTTTTCACCATTATCAATGGATCCACTTTCCATTGTTTGTGAGAAAGTAAGACTTTGTTTGGCTTCTAAAAATATTTGTTGTTTTTATTTTCAGAAGTCTTCATTTTCTTTTTCTTTTTTTTTTTAGAAATTGAATAACACATTTGATAAATAGAAATAAAAAAATACTTTTAATAATGAAAACACATGTTGATAACTATTTTTCTCTAATAGAAATAAAATAAAAAAATTGTATTTATATAGATACGATGGGTACTAGATTTAATATTAGAAAAACTGCTAAAAAAATATTTTTGCGCTTATATGGGTTTGAATTAAGGTCAATTCATCTAAAGTTAAAAACCTTTATTTTCATCATTTTTATTTTTGATAAAACATTTTTAGTAAAAATATTGAAAACAACTTTTTGTTATATTAATTTTCACATATTTTCATTTTTATTTTTCAAATATCATTTTTAAAATTTTCAATCAAACATATTTTCTTCAATGTTTTTCATTTTCCAAAAAAAAAAAACAAAAACAAAAATGACTTCTATTTTCTGAAACCAAACGCAATTTAATTATTTTTCCGTTATATCCTAAAAGAGCAAATCATTTTTTATATACCCAAAAGTCTAAACCACATTCCAATTAATGTGATATTTTAAATATATTTAACTATTCCTGTTTTAGATTTTTAGAATAAATATTGATACATAAGGTGTTTTTTCCCATTTATTGTTAAAGATTTTTAAATATTCATGTTAAATTTTAATTGAAAAATAATTATTTAATATAGCTAAGACACGTCATTGTAATTAAATTTGGATATATTAAACTTTTTATTTCTACTAATTAAATTTAATTAAAGTAGAACCCATCAACCCAACCATTTATAAGAAAAGACAAGATGAGAATAATTTTTTTTCTCAAATAGGAATTATTACGTAAAACTTAATTTATATTAAGAATAACCATTTTTAATAAAAAAATATGAAAATAATTAGTTGTGTGATATTTGGCATTTAGTTAAATGATTTTTTAAGGTAATTAAAATCATTTTTAGACATATCATTTTCCAATTAGATGACATTCAATCCATAGAAATGAATTAATCTAAAGAAGGATTAGTTATGAGACATTTGGCATATAACAGAATAATTATTTATAAACATATCATTTTTTTATTTAACAAATAAATTATATTTTGAAGTAGATTGAATATTAGTTAAATTACATTGGTATTTTTATTAGTGTAAGAGGACGTGGGTTCGAGTGCGCTGAAATATATTATCCTCCCATTTTAAGGATTAGGAAAAATTATAAATAATTTTAGGCATTATATAAAAAAAACAGATATAATAACAATCTATAATTAGATTAATGTTAAAAAATTATATTTTAAATATTATACATATTTATATACATTGTAATTTACAAAATTGAAGAAAACTGTAATTGCGAACCTTAAACCTTACTCCTTAAACTGCGAAGATAAAAATTCAGTTACTTATTTCTCTAAATTGTCGGCTTTTAAAGGAAAACAAAAAAAAAAAACTCAATTCTAAAGAAAAGAAAATGTAATATAGGTACTCTATAGGACTTATTGTTTTTCTTTATTATTTTACTATTACATATTTAATGTAATTAATTACATTTAAAATGTTATTTTATATAATTGTATTTATTTTTATTTTTTAACATTTTTATTTTTTTTATTTTTTTATCTTTTCGATTATCGGATGGCATTAATATTTTTATTTAATTAAATATTTTATATTTTTTTTCATAATTATATTCGTTTCATAATTTTTTAAGCGTTATTTATTTTCAAGCATCCATTTTTATCAATTAGAGAGTATTATTTAGACATGAACGCTGAGCATTATTTTCAAGCGTCCTTAATATTTTTCTTCTTTTTGTTCTCTTTGAAGAACATGTCTACGGATTGGCTGCTTTTTTCTTTTGTGTGTGTTGCAGTTGAGGTGAATTCGGCATATATGCCCAAAAAAAAATTGGCAAAATAGCTCGGTATTTTTGAAATTGGCAAAAATTGGTTGTTTTTTTTTTCTTATAATTATTCCCTCAAACTTATGTATAGTATTTATAAGGTATCATCTTCGAGTATTCAAAAAGCTTGAACTCGTAACTGCATATTGACCGTCAACTGGGCCCCCAGTTATACTCAAACTCATTACCGCATAATGACCGTTGATCAGGACCTCTACTTAGACTTCGCCCCATGACCGTATAAAGTATTATCACCCCAAAACCCCACTTCCAAAGGATGGATTTCTAAAGTAATGGTCCCATCTCGACACAACATATGAAATGTGTGTTTCCAAGCGTTATCGCATCACCAACGACTCAAGAATACCTTAAAACTAGCACACTCTCTACCTCAAACAAAAATAAATATTTTTGACGAAAAATTTAAACACTGAAGCAAGAGGAAAACCGAGAGAGAGAAATTTTGTAAAGGGGAGGGATGGTGGTCGAGAAAGATGATGGAGTAGGGGGAGAGCCCCCTTTTATAGGCACTGGGGAGGGTGACATTGAAAGGAAAAAAAAAACAAGGTGTGCTTGAAAATGCGTCTCAAAAGACGCGTTTTCATCGAATAATAACTTCAGTTCAGTAGAAAACTTACCTGGGATTCCCGAGGCGCAGGGCATCTGCGCAGGCTTTGGAAAAGTGGTGGAGGGAAAGCGCGCCCAGCTAGACGCGTTTTTCACTGATATGTCAGGGAAAGCGCGTCCAGCTAGGCGCATTTTCCCTCCACCATGTCAGAAAAAGCGCGTCCAACTGGACGCATTTTCTCTCATCCATTTGTCCAAAGCCTGTGAAGATGCCCTATACCCGGGAATCTCGGGTAAGTTTTTGAGCACTCCTCGAGCATACATTATTACTCGATGAAAATGCGTCTCAGAAGACGCGTTTTTAACATATCCCTCCCTCCCTCCTTGTTATTTTTTCTATTAAACTACTGAAGTATTCAATACTAAGACACAAGTAAATTTGACTTTTTAAAGAGTTGCATTGCAAGTTTCGTCTCCCATTTCTTTAAATAACCATCTGAAGATTGTTTAATTCTAAATATTTAATTTATTTTAAATTGAGAAACCAATTATCGTAGGGGAGGAGATGAGTCGACGAGTCAAATCCATAATTTATTACAACGATTAAATTTACAATATGGATATCGAGGTAGTATTTGCAGGAGCCCAATCAACGAACTTGGCTTTCAATTGTAGTATTCAATTGTGTGAGCTACAGACAATAATTAGGAGGAAAGTGAGGGAATCAAGCCAGAGAAGAATTTTGAGCTTGAAATGTAGATATTTGGCCTCACCGGACGCCATTAAGTATGAACTCTTTGACGTGAAAGGTTAGATGGAGCTCGAGGAGGCCCTAGATCTGCATTGCTCAAGTGGAAATGATATACTTGAGTTATATGTCAAGTTTGTCAAGGTCGATGGAGCTGGTCTGTCTTCGACCAATGTTCTGGGTCATGAAGGAACCGAATAAGAAGCAGAAAGTCTTACGACATGGTTGTGTGGTGGGTTCACTGCTTTCTTACAAAGCTCTCATTACTATGTCTCATAATCATAAATGGAAAGACATTCTTCGGTTTCAGGCATCAATTTTAACTTCGGCGGCCATTCCATCCATCAGTTAGGGTATCTCTGGTATGTCATCAACCTACACCTATTGGCATTCCGGTGGAGATTCTGACCGTGACGTGGAGTATAGAAGAACTGATGATTTACTCTCTATGTTCGGAGCCGACGAAGGGACATTCAACCCTTTGGATGAAAATGAGAATGAAGATGCAGCTAAGGAAGAAGATGCAAGCACAGACGAAGGGGCAATGGATGGTGTTGGTGGATCTAAATCTGACCCCGATCCAATTTGGCTGTCCGGGTCAGATGGTTCAAAAATAACACTTTTTTTCTTAACCAAAGCAGGTTCCAACTGAGTTAGAACCTTGCGGTTTTGACGGTGACGGTTCAGACAATGCTCCAAAAATAGATTCACGATTCAAGGCATACGAACCTCTGACCCACATACATAATGTCAACCTCTAGACTAAGGGTGGGTTAGATTTTTTGGGGCTCCCGCACAGAAGACCTAGCCATGCAAGTTCTTCGTCAAATGTCAGGGAATTAGAAGTTGGCATAGAGTATTCCACCAAAGATTCTTTTCTTGCTGTAGTGAAACAGTTCAGCATCAAGAATGGCGTGAACTACTATGTCACAAAATCCCATTGGAGAAATTTGAGGTCAAGTGCTCAATACGTGACGACAGGTGCCAATGGAAAATCATGGCATCTTTTCGAAAGAAGACGGGGTTGTGAACAATAAAAAAGTATACCGATCAACATACTTGTGTTGTCACAGGTTCGTTATGCAATCACCCGATATTTTTATGTGACCTAACAATGGTCTCCGTATTTGCAATAATGTAACTTTGACTCCTCATATTGCAGGTGTAACTCAAGATCATCCAAAGCTAGACTCTGACATGATAGCTGACATAATTTTACCTATGGTGAAAGCGAGTCCTAGGATTTCCATGTCAATTTTGATTGTCAATATCTGTAGCCAGTACGATTACACGCTATCATACTACAAGGCATAAGTCACAAAACAAAATTCTATAGAGAAGTTGCATAACGGGTGAGACAAGTCATATAATGATTTGTGGTAATGGTGTCAAGTACTGGATCAGTACATACTAGGTTCCGTAACCGATCTGAAAATGCATCCAGCATACTTTCGTGATCATTTGGTCCCTAGGAAAAAAGTTTTCCATAGATTCTTTTGGACCTTCGATCAATGCAGAGAAGCATTTTGGTACTACAAGTCATTGGTACAAATTGATGGCACCTGATTGTATGAGAGGTATGAGCATCAATTGTTGATGGTTGTTGCCAAGGATTGTAATTGGAGGACTCTACTGATAGCATTTGCAATAAAACCGAGAGAAAAGGCAGATGAAAGACATATACGTCATGTTGTCCTGTAGCCCAACATATGCGCCATCTCCGACAGGGTACCCAGAATCTTAGTCGTAATTGAATGACATGGTAGCCTTTGAGATCGTACACACCGTATGTATTGTATAAGACACGTGTAACGCCCCAAATTTTGGGCCTAGAAGAAATAGGTTTTGAACAAGGGAACAGTTAGGAGACTGCGCATAAATATTTAGTTGTGCAAGAAAGTGACATAAATGAATGTCTGCTTCAGTGATTAAGTGATTTAGGAGTGTTTGGAAGTGTTTGAGAAGTCAGGGGTTTAATCCTTGGCTTAGGCAAAAATTTTATTTTAAGTGAATAAAACCCTTGGATCTAGATAGTAGGTTCTTAAATTATTATGGTTAAAATATGATACAAAAGAGCTTGTGGCCTAGTGGCAAGGTGGCGTGTTGTGTAACTGTGAGGTCTAAGGTTCAAGTCCTGGGTTGCGCAATGGAGTATTTATTTTACTGCTTGAGCTGTGTAGGTAGTGGAGTTGGACTGAAACACAGCTAAGGAGAGTTTGAATAGAAGTTGAATAGAGTTGTTGGGGGAGTTGAAGAGAAATCGGTGGAGTAATCCAAGGAGGGATAAGGGGAGAGATATGAGGAGAAAATCAAGGAGTTTGATGGAGAGGAAGTGTTTGTGCCGAATTTGGTCTCTAGGCACTCAGATAACCGGTTTTGGGGGTTTTTGGGTTGTTTTCTCTCTGTCTGCTTCGGTTTCGGTCAGTTATCTTTTCACCTTTTGCTTTTGGTGCCGAATTTTGGCTAAGACTTCGAGTACCTCTCAGGTGTTCGTTTTCTTTTTCTGCTCTTTCCTTTAATTCCTTTTTTTTTGTTTGGCTGAATAGCTCTTTGGTTCTTTCCTCTGCCGAATCCTCTTTTCTCTTCCCCTCTTCTCTTTGTTGTTTCTTTTCTCTCCTCTACTTTCCCAAACCTTGATCGAATAGTGTTGAGTAGTTTCGTGTTGCATTTTTCTTCTGATTTGCTCTTCTTCCTCTACCCCTTTTTGGTCAACTGGTTGTCGAATATTACTTTTCTCTCCCTCTTCATCTCTTCAATTTTGTTTTCGGCTTGACAACTATTCTCTGACGGTTCGAATTCCTCGAGAAGTGAAAGAGTTTCAGGTGAGATTAAAGTCGTCGAAACCTTCCTCTCATCACTCGATCAAAGGTAAGTATGTAGGCTAGCATTCTAAAGTGTAGGCCAATGCTTTCTCTGCGATCTCATGTAAGTTATCATGTGTGGATTTAAACCACATGAATAAACAATCCTGTTTATTAAAATCCGTTTATAATGCAGATATCCGTCAAAGAGATTGTAGTCAACCTTCGTCAGTGGTATAAGTGGGCTAAGCCACATTTGTCAATCGAGGTTTTGGTGCTCGTGGATCTTGGTGCATTTTCACAAGTAGGTGTGTATTCACACTGTTTTGACTATAGTACGGCAAAAGTCGAAAAGCCGAAAGATTGGGCTTTGAGGTCACATGGGCGTGCAAATGCTCGTGTGGTCAAACCGAGCCCATGAATTACGGGCGTATGATTGTGGAGGCCTCCATGAGCATTTTCATGGGCTTAGGCCGTATTGGGCCACGTTGGGCCAAAATGGGCCGTGTGGGCCCAATAGGGTCGTGGGCCCCACACGGATGAAATCCACGATTTGTGGCATATACTGGACTGGGCTACGTAGGTCTCATAGCCGTGGCAAAATCTGGGTTGAACGGGCCGCACGAGCGTGTGGGCCCACTTGGGCCGAGTAATGGGCCTTGTGCCCATTTACACTGTTATGACCATTTAGGTCACCGGAGTCGCTCGAGGTGACTGCGAACCTCCCGAGAGGTCGATATCTGCACTGAGACCGTAAAGTAGGTAAAATGACTTAAATACCCTAATAGGGTAAAATGACCGAAATACCCCTACAGGGTAAAATGACCGAAATACCCCCAAAGGGTAAAACGACCGAAATACCCCCATAGGGTAAACGACCGAAATACCCTCAAAGGGTAAAATGACCAAAATACCAATGATCGAAATACCCCCATAGGGTAAAATGACCGAAATACCCCCATAGGATAAAATGATCGAAATACCCCCATAGGGTAAAATGTCTGTTATACCCCTAGGAGATGAAATGACTGTTATGGCCTTATGTTATGTATGACTGATTTGCTCTATGATATGTACGACTATGATTGAGCATGAAATTTTGCATACACGTATGATATTATGTCACGACATATAGCATGGGGATGGGTTGTTATATTGAAGGAAGTGTACTGTACTGATAAGGTCGCACGGGTCACCCAAGACAATTGTGGACCTACTGATGGCTATATGCCATTTATTTTACTGGCAGCTTTGTTGCAATACTATTTAGTGCCGAAACCGGTGCTAATCTTAGTGTGTCTGACTGGGTGGGTCGATTTTATCCCCACATGGTGTGTTTGGTGAGACGGAGTGGTGTGTAGAGGCTGGATTGGGTAGGAATTACATTGCATATCTCGCATCGATTAATGATACTAGATCATTCTTGCATCGATTAATGATATTACATACTCGTTCCTTTGCATGACCGATATCTCTGTATTCTTTGTTATGGGCCAATGCCCCATTGATACTATTCCTGAAATTGGGCAAAGGCCCTACTGATTACTGGCATTGTGATGGGCTCAAGCCCAATCGTTTCTTATTCTGAGAAAGGGCTTAGGCCCACACCGAAATGCTGGGCGTTATTTATTGCAGGCTCGTGCCCAAACGCATTTATCTACTATTTAATTGATGTTTGCTTGTTAGGGATTACACATCGAGTTTTTCGTAAACTCACCCCTTTGTTTAATCGTATAGGTAATCCCGATCGTAGGCGAGTCGGTCTTTGCGAGGACTCGATGATGGCCACACAATCGCATCAGCTTTCATTTTTAGCTTTCGATTTATAAGTAACTAAATTTGGGTATTTTTATGTAATAAGGCCTCTTTAAAGTTATAAACTTTAAATTGGGGTTTTTATTTATTTAGTTTGATATAAACTGCTAGTTGTAGAAAAAGACGGGCTTTAAAAAGGTAACTGTTTTCAAAGACACCACATTTTCGTAACATTTCCTAAAAAAAACTTCCGCAATAAATGAGATTTTAAAAATTAATAACGTTTTAAAAGTGATTAGCTTTTAATGATGCACGCTTTGGAAATGAACAACCCGTTTTGGAATCACTGTTTAATAACAAAATGATTAATTGATTTTGAGGATTTCAACGACAACAAGTTTTACGCTAAACACTTCAATGTGACACCGCCAGATTTGGCCATAATGTCTAGGTCGGGTTTGGGGTGTTACAACATGTCAACTCTAACTACATGGAAAAATATGGTTTGGATAGTTAGCGAGAACAAGTCATTGACATGGGTGTGTAGTTGCCACTATTTCCACAATAATGTTATAACATATACAGTGTTTGCATTCATGAGTATACTATTATACTTTGAATTTTCAACAGGGTATGAACTCGTCCAACACCTTTTCCATGAAATGTTCGATAACTTGCACGCCATCAATAGCCACGGTGTGGCGTACCATACTAACATACCTTTCAACCAGTGGACACAATCGTATGACGGGGATCTACGATATGGGCACATGATAACGAACCTAGCACAATACATCAATTTCGTATTAAAGGGGACGCGTCATTTGTCGATAACCTCGATTGTGAAAGAAACATACTTTTTCTTAGCAGCCTTACTTCCAAAGTGGAAAGAGAAATATGCAGGATAGATAGTGGGTGATCACATTTGGTGTGAGGATGTCATAAAAGAAATTAAATAAAATGCAGAGAGAGCAGACACTATGTATGTTGTGTGTCACTCGTGTTCAAACCTATCACTTTAGGTCACGAAGTACGTTAAATCCAACCAAGATATTGTCGGGGAAGCATACCATGTTTCCCTAATACGAGGGACCTACGATTGTAAGATATTCTAGGCACTTCGATTCCCATGCGCACATGTAATTGCTGCATGTGCGTAAGCACAAATATAGTAAACATCATATATTAACGAAGTGTACAGACTAGAATGCATGTACAATGTATAGGAATCTAAATTCCCACAGATCCTAGATGAGAGTATGTGGTCGCTTGTGTCGAGCGCCCCATTCGAGGTGGTACAGAATATTCTATTATGTCGCCACTCAAAAGGTTAACCGAATTCTACTCGGATACACAACAATATGAATGTTCGAGAGAGGACCAATCAATCGAGGTTATGCAATTATTGTAGGAACTCAGGGGCATACTAAGGAAACATGTCCACAGTTGGGGGATACATTAAGGACAACACCTTGTTAACACATTTTATTCATTTTTTACACAATTTATTCATTTTTATTATACACAAATTTATTCTTCGTCTTTTTTTTGTACAAAATATGTTCATTCTTTTATATACCCTATTGAATCGTTGATATATAATTATCTATCAACTGCCATGAATCGCTTGGTCACATTACATGTTTTACTTTGAATTTTTCATAGAAATAAGTTATAGATAATTTTACCCCATTTACTATTTTGTTTGCCAATGTTGAAATAATGAATAAGGATAAACCTGGTGTAATGGGTAGGTTGAGGCTCTCTTTCAAGGTATCAGATTTATTTTTTGGATATAGTTTATTTAATATTATTAAATTATGAGTTGATTTACACTGTAATAATTTACCTCTAAAAATTTATAAAACTATCATTAAATGTTGATATCAATTATTATGGATGGAAAATTCCTATACAATATACATTACAATTTAACAAAGTGAATTATGAGTTGCAACACAAACATAAAAAAATAACCATATTTTATTGATATCAATTATATTTACATCAAAAAAGTAAAGGAAAAAAACATCATCAGTGCCTTCAGGCCAAATGTGTGTCATAGGATGGTGGTCGATGGTTGAGCATAGGATTTCCTTGTGCAAGTTGGGGTGGCGACTCCTCCTCTTCATCATCTTCATCTTCACCTCGAATCCTATCTTCATCTTCATATCCTTCTTCCATTGTTGAGTGTGGTGTCATCCTAGCCTCTCATCATGTCTCCTCTATTCTACGAGAAGGTGGTTGCAAAGATGAGTCACTTTGATAAAACAATGACGCGAAGGTGTTTGAGACACTATCGGCGGATAAATGTAAGATGTCGCATAAGTCGATTGCGTATAATATCTGGGAATTGTTGTTGTTGGCAGATACGTCGACATTGGTGTCGACATTGATGTCATCATTAGGGCATAATGTACTGGGACGGAGATGCCGCAAAAAACACACTTAGAGGAGGTGTAGAAGCATGGTGATGCGGTGGTGCATAGTGTGGTGCTTGTGTAAAATACATGGGGTTAGTGAAAGGAACAAGAAAATATGAAGGGAACTGACTGGGATGTGGTGCAGACATCAATGTCCCTTGTTGGGTTGGAACTGATAACAAACTCGTCGGGCCACGTGCTCCAGACCTACGATTCTGGGGCGGTCGTTGTAACAGCCCGTTTTTAGTCAAATCGGAACAATGGTTTTGAGACCACAAATCCAAAGTTGAAATAATTATTTTATTATTATTTTAATGTCTGTGGCATGATAATATGTTTGTGTGAAATTTTCGTTTAGAAATTTTACCGATTGGTTGGTTAATTTGATAAAAAAGGACTAAATCGCATAAAGTGTAAAAGTGCTATTCTATTAGTTAAAAGTATCAAATGCCTATGAATTTATAGTGGAGGCCCTTATGTTGTAATAAGTCCATTTATAATGTTAGTGGACATTATTGGACATGTGTTAGGTGAATTTAATGTTTTAATACTAAGGTTATTATGGTAATTGATAATTACAAATGATAATTAAATAAAAAAATACATAATTTGTATTCATCTTCTTCAAAAGAGAATACAAAATCGATTCTTTGAAAAGCAAAAGGGCTAGGGTTCGGCAATCTCAATTCTATCAATTAGCTACGTATTTTTTATCCGTTTTTAATGATTTTTATGTTTTTGAGATTGTTGCTTCGTATTCTAGCTAGCCCGTACCCTAGATTTCGAAACTGTTAAAGATTTATCATGTTGCCATTTTTGAATGCTTGAGTAATTTGATGATTTATGATAGATTTGGAAGGTTTAATGTTAGATTAATAGCTTTTATAAAGTGATTTTTGACAAAAATGTCAAAAAAGGGATTAAATTGAGAAAATGTGAAATGTAGTGGTTAAAAGTGTGAATAAATTGAAAATATGGGCTGCTAGTAACTTGTATTAAATTCGTCTAAGCATGGGTTTGTACTAAATTGCATGAATTTGCAATTTTATGTGATAATGACTAAATTGTGAAAATGTGAAACATTAGGGGCAAATGTGTAAATTTGCCAAATTGTAAATTATAGGCTAAATTGAATAGACCGAATGCTGAATGTGCTAAATTTAATAAAATATAGATCAAGATAAGCCAAGATCGGGATTAGATCGGGAAAAAGGAAAAGTGGACGAATAGTCGATAATTTCCATCAGAGCAACTTGAGGTAAGTTCGTATAATTAGAATTGAATCTTTAAATACTTGTAAATTATTTGAAATGAAAGTATAATCAAGTAAATGGTATTACTGAATTTGAATGCCTAATTGATGAGAATTATTGAATACCGAGTCCCGTTTGAACTATAGAAAGTCGTAGGATACGAGTGACATGTCACTAAGGTTACCGTTTTGGTCGAGATCCTGCATATGTTGTGGACTCACCACAGCTCATAGGAGCTTACCGATATATCAGCTCGTAAGAGCTTACTGTTTTTAGCTCGTCAGAGCTTACCGTTTCAGCTCAATAGAGCTTACTGTCCATCAGCTCAATAGAGCTTACTGTCCATCAGCTCAGGAGGAGCTTACTGATCATAGCTCGAAAGAGCGAAATTGATAATGAATTGACGGATTACTGATTTATACATGTAATGTATATCACCCGAGTATCCCTCGATATTCTAATAGGTTTAACGGGCATAAATTATGTTATTGGTTATGTGAAAAAGCTATGTGTTTATATGAACGAATTATTGTTTATATGATTGAGAGTGAAATGTTACAAATGATGTACGTGATATATGAATTTGATATGATACAATGTATTGAGTATTAAATTGAGATAATGGATGATTACATGCACTTAAGTGACTAACTTGTTGATGAATGCTTGTGTTTAGGCATTTGGTAATTGAGTTGAGTATACCTTATTTATTGTCTTGATTATGTATAAATGGTAAGTTTAATTCTGAATTATACGGGCTTACTAAGCTATAAAGCTTACTCTGTTTCTTTTTCGTGTTTTATAGAGGTTTGATAGCTCGCTCAATTCGAATAATGTCAGAGATACGCATCACACTATCCAGTTGCCGATTGGTACCTTTGAACTCATGGATATATGTAAATATGGCATGTATAGACTAGTTATAAAGATGATAGTTATGGTTACTTGAGCTAGTGATTTTGGTACATGTTGTGGTATAAGATATAGCCATTTGATTTGGCTTAACTTGGTATAATGCTTTGGTTGCGTATAAGTATTCAAATATGTGTATGAAATGTTATGGATTAGCTACATATTGAGTTATAAAATGTTGCAAATTATGCTTGTTCAGGTATGTAAAAATAAGGTGGCAAAATGGCTTTCCAAATAGCCTATTTTTGTCCACATGAGCGTGTGTCTCAGCCGTGTGTGAAACATGGTCAAATTACACGGCCGTGTGTCCCCTGGTGTTGAAATTGAAATGAAGTCAGTATACTCCACACGGTCTCACACACGGGCGTGTGATCGGCCGTGTGGCACAAGTCAGTATACCCCCTAATTGGCACACGGTCTAGCACACGGGCGTGTGACTTGGCCGTGTTGCATAAGTCAGTATACCCTACAGCCTAGCACACAGCCTAACACACGGGCATGTGTGGCCACTTCGAAGGGCACACGGGCTAGACACACGAGCGTGTGGTTGGCCGTGTGACCCAAGTCAGTAACCTCACTTGTTTAGACACGGGGTAAGACACGGGCTGGGACACGACCATGTGCTCCCATTTCGAATGTCCACACAGCCTGTGACACAGACGTGTCTGGTGGCCGTGTGAGACATACGGCCTGGTCACACGGGCGTGTGTCCCCTATTTTAGAGAAAAAATTTACAAGTGTTGAAAAATTTCTCGAGTTATCGTTTTAGTCCCGAACCACTCCCAATGCATGTTTAGGGCCTCGTAGGCTCGTATTAGGGACAAAGTGATTGAGATTGAATGATGATTACATATATTGATTAAATGTATGAGAAAAGTATGTTTAAATGTGTTATATGTCTGGTAATACTCTGTAACCCTATTCCGGCATTGAATACGGGTGAGGGGTGTTACAGTCATCGTGGCCTCAAACGAATTTGCCTATGCCTCACCTCCATTGACAGTAGATATGGCTTCCCGACGAGTCTAAACCATGGCTTGTACTCCGTAAAGGTCATCGTATCCGTTGCGAAAAAGGTTCACGCATGGGTATGAAATCATTCCTAATATTCCAAATGTTGATATATTCATTGTGAAATTCCCTCCAATTTTCGTTAGTTTTCCCCCACAAATCAAGTCTGTGCAGTGCTTCGATGTCTTGCAGTGGTAGCGGAATATTTTGCCTCCACTTGAACTGTCGCATCATTCGATTGGATTCATGCATCTCTATCGTCGTGTAAACTACCAAAGACACCTTCACTTTCCACATACTCTGATTGGTCAAATATTCAAGTGGGATGTATTGTATGATTGTCGGGTCGACGTATGTCATCCATTCAAACTGTAGTACACAATTATAAATCTTGTTATCTACAAAATATTAAATTCGAAATCATTACGTAGTTATTATATGTTTGAAAATTTTAATAACTAACCTTGACTTTCGAGCGTTGATCTAACAGCAACCGGATATCTTTGAGTTGCTCCGGTAGTCCCACATACCTCGGCCCATGGTTCCACCTACACAAACAATATGTTAATTTGAACAAATAATAAATAAACAGAATTTAAGATGGTAACTATATTATTATCAAATGAATTTTACCTTGTCACCAATGGGAATGTATAAGGGGTGTCCACTCGGGGACGTAAAAATGGTAGTCGCCACCATGCCCATGACTGCAACAAGAGCAGGCAACCACCGATTGACATCTTATTCGGTTCTGTTGCCCGGTACAACTCCTGGTACAATGTGGCCAACACAGCTGATCCTCAACTTAGTTGACTACATTCTTTGAAGTCGACGAGACGTAGTAGCCACCTTATGTGTGCAAAATTTCAAGATTTATCGGGCATTAGAATACCCCTTGTTAACCTCAGGATGAATGTCCAGGCGTATTTTTCTTTTTCGGAGGTAGTAATGTGATCATCAAGTTTATCGAAATTATCTTCCAACTATTTCATCTCTATCCGGCCACCTTGAAACTTGTTCGGCACCTTCCCTAAAAATGCCTTGCAAAGGTCCTCCTTACCAGGAACGACCATTGCCCCCGTAACGAATGGCCCGTCCACCGCTAAAATGAGTTGTAAAGTTATGTTCTTGAGCATAATTGTATACTCATCTCATGGAAGATGGAATGGATGTGTTTCAGGTCTCCATCTTTCCACCAACGCGTTGATAAGTGTGGGATCCAATTTACAACCCCTAGCATACGATACACATATAAGAATCCCGCATCTTGCAAATGACCATGAATTACATTGGGTGCACTCTTTAATAAATTGTGTATAAACCCCTCCAAAACCCAATCATCTGACTATTTATATCAACAAAATAATTTAAAATTTTAAAAACATTAAAATTAACTTAATTAAAATTAATAAAAAATTCATACCATTGCGAATTGTGCGGCGGAAAAGTACTTGTCGTCGAAACAAATAAGAGAACTTGCAGTTTGTGAAAATTAATCAAAATTAATAATTTACAAAATAATAAAGTAAAACTAGAATATTTTTACACAAATTTAATGGAAAATTTGGAACTAATCTTGAGAGAATTGAAAGAATTGTATTTAAGTGAAAATAGTGAAAAATGACTTGAGTATATATAGGAAAAAAATTATTGTTGGATCATTTATAATTTTACTGTTGGCCGGATTTGAAATTTAATAATTGGGAATTTACTATTGCAGGAAAGTGCGTTCAGTGTCTAGTTGGACGCGCTTTCACACTCATTCTCTCTAATATCGGCCAATTTTCCTAAATTTTAAAAAAATAGCCTATTTGAGAAATATATATATTTTTTTTTAGCATATTTCCCTTATTTAGCGTTGCAGTTGTTTTTCATTTTTAGCATTATTTATTTGGTGCTTTTTATTGTGTTATTACATTTCTTCTTGTTTTATTAAAGGTTTTCTTTATGTGAAAAGTTTTATGCATGATATCTTTTTATTGTGAAATAAGTCATGTCACTACCAACACATCAAGTGAGTTTGGTGGTTAAGATTGATATAGGTCATAGCTTTAAGTATGTTCTTTGACTTATATATGTTCATTGATACATATGTGTTAAATTCTTTATCGAGAAAGCTTAGATCATATTTTGATCCATGTCTCAAGGTGGTTTTTCTTTTTTCTTTTGTTGTCTTGGTTTAAATCTGTCAAAGGTTCTTATACTTTTTGATATTTAAAATTTAATCATTCTACTTTTTTATTTAGAAATTTTGTTCTCATCGTCTAATTTTGTCGTTAAAATTTGTTAATACTGGAGTCAACAAGGGAAGGATGCAAAGGGAAGGAGAATGGTTGTTGAGAAGGTTGATTCACCCAGTTTGGACAGAGAGCCGGAGGCTATAGAGAATGATGGTGGGAAAAGTTTGAAGGCTAATGGCTGGGAGAATCTTGAGAGAGTATAGGCTTAGTATTCTTGAAGGGTCGATTCCCTCTTCATCGTTCTTGAGGTATTTATGGGTAGGAGTTCCGTGTAATATGGCGTTAATGTGTTGGACTTGTCATCTGGCCGGAGCACATGGGAAGAATGTCTTCAATGGGATGAGGATGTCTGTGATAAGACAAATCTTGTCCTTCAACTTGACTCTGATGGGATAAAACAGTTGAACCCACGTGATGTTTAGTGACTAAACAGTTCCATGTTTCCAATGAAGATCGAGCCATTTGTTGCCCAGATAGTCACTTCATGAGGGTGAGTTCACAGGCCCGGCTTACTGATGGCCGACTTATTGTTCAGACATCTCCTAGGTTTGGCACGTGTCTTGCCGTGGATGGGGGTATAACAAAGTTAATGATGTCAAAGGTAAAATCACTTTTTTAGCCCTCAACATTTACAATTTTTTTGTCAAACTGGTCCTTACCTTTAAAAGTATATAGAAAATTTTTTTTTTTCATATTTTAAATAAAAAACATAAAAACTTATAATTTATAATTTTAAAAATGAAAATTATAATATGAAAAAAATAAAAATAATAAAAATAAAAATGATTTTTAAAATACAAAAAAATCTAAAATTCAATGTTATCTAAACCAGACTGTCTACTCGGATTCAAAACTGATTGGGGTATCAGTCTGGTGAGAGTTTAAAAAACCGATTGACCCGTTAATTGGTATGGACTAATTGAACCGACGGTTGAACAAGTTTTGAATTAGTCTGGCAAATTGGTTCCCAGAACGACTAGTTCAAAACAAATAAATTATTAAAAATAAAAATATTAAAAATTTTAAAAACTGGTTCAACTGCTGGTTCAACTGTTTGTAGCCTAGTTCAACCGATTTGTACTGTTCACGGGTCAACCAATTTATAAAATTTTTTAGCTCTCAACATTTATATTTTTTTGTCAATTTAGTCCATACCCTTTGAAATTATGTAAATTTTTAAAAAAAAATTAATTTTTTTATATTTTAAACAAAAAAATAAAAAGTTTAAAATTATATTTTAAAAAATGAAAAATATTTAAAATTCAAAAATAAAGAATAGTTTTTAAATAATATTTTAAAAATATAAAAAAAATCCAAAATTCAATGTTGTCTAAACTGGGTTGATTGAACCAAGAATCAACTAATGGCAGAGCTAGAAAATTTTTTTGGGGGGCAGAATTAAATTGTATATTTTTCGATAGTAAAAATACAATTTCACCATTTTAATAGTTTATATCATTATAATTTTTAAAGGATTAAATCAAATTTTTATCATTTTTGAGGGGTCAAAGTGAAATTTTACCATTACTAATTTAAAATTTTATAAATTATAAAGAGCCTAAATGGAAAATTTTCAATTTTAGGGGGGTCGGGGCCCCTGCTAGCCCCCCTTGGCTCCGCCACTAGAATCAGCTAATGTATTGGTCTAATGAGTGGTAAAAAAAATGATTGACCCGCAAACTGGTACGAACTTGTTGACCCCGATTAAAAATCAATGGAACCGATTTTATAATTTTTTTTAATATTTTTAGTTTTAGTTTTTTAATAGTTTATTTGCTTTGAACTTGTTGTACAATCGTTTTAGGAATCAATTAGTTAGACTAGTTCAAAATCAGTTCAACTGCCAGTTCAACCAATCCGTGCCAATCCGATACTCCATTCGGTTCCTAGTCCAATCGGTCCGACTAGCCGGTCCAGTCAAGTTTAGATAACATTGAATTTTGTAATTTTTTATATTATAAAATTATTTTTTATTTTTTGAATTTTAAATTTTTTTATTTTTTAATAACTTTTTAATCATTATTTTTAAATTTTTATTTTTATTTAAAACATGAAAAACAATAATTTTAAAACTTTTTTATGTATTTATAAAGATAAGGATAAAATTGACAGAAAAGTGTAAATGTTGAGGGCTAAAAAATGATTTTACCTTTGACATCGTTAACTTTAACGGCAAAATTAAACGAAAAGATTAAGATTTTTAAATAAAAAAATACAGGAACGCAATGTTTCAAAATTAAAATATAGAAACTAAATTTTAAATTTTAAAAGAGTAGAGGAATCTTCTTGAGTAAATTTCCCAAAAATGTCATTATTCAAAAAAAATTACTAGATTAGGCTGTATTTTCTAAAAATTACGGGACTAGGCCGTTTTGACAGAAAAACGTTGGAAGCGCTTTCTAACCCCAATTTTTTTTTTTTATTTTTTTGGTGCCACCTCTCATGAAAATAAAACTTACAAAATAAATTTTTATATAGACCTCAAGCCTCATTTTCTTTATTTTCTTAAGCGATGTGGGATATGAGTCTATATAGGCTCATAATCCATTTGCAGTTTGTTCCTAGACAACGTGAGATTGCTTACTCTTTTTTCTTTGGTGAATTACAAGAGGAGGGCAAAGCCTTAACAACAACGTGACTAATGCGACTCAAACCCAGGCCACGCTTGGGGCGATGAACACCATGACTATCAGGCCAACACACGGGATTCATATTGCTTACACTACACCAAAACAGACTTTTAGCGGCGTTTTTTTGGGCCTTTAGCGGCGTTTTTAAGCGCCACTAATAGTACTCGCGGCGCTTTTAAAAGCGCCGCAAAAAACGCCGCTACAGAAACCGCCGCAAAAATTAGTGGGACTTTTACGCTTTTAAAAGAGTAATTACTCTTTTAACTAATAACATAAGATTAAATGCTATACATATTATCATCAATACGCAAATAGACTATGAGCCTATATAGACTCATATCCCACACCGCTTAAGAAAATAAGGGAAATGAGACTTGGAGTTTATATAAAGACATGTTTTGTAAGTTTTATTTTTACAAGAGGTGGCACAAAAACAAATTTTAAAAAAAATATTGGGGGCAGAAAGCGCTTCTAGTTGGAAGCGTTTTTCTGTAAATCCGTTGAAAGCACTTTTAGCTAAAAGCGTTTTCATTATTTCAGTCTAGTCTCGTAATTTAAAAAAAAAAACCTAATTCCGTAGTTTTTTTTAAAAAAAAAACGATAATTTTGGGAAATCTACTCTATCTTCTTAATATATTTAAACCTACAGTCTTTTGTTTTGTGGTTTTGTTTGTTTTGCCTTTGAGGAGTGTACGAGAGAGCTTAGATTTCCTTTTACTTGGCCTCTGTCCCTTTTATGAAAGAAATGTTCTTTTTATGAAAAATAATAATCTAATACTGGTTGTGAAGTATATTTAGACATAAGCCTGCTATAAAATAAAAGAAAATTGACAAGAGCTCCTTATCAATTTGATTATTAAAATAAATAATAACTTATTATATGGCATCATTTATATAATAATTTTGCATAAGAGATATTAGACTATCAATTTTTTTTTTTGAAAAATAAAAACAAATTACATCAAATTAATTGTTCAAAAGCACCACAAGCTTTATCTTGTTGAAGAGCTCCCAACACCTCATTAGGCGGCACATCGGAAATTTGTAAGCTTGACTTCCATACTAAGCAAAGCTTAGCCAAACAGTCCGCAATTAGATTTTTTCCCTTTGGGCACATATCTGACCTGACACTGTCCTTTAGAACGCATAATCCTTTGAACCTGTCTAAGTACTGTGATGCCTGAGTCTTCCAACCCCTTATCTGTCAAGGTCTTAGCCACATCTGAATTATTTGTCTAAACTGTGGCCCATTTGTATCCTTTATTTAACAGAATGAGGATCCCATCTAGGATACCCTAGAGTTCTGCCTCAAAAGGAGTACAACTACCTAAGTAGCGATTATATCCCAAAATCCAGTTGTCTGCCTGATCTCGTAACACACCACCAGAGAAGCATTCCTAGTGGCTAGCTCCACTACACCATCAGAGAATAGGTGAACCCACATTCCTTCAGTGTGTGTTTGGTAACACACATTTAGGGAATTGGGCTTATAAATGTTCCGACTTGATTCAAATTGTTGTGCCCAACTAAAGGAAGCTTTGACGGTTTCGTAAGTTGACCAAGTAACGTTCTGAAAGATGAAGAGATTTCTATTCTTCCAAATTCGACAACTAATTAGACCAAAGAGACATGACCAAATAACTCCACGGTCCTGCAATTTCATGTGACAACAAAGATTAGAAGAAAACCAAGTTTGAAAAGGGTTAGAAAAGAACTCGTTTTGCTGTTCAATTGGGACAACATGCATACACACTTCTTTTGCAATCGAACAATCTCGAAGTACATGGAGAGTATCTTCTGTTTCATGGCCACATAAAGGGCAAGAGCTGTTGTAACCCAATCCTCGCCTGGTGCATTCCGAGTTAGTTAGTAATCTCTGCTTGTAAGCAAGCTAAAGAAAAAAAAAACCAACTCTTTGAGGTCCTTGATATTTACAAGTATTCTTCCAATGGATATCTCTGGGATTCCAAGAATCTTGTTTTAACGACTAGAATGCGCTACGAACAGAAAAGGAACTTGAAGTCGAGGAAGCCCAAATCACCTTATCCAAGCCCGAATCAGGATGTGGAGGAGGAATACTTACTATTCGTTGAATCACCTCGTCAAGTAGCCACACACGAAATAGATCAAGATTCCAAGTTCCATCAGATGTAACCAAATCACTAAGGATGCAATCCAAATCTAAATTTGCACGAGCATGAATATGCGAAATTAAGGGGCCAATTCTCGGGACCCAAGAATCCTTCCAACATCGAATACTGTTACCACTACCCACTGACCAAGCTAAGTTCTCACATAAAAAGGACCATACCTGTAACATCCCCAAACCCGGCCTATTCACTACGACCGAATCTGGTTATGTTAGTGAAAATATGTTTCTTTACTTAGAATTTAAAACATGAAAATTTATTATCTTTGGAAAATCATGTCCATTTAAAATTTATTAAATAATATTAGCTTGTTGAAATCTTCCGAATTAAAACATTATTATAAGTTGCTACAATATGAATCTTTTGCGAAAATATTCCTAAGTGTGGTGTAAACTTCAGCATTAATAAATAGAGTACTTTAAATCAAAGAGGCCCTTATTACATCAAATAAAATTCCAAAATACTGATATAAAATACTTAAATAAAGTAAAACATCTTCTGTATGAAAATCTCCTTCTGCATGGGCCACCTTGTATCCACTCCAACCCGGTCCGATCAATCATGACTCCTGCGATGTTTAAAAAAAAGTTGGGTGAGTCATACAGACTCAGTGTGTAAGTTAACCACTGAAATCCACCCACATGCTTAGCCACATAATATCCCAATTATCAAATGCAACAAGTAATATATATATATATCATTTTAACAATTACCACCATCTGGGCTTGGCCCACATTCAAATCACACTCAAATACTGGGCTAGGCCCATTTCTCAATAAACCAAATATCAACTGGGCTTGGCCCATTTCCACGTACGTTCCCAAAACATACCTATCCACATGTCATATTGGGCTTGGCCCATTTCCATATCAATTCATAACGAAACCATGCAATCATGATACCCAACCCAACCTAGGGTCCATCCGCTACACACCCCCTTATCCAGCCTACCACACACCAGGGGACTATCGAGTCACCCTCTCCTTTTCCCTCCAAAAAGGCAACCAATGCCATCCACGATGTAGCGTATAGCTAACATCAAACCACGATGGAGCACACAGCAATCCATCAAGCCACGATATGGCATAAAGCCCATATCAATCAAGGTAACCACGCGAACTAAATCGCAAAGATCCACAACGCGACCTCGATCAGCGCCAATCCACGATGTAGCACAAAGTGACATCAACCACGTGCTCAAGTACACCCGCACCTTCTTTCAAAACCCACCCATGCACATGTAACATAATATGATGCTGAGATGATGCATGTACATGATATTCACAATCATAGGCATGCTCACATAGTTAAAATCAATTATCACATATTAGCCAATTTGCTACTAACCTCAGTCGTCATCATACCCCTTTAGGGTATCCATTACACATATGGCAATCGCATTCATTAGTAAACATATAACACAACAGATATCATACAAATCCCGGAAACAATGGTCTAACCACACACCTTATTACTAGGAGTTCTAGACTCTCGATCCTCGACGCTATCGTTTAGCGAAACTACGGCTATTTGCCTAACGCTTCTTCTTGTTGGCCCACACCGTGGCCAATCTCGAAAAACAGAAACGGATCTCTTCTTGAACTTTGGGATGGGAGCTTTCCTTGCCCACTTTGACCGGTATTCGCCTCCATCGAAAGTCACTTAATCGAAACAACACGATTAATCAACGAAGTCATAATCAACTAATTCTAAGTCACTTACTAATATCCTTACCGAAATAATCTGAGATCCCGAAGCTTCCCTTGCTCTTGTCGATATGCCCTTAGATGATCGAATCCAAGAGACTTCCTCAATGCTTCCTTCTTTCGGCTACACACAAGAGAACATACTTAATGGCACTATGACATTCGGCCATGCCAAAACTAAGGCCAACCATTCGGTTTTGGCCACTACAACAAGGAATTCATAAATCGATTACAAAGGCGAACATACTTACCACTCTTGCTTAAGATTCGGCCAACCACACTAGGACACCGAGGAGATTTCGTCTTCAAGCAACAAAGAAACACCTAACACTTTCGGCCAAGGTGACAACTAAATATGGGAAGGGAATTTCACACCAAGAGGGAGAGAGGCAAAAGACTTGATGAAGAATTAGCACTCTACCCTCCCCTATTTATAGCATTCGCCAACCCCCTTGAAGTCTCCAAGATTTGGCCAACACCTCACTAATTCAATTCCATTTGAATTAGTTAAAAACAACTTGAATTGTTCTACTATTATCCCACTTATCAAAATAAAAAAAAAACCAAATAAATAATAATTATCCCTACTTAATCTAATTAATAATAAATAATAAATAATAAATAATTATCCCACACTTAAATAGATAAATAAATAATAATAATAAAAAAAAATAAAACAAAATCCCATACTTAATATAACTAAGTAGATAAATAAAATACTAATAAAAACCCACCCTTATCACTCCTTCCAGCCGAATTCAAGAAGAACTAAACAACCCACCCATGTGCCGTCCAATCTTTACCAAGCTGCTGCAAAAATAAGGGTGAAATAAAAATAAAACTTCAATTGCACAGCCTTGGATTCGAACCTGGGACCAACTGCTGCACGCCTCCCTCCAAAGCCCCAGGCCACTCGGCCACTTTGATTTTTATGCCATAAAGCCCCAACATTTATTCTTAAACCCTTTCTACTCCAGCCCATAACCACCAACAAAAATAAAAACGCCAAATGCTTCTCCGGCCCCTCGAAACCGCGACCTCTCCTCCTCTCTCCGCGCTAAGTAGCGCCCAAGAGCCACTTCTCCCAATTGGACTTTCATGTCCATCAACTTGGACATTTATTCTTAAGGCCTACTTAGCCCAGTCTCTTGACGCAAAAATAAAACCAAAATGCTGCCGCTTGGACTCGAACCCTTGCTCACTTAGGCGCCACCTTCCAAAGCCCCCAAGCAGCGCCTCAATCGCCACTTTGCCAAAGTTTTTCTTGTGTCATAAACTCCCCTAAATTATTTTAAGGCCTTCCTGCCCCATTTCCCCTTTTTACCCCAAAAATCTAAAAATTTTCTAAGGCATTCTTTGCCTTCTAGGGTTCTCCAAACCCCTAAAAATCTATCCAACATGACCATAAGCCTACCAACTGCTCGAGTTATGCTCCAAGCGCATAACCCCTAAATCAGGGTGTTACAATTCTACCCTCCTTAAAAATAATTTCGTCCTCGAAATTACTTTACTAACTAACGTCCATACAACCTATCTTACCACCTTACGCTTATGCTGCGCACTCTGATCTTACTAAGGCTATCGTACCTACAAAATCTCTAAATTCATGCTCAAAATTCGAAACACCTCTCTTAGCAACACAGAAAAGGCTAACTCATAAGCAAACAAAGTAATTAAAGCATGTACCAAAGCAAAGAAGCTTACCTAATATCACAACCTTGGTTGATTCCGACTAGAACCATTCCTTCCATGACTTGAACCACGACCCCTCGTCGCTTGAGGACAATTCTTAACTAAATGTGCCTTAGATCCGCACCGAAAGCATTCTTTACTATTTCCCCAACACTCTCCTGTGTGAGGTCTTCCACATCGAACACAAGAACGATTCCGATCCATTGGTACAAGTGCATGCACAGGATTCTGATCTTTGGCCTTTTCTTGGACATTACCAAACGATACTGACGGTCCAATATTTCTCTTATTCTCGCTCCTATTCTTTTCTCGGTTTTCTCTTATAGTCTTCTTAACCTCTTCAGCGATCCGAGCTTTCTCTACTAGCACCGCGAAGTCTCTCTCCTCCTCTGCGGAGCAATCACCATTCGAAGTTCATCTCGCAATCCGTCTTCAAACCGGACGCACCTCTCATAATCGGTGGCCACAATTCCCTTAGCATACTTGCTAAGTCGCGCGAATTCGCTTCCGTACTCGACTATCGACTTACTTCCTTGTACTAGATTTAGAAACGCTTTCCTTTGCGAGTCCAAATAAGCGCTCCTACGTGCTTTCCTTCAAACTTAACCTTAAAGAAGTCCCAATCTGCCGATCGATCTGCGGTACACTTTGCTTGACAGCGGTGAGCCACCAACGATAAGCTTCGTCGCGAAGCAACGAAACAACACCCTTTCGACTTTTCTTCATTGGTGCGGTCCAATCGTCCATGATTCTTTCGATTTGCTTCTAGCCAATACTCCGCTACGTTCGGAGCTACTCCAGATATTCCTCTAAAGATCTCACCTCCGTTCAATCTAAGCCTTTCCGACACTGACTTTCGAGTTCCATTTCCTTTACTAGCTCCTGCTACACGTTCTAAAATTCGTAACATGGCCCGCGACACTGCGTCATCTTCTTCTATCCGATCTTGCCCTTCTACGTCCACGGTGGCGGCACTTCACTTTCGACCCATGGCGGACCCTATCGGTTCCGATCTTTCGCCATTCTACCTCTACTGGTCCCCTAGAACTCATCTCTCTTGTCGCGATTTAATCTGTTTAAAAAGTTTTATACATTAGAAATTATTGTTTCACTATTTTATCCACGAGTAATTTTATGCAATGAAGTTTCCGAGAGTAGTTCTTTCGAGCAATCAAGTTTCCTTCCTACCCGAGGGTAATTTCGTCATTTTCCCTCAGGGTATTTTTTTAGAAATTTTAAAACTAAGGGTTTTAAAGCAGTGAGGCAAATCCCTTTCGGGTTTTAATAATGGGTTTAGCCTATGAACAAGTCCTCTTGGTTAAGGTGAACCGTAGCTACGCACTGGTAGGATTCCAGCGAAGAGGAGGTGAGTCACTAGGGCGCTTAAGTACTGTGCTCTTCCGATCCACTCCTAGACATGCGCACAATGGTTACCACACCTTAACTCGGCGACTTAATCACGAGTTTTGTTTAGTAGCTTTAAGTTTTATGCATATGTTTGAGTAGACTAGTCCTAAGGTTCAACAGATCCTAGTTCACTAATCTACGAGCCCAACCAAGCCCATAACAGTTCATATAACAAATTACTTCAAAAGTCCGAAGTACTTACCTGGTGGACTTCGGGTCGGAGGTACAGGTGCCATGCCAGAATACCTGAAAACCTTTTAATACAACCCATATCTTTGAAAAGCCCATTTTGAAAATGTTCTTGGGCCCAAAACCCTCAAAGCCGAGTTTTTGAACCAGGGCTCGATACCAATTTGTAACATCCCCAAACCCGGCCTATTCACTACGACCGAATCTGGTTATGTTAGTGAAAATATGTTTCTTTACTTAGAATTTAAAACATGAAAATTTATTATCTTTGGAAAATCATGTCCATTTAAAATTTATTAAATAATATTAGCTTGTTGAAATCTTCCGAATTAAAACATTATTATAAGTTGCTACAATATGAATCTTTTGCGAAAATATTCCTAAGTGTGGTGTAAACTTCAGCATTAATAAATAGAGTACTTTAAATCAAAGAGGCCCTTATTACATCAAATAAAATTCCAAAATACTGATATAAAATACTTAAATAAAGTAAAACATCTTCTGTATGAAAATCTCCTTCTGCATGGGCCACCTTGTATCCACTCCAACCCGGTCCGATCAATCATGACTCTGCGATGTTTAAAAAAAGTTGGGTGAGTCATACGGACTCGATGTGTAAGTTAACCACCAAATCCACCCACATGCTTAGCCACATAATATCCCAATTATCAAATGCAACAAGTAATATATATATATCATTTTAACAATTACCACCATCCGGGCTTGGCCCACATTCAAATCACACTCAAATCTTTGGGCTAGGCCCATTTCTCAATAAACCACATATCAAGCTGGGCTTGGCCCATTTCCACGTCACGTTCCCAAAACATACCTATCCACATGTCATATTGGGCTTGGCCCATTTCCATATCAATTCATAACGAAACCATGCAATCATGATACCCAACCCAACCTAGGGTCCATCCGCTACACACCCCCTTATCCAGCCTACCACACACCAGGGGACTATCGAGTCACCCTCTCCTTTTCCCTCCAAAAAGGCAACCAATGCCATCCACGATGTAGCGTATAGCTAACATCAAACCACGATGGAGCACACAGCAATCCATCAAGCCACGATATGGCATAAAGCCCATATCAATCAAGGTAACCACGCCGAACTAAATCGCAAAGATCCACAACGCGACCTCGATCGGCGCCAATCCACGATGTAGCACAAAGTGACATCAACCACGTACTCAAGTACACCCGCACCTTCTTTCAAAACCCACCCATGCACATGTAACATAATATGATCTTTGAGATGATGCATGTACATGATATTCACAATCATAGGCATGCTCACATAGTTAAAATCAATTATCACATATTAGCCAATTTGCTACTAACCTGGTCGTCATCATACCCCTTTAGGGTATCCATTACACATATGGCACTGCATTCATTAGTAAACATATAACACAACAGATATCATACAAATCCCGGAAACAATGGTCTAACCACACACCTTATTACTAGGAGTTCTAGACTCTCGATCCTCGACGCTATCGTTTAGCGAAACTACGGCTATTTGCCTAACGTTTCTTGCTGTTGGCCCACACCCTGGTGGCCAATCTCGAACAGCAGAAACGGATCTCTTCTTGAACTTTGGGATGGGAGCTTTCCCTTGCCCACTTTGACTGGTATTCGCCTCCATCGAAAGTCACTTAATCAGAACAACACGATTAATCAACGAAGTCATAATCAACTAATTCTAAGTCACTTACTAATATCCTTACCGAAATAATCTGAGATCCCGAAGGCTTCCCTTGCTCTTGTCGATATGCCCCTTAGATGATCGAATCCAAGAGACTTCCTCAATGCTTCCTTCTTTCGGCTACACACAAGAGAACATACTTAATGGCACTATGACATTCGGCCATGCCAAAACTAAGGCCAACCATTCGGTTTTGGCCACTACAACAAGGAATTCATAAATCGATTACTAAGGGCGTAACATACTTACCACTCTTGCTTAAGATTCGGCCAACCACACTAGGACAGGAGGAGATTTCGTCTTCAAGCAACAAAGAAACACCTAACACTTTCGGCCAAGGTGACAACTAAATATGGGAAGGAATTTGGCACACCAAGAGGGAGAGGCAAAAGACTTGATGAAGAATTAGCACTCTACCCTCCCCTATTTATAGCATTCGCCAACCCCCTTGAAGTCTCCAAGATTTGGCCAACACCTCACTAATTCAATTCCATTTGAATTAGTTAAAAACAACTTGAATTGTTCTACTATTATCCCACTTATCAAAATAAAAAAACCAAATAAATAATAATTATCCCTACTTAATCTAATTAATAATAAATAATAAATAATAAATAATTATCCCACACTTAAATAGATAAATAAATAATAATAATAATAAAAATAAAACAAAATCCCATACTTAATATAACTAAGTAGATAAATAAAATACTAATAAAAACCACCCTTATCACTCCTTCCAAATTAATTCAAGAAGAACTAAACAACCCACCCATGTGCCGTCCAATCTTTACCAAGTTGCTTTGCAAAAAATAAGGGTGAAATAAAAATAAAACTTCAATTGCACACCTTGGATTCGAACACAGGACCAATCACCACGCCTCCCTCCTCCAAGCCCCCCAGCCACTCGGCCACTTTGATTTTTATGCCATAAAGCCCCAACATTTATTCTTAAACCCTTTCTACTCCAGCCCATAACCACCAACAAAAATAAAAACGCCAAATGCTTCTCCCCCTCGAAACCGCGACCTCTCCTCCTCTCCAGCGCCTAAGTAGCGCCCAAGAGCCACTTCTCCCAATTGGACTTTCATGTCCATCAACTTGGACATTTATTCTTAAGGCCTACTTAGCCCGGTCTCTTGACGTAAAAATAAAACCAAAATCTTTGCCGCTTGGACTCGAACCCTTGCTCACTTAGGCGCCACCTTCCAAAGCCCCCAAGCGGCGCCTCAATCGCCACTTTGCCAAAGTGTTTCTTGTGTCATAAACTCCCCTAAATTATTTTAAGGCCTTCCTGCCCCATTTCCCCTTTTACCCCAAAAATCTAAAAATTTTTAAGGCATTCTTTGCCTTCTAGGGTTCTCAAACCCCTAAAAATCTATCCAACATGACCATAAGCCTACCAACTGCTCGAGTTATGCTCCAAGCGCATAACCCCTAAATCAGGGTGTTACAATTCTACCCTCCTTAAAAATAATTTCGTCCTCGAAATTACTTTACTAACTAACGTCCATACAACCTATCTTACCACCTTACGCTTATCTTTGCGCACTCTGATCTTACTAAGGCTATCGTACCTACAAAATCTCTAAATTCATGCTCAAAATTGAAACACCTCTCTTAGCAACACGAGAAAAGGCTAACTCATAAGCAAACAAAGTAATTAAAGCATGTACCAAAGCAAAGAAGCTTACCTAATATCACAACCTTGGTTGATTCCGACTAGAACCATTCCTTCCATGACTTGAACCACGACCCTCGTCCCTTGAGGACAATTCTTAACTAAATGTGCCTTAGATCCGCACCAAAGCATTCTTTACTATTTCCCCAACACTCTCTCATGTGAGGTCTTCCACATCGAACACAAGAACGATTCCGATCCATTGGTACAAGTGCATGCACAGATTCTCGATCTTTGGCCTTTTCTACGGACATTACCAAACGATCTTGACGGTCCAATATTTCTCTTATTCTCGCTCCTATTCTTTTCTCGGTTTTCTCTTATAGTCTTCTTAACCTCTTGATCCGAGCTTTCTCTACTAGCACCGCGAAGTCTCTCTCCTCTGCGGAGCAATCACCATTCAAGTTCATCTCGCAATCCGTCTTCAAACCGGACGCACCTCTCATAATCGGTGGCCACAATTCCCTTAGCATCATCTTGACTAAGTCGCACGATTCGCTTCAGTGCTCATTATCGACTTACTTCCTTGTACTAGATTTAGAAACGCTTTCCTTGCGAGTCCAAATAACGGCTCCTACGTACTTTCCTTCAAACTTAACCTTAAAGAAGTCCCAATCCTGTCGATCTGCCGGTACACTTTGCTTGACGGTGAGCCACCAACGATAAGCCGTCGCGAAGCAACGAAGCAACACCCTTCGACTTTTCTTCATTGGTGCGGTCCAAATCGTCCATGATTCTTTCGATTGCTTCTAGCCAATACTCACGCTACGTTCGGAGCTACTCGAGATATTCCTCTAAAGATCTCGGCTCCGTTCAATCTAAGCCTTTCCGACAATCGACTTTCGAGTTCAATTTCCTTTACTAGCTCTCGCTACACGCGTTCTAAAATTCGTAACATGGCCCGCGACAACTGCGTCATCTTCTTCTATCTGATCTTGCCCTTCTACGTCCCACGGTGGCGGCACTTCACTTTACGACCCATGGCGGACCCTATCGATTCGATCTTTGCCATTCTACCTCTACCAGCGTCCCCTAGAACTCATCTCTCTGTCGTCGCGATTTAATCTGTTTAAAAAGTTTTATACATTAGAAATTATTGTTTCACTATTTTATCCACGAGCAATTTTATGCAATGAAGTTTCCGAGTAGTTCTTTCGAGCAATCAAGTTTCCTTCCCTACCTGGGGGTAATTTCGTCATTTTCCTCTGAGGGGTATTTTTTTAGAAATTTTAAAACTAAGGGTTTTAAAGCAGTGAGGCAAATCCCTTTCGGGTTTTAATAATGGGTTTAGCCTATGAACAAGTCCTCTTGGTTAAGGTGAACCGTAGCTACGCACTGGGTAGGATTCCAGTGAAGAGGAGGTGAGTCACTAGGGGCTGCTTAAGTACCGTGCTCTTCCTGATCCACTCCTGAGACATGCGCACAATGGTTACCACACCTTAACTCGCGACTTAATCACAGGTTTGTTTAGTAGCTTTAAGTTTTATGCATATGTTTGAGTAGACTAGTCCTAAGGTTCAACAGATCCTAGTTCACTAATCTACGAGCCCAACCAAGCCCATAACAGTTCATATAACAAATTACTTCAAAAGTCCGAAGTACTTACAGTGGACTTGGCCTGAGGTACAGTGCCATGCCGAATACTCAAAACCTTTTAATACAACCCATATCTTTGAAAAGCCCATTTTGAAAATGTTCTTGGGCCCAAAACCCTCAAAGCCGAGTTTTGAACCGGGCTCTGATACCAATTTGTAACATCCCCAAACCCGGCCTATTCACTACGACCGAATCTGGTTATGTTAGTGAAAATATGTTTCTTTACTTAGAATTTAAAACATGAAAATTTATTATCTTTGGAAAATCATGTCCATTTAAAATTTATTAAATAATATTAGCTTGTTGAAATCTTCCGAATTAAAACATTATTATAAGTTGCTACAATATGAATCTTTTATAAAAATATTCCTAAGTGTGGTGTAAACTTGACATTAATAAATAGAGTACTTTAAATCAAAGAGGCCCTTATTACATCAAATAAAATTCCAAAATACTGATATAAAATACTTAAATAAAGTAAAACATCTTACGTATGAAAATCTCCTTCTGCATGGGCCACCTTGTATCCACTCCAACCCTGGTCCGATCAATCATGACTCCTGCGATGTTTAAAAAAAAGTTGGGTGAGTCATACAGACTCAGTGTGTAAGTTAACCACTGAAATCCACCCACATGCTTAGCCACATAATATCCCAATTATCAAATGCAACAAGTAATATATATATATCATTTTAACAATTACCACCATCTGGGCTTGGCCCACATTCAAATCACACTCAAATACTGGGCTAGGCCCATTTCTCAATAAACCACATATCAACTGGGCTTGGCCCATTTCCACGTACGTTCCCAAAACATACCTATCCACATGTCATATTGGGCTTGGCCCATTTCCATATCAATTCATAACGAAACCATGCAATCATGATACCCAACCCAACCTAGGGTCCATCCGCTACACACCCCCTTATCCAACCTACCACACACCAGGGGACTATCGAGTCACCCTCTCCTTTTCCCTCCAAAAAGGCAACCAATGCCATCCACGATGTAGCGTATAGCTAACATCAAACCATGATGGAGCACACAGCAATCCATCAAGCCACGATATGGCATAAAGCCCATATCAATCAAGGTAACCACGCGAACTAAATCGCAAAGATCCACAACGCGACCTCGATCGGCGCCAATCCACGATGTAGCACAAAGTCGACATCAACCACGTGCTCGAAGTACACCCCCGTACCTTCTTTCAAAACCCACCCATGCACATGTAACATAATATGATCTTTGAGATGATGCATGTACATGATATTCACAATCATAGGCATGCTCACATAGTTAAAATCAATTATCACATATTAGCCAATTTGCTACTAACACAGTCGTCATCATACCCTTTAGGGTATCCATTACACATATGGCACTTTGCATTCATTAGTAAACATATAACACAACAGATATCATACAAATCCCAAAACAATGGTCTAACCACACACCTTATTACTAGGAGTTCTAGACTCTCGATCCTCGACGCTATCGTTTAGCGAAACTACGGCTATTTGCCTAACGTTTCTTCTTTGTTGGCCCACACCACGGTGGCCAATCTCGAGCAATGAACGGATCTCTTCTTGAACTTTGGGATGGGAGCTTTCCCTTGCCCACTTTGACTGGTATTCGCCTCCATCGAAAGTCACTTAATCAGAACAACACGATTAATCAACGAAGTCATAATCAACTAATTCTAAGTCACTTACTAATATCCTTACCAAATAATCTGAGATCCCGAAGGCTTCCTTGCTCTTGTCGATATGCCCTTAGATGATCGAATCCAAGAGACTTCCTCAATGCTTCCTTCTTTCTGGCTACACACAGAGAACATACTTAATGGCACTATGACATTCGGCCATGCCAAAACTAAGGCCAACCATTCGGTTTTGGCCACTACAACAAGGAATTCATAAATCGATTACTAAGGGCAGAACATACTTACCACTCTTGCTTAAGATTCGGCCAACCACACTAGGACACCGAGGGAGATTTCGTCTTCAAGCAACAAAGAAACACCTAACACTTTCGGCCAAGGTGACAACTAAATATGGGAAGGGAATTTCGGCACACCAAGAGGGAGAGGCAAAAGACTTGATGAAGAATTAGCACTCTACCCTCCCCTATTTATAGCATTCGGCCAACCCCCCTTGAAGTCTCCAAGATTTGGCCAACACCTCACTAATTCAATTCCATTTGAATTAGTTAAAAACAACTTGAATTGTTCTACTATTATCCCACTTATCAAAATAAAAAAAAACCAAATAAATAATAATTATCCCTACTTAATCTAATTAATAATAAATAATAAATAATAAATAATTATCCCACACTTAAATAGATAAATAAATAATAATAATAAAAAAATAAAACAAAATCCCATACTTAATATAACTAAGTAGATAAATAAAATACTAATAAAAACCCACCCTTATCACTCCTTCCAGCCGAATTCAAGAAGAACTAAACAACCCACCCATGTGCCGTCCAATCTTTACCAAGCTGCTGCAAAAATAAGGGTGAAATAAAAATAAAACTTCAATTGCACAGCCTTGGATTCGAACCTGGGACCAACTGCTGCACGCCTCCCTCCAAAGCCCCAGGCCACTCGGCCACTTTGATTTTTATGCCATAAAGCCCCAACATTTATTCTTAAACCCTTTCTACTCCAGCCCATAACCACCAACAAAAATAAAAACGCCAAATGCTTCTCCGGCCCCTCGAAACCGCGACCTCTCCTCCTCTCCAGCGCCTAAGTAGCGCCCAAGAGCCACTTCTCCCAATTGGACTTTCATGTCCATCAACTTGGACATTTATTCTTAAGGCCTACTTAGCCCAGTCTCTTGACGCAAAAATAAAACCAAAATACTGCCGCTTGGACTCGAACCCTTGCTCACTTAGGCGCCACCTTCCAAAGCCCCCAAGCAACGCCTCAATCGCCACTTTGCCAAAGTCTTTCTTGTGTCATAAACTCCCCTAAATTATTTTAAGGCCTTCCTGCCCCATTTCCCCTTTTTACCCCAAAAATCTAAAAATTTTCTAAGGCATTCTTTGCCTTCTAGGGTTCTCCAAACCCCTAAAAATCTATCCAACATGACCATAAGCCTACCAACTGCTCGAGTTATGCTCCAAGCGCATAAGTCCTAAATCAGGGTGTTACAATACCTTAGAAAGAGACCTCCATAAGTGCGGACATTGGCTTCTGGTAATGGGATTCGGAAGTTGGTCCTTTACCCCATATTTCGTACGAAGAACTCGTACCCATAAAGCATTATCCTATTAAATATCAAATACTATTTATATAATAAATTTATATTTGACATATTGGCACTAATTACAATATATAAAAGTTGAGCAAGTATTTGAATTTATTCAAATTATCAATTGATGTCTTAATTCAAATATGAATCCTCCATATCTTACATTTTTCTAATATAACCACATGCATTTTCATTTATTTATGGTCTAAACATAGCTTTATTCTAAGTCCAAAAACAAACATAACCCTATTCAAGTCATTGTATTCTTTTACCACGTCGGCCTCTCACAACCATCATAATAAAAAGTATGTTTATAAAAGAATATATATGATATAAAAATTAATTATTACAGAAATTTATATAAATAATTTTAGTAGGAAGTTAAATTTAAAATTAGGGGAAGAGGATTATATAGATTTACAAATATATATATATATATATATAACTTTCACATACTTTTTTTAAATAATACTTTCGCATACTTATATTTTATCGATAATTTTTATTGTATGAAATATTTTATTACATAAACTTAGATTCTTAGTTAAAACTTTAGAATATAGAAAATAATAAAATAATTTCGAGCTCGATTGGCATAATTATTATTGTTAATATAGAAAGACGTAGGTTCGAATATATTAAAACATATTATTCTCTTATTTATGAATTGAGAAAGGATATTATCTGAAAAGAAATATTATGAAAACTTATAATTAAAAAATAATAATAATATAGCAATGCTGACAAAAATAACCTGGCCTTTAATTTTTAATGAGATGAATTTTTATGGAAGCTAGGCGTTACGATTTAACTGGTGAAAAAAAAGGGAATAACACCATTCTAATCGATTTTCCTATTTTTTTAATTTTATTTAAAAAATCAATATTTTAAGTGAAAATTAACTTATATTAATGTAAAACTAAATTATTTTATCTTTTATACATTTTCGTATATCGATTAATATTTATTCATACAAATTATATATGTAAAATTTGATAAAAATTAAAAATATTTATTTTATATAAAAACTTTAACTGTTAAATAAATATTAATATATAATATTTTAAATCGATATTATAAATATCTCAAATAAATTTAAAAATTTATATACATAATAAATAAATTAAATTCATAAATTTAATAGTTAAATATTTAAAATGTTAATTTTTCAAAAATTGAAATATAAAACTAAAATTTACATTGGATGCATTTTTTATATATTTATTTTGTTTTCAATTAAAGTAGTAGTAGCAGTGAGATGGAAAATAGAGATGAGAAGCTATTCATTTTCTCGTAACTCTCCCCTTTTAGCTTAAAAAAATACCCCAAAATATATAAATCAAATTGGGATTATTTTTTTTTTCCCCTCTTTTCATTTTTGAAGATCTAGTTCTTCCTTTTCCGAGTAGATCTGTATCGGGTTCTTGGAACTAAGATGGAATTCTGAACTGGTAAGGCTCTTTTGGGTTTTAGTTGAAGTTCATTTTTTCTTTTAGTTTTGCTTGAAAATAAACTTCGATTTTCTTATTTTTTCTGAGTAGATCTGTATAAATCTCTCCTTTTTATTGGTTTCTTTGAACTTAGATGATTTTTGAACTGATTATTTTTGTTTGGTTGGTTTTAGTTTAAGTTCATTTATATTTTTACTTACAAGAAACTTTGTTTTAGATATATTTGTGAAATGAATTGGTTGATCACTTGCAAGAAAAAATATTTTTATTTTAACTTTCTCTTTTAGCTATTTTTTTTAAAATTTTTTATAAGAAAATTTAATATTGTTGACCACTGAAAGATTTGTTGCAAGATTTGATATTCTGTTTAATAAAGCTTGTATTGATTTCCTAATATTAGTGATAATAATTTAACTTCCATTTTTCCTAAAATTGTTAGTGAAACACTATGTTTTCTTCTGACAATTATGTCTGAAAGTGTAGGAAAATATGTTGTAATAATTTTATCTTCTTCCGAAGTTTTCTGTCTTGTTTTTTAAATCCCTAATTCCACGTTTAATTTCCACTATTTTTTTGGTTGACATGTTGTTGATAAACACTGACTTGACCTTTGCTTTTATTTTCTTTCAATCCCTAGCGGATTTATCATTTTTTTCCTAATAATGTCTTCTGGAATATTTGATTCTAATGGTGTCTTTTTTTCTTTTTCTTTTTTAAAAACTTTCAGTTGGATTCTTATCAAATGAAAGTATGTGCTGTGGATCGGAGCGATTAAACTCGAAGCTGACTCCAAGAACATCGAATTCTTCTTTCGAAGATAACAGACTTCCTCGTGTGGATATGAATCACTTGACTGTAGTAACTGAAGATACTTTTGCTAGTCTGCTTGAGCTTGCTGCTAATAATGATGTCGAGGGCTTTAAACGATCGATGGAACATGATCCTTCTGGTGTTGATGAGGTTGGATTGTGGTATGGTCGTCAGAAAGGCTCGAAACAGATGGTTAATGAGGAGAGAACTCCATTGATGGTTGCTTCTATGTATGGTAGCATCGATGTTATTAAGCTGATTCTTTCGTCTTCAGATGCTGATGCTAACCGAGTGTGTGGCCGTGACAAAAGCACTGCCCTTCATTGTGCTGCATCTGGTGGGGCTGATAATGTTATCGATGTTGTGAAGCTGCTTTTAGCGGCTGGTGCTGATGTAAATACGGTTGACGCAAATGGTCATCTTCCTGTTGATGTTATTGTTGTTCCTCCAAAGCTTGGAGCTGTGAAATCAACTCTTGAAGAACTCCTTGCAATCGAGGGTTCTGGTTTTGATTGGAATTCACAGGTGGCAGCCGTTGCAAATTCCGACTCCCTTCCTCTATTGCCTTTGAAGGAAAATGGGTCATTGTCATCCGGTTCAGGTTCCCCAATGAAGTCAAAGCCAATTGATGCTCCAATTTCTTCAGCATCAGAGAAGAAAGAATATCCGATTGATCCATCTCTTCCGGACATCAAGAATAGCATCTATTCAACTGATGAGTTTCGGATGTATTCATTCAAGGTGCGGCCTTGCTCACGTGCCTACTCCCATGATTGGACCGAGTGCCCATTTGTTCACCCTGGGGAGAACGCTCGGAGAAGGGATCCTAGGAAGTTCCATTACAGTTGTGTTCCTTGCCCCGATTTTCGCAAGGGGACATGTAGGCGCGGAGATATGTGCGAATATGCTCATGGTGTTTTCGAATGCTGGCTACACCCTGCTCAGTATCGGACCAGGTTGTGCAAGGATGGTACTAGTTGTGCTAGGAGAGTTTGCTTCTTTGCTCATACAGCTGATGAACTTCGTCCTCTGTATGTCTCCACTGGTTCTGCTGTTCCTTCTCCTCGATCGAGTACTTCTGGTGCTACAGCTATGGATTTTGCTGCCGCCATGAGTCTCTTGCCTGGATCACCTTCATCTGTATCTGTTATGTCTCCCTCACCATTCACTCCACCCATGTCTCCCTCCATGAATGGCATGTCTCATTCTAATGTTGGCTGGCCACAGCCTAATGTTCCAGCCCTCCATCTTCCGGGAAGCAACCTTCAATCCAGTCGCCTGCGATCTTCTCTTAATGCTAGAGACATTCAAGCTGAAGACTTTAACTTGCTGTCTGATTTTGATGTGCAGCAACTTCAGCTGATGAATGAATTACCCGGACTTACTCAGCCATCAATGAGTTCAAGTTCTTTTAACCGATCTGGTCGAATGAAGACCCTGACCCCATCAAACCTAGATGACCTCTTTTCTGCTGAGAGCTCATCTCCACGATACTCTGATCAAGCGTTGGCTGCTGCTGTTTTCTCTCCGACCCATAAATCTGCCGTTCTTAATCAATTTCAGCAACAGCAAAACATGCTATCACCTATAAATACAAATTTTTCTCCTAAAAGTATCGAGCATCCTCTCTTGCAGGCTTCTCTATCCGGTAGGATGTCTCCTCGAAACGTCGAACCTATCTCACCAATGAGCTCTCGGGTTTCAATGTTAGCTCAACGGGAGAAGCAGCAACAATTTCGTAGCCTAAGCTCTAGGGAGCTTGGCTCTGGCTCGGCTGCCATTGTTGGTTCCCCGGTTAATTCATGGTCAAAATGGGGATCCTCCAATGGGAAGCCAGACTGGGCTGTCAATGCCGATGGGTTGGACAAGCATCGCAGGTCTTCCTCGTTTGAGCTTGGTAACGGGGATGAGCCCGATTTATCATGGGTTCAATCCCTTGTAAAAGAATCTCCCACTGAGATCAAAGAGAAAATAGAAGCACCAGTCTCGGGTGAGGGTTCTAGCATGAATGCAGATCCGGTCGATAATGCAGTGTTGGGTGCTTGGCTGGAGCAAATGCAGCTCGATCAACTCGTGGCTCAGCAAAACTGAAACCGGTTTCGCTGAGCCATCCTGAGGTAGAGATAAGAAAAAAAAACGTTTTGGTAAATAACATCCGTAATTTTTTTTGGATTTTCAGATTTTGGGATTCTGTTAGTGATTTGGATGTTGAAGGAAACTAAAGAGGAACACAAAGGTGAAGCCAAGGTCAGTTTGACAATGGAAACTTCAATTTTCACCATTTATTGTTATTATTACAACAAAACAGTTAGAACAGGTTGAGGATAATCTCCCTCTTTATGTTTTAAACGAATTATGACCAGTTTTAGGTGTTCTTATTTTTTTTTCCCTTAAAATATTTCTAAATTAGATTTCCATTACCGCCATTTCAAAATTTATGATCCTTTGATGATGATGACGATGATGTAATATTCAACTACAATTTATTGCTTAATTCCTATTCCATATAGCTTCATTGTTACGTAAAATTCATTTTTCGTTTCTCTTATGCCATTATTGTTTTGTTTGTTTGAGATTTGGGTTCCAACAAATCCCAGTTATGGCATCTGGGGGTTGTTGTCATTAAACCAATTCTTAATTCTTAACAGGGAAGATTAGATGCCAGGATTTTTTAATCTAAGGTTTAAGGATGTGGATTCTGCTAAACTGATCATATTTTATAGCTTATTCTTCAATTTGATTGATGAATCTTATTTTCCATTTTAATACTTTTGCATGGAATGAGTAATGTTGTTGTTATTATTATTATTATTTTTTAAGTTGAAAAATGTGAGGACTGCTAGATTTCCATGACAAATTAAGGCTACGAGGATAAAAGGATGGAAAGATGCAAAATTAAAAAGAATACATATCTTGTTTGCATGATAGAATAGATAAAAAAGGTGATATTTTTTTTGGTATGATTGAAGCATAAGATAGAAAGCTAAAAAATATTATTTTATTATTAAAAATAAAATTAAAAAAATAAATAATGTTATAAATATACACACTTAACTTTAAATTATCATTCTATTTAGTTATCCTTTCAATTCGAAATGAGTTGATTTTTTATTAACAGTTTGTGAGAAATAATTCTTTTAAGAGTTAAGAGGTAGTTTTCATCTTTAACAATGATTTTTCTTTTTTTAGTTGGAACCTGAATTTGTATTTTGTTATAGGCATTATCTCAATTTGTTAATTTTAATATTTTTAAGGGTTAACATATAGGTTGTCTCTTGAATGTTATCTGAACTTGTTCAAAAAGTACTTAGTTGATACTTGAATTTGGTCAAAAAATTATATTTTTAAAAATTAATTTATATTTTTAATAATATCTTTAATTTTTTTAATTTATGCTTGTCATATGTCATATTAAGAGATTGTCATGTGTTACTATAGGATTGATCATTAGTGCAACGTCAATACAAAATAACGTTGTTAGTGCGGAGGTACTAATTTGGGTGACAGAATATAAGTTCAAGTACCAATTAAGTACAAAAAAGAATTTAAGTGCCGACTAGGTACTTTTGAACAATTCAAAGGTAAACTACAAATTAACCATTTTTATAAGTATTTTATCTCTAAAATTTTCATCTTCCTTTTATCAATCTATTTTATTTTCATTTTGTAAGGGCTCGCATTTGGTAAAAGTACTCTACATATTGATATATGCTAAATGTATAATAGCACGAAGCACATTTTAGTCATAGAGTGAGCTACCCAAATAGTTATTGAAGTTTTAACGTACTCTTATTTACTCATTCTAAAATTATAATTTACCCTTACAATTAATTAGAATATGAAATTGACTTAACATAAGTAACTATCTAAGTAATTTACCATTATGATTTTAAAATGAATTTTTTTATTATTTGAAAAAAACTGTTCAACTTTACAAAATGAATTTAATTACATGATATCACAATAATTTAACACGTAACTGATTAAGTTTTTTCCGAAAGAAATTATTCAAGGTTTTTAAATTACAATAGATTGTGTGAACATGTCATATCATATTTTAAATTAATATCGTATTATTTAATTAAAATTACCTCATAAAGTTAACTATTTTTTCAATCGTTACAAAAGTTACTATTTTACTCTTTTTTTATAACATATTAAAACTTTTATATTCATTTTGAAAATATAAAAATAAACACATGCAAGATTATAGCATATAAGACACCAACTTTTATTGCCCAATTTTGATGAATTGAATTTTTGGTCGTATGCAATTGTTTATTGATAGTACTAGCAACAACAATTTTTCTCTTAAAATCTCCCTCACGACTCGTGGTGGGAGTGTGTCGGTTATGGTGGTAGTGAGTGGGAAGGTTTGATGATTTGCAGTGAGGGTTGGGGGTGGATTGGCACGCAACACGAACTAGGACATGTGTGACAGAAGTGGTGTGCATAGAAGACGTTGGTGTAGGTCTGGAACCGTGCAAAAAAAGTTCATCAGGTTCTATCTTCCTAGTCTTTTGGGAGCTTCATAGGGTTGTTTAAGGTAGAACCGGTAAGGGGAAGAGGGCGAAGGGGTTGCCACCACCATCACTTTGATGTGCAGTGGCTGGCAAACCTGTGCGGCACTATTGTAGAGTCCGTGTACATGAAGGAGTTTCTAGTTTAGAGCCCGTCCTTGCTTGGGACTCCTTTAGTTGTTCGAATGTAACAGGATTGTTGTGCGAGTCTTACGATGGGCCAATAGAAATGTTGAATGGGCTTTTATTCACACAAGTTGATTGCATTAGTTTAATCGTTTGCGACTTTCTTCATCCATCTTTGGCAAGTTGTGCTATCCTATAACTCTTTTCTCTCTTGTGTAACAAATTTGCATTCCTTTCAGCCTTTTTTTTTTAATCTTCTTTGCTTACATTCTTGTTGCCATGGCTGATAAGATAAATTCCTTATTGTCCAAGATGAAGTCTACTGATGATGAAGTTTGGAGTGTTGCGGTAGATGACAATGAGGAATTGGTTCATACGGACTCTGTGTAACACCCCAAACCCGGCCTAGACGTTATGGCCGAATCTGGCGATGTCACATGGAATGGAATTTTGAAAACTAATTTATTATGATAAAACCGTATTCATTTTATTACTCTTATTGATTCCAGAAATCGCTTACTCATCTAGTCGATTGTTTAAAACGTAATTCGTTGCGGAAACTTTAGAAATAATTTATTTTATGAAAACTGAGTTAATTAAGTAAATCCGTCCATTTTAGAGAAACCCCTTTGTTTTCGAGAAAAACCGTCTAAAGGATCGAGGGTTTAGAAAATACTTTAGCTTTTAAAAACCGAGTCTTCCTACGTCTAGCAGTTATGAATCCATAAAAACAATAAATAAAAACCACATTTAAGCAAAAGTCCCAAAAAGTCCGCGAGTTACATCAACATAAACCAATAATTGTAAAAAGGGATAAAAACCATGAAAGTCCAGAACTGTGGTTACCGCCGAGTCTTCCGCTGCACCGATCAGCCTAATGCTGGGGATTACCTGAACAGATTAAACAGAAAAAGGATGAGTTTTTGCAAACTCAGTGTGTAGTCCCAACAGAAAACATGCACACCGCATAATATCAGAAAACAGTCATAGATTTATAGTTCGGGTCTGAGCCCATTACAGAATCGGTGTGGACCTTAGCCCACTCAGATACAGAATAAGATAAAATTTAGGGCCTCATCCCATCAGATATAACATGCAAAACAGAACAAAATATCAGAATCCTACCCACCAGCCTCTACACACCATCTCCGACCAACCCTACACACCATGTAGGGATAAAATCAACCCACCCATCCCTACACACCATGCTGTACCGGAATGCAGCACATAATCAGATAATTGCAGCTGAGCTGCCAGATAACAGGCTTAATAGCCTTTCAGATGCTTCCTCCAATATCATCATCCCACCTCAATGTAGTGCAGCATACAATCGATGACATGCTATAATGCAATTAACAGATCACACACTCAAATCGGTATACATGCTAAGTGCAACATGCTTAATACATATATCACATAATCGAATCACGTAATTAGGGGTCTAAGTAATGCTTACCGACCCTACAGTAGGTCCACAATTGACTTGGGCTACCCGTGCAACCTTACAGATCAGTTTAGAAAAATGGGCTTACACGCCCATGTGGGCCTAAGCCCTACTCGATAATAATCTGGGCCTAAGCCCCAAAATCATATCAATGCAATGGACATGTACCCAACCCATACCAACCACCGTACCAACCAATCTCTCCATGTGGGGACCATGTCGACCCACCCAACCAAACTCTCCAATGGTGCAAACCTAGGCTGCTGATAATCTGATATCGTGGTCGAGCCACTAGAATCAGAATACGTGGCAGTGCCACAATAACGGTACTTCCTCCAAATCAGGAAACCCAACCCAATGTAATATGTCATGTATGCAGTGTATTGCAATCATATACAGTTATATAAAAATCACATAAACATCATTTAAACTACCACTAAGGGTATAACGGTCATTTTTTCATTTAGGGGTAAAATAGTAATTTTCACCCCTCGGGGGTATTTAGATAATTTACCTACCAAGGGTATTTCAGTAATTTACCCACCAAGGGTATTTCGGTAATTTACACACCAAGGGTATTTCGGTAATTTACCCACCAAGGGTATTTCAGTAATTTCACCCATTAAGTGTATTTCGATAAATCAGTCCTTCAATGGCCTTTTCGGAGGCCTACTGTCACCTCGAGCGACACAGGTTCCCTTTTTGGTCTAAACGGTGTAATTGGGCCAAAAGCCCAATTTCGGCCAAAGCGAGCCTACACGTTCGTGTGGCCCATTTAGCCCATATACGATCAGGGTTCTGCGGACTTCGCAGCCGCATCTATCATCCGACACTTACTATGGATTTTGCCTCAGTGGGCCCATTAGCCCATTGGGCCCACTTAATCCACTTCGGCTCAACAAGGCCCATTACGGTCTAAGCCCACGAGAAAGTTCGTGGCACTCCCAAAGGTCTATCGCCAACATTCGTGACTCGGTTTATCACTACGAGCACTCGCACGCTAGAGTGATCTCAGATGTCGATATTCTGGCTTTTAGGTACTTTGGCTTTTCGCCGATTCACAGATCATGACATTAACAGAACAAACAGGAGTGTGAGATTACACACCTGTTACAGATTGTAGGTTGAATGTAACATCCCGATTTAGGACCTAGTCGGAATAATGGTGCGAGACCACAAATTCGAGGTATATGAATGAGTTTTTGAGGTTTATGCTATGTATGCATGCTAGTGTGAAAGTTTCATGAAGCAATTTTGTGAAATTGCGGTTGAATTGTCCAAAAAGGACTAAATTACAAAAGTTGCAACATGTGAGATTCTAGAAGCTATTTGTGTGAAATAGCTTTAGAATATTAATTAGAGGTCCTTAAATAGCAATTTTCTCAATTTCTAATTTTTGGACAAATTTGGGCATGGATGAGTTAAAATAGAAAGTTTATCAAAAAGGGCATTTTGGTCATTTAACAATTAAGTGATTAAAATAGGAGAAAAGATGACAAAATTCATTCATCTTCTTCTCCAAGGTCACTAAAAAATTTGAGAGAGCCATTGTTAGGGTTCTTCAAAATTTCAAGCTTGCTAGTAAGTGCATCTAGCCTCGTTTTGATATTCTTTGTATTTTTGAAGTCCTTGTTGCATGAGTAAGCTATTTTTAGCTATTTGATGAGCTATGATGGATGTTCAAAAATGTGGCCATGTATGGCATACATGTATTTTGATGTTTTATGGAAGATTATGAAAGCTTGATGTAGTAGAAAAATCTTTTGCTAAATGAGTTTCCATAGAAAATGCATGTAGGGACTAGTTTGTAAAAATCTTGAGTTTGGTCATACATGTGTGTTGTGATAAGAATTGATGATTGATTTAGTTGAGTAAGTGATTAAGCTAAGCATGAAAGGCTAGAAAGTTGAATAAAAATCACTTTACGAGCCTTGGGGGCAATAGTGTAATTATGAGAAAGATTTAAGGCAAAAGAGTAATTTTGCCAAAGTATGAGATGTGGGTAAATTTGGTCAATGTGTGTATTGAATAAGCTGATTTATTCATTATAGATCAAGAAAGACAAAGCCCGGATCAAAATCGAGGCAAGAGCAAAGTGGTGGACTAAATTGCACGTTTCTATACTTTTGAGTATCGAGGTAAGTCTATGCACAAACAATGCATTCATACTTATAATTTGTTAATGCTAGCTAGTGTATAGCATGGTTGAGAATGATTGAAAACCTATATGGTTCAAGTGAAATGAATGATTAAGTAAGTAGATTTGTGAATGTGTTGTAATAATGCTAAATGGTGGGCTAAGTGCGATACCATCCTAATGCATATTGACGATGAGCTGGCTATGTACGATGCTATCGTTAGGTATATTATCTGGTGGGCTATGTGCAAAACCACTATGAATACCTTGTTGGTAGGCTAAGTGCGATACTACCTTATTAATTGATTGTGGTGGGCTCAGTGCGGAACCACCGAGAGATTTGCTATGTGGATGTGATAGTGAGTAGCATAGCTGTATAGATGTATTATTGAGAAATAATGATGTGTTGTATATTGTGTAAATGTGATATAGAATGCAGGGGTGCATGTCAATGGTTATGAGTAAGTGACTCATGATGTGTCGGAAATGTGGTAAGGGATAGAAAGAGTAAGCATAGTTGTACATTATATGTTAGTATAATGCTAATTGTTGTTTAGCTTATACTATGTTGCTTAATTGTTTATGTGTAAACTTACTAAGCTCAAAGCTTACTCTCTTTCTTTTCCCTTGTCTTATAGAGCAAAAGTGTTGAATCAAGATACGATGATCAATTGGAAGATCGCCCAAACTATCAGCACACTCTGGTACATTAGACTCAATGTTTTGTATATGGCATGTATAGGGGCTAGACAAGTTAGTGAATTTTGTTGTTTATGGCTATGATGTGTTGGCCTTTAGATGGATAATCTATTTTGTATAATGCCATAGTTGTTGGCACTTTATTATATGAAAAGATGAAGTTATCTATGTGAGATTGTAAGACTTTGAGTTGATTATGGATGTGTTGAATGAGTGCATGATTGTGTATGCTAGAAGGGTGAAAAGAACTTGGCAAATAGCTTTGTTCTTGTCCATGTGGGTAGACACACGGCGCGTGTCTAGGCCATGTGTGACACATGGTCACCCATGAGCGTGTGACTTGGCCGTGTGTCCCCTGCATGTTAGTATTTTAAATCAGAATAGACCACGGACTAGTCACACGGGCGTGTGCCTAGAACGTGTGTGTTAATCAGTGTTGGCCACGGGCTAGCTATACGGGCGTGTGTCTAGACTCTAGGCCGTGTTAAGGTAGTCAGTGTGCACCACGGGTGGAGGGCACGGGCGTGTGCCCTAACCGTGGGGCATTGGCAGAATGCTTGAGTTTTCATGCACGGGTAGTGACCATGGGCGTTTGTGACATCCACGGGCGTGCCAAATCTTACACGGGTGTGTGAGCCCTGTATAGATTGGAAAAATTTTAAGATCGTAAGAGTTTTCGATATGGTCTCGAGAGCCCTCGTGTGTTTGAGAGAGGCCTCGTAGGTCGGGATTGAGGTTGTTGTGATGGCCAAAGAGAGTGGTCATGTTGTGCCTAAGTGGCGATCTTGAGGTCTTTAATTCGGTAACGCCTCGTGCCCGGTTCTGGCGTTGAATACGGGTAAGGGGTGTTACATTTAGTGGTATCAGAGCTATGGTTTAGTCGGTTCTAGGACTACAGTAGCGGGTGTAAGAGTCTAGCTATACATGCCATAAGTGTACAATGATAGTGTGGTGGCTTCTGATTATTTTAAATCTTGTTTTATATAGAATATGGATTCCGATCCATTGACTGCTGATGAAGCAGCTAGTAATGCGCCGGCTCCTGTGCAAGGAACCGTGCCTGTTCAAAGTGGACCCGAGGCTAGGGGTCAAGGGGAAGGGGCTCGGGAAGCCTTTCTCCAGATGATGAGCAATTGGTACTCAGATTATGTTCGTGCGAACCCTAATGCTCAACCTCCTCCACCTCCTCCTCCTATACCTCATCCAATTCCTATGGCTCCTCAAGGTATTGATGTAGTGAGGATATCGAAACCCCCGATAGATAAGATTAGAAAACACGGGGCTGAGGAGTTTAGAGCTAAGGTTGATGATGACCTTGAGAGGGCAGAGTTCTGGTTAGAGAACTCGATGAGAGTATTCAATGAACTCTCTTATACACCTGAAGAGAGCTTGAAGTGTGTCATATCCTTGCTGAGGGACTCGGTATACCATTGGTGGAAGACGTTGACGTTAGTGGTCCCGAGAGAGCGGGTGACGTGAGACTTCTTTTTGGAAGAGTTCCGGAAGAAGTATATAAGCCAGAGGTTTACTGATCGGAAAAGGAAGGAATTCCTTGAGTTGAAGCAAGGAAGAATGTCAGTAGCGGAATATGAGCGTGAGTTTGTTAGGCTTAGCAAATATGCTCAAGAATGTGAGTCGACAGAGACCATATTGTGTAAGAGGTTCGAAGATGGACTGGATGAGGACATCAAACTCCTAGTGGGTATTTTGGAGTTGAAAGAATTTGTAGTGTTGGTCGAAAGGGCAAGTATGGCCGAAGAGTTGAGTACAGAAAAGAAAAGGGCTGTGAGTGAAGCCCGAGGTGCTAGAAAGAGGCCGATGGGCAAGTCGTATCAAGCCCAGTCGAAAAGGTCCAAGGACGTCAGCACCAGTGGGTTATTCGCATCGAGACTTGGACAATACTCGTTCGGGTTCGAGAGTCCAAGCTACCTCGATGGAAAGTGTGGGCAATCCGAAGAGTAAACTGGAGTGTCCAAGTTGTGGTAGATATCACACCGGAGAGTGTTGGGGTAACAGTCGAAACTATTATAAGTGTGGTTCCCCCGACCATTTTATCCGAAATTGCCCCGAGAGGGATGATAAGGAAGAGAAGCAAGAGATGGGATCCAATGATGTGTCTGGAAGGGGTAGACCACCAAGGAACCCGAGAGGTAGGAATAGTGGTAGAGGTACATTTAGAGACTCTGCTGTGAGACCGGAGGGTCGGGCACCTGCGAGGACGTATGCCATTCGCGCTCGCGAAGAGGCATCCTCCCCTGATGTGATAACGGGTACTTTTTCTCTCTTTAACACCCTTGTTATTGCTTTAATAGATCCAGGGTCTACTCATTCTTATATTTGCATGAGATTGGCATCTAGTTTGAGTATGACTGTTGAGTCTACGGACTTTGTGGTTAAGGTGTCAAACCCGTTAGGTAAGCATGTGTTAGTGGACAAGGTGTGTAAGAATTGTCCTTTGATGATTGAGAGTCATTGCTTTCTGGCAAACCTAATGTTGTTGCCGCTTGATAAGTTTGATTTAATCCTAGGCATGGATTGGTTGACTACCCATAGAGTCTTAGTGAACTGTGGTAATAAGTTTATTGATTTGAAATGTGAGAGCGGAGATATGGTTCGGGTTGAATCAGGTGGATCGGATAGTCTACCAGTGATGATTTCTTCCTTAGTGGCTGATAAATGCTTAAGAAAAGGGTGTGAGTCCTATCTTGCTTTTGTGTTGAATACTCGAGAGGTTGGAGTAGAGTTTGAAACAGTGCCAGTGGTTTGTGAGTATCCGGATGTATTCTCGGAAGAGTTACCCAGATTACCTCCAGTGAGAGAGGCTGAGTTTGGGATTGAGTTAGTTCCAAGAACGGCACTTATTTCGATTGCTCCGTATAGGATGACACCTTTAGAGTTGAAAGAACTGAAGGTTCAGTTGCAAGAGTTGACAGATACGGGTTTTGCAAGACCGAGCTACTCACCGTGGGGTGTTCCGGTATTATTTGTGAAGAAGAAAGATGGGTGTATGAGGTTGTGTATAGACTATAGACAGCTTAACAAAGTGACGGTTAAGAATAAGTATCCTTTACCAAGGATTGATGATCTTTTGATCAATCAAGGGGAGCTACAAAGATGTTCTCAAAGATAGACCGCAGGTCCGCAGTTATTATCAGTTGAGAGTGAAAGAGCGGGATTTGTTGAAAACTGCATCTCGAACAAGGTATGGCCATTATGAGTTTTTGGTTATGCCGCTTGGTTTGACGAATGCACCGGCAATTTTTATGGATCTGATGAAACCGTGTTTTTAGATCATATGTGGACAAGTTTGTAGTTGTCTTCATTGATTTACATATTGATCTATTCTCGGGATGAGAACGATCATGAAGAACATTTGAGAATTGTCTTGCAAACTTTAAAAGATAAGCGGTTGTGCGCTAAGTTTAGCAAGAGTGAGTTTTGGCTCAGTGAGGTCGATTCCTAGGACACATTGTGTCGGGTGATGGTGTTAGAGTTGACCCGAGTAAGATATCGGCTATTGTGGATTGGAAACCGCCGAGGAACGTGTCGTAAATCGTAAGTTTCTTGGGATTAGCGAGGATATTACAGACATTTCGTAAAAGGGTTCTCTGTGATTGCTACCCCGATGACGAAACTATTGCACAAAGATGTCAAGTTTGAATGGATGAGACATGTCAACGAGTTTCAAGAGATCAAGACATTATTGGTCGAGGCGCCCGGTTTTGGTTCAACCGAATGGGGAAAGAGTTCGTAGTTTCAAATGGCCGCTGCGTCGTTTAATGGTCTCGCCATGCGTATTGATGCAAGAGGGTAAGGTAGTTGCTTACGCCGAGACGATTGAAACCGCACGAGAAGAATTATCTGACTCATGATTTGGAGTTGGCTGCGATTGTTTTCGCATTAAAGATTTGGCGACATTACGTATATGGTGAGAAGTGCCGAATCTTTATGGATCACAAGAGTTTGAGATATTTGATGGATCGAAGGATCTGAATTTGCGGCGAGAGACGTGGCTTGAGTTGTTGAAAGACTATGAGTTAGTCATTGATTACCACCGGGAAAAGCGAATGTGGTTGCGGATGCCCTAAGTAGGAAATCCTTGTATGCTCTAAGAGTTATGAGGACGAGTTTGGCATTGTCCGATGATGGTGCTATTCTGCAGAGTTGAGAGCTAAGCCACTATTTGTTCAACAGATATGTGAAGCTCGGAGAAATGACAAAGTGAGATGTCACTAAGAGAGATAAGCGTGAGTCGAAAAGTGATTCCGATTTTCGAGTGGGCTCGAATGGTTGTTTGGCTTTATCTGCGTGACGCAATTTGTGTACCTAGAGATGAGGAGTTAATCCAAAAGGTTTTGCATGAGGCCCACAAAGGATGTTTGTCGAGACATCCGGCAATGCGAAAATGTATAATGACTTGAAGAAGTCTTATTGGTGGCGGGTATGAAAAGAGATATTTCGAGTTCGTGACAAAGTGTCCGATTTGTCAACAAGTGAAAGTCGAGCATCAAGTGCCTTCGAGATTGCTTGACCCGGTGATGGTACCCAATGGAAGTGGGATCGGGTTACCATGGATTTTGTGACAGGTTGCCGATGACTCTGAAAAAGAGAGATGCTGTGTGGGTTGTTGTGGATAGACTAACGAAGTCGGCTCACTTTATTCCAGTACGTGTTGATTATTCACTAGATAAGTTAGCTGAGTTGTATGTTGCAGAGATAGTGAGGTTACATGGTGTACCTGTGTCTATAATATCGGATAGGGATCCGAGGTTCACTTCGAGGTTTTGGAAGAGGTTGCAAGAGGCTTTGGGAACAAAGTTGAATTTCAAAGATCTTGCGTTCCATCCGCAAACCGATGGTCGATCTGAAAAGAGTGATTCAAGTTCTCGAAGATATGCTTCGATGCTGTGTGTTAGAATTCAAGGGTAGTTGGGAGAGTTATCTACCTTGATCGAATTTGCTTACAACAACGATTATCGAGTCAAGTATACGGATGGCTCCGTTTGAGGCCCTGTATGGTCGTAAGTGTCGGACTCCTTTGTATTGGACCGAGCTTAGTGAGAAGCGGATCCATGGGGTCGATCTAGTAAAGAGACCGAGGAGAAAGTGAAAATAATCCGTAATAGTCTGAAAGTTGCTTGGATGTGTAAGTCGTATACGGATCTCGAAAAGAAAAGAAATTGAGTTTGAAGTGGGCGACAAAGTGTTTTTGAAAGTGTCCCCATGGAAGAAGATTATGAGATTTGGACGAAAAGGAAAATTGAGTCCAAGATTCCTAGGGCCGTATGAGATTACAGATAGAGTTGGGCCAGTAGCATACCGGTTGGCTTTGCCGGTAGAGTTGGAAAAGATTCATAATGTTTTCCATTTGTCGATGTTGCGACGGTATCGCTCCGATCCTTCACATGTGATTCCTTCGTCGAAAATTGAGATAAGACCGGATATGTCTTATGATGAAGAGCCGATTAAGATCTTGGCTCGAGAAGTGAAATAGTTGAGAAGTAAGAGCATAGCACTAGTGAAAGTGTTATGGCAGAAACACGGTGTGGAAGAGGCTACGTGGGAAACGGAAGAAGCTATGAGAGAGCAACATCCAAACCTCTTTACTGGTAAGATTTTTGGGGGCGAAAATCTGTAAAGGGGGGAGAGATGTAACATCCCGATTTAGGGCCTAGTTGGAATAGTGGTGCAAGACCACAAATTCGAGGTATATGAATGAGTTTTTGAGGTTTATACTATGTATGCATGCTAGTGTGAAAGTTTCATGAAGCAATTTTGTAAAATTGCGATTAAATTGTCCAAAAAGGACTAAATTACAAAAGTTGCAAAATGTGAGATTCTAGAAGCTATTTGTGTGAAATAGCTTTAGAATATTAATTAGAGGTCCTTAAATAGCAATTTTCCCAATTTCTAATTTTTGGACAAATTTGGGCATGGATGAGTTAAAATAGAAAGTTTATCAAAAAGGGCATTTTAGTCATTTAACAATTAAGTGATTAAAATAGGAGAAAAGATGACAAAATTCATTCATCTTCTTCTCCAAGGCTGTCGAAAATTTGAGAGAGCCATTGTTAGGGTTCTTCAAAAATTTCAAGCTTGCTAGTAAGTGCATCTAGCCTCGTTTTTGATATTCTTTGTATTTTTGAAGTCCTTGTTGCATGAGTAAGCTATTTTTAGCTATTTGATGAGCTATGATGGATGTTCAAAAATGTGGCCATGTATGACATGCATGTATTTTGATGTTTTATGGAAGATTATGAAAGCTTGATGTATTAGAAACATCTTTTGCTAAATGAGTTTCCATAGAAAATACATGTAGGGACTAGTTTGTAAAAATCTTGAGTTTGGTCATACATGTGTGTTGTGATGAGAATTGATGATTGCTTTAGTTGAGTAAGTGATTCGGCTAAGCATGAAAGGCTAGAAAGTTGAATAAAAATCACTTTACGAGCCTTGGGGGCAATAGTGTAATTATGAGAAAGATTTAGGGCAAAAGAGTATTTTGCCAAAGTATGAGATGTGGGTCAATTTGGTCAATGTGTGTATTGAATAAGCTGATTTATTCATTATAGATCAAGAAAGACAAAGCCCGGATCAAAACCGAGGCAAGAGCAAAGTGGTGGACTAAATTGCACGTTTCTATACTTTTGAGTATCGAGGTAAGTCTATGCACAAACAATGCATTCATACTTACAATTTGTTAATGCTAGCTAGTGTATAGCATGGTTGAGAATGATTGAGAACCTATATGGTTCAAGTGAAATGAATGATTAAGTAAGTAGATTTGTGAATGTGTTGTAATAATGCTAAATGGTGGGCTAAGTGCGATACCATCCTAATGCATATTGACGATGAGCTGGCTATGTGCGATGCTATCGTTAGGTATATTATCTGGTGGGCTATGTGCGAAACCACTATGAATACCTTGTTGGTAGGCTAAGTTTGATACTACCTTATTAATTGATTGTGGTGGGCTCAGTGCAGAACCACCGAGAGATTTGCTGTGTGGATGTGATAGTGAGTAGCATAGCTGTGTGGATGTATTATTGAGAAATAATGATGTGTTGTATATTGTGTAAATGTGATATTGAATGCAGGGGTGCATGTCAATGGTTATGAGTAAGTGACTCATGATGTGTCGGAAATGTGGTAAGGGATATAAAGAGTAAGCATAGTTGTACATTATATGTTAGTATAATGCTAATTGTTGTTTAGCTTATACTATGTTGCTTAATTGTTTATGTGTAAACTTACTAAGCTCAAAGCTTACTCTCTTTCTTTTCCCTTGTCTTATAGAGCAAAAGTGTTGAATCGAGATACGAGGATCAATTGGAAGATCGCCCAAACTATCAAAGACACTCTCACAGTACATTAGACTCAATGTTTTGTATATGACATGTATAGGGGCTAGACAAGTTAGTGAATTTTGTTGTTTATGGCTATGATGTGTTGGCCTTTAGATGGATAATCTATTTTGTATAATGCCATAGTTGTTGGCACTTTATTATATGAAAAGATGAAGTTATCTATGTGAGATTGTAAGACTTTGAGTTGATTATGGATGTGTTGAATGAGTTCATGATTGTGTATGCTAGAAGGGTGAAAAGAACTTGGAAAATTGCTTTGTTCTTGTCCATGTGGGTAGACACACGGGCGTGTGTCTAGGCCATGTGTGACACACGATCAGCCCATGGGCGTGTGACTTGGCCGTGTGTCCCCTGCATGTTAGTATTTTAAATCAGAATAGACCATGGACTAGTCACACGGGCGTGTGCCTAGAACGTGTGTGTTAATCAGTGTTGGCCACGGGCTAGCTACACAGACGTGTGTCTAGACTCTAGGCCGTGTTAAGGTAGTCAGTGTGCACCACGGGTGGAGGGCACGGGCGTTTGCCCTAACCGTGGGGCATTGGCAGAATGCTTGAGTTTTCTGCACGGGTAGTGACCATGGGCGTGTGTGACATCCACAGGCGTGCCAAATCTTACACGGGCGTGTGAGCCCTGTATAGATGGAAAAATTTTAAGATCGTAAGAGTTTTCGATTTGGTCTCGAGAGCCCTCGTGTGTTTGAGAGAGGCCTCGTAGGTCGGGATTGAGGTTGTTGTGATGGCCAAAGAGAGTGGTCGTGTTGTGCCTAAGTGGCGATCTTGAGGTCTTTAATTCGGTAACGCCTCGTGCTCAGTTCCGGCGTTGAATACGGGTAAGGGGTGTTACATTGAATCTCCAAAGATTAAACACCTATGAAATCAACAGTTCTAAACGATTAGCTTTAACCCTTGATAATACATCCTCATAAAAATTTAAACCGTCTAATCAAACTAACGTTACTTACCACCAACAAGAGATGTCTTGCAAGGGAAAGATAATTAGCCGACTCCTTGGTTACGGAAAGTGAGTTCCTAGCAATGTTGCACGAAAAGGAGGTGTTAGCTACACAATAACCTCGGCCATAATTGAAACAAAAATAGCCTTTCGGCTTGAGAGATATAGAACCGAGCATAGAAGAGAAACCGACCAAGATCCGGCTAGAGTACCCACTTACCGTAATTTCGAAGAGATTCAGGAAGATTAGAACAAAGCACGGAAATAGATTCGGCCTACACATTCGGCTAGCAATCGACAAGTGGCAAAAGAGAAGGAAAAATAAGAGGAAAAGAAGTTGTTACATTCGGCCAAAGAAGAACTGAAGGAGGAAAAGAGATTTGGCAGCAAAGTAAAGATGAAACGAACAAGAGGAATTAAAAGAGGGGAGCCTACCAATCGGCAAGTGGCAAAAGAGAAGGAAAAGAGGAAGACTTGCACCACAGAGCAAGAATAGAAAGAAAGAAACTAAGAATTTGGCAAAGGTGAATTGAGAAGGAAAAGACCCGAAATGGTAGAGAAAATACCCAAAATGCAAATACTCCCAAAAGAAAACCAGAGAAAATTCGGCACTCTCCCCTCTCAAAACCGAATATACACTCCCAAATGACCACCCTTGGCCGAAATTCCCTATCACAACCTTCCCCACATTCGGCCAACACTCCCACACACATCCACCCCTAGATTCCCTCCACCGAATCCTCCTTGAAACACTCCTAGCCTCCTATTTGAATTTTTTGACCAATTCTTCAACTTTCTTGCAGAGTTTGATCCCAACTCTACCTCTTGCTCTCTTAAGACATAAAATAAAAGTCCTGCTTTTGCTATTCATGGGATTCGAACCCCCTCCCTCCTTGCCTTCCTATTAACGCCACAGCCATCTTGCCATTAGCTCACTTGTGACACTTAAACGCACACAGATATACTTAAGCCCTACTGCCAACAACCCTCTCCACTAAAGGGCCAAAAATTAAAATTTTTCCTAAGCTCAAACTCGAACCCAGGCCTCCTTAGGACCCCCAAACACACTCAAATAGCTAGCCGATCAAGCACAACATGAAATTAAGCAAAAATTACAACCCCTAACTTTTGGGGTGTTACAATTAGAGTACTCTAGAAACTAGTAATGAAATAGTGAACAACTAAAAAGTTCGGGAAAGATATTAAGATTGAATAGTAAATGAGTATAAGGGAAATAAGTTGCAAAGTTGGGAAAAGACAAGTATGTATTTGGTATTTGAGGTAATATGATAAGATAAATCAAGTGAGAAGTAAAGTTAATAGTTGACATGAAAGGATAAGTAAACATTATATGTTTAAGACTGGATTAAGTGAAGGAGAAAGAAAATCAAGTTTAAGTAAACTTATAAGGGTTCAAGGTGAAATTTTTATAAATTAGTGATATTAACATGTTTATTTCATGAGAAAGTGTATAATAGTGATATGGGATTGATGTTTTGATTTTTTTATCTGAACATGAAGAGAGAAATAAAGATATGGAACCAAGAAATATGACAAGTGTAAAACGATTGAAGAAAGGTAGAAAAAAGTATAGGAAGTTCAATTAAGTAAAATTTTAATTTGAAATCTTATTACTAGGGATAACAAATAAGAAGAACGCAATGACATATTAGTCTAATAATACCATTGAAGTGACGTGTTAAGGTTTATTATAACAATTAAGTAAGGGTAAGAAAGAGCATAATGAATCTCAAAATTAAAGTAATGTTGTAAAAAAGTGAGAAGAAATTATTTAATTTCAAAATTAAAATGTTAGTATATCTTGTACTTGGTATTGAAAGTCATGGAGTAGTATAGTAAGTTATGTGTCAATGATATGATACAAAATAAGTGAAGAATATATTTTGGTTAAATAATGGAAGGTTAGGATTCATGATAAAAGTTTGAAGAATGACATGAAGTTTATAGATCACTAATGAATTGAAAAATATATATAAGTATTTGATATCGTGAAGAAATGAAAGAAAGAAGATTATGTGAATTGGAAGGATCAAGTATAATATAGGTTCAAGAGATTAAAGAAATTAGAAACAAGTGAATTGTTACAATAAAGGAATTTTAGAGATATGAAATACAAGGAAAGAATGTAAGGATGATATTGATCTAGGAATAATTTGAAAAAGGAAAAGTGAAATTGATCAGAGATTATTTTAAAGTAGTTTTAATAGATAGAAATTCTTAGTAAATTTTAAGAAAAAAGATACTAGATATAGTGTGGAAAAAATTAAATTATGTGATTAAAGTGTAACAAGAAATAAAATTGATTTAATATGATTAATTAGTGAATATTAAATTTTTATGACAAAAAGGGATTAAAGTGAAAAGTTATGAAAGTTTACAAGAAAATATTTGATAAGTGAAGAATGTAGTAGGAAATGAAAAATAATGTTATGTAAATAAAAGTGTAGAATAAAAAGAATCGTGAAGATGATCAAATCGAAAAGAATTGAAGAGTAAATAGATAATGAAATTCATGGTTAGGAAATCAAGGAAATTTTGTGGACGGAATTTACTTTAAGGGGGGAGAGAAATGTAACACCTCTAGAATTGTTATACTATAAAGACAATAATAAATCAAGATTATGTATAATTGATTTCTTGATAAATTAAAATAAAGAAATGATAGTGATAAAAGAGAAGATTTGGGAGTATCAAAGAAGGTTGAGTTGAGAAGTATAATGTGGTATACTAAATTAAAGTAATGACTAAATCTTAAAGATGTAAAAAGCTTTGAGGTTCAAGTAAAATTATTCAAAATTTGAGGGGTTTAAGAATAAATATGAGAAAAACTAAAGACCTCTTGTAACATGAGATTGGTGAGCAGAGAAAAAAATGAATAAGTGGAGAAATAAGATGGACTAAATCACAAATTTACCAAAAGTGGGAAGTGACTCAAGGATGGATATTCTGAAGAAACATGAAGGGTAAAATGATCATTACTCAAAATAAATAATTATGTGGTGTAATAATTAAAGAAGAAAAGTGTTGAAATGTGATTGGTTGAATATTTTATTATTTTTAAGCTATTTTAATATTTTAATAAATTAAATAAATGATATATTTTTATAGAAAAATGTAGAAAATTCTTCCATCTTTCCATGATCCTTACGTCACTCTATATATATGAAGAGGAGGGTTTCATTTTGTTACAATTTGTTTCCTTACCATGAAATCCCATTTTTTCTCCTAAATTTCGTGAAAATTTCCATTGCCATCCAAAATGAAAATTGAAGTAGAGATGCTAGAGAATTAGAATATCAACTTAGAACTAAGAAATTGGTAGATGAAAGTGAAGAAAAATAGAAGAAAATAGAAGGATAGTGATACAGTTGAGAAAGAAATAGAAGAGAAGTAATAGATGTAAGTGTTCGTTTTAATTTTATTGACATTTCAAAGTATTAAATTAAGGTATGTAATAAATTGAATGTTAAATATGTGAATTTTATTTAAGTAGTAGTGATGGAAAGTATATTATAAATTATAATTCATGGATAGTGATATAATTTGTGTTATGAGAGTTTTGATAAAACTAAATGTTAATGATATGTGAGCTTTAAGGATGAAATTGAATAATAAATTAAGTGTAATGATATACATAATCAAGTGATCTTGTATAACAATTTAATAGTTGATAAGTAAAATGTTAGAGTTGAGTAACTCGAATCCTTGTTAAAATAAAATATAGTGGTAAAATAAAATAAAAGTAAAATCCATATAGAACTATACTTCTTTTATTTTACATTGATTAGAATAAGGTTTTTCAACCTATAAATAGATGTAGTCTAAACTCCTCTTGTATCATTCGAATTCGACATTAGTGAATTTTGTTCTCGTTTGCTCGTGGTTTTTCCCGAAAGGGTTTTCCACGTAAAATCTGTGTGCTTTATTTTTCTTTTTCTTATTGCTTTGTGATCGTTCTATATTGTCATTATTGATGTTTGTTCTACAAACTAGTATCAAGAGCTTTTTGGGTTGCTTGTCTTGATCACGGTAATGGTGACAATGAAGTATGATATTCCGTTGTTGGATCGCAACACTAGATTCGTGTGTGGCAGGTAAAGATGCAAATAGTTCTTGCGTAGATGGATTTGGAGGATGCCCTGCTAGGGTTAGATAAGATGCCTTCGACATTGACGGATGAAGAGAAGAAACGTAAAGATCGAAAGGCTTTAACACAATTACAACTGCATATATCGAATGAAATTCTACAAGACGTGTTGAAGGAGAAGACCGTCACTGCATTATGGAAGAAGCTTGAGCAGTTATGTATGTCGAAAACCTTAACTAGTAAGCTACATATGAAGTAGCGTCTTTATATTGATCGTTTGGAGGAAGGTGCATATATGCACGAACACTTAATTGTGTTTAAAGAAATTCTCTCAGACCTAGAGACCATGGAGGTTCAATATGATAAATAAGATTTAGGGTTAATTCTACTTTGTTCGTTGCCCTTGTCGATACAATTTTGTATAGTCGTGAATCTCTCACAGTTGATGAAGTCTATGCTTCCTTAACCTCGCATGACAAGATGAAGCAACTTGTGGTTGGATTCGACTTTCAGGGAGAGGGTTTCATTGTTCGTGGGAGACAAGAATGAAATACTAATGATAATCGTGGGAGGATATAGGAAGAAAATCCTTGCAGTAAATCTAAGGGTAGATCGAGATCTTAAAACAGAGGTAAAACCTATAACTTCTGCAAGAAGAAAGGGCACATTAAGTCTGAGTGCCATAAGTTGTAGAACAAGATCAAAAGGGAGGCTGTGAATCAAAAGGGAAAACAACCAGAACAATCCGGTGAAGCTGATGAAGCAGAAGACTACAGTGATGGTGAACTTCTAGTTGTTTCTGCCAACAACACTAAAGTGAGATAGGAGTGGATCCTCGATTCTGGTTGCATGTTTCATAACTCTTGAAAAGAGTTATATTTCATGCCCTTAGACTTAGCTAATTTCCCATACTTAAGTGTTTTTAGTTGCATTTTAGGATATTGCATTGACATTTTTAAAGCATTGCATTGAAGAGCTAGGATTGCGCTTAGTTGTTATTACATGTTGCTTTTAACCGCTTGTGAGAGGGATTTTTTAGGCGATTGGTTAGCAGGTGCAGAGTGTAAAAAAGGGAGCAAAGGTTGAAGGTTTGCCGTGGAAATGTATGGACAATTTACCAACATAAATGCCGTGGCAATGCCGGGAAGATGCCTAGTCAGCACTTAACACGTACCGTTCTTGGCCCCACATGTATGTGTCCTAGATATATCTACATGGAAAATAGAGGAAGGATCGTGGCCTGATGGACTTACCCTAGAAGGTGAAACTTATAAAAGCCAAGCAGGGAACCCTAATTAGGGCGAACAACCTTAGACGAAACAGAGAGTATCGGGAAGGTGCCAAGAACGAGGGCGACAGAAGAAAGAGAAAAATGATTTCAATCATCTTTGGTAGCCACAAGACATTGCACTACCTGTGTTGAGAGCTGGATAGGCAGAAGCTGTCATCTCAGTTTCCTCCTTTGTTTCTTATCATGCTTCTTTTAAAGCTTATTTTTTATTGATGATGTTGGTTATCCTATTAAAATCAAACTTGATTTGCCCAACCATGAGCTAGATCTCTTAGGCTCTGGATTACTTTGATGAAACTTTTATTTCTATTAATGTTTAAAGTTTAAGTTTGGTTTTTTCTACTATTTTATTCAATGATATTTCATGTTATATACAGGCTGTACATTGACAAATGTGCGGCAGGTTTATAAAGATAACTTAATTCCGATAGGGTTAGGTTAATTGGATAGAAGTTGGATAATATGAGTGAATGATTAATCACTTATTCATAGAAACCTCTAGACATAGAGCCTTGCCTCATACGAAAGAAGGTAGAAAATATTAGTGGTAGCTGAACTCAAAGCCTATAGACATATAGTGCCCTAGTGGAGGTAACCCAATGTCTTGCTCTCGAGAGAAGCAGACTACTGTAGAAACCTATCGAGCAGTAGAATACTCATGACTTTGTTGTGGCTGTAACAACCCATTTCTTTGAAGTGTTGGAACAGTGGTTTTGGGGCCACAAATCTGACGTGTGACCCTGTAAATATTATTATTTAATATTTACGAATATTATATGGTGTAATGATAAAATTTGATTTAATGATTTGTTTTAAATGGAAGAACAATTAGGTTTAAGTGGTATGACCCTAAAGTCAAGTGGTTTTAGAAAATGAGGTAACATGACCTCGTTTCTATAAACTGAGCCATAAATATTTTTATAAATATTTACGGAGTGTTATTAAGGTTGTATTAAAGTTTCGTTAAGAAATTTTAATGTTTAGATAGTTAATTAATTAAAAAGGACTAAATCATAAAGGATGTAAAATTTGATCACTATTAGTTTGAGTGATTAAATGACTTAATGAATAAAGGTAGATGGACTTAAATGGTAATAAACCATTTAAGGAGTTAGTGGAAAAATATGGACATGGATTTGGTGTTTTAATTTAATTATTAACCAAGGTTAAAAATGGTAATTTGATAAATTAAATTAAATTAAATAAAACAAAAGCTATTATCATCTTTTACAAGTCTTCTTCACCGAATTCTAAAGGAGAAAGAATCCATTTTTAAACCTTGAAGTTTCGGCAAGTTCAAAAGCTAGCTTGGTATGTGATTTTAGCCCCGTTTCTAATAATTTTTATGTTTTTGAGATCGTTGCAATAGGTCCAGCTAGCCCGTACCTCCTTTTTTGAAACTGTTAAAGATTTTGAATTTTACCATTGATTAATATTTGTGATTTTAGATGTTAAATGATGAATTTGAAGTATTACTTTATATTTATAAGTATTTTGTTAAGTGATTTTTGATGAATTTAACTATTAGGGATTAAATTGTTGAAATAGTAAAAGTACAAGGATTTAATGTGTAATAACATAAAATATGGGCTGTAGTAAGGTTCCAATAAATTCGGCTAAGCTCAAATTTGAGTAAAACTGGTTAATTTGCATGTTTTAAGCTTAGGGACTAAATTGAATAAAAGTAAAATATTATGGGCAAATTTGTAAAATTGTCAAAAGGACTAAATTGCATAAAATGAATTAGTTTTGCTGTCTAAATTAATGAATTGAATGAAATTGTTAATTTATATCAAGAACGAGTGTAAATCGAGGAGAAGAGAAAATTACTATATAGCCCCTGTACTTAATCATTGCCGCAATTTAGTCAGGTAAGTTTGTATGAACTATAATTGCTTTAATGTTGCTTCGATTGAATAATTATTATGTTGTTTTGATGTAAAAGAATCAATATGTATAAATATATCAATGCTATGATGAACTGACGATTATCAAGCCCTGTTTGAACCTTAGGAATATATAGGGTACAAATGACATGTCATTAGGGTTACCATGTTTCAGGTTCTAGTCTTGAATGTCCTACCGATGGCTGAGGTCCTGCATTTGTTGTGGGTGCTCGTAATCTTGTGTGAGCGACATCGTGTAGCTTACATTCCGACCGTCAGCTTGTGTGAGCAGACCCATTTTATGGCTCGAGTGAGCAACGATGTAAAGGAAAAGGAAAAGGAATGATTTTGACCATATGTTTAGCACACTTTGTGTGAGCTTTCCCGCGTATCCGATATTATTCTAAGTGGTTCAAGGGGCATGAAAAGGAAAGGAACGGTAAGTGTTCAAATGACTTACGTCATGAATCTATGAAAAGGGTTGAAAAGGAAATGTTTAATGAAAGTATACTTATGTTCATGAAATTGATGATTTCAAATGATGTTGTTCATGTATAATGATTTACCTCATGTTATTTCAAGTGAATTATGAGTTGATGCACTAACATGTGTTATGGATGATGCTTAGGCTTGTGCTAAGCTTATGGTTGGATTATATCATGCTTAATCTTAATGATATACATCGAAATGGTAAGTGTCCAAGTGGAAATATGCTTATGTGCATGAAAAGGTTGTATGAATCAAAAGATATATTTTCTTATGAAATGGCTTATTGTAACACCCCTCACCCGTATTCACCGTCAGAATAGGGTTACAGAGCATTACCGGACTTACAACACTTTTAAACATACATTTCATACACAAATTATCAAATTGAATACAATTCAATTCACAATCAATCATAGTGTCCCTTAAACAAGCCTACGAGGCCTTAAACATGCATTAGAAGTGGTTCGGGACTAAACCGATAACTCGGGAAACTTTTCCACACTTAGAAAATTTTTCTCAATATAGGGGACACACGCCCGTGTGGCCAGATCGTGTGTCTCACACGGCCACTAGACACGCCCCTGTCACAGGCCGTGTGGACACTCGAAATGGGATCACATGGCTGTGTCCCAGCCCGTATCCGACCCCGTGCCCAAACAAGTGAGGTTACTGACTTGGGTCACACGGCCAACTGCACGCCCGTGTGTCTAGCCCGTGTGCCCTTCGAATTGGCTACACATGCCGTGTGCTAGGCCGTGTGCTAGGCCGTGTCAAACCTGTAGGGTATACTGACTTATGCAACATGGCCAAGTCACACGCCCTTGTGCTAGGCCGTGTGCCAATTAGGGGGTATATTGACTTGTGCCACACGGCTGATCACACGCCCGTGTGTGAGACCGTGTGGAGCATACTGACTTCATTTCAATTTCAACACCAGGGGACACATGCCCGTATAACATAACCGTGTGTCACACACGGCTGAGACACATGCCCGTGTGGACAAAAATAGGCTATTTACCAAGCCATTTTGTCACCCATTTTTCACATTCCTGAACAAGCTCAAAAGGTACCAATTCAAGATACAAAATATGCAACCAAATACCATCAACTAAAGTTCAAATCATACCAATTATTTACCATCAATATAAATCACAAGCATACCACAATTTGCCATATAATTTTATACCTAATTCACATATACCATTCAATTAACTAAACCATTTCAAACATGCAATATCCATTCAACCTAAATCACTCATTATCGATCAATTACCTAACTCAAAATAATACCATTTGCACATTCATAAAAAAACATCAAATTCACCATCACAAGCCAACTCAAATGGCTTAAATACATGTTCATCAAACATACCAAAATGACTCAAGCCTATACATTCCATATACCATATATACACACTTCAAAAGTACCAAAATAGATGTCTGATAGTGTGACGAAGTCTCTGACGATCCCCGATTCCGAGCTAGCTTCAATATACTATAAAACATAGAAGAAAATAAACAAAGTAAGCTATAAAGCTCAGTAAGTTCGTATGTAAATATGAAATAATCTCAATAATCATTAACACTTCAAAATGGATAACATAATTAAAATTTAAAGCATCAATCAATGAGCTAACATAAAGTTTAACCATATCGTAACTCATAAGTCCTCAACTTCTTCTAACTCGATACAAGAATAGTTTACAGTACATACCTGTACCGATACATATCTATTTACCACCAATTCTCTTGCCAAATCAATTCGAGCTTATAAATGTTTTCGATACAAATACTTCGATTTTCCGATGCCATAGTCCAACTATGGTCTTACACATACGTTGCCAAGGCCCTGCCGTGGTATTACATTCACATGCCATAACCTGGTTATGGTCTTATTATCCGATTTGCCATAGCCCAGCTATGGTCTTATTCAGTAACTCGTCCACTTAAACCGTACATTTAAATTAAGTTCTACAAATTTAACCATAGGATAAATACAATCTCAATACCATCCATCCATAGAATAAATACACATTTAAGTTCAAATATACGAACTTACCTCGTATACGGAAATGACGAAACGGATCGACTATTCAATTACTTTGCTTTTTCCCCGATCTAAGTTCGAATTCCTCTTTTCTTGATCTACAAGTAATCAAAATCAATTTATTTATTCTTCTAATTATTCAATTCAATCCAAAATATACATTAGGGCTATTTTACACATTTGCCTCTAAACTTTCACATTTTTCACAATTTAGTCCTTATTTTAAAAAAATCATAAATTAATGAAATTCAACATAAACCCATGCTAGCCAAATTACCATAATGCCCCTAGCAACCCATATTTTTTATTTATTTCACATTTTAACCACAAAATTTTAACATTTCACAATTTCATCCCTATTTTGCATTTTCACTAAAAATTACTTAACAAAACTTGTATATCTATCAACAATCATTCATAATCTATCAAGAAACTTCAAAATACACATGTATTCATCAATGGCATCATTCAAAATCTTTAATAGTTTTGCAAAATAGTCCCTGGGCTAGCTAGTACTAGATGCAACGATCACAAAAACATAGAAATCATTAAAAACGGAGTCAAAATCACTTGCCAATTGAGCTATGCCATGACCGAATGTTTAAAGCCCTAATTTCTTTTCTTTTCTTCAATTTTTGGTGGAAATATTCAAGGTTGAAGATGATACAACCTTTGTTTTATTTTATTCTACTTTTAATTACTAATTTACTAAACTAACCTTATTAATTTAGCTTAAAAACACTTCATTTAATGTCCATAGTTGTCCACTAACAATATTATTCATCTAATTACCACTTAAGGACTCTTACATTAATGTTCCATAGCTATTTAATACCTTTAGCTATTAGAACATCAGTTTTGCATTTTACGCGATTTAGTCTTTTTTCTCAAATTGACCAATTAAACGATAAAAGTTCTTAACGAAATTTTCACACCAACATAATATCATTCTGTAAAAATTAAAGTAATAATAAAATAAATATTTCAACTTCAGATTCGTGGTCCCAAAACCACTATTCTGATTTAACCAAAAACGGGCTGTTACACTTATCATGTGGTTGATTCCAAAAGAGTTATGTATAAATGCACTAACTTGTGTATCGATGATGATATTTAGACTTGTGTGAAGCTTGTGTAATTGGTTAATATTTATGCTTATGTCTTGTATTATGTAAATGATACAAGTAAGAAAAGGTAATGAAATGGTAAGTTCATAATTGAGATGTATTATGATGATATAAAAGGGTTGATGAGTTAAAGAACATACTTATATGTGAGAAATTTACTTATCTATAGGTGAATTTACCTATGTCATGAATAAACACACTAATTCGTGAATTGATAATGTTATTTAAGCTTATGCTAAGTAAATGGAATGGTTCATCGTCTTAAGAGAAGTTTGATGATTATGCAATACAACTTATAAGATCTTATTATGTTATGAATGAAAAGTATACGTGATGTTGAGGGATTTACTCATTTGTGAGTTGATGGTTATGTAGTTTTATAAATCTTTTGGCATTGGTACAAGTTTATATTTACCCTATAAAGTTCATTATTGAAATAGAATGTTATGTTAAAAGTTTATACGAGCTTACTAAGCATTCATTGCTTACGTAGTTATTTTTCTTTACTTTACAGATTATCAGAAGCTCGATCGGTTGGAAGCTCGTTGGAGATCTATCACACTATCTAACGATTATATCGGTAGTTTTGATGTTTTGGCTAAGGTTATAATGGCATGTATAGCTGGACTTGTTTCAGTATCTAATTGAATGTTAGTTGATCATATTGGCATGTATAAGTTGTTTTGGTACCATTTGATGTCGGTTGGTTAGTGTCATTTTGGTACTTATTGATGCCTTTTTAGTATGTGTTATTATGGCTGGTACACTTTTGGTACTTATGGCACTTTTGATACCTTGATGGTAGGTGTCATTATGGTTAAGTTATAATGCATGATTCAATGGCCAATATGGTATGTGTTGGAATAGTCTTGATGTGGTCAAAATAGGGTAAGCTTTGAAATGGTATTGATCTTGATAGGTATGTATGAAATGTGGTAACGTTTCCATGTTTAGGTAAGATATGGTTGAATGCATTTGAGGTGCCTTGTTGGCATATTGGTTGGATGGATTTATGGTTCATTGAATTGGTTTTCTAATGCTTAAATTGGTATGTTTAGATGCTTTGGTTAAGGGTGCAAATGGCTTGTAGGTACATGCTTGAAATGGGTGAAGGAAATGGCTTGGTTTTGTCCAATTTCTTGTCTACACGGCCTAAGACACGGACGTATGTCTCAGCCTTGTGTGACACATGACCATGCGACACGGCCGTGTGTCCCCTAAAATTTTTAAAGGTTTCAAGTCAGACAGTTACACGGCCTAGCACACAGCCTGGCACACGGGCGTGTGAGGCAATTTCAAGTGTTACACGACCTGGCACACGGGCGTGTGGCTTGGCCGTGTGACCCAACTCAGAGAGTTACACAGGAACGGACACGGGCTGGGACACTTCTGTGTGTCCTTATTTCGATTGTTACACAGCCTGAGACACGGGCGTGTGTCTCAGCCGTGTGAGTCACACGGCCTGGCCACACGGCCATGTGACCCTTGCAATTTAAAATTTTTAACTTTTTCCTCAATGTTTCAAAATGTTTCCGATTTAGTCTTGAATCATTTCTAAAGTGTTTCTAAGGTCTCGAGGGCTTGATTAAGGGATGATATGCATGTATATGAATCGATTATGCTATGTTTATATTAATGTTTGGAAATGTATGTTTTTATGTTACGTTTTTACGGTAATGCTCTGTAACTCTATTTTGGCAACGGATACGAGCTAGGGGTGTTATAGTGGCATTAATAGTTAGTGAAGGTAGATTCATTAGTAATCTCAGCTATCCAAATCAACATTGTAGTTCCTCTACCCTTTTTCATAGTGCTTTTTCCATGGAATTCTTGTTCCGTTTACTTGTGTTGTTTTGCACATTTTATGTAACACCCTTAACCCGTATCTATCACCAGGATAGGGTTACGGAGCATTATCAGACTTATCACTTAACCAATCATACATTTTTTATATCCAAACAAAAGTCATTCAAATTCAATCATGTAGTCCCTAACACAAGCCATCGGGGCCTAAAACAAGCATTAAAAGTGGTTCGGGACTAAATCGAATACTTAACAAATTTTTAAAAAACATAGAAAATTTTCAAAGTGTGGGGGACACACGCCCGTGTGGCCAGGCCGTGTGTCTCACACAGACAAGAGACACGCCCGTGTCACTGGCCGTGTGGACATTCAAAATGGGATCACATGGCCGTGTCCCAGCCCGTGTAACTCACTGACTTGGGTCACACGGCCAACCACACGCCCGTGTGACTAGCCCGTGTACCCTTCGAAATGGCCTCACACACCCGTGTGCTAGGCTGTGTGAAAACTAGAGGGTATACTGACTTGTGCCACACGACCAAGCCACATGCTCGTGTGCTAGGCCGTGTGAAGCTACTGACTTGATTTCTAAATAAATATCAGGGGACACACTGTAACAGCCCGATTTTGGGGCTAGTCGGAACAGTGGTTTCGAGACCACTAATCCGAGGTTGAAGAAAAATATTTTAGTAATTTTATATGTGTTATATCATGATTATGTGAGTGCATGAAAATTTTGGTGCAGTAATTTTGGTGATTTCATGCTTAATTGCGAAAAAGGACTAAATCGCATGAAGTGCGGAAGTTTCATTTTTCAAGCTAGAGGTGTCAAATAGCTATAGAATATTAAATTAGAGGTCCTTAAAGTGCAATTAGACCTTCCTAAAGGTGATGTCCGGCCAAGGGAGACAAGAGCATTAAATTGGTCAAAAATTTGGTGATGTTAGGTGACTAAATAAATAAAATAAGATAAATAAAAGAGTTGTCATCTTTTACTATTCCCATTTCTTCTTCCACCGAAAATTGAAGAGGAAATAGAGGTTTTTGGAGCTCAAACTTTCAGCCAAGCTATCCCCTTGCAAGTAAGTGACTTTAGAGGTCTTTCTTGATAAATTTTTGTACTTTTGGAACCCCTAAAGCTTGAGCTAGCTATTGAGGGGACTATTTTGCAAAATGGTTGAAAGTTTAGGGACTTGTCATGAGAGTGTTTATGTTTTTTGCTGAGTTTTTATGGAAGAAAATGATTTTTGGTGGGTTAGGGAATAACTTTTGTGAAAGGTTTTTCCACGAAAACATCTAAATGAGACTTATTTGTAAAGGTTGTAATTGAGTAGTAAATGCATGAAATGATTGGTATTGTGAATTGTTGTAAGAGTAATAAATGTTCAGCTAGGCTTGTTTAATGAGAAGATGTGATGAAAAATGATTTACGAGCCTAGGGGAAAAATCGTAATTTTGCCAAGGTATAAGGGAAAAATGGTCATTTTTTCCAAAATAGAAATTTTAAAGTGTTTTGATGTATGTATTGATTAAATGAGTAATTTTTAATATTATAGATCACGAAGAACGCGGAATCAACCTTGACCGAGGAAAAGGCAAGGTTTCGGACTAAACCGCAAATTAACATATTTTGCACCGAGGTAAGTTTATGTGTAAACGATACATCTTTAATACACATGTTTTTACCTAATGATGCATTGTATGGATGTAAATGCTCATTGGTGAGATTTATTGAAAATGGTAGATAATGGGTAAATCTCGATTGAACCTTGGAATAGAAATGTGAGTGCGGATAATTATCCGTAAATATATAAATTGATGGTGGGCTGTGTGCGATACCACCTTGTTGTTTATTCACGATGGGCTGTGTGCGATACCATCGTTTATATTATCATTGTTGGTGGGCTATGTGCGATACCATCGTAATGACCATTTTTGGTGGGCTTTGTGCGATACCACCTTATTAATAATTAATGGTGGGCTGTGTGCGAAACCACCGGTTATCTTGTATCATTCCGAAGGGTTCATCGAGAAACTTGTTTAAGTGTGAAATTTCATGTGGCTTTGTGGTGATAAGTGCAGGCCATATGTGCAAATAATGTGAGTAATGTGTACTATATGTGTTTGGGATATGGTAAGGCTTGAAATGAGTAAGCATGATTATGAGGATATGAATTTGTTTTTATATAGCATGTAATATTTGATTGATTATTATGTGGTATGATGCTTATTGTTTACATATAGACTTACTAAGCTTAAAGCTTACTCCCTTCTCTTTTCCCTTATTTTATAGTGTCGAAGAGCCAGCTCAGGATACGGAGATAAGCAAAGGATCACCCACACTATCAACACATCTTGGTATTAATAGATTTAGCATTTTGAGTATGGCATGTATAGGGTCTAGACTTAGTTGAATGTCATATTGTTTTGGCCAAATGTGTTGGCTCATTCAAAGATGAACTCTTTTGTATAAGGCCATAGTTGATGGCTCTTTCTTATTAATCTATGAATAGATGAAGTTATTTATGATCGTGCAAGTAGCATGTTGATTTGCTTGGTTAAATTATGCATAAATGGGTTGATGGTTGAATGAGACTTTAACTTGTATGAGTTGGGGTGATAAAAAGAGCTTGGCAAATAGCCTTGTTCTTGTCCACACGGGCGTGTGGCTAGGCCGTGTGTGACACACGGTCAACCTCATGGGCGTGTGGTTAGGGCGTGTGTCCCCTTGCATGCTAGGTTTACAAGTCAGTATGCTTAGTTGTAAACACACGGGCAGAGACACGGCTGTGTGTCTCAGCCGTGTGGAAGGCACGACCAAGGACACGGGCGTGTGCCTAGGCCATGTGACATTTATGGGGTGATGACATCAGAAACAGAATGCCAAGGACTTTGCACACGGGCTAAGACACGGGCGTGTTGAGGCCGTGTGAGGGACACAGGCCAGGGAAACGGGCGTGTATCCGGCCGTGTGAAAACCCCTGTAGGTTCGAATTGAAAAATAATTCCATACGGGTGTGGAACACGGGCATGTGATATGCCACACGGGCGTGTGTATTGTTTAGTGAAAAATTTTCTAAGTTTTTCTAGAGATCTTTAAAAGAGTTCAATTTGATCCCGAACCATTCCTAAAGCGTGATTTAAGCCTCATAGGCATGTTTAAGAGGTGTTAATAAAAGTTTTAAGTTTGAAGAGGAAAGTCAAGTCTCGGAATTGTATGATTGATTGCGTATTAGCCTAGAAATGCCTCGTACCCTGTTCCAGCGTCGAATACGGGTAAGGGGTGTTACTCACACGGCCAAGTCAATTGACCGTGTGTCATACACGGCTGAGACACACGCCCGTGTCTCTACCCGTGTGGACAAAAATAGGCCATTTTCCAAGCCTTATTTCTCACCCGAAGTGGCACCAACCTACACGTACCAAATAGCATATGACCATATCATCAATAGGCATTCAAACCAATCTCAACCAATTTCAAATCATGTAATACCAATACCAACAACCAAAATGCTCAAAAACATCACCATTTGCCATTTAAAAACCTACCAATATCACATTCAAGAATTCACCTAAATGGTCCATTTCATATATGCATTATTTTGCCTAATACTTAACTTGCTAATACATTCTCAATTTCAACCATTTGCTACCTTAAATACCAATTCACAACAAGGCATCCATATAGCAATTATAAACCACATATCAAAGGACCATTTACAAATATTTACATATCAAAGCATATTCCATTGTCAAGCCACATCAATGGCTAAAACATAACAAAACATATAGACATTGTAACACCCTGAATTTGGGCCTAGTAGAATTGGGCCTATTGGGCCTTGGGCATGGGAACATTTAAAATTTTTGAGAACAAGAGAACGACACTAATGCAAGTTGGACCTATTAGGTGAGTGATTTTGGAAGGTTAGGGGGCTTCCATGAAGTCTTGGGTTCAAACCTGGGCTTTAGGAAAAATTTTGGTTTAGGTGAATAAAACCCTGGATGTAAGTGAGTAGGCTTTAAGAATATTGTTGGGGAAATCATGACACAAGGAAGCATGTGGCCTAGTGGTTGTGGCGTCATTAAGGTTGTAAGGGAGCCTGGGTTCAAGTCTTGGCCCTTGCAAAATTTTTTAAATTTTGCTCTTAAAAGAATCTGGACACTGGCACATAGGCTTTATAAATATTTGCGCTTGTTTTAAATCACAAAAGGAGCTAGTTGGTAAAGTGGCTAGCGGTGTGGATTAAGTTACAGGGGAGCCTGAATTCGAAACCCCTTGCATGCGAAATGTGACTATTTTGATAATTTGGGACGGTTTTGGAGGATTGATGGAGGGATCCTACATCGGGAAGCTAGCATGAGAGTAGGCGAGAAGATGGCTTTAAATAGAGCGATCTATGAGGAGAGTAAGCATACCTTGGTTGGCGTTTGGGCATAGGAGTGTTCGGAGCGTGGATTAACTTCAGATTCCTATCAGGTGTGTATTTCGCACTACTCTAGCTGTAGAGCGGCAAATGCCGAAATGCCGGTCACACGGCGATGATAGCCACACGAGTGTGCAGGCGCACGTGTGGGAGCTTCGACGCGATAGTTGAGGCCATCATGAGTGTTCTTGTGGGTTTAGGCTGGTTGGGCCACGATGGGCCGAAAGGGGCCATGTGGGGCCAATGGGCCCGTGGGCCCAATCAGATAAGTTGTATGATTGTGTAGTAAATATTGGACTGGACTATGTGAACCTTATATCTGTGGCTAGATTTGGGCTAAATGGGCCACACGAGCATGTGGGCCCATTTGGGCCGAGAATGGGCCTTAGGCCCATTCGCATCATTATCTCTGTTTAGAATACCTTGGTTTACAAAATTACGAAAATACCCTTGGTTTACAAAATTACTGAAATACACCCGACTTGTAAAATTACCGAAGTACCCTTGGTTTGTAAAATTACCGAAATACCCTCAGTTTTTGAAATTACCAAAGTACCCCTAATTTGCAAAATTACCAAAATACCCTTAGTTTGGAAAATTACCGAAGTACCCCCAGTTCGTAAAAGTACCGAAATACCCTCGGTTTGTGAAATTACCAAAGTACCCCTGATTTGCAAAATTACTGAAATACCTTCGACTTGTAAAGTTACCAAAATACTCCCGATTTATGAAATTACCGAAATACTCTTAATTTGTGAAATTACCGAAATACCCTTGATTTGTAAAATTAGCGAAATACCCCTGATTTGTGAAATACCCCTGTAGGGTAGAATTATCGAAATACCCCTGTAGGGTAGAATTACTGAAATACATGTGTAGGGTAGAATTACCAAAATACCCCTGTAGGGTAGAATTACTGAAATACCTCTGTAGGGTAGGATTACCGTAATACCCTTGTAAGGGTAAAATGACCTGCTTTGCCCTCGAGGGTAATTGACTCACTTGAGGCTGATTGGGTGATTGTGACTGAATTAATCATTGTATTTGTGTATGTATGATTGTTTATGGGCATAACATTTCGCATACATGACATACTGCATGGGGTTGGGATATTGATACGGAGGAAGTTCTGATAGGGTCGCACGAGTAGCATGATGACTGTGGATCTAGTATTGATCTGTTAAGGTCGCACGGGTCACCCGAGATGACTGTGGACCGACGGACGGCTTAAAGCCGCGTAATCTGATTATGGCTCTGTGCCAACCTAAACATGGCTCTGTGCCATCTTGATTATGGCTTTGTGCCAATCGTATTTACCCGTGGCTATGTGCCTAACATATATACCGATGACTTTGTGTCGATCATATTTACCCAAGGCTGTGTGCTGATTATATTACCGTCGCTAATGGCTATGTGCCAAACATAATACAGTTACTGATGGCTTTGTACCAATTATAATACTGCTACTAAAGGCTTAGAGCCGTATATATATATACTAGCAGCTTTGCTGCGATTTCGGTTAGGGCCACAACCGGTTCTAACATTGGTGTGCTGGCTGGGTGGGTCAATTTTATCCCCACGTAAGTGTAGGGTTGGTACGGGTGGTGTGTTGGCTGGATCGGGGTGGGATGCATCCTCATACTGTTGCATACTTGTTTTGAGATCTGTTACTGTACTAGGCTTAGGCCCACTTGTTCTGTTATTGGTTTGGGCTAGGCCCAATTGATTCTGTATGGGCGGTGACCCAAATTATATGGTAGTGGGCTATGGCCCACGTATGTTCTGAATCGACTCTTTCATTCTTGTTAAAGGGCTTTGGCCCATTGTTTCGAGGTTACGCTTTCGATATCGATTCTTGTAGTAAGGGGATTAGACACTGAGTTTTCGTAAACTCACCCCGTTTTTAACTGTGCAGGTAATCCCCAGTCTTAGACGGATTGGTGCTGCGAGGGACTCGGAGGTGGCCACATGTTCTCAAGTTTTTCCTTATGGCTAGCTTTTCAAATAATTTACTTTGGGTTTGATATTTTTTTTGTAATAAGGCCATTTGGGGTTTAAACTTTTATTTTCTATTAATTTCTACCTGCCAGGCTAGGAAACACGGGTTTTTCAAAACAATAACGATTTCTAAAGAAAATTAACAAGCTTCCGCGATATTTAATCCTGATTAATAAATTATATGACCAATAAGTGATTACTGAGTTTTTGATTTTACAACCTCAACGCTTCAAACAGATTTAGAATTTAGTGATGAGCTATTATCGACAAGCCCGGTTTTCAAACGACACTTTGATGTGATGCGTCAGATCCGGTCGTAACGTCTAGGCCGGGTTTGGGGTGTTACATTTAGTGGTATCAGAGCCAGGTTTCAAAACTCGACTGTGGATTAGGTTTTAAAATTGAATTTTCAAAAGAATTGTTTCAAAGGATTTGAAAAGATTTGGGGTATTCAAAATGTTTTCTGAATGTTTTTCTAAAAGTGTGGTTGATCGAGTCTCCGGCGCCGAATCTGTAAGTTTCCTTGGTACTGTTATCTGTTTAAAACTGAGACTCTTGAATTTAGATTTTGTATTCTGTGTATGTTTGGAAATGTTTGGATATGGCGTTGGATATAGAAATTGGTTACGTGTGAGATATCTGACTGCTTCAATGGTTAGATGTTTTGAGTATGTGTAGGGAGTTCCAAGTTCTAGTTAAAATATGATAGGGATACTAGAATCAGAGTGCGCAGTGGAAGCGTAGTGGTGTAACATGTGTTGCGCGGCTATTATATAATTTGAAATTTCGAGGACGAAATTTCTTTAAGGGGGTAGAATTGTAACACCCTGAATTTGGGCCTAGTAGAATTGGGCCTATTGGGCCTTGGGCATGGAAGCGTTTAAAATTTTTGAGAACAAGAGAACGGCACTAATGCAAGTTGAACCTATTAGGTGAGTGATTTTGGAAGGTTAGGGGGCTTCCATGAAGTCTTGGGTTCAAACCTAGGCTTTAGGAAAAAAATTGGTTTAGGTGAATAAAACCCTGGATGTAAGTGAGTAGGCTTTAAGAATATTGTTGGGGAAATCATGACGCAAGGAAGCATGTGGCCTAGTGGTTATGGTATCATTAAGGTTGTACGGGAGCCTGGGTTCAAGTCTTGGCCCTTGCAGAATTTTTTAAATTTTGCTCTTAAAAGAATCTGGACACTGGCACATAGGCTTTATAAATATTTGCGCATGTTTAAAGTCACAAAAGGAGCTAGTTGGTAAGGTGGCTAGCGGCGTGGATTAAGTTACAAGGGAGCCTGAGTACGAAACCCCTTGCATGCGAAATGTGACTATTTTGATAATTTGGGACGATTTTGGAGGATTGATAGAGGGATCCTACATCGGGAAGCTAGCATGAGAGTAGGCGAGAAGCTGGCTTTAAATAGAGCGATCTATGAGGAGAGTAAGCATACCTTGGTTGGCGTTTGGGCATAGGAGTGTTCGGAGCGTGGATTAACTTCGATTCCTATCGGTGTGTATTTCACTACTCTAGTAGTTGTAGGCGGCAAATCTTTGAAATGCCGGGTCACCGCAGCGATGGTAGCCACAAGAGCGTGCAAGCGAACGTGTGGGAACTTCGACGCGATAGTTGAGGCCATCATGAGTGTTCTTGTGGGTTTAGGCTGGTAGGGCCACGATGGGCCGAAAGGGGCCATGTGGGGCCAATGGGCCCGTGGGCCCAATCAGATAAGTTGTATGATTGTGTAGTAAATATTGGACTAGACTATGTGAACCTTATATCTGTGGCTAGATTTGGGCTAAATGGGCCACACGAGCGTGTGGGCCCATTTGGGCCGAGAATGGGCCCTAGGCCTATTCGCATTATTATATCTGTTTAAAATACCTTGGTTTACAAAATTACGAAAATACTCTTGGTTTACAAAATTACTGAAATACCCTCGACTTGTAAAATTACTGAAGTACCCCCGTTTGTAAAATTATCGAAATACCTTCGGTTTGTGAAATTACCAAAGCTCCCCTAATTTGCAAAATTACTGAAATACCCTCAGTTTGGAAAACACCGAAGTACCCCCGATTCGTAAAAGTACCGAAATACCCTCGGTTTATGAAATTACCAAAGCACCCCTGATTTGCAAAATTACTGAAATACCCTCAACTTGTAAAGTTACCAAAATACTCCCGATTTATAAAATTACCAAAATACCCTCAATTTGTGAAATTACCGAAATACCATTGATTTGTAAAATTATCGAAATACCCCTGATTTGTGAAATACCCCTGTAGGGTAGAATTACCAAAATACCCCTATAGGGTAGAATTACTGAAATACCTGTGTAGGGTAGAATTACTTAAATACCCCTGTAGGGTAGAATTACTGAAATACCTCTGTAGGGTAGGATTACCGTAATACCCTTGTAAGGGTAAAATGACCGTTTTGCCCCTCGAGGGTAATTGACTCACTTGAGGCAATACGATTGGATTGATTTGACGATAATTGATCATTGTACTGTGTATGTATGATTGTTTATGGGCATAACATTTCGCATACATGACATACTGCATGGGGTTGGGATATTGATACGGAGGAAGTTCTGATAAGGTCGCACGAGTCGCATGACGATCGTGGATCCGTATTGATCCATTAAGGTCGCACGGGTCACCGGAGATGACGTGGGACCGACGGACGGCTTTAAAAGCAGCGTAATCGATTATGGCTCTGTGCCAACCTAAACATGGCTCGTGCCATCTTGATTATGGCTTTGTGCCAATTGTATTTACCCGTGGCTATGTGCCTAACATATATACCGATGACTTTGTGTCGATCATATTTACCCAAGGCTGTGTGCCGATTATATTACCGTCGCTAATGGCTATGTCCCAAACATAATACAGTTATTGATGGCTTTGTGCCAATTATAATACCGCTACTGAAGGCTTAGAGCCGTATATATATACTAGCAGCTTTGCTGCGATTTCGATTAGGGCCGCAACCGGTTCTAACATTGGTGTGCTGGCTGGGTGGGTCGATTTTATCCTATGTAAGTTTAGGGTTGGTACGAGTGGTGTGTTGGCTGGATCGGGGTGGGATGCATCCTCATACTGTTGCATACTTGTTTTGAGATCTGTCACTGTACTAGGCTCAGGCCCACTTGTTCTGTTATTGGTTTGGGCTAGGCCCAATTGATTCTGTATGGGCTGTGACCCAAATGATATGGTAGTGGGCTATGGCCCACGTACGTTTTGAACTGGACTGTACTATTACTGTTAAAGGGCTTTGGCCCAGATTATTTCGAGTTTTGTTTCTGTATACTGACTGTTACTCTAGTAAGGGGATTACACACTGAGTTTTCGTGAACTCACCCCAGTTTTAACTATGCAGGTAATCCCTAGCCTTAGACGGATCGGTGCTGCGAGGGACTCGGAGGTGGCCACATGTTCTCAAGTTTTTCCTTATGGCTAGCTTTTCAATTAATTTACTTTAGGTTTGATATTTTTTTGTAATAAGGCTATTTGGGGTTTAAACTTTTATTTTGTATTAATTTCTACCTGCCAGGCTAGGAAACACGGGTTTTTCAAAATAATAACGGTTTCTAAAGAAAATTAACAAGCTTCTGCTATATTTAATCCTGATTAATAAATGATATGACCAATAAGTGATTAACGAGTTTTTGATTTTACAACCTCAACGCTTCAAAGAGATTTAGAATTTAGTGATGAGCTATTATCGACAAGCCTGATTTTCCAATGGCACTTTGATGTGACGCGTCAGATCCGATCGTAATGTCTAGGCTGGGTTTGGGGTGTTACTTTAGTGGTATTAGAGCCAGGTTACAAAACTCGACTGTGGATTAGGTTTTAAAATTGAATTTTTGAAAGAATTATTTCAAAGGATTTGAAAAGATTTAGGGTATTCAAAATGTTTTCTGAATGTTTTTCTAAAAGTGTGGTTGACCGAGTCTCCGGCGCCGAATCTGTAAGTTTCCTTGATACTGTTATCTGTGTAAAACTAAGACTCTTGAATTTAGATTTTGTATTCTGTGTATGTTTGGAGATGTTTGGATATGGCGTTGGATATAGAAATTGGTTGCGTGTGGGATATCTGACTGCTTCAATGGTTAGGTGTTTTGAGTATGTGTAGGGAGTTCCAAGTTCTAGTTAAAATATGATAGGGATACTAGAATCGAGTGCTGCGATGGAAGCGTAGTGGTGTAACATGTGTTGCGCGGCTATTATATAGTTTGAAATTTCGAGGACGAAATTTCTTTAAGGGGGTAGAATTGTAACACCCTGAATTTGGGCCTAGTAGAATTGGGCCTATTGGGCCTTGGGCATGGGAGCGTTTAAAATTTTTGAGAACAAGAGAACGACACTAATGCAAGCTGGACCTATTAGGTGAGTGATTTTGGAAGGTTAGGGGGTTTCCATGAAGTCTTGGGTTCAAACCTAGGCTTTAGGAAAAAAATTGGTTTAGGTGAATAAAACCCTGGATGTAAGTGAGTAGGCTTTAAGAATATTGTTGGGGAAATCATGACGCAAGGAAGCATGTGGCCTAGTGGTTGTGGCGTCATTAAGGTTGTAAGGGAGCACAGGTTCAAGTCTTGGCCCTTGCGAGAATTTTTAAATTTTGCTCTTAAAAGAATCTGACACCGCACATAGGCTTTATAAATATTTGCGCATGTTTTCACCACACAAAAGGAGCTAGTTGGTAAGGTGGCTAGCGGCGTGGATTAAGTTACAGGGGAGCCTGAGTTCGAAACCCCTTGCATGCGAAATGTGACTATTTTTCTAATTTGGGACGTTTTTGGAGGATTGATGGAGGGATCCTACATCGGGAAGCTAGCATGAGAGTAGGCGAGAAGTCGGGCTTTAAATAGAAGCGATCTATGAGGAGAGTAAACATACCTTGGTTGGCGTTTGGGCATAGGAGTGTTCGTCGCGGATTAACTTGATTTCCTATCGTGTGTATTTCGCACTCTCTCTAGTCAGAGCGACAAATGCCGAAATGCCGGTCACACGGCGATGGTAGCCACACGAGCGTGCAAGCGCACGTGTGGGAGCTTCGACGCGATAGTTGAGGCCATCATGAGCGTTCTTGTGGGTTTAGGCTGGTTGGGCCACGATGGGCCGAAAGGGGCCATGTGGGGCCAAGGGGACCGTGGGCCCAATCAGATAAGTTGTATGATTGTGTAGTAAATATTGGACTGGACTATGTGAACCTTATATCTGTGGCTAGATTTGGGCTAAATGGGCCACACGAGCGTTTGGGCCCATTTGGGCTGAGAATGGGCCCTAGGCCCTTTCGTATCATTATCACTGTTTAGAATACATTGGTTTACAAAATTACGAAAATACTCTTGGTTTACAAAATTACTGAAATACCCTTGACTTGTAAAGTTACCGAAGTACCCTATTTGTAAAATTACTGAAATACCCTCGGTTTGTGAAATTACCAAAGTATCCCTAATTTGCAAAATTACCGAAAGACCCTCAGTTTGGAAAATTATCGAAGTACCCCCAGTTCATAAAAGTACCGAAATACCCTCGGTTTGCGAAATTACCAAAGTATCCCTGATTTGCAAAATTACTAAAATACCCTCGACTTGTAAAGTTACCAAAATACTCCCGATTTATGAAATTACCGAAATACCTTCAATTTTTGAAATTACCAAAATACCCTTGATTTGTAAAATTACCGAAATACCCCTGATTTATGAAATACCCCTGTAGGGTAGAATTACCGAAATACCCCTGTAGTGTAGAATTACTGAAATACCTCTTTAAGGTAGAATTACTGAAATACCACTGTAGGGTAGAATTACTGAAATACCTCTGTAGGGTAGGATTATCGTAATACCCTTGTAAGGGTAAAATGACCGTTTTGCCCCTCGAAGGTAATTGACTCACTTGAGGTACGATTGGACTGATTTGACGGTAATTGACTGTTGTGACTGTGTATGTAGGATTATTTATCGGCATAACATTTCGCATACATGACATACTGCATGGGGTTGGGATATTGATACGGAGGAAGTGCTGATAGGGTCGCATGGGTCGCATGATGACTGTGGATCCAGTATTGATCTATGCCAACCTAAACATGGCCCTGTGCCAACCTAAACATGGCCCTGTGCCATCTTGATTATGGCTTTGTGCCAATCGTATTTACCCGTGGCTATGTGCCTAACATATATACCGATGACTTTGTGTCGGTCATATTTACCCAAGGCTGTGTCCAATTATATTACCGTCGCTAATGGCTATGTGCCAAACATAATACAGTTACTGATGGCTTTGTGCCAATTATAATACTGCTACTGAAGGCTTAGAGCCGTATATATATACTAGCAGCTTTGCTGCGATTTCGGTTAGGGCCGCAACCGGTTATAACATTGGTGTGCTGGCTGGGTGGGTCAATTTTATCCCCACGTAAGTGTAGGGTTGGTACGGGTGGTGTGTTGGCTGGATCGGGGTGGGATGCATCCTCATCTTGTTGCATACTTGTTTTGAGATCTGTCATCGCATCTTGGGCTTAGGCCCACTTGTTCTGTTATTGGTTTGGGCTAGGCCCAATTGATTCTGTATGGTGTGTGACCCAAATGATATAGTAGTGGGCTATGGCTCACGTATGTTCTGAATCTGGTGCATCTTATTCTTGTTAAAGGGCTTTGGCCCAGTTGTTTCGGTTCTATTTACAGATATCTGATTATTACTCTAGTAAGGGGATTACACACCGAGTTTTCGTAAACTCACCCCATTTTTAACTGTGCTGGTAATCCCCAGCCTTAGACGGATCGGTGCTGCGAGGGACTCGGAGGTGGCCACATGTTCTCAAGTTTTTCCTTATGGCTAGCTTTTCAAATAATTTACTTTGGGTTTGATATTTTTTTGTAATAAGGCCATTTGGGGTTTAAACTTTTATTTTCTATTAATTTCTACTTGCCAGGCTAGGAAACACGGGTTTTTCAAAACAATAACAGTTTCTAAAGAAAATTAACAAGCTTCCGCGATATTTAATCCTGATTAATAAATGATATGACCAATAAGTGATTAACGAGTTTTTGAGTTTACAACCTTAACGTTTCAAAGAGATTTAGAATTTAGTGATGAGCTATTACCGACAAGCCCGGTTTTCAAACAACACTTTGATGTGACGTGTCAGATCCGGTCGTAAGGTCTAGGCCGGGTTTGGGGTGTTACAAACTTCCATTAACCAATTAACCTATACATGCCATATAACCAAAATATACAAAGTTCAAAAGTACCAAAACAACGGCTAGATAGTGTGATGAGATCTCTGACAACTTCCAATCAGAGCAAGCTTCGAAATCACTATAAAACACGAAAAAGTAAACAGAGTAAGCTTTTAAGCTTAGTAAGCTCGTATGGCTAATAAGTACAACTTACCGTTCATTCACAATTTAAAGAAGCATAAGTAAACATAGGTAAGTTATAATCAAATCCAAAGGTTAGCACATAATCATAACCATGTTAGTCATGTATGAGTACATCAACTATGAATTACTTGACATACTTCTCACAAATACCTGAACTGATTTGTACCATATCTTATATCCTCGTACCATCATCTTCGCCTTTTGAACCATTTGGAATACTATCGAATACTCAGGAATCTAACACACTAAGTGCCAATACATGGTCGAAACCATCTCTATCTCATATCTCGTATAAATGCTCACTCTCAAGCTATCACTGGGTCTGCTTACACAGGTTGACAGTCAAGATGTAGCTACACGGTGGTGCTCACACAAGCTGATGAGTAACTGCAACACATGCCAAAAAACTCAGCCACCGGTAAAATGTACGGGACCAGCACCCAAAACACGGTAACCCCTAATGACATGTCATTTTTATCCTATCTATTCCTAAGGTTCAAACGAGATTCATACATTGCCGATAACTCGTCGAGAATTTCCGTGGTGTCGTATCATCACAATTATATAAAATAGCATTCAAACACATATAATTTAATGCTTATTAAACATACGAACTTACCTCGAATTAATACGAATAAAATCAAGTGATCAATCTACTACTTTGTTTTTCCCCCGATCTAATTCCGTACATTGCTTTTCTTGATCTATATAATCAAATTTAACTTATTTAAATATCATTTTATTCAATTTAACCCAAAATTCATATTATGGCAAAATTACTATTTTGCCCTTAAACTTTTAATTTCTTTATAATTTAGTCCCTATCTCATAAAAATGCAAATTCATGCAATTTAACTTATACCCATGCCAGCTAAATTTCACCTAAGCCCATAGCATCTCATATTTTTCATTATTTCATACATTTCACCACATAAATTTCAAATTTTACAAATAAATCCCTATTTAACATTTTCAACCAAAATCACTTTACAAAACTTGTTTATCTAATAACAACCATTCATTTTCTATCATCAAACATCAAAACACATACACATTCATCAATGGTAAAACCCTAATACTTTAACAGTTTCACAAATTAGTCCCTGAGCTAGCTAGATTAAGCTACAACGACTTCAAAAACATAGAAATCATTAAAAACCGAGCAAAATTGCACTTACATGTAAAGATGAACCATAGCCGAAACTTCAAGCTTCATTTATGGAGTTTCCTTAGCTAAATTTTGGTGGAAGATGGACATAACAAAGATGGTGACTTTGTTTTTTTAATTATTTTACTTAGTTTATTTTGTTAAATTACATTTTTAACCTTATCATTAAACTATTAAAATCACTTAATTAATTTCCATATTTGTCCACTCATATAAACAATGGTCTATTTACCATTCAAGTACTCATACATTTAAGTTCTTTAGCTATTTAGTGCCTTTAGCCTATAGAACTCTAATTTTGCACCTTTTGCAATTTATTCTTTTTTATCGAATTGAGCATACAAACGATAAAATTTCTTAGCGAAATTTTTATACGACACTACTAACATGCTGTAAACATTAAAATAATAATAAAATAAATATTTTGACTTCGGATTTGTGGTCCCAAAACCACTATTCCAATTTCACTAAAAACGGGTTGTTACATTTTATACATCGTTATTCTCTCATTTTGCCACTACATTCTTATTATTATTTTGCTTTAGCATTAATCAAACTTAATTATAATAACTCGACCAAATTATACCTATCTAATCCATGTGGAGACGATCTCACTCATCACTTTATTTCTTGTTTGACGTGTATACTTGCACGACTTGCATATCAACTGTGCAACCAACAAGTTTTTGGCGTTCTTGCCAGGGATTGATAATTCGTGAAATTTGGTTTTGTTATTTTTATTTTGTTTCATTAGTTTTATCTAACTAATTTGTTACTTAACTTCTACAGGTTTTCCATCAGCGCATGAGTAGAGGCATTCTTATTAACGAAGAGTATCCTTTTGACCCAGAGATCGAGAAAACTTTACGAAGAAGGAGAAGAGAATTATGTAATATGGCTAGGGAAAGGAACGATCCTATTTTGAATGATCAGTTAAATCCTAATGGTCAGGATGTTAATCCTTCTATTCATCGTTTGATAGATGACCGAGACAGGCCAATTCGGGAGCATGTGGTTCCAATTTTGGATGACCTGAATCCAGGGGTAGTCAAACTACACACACAAGCTCAACACTTCGAGTTGAAACTGGTAATGTTTCAGACGCTGCAAACAGTTGGACAGTTCAGTGGGTTGCCAATTGAATATCCAAGACTACATTTGAGACTTTTACTAGAAGTCTGTGATTTGTTTCGACAACAGGGTGTTCCTGAAAAGGCATTGCAGCTCAAACTATTCCCCTATCCTGTGAGAGATCGTGCAAGAGCGTGGCTTAATACTTTACTGCTGGGAACAGTAGCATCATGGAATAACCTTTGCCAAAGGTTTTTGCTACGATATAATCCGCTAAACATGCATGCCAAGCTCAGAAATGACATAACATCTTTTCAACAATTAGATGATGAAACACTGTACGAAGCCTGGGAAAGATTTAAGGAATTGCTTAGGAAATGTCCTATGTATGGTTTCCAGCACTGGACTAAGATGGGGATGTTTTATAATGGGCTGGATGCACATACAAGAATGGTAGTCGATGCATCTGCCAATGGTACTTTTGTAACACCCCAAACCTGTATCCGTCGCCGGAACAAGGTTACGGAGCATTACCGGAGTTTACAATTCAAATGGACAGAAATTTCAAACATATCATATCAATGAACATATTAAAACCAAGTCAAATAATACATATTTTCCCTTATACTAGCCCTCGAGGCCCTAGATATGAGTTAGAAACAAGTCAGGACTAAATTGAAAACTCAGAAATTTTTTCAGAAAATAAGGAAAATTTTCAACACTTCAGGGGTCACACTGCTGTGTGGCCAGGCCGTGTGGGCATTCGAAGTAGGGACACACGGCCGTGTCGTAGCCTGTGTCTGTGCTCGTGTAACCCACTGACCCGTGTGCTAGGCTGTGTAACAGCCTGACTTGCAACCCTTTGAAAGCTATAGGGGACACACGACCGTGTCACCTAGCCGTGTGTGACACACGACTGAGACACACGCCCGTGTCTCTGCCCGTGTGGTCGAAAATAGGCCATTCTACAAGCTATTTTTCTCACCCAAATTGTCATGTACCTGCATACAACATTTAACATACTTACAAGCCATAACAAGGCATCCAAATCAAGCATAAACAAGTCATATACATATGGTATAATATCATACAACCAATATGTCCTTAGGCTCCTCAAATTACAATATATAGACATGCCTAACCGTGTATTCAATTTGACCAAATAATCAACTAACTTGCATGCACATTTGTATCAATACATACCATAGAATTTACTTACCCAAAACACAACCATTTGGTACCAAAGTTGTAACAGCCCGATTTAGAGGCTAGTTGGAATAGTGATCTCGGGGTCACTAATCTGAGACTTGAGAAATTTATTTTCATGTTATATTATGATTCGGAGCATGATAGTATATGTGCATGAGAATTTTGGTGCTTTAATTTTAGCGATTTCATGCTTAATCGCGAAAAAAGGACTAAATCGCATAAAGTGCAAAAGTTCCATTCTATAAGATAAAGGTACCAAATAGCCTTAGAATGTAAATTGGAGGTCTTTAAAAGGAAATTAGACCCCCAATATATTCTTGGCCGGCCATGGACTAGCATAGGAGACAAAGATGGACAAAAAATTGGTCAAAGTAGTTGATAGTTGGTGACTTGTTTGACTAGTTTAATATTAGAATAAAGAAAGAGAAAATATCATCTTTCTCTCCATCTTTCTCCACCGAAATTGCAAGCAAAATAGGGGTTTGAAAGCTCACAATTTTTAGCAAGCTCTCCTCTATTCTAGTAAGTGATTTTGATGATTTTTTTTATGATAATTGTACTTTTAAGACCCCTAGAACTTAAGCTTTCAAATGAGAGGACTATTGTGCAATATGATGCTATGTTTAGAGTTTTACCATGAAAGCTTTAATTGCTATTTGTTGCATTTTTATGGAAGAAAATGAGTCGTATTTGTTGGATGAACAACTTTTGTGAAATGTGTTGTCTTGAAAACATCTAATTTGGACCTTGATGAAAAGGTTACAAAATTGTAGTAAATATGTGAAATGTTGAGTTTTGATGATAGCTATAAGAGTATTAAATGTTCACCTAGGCTTGTTGAAGGTAGAAATGTGATTAGAATTTATTTCCGAGCCTAGGGGCAAAATGGTTAATTTGCCAAAGTCTAGGGGCAAAAAAGAAATTGTGCCTAAGTATGATTATTGAAATGCTTTTATTAATGAGATGATTAAAATGAGCTAAATTGCTATTATAGAGCAAGAAGAACCGAGAATCTGCCTCGATCGGGGAGAGAACAAAGTCTCAGACTAAATCGCCGAGCTAGCTCATTTTGAAAACGAGGTCAGTTTGTATGTGATTAATGAAATATTTATGTTAGCATAATTGAAAATGCTTGGTATCACATTGATGTATGATACTTCATTGAAATGAGAAATTGATATTGAATATGATGTTGAAGTCCTAGTGGTCTATAATGAATATGGGATTGCTATCATCGAGATGTGAATTAGATAAGGTCCCGTATAAGACCATGTCTGGGACGTGGCCTTGGCACCGAGTTAAGATCCTGTATAAGACCATATCTAGGATATGGCTTCGAAAAAGAATAAGAAACTCGTTAAGAGGACATCCGGGATGTGGCATCGATAATTGATGTGAAAGTCCATATAAGACCATATCCGGGATATGGCATTGGCATTTAGAAGTAACTCCATGTAAGACCACCTCGGGGATGTGGCATTGGCTTCGTCTCTACATGAACGACATCGAATATGCATCTTTGACTATCCCTAGTGATTAAAGGGATAAGTAGATCAGTTTAGAAGTAGAAATGAGATTTGCACTAAAGTCATATGAATGAGTGAATACATGTACTCGTGAATGAGTCACGAAGAAACATTTACAACATGTGGCATGGTATGTGCTAAATAAGGGCAATTGTGAGTAAGTATGGCAAGATGCCTATGACTTGTGTATGGTTAGTTAATATCATGGATGGATTATTTTATGATCTTATTGTTGCTATTTATATTCATGCAAACTTACTAAGCTTTATGCTTACCCCTTTCATTGCCCTTTTTCCTTGTAGTATTGCCAAGATAACTCGAGGATCGTGGACGTAGGAGTTCAGAAATCACATTATCGACATCACTTTGGTATAACAATTTAGACTTATTTTGAGTATGGCATGTATAGGACTCGAGTATTTTGTTAAGTTGTAATTGTTAGCCAAAGTGTTGGCTATGTATGTTACTAAAGTCATTTTGTAAATGGCCTTAAGTTAGGCAAATACTTGGAAAATTCTTTTGCTTAATGAAAGTGATTTTCTTGAAGTGTATGCCCTTGTGTATGAATGTTGAATTGAGTATTTAGATGTGTCTTTGGGTCATGAATTACGTTGAATGGAATTAGAGTATGTATGTTTGCAATGTAGGGTGGCAAAGGGCTTGGTATATAGCCTTCTAATTTTTCACATGGGTAGACACACGGGCGTGTGTCTAGACCGTGTGAGTGGCACGGCTAGTACATGGGCGTGTGCCCAGGCCGTGTGAAGTCTGTACGATGCACTTGGAATTTAAATCGCCACACGGTTGAAACACACGGGCGTGCGTGTGGGCCGTGTGAATTAGTCAAAATGCCAAGGTTTGGCACACGGGCCAAGGCCACGGGCGTGTCAAGGCCGTGTGAAATTAGTCAGTTTCGACCACGGGTGGTAGACACGGGCATGTCTTAGGGGCACACGGGCGTGTCCCTAGACTCACACGGGCGTGTGACCCCTGTTTTGTTGAAAAGTTTCTCGAACTCGTAAATGTTCTCGGAATAGTCCCGATACCTCTCGAAAGCATGTTCAAGGCCTCTTAGGATAAGTATAAGTAAGTGATGGGTTTAAACGAGACTTTGTAACCCTATTCGAGATGTTTAAGCAATATTAGTTAGGTAATGCCTCGAACCCTGTCCCGGCTTGAAGACGGGTAAGAGGTGTTACATTTATTGGTATCAGAGCTATGGCTTAGTCGGTTCTAGGACTAACGTAGCGTAAGTACGAGTCTAGCTATACATGCCATATCTAAGAGTGTCTGAGTAATGATAGTGTGATGGCTCCTGACGTATGGAATTGTGTTTTATGTAGTATATGGATTTTGATCCAGACCGAACTGCAGCTGATGATGCTGCGAGTAACGCGCCGGCTCCCACTCAAGGGACCGCGCCAGCTAATAGTAGACCCGAGACCTTGGGTCGGGGGAGAGAGCTCGAGAAGCCTTTCTCCATATGATGAGCAACCGGTATCTCGAGTATACCCGAGCAAATCCTAACGCTCAACCCCCTCCACCCCCACCAATCCCTCAACCTGCTCCAGTAGCTCCTCAAGTAGTTGAGGTGGTGAGAAGAGAAAGGCCTCCGGTGGATAAGATCCGAAAGTAAGGAGCCGAGGAATTCTAGGCAAATAAGGACGATGACCCGGAGAAAGCGGAATTCTGGCTCCAGAATACTACCAGGGTATTCGATGGGTTATCTTGCACGCTTGAGGAGTGCTTAAAGTGTGAGGTATCTATCCTGAGAGATTTAGCCTACAAATGGTGGAACACCCTATTGTCGGTGGTGCCAAGGGAGAGAGTTAGCTGGGAATTCTTCCAAGAGGAATACCGGAAAAAGTACATCAGTCAGCGGTTCATAGACCATAAGAGGAAGGAGTTCTTGGAACTGAAGCAAGGCCGTATGTCAGTAACCGTATGAACGGGAGTTCGTAAGGCTTAGCAAGTATGCACGGGAGTGCGTGTCTACCGAAGCCGTCATGTGTAAGAGATTCGAGGACGGATTAAATAAAGATATCCGTTTATACGTGGGAGTCCTCGAACTAAAGGAATTTGTAGTGTTGGTAGATAGAGCCTGTAAAGCCGAAGAGTTGGCTAAAGAGAAGAGAAGAGCTGAGAATGAGTCTCGTGACTCGAGGAAGAGACAACTGAATAAGTATCACCAATCCTCATCTAAGAAATCGAGGGATTTCGCTACTTGATCAGTCACTTCAGCGGGGTTTTCAACCTCAAGTAAAGGCAAGTAATTTTCGGGGTCGAAAGGGCAGACCACATCAGTTGCTAGTGTGGGCAACGTCCGACCAAGTAGACCGGAATGCCCTCAGTGTGGTAGGTTCCATTTTGGTGAGTGTCGAGGTAATGAGAAAACTTGCTTCAAATGTGGGTCCTTAGACCACTTTATCAGAGACTGCCTCGAGGTGGGCGAGAAAGAAAAGCCTCAGAATGCAAGATCGGGAAGTACTGCTAAGGGAAGACCACTGAGAAACCCGAGAAATGAGATGGGTAGCAAGAATCCATCTAGAGAGCAAGCTGCTAAAGTCGAGGGTAGAGCAATGGCGAGGACATATGCCATTCGTGCTCGTGAAGAGGCATCTTCCCCCGACGTAATCACGGGTACCTGTTCTCTCCATAATACTCGTGTTATAGCTTTAATTGATCCAGGATCCACCCACTTATACATATGCATGAAATTAGTCTCTAGCATGAGCATGCCTATAGAGTCTACCGAATTCATAATAAGAGTGTCTAATCCCCTAGGCAAGTGTGTGTTGGTTGATAGGGTTTGCAAAGGTTGCCCTTTGATGATTAAGGGTCATTGTTTCCCTGTCGATCTTATGTTATTACCGTTTGATGAGTTTGATGTCATCCTTGGGATGGATTGGTTAGTTACTCATGGAGTAATTATGAATTTTGGGAAGAAGCATATTGAGTTGAGAGATGAAAATGGTAATCTTGTTCGTGTTGAATCAGAAAAGCCAGATAGGCTACCAGTAGTGATGTCAACTTTGTCGACTCAGAAGTATTTAAAGAAGGGATACGAGGCCTATCTTGCCTTTGTGTTGAACATTAAAGAGACTGAATTGAAAATGGAGTTGGTACCCATAGTATACGAGTACCCAGATGTTTTCCCGGAAGAGTTGCCAGGGCTACCTCCAGTTAGAGAGATTGAATTTGGGATTGAGTTAGCTCCAGGTACTACCCCTATTTCTATTGCTCCCTATAGAATGGCTCCAACCGAGCTAAAGGAGCTAAAATAACAGTTAAAAGAGCTAACGGATAAAGGTTTTACAAGGTCAAGTTTTCTCCGTGGGGTGCTCCCATTTTATTCGTAAAGAAGAAAGATGGTTCTATGAGACTATGTATAGATTATCGGTAACTTAACAAGGTAACTGTGAAGAGTAAGTACCCGTTGTCGAGGATCGACGATCTATTCGATCAATTGAAGGGAGCCACGATATTTTCCAAGATAGATTTGAGGTCAGGGTACTATCAGCTGAGAGTCAAGGACTCAGATGTGCCAAAAACCACGTTTAGGACTAGATATGGCCACTCTGAATTTTTGGTTATGCCTTTTGGTCTAACGAATGCCCTGGCGATCTTCATGGATTTGATGAGTCGTATTTTCGGCCATACTTGGATAAATTTGTTGTGGTTTTCATCAATGACATACTAATCTACTCTCGGGATGAGAACGAACATGCCGAGCATTTGAATATGGTTCTGCGAGTTTTGAGAGAAAAACAATTGTATGCCAAATTCAATAAGAGTGAATTTTGGCTCATGGAAGTGGGATTTTTGGGACACATTGTCTCGGGAGATGGGATTAGAGTCGATCCGAGTAAGATTTCAGCAATTGTTGAATGGAAACCGCCGAGGAGCGTAACTGAAGTAAGGAGTTTTCTAGGCCTAGCCGGCTATTATAGGCATTTTGTCAAGGGGTTTTCCATGATAGCTACCCCAATGACGAAACTTTTGCAAAAAGATGTGAAGTTCGATTGGACAGAAAAGTGTCAACAGAGTTTTGAGAAACCAAGACATCATTGGATCGAGGCCCCTGTTTTGGTGCAACCTGAGCTGGGAAGAGAATTTTTGGTTTATAGTGACGCGTCCTTGAACGGATTGGGTTGTGTACTCATACAAGAGGGTAAGGTGATTGCTTACGCTTCTAGGCAATTGAAGCCGCACGAGAAGAATTACCCGACTCATGATTTAGAGTTGGCCGCAATTGTGTTTATGTTAAAAATTTGGAGGCATCATTTATATGGTGAAAGGTGTCGGATTTTCACCGACCATAAAAGCCTAAAATATTTGATGACTCAAAAGGAATTGAATTTGAGGCAACGAAGGTGGTTAGAGTTGATTAAGGATTATGAGTTAGTAATTGACTACCATCCGGGAAAGGCGAACGTAGTCGCCGATGCTTTGAGCAGAAAATCAATGTTTGCACTAAGAGCCATGAATACTTAGATGACCTTGTTGGATGATGGTTCCATTTTAGCCGAATTGAGGGCTAAACCCTTGCTTCTCCAAGAAATTTGTGAAGCTCAGAAAGATGATAACAGTTTGCAAGCCAAGAGAGTTTTATGTGAATCGAACATGGAGTCAGAGTTTCGGGTAAATCCTGATGGATGTCTGACATTTCGAGGTAGGGTCTGTGTACCCAGAAATGACGAGCTTATTTGTAGAATCTTGCATGAAGCGCATAGCGGATGTTTGAATGTACACCCAGGCAGCACGAAGATGTACAATGATTTGAGGAAATGGTATTGGTGGCTTGGTATGAAGAAAGACATTCCCAAGTTTGTATCGAAATGCCTGATTTGTCAGCAAGTGAAGGCTAAACATCAAGTACCTTCGGGTTTACTTCAGCCCATTATGGTTCTTGAGTGGACATGGGACTGTATTACCATGGACTTCGTGACGGGCTTACCGTTGACTCTAGAGAAGAAAGATGCAGTATGGGTAGTGGTTGATATACTCACAAAGACAGCCCATTTTATACCAGTATGAGTCGACTATTCGCTTGATAAATTGGCAGACTTGTACATGTCAGAGATAGTAAGACTCCATGGTGTACCGTTGTCGATCATTTTGGATAGAGATCCGAGATTCACGTCACTATTTTGGAAAAAGTTGCAAGAAGCCTTGGGCACGAAATTAAATTTCAAGCTTTCCATCCACAAACTGACGGACAGTCGGAGAGGGTAATCCAGATACTTGAGGACATGCTTCGATGTCGTGTTTTAGAATTCCAAGGTAGTTGGGAGAAATACTTACCGTTGGTGGAATTCACCTACAACAATAATTTTTAGTCAAGTTTGAAGATGGCGCCTTATGAGGCATTGTATGGGCGTAAGTGCTGCACGCCCTTGTATTGGTCAGAACTCAGAGAGAAACAGATACACGGGGTTGATTTGGTTAAGGAAACTGAAGAAAAAGTAAAATTGATACGTGATTGTCTGGAAATCTCCTCAGATAGGCAAAAGTCCTATTCAGATTTGAAAAGGAAAGAGATAGAATTCAAAGTCGGTGATAAAGTGTTCTTGAAAGTATCACCTTGGAGGAAAGTCCTCAGATTTGGCCGGAAGGGCAAGTTAAGTCTGCGCTTTATCGGACCTTATGAAATTACCGAGAGGACAGGATCGGTAGCTTATCGGTTGGCCTTGCCACCTGAACTAGAAAAGATTCATGATGTCTTTCACGTATCCATGTTGCGTCGATACCGTTCAGATCCTTCACATGTCATTGTACCAACAGAAGCAGAGATACAACCAGACTTGACTTATGGTGAAGAGCCGATTAGAATCTTGGCGCGAGAGGTCAAGCAGTTAAGAAACAAAAGCATAGCTCTAGTGAAAGTTCTATGGCAAAGGCACGAAATAGAAGAGGCTACTTGGGAGCCCGAGGAAATGAAGAGAAACCAATATCCCAACCTTTTTACCGGTAAGATTTTCGAGGACGAAAATCCTTAAGGGGGGAGAATTGTAACAGCCCAATTTAGGGGCTAGTCGGAATAGTGATCTCGGGGTCACTAATCTGAGACTTGAGAAATTTATTTTCATGTTATATTATGAGTCGGAGCATGATAGTATATGTGCATGAGAATTTTGGTGCTTTAATTTTAGCGATTTCATGCTTAATTGGGAAAAAAAGGACTAAAACGCATAGAGTGCGAAAGTTCCATTCTATAAGATAAAGGTACCAAATAGCCTTAGAATTTAAATTGGAGGTCTTTAAAAGGAAATTAGACCCCCAATATATGCTTGGCCGGCCATGGACTAGCATAGGAGACAAAGATGGACAAAAAATTGGTCAAAGTAGTTGATAGTTGGTGACTTGTTTGACTAGTTTAATATTAGAATAAAGAAAGAGAAAATATCATCTTTCTCTCCATCTTTCTCCACCAAAATTGCAAGCAAAATAGGGGTTTGAAAGCTCACAATTTTCAGCAAGCTCTCCTCTATTCTAGTAAGTGATTTTGATGATTTTTCTTTATGATAATTGTACTTTTAAGACCCCTAGAACTTAAGCTTTCAAATGAGAGGACTATTGTACAATATGATGCAAAGTTTAGAGTTTTAACATGAGAGCTTTCATTGCTATTTGCTGCATTTTTATGGAAGAAAATGAGTCTTAGTTGTTGGATGAACAACTTTTGTGAAAGGTGTTGTCTTGAAAACACCTAATTTGGACCGTGATGAAAAGGTTACAAAATTGTAGTAAATATGTGAAATGTTGAGTTTTGATGATAGCTATAAGAGTATTAAATGTTCACCTTGGCTTGTTCAAGGTAGAAATGTGATTAGAATTTATTTCCGAGCCTAGGGGCAAAATGGTCAATTTGCCAAAGTCTAGGGGAAAAATAGTAATTTTGCCTAAGCATGATTATTGAAATGATTTTATTAATGAGATGATTAAAATGAGCTAAACTGCTATTATAGAGCTAGAAGAACCGAGAATCTGCCTCGATCGGGGAAAGAACAAAGTCTCAGACTAAATCGCTGAGCTAGCTCATTTTGAAAACGAGGTAAGTTTGTATGTGATTAATGAAATATTTATGTTAGCATAATTTAAAATGCTTGGTATCACATTGATGTATGATACTTCATTGAAATGAGAAATTGATGTTGAATATGATGTTGAAGTCCTAGTGGTCTATAATGAATATGGGATTGCTATCATCGAGATGTGAATTAGATAAGGTCCGTATAAGACCATGTCCGGGACATGGCCTCTAAGACCGAAAGTTAAGATCTCAGTATAAGACCATATCTAGGATATGGCTTCGAAAAAGAATAAGAAACTCGTTAAGAGGACATCCGGGATGTGGCATCGATAATTGATGTGAAAGTCCATATAAGACCATATCCGGGATATGGCATTGGCATTTAGAAGTAACTCCATGTAAGACCACCTCGGGGATGTGGCATTGGCTTCGTCTCTACATGATCGACGTCGAATATGCGTCTTTGACTATCCCTAGTGATTAAAGGGATAAGTAGATGAGTTTAGAAGTAGAAATGAGATTTGCACTAAATTCATATGAATGAGTGAATACAGGTACTCGTGAATGAGTCACGAAGAAAAGTTTACGACATGTGGCATGGTATGTGCTAAATAAGGGAAATTGTGAGTAAGTATGGCATGATGCCTATGACTTGTGTATGGTTAGTTAATATCATGGATGTATTATTTTATGAGCTTATTGTTTCTATTTATATTCATGCAAACTTACTAAGCTTTATGCTTACCCCTTTCATTGCCCTTCTTCCTTGTAGTATTGCCAAGATAACTCGAGGATCGTGGACGTAGGAGTTCGGAAATCACACTATCGACATCACTTTGGTATAACAATTTAGACTTATTTTGAGTATGGCATGTATAGGACGCGAGTATTTTGTTAAGTTGTAATTGTTAGCTAAAGTGTTGGCTATGTATGTTACTAAAGTCATTTTGTAGATGGCTTTAAGTTAGGCAAATACTTGGCAAATTCTTTTGCTTAATGAAAGTGATTTTCTTGAAGTGTATGCCCTTGTGTATGAATGTTGAATTGAGTATTTAGATGTGTCTTTGGGTCATGAATTACGTTGAATGGAATTGGAGTATGTATGTTTGCAATGTAGGGCTTGGTATATAGCCTTCTAATTTTCCTCATGGGTAGACACACGGGCGTGTGTCTAGACCGTGTGATCGGCACGGCTAGCACATGGGCGTGTGCCCAGGCCGTGTGAAGTTTGCACCATGTACTTGGAATTTAAATCGCCACACGGTTGAAACACACGGGCGTGTGTGTGGGCTATGTGAATTAGTCAGAACGCCAAGGTTTGGCACACGGGCAAAGGCCACGGGCGTGTCAAGGCCGTGTGAAATTAGTCATTTTCGACCACGGGTGGTAGACACGGGCATGTCTTAGGGGCACTCGGGCGTGTCCCTAGACTCACACGGGCGTGTGACCCCTGTTTTGTTGAAAAGTTTCTCGAACTCGTAAATGTCCCCGGAATAGTCCCGATACCTCTCGGAAGCATGTTTAGGGACTCTTAGGCCAAGTATAAGTAAGTGATGGGTTTAAACGAGACTTTGTAAACCTATTCGAGATTTTTAAGCAAGATTAGTTAGGTAATGCCTCGAACCCTGTCCCGGATTAAAGATGGGTAAGGGGTGTTACAAAAGTGTCATTCTATAATTAGCATCATTAGTCATTTAATCTATTCAAACAAAGTACCAATTCTCAACAAGTCACAAGCCATATATATTATGCATATTCATCTATCATCTCATCTTCCATCATTCAACCATATTAAGTCATTCATCAGCCATTTTAAAACCACTTGTTTACATACCAAAATACGCCAAAACACAAGCCAAATCAAATGGCCATATTCACAACAAAACATATAGGCCAACATTAGCCAAAATATCTATACATGCCATTATAACCAAAATTTAACAACCGAATGTACCAAAAGAGCCGATAGATAGTGTGATATAGCTTCGACAAGCCTCCAACCCAAATGAGCTTCCGATCCAATATAAAACACATAAAAATAACACAGAGTAAATGTAACACCCCAAACCTGGCCCAGACGTTACGGCCGAATCCGGCAGTGCCACATTGAAGTTAAATTTTGGAAACGTAGTTCTCATAAAACTTGTTGAAATAGCCCTCCTAATTAAAACTCGTAAAGCCTTTTTAAGTTATTTATTCAAAACAAAATTGTAGCTACATCTCAAAACTTGATCATTGCGAAAGCTTACTTTCTAAATTAATTATTGTAAAGCCGTGATGTTTTTGAAAACAAATATCTTTTAAGAAAACCGCGCCCTAGTTCTATCAGCTTCAAAATGTGATTAAGTAAACCCAGAATTTAAGTTTAAAAGTTAAGTAAAGGCCTTATTACAAACCCAATATAAAATAATAATTAAGGTAAATCAAATCCAATGTAATTTTAAATGTGTGGCCGTCTCCAAGTCCCTCGCAGCACCGAACCATCTATGCCTGGGATTACCATGCAGACAAGAAAAAAGCTTTGGGTGAGTTTATGAAAACTCAGTGTGTAATCCCAATAATAATAACAGTAGCATACAAAAATAGTCTGTGTCTGAGCCCATTTCAGTAACAGGGACAGTCTGGGCCTAAGCCCGTTTCAGAACAAAAGCAGTATGGGCCTCAACCCAAATCAAGATGCGATATGAGTAATCAAGCATGCACGAATCCTACCCATCCAAATCTACACTCCATCTCCATCCAACCCTACACTCCATGTGGGGATATAATATCGACCCACCCATCCCTACACTCTAACTAATAGTACCGATGCAGCACTAAACAGAAATATGTAGTAGAGCTGCCAGTAAAATAGGCTAAAAGCCATCAGAGATATGCAAAGAAAGTCGCTGCACAAAGACACTTCCTCCAATCATATATACCCAACCCCCATGCAATGCAACATACATCAGTGACATGCTATATCATAATGTTATGCATGTATTCAGATCATAACCATATATATGTCATCTCATGGCATACATAATCCTCCATACATCATATAAGGTCAAAACAGTAATTTTACCTATGGGGGGATTCTGGTCATTTTACCCCTTAGGGGTATTTCAGTCATTTTTATCAGTTTGGGCCTAAGAGTAGTAAGCCCACGGTCGTCTCAAGCGACTCATGCGACCATAATAGTGCAGACAGTGGAATTGGGCCCAAGCCCATCAAGCAGGCCTATGTGGGCCCACACGATCGTGTGGCCCACCAAGCCCAAAATTGGCCTAAGCCATGTGTGCGTCGCAGCCAGACTAGTAATACCCATCTAACGGTAAGTTTCACTCGTACGGGCCCACAGGCCTATTGGCCCATACAGCCCATTTCAGCCCAAGCCCATGAAATCGCTCATGGTGGCCGTTTCTCGATGTAGGCCCACATTTCGTGGGCTCGGCTGATCACATTTGCGTTCGCGTGCCCATGTGGCCAAAAGCCCAATCTTTTGGCTTTTCAGCTTCTCGGCATTTCGGCATTTGGGCTTTTCCCGTTATAGTCTATACAGTGTGAATAACACACCTGTTTGCGAGATGCGCGATTAACCTACTCGTATCCAACCTTGTCTGAATGAATGGCCTTGATCCCTCCAAGATCGCTAGCCCCAATCGGTTCATGCCCTTATCACAAATCTGTAATGTAACAGATCTTACAAAATTAATCACTCACCATTGTGGCTTAAATCCACATATATTGTGATATAGGGACAAATGACACATTCGGCCCATTCTCAAAAGAATGAAGGTAACCAATTACCTATTGCGTAACGGAGATATGGATTGTGATTGCTTCCCAAACGTAAGTGCTTCTTCACTTCACTAAAAGTCCCTCGAACCCATTGCGAAAAAGAAAATATTCACAGTTAGAAGTCATAAGAGTAACACATTCTGCTTCCAAAAACAAACCCAAAGAACCGAAAGAATACATACTAAAATGGTCGAAAAACTAAAAGAACAAACATAAGGATACCTATCGATTTGATAACACCCTTGCAAAAACAATCCCCTACACCAGTAGTTAGCACAGAAGCATTCGACCAACACCACCCAGAAGGATATGAGAAGCAACTAAATTAAAAGAAATACTAAAGAAGGGAAAAGAACTCTGTTCGACCAAGATGAAGGAGAGTGAAAAAAACATAGGGACGACGAACAAGAATAAAGAAAATAAAGTGAGGAGGTTCGGCTATGAGCAAAAGCCAAATGGAGAAATGGTAAGAGAGAATGATAGTCGACAGAAGTTGAGAGGAAAAGGAGCACAATTCGACCTAAGAGAAAACCTCCGAATAGGTAAAGTGTGGAAGAAATGTTTTAGAGTAAGAAGAAACACTGCACACCAAAAGAGGGTCGAGAGAAAAGAACCAAAATGCAAAACGCACGAAAGAAAAGAGTAACCCCAATCGCTTCATCGATGATTTCTTGCCCAAGACCCAGAGTAACCAAAACCAAACACTCCCCTCTTTCAAAGCAAATTTTCGGCACCAACCTTCTCCAATTCAAACTCTTAAATTTCCTCCCCCAAATCCCTCCATAATCCACTCCTTGATATCCTACTCAATTTTCTCCATAATCAACTCCTCAAATCCCTACAACCTCTCATCCATCAGAGTTATACTATACCACAAACTCTACCCGCATAGATCAACAAAAAATAAATCCCCTCATTGCACACCCCAAGACTTGAACCTCAGACCTCTCAACTATGTCACACGCCACTTGACACTAAGCCACAAGCTCTTCTTGTGACATAATTTCGCCACAATTTATTTTAAAGCCTACCAGCTAACATCAAGGTTTATTAAAAAGAAAAAAAATCATAGATTTTGCAGAAGCCAGGGCTTGAACCTAGGACTTCTCAGACACTCCCAAACACTCCTAAATTACCTAACCAACACCCCAAACATGCAATTGTGACAGGACAAGCAGAATTCAAGGTTTTAAATTTTCAGGGCGTTACAACTCTACCACCCTAATAGAAATTTTGGCCTTGAAATTTTCCTGGTTAGAATGGGTGAGGGTATTTCTGTCGCATCCCCTCATCTGGTTCCTACGTCGCTTCAGCAGTTTCACCGGTGGGACAGACTTCCTTCGTAGAACTTTAACATCACGATCCAATATCTGCATTGGTTCCTTCTCGAAGGTTAGATCAGGCCTAACCTCAATCTCCTCGACTGGCACAATATGCATGGGATCAGAGCAGTAATGCCTCAGCATGGAAACGTGGAAATTATCATGAATTCTATCCAACTCTGGAGGCAAATCAAGCTGGTAGGCAATCGGTCCCACTCGCTTCAGTACACAGTAAGGCCCAGTGAATCTAGGGCTCAACTTACCCTTCCGTCCAAATCTCAATACTTTCTTCCATGGGGAGACCTTGATAAACACGTAGTCCCCCACAGAATACTTAATCTCATGGCGTTTAAGGTCTGCATAAGACTTTTGCCTGTCAGATGCTTCCTTCAACCGGTCTCGAATCAGTTTCACCTTATCTTCGGTATCAGACACCAACTCAGGCCCCAAAACTCGCCGCTTGCCCAACTCAGTCCAACACGTAGGAGTACGACACCTACGACCATATAATGCCTCGTACGGTGCCATCTGAATGCTGGATTGATAACTATTGTTATATACGAACTCTGCCAACAACAAATAGTCCTCCCAGCTGCCTCGAAAATCAATTACAGAACCCCTTAACATGTCCTCCAGTATCTGAATCACCCTCTCTGACTGACCATCTGTCTGAGGGTGGAACGCAGTACTGAAGTCTAACCTTAAACCCAGTGCTTCATGTAACTTTTTCAAAAATCGAGACGTGAATCGAGGATCTCTTTCCGATATGATGGAAACTGGTACCCCATGCAATCTCACAATCTCTGCTATGTACAACTTAGCCAGCTTCTGCAACGAGTAATCAGTACGGACTGGTATAAAATGGGCAGACTTGGTCAACCGATCAACGATGACCCATATCGAATCTTTCTTAGTAGGCGTTAAGGGCAACCCACTAACAAAGTCCATAGTTACTCTTTCCCATTTCCAGAGAGGGATCTTAACTGGCTGCAATAATCCAGAAGGCAGTTGATGCTCAGCCTTAACCTGCTGGCATGTTAGACACTTACTTACGAACTCAGCAACCTCGCGCTAAAGTCCTGGCCACCAGTACAATTCACCAAGGTCTCGGTACATCTTGTTTCCGCTAGGGTGCATGGCATACAGACTACTATGCGCCTCTTGCAATATAGACTGCCTCAAATCAAAATCCCTCAGTACACAAACTCTCCCACGGAAACACAATGCCCCTTCATTGTTCAGCCTGAAATTAGAAGTTTCCCCACTTTCAACTTGTCGGAACCGAGGAACTAGTGACTCATCCATCAACTATTTAACCTTAATCTTTTCAGTCCACGTCGGTCTAACTTGCAGTTCAGCCAACAAACTGCTATCGTCGAACAAACTGAGACGAGCGAACATCGCTCTTAGGTCAGACACAGCCCTACGACTTAGTGCGTCAGCTACCACGTTAGCCTTACCGGGATGGTATTCAATTGAGCAATCATAATCCTTAAGCAGCTCGATCTACCTACACTGCCTAAGGTTTAACTCCTTCTGGGTGAGAAGGTACTTGAGGCTCTTATGATCCGTGTAGATTGTACACTTCTCTCCATAAAGGTAATGCCTCTAAATTTTCAATGCGAACACCACCGCGGCTAACTCCAAGTCGTGAGTTGGGTAATTCACCTCGTGGGTCTTAAGTTGGCGAGATGCATACGCAACCACCTTACCCCCTTGCATCAATACACATCCTAACCCAACGTGTGACGCATTGCTGTAGACGGTGAATTCTTTCCCCGATTCTGGTTGTATCAAGACAAGGGCTTCAGTCAGAACTTCCTTCAATTTCTCAAAACTTTCCTGTTGCTTTTCAGTCCAAACAAACGGCACCCCCTTACATATCAACTTAGTCAGAGGCGCAGCAATTAAAGAAAACCCCTCCAAAAACGCCCAGTAATACCCAACTGCACCCGTAAAACTTCGTATTTTGCATACGCTTTTAGATGGGTTCTAGTCCGTAATGTACCTTGATTTTTCGAGGATCGATCCTAATCCCCTCAGCAGAAACAACGTGACCCAAAAATGTCACCTCACGCAGCCAGAATTCACACTTGCTGAATTTGGCATATAACTATTTCTCCCTCAGAACCTGCAGGACGACTCGAAGGTGTGCGTCATGATCTTCCTCAGTTCTCGAGTACACCAGGATGTCATCTATAAACACCACCACGAACCGGTCCAGATAGGGCTAAAATACACGGTTCATTAGATCCATAAAAGTAGTTGGTGCATTTGTTAGCCCAAACGGCATCACAAGGAACTCGTAGTGCCTATAACGAGTCTTAAACGTTGTTTTGTACACATCTGCCTCTTTCACTTTCAGTTGATGATACCCAGATCGGAGATCTATCTTGGAGAAGACCGAAGCTCCTCGAAGTTGATCGAATAGATCATCTATCCATGGTAGGGGGTACATATTCTTGATAGTCAGTTTGTTCAATTGCCGGTAGTCAATGCACATGCGCATAGTTCCGTCCTTTTTCTTCACAAATAAGACTGGCGCTTCCCATGGAGACATACTAGGTCGTATGAATCCTCAATCTAGTAATTCTTGAATTTGAGCTTTGAGTTCAACAAGCTCCTTCGGTGCCATTCTATAAGGGGCAATGGACACCGGTGCTGTACCAGGTAGGAGCTCAATCCCAAATTTGACTTCACGATTTTGCGGTAATCCCGGTAGCTCATCCAGAAACACATCAAAAAAATCTTTAACCGTTCTCAAATCCTTAACAGAAGGTCCCTCAGAATCTGAATTACTGACATAAGCTAAAAATGCTCCACACCCCTTGCGAACCAATTTCTCGGCTCTTAATGTGGAAATCATATTTGATAAATAATCACGGCGTTCCCTAATAACTACTACTTCATTACCCTCTGCAGTCTTTAATACTACCCGCTTAGCAGCACAATCCAGAGTCGCTTGATGCCTAACTAGCCAGTCCATTCCCAAAATTAAGTCAAACTCACCGAAGGGAAGTTCCATTAAATCCGCTAGAAAGGTTGTTCTCTGGACCTCCAAAGGTACCTCTTTATATAGTTTGTTCACTCTCACTGACTGCCCTAAAGGACTCAACACGGTAACCTCACTAGCAGTGGTTTCAAACATCACACCCAAGGTCTCAGACACAGTGCATGCAATATACGAGTGCGTGGACCCCACATCAACTAGTGCAGTATAAGGCAAACTATGAATAAGGAACATATCGATTATTACATCTGGTGCATCACCCTTCTCTCGACGTCGTGCAGCATACACCAAAGTTGGCTGCTTCGCCTCTGCATGACCAGCACCTCGGCCAAGTGCTCCTCGACCACGACCCATACCGTTTCCACCTCTGGCCTGAATATGGCCTCTCGGTGGCTGCTGACCACCCCTCGGTGGCTGTACATTACCCACTCCAATAGCCTGCATCTGAACTGATCTTCGTGGCCACTCCCTAATACGGTGCTCCATCGATCCGCATCTCAAGCAGGCTCCAATCCTTTTCCAGCATTCCCCAAAATGGCTCTTTCCACATTCAGCACAAGGTTGCTCCCTAGTAGCAACAACAGGGGGCCCAGCTCTGACTGGCCCATCAACCCTGGCCCTTTTCCTAGGCCTCTGAATGAAATCGGTGGGCTCTGCATCCCTTCTGTTTTTCCCTTTGTCTTTCTCATGATTCTGGCACTCTGTGCGCTTTACCTCCTCAGCGATCTTAACTTTCTCTACCAATGTAACAAAGTCCCGCTCCCTCTGTGGAGCTATCAACACCCGGAGATTATCCCTGAGGCCGTCCTCAAATCGAACATAGCACTCGTACTCCGTTGCTATTATCCCTCGAGCATACCGGCTAAGTCGCAAGAATTTTGCCTCGTACACAGCCACCGTTCTGTCTCCTTAAACCAAATTCAAAAATTCTTTCCTACGAGTATTGACATAGCTGACGCCCACATACTTTCCTTGAAACGTGGACTTGAAGAATTCCCAGGTCAATCGGGGTACCTTCTTTTACTGTCAGCCACCACTGATAGGCTTCCTCTCTCAGCAGGGACACGCACCCCTTCAATTTTTGTTCGTAAGTGTAGTCGAGGTCATCCATAATTCTTTCTCGTGGCCTCCAACCAAATTCACCACACTAGGGGCCACCCCAAACACCCTCAAGACCTCTCGCCCATTCAACCCGAGTCGTTCCAGACCGACCCTCACCCGCGATGAGCGATGTAGTCCCAACAACCCTTTCCAAAATACGGAGCATTGCCTGGGACAGTGCGTCGTCCCTAGCTGCTCGATCGTGTGACCCAGTCTCAGTCACAGGTGAGATCGGGGTCGCACTAGTTTCTAAATTAGGCAAGTGATCAGATGTCGAGGACCCAGCCGTAGCACCTCTACGGCCTCTACCGCGCCTTCTTGTACCCCTTCCATGAGTACCTCTGGCGCTCATATCGATTCACATATTATCTGTTTTTGAAATTTTTTGATGCACATTAGTTTAAAGTTCCAATAATTATTAGCAGACGTTTTATGATAAATAGTAGGTTAAAGTTTGTTTTCGCAGATCGAGGTCTCACTACAGTTTTCAGTTTCCTACAGTTTTCAGTTTCCTACAGTTTCAGTTTCCTAGAGTATCCTTAGTATTGCAGTTTTAACAGGCAACGATATTTAAAATACTTACAGATTTGGCACCGGATACTCGGTGACCAACACTTCCAGTAGCAATATTTCAAAATATCATTAATTCTTGGAAAATAATTTTTAGAAATTTGAATTTTTCAAAAAACCTATTCCACAGCCGAGTTTTGCATCCTGGCTCTGATACCACTAAATGTAACACCCCAAACCCGGCCCAGACGTTACGGCCGAATCTGGCAGTGCCACATTGAAGTGAAATTTTGGAAACGTAGTTTTCATAAAACTTGTTGAAATAGCCATCTTAATTAAAACTCATAAAGCCTTTTTAAGTTATTTATTCAAAACAAAATAGTAGTTACATCTGAAAACTTGATCATTGCGGAAGCTTACTTTCTAATTAATTGTTGTAAAGCCGTGATGTTTTTGAAAACAGACATCTTTTAAGAAAATCGCACCCTAGTTCTATCAGTTTCAAAATGTGATTAAGTAAAACCAGAATTTAATTTTAAAAGTTAAGTAAAGGCCTTATTACAAACCCAATATAAAATAATAATTAAGGTAAATCAAATCCAATGTAATTTTAAATGTGTGGCCGTCTCCAAGTCCCTCGCAACATCGAACCATCTATGCCTGGGGATTACCTGTACAGTAAAACAGTTGGGTGAGTTTACGAAAACTCAGTTTGTAATGCCAATAATAATAACAGTAGCATACAAAAATAGTCTGGGTCTGAGCCCATTTCAGTAGTAGGGACAGTCTGGGCCTAAGCCCGTTTCAGAACAAAAGTAGAATAGGCCTCAGCCCAAATCAGTACAGTAATGGAGTAATCAAGCATGCACGAATCCTACCCATCCAGCCTCTACACTCCATCTTCGTCCAAACCTACACTCTATGTGGGGATATAATATCGACCCACCCATCCCTACACTCTAAATAATAGTACCGATGCGGCACTAAACAGAAATATGCAGCAGAGCTGCCAGTACAATAGGCTAAAAGCCATCAGAGATATGCAAAGCAGAGTCACGAACAAAGACACTTCCTCCAATCATATATACCCAACCCCGATGCAATGCAACATACATCAGTGACATGCTATATCATAATGTTATGCATGTATTCAGATCATAACCATATATATGTCATCTAATGGCATACACAATCCTCCATACATCATATAGGGTCAAAACAGACATTTTACCTGAAACACCCCACACCCGGCCCACGAGCCTGAACCGAATCTGGTATGTTCCTTAAGTAAACCAGTTTCAAAATTCTTTGTTTCTTAGAGAAAATTTGTGTATTTTTAGAAAAATTTCGTTTTGGGTTGGGCTTAGATTAAAAACCCATTTATTTAATTTTATAAATCCAATTTAATTAAGGTGACAAAAGAATTTTTGAGCTCATTTTTAAGAAAAATAATTTTGTACTTACTTACATCCAAATTAGTTCGTGACATAATATCTAATAGTAAAGCAAAAAAAAAAAAAAGAAATTCACTTGGGCCTTATGGCCTTATTACATCAATCAAAACCCAAAAATAATAAAATTTAAGTACTTAATATAAATAACAGTCCCAAATAATAAAAGTCTTTCCTTGCTATGCATGGCCACCTTTAGCTCCTGCCGACCCGGTCCATTACTGATCATCTCCTGAAAAATATTCCCAACGGGTGAGTCAACAGACTCAATGTGTACACAAACTAACATTCAACAATTCAGCATACATGTTCATATCAAAGACATATTCAAAAAAATGATGCAACCCAAACCCAAGCCTATTTGTCCATCCGCTACACACCACCCGCACACGCCAATCACACCGTGGGACTACTAAGTCAACCCTCCATCCGCTACACACCATCGAAGGCGCATTGCAGATCGACGTGTGCTCATCGCCCATATAATTTGTGTCATTAGACACCATATTCAAATAATGTAACCGAAGTTACCAAATTCGGATAATGTAACCGGTTACCATATTCAAATTGTGTGACCGTAGTCACCATATTCCGTTAGGTGAGACCAAGTCAACACCTTCTTCCCTTTCACATATAGCCCGAAATGCCCCACATATTTTATCATGCACAACATACTTATTTTCTCATTCATGTTACTATTCACATGTTCAAAATATATCACATTCGTAATCCTATCAAAAATAGGAAACGTACCTGGGTATTCTTTACCACATTTGTGGTACTCAGCCACATTCTCATTCTTATGCATATTCATATATTAAAATAATTATTGCCATAATATATTGAAAATTAGTGTGAGTACACACCTGATTTGCTTAATAGATTCCTTGAGATCCCGAAAATCCCGATCTAGGCTTTAGATCTGTTAATTCCTATATTCGGCCCATCATATATAAACATATTAAAAACCTTTTCGATTTTAAAACCAAATCCTACTAGGAATGGTATTACTAACACTTACCTTGTTTGCCGATTTGATTGATAATCAAATCCCGAAGATTTGTGTTCTTCCCTTGAAATCGGCTAACCATTAAATCCATTGATTTGATTAGTCTCTGATTAAAACAAATAGATCTAGACATTTAAGAAAGAACCTTGGCCGATTATAACCACTTACCTTAAGATGAGATCTCAAAAATCGGTTCCTTGCTCCCTTTAGTGATATCAAAATTTCCTATAATTCATATGTTAGATCTAACATATAAAACGTAACCTTCGACCAAGTATATATTTATCTTACCTTAGATCCTTGATCCTTGTTTTCAACAATTGTAGAAACCTGAGAGACCCCTTGCAGATTCGGCCAAAAAAACAAGAATAGGGATTAGACCCTTCTCTTTCGGCAACTAGCAAAGAAAAGAATTTGAATAGTTTAACCTTACCTTTAATGCCTTTAGCCGATTGCTTCCTTGCCTAGGGTCACAGAGATTCGGCTATGGAGTTTTAATCAGGGATCAAAAGAAAAGGTTTTGGCTTGACAGATGAAGAAAAGAGAAGAAGAAAAGATGAAAAGAAAATTCGGCAGAGAAGGTTTAGCTAGGGGATTTTCGGCAGAGCTTAAAACAGATGGGAGATTAACCTTAACTCTCCTCCTTTAGCCGAAATTATCAGGCCAAGAGTCCTTGACTTGGCCACCACTCTTCCTTTGTGATAATATCCTTTCTTTTATTTAAAAATAAAAGTGTTTAATCCATTATTTATCTCCTCAATAATCATATTAAAATTAATCCTATATTTATCGCTTATTATTCACATATTTGTGAAAATAAAACACTTCCTTGTTCTAGAAACCAGTGCCGTCCACCTCAGCCTTCTGGAAGCAAAAATATAACCTTCATTATTTGCTTCCCAAGTGACTCGAACTCAGGCCCAACACCTTGCATGTGGCACCATTTCCAGAGGCCCTAAGTGACATCTTCAGGCCACTTTTCCAAGCCTGTTTGTGTGCCAAATTTTACCAACTTTTACTTTTAAGGCCCCCTTGCCTTAATTTCCTATTCTAAACTTTAAAACTCATCATTTTAGGGTCATTTCCAAGTTTCCTAAAATTTTCGATCGACTCTGTAACTTGCCATTTTTCTTACATTTCCAGGTTTCCCGAAATGTTCAGGTTTCCAAAAATGTTCAGGTTTCCAAAATGTTCATTTCCATTTCTATGCATTTCTAGAATTCCAAAAATACCAAAAATTTATTCATAGCGCTTAAGACTTGTCATTTCGTACAATTAAACTGAAAATGCATAGGCCCTTTCCAGGATGTTACATTACCTATGGGGGTATTCTGGTCATTTTACCCCTTAGGGGTATTTCAATCATTTTTATCAGTTTGGGCCTAAGTACTCTTAGGCCCATCAGTAAGCCCATGGTCGTCTCGAGCGACTCATGCGACCATAATAGTGTAGACAATGGAATTGGGCCCAAGCCCATCAAACAGGCCCATGTGGGCCCACACGACCGTGTGGCCCACCAAGCCTAAAATTGGCCTAAGCCATGTGTGCGTCGCAGCCAGACTAGTAATACCCACCTAACGGTAAGTTTGAATCGTATGGGCCCACGGGCCCATTGGGCCCATACGGCCCATTTCAGCCCAAGCCCATGAAAGCGCTCATGGTGGTCGTTTCTCGATGTAGGCCCACATTTCGTGGGCTCGGCTGATCAAATGTGCGTTCACATGCCCATGTGGCCAAAAGCCCAATTTTTTGGCTTTTTGGCTTCTCGGCATTTCGGCATTTCGGCTTTTACCGTTATAGTCTATACAGTGTGAATAACACACCTATTTGCGAGATGCGCGATTAACCTATCTGTATCCAACCTTGTCTGAATGAACGACCTTGATCCCTCCAAGATCGCTGGCCCCAATCGGTTCACGCCCTTATCACAAATCTGTAATGTAACAGATCTTACAAAATTAATCATTCACCATTGTGGCTTAAATCCACATATATTGTGATATAGGGACAAATGGCACATTTAGCCCATTCTTAAAAGAATGAAGGTAACCATTTACCTATTGCGTAACAGAGATATGGATTGTGATTGCTTCCCAAACGTAAAAGCTTCTTCACTTCACTGAAAGTCCCTCGTACCCATCGCGAAAAAGAAAAGATTTACAGTTAGAGGTCATAAGAGTAACACATTCGGCTTCAAAAAATAAACCCAAAGAACCGAAAGAACACATACTAAAATGGTCAAAAAACTAAAAGAACAAGCATAAGGATACCTGTCGATTTGATAACACCCTTGCAAAAACAATCCCCTACACCAGTAGTTAGCACAGAAGCATTCGGCCAACACCACCCAGAAGGATATGAGCAGCAACCGAATGAAAAAAAATGCTAAAGAAGGGAAAAGAACTTTGTTCAGCCAAGATGAAAAAGAGTGAAAAAAAATATAGGGACGGCGAACAAGAATAAAGAAAATAAAGTGAGGATGTTTGGCTATGAGCAAAAACTAAATGGAGAAATGGTAAGAGAGAATGGTAGTCGACAAAAGTTGAGAGGAAAAGGAGCACAATTTGACCTAAGAGAAAACCTTCGAATAGGTAAAGTCTGGAAGAAATGTTTTAGAGTAAGAAGAAACACTGCACACCAAAAGAGGGTCGAGAGAAAAGAACCAAAATGCAAAACGCACGAAAGAAAATAGTAACCCCAATCGTCTCATCGATGATTTTGGCTTCAAAGACCTGTAGTAACCAAAACCGAACACTCCCCTCTCTCAAAGCAAATTTTCGGCACCAAACCTTCTCCAATTCAAACTCCAAAATTTCCTCCCCCAAATCCCTCCATAATCCACTCCTTGATATCCTACTCAATCTTCTCCATAATCAACTCCTCAAATCCCTCCAACCTCTCATCCATCAGAGTTCTACTGCACCACAAACTCTAGCCGCACAGATCAACAAAAAATAAATCCCCTCATTGCACACCCCAAGACTTGAACCCCAGACCTCTCAGCTGTGTCACACGCCACTTGCCACTAAGCCACAAGCTCCTCTTGTGACATAATTCTGCCACAATTTATTTTAAAGCCTACCAGCTAACATCAAGGTTTATTAAAAAGAAAAAAAATCATAGATTTTGCAAAAGCCAGGTCTTGAACCCAGGACTTCTCAGACACTCCCAAACACTCTTAAATCACCTAACCAACACCCCAAACATGCAATTGTGACAGAACAAGCAGAATTCAAGGTTTTAAATTTTCAGGGCATTACAGTAAACATTTAAGCTTTGTAAGTTCATATAACATAGAATTTAACTTACCATTTAGTCATATAATAGGTAAGTAAACAAGCATATCCCAATACAATTTGGCCAAATGCCTAAGCACATATACACCAACCATGTTGGCCATGCAATTACATATATATAAGCCAATAAACATAGATGAACATAATCATTGATCAAGTTCCTTATACATGTATCATCCAATTCAATTTTTCATATACTATGTAACAACATTTCCATGTAATTCATATGTGTCCCTGTAATAGTCTGTATTGAACTCTTACCAATTCTTATCAAAATATTGCCATTGAACCATTTAGAATACCCTTGGATACCTGGATAGCTAACACATAGTGTGCTAGCTCATATAACTATAATCCATCAATTCATGTACATGTATGCTCATACGAGCTATGAATCAATATGTTCACTCGAGCTGTAGATCGGTATGCTCTCACGAGCTATAAATTGGTATGCTCACAAGAGTTGTGGGTTAGAACATAACTACACGATGCTACTCACATGAGCTGTGGGGTATCCGCAACACATGCAGGACCTCAGCCATCAGTAGGACGTTCAGGACCAGTACCCAAATCATGTAAACCTTAATGACATGTCATTTGTATCCTACGGATTCCTAAGGTTCAAACGTGGCTCGGTAATCATTGTACATTGTTGGATATGCAATCCGTAATTATGTATGACAATTCAAAACATATATATGTATTTCAATTAAAATCATATAAACACGATTTAATTACACTAACTTACCTCGTCAAGTATATGTAGATACGGAGGTGATTAATTCAGGATTTTCCCTTTGGCTTGATCTAACTCGTACGAGGTCTGTCTTGGTCTATATGGATAATTTTAACTCATTCAATTTAGCCCAAAATCATATTTTGGCAAAATTACTATTTTGCCCCTGTATTTTTAATTTCTTTACAATTTAGTCCTTAGCTCATAAAAATGGAAATTCATGAAATTCCATCACAACCCACTATGGCCGAATATCAATTAGGTCCCTAGCATGCCCTATATTTCATTTATTTCACAATTTCACCATGTAATATTTTTTATTTTTCAATTTAGTTCCTATTTGACAATTTTACCAAAAATCCCTTTACAAAAGTTGTTTATCTAACAACAACCATCCATTTTATATCATCAAACTTCAAAAATCATGTACATGCATCAATGGAAAAACCCTAATAGTTTAACAATTTCACAAATTAGTACCTGAGCTAGCTAGATTAAGCTAGAACGATCCCGAAAACATAGAAATCACTAAAAATGTACAAAAATCACTTACCAATGAGCAAGATGAAGTTGCAAAAATTAAAAGCTCAAAAATGGCTTCTCCAACCCTAACATTTGGTTGCAATTGATGAATGGAAGATGATAACTTAATTTGTTTTATTATAATTTAACTTTATTTATTAATTAATTAACCTTTAACAACATTAATATTTACAAATTTGCCAAGCCATGCTCATCCACTAACATATAAATGGTCTAATTTTCATATAAGGGCTCATACTTTAAGGTTCTATAGCTATTTAATACTTTTAGCTACTAGAACTCAACTTTTGCAGTTTACGCGATTTAGTCCTTTTTATCAAATTGAGCATGTAAACGGTAAAATTTCTTAACAAAATTTTGATACGGTATTAGTATCATGCTGTAGGTAATAAAATAATAATAAAATAAATTTTTTGACTTCAAATTTGTGGTCCCAAAACCACTGTTTTGATTTCACTAAAAACGGGCTGTTACAACTTTGTTGGATAAATCCTATACTTTGTTGGAAAATGAAAGGTTGTTGATAGATAAACAACTTTTACAAAGTGATTTTTGTAAGTTGGTGCAAGAATTTGGTAAAAAGTTTGGGTGTGAAAAAAAGCTAGAAAATGGATTTATTTTGTCCACACGGGTGTCTTTCTAGACCGTGTGTGACACATGGCCAAGCGCACGGGCGTGTGGCACAGCTATGTGTCCCCTGCATCTTAAAAATTTAGAAACAGAATGCTTCAAATTGAGCACACGGGCAGAGACACGGGCATGTATCTCAGCCGTGTGTGCCACATGGCCTAGAACACAGGCGCGTGTCTTGGCCGTGTGAAACCTGCACCTAATTTTATGAAAGGTTGTTGAAAGATAAACAACTTTTACAAAGTGATTTTTGATGAAAATATTATTTAGGGACTAAAATGTAAAGTTGTGAAATTTGATAAAAAATTCTGAATTTTTATGAATATATGTGCTGTAAATTTTATGTTGGAATTTCGGTTAGGCTTGGAATAGGGAGTAAATTGCATAAATTTCATTTTTCGAGCCTAGGGATGAAATTGAAATTTATGGAAAAGTTAGGGGCAAAATAGTAATTTTTCCTAGGATGAAATTGAGTCCACTTGAATGTGAAATATGATAAGTTGATGTTAAATTTACTCGTACAGATCCGGATAGACCAAATTCGGAGCTAGAACGAGGAAAAGAGGAAAATGTCAGATTAGTAGATTTTACGTACACGAATATTTATCGAGGTAAGTTCGTCTAACTAAATTATGTATATTCATATGCTTGTATTGAATGTGTATATTTGTGAATTATTTGAATGTTATAAATATGAACTTTGTTACATGATCAAGAATACTTAACAAAAGTTAAGTCCTGTAAACATATCTGAGAAATACCAGATAAATGATAATGCTTGAGAAAAATGTTTAAATCTTGGTTGAATAAAATGGAAAATCGATGGTTATGTGATTTCTCAAAATGAATGAGGTCATGCATTTGTTGCTGACGGGATTTAGCTCAGACGAGAAATCCTATTGACCTTATTATAGAAAGAATTTAGCCCGGACGGGTAATCCAAATCAAGCTCCTTAGAGCATATGTCATAAAAAGGATTTAGCTAGGACTGATAATCCTGTTGTATACATGTGTGGTTCAAGAGCGTACTCCCTGAAATAGTACCTTATGGGTACCATTAAATATGAATTGATGAATCCTGATTTGTACACCACGAGTGTACTACCTGTGTATCCATCGATATTTCAGATAAATTCAACGGGTAAAAGTTCTTGACATGAGAAGATATGAATAAGAAATGAGTTATTACACATATCGACCTAAAATACATGAAAATGACGATACGTGATAATTGATATATGGAAATATGAAATGATGATACTGTACATGGAATTTATTTAATGAGTATGTACATCCTTGATTATAGACTTATACACCTTGAGTGTACTAATCATGATCTTGATATTCTAAGTAATATGAGTAAAGTTCTGATATGAAATGATCTGAACTCGAAATGAACTAGTATGAAATTATACTTGTAATAATGAGATGAATTATGCATGTTGAATGCATACATGTTGTGGAAAGCATATGTGCTTGGAAACTAGATTGTTTTTGAGCCCATATATATGTTTTGATATTATTATAGAATGTATGACTAACAAGGGCAATGAGGATGTGTGTAGGGCTTGAGGTCAAATTGATTGAATAAGCCTTACATAGTTACCTCAAAATAGAATGAATGGTAAGTAAGTACCATGTTCTACGAACTTACTAAGCATTTTATGCTTACTTCATTTTATTTCCTTGTTTTAGAATAAATCAGAAGCTCGTCGGATTGGAAGCTTGGCGGAGATCACTCACACTATCTATCGGCCCATGTTGGTACAATATGGTAAAGCAATTATGGTTACAATGGCATGTATAGGTTATATTGGCCATATTGGCATGAATATGTAAATGATTATTGTAAACTAGCCAGTGGAATGGCTAGTGATGATTATGTTTTGGTACATGTATATATGTATTCAAGTTTATTTTACGGAGTTAACATAAGTGTTTAATATTGATTGATTGTGAAGGTTAGATGAGTATGCTTACAAATGGAAGTTTGAAAGCATGGATGCATGTATCAATATATCATGTTAGATGTTATAAATTGCTTGAATTCAATTCTTGGATTAATTGGTGTTTGGATGTAAGTTGGTGCAAGAATTTGGTAAAAAGTTTGGGTGAGAAATAAAGCTAGAAAATGGCTTTATTTTTTCCACACGGGCGGACACACAGGCGTCTATCTAGACCGTGTGTGACACACGGCCAAGCGCATGGGCGTGTGGTACAGCTGTGTGTCCCCTGCATCTTAAAAATTTAGAAACAGAATGCTTCGAATTGAGCACACGGGCAGAGACACGGGCGTGTGTCTCAGCCGTGTGTGCCACACGGCCTAGAACACGGGTGTGTGTCTTTGCCGTGTGAAATCTGCACCTAATTTTATGAAATTTTAATTAACCACACGGCCTAGCACACGGGCGTGTGGCATGGCTGTGTGCACAAGTCAGAGAGTTACACGGGGTCAAACACGGCCTGTAACACGGGCGTGTCCCAAGGTCACACGGGCGTGTCCCTTGGACCACACGGGTGTGTGAGCCTTGAACTTGAATTTTTTTTGAAATGTCGCGAAAAATTCTTAAAGTTTCCGATTAAGTCCCGACTCGATTCCAAATCTCATATTGGACCTTGAGGGTCCATTTAAGGGACGTTATGAATAATCTTGGTAAATGAATAGTAATTGATGGAAATTATTTGAAAATGTTCTGAAAGTTTTGGTAATGCTCTGTAACCTTATTCTGACGACAGTTACGGGTTAGGGGTGTTACATTTAGTGGTATCAGAGCTACGATTTAGTCGGTTCTCAGACTGAACGTAGCGTATGTGGAGTCTTGAAATACATGCCATTATATAACCTGTGATAGTGTGATATCTTCCAACTCTGATGAAAATTATTTCACAAATAGACAGAGATGCTTTCCAATCGAGCTAATTCCGATGATTCTGTAAGAGATACTCAAGTATCTGAGTAAAATGTTACTTTTGATGAAACAAAATTCAAAAAGGTACAGATAAATGTTTTATAGTACATGAGAATGATAAATGTTATGTTATATGAGTATAGATATGAAAGTTAAATTTTGAGGTTTACGATCTCCATCCCTTTACCAGTACAGTTTTATACGTTGAAAATTCACAAGATTTATGTTGACTAAGTTCATAAGTGTGAAAGAAGAGTTCAAAGGCTGAATGATTAATGATGTAGTCATAATGAGAATGGGTTAGTAAGTAAAGACGGTATTAAAAGAGATATCAGATTTTTCTAAAGATTTTTTGAATATGTGATGTTATTGTTAGGGAAGAAGTTATTCATGAGTAATCAGCTTATTCAGGTATGACATTTACAGAATGGATTAGCCGAAAATTCTTTCGAATTGACTCTTTCAGTAAACTGAATAATGTAAGATTATCGATGACTTTATTAGTCAGTGGAATAGTGATGAAATTGGAAAGATATTTGAATATAGCTGTTATAATTACGTATATTACAACAATCTCTTCTGGGTATTGTATATGTTCTGTTATTTTCAGAGGCTTATGAAATTGTGCTTGTACAGATGCAATATTTATCGTATTGAAAGACTAGTAAATTATGATAGATAGAATTACTGAAAGTCTAGTTGATTCATGAGCGATATTGTTCTATTTTGCTTGGGTTGCTAATTCATCATGATTGATATAAGATTTGATGATAAGGTTCATATGATATTATTTTCTACTTCTACTGATTGAAGCCCTGAATTGCGAATATGCAAATTATATTGTCTTTATCACATTTGTTTATACTGAGTATGTGTGATATTTCTCTTCTGAATTTTCTCTGAGATATCATCAATCTCTTTATTATGTAAACATGGGTTATCTGTGAAAGATATTCTTTGATCGGAGGTAATTGCATTTATTACTGTTATAAATATTGACTCGATCATAAAGTTTGGTGATAGAGATCACAGATTATAGAAACTTTATTATTGCATTGGTTATTATTGGGGCTACTTTCAGTCCTCCCTTTTCTAATATGAGGTACACTATTCATAGTGAAGTGTTGCTTTATCTATACAGTTGAAATGTCAGTCATATTATAACACTATGGTTTTAAGTCTATATGTAACACAAGACGATCAAGTTCCTATACATGCCATACCCAAAATAAGTCAACTTTACTATACCAAAAGATTGATTGATAGTGTGATCCGAGCTCCGACATCCTATGATCCCCCGAGCTAGCTTAGCGATACTACAAGGAAAAGGAAAAAAGAGAGAGGTAAGCATATAGCTTAGTAAGTTTGCATGAATTAAAATAGAAACATAATTACTCATGGTAAAACCCATTCATCTCATAGAACAATAAAAACACAAGTTCTCAAGTACTTTGACATATTTACTCATACTTACGCTTACCCATCACATATCACATTACGGTTTCATAACTTGTATTTTACTCATGGTACCTGTATCACTTCATCACATAATTTAGCACTTATGCTATCATGAACATAAACTCAAATCATAATCATATTTCACTTAAATTTAACTCTTTGTCATCTTTGTATAGCTTAGCTCTTACCATCTTTGCATACTTAGCTCTTTTGCCCATTGAATTACTCAGAATATCGGAGGATACTCAATCTCATCATACATGTATCACGATGCCAATGCCATATCCCAGATATGGTCTTACATGGGATCACCTCTTGATGCCGATGCCATGTCCCAGAAATGGTCTTATATTAGATCTTCCTTTGGTGCCGAGGCCATGTCCCAGACATGGTCTTACACGGGACCTTCCTTATTCGGTGCCGATGCCATGTCCCAGACATGGTCTTATACGGACCTACATTCGATGTCGATGCCATGTCCTGCACATGGTCTTATACGGGCCTACATTCGGTCAAGCGATGCCATGTCCCAGACATGGTCTTATACAGTACCTTCCTTATCTCATGTCGTGATATAGGTATCCTTGTTATTTCGAATCTTCAACCGGGACTTCAACTTGATATATTCTCATCATTTTCTCATCGAGACTTCATTAGTTAATTTTCATAAAATGATATTCATTATCATAAGATCAAGCAATTAAAATATAAAAACATTATAAAACTTTAATTTCATACAAACTTACCTCGGTACCCAAAATGTGTGTAGATGTTCGATTTAGTCCAACACTTTGTTCTTGCCTCGGTTTCAGTCCGGGCTTCGTGTTTCTTGATCTATAATAAGAATTTCACTTGTTTAATACTAACATTGACTAAATTGACTCATGAATCATACTTTGGCAAAATTATGATTTTGCCCCTAAACTTTCACATAATTACACTTTTTCCCCTAGGCTCATAAAATGATTTTTATTCAACTTTCATGTTTTTCAAGCCTAGCTGGATCATTTTCATAACTACAACAACCCTCAATTTCTACTATTTCAGTCATGTATGACAATTTTTTTAACTTTTACAATTTGGTCCTTTTATGCATTTTTCATGAAAATCACTTAGAAAAAGATGTTTATCACACATCAAACTTTCATATTCTTCCTTAAAACATCAAAATACATGCATGTCACTCATGGGTAAACTTTTGAACATAAACCCTAGCTCAAAATATAGCTAGAAATAGCTAAATCGAGCTACGAGAATCTTAAAAATATGAAGAACATTAAAAACGGGGTTAAGAGGTACTTACAATCAAGCTTAGAAGATGAACAAACCCTAGCTATGTCTTCCTTAGTGAATTTCGGCCATGGGAGAAGAAGATGGACAAGATTTTGACTTTATTTTCCCTTTTTAATTCTTTTATTAACCAAATGACAAAAATACCCTTATGACCCTTTCTTAAGATTTTTCCTTCCCATGTCCATTTTTGTCCATCTTGACATTTAATGGTCTAATTTCTAAATAAGGACCTCTAGTGATTTTTATAATTATATTTCATACTTGAATCTTCTAGAATCCCATATTTTCTAATCTTTGTAATTTAGTCCTAATGGACAAATTGATCACTAATAAATAAAATTTCCTTATGAAATTTTCACACAATCATTTAACCACATTATACGTCTCAAAAAAATCATAAAATATATATTTCTACTTCGGATTTGTGGTCTCGCAACTACTATTCTGACTAGGCCCTAAATCAGGCTGTTACACTCTTACTACTCGTTCCACTTCCCGGGTTCCTCTGTTGTCTCCTTCTAGTAGTGCTTACCCATATGGCACTTTGAATTTTCTCTTTTTCAACCATCTCAGGCATTCTCTAATAAAATGATCTTGGGAACCACACTTAAAACAGGCTCTCTGATGTGCTCGGCACTCACCGGGGTAACGTCTGCCACACTGTGGACATTCCAGTCTATTTGGTCATGTGTTCCCAACACTAGCAATTGAGGTAGTCTGAGCTTTAATCCCCGAGTACTGTTCACTCTTACTTCTGTTTGAAAACCCGGCTGAAGTAGCTGATCGGGTAGAGAAGTATCTTGACTTCTTGGATGAAGATTGAAATGACTTGTTCATTTGTCTCTTTCTTGAGTCACGAGACTCCATCTCAACTTTTCTTTTCTCTTTAACCAACTCCTCGGCTTTACAAGCCCTGTCCACTAGCAAAACAAATTCCTTCAATTAAAGGACACCAACAAATAATCGGATATCTTCATTTAATTCGTCCTCAAACCTCTTACACATGATGGCTTTAGAGGACACACACTCCCGAGCGTACTTGCTGAGCCTTAAAAAGTCACGCTCATATTCAGTTACTGTCATTCTACCTTGCTTTAGTTCAAGGAATTCCTTTGTTTTCTGATCAACAAATCTTTGGCTAATGTACTTCTTTCGGAATTCTTCTTGGAAAAACTCCCATGTGATCCTTTCCCTTGATACAACCGACACAAGTGTGTTCCACCACTGATAAGCGGAATCTCTTAAGAGAGACACCACACATTTCATGCACTCTTCAGGTGTGCAAGATAGTTCATCAAATACCCTGATGGTATTTTCAAGCCAAAATTCTGCTCTTTATGGATCATCATCTTTACTAGCTCAAAATTCCTCGGCTCCTTGTTTCCGGATTCTATCGACCGGAGGCTTTTCTCTTCTTCCCACTTCCACCACTTGGGGAGCTATAGGGGTAGGCTGAGGAATAGGTAGGGGTGGGGGGTTGCGCATTCGGGTTCGTGCGAACGAACTCCGTATACCATGCATTCATCATATGGAGAAAGGCTTCCCTAGCTTATTCTCCTCCTCTCTAACTTACAATCGTTGGTCTATTCTAATTTTCATTCGGCACCATCCCTTCAGCTGGAGCTGGCGCGTTACTTTCTACATCATCCGCCACAGCTCTATCGGGATCTGTTTACTATATAAAGACACAATTTAAATCATCAGGAGTCGTCACACTATCATAATGTAAATACTCATGTGTATAGCATGTATAGCTAGACTCCTGCTTATGCTACGTTAATCTGAGAACCGACTAAACCGTAGCTCTGATACCACTAAATGTAACACTCCTTACCCGTATCTGACGCAGGGACAGGATACGAGGCATTACCGAACTTAACTTGCTTAAACATACAACATCGGCTATAAAATTTCATTTCAACTTAAAGCTTCTCATTCATATTCATAACATCCTTATTATGGGCCTACGAGGCCCTAAACATACATACGGAAGGTTTCAAAATTAAACTGGAAACTTTTGCGCACTTAGTAATTTTTTGCCTAAACAGGGCCACACGCCCGTGTGGAATGGAACACGCCCGTGTGGGCAGGCCGTGTGGTCACACACGCCCATGTTCCTAGCTCGTGTGGAATTTATTTTTCATTTCAAACTTACAGGGGTTTTCACACGGCCGGGCACACGCTCGTGTCTGTGACCCGTGTCCCTCACAAGGCCTAGACACGCCCGTGTCCTCACCCATGTGTTAAAAACCTGGGTATTCTGTCTATGATGTCAGCAAGCTCTTAAGGTTACACGGCCTAGACACACGCCCGTGTGCTGGCCCGTGTGACGAATTGAATTCTCGTAAATTTGATGCAGGGGACACACGACCTATCAACAAACCCATGGGGCTGACCGTGTGTCACACACGACCTAGACACACGCCCCTGTGTCTACTCGTGTGGACAATTAAAAGGCTATTTCCCAAGCCAATTGCCACCCTGAAACATAAACACTCATAATCCAACAGAAGCAACACATAACATGGCAATAATACACTATAAAGAATCACTAATTCATCATGCATACACTTCTCATTTTACTCAATCAATAATAAGAACTTGCACTTCATGAATATCATCATCATTGGGTATATATATAAAACTTAACAAGTATTGGCCAATTTCTAATGGCCAATTACAAAATGAGTGAGTGACAAATATAGCCAACACTTTGGCTAACAAATATAACTTATCAAAATGACCAAGTTCCTATACATCCATACCCAAAATAAATCAACTTTACTATACCAAAAGAATGATTGATAGTGTGATCTGAGCTCCGACGTCCTACGATCCCCGAGCTAGCTTGGCGATACTACAAGGGAAAGGGAAAAGAGAGGTGTAAGCATATAGCTTAGTAAGTTTGGATGAATTAAAATAGCAACATAAGTACTCATGGTAAAATCCATTCATCTCATAGAACAATAACAACACAAGTTCTCACGTACTTTGTCATACTTACACTTACTTACGCTTACCCATCACATATCACATTACGGTTTCATAACTCGTAATTTACTCATGGTACCTGTGTCACTTCATCACATAATTTAGTACTTATGCTATCTTGAACATAAACTTAAATCATAACCATCCTTAACTTAAATGTAACTCTTTGTCATCTTTGTATAGCTTAGCTCTTTGTCATCTTTGCATACTTAGCTCTTTTGTCATCTTTGCATACTTAGCTCTTTTGTCCGTTGAACTACTTGGAATATCGGAGGATACTCAATCTCATCATACATGTATCGCGATGCCAATGCCATATCCCAGATATGGTCTTACATGGGATCACCTCTTGATGCTGATGCCATATCCCAAATATGGTCTTACACGGGATCTCTTAACTCGATGTCGATGCCATGTCCCAGACATGGTCTTATACTAGATCGTACATAGATGTCGATGTCATGTCCCAGACATGGTCTTACACGAGATCTTCCTTTGGTGCCGAGGCCATGTCCAAGACATGGTCTTACACGGTACCTTCCTTATTCGATGCCGATGCCATGTCCCAGACATGGTCTTATACGGGACCTACATTCGGTGCCGATGCCATGTCCTGCATGACAGGGCGGCTGTGGGTGGCATGGGCCCCTACCCCTAAAATGTAAAATTACTATTTAGGACCTTAATGTTTTTTTTAAAATTTTAAATTAGTAAAGGTAAAATTGCACTTTGGCCCTCTAAAATTATAAAAAAATGATTTAATCCTTTACAAATTATAAAGATGTAAATTATAAAAAATTAAAATTTCATTCGGCCCCCCTAAAAAATTGTTCTGGCTTCACACCTGGTCCAAGACATGGTCTTATACGGGACCTACATTCGGTGCCGATGCCATGTCCCAGACATAGTCTTATACGGGACCTTCTTTATCTCATTTCGCGACATAGGTATCCTCGTTATTCTGAATTTTCAACCGGGACTTCAACTTAATATATTCTCATCATTTTCTCTGTAACACCCCTAACACGTATTTGTTGCCGGACTAGGGTTACGAGGCATTACCAAAACAAACACAACTCAAAACAGGCGTATATTATTTTTAATTAACATTTCATGTACACATACATAGCAAACAAATCAAAGCTAGCATATATGTAACACCCCAATCCCGGCCCATGCGTTACGACCGGATCTGACATGTCACATAAGGGAAAACGTATAAAAACCTTGTGATTCGTACTAAAATAGGTTTTATTTGTTTATGGTTAAGAAATCAAGTTTGGATATAAATTCTTGATAAAATGCAACTATTTATGAGAGGTTGATTGATGAATCAAAAATTGAGGTAGTGAACGTTTAAACCGTGACTTTTGAAAATGTCGTTGGTAATTTGAAAGAGAATTCGAGTTAAAATATTTGTACATATTTATAAAAGAAAAACCTTTTGTTAATCAATTTTGGAAACCGTTATTTATGATTTTTAGAAAATTTTCAATTAAAACAAATCAAGCAAGATAATACGTACGTCAAACATAAAGCAAAAATAAAATATTACAGAGGCCTTATTACAACTTAAAAACCCAAAAAAGCAAAAATAATAAAGTAAACGTAAATAGAAATCTAAAGTTCAAAAACACCATTTCTGAAGTATGGCCTCCACCGAGTTATCCATGGCCCAAGTCCTCCTCACTGAGCATTACCTGCAAGGGTTAAGGAAAAGGGGTGAGTTACTAGAACTCAGTGCATAATCCCCTTACCGTCATCCACTGGGCCTGAATCCATTTAGCAATAACTTGGGCTTAAGCCCATTTACATAACAATATTAAAATGATATGAATGTAACCCAACCCATTCATCCATCACACCCCCGACCAGCTAATCACACCTGTGGGTATCAAGTCAACCCACCCCGCCGCTCACACCAATTCGCAGGCAAGTTGCCATTTATAATATTTGTGGCAGAGCCACCGGAGTATCGCTGCAGTCAAGCTGCTTTCATATAATATTTTCGTGGTCAAGCCACCGAAATCATAAGTAAGCATTATAATGAATATTTTGTGGCAATGCCACCAAAGCTACTGCTGCGCTTTCATACATTTTTCCCAACCCATGCGATATGTAACATGCAACATACATAATAAAACATAATATCCACATATATGTACAACAATCATTAATCCAATAAATTATTACGGTGAATCGGCACATTATAGAACTTTGTACTTCGACCCACTAAGGCATTCTAGAAATTTAGCCCATAGGGGCATTTTCGTAAATCAGCCCATAGGGGCATTTTCGTAATTCGGCCCATAGGGGCATTTTTGTAAATCGGCCCATAGGGGCATTTTCGTAATTCAGTCCATACGGGCATTTTCGTAAATTTAACAATTTTAATACCGATTTTGACAAATCTATAGAAATAATGTAATTTAAGCAAATTTCTCGATTTGTGCCATATTACAATTCTTAGCCATATAAATAAAAACGATCTATTTTCCAACGTGATATCTAATCATGAACCTACGGGATTTCGGTGTGAGATTACACACCTGATTACGGTAAGAATTAATCCTTCTTGATCGTCAACACCTAAATCACCATTACTCTCGATTAATCCAACAAACGATATTTTATTAATCATAATCTAAATCAAACGATCTATTGGAACGCTTACTCTTAGTATCGTGAACGACCACGATTTGTCTATTTTCACCGGATGATGGTCCACAACCCGGTGGAAAATCCCGAACCGCCGATACCGCCCTTCGTTTGAACTTAGGAGTAGGAATTGCAAATCCACTCCTTTTGTCTCCTACTAACGCTTTTCCCTTCAAATCGTTACCACTTGCCTCCATTGAAAAGATCTCGGTTAGAAAGTTCTATGATGAGAGAATGTATTTGTTTTGGAATAGGATTTCGCTTACCACTTATTCCGAAGAAACAACGAGTGGATGAAACGAGCGATATAATCCCTATAATAGCCGATTAGTCACAACCATCATTCCGTTTAGCAAACTAATCAAACAATGAGCGAGATCGAAATAATCCATAAAGAAACTTCTTACCTTACGATGATAAATTTGATTTCCACCGATTGGGCTTACGACTACGGATGAATCGAAAAAATGAAAGATTCGGCCAACCCTACAAGAATACTACAAAATAGGAGATGATCACGAAATGAGGGAGTAGAAGAGAGGAATGTTTCGGTTTAGAAAACCTTCCAAAAAGAATGTACATATTTGGTCATGGAGAAAAGAAAATGAATAAGAGAGGATGAATCACTTACCCGATTCGGTCAAGGAAGAGAGAGTGTCCAACTCCCAAAAGAAAAAGAAAAGAAAAGGTATAGTGTTATATGGTTCGGCTATTGGAGAAAAAGAACAAGGATGATTCGGCCTCTATGTAAAATCGATTAAAGAAAATGAGAGAAAGGTTAGAGAAATAATGAGGAAGGAAAAGAAGAGATGGAAGAGAGAAGTGTTCTAGATTTGTTTCGGCTAACAAAAGGAAGATGAGCAACAAGGTGAGTGTTTCGGCATCAAGGGAGAAAAAGTGGAAAAATCTTTGGCTTTAGAGTTTCGGCAAATGAAGGAAAAGAATAGGAAAAGAAGACACCAAAATGCTAAAAAAAACAACCTCTCATGCACCAAAATTTGCCAAATGCCTCAAGAAATTCGGCTCCCCTCTTTACCCTATCAAAACCATGCATCCTAAGCACCAAAAAGGTCTTGGTTGACCACAAAATCTTTCCAAAATACCTTCCACAAAATTGGCCAACATGTTCCCTCCCTTTCCTTTTTATTTGATTTCTTTCCTTCATTTTCCCTTGTTTTCCTCCTTACCATAATCCTTAGTCATCTTTCCATAAATAAAAAGTCTTCCTTACCTTAATTATCACCATGGCCGACACTTGGAAGAGAAACACAAAAATAAATCCCAAAATTTGCAATATATGGGATTCGAACCTCTTCCCTCCATGCTCTCCACTTGACGCCACACCTCTCCACCATGTGCTCCACTTGTGCTAGCAAAGCACACTCTTATTTCCTTAAATATTGATGCCACTTGCCTTTTCCCCTTAAGGGTTTAAACACAAAAATTTACCTATAGCTTAACTTGACCCCGAGACTTCATAGAAGCCCCTTAACCTTCCAAATTGACTTACCCATTAAGTCCAACTCACAATTGTGCCATTCTCATATTCTCAAAAATTCTAAAATGCTTCTACGTTCGGGGCCCAATAGGCCCAATTCTACTAGGCCAAATTTCGGGTTGTTACAATATATGTTTTGAATCATTTAAACAGAGTAAATTGCATGTTCTGTCAATACAAATTTCATACCTCAATAGCAAAACCAAAATCATTTACCTCACATCTAACACCTATCTCAAATTTATAACATAATCAATCATTTATAATTAACATCATTAATCTAGTCATTTTATTAAAGTCTTAATAAATAAACATCACTTTAAAACATATATATAGTATTCGAACATTGTATCATTAAAACCAAATAACATCAACCACATTATGTATAACATTCGGCCATACTTAATATCCCCCATACAACTAATTCGAATATATTCATCATCACTTTAATTTACAAATTTAAGTCCATGACAAATCATAAACAAATCTCTAAATAAACATTCCAATATATTATTAAAACACATCCGAATATATATATGCAAATATATTTATAGTCTCTTAGTTAAATTTCTAAGCCAAATGCATAAACATATACTTGCATGATTCTTCTATTCGAATAGCTGACCCATATAAAACCAATTTAATCTTTAACATGTCCATCATGTCACATACCACAAATACATATAATTTTCACAAATTCATAAACAAATCATAAAACCAAATTCGTATATATTACATGCGTTCATCCATTATAATATCACAACATTGCCGAATACATATATACATTAACCTTATCATTTCCATTCCAATTATCAAGACTTGATGATCAATATGAACACATACCTAATTGTTATAATCAAACATATATATATACATCATCAAAACCAAATCACAACTTATTAGCTTACATACTTACCAATACTTAATTGCATATACATTTTAATAAACACCATTCAATTAATACCTATATACATATTCAAAGATACATTCAACCATGGTTCATTTAGTAAATAAATTAACTTTACATAATGCATATCATCATTTAATCCCAACCAAATTGTAAACAAAAACATTCAGTTAAAATTCATATATTAACTAGTTCAACTCACCATACCAAACATAACCAAGTTCAATACTTATAGCTTCAAAATATATCCCATACTTACCTATTATGCACATATATCATAATCAAATAAGCATAAGTATAAACCTACTTTCTAAGACCATTTCCAAACACAAACTCATAAACCAAGTCAATCATAAAAAGATAAGCCATCTTTGCATGGCTATTATTTACATTCAAAATACTTAACTCATATTTAACCTTTTACTATGCTATACATGCCATATATTCAAAATTATCATAGCCAAAATACCAAAGAAAGCTGTCGATAGTGTGATAGTCCTGCTGACGATCCTCGAGCTCGTAACGTATCTCAAATCTATAAAACAGAAATAGACAGAGAAACACAAAGTAAGCTATTTAAGCTTAGTAAGTCAATAGCAAGATAAAGTCAATTAACTTAGCAAAATCATATATACAAAGTTATATCAAATATTGATTTATACACAATCACAAGTAATTACTCAAATCTCAATATCAAAGTCACATAATATACCCTTTTGGTCGAATACACATAGTTAAAGCTTATACACAATTCACATGTTTATACATTAACTTCTGTACAATGTAATAAACATATAACTTACCTTTCATTTGTTAACACAAAGTATATACGTGCACTGAGTTCTTTTAATTCACATATCACATTGGCCTTCACTTACACATGCCCGTTGAACCGTTCGGAATTAAAAAGGATACGCGGATAGTCGGAAGCTCGTACAATGCCAACGTCCCAGACGTGGTCTTACATGTAATCACATATCGATGCCACTCTCCCAAACAGGGTCTTACACGAATCAAATACGATGCCAATGTCCCAGACATGGTCTTACACGTAAACACAAGTCGATGCCAACGTCCCAGACGTGGTCTTACACGATAGCACATATTGGATATCCTATGTCATGACATATGTATCCTATCTATTCCTAAGGTTCGTACGGGGCTTATGGACGTCGAAACTCGATCGAATCAAGCTCAGAAGATAGCCAATTATCCAAGTACACATTCGGCCATAGCATAAATAATTCAAATAATTCATTTCGAATATGTAACAAATATATATTTATAGATATAACAACATTTAAATGCTTATTGACTTACCTCAGACATCGACGACTGTGAAATCGGCTATTCAACCACTTTTGTCTTTCCCCGATCCAAATCCGATTTCTTTAATTCTTAATCTAAACATATTCAAATTAAGCTTATTTAAACACCATTTTATTAAATTTAGCCTAAAAACACATAAATGGGCAAATTACAATTTTGCCCCTAATATTTCACACTTTTACAATTTAGTCCTTTTTACACAAAACACAAAATACACAAAATTTGACTACACTATTGTAACATCCGGGATTTAGGGGTTATGTGGTTAGTGCATAATTCAAGTGATAGTGGGCCTAGTGTGTGTTTGGTTGTGTTTTAAGGGTTTGGAGAACCCTAGGATGTAGGAGAGTGCCTTGGAAAAATATGAGATTTTGAAATTAGTAGGGGGAGTTAGGATAAGGAGGCCTTAAGGAAATTTGTAAGGGACCTTGGACATAAGATTGGGCTTGGTAAAGTGGCTTGGAGGCGCCACTTAGGGCCTTGGTGAATGACGCCTCAAGCAAGGGTGAAGGGCTCAGTTCGAGTCATGAGGCGACATAAGGTGTTATTTTATTTTGCTTTTGCGTCAAGGTAGAAAGGGGGAGTGTTGGACGGCATTGGGACTCCAAAGGGATGAGGATAAGACTTGGTTTTATTTTAAAATTTGGCTAGGAATAAGAGATAAAGGTTGGACTCATTCAAACTCTTTGAATGAGTGTTGAAGATAGAAAATAGGAGAAAATTATGGGATTTGAGAGGGGGGATGAGAAGTGGCCGAATATAGGACTCCAAGGGGGTGGCATTTTCGGCTTTGAAGGGTGTTAAGGAGTGTGTGCCGAATTTTAGTTGAAGGGTATCCATCTTTTTTTTTCTTTCTCTTTTAGTGCCTTACCGAATTTCTTCTCACTTTCTCTTCCTATTCTTTTTCTCTCAACCCCAATTCAAGTCTTTTTCTTGAATAGCCGAATGACTCTTTGTCATTTAGAACTTTAGTCGAAACTTTGATCACTTTGATCTATTTGCTTTCTTGGCCGAATTCACATCTCTTTCTCAAACTCTTTTCTTTTCTTAGCCAAATATCTCATCTTCATTTTGAGTCATAGCCGAATCTCAAAGGTGCCTATTCTCTCTTCTATTTCGTAAGTCTTTGAGGCCGAATCTTCTAGAGTGGTGCCGTTGGCTACTCTCTTGTAGTCTCTTCAAGCAGGCGTGTAGTGGTAAGTAATCTCCTCTTTAAACTATCGGTTTTTGGTTCTCTCTTTTGGTGTGGCGAAATCAAGTGATTAGGCTTTGGTCTAAGGTTGGCCGAATGTTCTTTAAGGCCATAGTGATGTGTTCTTTTGTGTGTAGCCGGAGGAAGGAGGCATGAAAGGAGTCTCTCGGGATTTGAAGTGATCAAGGTAAGCAATGTAGTATTCGGCCAAGGGCCATTTTCCTAAGATATATGCTTAAAGCCGATTCTAATGTGGTTTCACTCGGGATTTCGACAACTTCATGATGTGTGGGTGATTTCTGGATTTAGGCAAGCAAGGTAAGTGGGTGGTAATATTCGGCCATAGGCCATGTTATGGATATTTAAGTGTTAGCTGATTTTGACTATGGTTATTTAGGGGCAAATCGACGACAAGAGTAAGCAGAAGCTTTTCGAGATTTTGATTCATTTGGGTAAGGATGTTAAGTTGTGGTTTATTCGGTTAAGATCTCATATAGTGGTGATTAACCGCTTTGATTCTGATTAAGTGTTGTTGATGGAGGCGAATACCACCAAGGAGAGAAAGGGGTAGTCCCTATCCCGGTTTAAGAAGAGATCGGTTTACGTCGTTCGGGATTGGCCACCAGTGGTGTGGGCCAAGAAGCAGAAGCAGAAAATAGGCGGATAGTCAGTTTTCGTTTAGCGATAGCATCGGGATTGAGAGCGTAGTGCTTCAAGTGATAAGGTGTGTAGTTAGCCTACCATTTTTCGGGATTTATGTGATACTTGCATGTGTTGTATATGTGTTATATATGTGCTAATAAGTGCGAGTGGCAATTATGAAATGGATGCCCTTAAGGGGGTATGTCGATAATCGTGCCGCATTAAAACCGATGAAATGTGGTTATGAATGTGAATATGATTGAATGCATGAATAACATGTACATGCACTATTTTATTATGTCACTATTGTACGTTGCATGTGCATGGGATGGGATATGAATGTGAAAGAAGGACAGGTGTACTTGAGTACGTGGTTTGATGTTAGCCATGAGCTACATCGTGGATTGGCGCCGATCGAGGTCGCGTTGTGGATTACTTGTGATTAAGTTCACGTGGATTGATGAGTGGCTCTGTGCCTCATCGTGGTTGATATCGGCTTAGTGCCATATCGTGGTTGATGAGTAGCTATGTGCCTCATCGTGGTTTGATGTTAGCTACGAGCTACATCGTGGGCGGCATTAATTGCCGAAATTGGTGTGTAGCGGTTGGAGGGTGATTTAGTAATCCCCGGTGTGTGGTGGTGGATACGGGGTGTGTAGAGGATGGACCCTAGGTTTGGGTTGGGTGCATTTGCATAATTACATCGGATATGTGTATCTAATGGGATTACGGGCCAAGCCCAATATGTGAATGTGGAATGTGTGGAAATGGGCCAAGCCCAATATGTGGAATCATGTGGTTAATTACATTATGATCCGATATGTGGTATGGATATGGGCCAAGCCCGAATTGTGATATTATCTCAATAAATTGCCTTGTTATCTGTTATGTGGGTTGATATGTGGTTTGATATGTGGGTGGAATTCAAAGTGGACTAATTGCACATCGAGTCCGTGTGACTCACCCAAATAATTATCAACATCGCAGGTGATACGTGATTCTTGGACCGGGTTGGAGAGGATACAAAGGTGGCTATGCAGAAGTTAATTTTATTTGTTCCATGCAGAAGATGTTTTATTTAATTTTATGCACGTCATATATTTCAAATATTTTGGATATTTATTTGATGTAATAAGGGCCACTTTAAGTAGTTGAAGTTTATTAATATGTTTTAGTTGGATTGCCGATTAAATTACTATTTGGAAATGAATTTATTTTCAACAACTTACAATTTAAAATATATCTATATATTAAAGTTTTTAAATCCGGATATTATGTAACATCCAAATTTTACTTGGCATTTTAAGTATATAATGTTTTACAAATGACAACAAATTTTCGTGTTTTCACTCGTAAGTTAAATCTTTTCAAACGTTTTCTCTCAAAGACATACCAGATCCGGTCCAAGGCTCATGAGCCAAAGTTAGGGGTGTTATTCTGCTTTGGTATCGAGCCCTGGTTCAAAACTTGGCTTTGAGGGTTTTGGGTCCAAAACATTTTCTAAGATGGGCTTTTCAAAATATGGACTTTTATTTCGAGTTATTCGGCATGGCACTGTATCTCGGCCCGAGGTCCACTGTAAGTACTTGACTATTGAAGTGATTTGAATATGTGAACTATATGGGCATTAAGGGATCGTAGATTAGTAGATTAGGGCTATTGGACCCTAGGACTAGTCTACTCCAACACGTAATGCATAAGACTTAAGAATCATTAAACAAACCTCGTGAACTAAGTCACCGAGCTAGGGTGTGGCAACAACGCGCATGTCTAGGAGTGGATTCAATAAGAGCTTGGTACTTAAGCAAATCCTAGTGACTCACCTCCTCTTTACTCGAATCCTACCAGTGCGTAACTACGGTTCACCCTAACCAAGAGGACTTAGTCACCTGGCTAAATTCGATAATTAAAACCCGAAAGGGACTAGCCTTCTTTGCTTATAAAAACCTTAGTTTTAAATCTCCAAATTACTCTTTTAATTTGAAAACACTAAATTAGATTTTGAGAGAAACATTTTTGAATTATTCCTGGTTGACAAAATTACCCAAATACCCAGTTGTAAAATTTCTAAAATACCTGGTTTATAAATTTACTGTACTACCCTCGATTTTTACTAAAATAACCTTGCTTTACGAAATACCTGAAACTCTATTTGAAAAATATCCAGATATCCTAATTTGGAAATTTACTAAAATACCACGACTTACAAAATTACCAAAATGACTCTGATTTCCAAAATTTCTACCATACCTCCGATTGAGAGAATTTTTAAAATAACCCTGAGCTTTGAAAATTTTGAAATACCTTTGTAAAGATTTTCAAATTGATCCTGATTTATTACCAAAATACCCTTATAGGATAAATGACGAAATTACCTTTGGGTTGGAAATGGATAAAATGCCATAGTAGTATGGTGGATGAATGAATGTGTCTCTATTGATGAATGTGAATGTGATTCTCTGAATTAGAATAGTGAACTTGAGCTGAAACTTTGATTGATCGAAAGAACTACTTCTAAAACGTCTTTGCATAAAACTGTTCGCGGATAATCAGTGGAACAAATTACTAATGCATAAAACTTTTAATCAGATTAAATCGCGACGTTAGATATGAGTTCTAGAGGACGTGGTCGAACGACTGTATCGGAACCAATAGGGTCTGGCCATGGGTCAGAAAATGATGCCGCCAGAGTAGTAGCGCGCGAGGATCAAGATCCAACAGGAGGAGATGACGCATGTCGCAGCTATCTTTGCGAGTGCTAGAGCAAGTGGCAAGAGCTGGTATGGGAAATGGAGCTCTAAGTCGATGATCGTAAAGACTAAGGTCAAACGGAGTGAGGTTTTTAGAGGAGTATCCGGAGTAGCTCACGAATGTAGCGAGATATTGGTTAGAAGCGGTCGAAAGAATCATGGATGATTTGGACTGTACTACTGAGGAAAAGCTAAAAGGTGCTGTCTCGTTGCTCCGAGACGAGGCTTATCGATGGTGGCTCACCGTCAGGCAAGGTGTCCCTGCAGATCGATTGGATTGGGAGTATTTTAAGCTTAAGTTTGAAGGGAAGTATGTTGGAGCCGCCATTTAGACTCGCAAAGGAAGGCGTTTCTAAACTTGGTTCAAGGAAGTAAGTTGGTGGCAGAGTATGAAGCGGAATTTGTGCGGTTAAGTCAGTATGCCAAGGGGATCGTGGCCACTAATTACGAAAGGTGTGTTAGATTCAAAGACAGATTGCGAGATGAGCTACGAGTGTTGATTTCTCCGCAAAGAGAAAGGGACTTTGCTATTCTAGTGGAGAAAGCTCGGATAGCTGAGGAAGTTAAGAGAACTACGAGACAGAACCGAGAGAAGAATAAGAGTTGGAACAAGAGGAGTTTTGGACCATCGGTATCATCTGAGGATTTCCGGAAGAGACCAAGGACCGAGAATGCTATACGTGCGCCTGTACCAGTTACTGAGAATCGGAGTCGTACTTGTGCTCGGTGTGGAAGAGCTCATGCTGGAGAGTGTTGGGGAAATAGTAAAGAATGTTTCTGTTGTGGGTCTAAGGCTCATTTGGTTAAAAATTGTCCCCAGACGACGAAGGGTCGTGGTCCAAACCATGGAGGAAATGGTTCCGGCAGAGGTCGTGGAACACCAAGTAGGGGTGCTGAAGGTTCAGAGGCGAGACAACCAAGGTTGGTTTAGGCAGTCAGCCATCGCGAGAAGAAAGATATGCCAGATGTGATAACGGGTACGTTCCTTGTTCCTGGAATACCCTTTATTGCCTTGTTTGTTATGGAGTTAGCTTATTCTTATAAGGCTAGTGAGGTGTTTAGAACCTTGAATGTGAACCTTGAGATTGTATCTAGGAAGATGATCGTACCTAGTTCGTTAGGGCGATCAGTGGTGGTAGGTAAAATTTTAGTGAGTGCCTTTAGAAGTTCGAGGAATAGCAGTACCCTAGCTAGTTTAACCAAGTAATTTCGAGGATGAAATTATTTTTAAGGAGGGTAGAACTGTAACATCCGGGATTTAGGGGTTATGTGGTTAGTGCATAATTCAAGTGACAGTGGGCCTAGTGTATGTTTGGTTGTGTTTTAAGGGTTTGGAGAACCCTAGGATGTAGGAGAGTGCCTTGGAAAAATATGAGATTTTGAGTTTAGTAGGGGGAGTTAGGATAAGGAGGCCTTAAGGAAATTTGTAAGGAACCTTGGACATAAGATTGGGCTTGGTAAAGTGGCTTGGAGGCGCCACTTAGGGCCTTGGTGAATGACGCCTCAAGCAAGGGTGAAGGGCTCAGGTTCGAGTCATGAGGGCAGCATAAGGTGTTATTTTATTTTGCTTTTGCGTCAAGGTAGAAAGGGGGAGTGTTGGACGGCATTGGGACTCCAAAGGGATGAGGATAAGACTTGGTTTTATTTTAAAATTCGGCTAGGAATAAGAGATAAAGGTTGGACTCATTCAAACTTTTTGAATGAGTGTTGAAGAGAGAAAATAGGAGAAAATTATGGGATTTGAGAGGGGGGATGAGAAGTGGCGAATATATGACTCCAAGGGGTGGCATTTTCGGCTTTGAAGGTGTTAAGGAGTGTGTGCGAAATTTTAGTTGAAGGGTATCCATCTTTTTTTTTCTTTCTCTTTTAGTGCCTTGCCGAATTTCTTCTCACTTTCTCTTCCTATTCTTTTTCTCTCAACCCCAATTCAAGTCTTTTTCTTGAATAGCCGAATGACTCTTTGTCATTTAGAACTTTAGTCGAAACTTTGATCACTTTGATCTATTTGCTTTCTTGGCCGAATTCACATCTCTTTCTCAAACTCTTTTCTTTTCTTAGCCAAATATCTCAACTTCATTTTGAGTCATAGCCGAATCTCAAAGGTGCCTATTCTCTCTTCTATTTCGCAAGTCTTTGAGGCCGAATCTTCTAGAGTGGTGCCGTTGGCTACTCTCTTGTAGTCTCTTCAAGCAGGCGTGTAGTGGTAAGTAATCTCCTCTTTAAACCATCGGTTTTTGGTTCTCTCTTTTGGTGTGGCGAAATCAAGTGATTAGGCCTTGGTCTAAGGTCGGCCGAATGTTCTTTAAGGCCATAGTGATGTGTTCTTTTGTGTGTAGCCGGAGGAAGGAGGCATTAAAGAAGTCTCTCGGGATTTGAAGTGATCAAGGTAAGCAATGTAGTATTCGGCCAAGGGCCATTTTCCTAAGATATATGCTTAAAGCCGATTCTAATGTGGTTTCACTCGTGGATTTCGACAACTTCATGAGCAGTGGTGATTTCGGGATTTAGGCAAGCAAGGTAAGTGGGTGGTAATATTCGGCCATAGGCCATGTTATGGATATTTAAGTGTTAGCCGATTTTGACTATGGTTATTTAGGGGCAAATCGACGACAAGAGTAAGCAGAAGCTTTTCGGGATTTTGATTCATTTGGGTAAGGATGTTAAGTTGTGGTTTATTCGGTTAAGATCTCGTATAGTGGTGATTAACCGTTTTGATTCTGATTAAGTATTGTTGATGGAGGCGAATACCAGTCAAGGAGAGAAAGGGGTAGTCCCTATCCCGAAGTTTAAGAAGAGATCGGTTTCTGCCGTTCGGGATTGGCCACGGTGGTGTGGGCCAAAGAACAGAAAGCGGGAAAATAGGCGGATAGTCAGTAGTTTTGTTTAGCGATAGCATCGGGATCGAGAGCGTAGTGCTTCAAGTGATAAGGTGTGTAGTTAGCCTACCATTTTCTGGGATTTATGTGATACTTGCATGTGTTGTATATGTGTTATATATGTGCTAATAAGTGCAGTGGCAATTATGAAATGGATGCCCTTAAGGGGGTATGTCGATAATCAGGTCAGTACCAAAACTGATGAAATGTGGTTATGAATGTGAATATGATTGAATGCATGAATAACATGTACATGCACTATTTTATTATGTCACTATTGTACGTTGCATGTGCATGGGATGGGATATGAATGTGAAAGAAGGACAGGGTGTACTTCGAGTACGTGGTTTGATGTTAGCCATGAGCTACATCGTGGATTGGCGCTGACTGAGGTCGCGTTGTGGATTACTTGTGATTAAGTTCACGTGGATTGATGAGTGGCTCTGTGCCTCATCGTGGTTGATATCGGCTTAGTGCCATATCCTGGTTGATGAGTAGCTATGTGCCTCATCGTGGTTTGATGTTAGCTACGAGCTACATCGTGGACGGCATTAATTGCCGAAATTGGTGTGTAGCGGTTGGAGGGTGATTTAGTAATCCCCTGGTGTGTGGTGGCTGGATACGGGGGTGTGTAGAGGATGGACCCTAGGTTTGGGTTGGGTGCATTTGCATAATTACATCGGATATTTGTATCTAATGGGATTACGGGCCAAGCCCAATATGTGAATGTGGAACAGTGTGGAAATGGGCCAAGCCCAATATGTGGAATCATGTGGTTAATTACATTATGATCCGATATGTGGTATGGATATGGGCCAAGCCCGAATTGTGATATTATGTGAATAAATTGCCTTGTTATCTGTTATGTGGTGTAACACCCTGAAAATTTGAGTAATTTATTTTCTATGTGTGCTTTGAGTAATTATTCTAGAAAGTAAAATTTTCTGATTTATTTTCGTGGTTAGTATAGTCCTGAAGAAGGGTTTAAAATTTATTTTTAGAAGGAATAATATTAATTTTTAGAATTTATGGAAATAGACTAAGTGGCATTGACACATAAATTAATTTAAGTGTCAATGTGTAGCATAAGATGAGTAGTTGGACAAGTGGTGTTGGCGCATGAGCTAGTACATGGGGTGAAGGTTCGAATCCCTAAATAGCATCTAGGTGAATTTTATTTTTGATTTTTCTGCCCATGTATAGCAAGTGTCGGCCAAGAGCATATATGGAAGGTGTTGACTTGTTATTTTTGGTTAGTATATCAAAGGAATAAGGAAAATTTGAACTTAAGGAAGGGTATCAAAAGAATAAGGAAAATGTGAGGATATGAGGCATGAATCAAGGAGTTGTTTAAGGAAACAATATCTTGGCCTAAAGACCAAGCATATGGACGGCATTATGGCTAGGGGGGGGGGAGCCGAATTTTGGTGATAGTTTGGCTAGGAATTTTAGTCTTTGGTTTTGGTCATTTTGTTTAGTTTGTGCAAGTTTTGAAAATTCTCTCAAACTCTCTTTTCCTTGGCCGAAATTGTGCACTTGGTAAGCCTAGTTTCTTTTGTCAAATTGGTCATTTTTGTTTTACACTTTGGTGTCAATTTTGTGCCTTTCTCTTTGTGCCGATTTTACCAATACCTAAAGAGACCATTCTTTTCTTTTCTTCTCCCCATTGCCGATTATACATTGCTCTCAAAACTTATCTTTTTCTTTCTTTTCTTTTCCATTCTATTTGGAAACCAAACATCATCACCATCTCTCTCTATTTGATTTCTTTCAATCGAAATTCTCTCCACCTACACTTTCATGGCGAATGTTAAAGTGCCTATAACCGATTTTATTTTCTCTTTTCTTTGTTTCTTCATAGTCGAATTCTTCTTAGATCCATATTATTCTCAAATCCTATCTTTTCGACGTGGAAATAGGTAAGAATCCTTTTCGTTTCGATTAGTTAATAGTGGTTATGGCCGAATATTGATGATGGTTTGAAAGCTTTATTAGATCAAAATAAACGTTCCTTCTTTTAACGCTTATTTTGTTATACTTTAGTGCGATAACGGAAGTTTGGAATCAAGAAGTCGTGGGTGACAAAACGTTGGAATCAATTTTGTGGTAAGGAAATCATATCTTTAAAACCTTAGGATTATTTTGATATCATTGGATTAACCTTCCTTTGTCTTTGAAGACATTCAAAATAGGGAAGAAAAGGGCGGTGTTTAGCCTTCGGAAGAAGGAGGTTCTGTTATTCCCTAAGTACAAGCAAAGGATCGTTTCAAGAATCCGGGATTTCCCACCGGTTGTGGACGTTCAACCGAGGAAAATCAACTGCTTCGAAGTCGTTCGTACTCCCGAACCATTATTTGTTCGTGGATTCAATTCGGTTAGCGAACCATCAATCGGAGAGAAATCGCAAGTAGAAGTCTTACGAAAATCAGGGGTAAATTTCTAGATCGCTATAGTTAGATCGGTTTTATTATAGATTATAGTGTTTTAATTAACACAATACGTATAGGTGTTGAAGAGCGGGAAAGTTTAGTTCTCTCCATAACCAGGTGTGTAACTTCACACTTATTTTCGGGTTGGACATCATGTTGTAAGTTCGTGATAAATTCGTAAAATAGTAAAAACGGAAAAATACGTAGTAACTCATATTTTTGAGTAAATGCATGAAAACGGTTAAAACCGAGAAAATAAAATTCGATAATACTCTAGTTCGATAAAATGGGCCGATAATACTCTAGTTCGATAAAATGGGCCGATAATACTCTAGTTCGATAAAATGGGCGATAATACTCTAGTTCGATAAAATGGGCCGATAAAACTCTAGTTCGATTAAATGGGCGATAATACTCTAGTTCGATTAAATGGGCCAAAATACTCTGTTTCGATAAATTGGGCTAAAATGGGCCAAAGTCACTAAACTACTAAATGGGCTAGTTGATAAATTGTTTATATGAGCCTAATGAAGGGTTAATTGATAAGCCCACCGATGATATGGATTAATGAAAATCATTTATATGATTATATTTGTTATATACGCATGATTGCATGGGGTGGGTTATATGAAGAGAAGAATGGCCAGTTGCCACAAATTTGGCTCATTGCCTCTAGTTCGGTGGCTCTGCCACAATATGGCTCAATGCCTCTAGTTCGGTGGCTCTCGCCACAAATTCGCTAAATGCCTCTAGTTCGGTGACAATGTCACAATCTAGTTCGGTAGTGCACTACAAAATTATTTAAGGGCTTTAAGCCCATGATTGGTGTGTTTGGCGGGGTGGGTTGACTTGATCCCCACCGGTGTGTTGGTTGGTACGGGGTGTTAGCGGATGGATACTAGGTTGGTTTGGGAAATTCATATTTCATGCATTCTTCTCTTTAAATTATGTTACTTTACGATGTATGGTTGAAATCTGTTAATGGGCTCAAGCCCAAAGATGATATCTTGACGATTTGACCTAAAAATGGTGGTAAGTGAGTTGCACACTGAGTTCTTTGTAACTCACCCAAATTTTATTAACCATTTCAGGTAATGGAAATTGACGTGGACTTGGGCCGGAGATGACTTGGTGGAGGCCATACTACAAACTTGGGTTTTAATAAACTATGACTTTATTTAAGTTTTTATTTTAATTGCTATTATTGGGTTGATGTAATAAGGCCTCTTATATGTTTTTATGGATTTTATTGTGTGGATGGTTTAAATTTTATTTCTAAACTTTTAATATGGTTTTATCTTAAATATGTTAAGTTTTCTTAAGAACATTGGTTTTATAACAAAAAGTTTTGTAGCACTATTTTATCTTAACCCTATGAAAATAAACGAATGTATGATTGGTGTGACAAACCAAATCTTGTCTAAACGCATAGCCGGGTTTGGGTGTTACATTTAGTGGTATCAGAGCCAGTTCAAAACTCTACTGTGGTTTGGGTTCAATAAAGAAATTTGTTTGAAAATAATTTCTAGAGTTTTGATTAAAGGTAGTATGGCACCATGAGCATCCCGCGCCAAGTCAAGTAAGTATCAGATATCTTGTATGTTTATTATCATTGTGATATGATTATAAGAAACACTCTAGAACTTCTAGTTTTAGGTGTTAAAACCGTAGAGATTGAGACAATAGGATATTGATGCGAAAACACTCTATCTCTTTCATATCATAAGATATCGTTAATAAACAATTGAAATATTATTCGATTCATAAAACTCTTAATCGATTAAATCGAATTATTCGCCATGAGCACTAGAGGACGTGGTCGTGGGCGCGGTAGGTGTGGCCGTGGTAGAGGACGAGGTGTTAGGGGCGCAACTGATGTGCCAGGTTATATGTCGGAAATGGATGCACCTGCGTCACTCGAGAGTGAGACGGGATCGCATTTCGACCATATGGAAGAGGATAATGCTTTGTGACACGAGCAATGCTGCGAGTACTTGAAAGGGTCGCCGATCCGTAGTGGACCAACCGCTCGTGGGTCGATATCGGAGCGATCAAATCCAAAGGAGCCGAGGTTTTCGAGAGGTGTCTCTGGTGTAGCTCCCAATGTCGCTGAATATTGGCTTGAGGCAAGAGAGCGAATTATGGACGATCTTGAGTGCACCGTGGAACAAAAGTTAAGAGGAGCGGTATCTTTGTTGAGAGAAGCTTACCAATGGTGGCTTACTATCCGAGATGGCAATCGATTTCGCTTTAATTAATCGAATTTTTCAAGGCTTCCTTTCAAGGGAAATATGTGGGAACAAGCTATGTGGATGCCCGAAGGAAGGAATTCTTGAACTCGGTGCAAGGAAATAAGACGGTGGCGATATGAGGAGTCGAGTTCTTACGTTTGAGTCGCTATGCTCGAACGATAGTGGCAACGGACCATGAGCGTTGTGTGCGCGCTTCGAGGACGGTTTGAAAGACGAGTTGCGGGTTCTGATAGCCCCACAACAAGTTAGAACTTTTGCCGCTCTTGTGGAGAAGGCCAAGATAGCCGAAGAGGCTAAGAACTCGAACGCCAAAATCGGGAGCAAATTCGAGGCAAGAAAGATCTCAAGCATTCGGGTTCTTCGAGAAGATTCTGAAGAGGCCGGAATGAGGAACCAGCTCAAGGAAGAGCACCGATGGTTAATCGTAGTCGGGATTGTGCTTGAATGTGGGAAAAGACATTCCGGAGAATGTTGGAGGAAAACGGGTGCTTGCTATAAATGTGGATCGACGGAGCATCAATATAGGAGTTGCCCTCGGCGTATGGATACAACTCAAGAAGTTCGTACTCTTGATGCACCACCGCAAGAGGAGTTCAAGCAACCACCGAGAGGTCGGGGACCAGGTCGTGGTGGTAATGGGGCCGGGCGTGGTCAAGGTGCGCGGGTCGAGGCAATGGTCCTAGAGGCAACGCGGATGCAAGACACGACCGTGATTGGTGTATGCGGTCGGGCGTCGTGAGGATGGCAATGCACCTGATGTGATAACTGCGTACGTTCTTCATTTCGATGTACCCGTTATTGCCTTGATAGATATTGGTTCTACTCATTCGTACATTGCTAGCACCATAATCGAAACTTGAAATTAGACTCAAATTTCCGATAAAGAGATGAGGTGATTAGTCCCTTAGGTCGATCGGTGGTGGTTAATAAACTGTTTAGAGAGCGTGCCTCTTAGTTATTCAAGGAGAAACATTCTTGGCAAATTTGATGGAATTGCCTTTTGGCGAATTCGATATCATTCTCAGGCATGGATTGGTTGGTTAAGCACCGCGCAATTGGACCGTGGCTTTGAAAGCGGATGTTGATAAGAATCATGGAGGATAAGGAGATAGTTATGATAGGCGAGCGGAGAAATTTCTTGACAAACGTGATTTCTGCGTTAAAGGCGGAGAAAGTTGGTACGAAAAGGATATGGAGCATTTTTAGCATTTATTAGTGCTTTAGATGCCAAAGAGTCATCGATGGAAGATGTGAGAACGGTGAAGGAATTTTCGGATGTTTTTCTGAAGAACTTCCCGGTGTACCTCCAGATCGGAAGTGGAATTTGGTATTGAGCTTTTGCCGAATCGCTCCAGTGTCCATTGCTCCTTATAGAATGGCACCGAAGGAGTTGTCTGAGCTTAAAGCCCAAATTCAAGAACCGCTAGATCGGGGTTTTATTCGACCGAGTGTGTCTCCGTGGGAGCACCGTTTTGTTTGTTAAGAAGAAGGATGGGTCAATGCGTATGTGTATCGATTATAGGCAATTGAATAAGTCGACGATCAAGAATCGGTACCCTCTGCTGAGGATTGACGACTGTTTGATCAATTGAAGGGAGCTTCGCTTTCTCCAAGATTGATTTAAGGTCGGGTTACCACCAGCTTAAGGTGAAAGAAGCGGATATTCACAAGACAAATTCTCAACCCGCTACACGGACACTATGAGTTTTTAGTGATGCCGTTTGGGTTGACCAATGCACCACCGTGCATTTATGGATATGATGAACCGGGTCTTTCAACCATTCTTAGATCGGTTTGTGGTGGTATTCATAGATGACATTCCTGTTTATTCGAGGAGCGAAGAAGAACATGACTCGCATTTGCGGATTGTATTGCAAGTGCTTCGAGATAATCGATGTATGCCAAATTCGAAGAAATGTGAATTTTGGTTAAGAGAAGTGACTTTCTTGGGTCATGTGGTATCACCAAGGAATAAGGGTGGATCCTCGGAAGATTGAGGCGGTATTGGATTGGAAACCACCGAAGTCGGTAGTCGAGATTCGGAGTTTCTTGGGTTTGGCCGGATATTATAGACGCTTTGTTGAGGGGTTCTCATTGATTGCTTTGCACCTCTAACTAAGCTTTGCGGAAGGGAGTGTTGTTTATATGGACCGATAAGCGGCAAGAAAGTTTCAAGCGGTGAAGAAGGTTTTAACTGAGCCGCGGTATTGATTCAACTTTGAGGTCGGGAAGGAGTTTACGCTTTATTGTGAAGTGGGAAAGTTGTAGCTTACGCTTCTCGTCAATTGAGACCGCAGTGAACTACCCTACTCATGATTTGGAGTTAGCAGCAGTGGTGTTTGCCTTAAAGATTTGGAGGCATTACCTCTATGGTGAAAAGTCTATCATCTATACGGATCACAAGAGTCTTAAGTATCTTCTTACTCGTATGAGTTAAACTTGAGACAACGAAGATGGGTGGAGTCATTAAAGGACTATGATTCCTCAATTGAGTATCATCCTGGAAAGGCTAATGTGGTGGCGGATGCATTAAGTCGTAAGGTGGTATCTCGATTTGAGAGCTATGTTTGCCCATTTGAGTTTGTATGAGGATGGTAGTTTGTTAGCGAAATTTCAAGTGAAGCCTATGTGGTTAGAACAAATTAAGGAAAAACAGATTTTAGATGAGAAGTTGAGACTTTTATTTCACAAGTGGAAAATGGTGAAATTGAGGATTTTGGAATAAATTCGTAAGGTGTATTGTGTTTTCGTGAAAGGGTCTGTATGCCTAAGGATTCAGATCTGAGGCAAATGATTTTGAGGAGGCGCATAGTAGCCCTTATGCTATGCACCGAGGAAATAAGATGTATCGGGATCTTCGTGAATGCGATTGGTGGCACAGGTTGAAACGTGAGATTTCGAAATTTGTGGGAAAATGCTTAACTTGTCGCCAAGTGAAAGCGGAGCATCAATTGCCGTCGTTTTTGCAACCAGCTAAGATTCCTCTTTGGAAATGGGAGCGGATAACAATGGATTTTGTTAGTGGGTTACCTTTAACACCTACTAAGAAAAATTCGCTTGGGTAATTGTTGATCGTCGGACGAAGATCGCTCATTTTCTACCAAAGTGCATTTGGACTACTCGTTGCAAAAGTTGGCGAAAGTTTGTATGTATCCGAAATCGTGAGGTTGCATGGGGTACCAGATCGATTATATCGGATCGGGATCCTAGGTTTACATCTCGATTTTGGAAAGCTTTGCATGAAGCCTTGGGTACAAAGCTTAATTTTAGTACGGCTTTTCATCCTCGATCGATGGTCATCGGAGAGAGTGATTCAGATTCGGAAGACATGTTAAGGGATGTGTAATCGACTTCAAAGGTAGTTGGGAGGATTTTCTACCGTTAAGCGGAATTTGCGTACAACAACAACTACCAGCCTAGCATTCGGATGGCACCCTACGAGGCATTGTATGGTCGTAGGTGTCGTTCTCCTATTTTTTTGACCGAGTTGGGTGATCGGCAGTTGTTAGGACTGAGATGATTTCAAACGGAAGAAAAAGTGAAAGTTATTCGAACACGGTTAAAGGAAGCTTCGATAGACAGAAGTCGATGCGGATCTGAAGCGTAAGGATATCGAGTATGCCGTAGGAGATCAAGTTTTCTTGAAGGTCTCACCTTGGAAAAAGATATTCAGATTCGGGAAGAAGGGCAAGTTGAGTCCTAGATACATTGGACCATATCGTGTGGTGAAACGAGTTGGTCCAGTGGCCTATCGATTGAGTTACCTCCGAATTGAGCCAAATTCATAATGTTTTCCACGTGTCCATGTTGAGGCGCTATAGATCGGATCCTTCGCATAGTACCGTAGAAGAAGTGGAGTTGAATTTGGATTTGTCTTTTGAGGAGGAACCGGTGGAAATCTTAGACCGAGACGTGAAGGTGCTAAGAAAGAAGATCAGGCCGTTGGTCAAAGTGTTGTGGCGTAACCACGGAGTGGAGGAAGCTACGTGGGAGCTGAGGATGCAATTCCGCAACAATACCCTCACCTTTTTCACCGTAAATTTCGAGGACGAAATTTTCTTTTAGGGGGGTAGAGTTGTAACACCCTGAAAATTTGAGTAATTTATTTTCTATGTGTGCTTTGAGTAATTATTCTAGAAAGTAAAATTTTCTGATTTATTTTCGTGGTTAGTATAGTCCTGAAGAAGGGTTTAAAATTTATTTTTAGAAGGAATAATATTAATTTTTAGAATTTATGGAAATAGACTAAGTGGCATTGACACATAAATTAATTTAAGTGTCAATGTGTAGCATAAGATGAGTAGTTGGACAAGTGGTGTTGGCGCATGAGCTAGTACATGGGGGTGAAGGTTCAATCCCTAAATAGCATCTAGGTGAATTTTATTTTTGATTTTTCTGCCCATGTATAGCAAGTGTCGCCAAGAGCATATATGGAAGGTGTTGACTTGTTATTTTTGGTTAGTATATCAAAGGAATAAGGAAAATTTGAACTTAAGGAAGGGTATCAAAAGAATAAGGAAAATGTGAGGATATGAGGCATGAATCAAGGAGTTGTTTAAGAAACAATATCTTGGCCTAAAGACCAAGCATATGGACGGCATTATGGCTAGGGGAGCCGAATTTTGGTGATAGTTTGGCTAGGAATTTTAGTCTTTGGTTTTGGTCATTTTGTTTAGTTTGTGCAAGTTTTGAAAATTCTCTCAAACTCTCTTTTCCTTGGCCGAAATTGTGCACTTGGTAAGCCTAGTTTCTTTTGTCAAATTGGTCATTTTGTTTTACACTTTGGTGTCAATTTTGTGCCTTTCTCTTTGTGCCGATTTTACCAATACCTAAAGAGACCATTCTTTTCTTTTCTTCTCCCCATTGCCGATTATACATTGCTCTCAAAACTTATCTTTTCTTTCTTTTCTTTTCCATTCTATTTGGAAACCAAAACATCATCACCATCTCTCTCTATTTGATTTCTTTCAATCGAAATTCTCTCCACCTACACTTTCATGGCCGAATGTTAAAGTGCCTATAACCGATTTTATTTTCTCTTTTCTTTGTTTCTTCATAGCCGAATTCTTCTTAGATCCATATTATTCTCAAATCCTATCTTTTCGACGTGGAAATAGGTAAGAATCCTTTTCGCTTCGATTAGTTAATAGTGGTTATGGCGAATATTGATGATGGTTTGAAAGCTTTATTAGATCAAAATAAACGCCCTTCTTTTAACGCTTATTTTGTTATACTTTAGTGCGATAACGGAAGTTTGGAATCAAGAAGTCGTGGGTGACAAAACGTTGGAATCAATTTTGTGGTAAGGAAATCATATCTTTAAAACCTTAGGATTATTTTGATATCATTGGATTAACCTTCCTTTGTCTTTGAAGACATTCAAAATAGGGAAGAAAAGGCGGTGTTTTTAGCCTTCTAAGAAGGGAGGTTCATTATTCCCCTAAGTACAAGCAAAGGATCAAGTTTAAAGAATCCGGATTTCCCACCGGTTGTGGACGCTCAACCGAGGAAAATCAACTGTTCAAGTCGTTCGTACTCCCGAACCATTATTTGTTCGTGGATTCAATTCGGTTAGCGAACCATCAATCGGAGAGAAATCGCAAGTAGAAGTCTTACGAAAAATCCGAGGGTAAATTTCTAGATCGCTATAGTTAGATCGGTTTTATTATAGATTATAGTGTTTTAATTAACACAATACGTATAGGTGTTGAAGAGCGGGAAAGTTTAGTTCTCTCCATAACCAGGTGTGTAACTTCACACTTATTTTCGGGTTGGACATCATGTTGTAAGTTCTGTGATAAATTCGTAAAATAGTAAAAACGGGAAAAATACGTAGTAACTCATATTTTTGAGTAAATGCATGAAAACGGTTAAAACCGAGAAAATAAAATTCGATAATACTCTAGTTCGATAAAATGGGCCGATAATACTCTAGTTCGATAAAATGGGCCGATAATACTCTAGTTCGATAAAATGGGCCGATAATACTCTAGTTCGATAAAATGGGCCGATAATACTCTAGTTCGATAAAATGGGCCGATAAAACTCTAGTTCGATTAAATGGGCCGATAATACTCTAGTTCGATTAAATGGGCCGAAAATACTCTGTTTCGATAAATTGGGCTAAAATGGGCCAAAGTCACTAAACTACTAAATGGGCTAGTTGATAAATTGTTTATATGAGCCTAATGAAGGGTTAATTGATAAGCCCACCGATGATATGGATTAATGAAAATCTGTTATATGATTATATTTGTTATATACGCATGATTGCATGGGGTGGGTTATATGAAGAGAAGAATGGCCAGTTGCCACAAATTTGGCTCATTGCCTCTAGTTCGGTGGCTCTGCCACAATATGGCTCAATGCCTCTAGTTCGGTGGCTCTGCCACAAATTCGGCTAAATGCCTCTAGTTCGGTGACAATGTCACAATCTAGTTCTGTGAGTGCACTACAAAATTATTTAAGGGCTTTAAGCCCATGATTGGTGTGTTTGGCGGGGTGGGTTGACTTGATCCCCACAGTGTGTTGGTTGGTACGGGGTGTTAGCGGATGGATACTAGGTTGGTTTGGGAAATTCATATTTCATGCATTCTTCTCTTTAAATTATGTTACTTTACGATGTATGGTTGAAATCATTAATGGGCTCAAGCCCAAAGATGATATCTTGACGATTTGACCTAAAAATGGTGGTAAGTGAGTTGCACACTCGAGTTCTTTGTAACTCACCCAAATTTTATTAACCATTTCTGTAATGGAAATTGACGTGGACTTGGGCCGAGATGACTTGGTGGAGGCCATACTACAAACTTGGGTTTTAATAAACTATGACTTTATTTAAGTTTTTATTTTAATTGCTATTATTGGGTTGATGTAATAAGGCCTCTTATATGTTTTTATGGATTTTATTGTGTGGATGGTTTAAATTTTATTTCTAAACTTTTAATATGGTTTTATCTTAAATATGTTAAGTTTTCTTAAGAACATTGGTTTTATAACAAAAAGTTTTGTAGCACTATTTTATCTTAACCCTATGAAAATAAACGAATGTATGATTGGTGTGACAAACCAAATCTTGTCTAAACGCATAGACCGGGTTTGGGGTGTTACATGTGGGTTGATATGTGGTTTGATATGTGGGTGGAATTCAGTGGACTAATTGCACACTGAGTCCGTGTGACTCACCCAAATAATTATCAACATCGCAGGTGATACATGATTCTTGGACCGGGTTGGAGAGGATACAAAGGTGGCCATGTAGAAGTTAATTTTATTTGTTCCATGCAGAAGATGTTTTATTTAATTTTATGCACGTCATATATTTCAGTATTTTGGATATTTATTTGATGTAATAAGGGCCACTTTAAGTAGTTGAAGTTTATTAATATGTTTTAGTTGGATTGCCGATTAAATTACTATTTGGAAATGACTTTATTTTCAACAAATTACAATTTAAAATATATCTATATATTAAAGTTTTTAAATCCGGATATTATGTAACATCCAAATTTTACTTGGCATTTTAAGTATATAATGTTTTACAAATGACAACAAATTTTCGTGTTTTCACTGTAAGTTAAATCTTTTCAAACGTTTTCTCGGTGACATACCGTGATCCTGGTCCAAGGCTCGTGGGCCGGTTTTGGGGTGTTACAACCATACAAGGGCCGAATCTTCCTAGTCCTCATACAAGTCCATACATTTCATTTATTTCACATTTTAGTCCCTCAAAAATTTATTTTTGTAATTTAGTCCAAATTACTCAATTTCATCAAAAATTCAAAGACAAAACTTGTTAATCTAACACATATATTTCATATTTCATCATTAAACATCAAAAACCACAAGGTATCATCAATGGCAAAACAAAAAATCATCATCAAAATCACAAATTGAGACATGGGTTTTGAAGTACACAAAGCAACGATCTCAAAAACATAAAAATTATCAAAAACTGAACAAAAATGAACCTTTAATCAAGCTTGGAGATGGCCGAACTTAGCTAGGTTTTAATTCTTTTCTTTTTCTTCACTTTCGGCACCAAGAAGATGAACACAAAATGTTATTTCATGACTTTGTTTTTATTATTATTAACTTAATTAATATATTACTTAAATAACCTTTACATTTTAATATACAAAACAATAATAATAAGGTTAATCTTGACATATTCCATCCACTAACTTTTAAAATGAGCTAATTGCCCTTTAAGGACTTCATATTAAAAAGCCACTATCAAATTAGCACTTTACACTATATTTTGTAACTTTTACATTTTACGCGATTAAGTCCTTTTATTTAATCGGAGACCTAAACGATAAAATTAAATCACGAAAATTTAACACAAACAAATTAACACATAATAAACACGAAAAATAATTTTAAAATATTTTTCGGACTCAGATTTGTGGTCTCGAAACAACTTTTCCGATTAGGGTCAAAATCGGGCTGTTACATTCTCATCGAGGCTTTATTAGTAGATTTTCATGAAATGATATTCATTATCATAAGATCAAGAAATTTAAAATATAAAAGCACTATGAAATTTTAATTTCACACAAACTTACCTCGGTACTCAAAATGTGTGTAGATGTTCGATTTAGTCCAACACTTTGTTCTTGCCTCAGTTTCAGTCTGGGCTTTGTGTTTCTTGATAATCAAGCTTGAAAGTTGAAGAAACCCTAGCTATGGAGCCCTTGTGATTTTCGGCCAAGCTTAGAGAAGATGGACATGAATTTGGACTTCTTTTTCCCTTTTAATTCTTTTATTAACCAAATGACAAAAATGCCCTTAATGCCCATTTCTTGAGATTTTTCCTTTCCATGTCCATTTTTGTCCATCTTGACATTTAATGGTCTAATTGCTAAATAAGGACCTCTAGTAATTTTTATAATTCTATTTCATACTTAAATCTTCTAGAATCTCATATTTTCTAATCTTTGCAATTTAGTCCTAATGGACAAATTGATCACTAATAAATAAAATTTCCTCATGAAATTTTCACTTAATCATGCAAACATATCATAAGCCTCATAAAAATCATAAAACACATATTCCTACTTCGGATTTGTGGTCTCGCAACCACTATTCTGACTAGGCCCTAAATCGGGCTGTTAAAATTCTCCCCTTAGGATTTTCGTCCCAAAAATCTTACCGAGTAAAGGTTTGAGTACTGGTTTCTCATAACCTCCTCGGGCTCCCATGTAGCCTCTTCTACCCCATGTCTTTGCCATAATACTTTTACGAGAGCTATACTTTTATTCCTTAGCTATTTAACTTCCCGTGCTAGAATCTTAATCGGTTCTTCGCCATATGTCATGCCGGGTTGAATTTCAACCTCTGTTGGTGTAATCACATGCGAAGGATCTGATCGGTAACGTTGCAACATAGACACGTGGAACACATCATGTATCTTTTTCGACTCAGATGGCAAAGCCAATCGATAAGCTACCGACCCTATCCTCTCAGTAATCTCAAATGGTCCGATAAAACGCGGACTTAATTTGCCTTTCCGGCCAAATCTGAGAACTTTCTTCCATGGTGATACTTTCAGAAATACCTTATCACAAACTTAAAACTCAATCTCTTTTCGTTTCAAGTCGGAGTAGGATTTTTGTCTATCAGAAGCAGCTTTTAAACAATCACGAATTATTTTTACCTTCTCTTCGGTTTCTCTAACCAGATCGGCCCCGTGAATCTAATTTTCCTTGAGTTCAGTCCAATACAAAGGCGTTCGGCACTTACGCCCATACAAAGCCTCATAAGGCGCCATTTTCAAGCTCGACTGAAAACTATTATTGTATGCAAACTCTACCAATGGTAAATACTTTTCCCACCGCCCCGAAACTCAAGAACACAACACCGAGCATATCCTCAAGTATCTCAGATTAATCTCTCCGATCGTCCACAATTTGTGGGTGAAAAGTCAGATTAAAACTCACTTTGTGCCCAAAGCTTCTTGCAACTTTTTCCAAAATCGGGATGTGCATCTCGAATCTCTGTCCGATATAATCGATAAAGGCACTCCATGAAGATTTACAATCTCAGAAACATACAAGTCTGCCAACTTATCAAGCAAATAATCAACACGTAAAGGTATGAAGTGGGCTGACTTCGTAAGTCTATCTACCACCACCCATACGGCATCTTTCTTGCTCGGTGTCAACGGCAAACCCGTTACAAAGTCCATAGTAACACGGTTCCATTTCCACTCGGGAACCATGATAGGCTGAAGTAAACCCGATGGTACTTGGTGTTCAGCCTTCACTTGTTGACAAATCAGGCATTTAGATACAAACTCATAAACATCTTTCTTTATATTCGGCCACCAATACCATTTCTTCAAATCATTATACATTTTTGTGCTGCCTGGATGTACAGATAAACATCTGCTATGCGCCTCGTGTAAAATTTTCCGAATGAGCTCGTCATCTCTCGGTACACAGACTCTGTCTCGGAACATCAAACATCCATCAGAATTAATCCGAAAGTCAGACTCAACACCTGACTCACACTGAACTCTTTTAGCTTGCAAGTCGCTGTCACCTTTCTGAGCTTCAAAAATTTCTTGGAGAAACATCGGTCTAGCTCTCAATTCAGTTAGAATAGAACCATCACTTGACAAAGTCATCCGTGTATTCATAGCCTTTAATGAAAACAAGGATTTTCTACTTAAAGCGTCGGCGACTACATTCGCCTTTCCCAGGTGGTAGTCAATCACTAGCTCATAATCCTTTATCAACTCTAACCATCTTCGTTGCCTTAAGTTCAATTCCTTTTGAGTCATCAAGTACTTTAGGCTTTTATGATCGGTAAATATCTGACATTTTTCACCATACAAATGGTGTCTCCATATCTTCAATGCAAACACAATGGCAGCCAACTCTAAATAATGTGTCGGGTAGTTCTTCTCATGTGGCTTTAACTGTCTAGAAGCATATGCTATCACCTTGCCCTCTTGCATAAGCACACAGCCCAATCCATTCAAGGATGCATCACTATGAATCACAAATTCTTTTCCCGGTTCAAGTTGCACTAAAACCGGAGCCTTAGTTAACAATGCCTTTAGTTTCTCAAAACTCTGTTGGCATTTCTCTGTCCATTCGAACTTTACATCTTTCTGTAATAGCCTCGTCATTGGAGTGGCTATTATAGAAAATCCCTTGACAAAACATCGGTAATAACCAGCTAGGCCCAGAAAACTTCTAACCTCTGATACATTTCTCGCGGTTTCTAATCAACAATAGCTAAAATCTTTCTCGGGTCAACTCGAATTCCATCTCCCGAGACAATGTGCCCCAAAAATCCAACTTCTTTGAGCCAAAATTCACTTTTGCTAAACTTCGCATACAACTGATTATCTCGTAAAATTTGTAAAACAGTCCTCAAATGCTTGGCGTGCAAATACTCATTACGAGAATATATCAATCTGTCATCAATAAAAGCCACAACAAACTTATCCAAGTATGGCCGAAATATACGATTCATTAAATCCATAAACACAACAGGGGCATTTGTTAAGCCAAAAGGCATGACTAAAAATTCATAGTGCCCATACCTTGTTCAAAATGCAGTTTTCGGCACATCTGAGTCTTTGACCCTCAACTGGTAATAACCGGACCTCAAGTCTATCTTGGAGAACACAGTGGCTCCCTTCAATTGATCAAATAAGTCATCGATCCTTGGCAATGGGTACTTATTCTTCACAGTAACCTTATTAAGCTGCCGATAATCTATACACAATCTCATGGAACCATCTTTCTTTTTCACAAATAATACTGGTGTAACACCCCATACCCGAGTCCGAGGCTGGGACTGGATACGAGACATTACCATACTTGAAACATGCATAAACGTGTACTTACGGGCTATAAAATTTTGTTTCGATTTAAAAACTTCTCTTTCTTAGTCATAACATACATTTCATGGGCCTACGAGGCCTTAAACTTACATCCGAAAACTTTTACGAACTTAGAAAACTTTTTATTAAAACAGGGGTCACACGCCCGTTTGACTTGGGACACGCCCGTGTACTCAATGACATGCCCGTTTTCTCCACTCGTGGTGGACACTGACTATCTCACACGGCCTAGGCACACACCCGTGTGGCTAGCCCATGGTCTATTCTGACTTAAAACACTAACATGCAGGGGACACACAGCCTATTAACACACCCATATGGGTTGACCGTTTATCACACACGGCCTGGTCACACGCCCGCGTGACTACCCATGTAGACACTTAAAGGCAATTTTCCAAGCCAATTGCCACCCTGAAATTAAGATCATTCATATACCCAATTCAACACCTCAAATACTTCATCAAAACATGAACAATGATGCATAACTCATCAACATCGATATATAAACTTAGTAAATATTGGCAAATCTCTTTAGCCATATACAAAAAGAATAATAAAATTGATAGCCAACACTATGGCTCTTCTTAAGGCATAACTCAAAATGAAATGATTCCTATACATGCCATACTTAATAAAAACAACTTGGTTATACCCAAAATGGTGATTGATAGTGTGTTCCGAGCTCCGACGTCAATGATCCACGAATTACCTTGGCGATACTACAAGGAAAGAAAGAAATAAAGAGGTAAGCATTTAGCTTAGTAAGTTTGCATGTAATGCATATAGCAATATGATTACTTAACATAACTCATCCATCATAAAACAATAGCATCACAAATCTCAAGTGCTTGAGCTTACTTACTCTTACTCATTCATACGCATTTCATGTTACTTACTCGTCTCATGCTTGTAATGTAAACAAGATACCTGTATCACTTAATCATAAAGATTAGTATACTTTGCTATTGTAAATATATATACTCAAACTTCATCTTTATTAACTTGAATAATACTCATATTCAACTTTGACTTGATAATAGCTTTACATGCTTAACTTTCTTGTTATCTCATTCAAGCTTTACTCTTTTGCCCAATTAATTACTAGGAATAACCGAGGATACTAAATCTATCACACATGTGTCTCGATGCCAATGCCATATCCTTGACATGGTCTTACGTGGGATCTCTTAACTTGGTATCGATGCCATGTCTTGACATGGTCCTACACGAGGTCTTCCTTGGGTGTTTCCTTGGAAACTTACCATTGCCATGTCTTGACATGGTCTTACGTGGTACCTTTACTTCATGGAACTTGTCAATGCCATGTCTTGACATGGGCTTACATGAAATCTTTACTTGGGAACTCACCAATGCCATGCCTTGGCTTGGGCTTACATGGGATCTTTATCTCATAATAACTTTTCAATGCCATGACTTGTCATGGACTTATATGATTTCTCTTGCTTTAGAACTTATCAATGCCATGCCTTGGCTTGGACTTATATGATTTCTTTACTTTATTGCCGAGGCCATGTCTTGACATGGTCTCATACGGGCTTTCTTGTCTCATGTTGTAGATTAATCATCCTCAGTAATCCAACTTCAATCGGGACTTTCATGTACTTAATCTTATTAATTTCCTTGTTTAAAAATATTTAAACAACTTCATGCAAATAATATACAATAACAATATAATAAGCAATTCAATGAAAATACTCATGAAGCTTTAAAATCATACAAACTCACCTCGGTATGCAAAATGTATGAAGATAGTCAATTTAGTCCTCGACTTTGTTCTTGCCTCGGTTTTGATCCGGGCTTCATTTTTCTTGATCTATAATAATAATTTAACTCATTTAATACTCACATTGACTGAATTGACTCATGACTCATACTTTGGCAAAATTACCATTTTGCCCCTAAACTTTCTCATATCTACTCTTTTGCCCCTAGGCTCGTAAAGTGATTTTCATTCAACTTTCTTGTATTTCATGCTTAGCTGATTCATTTTCTCAACTATAGCAACCTTCAATTCTCACTAATTCACTCATGTATGACTATTTCTATAACTTTCACAATTTAGTCCTTATATGCTATTTTCATGAAATTTATCTAGAAAATGATGTTTATTCTACATCAAGCTTTCATAATCTTCCTTAAAACATGAAAATACTTGCATGTCATCAATAGGTATATTTTTAAACATGAATCCTAGCTCAACATATAGCTAAAAATAGCTAATTCAAGTTACGAGGACTTTAAAAATACGAAGAATATTAAAAACGGGGCTAGGATGTACTTACTATGAGCTTGAAAAATTGAAAAACCCTAGCTATGGCTTCCTTTGAAATTTCGGCTAAGGGAAGAAGATGAACATCCAATTTTTGACTTATTTCATCCTTTTTAATCATTAATTAGCCAAATGACCAAAATGCCCTTTTTACTAAACTTTCAAATTTTACTAACTCATGCCTATTTTTGACCAAAAATTAGAAATTGGGAAAATTGCTATTTAAGGACCTCTAATTAATAATCCAAAGCTATTTCATACAAAAAGCTTCTAGAATCTCATATTTTGCAACTTTTGCAATTTAGTCCTAATGGACAATTCAATCACAATTTAATAAAATTTCTTCATGAAACTTTCATACTATCATGCAAACATCTCATAAACCTTAAATCTCATATTTCTACTTCAGATTTGTGGTCTCGCACCACTATTCCGACTAGGCCCTAAATTGGGTTGTTACAATTCTTCCCCCCTTAGGGATTTTCGTCCTCGAAAATCTTACCAGCAAAAAGGTTTGGGTACTGGTTTCTCATGGTTTCTTCTAGTTCCCTTGTAGCTTCTTCTACCCCATGTCTTTGCCACAATACCTTAACAAGGGCGATACTCTTATTCCTTAGCTGCTTGACTTCCCGAGCTAAAATCTTAATCGGTTCTTCACCATAGGTCATGTCAGGTTGAATCTCCACTTTTGTCGGTGTGATTACATGTGAAGGGTCTGATCGGTAGCGTCTCAACATGGATACATGAAACACATTATGAATCTTCTCTAACTCAGACGAAAAATCCAATCGATAGGCTACCGGCCCAACTCTCTCGGTGATCTCATATGGTCCAATAAATTGTGGACTCAACTTGCCTTTCCGGCCAAATCTAAGAACCTTTCTCCATGGTGACACTTTCAAGAAAACTCTATCCCCGAATTGATACTCTATCTCTTTTCTTTTTAAATCTGAGTAGGATTTTTGTCTATCGGAAGCAGCCTTTAAACACTCTTGAATCACCTTCACCTTCTCTTCAGTTTCTCTAACCAAATCAACCCCGTGAATTTGGTTTTCCTTGAGTTCAGTCCAATATAAAGGCGTTCAGCACTTACGCCCATATAAAGCCTCATAAGGCACCATTTTTAAACTCGATTGAAAACTATTATTGTAAGCAAATTCTACCAATGGAAGGTACTTTCCCCAACTACCTTGAAATTCAAGAACGCGGCACCGGAGCATATCCTCGAGTACTTGTATTAACCTTTCCGACTGACCGTCGGTTTGGGGATGAAAAGCTGTACTAAAACTCAACTTTGTACCCAAGGCCTCTTGCAACTTTTTCCAAAATCTGGATGTGAATCTTGGATCTCTATCCGATATTATTGACAAGGGAACTCCGTGAAGCCTTACTATTTCTAAAACATACAAGTTTGCGAACTTGTCGAGTGAGTAATCAACTCGTACTGGTATGAAATGGGCTGACTTCATGAGTCTAACGACAACAACCCATACAACATCTTTCTTGCTCGGTGACAACGACAAACCCGTTACAAAGTCCATAGTGATACGGTCCCATTTCCACGTTGGAACCATAATAGGTTGGAGCAAACCCGAAGGTACTTGGTGTTCAGCCTTTACTTACTGACAAATTAAGCATCTTGAAACAAACTCAGAAACATCATTTTTCATGTTCGGCCACCAATACTGTTTCTTCAAGTCATTATACATCTTGGTACTACCCGGATGTACAGATAAACATCTGTTATGTGCCTCATGCAAAATCCTCCGAATAAGCTCCTCGGTACACAAACTCTATCTTTGAATATCAGACATCCATCAAAATTAATTCGAAAATCAGACTCAACATCTGACTCGCACTGAGCTCTTTTGGCTTGTAGTTCACTGTCATCTTTCTGAGCCTCATAGATCTCTTAGAGGAACATTGGTCTAGCCCTCAACTCAGCTAGGATAGAACCATCGCTGGACAAGGTCATTCGCGAATTCAATGTCCTTAATGCAAATAGGGACTTTCTACTCAAAGCATTGGCGACCACGTTCGCCTTTCCCAGATGGTAGTCGATGATCAACTCATAATCTTTTATCAACTCTAACCATCTCTGTTTCCTTAAATTCAACTCCTTTTGCGTCATCAAATACTTCAAACTTTTGTGATCAGTGAAAATCTAAAATTTTTCACCATATAAATGGTGTCTCCAAATCTTCAGTGCAAAAACTATGGCAACCAATTCTAAATCATGTGTCGGATAATTCTTCTCATGAGGCTTTAGCTGTCTTGAGGCATATGCTATAACTTTTCCTTCTTGCATAGTTACACAGCCTAATCCATTTAAGGATGCATCGCTGTAAATCACAAATTCTTTCCCCGACTCGGGTTGTACTAAAACTGGAGCCTCTGTTAATAATACTTTCAGTTTCTCGAAACTTTGTTGGCATTTTTCTGTCCACTCAAACTTCACATTTTTCTGTAAGAATTTCATCATCGGGGTCGCAATTAAGGAAAACCCCTTGACGAATCGTTTGTAATAGCCAGCTAGGCCTAGAAAACTTCTAACCTCAGATATATTCTTCGGCGGTTTCCAGTCAACAATAGCCGAAATCTTACTTGGGTCAACTCGGACTCCATCTCCCGAGATAATGTGTCCCAGAAATCCAACTTCCTTGAGCCAAAATTCATTTTTGCTGAACTTGGCATACAACTGATTTTCTCGAAGAATCTTTAAAACTATCCGTAGATGCTCGGCATGCTCCGTCTCATATTGAGAATAAATCAGTATGTCGTCAATAAAGACGACCACAAACTTATCGAGGTATGGCCTAAAGATGCGATTCATAAGATCCATGAACACTGCAGGAGCATTGGTCAAACTGAAGAGCATGACTAAAAATTCATAATGCCCATACCTCGTTTGAAAAGCAGTCTTTGACACATCTGAGTCTTTTACTCTCAACTGATAGTACCCCGATCTCAAGTCTATCTTGGAGAAAACAGTGGCTCCTTTTAATTGATCGAACAAATCATTGATCCTGGGTAATGGGTAGTTGTTCTTCATTGTCACTTTGTTAAGCTGCCAGTAATCTATGCACAATCTCATAGTGCCATCTTTCTTTTTCACAAATAAAACTGGAGCACCCCATGGAGAACAACTTGATCTTGCAAAACCTTTGTCCGTCAACTCTTGCAACTGTGCCTTTAGTTCCTTCAACTCCGTTGGAGCCATTCTGTAAGGAGTAATAGATATCGGTACAGTACCAGGAGCTAGCTCAATGCCAAACTCAACTTCTCTAACCGGAGGTAGTCCCGGCAATTCCTCGAGAAAAACATCCAAGTACTCACATACTATCGGTACTGACTCAATCTTTAACTCTGTCTCTTTAGCATTCATCACAAACGCAAGATACGCCTCGTACCCTTTTCTTACATACCTCTGAGCCGACAATTGAGATATCACTACCGGTGATCTATCTTGTTCGTCTGACTCAACATGAAGGCTGTCTCCATTTTCATATCTCAACTCAATATATTTCTTGCCATAATTGACTATCACATTATGAGTGGTTAACAAGTCCATACCAAGGATAATATCAAATTCATTGAATGGTAATAGCATAAGATTGACCTTAAAGCAATGACCTCTAATCATCAGTGGACAATCTTTGTATACCTTATCAACTAGTACACTTTTGCCTAATGGATTAGACACTTTTATCACAAACTCTGTGGACTCTATGGGCATACTCATAATAGATACTAATTTCATACAAATATAAGAGTGGGTAGATCCGGGATCTATTAAAGCAATAACTTTAGTATCATGAAGAGAAAAGGTACCCGTAATAACATCATGAGAAGATGCCTCTTCGCGAGCGCGAATGGCATAAGTTCTTGCAGGCGCCTTACCCTCAGGTCTCGCAACCTGCTCTCTGGGGTTACCCTTACTACTCGCCCCACTTCCCGGGTTCCTCTATGGTCTTCCTCTGACCATGCTCCTGGATCTTGTATTCTGAGTTTTCTCTTCTTTCATCATCTCAGGACAATCTTTTATAAAGTGATCTTGGGAACCACACTTGAAACAAGCATTCTCATGTGCCCGGCATTCACCGAGATGACGTCTACCGCACTTTGGGCATTTCGGTCTATTAGATCGAATGTTCCCAACACTAGCGACTGAAGTAGTCTGAGCCTTATTCCCCGAATACTGTTTACCCTTGTTTCTACTCGAAAACCCAGTGGAAGTAGCCAATCGAGTGGAGAAATCTCTTGGCTTCTTAGATGAGGACTGGAATGACTTATTCCATTGTCTCTTTCTCGAGTCACGAGACTCCATTCCAGCTTTCCTTTTCTCCTTTACTAATTCTTCGACTTTACATGCCCGATCCACCAGCACTACGAATTCTTTCAGTTCTAGGACTGCAATAAACAATTTAATGTCCTCATTTAGTCAATCTTCAAATCTCTTGCTCATGATGGCTTCGGTGGATACACACTCTCGAGCGTATTTGCTAAGTCTTACAAACTCACGCTCATAATCGGTCACTGACATCTTGCCTTACTTTAATTCTAAAAATTCTTTTCTTCTCTGATCGATAAACCTTTGACTGATGTACTTTTTCATGAACTCTTCTTGAAAGAATTCCCATGTGATCTTTTCCCTTGGTACAACTGACACAAGGGTGTTCCACCATTGATATGCAGAATCACTTAGGAGAGAGACTACACATTTCATGCACTCTTCAGGTGTGCATGACAACTCATTAAATACCCTCATGGTGTTTTCCAGCCAGAACTCTTCCTTTTCCAGATCGTCATCCTTTCTAGCCCGGAATTCTTTTGCCCCATGTTTCTGAATCCTATATCAGAGGTTTGTCTCCTCTTACCACCTCCACTACTTGAGGGGCTACTAGGATAGGCTGAGGAATAGGCGGGGTGGAGGGGGTTGTGCATTCGGGTTCGTACGAACGAACTCCGTGTACCATGTATTCATCATATAGAGGAAAGCTTCTCTAGCCTCTTCTCCTCCTCTCTGACTCACCGTAGTGGGTCTATTCTCATTCTCATTCGACATCGTCCCCTCAGGGGGAGCCGGCGCGTTACTTTCTACATCATCCCCCACAGCTCTTTTGGGATCCATTACTATATAGAAACATAATTTGAGATCGTCAGGAGTCGTCACACTATCATTATAAAAACATCCTTATGTATGGCATGTATAGCTAGACTCGTGCTTATGCTACGTTAGTCCTAGAATCGACTAAACCGTAGCTCTGATACCACTAAATGTAACACCCCATACCCGAGTCTGAGGCTGGGAGTGGATACGAGACATTACCATACTTGAAACATGCATAAACGTGTACTTACGGGCTATAAAATTTTATTTTGATTTAAAAACTTCTCTTTCTTAGTCATAACATACATTTCATGGGCCTACGAGGCCTTAAACTTACATCCGGAAACTTTTACGAACTTAGAAAACTTTTCATTAAAACAGGGGTCACACGCCTGTTTGACTTCGGACACGCCCGTGTACTCAATGACATGCCCATTTTCTCCACCCGTGGTGGACACTGACTATCTCACACGGCCTAGGCACACGCCCGTGTGGCTAGCCCGTAGTCTATACTGACTTAAAACACTAACATGCAGGGGACACACGACCTATTAACACACCCATGTGGGTTGACCGTGTATCACACACGGCCTAGTCACACGCCCGTGTGACTACCCATGTAGACACTTAAAGGCTATTTTCCAAGCCAATTGCCACCCTGAAATTAAGATCATTCATATACCCAATTCAACACCTCAAATACTTCATCAAAACATGAACAATGATGCATAACTCATCAACATCGATATATAAACTTAGTAAATATTGGCAAATCTCTTTAGCCATATACAAAAAGAATAATAAACTTGATAGCCAACACTATGGCTCTTCTTAAGGCATAACTCAAAATGAAATGATTCCTATACATGCCATACTTAATAAAAACAACTTGGCTATACCCAAAATGGTGATTGATAGTGTGTTCCGAGCTCCGACGTCATGGACTTATATGATTTCTCTTGCTTTAGAACTTATCAATGCCATGCTTTGGCTTGGAATTATATGATTTCTTTACTTTATTGCCGAGGCCATGTCTTGACATGGTCTTATACAGGCTTTCTTGTCTCATGTTGTAGATTAAGCATCCTCAATAATCCAACTTCAATCGGGACTTTCATGTACTTAATCTTATTAATTTCCTTGTTTAAAAATATTTAAACAACTTCATGGAAATAATATACAATAACAATATAATAAGCAATTCAATGAAAATACTCATGAAGATTTAAAATCATACAAACTCACCTCGGTATGAAAAATGTATGAAGATAGTCAATTTAGTCTTCGACTTTGTTCTTGCCTCAGTTTCGATCCGGGCTTCATTTTTCTTGATCTATAATAATAATTTAACTCATTTAATACTCACATTGACTGAATTGACTCATGACTCGTACTTTGGCAAAATTACCATTTTGCCCCTAAACTTTCTCATATTTACTCTTTTGCCCCTAGGCTCGTAAAGTGATTTTCATTCAACTTTCTTGTATTTCATGCTTAGCTGATTCATTTTCTCAACTATAGAAACCTTCAATTCTCACTAATTCACTCATGTATGACTATTTCTATAACTTTCACAATTTAGTCCTTACATGCTATTTTCATGAAATTTATCTAGAAAAAGATGTTTATTCTACATCAAGCTTTCATAATCTTCCTTAAAACATGAAAATACTTGCATGTCATACATGGGTATATTTTTAAACATGAATCCTAGCTCAACATATAGCTAAAAATAGCTAATTCAAGGAACGAGGACTTAAAAAATACGAAGAATATTAAAAACGGGGCTAGGATGTACTTACTATGAGCTTGAAAAATTGAAAAACCCTAGCTATGGCTTCCTTGGAAATTTCGGCCAAGGGAAGAAGATGAACATCCAATTTTTGACTTATTTCATCATTTTTAGTCATTAATTAGCCAAATGACCAAAATGCCCTTTTTACTAAACTTTCAAATTTTACTAACTCATGCCCATTTTTGTCCAAAAATTAGAAATTGGGAAAATTGCTATTTAAGGACCTCTAATTAATAATCCAAAGCTATTTCATACTAAAAGCTTCTAGAATCTCATATTTTGCAACTTTTGCAATTTAGTCCTAATGGACAATTCAATCACAATTTAATAAAATTTCTTCATGAAACTTTCATACTATCATGCAAACATCTCATAAACCTTAAATCTCATATTTCTACTTTGGATTTTTGGTCTCGTACCACTATTCCGACTAGGCCCTAAATCGGGTTGTTATAACTGGAGCACCCCACGGAGAATAACTCGGTCTAGCAAAACCTTTGTCCGTCAACTCTTGCAACTGTACCTTCAATTCCTTCAACTCAGTTGGGGACATTCTGTATGGAGCAATCGATATAGGTGCAGTACCAGGAGCTAACTCAATGCCAAATTCAACCTCTCTAACCGGAGGCAACCTTGGCAATTCTTCTGGGAATACATCTGGATACTCGCATACTATCGGCACTGATTCAATTCTTAACTCAGTCTCTTTGGCATTCATCACAAAGGCAAGATAGGCTTCGTATCCCTTTCTTACATATTTTTGGGCAGACATATGAGAAATCACTACAGGCGATCTGTATTGTTCATCTGATTCAACACGAAGAGTATCCCCATTTTCACATCTCAATTCAATGTATTTCTTTCCACAATTTACTGTCACATCATGAGCGGTTAACCAGTCCATACCAAGAATTATATCAAATTCATCAAATGGCAATAGCATTAAATTTGCCTTAAAATAATGACCTCTAATCATCAATGGGAAATCTTTGCATACCTTATCAACTAATACACTTTTGCCTAAAGGATTGTACACTTTTATCACAAACTCTGTAGACTCTACAGGCATGCTCATACTAGATACTAATTTCATGCAAATATATTAGTGGGTAGATCACGGATCAATTAAAGCAACAACATTAGCATCATGGAGAGAAAATTTACCCGTAATTACATCAGAGGATGACGCCTTTTCGTGAGCGCGAATGGCATAAGTCCTCGCAGGCGCTCTACCCTCAGATCTTGCAGCCTGCTCTTTGGGTGTACTCTTACTACTCGTTCCACTTCCCGGGTTTCTCTGTTGTCTCCCTCTAGTAGTGCTTCCCGATCTGGCACTCTAAATTTTCTCTTTTTCAACCATCTCAGGGCATTCTCTAATAAAATGATCTTGGGAACCACACTTAAAAAATGTTCTCTCATGTGCTCGGCACTCACCAGGGTGATGTCTGCCACACTGTGGACATTTTGGTCTATTTGGTCGTGTGTTCCCAACACTAGCAACTGAGGTAGTCTGAGCTTTAATCCCCGAGTATTGTTTACTCTTACTTCTGTTTGAAAACCCGGCTAAAGTAGTTGATAGGGTAGAGAAGTCTCTTGACTTCTTGGATGAAGATTGAAACGACTTGTTCATTTGTCTCTTTCTTGAGTCACGAGACTCCATCTCAGCTTTTCTTTTCTCTTTAACCAACTCCTCGGCTTTACAAGCCCTGTCCACTAGCACAACAAATTCTTTCAATTTTAGGACACCAACAAATAATCGGATATCTTCATTTAATCCGTCCTCAAACCTCTTACACATGATGGCTTCAGAGGAAACACACTCCCGAGTATACTTGTTGAGCCTTACAAATTCACGCTCATATTCAGTTACTGTCATTCTACCTTATTTCAGTTCAAGGAATTCCTTTCTTTTCTGATCAACAAATCTTTAGCTAATGTACTTCTTCCGGAATTCTTCTTGGAAAAACTCTCATGTGATCCTTTCCCTTAGTACAACCGACACAAGGGTGTTCCACCACTAATAAGCGGAATCTCTTAAGAGAGACACCACACATTTCATGCACTCTTTAGGTGTGCAAGATAGTTCATCAAATACCCTGATGGTATTTTCAAGCCAAAATTCTGCTCTTTCTGGATCATTATCTTTATTAGCTCGAAATTCCTCGGCTCCTTGTTTTCGGATTCTATCGACCGGAGGCTTTTCTCTTCTTACCACTTCCACCACTTGGGGAGCTACAGGGGTAGGCTGAGGAATAGGTAAGGGTGGAGGGGGTTGCGCATTCGGGTTCATGCGAACGAACTCCGTATACCATGCATTCATCATGTGGAGAAAGGCTTCCCTATCCTCTTCTCCTCCTCTCTGACTTACAGTCATTGGTTGGCACCGTCCCTTCAGCGAGAGCCGGTGCGTTACTTTCTACATCATCCGCCACAGCTCTATCAGGATCCATTTACTATATGAAGACACAATTTAAATCGTCAGGAGTCGTCACACTATCATAATGTAAATACTCATGTGTATGGCATGTATAGCTAGACTCATGCTTACGCTACATTATTTCGAGAACCGACTAAACTGTAGCTCTGATACCACTAAATGTAACACCCCTTACCCGTGTCCGACACCGGGACAGGATACGAGGCATTACCGGACTTAACTTGCTTAAACATACAACATCGGGCAATAAAATTTCTTTTCAACTTAAAGCTTCTCATTCATATTCATAACATTCTTATTAAGGGCCTACGAGGCCCTAAACATACGTACGAAAGGTTTCGAAAGTAAACCAGAAACTTTTGCCCACTTAGAAAATTTTTGCCTAAACAGGGCCACACGCCCGTGTGGAATGGAACACGCCCGTGTGGTCACACACGCCCATGTTCCTAGCCCGTGTGGAATTTATTTTCCATTTTGAACTTACACGGGTTTTCACACGGCCGGGCACACGCCCGTGTCTGTCACCTGTGTCCCTCACACGGCCTAGACACGCCCGTGTCCTCACCCGTGTGTGAAAAACCTAGGTATTTTGTTTATGAAATCAGCAAGCTCTTAAGGGCACACGGCCTAGACACACGCTCGTGTGCTAGCCCGCGTAACGAATTGAATTCTCGTAAATTTGATGCAGGGGACACACGGCCTATCAACACACCCATGGGGCTGACCGTGTGTCACACACGGCCTAGACACACGCCCGTGTGTCTACCCGTGTGGACAATTAAAAGGCTATTTTCCAAGCCAATTGCCACCCTGAAACATAAACACTCATATGCCAACACAAGCAACACATAACATGGCAATAATACACTATAAAGAATCACTAGTTCATCATGCATACACTTCTCATTTTACTCGATCAATAACAAGAACTTGCACTTCATGAATATCATCATCATTGGGTATATATATATAAAACTTAACAAGTATGGCCAATTTCCAATGGCCAATTACAAAATGGGTGAGTGACAAATATAGCCAACACTTTGGCTAACAAATATAACATATCAAAATGACCAAGTTCCTATACATGTCATACCCAAAATAAATCAACTTTACTATACCAAAAGAATGATTGATAGTGTGATCCGAGCTCTGACGTCCTACGATCCCCGAGCTAGCTTGGCGATACTACAAGGAAAAGGGAAAAGAGAGGGGTAAGCATATAGCTTAGTAAGTTTTAATGAATTAAAATAGCAACATAAGTACTCATGGTAAAATCCATTCATCTCATAGAACAATAACAACACAAGTTCTCAAGTACTTTGTCATACTTACTTTTACTTACGCTTACCCATCACATATCACATTCCGGTTTCATAACTCGTAATTTACTCATGGTACCTGTGTCACTTCATCACATAATTTAGTACTTATGCTATCTTGAACATAAAATTAAATCATTATCATCCTTAACTTAAATGTAACTCTTTGTCATCTTTGTATAGCTTAGCTCTTTGTCATCTTTGTATACTTAGCTCTTTTTTCATCTTTGCATACTTAGCTCTTTTGTCCGTTGAACTACTCGAAATATCGGAGGATACTCAATCTCATCATACATGGATCACGATGCCAATGCCATATCCCAGATATGGTCTTACATGGGATCACCTCTTGATGTCGATGCCATATCCCAGATATGGTCTTACATGGGATCTCTTAAGTCGTTGCCGATGCCATGTCCCAGACATGGTCTTAGACGAGATCGTACATAGATGTCGATGCCATGTCCCAGACATGGTCTTACACGAGATCTTCCTTTGGTGCCGAGGCCATGTCCCAGACATGGTCTTACACGGGACCTTCCTTATTCGGTGCTAATTCCATATCCCAGACATGGTCTTATACGGGACCTACATTCGATGCCGATGCCATGTCCAAGACATGGTCTTATACGGGACCTACATTTGGTGCCGATGCCATGTCCCAGACATGGTCTTATACGAGACCTACATTCGGTACTGATGCCATGTCCCAGACATGGTCTTATACGGGACCTACATTCGGTGCCGATGCCATGTCCCAGACATGGTATTATACAGGACCTTCCTTATCTCATTTCGCGACATAGGAATCCTCGTTATTCTGAATTTTCAACCGGGACTTCAAATTAATATATTCTCATCATTTTCTCATCGAGGCTTCATTAGTAGATTTTCATGAAATGATATTCATTATCATAAGATCAAGCAATTTAAAATATAAAAGCACTATGAAATTTTAATTTCACACAAACTTACCTTGGTACTCAAAATGTGTGTAGATGTTCAATTTAATCTAACACTTTGTTCTTGCCTCAGTTTCGGTCCGGGCTTCGTGTTTCTTGATAATCAAGCTTGAAAGTTGAAGAAACCCTAGCTATGGAGTCCTTGTGATTTTCGGCCAAGCTTAGAGAAGATGGACATGAATTTTGACTTCTTTTTCCCTTTTAATTCTTTTATTAACCAAATGACAAAAATGCCCTTAAGGCCCCTTTCTTGAGATTTTTCCTTCCCATGTCCATTTTTGTCCATCTTGACATTTAACGGTCTAATTGCTAAATAAGGACCTCTACTAATTTTTATAATTCTATTTCATACTTAAATCTTCTAGAATCTCATATTTTCTAATCTTTGCAGTTTAGTCCTAATGGATAAATTGATCACTAATAAATAAAATTTCCTCATGAAATTTTCACATAATCATGCAAACATATCATAAGCCTCATAAAAATCATAAAACACATATTCCTACTTCAGATTTGTGGTCTCGCAACCACTATTTTGACTAGGCCTTAAATTGGGTTGTTACATTATGAATAAATTTGGCATGATGATAGGTGATTTTAAACTTTTGATTATTAGGCTACTAACCTCTATATGTTACACTGTAAATAGGTATTAACCAATCAACTGTACCAATTGATATAGAAAATACAAGGAAAGGAGCATACTAGTACGAATGATAAATAGTTGAATGTGTGTTTGTTTGGTTGATGAAATTTGTGCATGTTGAGATATTTAAGGATGACCTAAGGCATTGTTTGGAACACATCCAGAGCCGAAAAGCCAACCTATTTATGTTCACCTTTAGTAACAATTTTTGAGACTGTTGACACTTCTTGATAAACCACATTGCAAGCCCCGACCTTGAAATGTCAATTTGTATTTTTGCCCTTGTTCTTTTGTCCTACACTACACGATTATAGATATCTGGCCATACGTATTGAGGGTTAAGTAGATACATTGTAACATTCTGAATTTTTGGGCCTATGCGTTTAATGGGTGGATATGTTTAATGTGTTAATTTAAGTGTTAGGGGTCCAAATTGGGCTCATGCTTAGGTAGAGGCCTTGATTAAAATTATCTGTTTGGGCATTATAGGGTTTAAAAGGTAGTATCTATGTTTAAAATATGTGGATAATAAGCAGATAAAGGCTATTATTTAGGAATTTATTTTATGTGGATAATAAGTAGATAAAGGCTAAAATTTAGGGATTTTAATGATTAAAATATGTGGATAATATGCTGATAAAGGAGGGAGGAGTTAGAGATAATTAAGTCTCTTTTAGATGAGCTAGTAGATTAAGATAAAGGAGAAAAGATAGGATTTATCTGCAAGGTTAGGTAAGTCTTAGAAATTTCTATAAATAGGGGGAATATCTCTTCAATTTCAGCATTTGGGTCTTTCTCTCATTCTTTTCTCTTCTTCTCTGAGTAAAAGTCGAAAACTCCTAAAGTTCCATCTTCTTCTTCATTCTCTGCAAAAGCCGAAATCTCTAAGCCTATTCCCTCATCTTCACTTTGATTCAAAAGCCGAAACTCTTTCCATTCTTTTTCTTCCTAGCCAAAATCTTTAAGTCTCTTCCTTGTTTTCTTTTCTTCTTCTCTTTCCTGTCGTCAAAACCGAAACTCCTCACTCAAGTATTTTAAAAGCCAAAGACACATCAGCCTTCTCTTGTTCATACTTTTTCCAAGATTTTCCTAAAAGCCAAATCCCTAGATCTCATCTCCTGTGATTGCCGAATTACTTCATGGTGCCTACTTGTGCCGAAATCAAGGGAACTTTAGTGGAGTCAATCGCATAGATCTCTAAGTTATAGAATCGTGTTACTTTTGGGATTTCAAGGTAAGGGATCTATTAGTTTTAACGTGTAATTTGGGATTTATTAACCTTGGCCGAATATTGAAGGGCTAAATCTTCGTGTGATTTTTCGGCTTTTGAGCAAGGCTTTACATTGAGGATAATAGATCCGGATAGCAAGGACATCGAATAAGAATATTGGATTTCGCGATAACAGGTGTGTAATACTTCCCCACCATCTAGATCAGATTATTAATGTATGCTCATAAGTTTATATGTTGTGATAAATACCGATATCTCGGTTTAATGTTGGAAACCCGAAAAGGGCGAAGCAAATCACCAGGTCAGTGAATGTTTGACTTTATATGATAAAAGCATATTGATTTTATGACTGCATGGGTTGGGTTGATGAAAGGAGGAAGTTATACGTTATATGTGTAGCGGTTTATACCGTGATCATTTATATGTTGTAGCGGCTAATGCCGTGATTCGCTATAAGGGCTTCACCATAATATGTTGATGAGCAAAGATGATCGCCATCTTGGCGTGTAGCGGTGTGGGTCGATTGTAGAAATCCCCAATGGTGTGAATGGTCGGTACGGGGCGTGTAGCGGATGGAAACCTAGGCAAATGGGTTGGGCCTTGCATATTATTTGTTTAGTTTTTTTATAAATGGAATTATTAATCTGTTTTATGGGCCTAAGGCCAAAATCTAGTGGTGCATGAGGGTTGCACACTGAGTCTCGCGACTCACCCTATTAATTAACCTTTCAGGTGATACCTAGTGCTTTGGACCGGGTGAGAGGAACGCAAGGTGGCTATGCAAAAGACCAATCGGATCCAAAGCAAAAAGTCTCAAGTTAATACTTTATACTTTTAATTAATGGATTTTAAATCTCGTTGTAATAAGGCTATGGGCCACTAGTTTATGTTTTGTTTTATTTTGGGCTTTAATTACTTTTAGTTATTTAAATTCTTATTGAACTAATGTATCTATTTAAATTTGGGTTTTCAATTTATAAAGGCATATTTTATTTAAACTATCAACTATTAAATTTCTCTCGAATAAGAAGATAAACTTTAGAAAAATATTTTTCTGAAAATACGACATGTTCTTCCAAAATTTTCTTAGTGACATACCAGATCCAGTCGTGGTGTTTGGGTCGGGTTTGGGGTGTTACAAATTGGTATCGAGCCCTGGTTCAAAACTCCGGCTCTGGGGTTTTGGGCTCAAAACGTTTTCTAAAGTTGGGTTTTGAAACATGCATATTTATACAAATCTGTTAGCTCAAAGATGGCACTCGCGTCTCGCCCAAGTCCGCTGTAAGTATTCGAACCATTGTGTGATATAATATATGTGGGCTTGATGGGCTTTATGGGACGTAGATTAGTTAGATTAGAACTTGATGGACTTTAGGCCTAGCTGAAACAACTCTTAAAATCTCATAAGACTTAACTTCACTAAACAAACCCGTGAACGAGCCGCAAGACTAGGGTGTGGTAACAGGCATACGCATGTCTAGGATTGGATCCGAAAGAGCCTGGTATTTAAGCAGTCCTAGTGACTCACCTCCTCTTCGCTGAAATCCTACCTGGTGCGTAGTGACTGTTCACCCTAATCATGAGGACTTGTTGACAGGCTAAACCTTATAATTAAAACCCTGAAGGGACCAGCCATCTTATTTTTAAAAATTGCTAAAACACCCTTACTTCGAAAACAAATACCAAATTACCCCTGATTTGCAAAATTACTAAATTGCCCCTGATTGCAAAATTACCGAAATACCCCCGGATTTCAAAATTACCGAAATACCCCCAAGTTGCAAAATTACCAAAATACCCTTATTTCACAAAATCACCAAGGAACCCTATTTCGGAAAATTATGAAAATACCCCTGTAGGATAAATTACGAAAATACCCCTAGGTAGTGAAATGAAGAAAATACCCTTAGGTGATGAATGTAAGTTCTATTTGTATGATTGATGATTGCATGTATGTGTATATGGAACTAGGAGACAAACTTGAGACTAAAACTTGTAGATGTAATTCCGAATTCGAAAGAACTACTCTTAAACTATTGCTCATAAGACTGTTCGTGGTTAAACAGTGGAAGAAACTTATTAATTCATAAAATTCTTAATCAGATAAACGTCAATCGGAAGAATGAGTACAAGGGGACGAGGACGCTCTAGATGCGAACAATGGTGCGTACCCTACCATAGTATACTAAGTGTTTATTTTTTTTTTTTGGCTTTAGAATCGGAGTGCACAGCGAAAGCATAGTGGTGAGACTTAGGTAGTATGATTACTAGTTAGTTGGAAATTTCGAGGACGAAATTTCTTTAAGGGGGGTAGAACTGTAACATCCTGAATTTTTGGGCCTATGCGTTTAATGGGTGGATATGTTTAATGTGTTAATTTAAGTGTTAGGGGTCCAAATTGGGCTCAGGCTTAGGTAGAGGCCTTGATTAAAATTATCTGTTTGGGCATTATAGGGTTTAAAAGGTAGTATCTATGTTTAAAATATGTGGATAATAAGCAGATAAAGGCTAAAATTTAGGGATTTTAATGATTAAAATATGTGGATAATATGCTGATAAAGGAGGGAGGAGTTAGAGATAATTAAGTCTCTTTTAGATGAGCTAGTAGATTAAGATAAAGGAGAAAAGATAGGATTTGTCTGCAAGGTTAGGTAAGTGCCAAAATTTCTATAAATAGGGGGAATATCTCTTCAATTTCAGCATTTGGGTCTTTCTCTCATTCTTTTCTCTTCTTCTCTGAGTAAAAGCCAAAAACTCCTAAAGTTCCATCTTCTTCTTCATTCTCTGCAAAAGCCGAAATCTCTAAGCCTATTCCCTCATCTTCACTTTGATTCAAAAGCCGAAACTCTTTCCATTCTTTTTCTTCCTAGCCGAAATCTTCAAGTCTCTTCCTTGTTTTCTTTTCTTCTTCTCTTTTCCTGTCAGAAACCAAAACTCCTCACTCAAGTATTTTAAAAGCCAAAGACACATCAGCCTTCTCTTGTTCATACTTTTTCCAGGATTTTCCTAAAAGCCGAAATCCCTAGATCTCATCTCCTGTGATTGCCGAATTACTTCTTTGGTGCCTACTTGTGCCGAAAGCTGAAGGGAACTTTAGTGGAGTCAAACGCATAGATCTCTAAGTTATAGAATCGTGTTACTTTCAGGATTTCAAGGTAAGGGATCTATTAGTTTTAACGTGTAATTTGGGATTTATTAACCTTGGCCGAATATTGAAGGGCTAAATCTTCGTGTGATTTTTCGGCTTTTGAGCAAGGCTTTACATTGAGGATAATAGATCCGGATAGTAAGGACATCGACTAAGAATATTGGATTTCGCGATAACAGGTGTGTAATACTTCCCCACCATCTAGATCTGATTTTTAATGTATGCTCATAAGTTTATAGGTTGTGATAAATACCGATATCTCGGTTTAATGTTGGAAACCCGAAAAGGGCGAAGCAAATCACCAGGTCAGTGAATGTTTGACTTTATATGATAAAAGCATATTGATTTTATGACTGCATGGGTTGGGTTGATGAAAGGAGGAAGTTATACGTTATATGTGTAGCGGTTTATACTGTGATCTGTTATATGTTGTAACGGCTAATGCCGTGATCTGTTATAAGGGCTTCGGCCATAATATGTTGATGAGCAAATGACCGCCATCTTGGCGTGTAGCGGTGTGGGTCGATTGTAGAAATCCCCAATGGTGTGAATGGTCGAGTACGGGGCGTGTAGCGGATGGAAACCTAGGCAAATGGGTTGGGCCTTGCATATTATTTGTTATTTTTTTATAAATGGAATTATTAATCATTTTATGGGCCTTAGGCCAAAATCTAGTGGTGGATGAGGGTTGCACACTCGAGTCTCGCGACTCACCCTATTAATTAACCTTTCAGGTGATACCTAGTGCTTGGACCGGGCCGAGAGGAACGCAAGGTGGCCATGCAAAAGACCAACTGGATCTAGCAAAAAGTCTCAAGTTAATACTTTATATTTTTAATTAATGGATTTTAAATCTCGTTGTAAAAAGGCTATGGGCAACTAGTTTATGTTTTGTTTTATTTTGGGCTTTAATTACTTTTAGTTATTTAAATTCTTATTGAACTAATGTATCTATTTAAATTTGGGTTTTTAATTTATAAAGGCATATTTTATTTAAACTATCAACTATTAAATTTCTCTCGAATAAGAAGATAAACTTTAGAAAAATATTTTTCTGAAAATACAACATGTTCTTCCAAAATTTTCTTAGTGACATACCAGATCCGGTCGTGGTGTTTGGGCCGGGTTTGGGGTGTTACATACATCATGCTGAAGTTTGTAAACATAGAGTGAAATAGGAAAGATTAGTGTGATATGGGAATTATAGGTTAACCTAAAAGTGCAAAACAAGAAGAAAAATCCAAAAAGAAAGTCCATACTAGTAGAAATAATACCTGCAAAGCTAAAAAGCATTCATGAGTGAGATGTATTAAAAAAGAGAAAAGTCAAAAAGTCACAAAAGAAAGAAAAACTCTTTCATCAGTGCACAAAAAACTCGTAGGCTAGCCGTAGTTACTATGTCATGCTATGATTTCCTATGTGGAGTGAGAGAAGGAGAAATAAGGCGGTGAGAAGGAAAGGGTCACTAAAGGGGGAAGAATAGGGACCAATACGATGTGCCAAACTATTTTCGTATTTGTAACCCTTTTGATGCTTACTTTTTTTTGAATTCTATACCTATACTAAGCTTCAGAATGTTACAAGCTGAAAAGTCCTATATGACCTAAATATCCTTATACATGAACAGACATCATACTAGACATGCACATAAATGACTATTTGTATTCTTCTCGGATAATCAAAGTACTTGTACGATTTTTTGATGGATTTCTATAAATGAGACTATTTTGTAACATACCGAACTTAGATGTTTGAAGTCAAAGGTGGTAAGTCAACTATTCATCATGTTGAAGTTGTTAGTAAGCATGAAATGCCTAAGTCATATGCTCCAAAGTCAATACTTGTATCATATTTGCTCAAGGGTCGTCATGTTTATTTGTCATATTTCTTTATCTTGCTTGAGGACAAGCAATAACTTAAGTGTGGGGGATTTAGATCTGCCAAAATTTAGTGTAGCAGATTAAACTAGTTTTCACACTCAAAGAGCCTGAATATAAGCATTTTCATTACATTTTAGTTAAGTTTCTTTAGTTTTACTTACATTCAATAAAATGTGAAAAATGAGTCTTTTATTGACCCTAAGGGCCGAATGAGGCCTAAGAGAGAACTAACGGACTTTGTGAGTGTGCAGAAGACCATTAGAAAGAATTTTAGGATGATATTGGATGTTATGTTGCAACACAAGAGGACTGATGTCGTAACATAGGGAACAGAATGAAGAAAACTCAAGGCTGCCTTCGATGTCGTGGCACAGACTGAGGGTGTCACGACATACCCCTAAAGATGGCTACAGAGGAGCATACCGGTTGCTATGTCATGACACAGGTCCTGATGTGTTGCGACATCGACTTTGGCACAGAAACTAGACACAAAACAGGGGCGTTTTAGTCCACACAATCGAATTTAAAGCTCAAGAACGTCAACTGACCTAGGGTTAAGGACGATGACCACCTAAAGGCTATAAATGGACTCATTTGGCACATGTTAAAGGGACCTTTTGATTAACCTAGTTTCTTTCAATTAGATTTAGTTTCGATTTCTTTCTTTCTTAAGGTTCTAGAGTTTAGTTTATTTGTTCGTTGTTTTCTTTCAAGAGATTTGGATTGTGGAATCATTCAAATCTGTGGATTTGCACTTAATATCAATACGATCAGGCCATTTCATTTACTCTATCTCGTCGATTTAATTAACATGTTTTCTCTTTACATCAGTCTTATATTGTTTATGAACTCCATGAGGAACTAATCCTTCTATGGGGGATTAGCGAAAGGAGGTATGATCTGTTAACTATTTTGTAGGGTTACTCAACGGATCAACTCTTTGGGAAAAGGAGAACGTGAAACAAACCCTAGGCCTAACAACCCCGGGAAGTCATCAAGGCGGGAATTAACCCAAAATTGTTATTGTCCATCCGTGAACACCTTAACCCCAAACCAGTCTAGACTATGAAGTCAAAAGATAAGTAGTTCTTGCTGACTCGTTATGTTAGTGGAAGATCGAAAGATCCTGATAGGGTAGCGACTAGTTGATTGACGAGGAATCCAAAACAACAGTTTATGGTGATTACATAAGCGAGGTAATCACCCATAATCAGATTTGATTTATTCTTCCTTTTTAATCTCTTGAACTTTATCTTTTTATGTTGTTTTGTTTTTATTATTTGAAAAACCCAAAAAATATTTTATTTTATATTCTTCGTACTATAACTGAATTTAAAGTACTAATTAGATCTTTTAATATTTAGTTTAGAATTGATCTAGTACTCGCCTCTTTTGGGTACAATCCTCGGAGTACTCACCCACTCCGTTGTAAAACTATATTACAAATAGACCCATATACTTGCTGATATCGCCTCGTAATTCTATATTTTATTACAATATTCACACTCTGGACGTTAGTACATTCGGAGGCGATCAGTATCTCATATCAACTTATTTGAGCATGGCCATGCATTTATAGTCTCACTTCATCAAGTGGCCTAATATATTGCTCCTATTATGTAGGAGGGACAAATCCTATATTGATCAATCATATCCCACTACATAGATTGTGTCATACCCAACATCAATATTTATAATACAACCTATTATGATAGACTTTTGAATGTATCAAAATATATGACTCACGGTGTTGGGACAATGATGATCTCAAGTCTGAGGATCGTATACATAGTTATCACTATGAGTAATGTTGTGACTATTACATAATAATCCAAGAAACATACTCACAGTGGGTCAGTCCAATATGTTGTTCTCTAACACATACTCATGTATTTGATTTTGACATCTCTATGTCAATGACAACACTTTGTCATCAATCAACTACACATTAGTCTCAATGCACTATCATTTTCCAAGCCTACAATAATACTTGACTAAGGACCTTTTAAGAATAGTTATATCATTATCAATACTTTATTATTAATCATTTTATTTATACACACAGAAAAAGAAACTGAAATAATAATGACAATGTCTTATATTAACAAACAAGGTCAAACGAGTATGTAATTACAATTGTCTCATGATTGGTCTTTAGGCATACTCTAACACATCTTCCTTCTTTCCCCCAAATTATTTAGCCCCATGCTTTCTTATCCTTTCTAAGGGAGATCGATGACCAAGAGTAGGGGGAGGAGTCTGAGGTATCGGTATAGGTGTTGGATAAACTAGAGGTGGAGGTGGAGGCGGAGTTGGGGTGAGAGGAGTTGTAGCGGCTTTCATGAATTGATGGATTAGTTGATTTAGAGTTTGGAAGAATGCCTCATGCACTTACATGTTTTTCTCTAGGTCGCACTTGTTCCGACTCAGGTCCTAGGTTCCTATCGAGTTCTGATCTCTACTCTTGACAGCCTTCACTAGCAAGCCTCAAGTTTACAAGCTCTCCCTACTCATTTTCAGTCTGTGTATCAGTCTATTCCCTCTCTAATTTGCATTGGAGGCTCTACTTTCAACCTCTTCATCAATTGCTTCTCGAGAGTTTTTCAACAATCTTCAATTTCTATAATTCAAAATTTTAAACTTCATTAGCAAAATCTCATCTCATCAAATTGATATGTCCTATATGGCATATACTTCTAGACTCATTTTTTCCCTAGAATTAGAAATCTTAGACTCTGATACCACCAAATGTAACTCCCCTTACCTGACTCGAATATCGAGTCAAGGTACTTAGATGTCACATCTGTTTCTAGGGAAACTACGATAATAACATATCAATTAATCATTCATAATGCATGTGGAATATAATTTACTAACTTAACCAAGCATAAAATGAGATTTCAAAAGTTGTCTAAGTGGCCAAAATTTGATTCGGGACCAAAGGGTAAAAGTCCAAGCCATCAAGAGCTTGTCTCCACTACACAATCTTTCACGTCGTGATTTGACCTAGCTCGTTGTGACCTTAAGGAATTTCTTGTCGCAGCATGACTCTCTGTCTTGAGCTTGTCTTGAGCTCATTGCGACCTCTAGGTATTTCTCGTCACGATGTGACTCTCTATCTTGAGCTCGCCACGACCTCAACAACCCGACGTCGCGACCTCAATCCTACATCCCAAAAACATGCACACTTTGCTCTCTAACACCTATAATAATATCCATATGGTTCACAATAATCCTAGTAACCAATAAACCATTCAAGCATACACATTTTCAACCTTGAATAACTTCTTTTTCAATTCAATTCCAAATCTCTCCAATTCGATTTACCAAATCAAAAAAGTGAACCAAGGCACCAATGCTTCCATCAAATTCATCTATAATACATCCAACATATTCCTAACGTACATGCCAAACTAGTGCCAAAAATTAAATTCATAGTCTCTTATAGGCTTGTTTTGTGATGAGATGAGTTGGAGATATCATTCACCTTCTAGCTTCAAAATGATCTTTACCTACGTGTTTGAAAAGAAACACATTAAGTTAACAAGAGCTTAGTAAGCATATCAAGAATTCAACTTAGCTTTTAAAATGCAATTCCTTTCACTACACATATATGAACATCTATATATATAATACTATCATTGCTTACAATTATCGTATACAAGTTCTTTTTAATAATAACTATCGTGAGGTATCAATTCAACAAATTACAAGTCACTTACCATTACCACTATAATATTCACTTACCTTATAAGTCAATTGCCCAATTTTAGACTCAAGAGAACGCTATAAGGTGTGCCACTATTCTTTGCACGGACATGCAACTGTCACTTTGCACTGAAGTGCCACTACACTTGCACCGTATGCCACTTTCACTTGCACCGTAATGCCACTATCACTTACGCACTTAATCTTTTTCCTAATGGTATGTCATTTATATCCTACTAGTTCTCGTTTTGTCTACTTGGACATTTAATTTATACAATTTATTTACATTTTCTCAACAACGTATATTTCAAATTTTATTATTTTTACAATTTTGTCCTTGTCCACATAGAATCAACCACTCATCAAATTTTCACTCAACAACTATTTTGTCAACATTCAAATTTTCACTTAATTATTTCATACCAATATCTATTTCACCTATCAATTTTTCACAATGTTTGCAATTTAGTCCTTTTTCAACAAATTCACTACACATACACATTCCATTTCACAATAAGAATACAATTTCATATTCAAATAATTCCATAAAATCAAATTATCATTTTCACATGTAAATAAATCAAGTAAAAGACTAAACCAAAATTTCAAATTTCTACTTAGGGTTTGATCAAATAAGTAAAATTCTTGATATACTTACAACAAAATGCTTGAATAACTCTTTTTTTCCTTCTTTACTCCATGGCTACTCCTTTGCCTTTTTTCCCCAATTTGTTTTTCACATCTCTTCTCTTTCTTTGAACTTTTCTAAAAATTTCTAACTCTTTCTTTTTCCTATTCTCAGGTATATATTCTAGCTAGTTCCACATAAAATGTTGTTACGATGAAGTTATTCTTGTGATTTCACTAAGGATTTATGGAGGAATTTTGGAGTTTTGTGTTTGGGATGATGAAAAATAGTGGAAAAAGGACTAAAATGGAAGAAAAAAAAAAGTTTGTTAAGGTTTGGAGGTGAGAGACGTGTGAGAGAAGATGGAAAGATGGCAATGTTTTGATTTTTTTTTCTTATTCTTTTCTTTTTCTACAACTTTCCAACAAAATATCTATTCATCTTTTCTTTTTTATAATAATTTATTAAAGAAAAATTACATCATCATGCCACAAATGTGGCTTCTATTCACTTCCATCCTCATCCACTTCTTTATGTACTCTCATGGTTAATTACACTCCAATGCCTTCCTCTCTTCTTCATCCATTTAATCTAGTCTTTTCTTATTTCTAATTTTTACTCCATGACCCAACACTTCTCACACTTTTACAATTTAGTCCATTCCTTAAATTAATTTTTCTAAATTCAATTGTCTTTATAATTCCCTATAATACCCAATTATCTTCTCTACTAATGTTAATAATTCTATTTGTCTACTCCAAAAATTTCGAACACGTGTCAACCCGAATTGACACTATTCACTTTCCGGGGGATATTAGGGATGTTACAGTAGCTCCAATCACAAAGCATTTTATTTTTTAAAACTCTAAAAATTTTATATTTTTTATAATATTTAAAAATTCTATTTTTTTATATTATTTGTATTTTTTTCATTTTTAAATTTTTAAATTTTTGAAAATTTTAAATTTTCTAAAATTTAGTAGAACTTTTTTATGATTTTTAAAAATAAAGATAAATTACCAAATTTCACTATGTGACACAACCATAGAGTGCCACTTAGCAAAGTTAAAGACGTTAAGGGGCTTCCACAAAAAGGGATGATTCGAGGGCTTAATTGATTGTTTAAATTCGATTAAGGGCTCAATTGAGTGTTGTTTTTTTATTGAGGATTCAATTGATTATTGAATTATTTTCAAGGTTTTTTTTATATAATAAGCCAACAAGTTCATAACATTGAAATGTATGAGAATAACAAGTGAGAAGAATTTAAGTGACACGATTATAAGTCTCAAACAAAGGAACATATGAAACTAACAAGGGAAGATGTACATAATATGGAATTAGAATCAAAAGAATGTGTGGTGTGAGCGAATGATCAACAAATGAACAAAAAGAGTTAATAAGTGGTAACCATTTTGAAAACAAATATAAAATTATAATGAACTATGGTTGAGTCTTAAGAAAAAGTGATTTGGTGAATGGACCTAAGTCCTTGTTAGTAAGTGGCATACTTAAAAATGAAATCCATAATTAATAAAAGACTCAAGACTATTATAAGAGATGGTGAAGTAGGAAAACTCCTTGTGTACTTACTAAGTTTTCCAAGCTTACTAAGTCCTTGTTAGTAAGTGACATACTTAAAAATGAAGATTGAGCTAGCATATTAGGAGAATCACATCACCATTCAAAGTTTTAAGGATTGTAAAACATGTGGTACTGTAATAAATATGTTAGTGCAATGGCATGTACATAAAGGCTTAGACCATTTTAAGAGTTTGTAATTGTATCGCCTTGTGTTACTAAAAGATAAATGTATTTAAATATGACAATTTATAAGTTAAACTTTAGTTTTTTATTTATTTTGAGTATGTTCTTATGATGAATGTGGATTTAAATGTCTTTTGATAGCGTTTAAAATGATTTGGAACTTGTTAGTAAGATTTGGTAATGATTTGATGTGTTTTTTTAACTAATTTTGAGTTTTGGGGTCCCACGTATCAGTACCTAGTCCTCAAGTATCAGTACTTGCAAGTTAGTAGCTAAATTGCTATAGTATCAGGATGATCTATCGGTATATATGGGGCCATGTATTGATACATATTTCCATGTACCTACAAAAGTATGTTTTTAAACTCTAAAACTGATCCAAAGGTTCATGGCCTTTTTCTTGAGCATGACTTGCACTAGGACATGTTATAAAAGTGATTTTAAAGCTCTCATGATGTTGAAATTTGTTTTATGGGATTTTTTATTTAATATTTTAATGTAACACTCAATTTTAGCGGGTCTTAAGTTAGGCAAGTAAACCAAAAGTAGTTTGAGTAGCGAAGTCCTATACGTCCAATTGATGTTTTCGGCGTATAGGTCAGACACATAGTTAACGTTAGAGTAGTATTCAAGGATTGTTCTCTGAAAATGTTGAGTTGAAAAGAATAAGGTAAAAATTATGAGGATTTTGGGGAGAATTTGGTTATCGCCAAAGGTATTGTACGCCCAATTTATTGGGCTATCAATTTAGTTACATACCAACGAGGTAGTTAGGATGGAACGAAGAGTTGGAGCAGAAATATAAAATATTGAATTTCCATTTACAATTGTAAACCATTTTTTATAAAGGCAGCCTTAAAAGTTTAAGACACGTGTCAAGTTCCAATAAGGGCTTAGATTATTTACATAGATATTCAAGTTAAAAAAGGGAGAGTTTTTCTTCTTCCTTCCTCAAGAAATATTGTTACCTGAATCTTAAAGAACTTACAATATTTTTCTATCCTTCAAGCTATTGTTGTATATATGGATCTTCACCAGTGATTACTCCATGACAAGGTAAGATTTATGACTCTGCCTATTATATTGTGAAAGGGTAAGTCTATTGGATCTGGTAAATCAATAAGATGAAGATATAAGGCTTTGCTTGGGGACTTTCAATGTTAGAAATGATGGAAAATGGGGTATATGAATAGATCTTGATGGGTTTCCATGTTCTATAGCAGTACTTGCTGCTAATTTGCATTGGGGAAATTTAGATCTGGAGTTTTGAGTTGTTGTAGGTGAGAATCAAGTGAGTCTCTATACTGAGCTTGAATGTATACTATTTACATGAGATATCTCTGTAGAAATCGATTGAATGGTGAAACCGAAGCTAGAAAAAGCTAGAAAAGTATGGTATGATGATCATGCTGTAACACCCCTAACCCGTATCCATCGCTGGAACAGGGTTATGAAGCATTACCGGAGTTTATAGTTCAAATACAGATAATTCATGTCATTTACTATTCATTTTCGAAAATCAATCATAATCAATCATAACGTCCCTTATATGGGTCATCGAGGCCCAAAATACATATTAGGGTCAAGTCGGGACTAACCGGAATCACAGAAAATTTTTCGTGAAATCTCAAAATTTTTCTTAGGTGCAAGGGACACTTGCCCGTATGGTCAGGCCGTGTGGCTCACACGGCCAATGACACACTCGTGTCCCATGCCGTGTGGGCATTCGATATGAGGCACACGGCCGTGTTCCAGCCTGTGTCCTTACATGTGTAACTCTCTGACTTGGGTCACACGGCCAGCCACACGCCCGTGTGCTAGACCGTCTGGACAATTTAATTTTCGAAAATTAGGTGCAGGAGTAACACGGCCAGGACACACGCCCATGTGCTGGGCCGTGTGTCTTACACAGCTGAGACACACGCCGGTGTCTCTACCCGTGTGCTAAATTCTGAGCATTTTGTTTCTCAAATTTTAAGATATAGGGGACCACGACCAAACCACACGCCCGTGCGCATGGCCGTGTGTCACACGCGGTTGAGACACACGCTCGTGTGGAAAAAAATAGGCCATTTTCATGACCACTTTTCTCACCCAAATTATCTTCAACCTACACCAATACATACATATATATACCAATCACTTCAAGACATTAAAACCAAGCCAATATTAACATTATATAAGATATATAATCAGATGTTTTCAAACTTACCTTTTGTAATACATTTATGCTTTCCATAATTAAATCAAATCATACCAAGCACAGATATGTTAACAATATTATAACCTCATATATATATATATATATATATATATTTTCACTAAACATACTATCATTAGCCATTCCAATGGCTAGATTACAAACAACCACAATATGCCAACATTGGCCAAGTTAACCTATACATGCCATTATACCAAAATAAGTTTTCTATTTATACCAAAATGTGGATGAAGGATAGTGTGATGATGCTCTGACCGATTCCAACCTTTGCGAGCTTCCAAGCACTATAAAATAGAGAAAAGAAAACCGAGTAAGCATTTCAAATGCTTAGTAAGTTTGTATAATAGGAATTTAACTTACCATATATTTACATTTAAGATAAGCATACAAAAATACATCAGTGCAATTTGGCTAATAGCCTAAAACACACAACTTCACCAGTCATGTTAGTCAAGTAATTTACATAATACCAAGAACATAGATGAGCTCATCATTTTATGACTTTCATATATATATATATATGCTTTCTATATCATTATTCCATATTACATGTATATTTCCATAACAAATCATTTCAAGTTCAATTTAGCCATGACAGAACTTTATCCGTTGAATTTATTTGAAATATCGATGGATACACTCATGTAGTACACTTAAAGTGTACAAAAATGAAATCCGTCAATTCATATCCAGGGGTACCCAATTAGGGCACATAATCAGGAAGCACACTCTCAAGCCATATATCAGGATGCTCATGTGAGCCATGTATTAGGAAGCTTATCCGGGCTAAACAGGAAACTCATAAGAGTTTTAAGTAGGAAGTTCATTGAGCTTAACAGGTAACTCCGAAGAGTTATTATCAGGGAGCTCCGGATAGCATAACAGGGAGTTCAAGCGAGCCATGTCAGGAAGCTCATAAGAGCCTATATCAGGACACTCACAAAGAGCTATGTTTGTGTCTGCAATAAATGTTGGATCACAACCGATCGAATCATGTAACAGGATGCTCACAAAGAGCTGCGTAGTACGCAACACATGCAAGATCACTACCGATCAGGATGCTCGCAGGAACTATATAACAGGACACTTGAGAGGGCTTATAAGAGGATTGCTCGTCCTAGCTATATTTTGTCTGCAACATATGCAGGACCACATTCAATATGGGAAATCATGTATCCATCGAATTTCATTATTCAAACGGAACTTAACATTTTCCGGACATTATCGAACATGTGATTATTTCATACATTTATAACATTTAAATAATTCACATAAATACATACCACACTTAATTCAAACATAAAAATAAACACAATTTAGTTACACGAACTTACCTCATCACTTGTTCGTTTATGAAAATCTACTAATCCGATACTTTTTGTTTTCCTCGATCCAACTCAGTATTAGGTCTTTCCAAATCTATATAAATGAATTTATCATCAATTTAATCCATTTCATACTCAATTTAATTCAATTCACAACCTAGGCAAAGTTACCATTTTGCCCTTATACTTTTCATAAATGGCAATTTCATCCTTAGGCTCGGAAAATGAAATTCATGCAATTTAATCTTTAATCCGAGCATAATCGATTTTTACATATAACACTTACAGCACATATATTTCATAAAAATAAAAAAGTTTCCATAAATTTTACATCTTTAAAATTTAAACCCTAAATCACAATTTCATGAAAATTCACTTTACAAAAGTTGTTTATCTATCAACAACCTTTCATTTTCTACCATAAATTTCAAATTTTCAGCATAATCATCCATGGCAAAATTTTTATACTTTAATATCTTTTCAAATCGATCCCCCAAAATAGATAGATTAAGTTATTCCGATCTCAAAAATATAAAAATTACTAAAAATGGGACAAGATACTTACCCAATTAAACCAAGAAAGCTTGCTTTCTCTTTCCTAGGGTTTCCATGTATTTGGGGATGAAGATGATATCAAATGATGATATTAAACCTTTATTTAATTTATCATCTTTTAATTTTTCCACTTTCCAATTTAGTCATTTTCTTTTTCTAATTTTCCATGGATGATTTACCAAAAATATATACTAACTTTTCTTTAATGGTCTAATTACCATATAAGGACCTCAAATTTTGAATTCCATAGCTATTTGATACTTATAGCTTGTAACACCCCAAACCCGGCCCAAACGCTACGACCAGATCTGGTATGCTACGGGGTTTATTGTTAAAAACTTTGCTTTGATGGTTTCTGGAAATCTCAGTTTCTTTATTTAGGCATTTGTTAAAAATAAGATATTTGATGAAAACCTTTGCTTTTCCGTTGAACATGTTTGGAAAACCCATTTTATTACTTTTTATGACTTAAGTCCTTGAACATAAATTTTTAAACTTTAAACATTAACAAATATAAAGCGATAACATAAGCCATGGGGCCTTATTACATAAATAGTCCCAAAATTAAAACTTAAAGGAAAACCGAAAATAGTTTATGAAAATAAAAAAAAAAAACTTGATGGCCCCTCGAGTCCGCCTCGGCTCCCATGTCCACGATCTACTGCTCATCTAAAAAGTCAGGGAAATTAAAGGAGGTGAGTCACCAAGACTCAGTGTGCAAATCCCGAAAACACATAAAAGGCTTTAGGCCCACAAACACATTATGGGCCTTGGCCCATACACAATGGCAACAGAATATTTACGTGCAACATGGCCCAACCCAACCTAGAAATCCATCCTCTACACACCAGCCCGTACCAGCCAACACACCTTGGGGATTTCTACAATCAACCCACCAACCGCTACACACCATATCGACAGTCATGCTGCCTATTCTTAACAATCAGGAATAAATTTAACGTGGCTTAGCCACCGATCACTATTGTGACCTAATTTTACAGTTCGTGGTTTAACCACCAATCACCAAGTGACCTATTAACATGCTCTTCCCCTTCATCGTATTAACCCTATCCCATGCATACATCCATGCAAATTCAAAACAGTATACTACCTAAAAGATCACAGGTTTTTACATACATCGATACACACATAGAGAAGTTTCTATGGTTACGTACCTGGCATCCTTTGCCTACCCTTTTTGGGTAATACGACTTTCCATACAGCCTTTTCCCGGCTTTTAGCCCATAACATATATAGTACAGATTAATTAGTGTGATAGAGATCTACACACCTGATTATAGTCAAGACGAGACCTTCTATGTCGACACTATCGTGCCGATACGACTACTAACTGTCTAAGATTTTGTTCCAAGTGGTCCACAACTCAAGTGGCCAATCCCAAACTATGACACCGCTTGTTTCTTAAACTTAGGGATTGGTTTAACAGATCCAATCCCTCTCTTCGCTTTGATCGATATTTGATTCCATCAAAAGACCTTATCAGTTGCTACCATCATAACATATGGTTGTTAATCCATAACATATGGTTAAGATCACAAATACAATAGCCGATCCTAACGAAATTCTAAAGAGAACCCCTTACCTTGAAATCCCGAAAAGAGGTATGGGACTTAGAGACTAGCGGTTTCCGGCTTTTGGAATCTAAATGATTCGATCTACTCCGATTTCCTGAAATGTCGCCCCAAGATGTGAACACAAGAACAATCAAAACGTTACTCAAGGGATAACCTTGCCACATCAATTAGCCTTTCGGCTTTGGCCTCCAAAAACCGAAAGAGAAGAAGTGAAGGAAGAATTCGGCACTTACCTTAACACAGGGAATTCGACAACTCCTAGAGAATTTCAACTTTTGAGAAGATCAAAAAGAAAAGATGATCTCAAGAGATCTATGAAGATTCGGCTTTGATGAAGAAATCGGCAAAGAGAAAGGAATAGATAAGGGTATTCAGCTATGGAGATGAAAGCAGAGAAAATAATGGAATTTCGTCTTTTGCCTAAAAGTGGAGATGAGAGAATAGGATTAGGGATTTCGGCTTAAGCGAGAGAATGAGAGAAAAACCCAAATGCCTAATTGAAGAAAAGAATGGAAGAATAAAACCCTCTTGCCCAGAAAATAAAAAGGTATTCCCCTCACTTAAACACAAAATTTCGGCACCTACTCCCTAAAAACTGAAAATGCCCATTTTTTTAAAACTAAAACTAAGCTACTAATCAAGGGAAATTTCGGCACCCCTTAGCCATAATAAAACCGATTCCTCCTCCCCCTCAGTGTTGAAATTTCGGCCACCACTGTGACCAGCAGATAAATCCTAAATTTCCTCCCTTATCTTTATCTGATCACATCTCCAAAAGAAGCCTAGATCACACCACCTCTTCCTCCCTTTATCTGCCATATTATCTGCATTTTCCACTCAAATTAATCCTCCTAATTTCAAGTGTAACATCCCAAAATAGGGGTTATTTGTGATTGAATTATTTTTCTTGTATTTGAATTTCTGTGATATTATTCGTGATGATATAAGGCTTATTTAGGGGTCTTGAGTAAGCTCGGTTTAGTAGAATAATTCTTAGTATGGCTTATTTAAAGAAGAGGATTAAATGAGCTTAGCACTTAAGTTAATTTAAGTAGCAATAAGTGACACAAGATGAGTGCATGGCAAGTTGGTAATGGCGCATGGAGTTTAGCTTGAGGGGAGAGGTTCGAATCCCTTAAATAGCATTGGGACAACTTTTATTTTTGCTTTGGTATAGTAAGTGTCGGCCAAGGATAATTAAGATAAGGGTTGACCATGTTAATTTTTGGTTAGTAGACTATAGGTTTAAGGCAAGTGTTATCATATGGAAGGGAATCAAGTAATTAAGGAAAATATGGAGACATGGGGCTAGTATCAAGGATTATGTTTTGGAAACATAATCATGGCCTTTATGCCATGAACTTGGACGGCAATGTGGCTAAGGGAGGGGATTTGGCCGAATATGCTAGTGTTGGTAAGGCTTGGGAAGAATTTTTGGTCATTTCTTTCATTTGGTGCAAAAGTACAAAACAATTTTCTCTCAAACTTTTTCTTGTTAGCCGAATTTCACCTTTTGATAAGCCTAATACTTTTTGACCATTTGGTCATTTTTGGTTCATTTTCTATTTCTCCTTTTCATTCTCTCAAAACCGAAACACTCATCTCTTTTGTCCATTTTCTTCTTTCTTTCTTAGCCGAATCTCCTATACCATAATACTCTATCTAATTCTTTCTTTTCTCTTCTCAAAAGCACTTAGCCGAAACTATTGGTTCACTTTCTTACTTCATCTTTTTCCATACAAGTTGAACCTTGGTTGATTGTGTTGAACAAATCATAGCCGAATCCACTCTCTTGGGTTTACCGAATTTTCTTCTCCTATCTTGATCAACTTAGGCCGAATATTGAAGGTAAGATAGTTTTCATCGGGACTTCTTTAGGAATTGGTTTTGGTAAGGTGGTAAGGTTTATTTCAAAGGATTGCTCTTTTAAGTTTCGTTTAAGCCGAAGGCTAATAAACTTTATTGATGATGGTTGATTGTAGGGAAGGGAGGCCGATTCCTTTAGGAGTGTGTTGGATAAGTGTTCGAAGGCTTTGGGTAAGATTTTAGGTTCACAAGGAACCTTTCTCAATTATTTTGGCTTGGCCGAATAGGCCATGGTTCTAATATTCATTTTTGGCCGAATATAGGGGCAAGAATACTTGTGTGGCCGATTTGTCTATTCGGGATTTAGAATTCTTTTTGGTGCCAGGTGTGTATACATACACATCTTATAACTTTTTAATATGCTAAGTGTTATTTTATGCCTAACGTTTCGTGTAGACATGGATGAAATACCTTCATGGTATTAACAAGGATTTGGGTAAGTTCTTATTACTATGTGATTATTATTTGATGCTTTTGGGAAGCATGACACATTTGGTATGTGTATTATTTGATATATGGCTTATGATAAATCGATTGGATGTTGTTAAATAAATCTATCAACATGATTTGTGGTACATGCATATAAATGATTGTTATGGGTTGATGAGAGGAGGGGGCAGTGATATTCGTGTCGACGGACACCATGTTTTGGTAACACATCGTGACTACGGTCACCGTGAGGTTTGGTACCTCCGAGGTTTGGCACCTCATAGCGACTTGTCCCCGTGGTTAATACCACCGTGGGTTGGCCCCACTTTGAGATATGGGATTGTCCGCGGTGATTTGGTATCACCACGATGGGTTGGCCCCATCATCTATTTGTGACTTCGGTCACCAAGTGTTTTGGTAACACAATTGTGTCTTCGGACACCGAGATTTGGTATCTCCAGGTGATTTGGTATCACATTTGTGACTATACGTCACCAGGTGGTTTGGCACCACCAAAGGTTTGGTACCACAAGGGGTAGAAAAGGCGTATGGATGGTTAGGTTGGGTGCATTTAAACTTATGCATGATAATTGGTTATAATTTGTGTATGTTATTACATTAAATCGGAGAAGGGTTACACATTGAGTCTTGGTGACTCACCTTCTCCTTTAATTTTTCAGGTGACTCGTAGACCGCGGATGAGGAGCCGGATGGACTCGAGGTGGCCATGCAGTGGAGATTTTTAATAAATGAATTTTGAATTTTATCTATTTTTCTGTTGGGTTTATGTTGCTTAATTGTAATAAGGCCTCCTAGGATTATTTTATTATTGCTGCATGTTTTATTTAAACTATTTGATGATGTTAAAACGGATGCACATGTTTTCTCAAATTAAACGAAAAATGTTTTAAAGTACCATCGGGTACATTCGAAATTTGTAAACAACTCGACTCAGCAAATATATTAAGTTTGGTTTTTAACAAAGAAAATTTAAATTGAAAGGCATTTCGACTAATTTGGAAATCGGTTTTAAAATGGTTTTCAAAATCTTTTCTCTGTAGCAAACCAAATTCGGTCGTAATGTTTGGGCCGGGTTTGGGGTGTTACAAAATTGGTACCAGAGCCCAGTTCAAAGCTCGGCTGTGGGGGCCCAAGGCCCAAAAATGTTTTGGTAGGTCTATTTGAAATACTATGGTTTTGAATAAGCATGGCACTGAGTCTCCGGCACCGATCCGCTCAGGTAAGTACCACTAACTTTTTGTATGAATTATTTACTGTAGAAGGGTAGGAAGCATGGGACGTAGATAGTGATAGTATTTTAAACTTTAGGACTAGTTTACTCCAAACAAAGATATAAGACTTTAATGGCCTAATTAAACCAACCTACGACCAAGTCGCCGAGTTAGGGTGTGGTAACCTTGGTGCGCATGTCTAGGATTGGATCCGGAAGAGCTTGGTACTTAAGCAGTCCTCGTGACTCACCTCCTCTTCGCGGGATTCCTACCTGTGCGTAGCTTCGGTTCACTCTAACCAAGAGGACTCGGTCATAGGCAAAATCCTAAATAAAACCCGAAGGGATTAGCCATGTTTTAAGGAAAACTTCGGTTTAAAATCATTAAATTATTTTTTTAGATGGTAGGACAAATGTATCTTGAAAATTTTCAAAATATTCTTGATTGACAAAATTACCAAAATACCCTTTAGGAAAAAATAACGAAAATACCCCCAGGTTAGAAACTGACAATAATGCCTCAAGAGTGCATAGGTATGAAAGGTATAGGGAATGGATGTATTATTCTGTAAACCAAGATAGAAGACTTAAAACCTTGTTTGATCGAAAGAATCTCTATTAAACTCTTTTCATAAAATTTCTTCATGGATAATCAAGTGAAACATGTACTAATTCATAAAAATTTCCTAATCGAGTTTAAAGCGCGATAGTTAGAATGAGCTTTAGAGGACGTGGCCGTCGTGGGACGCGGAAGGGAAGGATGGTCGTGTCCCGAACACAGCCGGTTCGGGTCAAGGATCTCGAGAATGAGATACCGCCACCACCACCCCCAACCTTTGAGTGAAGAGCGAGATCGGACGGGTGACGACGCTGTGTCACAAGCGATGCTACGGGTTCTGGAAAGGGTAGCTGGAATTGGTGGAGGTGGAGGAGCTCGGAAGTCGGTTCCTGAGAGACTTCGAGCTAACGGAGCTGAATTTTTCCGAGGTGTGTCCGGTGTAGCGCCCAATACGGCTGAGTATTGGCTGGAATCGACCGAAAGAATCATGGACGAGATAGATTTAACAAATGAGGAGAAACTGAAAGGAGCGGTGTCGCTTCTCAAGGATGAGTCATATCGATGGTGGCTCACGGTCCGAGATGGTGCTACGCGCGATGATCTCACTTGGGAGTACTTCAAAGCCGCATATCGGAAGAAGTATGTTGGATCAAGCTACATTGACGCTCAAAGGAAAGCTTTTAGGGGTTAGTGCAAGGGAATAAGTCCGTCTCGAGTATGAAGCGGAATTCCTAAGGTGAGTCGTTATGCTCGGGGAATAGTGGCATCGGAACATGATCGTTGTGTTCGTTTTGAAGACAGACTTAGAGACGAGTTAAGGTCATTGATTGCTCCACAAAGAAGAACGTGAGTTTGCCGTCTTGGTAGAGAAGGCCAAGGTAGCCGAAGGAATCAAGGAGTCCGCGAGGCAAAGTTATGATAGGAGCAAGTCAAGAGAGGCTTTGGATCGTGCAGGTCGTGGGTAATGTTCGAGAAAGGTTTAGGCAGAGTGGGTCAAATCAGCGAGGAGGTCCACAAATGCTAATCAAAGACCGCCCGGTGTAACCGTTGTGAAAAGTTTCATTGGGGTGAATGTTGGACCGGAGGGAAAGGATGTTTCGAGTGTGGTTCGCTAGAACATCGTGTGAGGGACTGTCCGCGTAAGCAAGCTAGGAATCGGTCTCAAGGTCAAGGTCGTGCCCGATTCGAAAAGGAGGACCAAAGACGCAGAGAGGTCGTGGTTATGGTAGAGGTGGTTATGGCTCTAGTGGAGGTCGCGAGCAATGGCGAGAGGTATTGGCAACACGGAGGCTAGGCGGCACTGGTTTGGTGTATCTTTGCGAGGCGTCGTGAGGAAGGAGACGCACCGGATGTCATAACCGTGCGTTTTTAATTTTGGTGTTCCATATACCGCCTTGATAGATGTGGGTTCGACGCACTCTTACGTTGCTAGTAGTATAGTTGAGACCATGAGTTTAGTTCCTAGATCGCTTCTAAGAGGATGACTGCATTTAGTCCTTTAGGTCACTCTGTAGAAGTAGATAAGTCAGATAGAGATATACCCTAGAACTCCAAGGGGTAGTGTTTGTAGCCGATCTGATGGAACCGCCGCTCGAGGAGTTCGATCGATTCTTGGGATGGATCGGTTGGTCAAGTACCAAGCAAGTTTGGATTGTGCCGCTAAACGCATGGTTTTGAAGACGGTTGAAGGTGAAGAAGTGGTCATGATAGGTAATAGGAGAGATTATCTATCCAACGTGGTATCTGCGCTGAAAGCGATAAAGATGGTCGTGAAAGGTGTGAGGCGTTAAGTAGTTCATGTGTGTGCTTTGGAAGCTAAGGAGTCTTCTGTGGGAAATGTTCAAACCGCAAAAGAATTTGCCGACGTATTTCTGAAGAACTTCCGGATTGCCTCCGGATCGTGAAGTCGAATTTAGTATAGATCTGTTTGCAACGCGCTGCGGTGTCTATAGCTCCATATAGGATGGCACCGAAGGAATTGTTGGAATTGAAGGCTCGGATATACAAGAGTTGTTGGATCGAGGTTTCATTCGACCAAGTGTTTCACCTTGGGAGCGCCGGTACTTTTTGTCAAGAAGAAGGATGGTGCGATGCGGATGTGTATAGACTACCGCCAGCTTGAATAAGTCGACGATTAAAAACAAGTATCCTTTGCCGAGGATAGACGACTTGTTTGATCACCAAAAGGGCTGCGCGTTTTCTCTAAGATTGATTTAAGGTCCGATATCATCAACGAAGGTGAAAGAGGTCGATATCCATAAGACGGCATTTCGTACTCGGTATGGACACTACGAGTTCCCGGTGATGCCGTTTGGTTTGACTAATGCACCAAAGCTTTCATGGACATGATGAATAGGGTATTTCAACGATTTTGGATCGGTTTGTTGTGGTCTTTATAGATGATATTTTGGTGTATTCAAGTCGGAAGAGGAGCATGATGCGCATTTGCGAGTGGTGTTGCAGATTTTGAGGAAAAGCAAACAGTATGCGAAATTTAGTAAGTGCGACTGGCTTAAGGAGGTGACTTTCTTGGGTCACGTTGTTTTTCACCGAGGGGATTAGAGTGGATCCTCGAAAGATTGAGGCGATGTTAGATTGGAAGCCGCCTAAATCTGTGGCTGAAATTCGGAGTTTTCTAGGTCCAGGCGGGGTATTACCAAGATTTGTGGAAGGATTTTCTTTGATTGCCGCACCGATGACCAAGTTGTTGAGGAAAGGAGTTCCATTTGTATGGACCGAGAAGCGCAAGAAAGTTTCGACAAATTGAAGAAGATTCTCGATCAAGCTCCTGTTTTGATTCAACTCCGAGGCGTGCAAGGAATTCACGGTTTATTGCGATGCATCACATATTGGTTTGGGATGCGTCTTGATGCAAGAAGGGAAGGTAGTGGCTTATGCATCTCGGCAGCTTGAGACCACATGAGGCTAATTATCCGACTCATGACTTGGAGTTAGCGGTGTAGTCTTCGCTTTGAAGATATGGAGGCACTATTTGTACGGAGAGAAGTCGATAGTTTATACGGATCACAAGAGTCTTAAGTATCTCTTGACTCGTAAGGATTTGAATTTGAGGCGTAGATGGATTGAGTGTTGAAAGGACTACGATCGCTCGATCGAGTATCATCCTGGTAAGGCTAACGTGGTGGCAGACGCGTTGAGTCGTAAGGTTGTTTCGGATTTAAGATCGATGTTTGCTCGACTTAGTCTGTTCGATGATGGAAGTCTTTTGGAAGAATTGCAAGTCAAGCCGACTTGGTTAGATCAGATTAAGGAGAAGCAGTTAGAGGATGATGGTTTGAATGATCGGAGGTTGCAAGTCCAGAATGGTGGATTAGAGGATTTTAGTTTGTCCAGTGATGGAGTTTTGTGCTTTAAAGGAAGAGCTTGTATGCCGAAGGATGTGGAATTGAGACAAAGGATTCTTCGACGCACATAGCAGCACCATATGCTATGCATCCCGGAGGTAGCAAGATGTATCGGGATTTGAGAGAGCAATTTTGGTGGCCAGTGCAAACGGAAGTAATCGAGTTCGTGGGTAAGTGTCCGACGTGTCAACAAGTCAAGGTCGAACATCGCTTGCCATCCGGTTTACTTCACCGGTGAAGATTCCTCGCTGGAAGTGGGAGAGGATCACCATGGACTTTGTCGCGGATTACCTCTTACGCCTAGCAAGAAGAATTCAGTTTGGGTGATTGTGGATCGTCGACCAAATCGCGCATTTCATACCGTAAGGGTAGATTATTCGCCTCGAGGTTAGCTAAGTTATATGTAGCCGAGATAGTGAGATTGCATGGTGTGCCAAGATCGATTATCTCGGATAGGGATCCGAGGTTTACATCGAGGTTTTGGAGAGCGTTGCATCAAGCTTTGGGTACGAGATTGGACTTCAAAGACGACTTTTCATCCGCAATCCGGACGGACAATCGGAGAGAGTGATTCGATCTTAGAAGATATGCTCAGAGGTTGTGTTCGGATTTCGATGGCGCTTGGGAGGAGTATCTACCGTTGGCGGAATTCGCTTATAACAATAGTTATCAAGCGAGTATCCAAATGGCTCCATATGAAGCACTGTATGGACGAAAATGCCGTACTCCTACGTGTTGGACGGAACTAGGTGAACGACATGTCTTGGGTCCGGTGGTGACGGAAACGAGGACAAAGTTAAGGTAATTCGGGCTCGTCTCAAGGAAGCATCGGATAGGCAAAAGTCTTATGCCGATCTCAAGCGCAAGGAGATGGAATACGAGGTAGGAGATAAAGTCTTTCTCAAGGTATCGCCTTGGAAAAAGGTGTTGCGCTTTGGGCAAAAAGGGAAATTAAGTCCAAGGTTCATCGGCCGTATATCGTGTTGAAGCGAGTAGGACCGGTAGCTTATCACCGAATCGCCAAGCAGAGTTGAGTCGATTCACGATGTCTTCCATGTGTCGATGCTTAGACGGTATAGGTCGATCCATCGCACATCGTGCAAGATGCGCAGATTGAGGTTAACTCCGACTTATCGCTCGAGGAGGAACCAGTTCGATTTTAGATCGTGATGTCAAGATGTTGCGTAGAAAGTCGGTACTTTAGTGAAAGTGCTATGGCGAAACCATGGTACGGAGAGGCGGCGTGGGAACTCGAGGAGGTGATGCGCAAAGAATACCCCCACCTTTTCGATCGTGTAATTTCGAGGTCGAAATTATTTTTAAGGGGGGTAGAACTGTAACATCCCAAAATAGGGGTTATTTGTGATTGAATTATTTTTCTTGTATTTGAATTTCTGTGATATTATTCGTGATGATATAAGGCTTAATTAGGGGTCTTGAGTAAGCTCGGTTTAGTAGAATAATTCTTAGTATGGCTTATTTAAAGAAGAGGATTAAATGAGCTTAGCACTTAAGTTAATTTAAGTAGCAATAAGTGACACAAGATGAGTGCATGGCAAGTTGGTAATGGCGCATGGAGTTTAGCTTGAGGGGAGAGGTTCAATCCCTTAAATAGCATTGGGACAACTTTTATTTTTGCTTTGGTATAGTAAGTGTCGGCCAAGGATAATTAAGATAAGGGTTGACCATGTTAATTTTTGGTTAGTAGACTATAGGTTTAAGGCAAGTGTTATCATATGGAAGGGAATCAAGTAATTAAGGAAAATATGGAGACATGGGGCTAGTATCAAGGATTATGTTTTGGAAACATAATCATGGCCTTTATGCCATGAACTTGGACGGCAATGTGGCTAAGGGAGGGGATTTGGCCGAATATGCTAGTGTTGGTAAGGCTTGGGAAGAATTTTTGGTCATTTCTTTCATTTGGTGCAAAAGTACAAAACAATTTTCTCTCAAACTTTTTCTTGTTAGCCGAATTTCACCTTTTGATAAGCCTAATACTTTTGACCATTTGGTCATTTTTGGTTCATTTTCTATTTCTCCTTTTCATTCTCTCAAAACCAAACACTCATCTCTTTTGTCCATTTTCTTCTTTCTTTCTTAGCCGAATCTCCTATACCATAATACTCTATCTAATTCTTTCTTTTCTCTTCTCAAAAGCACTTAGCCAAAACTATTGGTTCACTTTCTTACTTCATCTTTTTCCATACAAGTTGAACCTTGGTTGATTGTGTTGAACAAATCATAGCCGAATCCACTCTCTTGGGTTTACTGAATTTTCTTCTCCTATCTTGATCAACTTAGGCCGAATATTGAAGGTAAGATAGTTTTCATCGGGACTTCTCTAGGAATTGGTTTTGGTAAGGTGGTAAGGTTTATTTCAAAGGATTGCTCTTTTAAGTTTCGTTTAAGCCAAAGGCTAATAAACTTTATTGATGATGGTTGATTGTAGGGAAGGGAGGCCGATTCCTTTAGGAGTGTGTTGGATAAGTGTTCGAAGGCTTTGGGTAAGATTTTAGGTTCACAAGGAACCTTTCTCAATTATTTTGGCTTGGCCGAATAGGCCATGGTTCTAATATTCATTTTTGGCCGAATATAGGGGCAAGAATACTTGTGTGGCCGATTTGTCTATTCGGGATTTAGAATTCTTTTGGTGCCGTGTGTGTATACATACACATCTTATAACTTTTTAATATGCTAAGTGTTATTTTATGCCTAACGTTTCGTGTAGACATGGATGAAATACCTTCATGGTATTAACAAGGATTTGGGTAAGTTCTTATTACTATGTGATTATTATTTGATGCTTTTGGGAAGCATGACACATTTGGTATGTGTATTATTTGATATATGGCTTATGATAAATCGATTGGATGTTGTTAAATAAATCTATCAACATGATTTGTGGTACATGCATATAAATGATTGTTATGGGTTGATGAGAGGAGGGGGCAAAGTGATATTCGTGTCGACGGACACCGTGTGTTTTGGTAACACATCGTGACTACGGTCACCGTGAGGTTTGGTACCTCCAGAGGTTTGGCACCTCATAGCGACTTGTCCACGTGGTTAATACCACCGTGGGTTGGCCCCACTTTGAGATATGGGATTGTCTCGCGGTGATTTGGTATCACACGATGGGTTGGCCCCATCATCTATTTGTGACTTCGGTCACGGTGTTTTGGTAACACAATTGTGTCTTCTGACACCGTAGATTTGGTATCTCCAGTGATTTGGTATCACATTTGTGACTATACGTCACCAGTGGTTTGGCACCACCAAAGGTTTGGTACCACAAGGGGTAGAAAAAGGCGTATGGATGGTTAGGTTGGGTGCATTTAAACTTATGCATGATAATTGGTTATAATTTGTGTATGTTATTACATTAAATCGGAGAAGGGTTACACATTGAGTCTTGGTGACTCACCTTCTCCTTTAATTTTCAGTGACTCGTAGAGATCATGGATGAGGAGCCTGGATGGACTCGAGGTGGCCATGCAAAGGAGATTTTTAATAAATGAATTTTGAATTTTATCTATTTTTCTCATTGGGTTTATGTTGCTTAATTGTAATAAGGCCTCCTAGGATTATTTTATTATTGCTTTGCATGTTTTATTTAAACTATTTGATGATGTTAAAACGGATGCACATGTTTTCTCAAATTAAACGAAAATGTTTTAAAGTACCATCGGGTACATTCGAAATTTGTAAACAACTCGACTCAAAGAAATATATTAAGTTTGGTTTTTAACAAAGAAAATTTAAATTGAAAGGCATTTCGACTAATTTGGAAATCGGTTTTAAAATGGTTTTCAAAATCTTTTCTCTGTAGCAAACCAAATTCGGTCGTAATGTTTGGGCCGGGTTTGGGGTGTTACATCAAGCATCATTGCCGCCCCACTCTACTCATTTAAATGCCAAAAATTAACAAATCTTAATTAAAATAATTGGGCTTCATGTGACTCGAACTTGAGCCTCCTCAGCTGACGCCACCTCCCTGCTCTCTAAGTGGCGCCACTTTGCCATCAGGCCACAAGCCCATCTCGTGTGTCTTATAATCACAGATAACATCTTTTAAGCCCTATCCTATCAGGCTTTCCACGAGAGTGTCCGAACAGAAAATTTGATTAAGGCCTCGGCCCAACCCTGAGCCCAATCTGAACCCCTTAAACACTCCAATTAACACATTAAGCATTACAACATATTAAACGCAAAGGCCCATTAACTCAGGATGTTACATAGCTACTAGAATTCAACTTTTGAATTTTATGCAATTTGATCCTTTCCACAATTAAACATGTAATCGGTAAAATTTTCTTATCGAAATTTTCATACGCTTTTCCTATCATAATGCAAACCATGCAATAATATTAAAATGAATTTTCTTTATGACTCAAATTTGTGGTCCCGAAACCATTATTTCAATTTCACTGAAATTGGGCTGTTACACATGCAACTATATGAATGAATGCTAAGGATAGAATGCTTGTTATAGTATGGAATCTGAAAAGTTTAGGTTTAGTCGTATATGTGCATCTTAGATGTATGCTATGAGTATGATCTGTTAAGAGTAAGTTGTAGAGTTAAAGATGAATATGAATTGTGTTAGTGCATGAAGGGTCTGTCAAGAGAGTCTGTGTCTGTTCACCGTGGTGGAGTCTGAAGGGGTCCATAAGGACTAAAAACACGATCTCTGGTATGAATATTAAAGGAAAAGCCCATGGCCATGACACTTTCCAAAAAGAACTAAAGGAAGGTGATTATCCAATGGGGTTCCCTGCGTGTCCCAAGACAATGATGGGAAAACCTCACATTACTTGAGTTTAGGCAAATCCATATGGTAAACACATCAGGAAAGAAAGCTTTTGTCGCATAAAATGAAAGAAATCCTTTGTGGGGAAATATGAAAGGAATGCCTTTGTGGCAAACTCTATAAGGAAAGCCTTCATGGCGCACTCTTAAGAATCGCCCTTGTGGCGAACAATGAATCAATAGCCTGTGTGACAAATTTTGACGTAATAGCCTTTGTGGAGAAAACTTAGAAGAATGACATACTTGACTAAATCTGAAAGTAGTGTACTTGTGTTGTATTCTAGTAAGGCTCGCAATGGCGTAACCAAAAGGAATGATTCTTGTGGTGGATTCTGTATCAAATTGCTTTGGTGCATTCAGTATGGCTTGTAAGTGTGATTAGAAAGATTGAAAAGGCATAGTGTCTCTATGGACTATGATAAAGTGTTTTTACAAGTCCATGATTTGATTGGAAATAATGAAGTGATGAGATATAGAAGAGGTGATGGGTAAACATAAAAGAAGTGTATCCTGAATAAGGATTTTTCTAACTGTATATCAGAAAAAAATATACCTATTATCTATATATGTGATCAAACATGAATTATGGAACGATGGCTTAAAGTTACGTATACAAGAGTAACAATGTTTTGGTCATATGGACCTCTATAAAGGAAACGAGTAAAGACTTATGAAAGATCATATTGAAAGAGGTAAGTGATGTATCAAAGATTTTGATGGGTAAGAAATGAGTTCTTTGCAAGGTATGGTATCTGACATGTAAATGAGAATAGAAATTGAGGGAGTATTCGCTAGTGATTAAGTTGAAGGTTTAGAATGATAAGATCATCTAAATAAGTTACCAATTGAGATGCGCAGAAATGACACAAGTAATGATGTTTTCCTCACTAAGTTCTTACGAACTTATCTGGGTGTGTGTTTTGTTACAAGTGAATTGATATGAGTCTGTTCCATAAAGGACGATGCCAGGACTACGCCTAAGGAGCGGTGTATTACACTGTTATGCATACAGAGCAAGTTTGGCGGTGTGTTCAAAGACTAAAATACTTCTTAGAAATTCACTTGGGGGCGTCTGTAATAAATTAGGGTTTCAACTTGGATATCATTGTAGTTTAATTTCCTCATGTTGTATCTATATTTACTCATTGTATCTACTTATGTATTTTAGTTTGAAATTTGTAGTAGAGTAATTTGTCATTATCTGTAAATCGTAGAAGTAAATTAAGCCTGTGTCTGTAATTGTGTGGTGATACCTAAGATCCAAATCTGGTTAACCAGATCGGGTTGAGGGCATTACATTTGAAATGTTTATTTTGTATATTTTAATTATCTTAAACTTCCAAAAGCCCGTTATGCTCCGAACATCTCCAAATACCTTGTAAATGATACAAAATGATTTCAACATGTTTCAAAAGCCTTCATATCAACTCAACTATATTTTATGGATTTTATTTAATAGTTTTAAAGTATTATTTCCTTGATTTTTAAACTACAAATACTAAGCATTTGTTTTGGTAAGACCTTCTATCCATGTTGGTTGCTAGAATGGGTAAGGGGCTCTTACGCCTAGGAAGGGATGGGTTCTAACCATGACATATGTATTTATGCCCATATTTACAAGAGCAAGCAACACATGTTGACTTCATCGATTGGTTCACAGACCACCCTAAAAAGCACTTTACACAGATACACTAAAGTGGCAAAACCCTAGTTAAATCTATTAGTCGTCTCAAAATCCTCGAATAGAGGAAGAAACACGATATAGACCTTATTACCTGACTTGTCTAGAAACAAGATTCCTTTAACCATTCTGAGCATCCAAGCTCTGGTGTATCAAATTATCTCCTCTAAAGATGCATGCACTGGAAAGGTCAATTTGACAAGGTTCTCTAACCATGTGCACTTCCATCTAAATCTTTTTCTGGTTTCTCCCTCGATGGTAGGACACATAAAAATTGACTACACTTAAATGCTGGACCAATTGCACTATCTACGATTACAACCTCTCTGTTGATTGGAAGGTTGGTTATCGAAGTAATAACTTTAAGTGTGATGGTCGTTTCCCTGCATGGAAAATGAAATATAAGTGTTTTTTGCCTCCATCTTTCCACCAAAGTTGCAACAAATTTGAAATGATGTTCAACTTTGCCATCATAGATGCCATATATAAATTGACATCCATTGAGCATCATTCTTTGATACGAGGGTCAGGCTTTGGAAATGTAAATTTGACCAAATACTAAGAACTCAAGCTACTGGTTGTTAAAAAAATTACAAAACAATAATATTAAAATTTGAAAATCATAACATTTCCCCAAAAATTAAAAATTAGAAAGAACTGAGTTGGATATTTCACCATATTGACGGTGTAGTTGGTAATATGTTCCATCATTATATCCATGAAAAATAAGTAAAAAAGAAAAAGTTTTCTTTTAAGGTGAGGGATGGGGAGTTGGAGAGCTTGAGAGAGTTGGAGAAGTTAGGAAGGTTTTGAGTAGGAAGAAAGGAGGGGAAATGGGTTTTTATAGGGGAAGAAAACAACCATGGGAGTCTTTAGTTTTAAATTCGATTGGTTGTGTCAATGACCAAATGAATACCCTGATCAAACCTCATAACCCTAAACTCGACACTTGTGGATGTCGAGGTACTCTGCAAATACTTCGTGTAACAGCCCGTTATTAGTCAAATCGAAATAGTGGTTTTGGGACCACAAATTTGAAGTCAAAATATTTATTTTATTATTAAATTAAGGTCTACAACATGATAATATGTTTGTGTGAAATTTTTGTTAAGAAATTTTATTGTTTAAGTGTTCAATTCGATAAAAAGGACTAAATCGCGTAAAGTGCAAAATTGGTGTTCTATTAGCTAAATGTATTAAATAGCTATAGAACCTTAAAGTGAAGGTCCTTATGTGGTAAATAGCCCAAAAACATGTTATTGGATGATAGTGGCTTGGAAATTTTGAAATTTGTAAGGTTTTTAAAGGTTAATTTTGTTATTTAGTAAATAATGGTTAATTAAATAAAACAAACCTAAATTTTTATGTTCATCTTCTTTCTAAAATACTAAGAACCAAATTTTACAAGGAGAAAGAGGGCTAGGGTTCAGCCAAGCTTCTTATGCTCATTTAGGTATGGTTTTTTTCTCGTTTTTAATGATTTCTACATTTTTGATATCGTTGCAGCTTAATCTAGCTAGCCCAGGGACTATTTTGCAAAATTGTTAAAGATTTAGGATGTTTCCATTCATGAATAAGCTTGTATTTTAATGATTGATGATAGATTATAAATGTTTGATGGTAGTTATACAAGTTTTGTTAAGTGATTTTTAGTGAAAATGAAAATTAGGGATTAAATTATGAAATGTGGAAACTTTGTGGGTAAATTGTGAAATAAATGAAAAATATGGGCTGATATGTGTACTAGGAAAATTCGGCTAGAATGGGTTGGTATCAAATTGCATTAATTTGTGTTTTTATGAAATAAGGACTAAATTGTAAAAGTTGTGAAATACTTGGGGCAAAAGTGTAAATGTTCTTTAATGAGTGTATTGGATTAAATTGAATAGAAAGTTTATTAAGTAAGCTAAATTTGATTACATATAGATCAAGAAAAGTGAAATTCGGATCTAGATCGGGGGAAAACAAAGTACTCGACTAATCGACCTATTTCATCATTTTTGTGAACCGAGGTAAGTTTGTATGATTAATAAGCTTAATGTTATATGTGTTTATATGCTTAAATATTATAATTGTGATATTATGACGCTACGGAATCTATCGACAAAGCATTGACGCAGTGAGAATCCCGGTTGAACCTTAGGAATAGATAAAATACTAGTGACATGTCATTAGGGGTTACTGTGATTATGTGATTCGGGTGCTGGTCCTGTACATCCTACCCGTGGCTGAGTATATCGGCATGAGTAACAGTCCGGAATAGACCCTAGTCGGAATAGTGGTTTCGGGACCACAAATTCGAGTCAGTAAATAATTTAATATTATTTTCTGTGCCATTGGTATGTGACTAAGCATGTGTTAAATTTTCGTAAGTTAATTTGTTCGTTTGTGTACTTAATTTGATAAAAGGATTAAATTGCATCAAATGCAATTTCTGCATGCTTTATGAAAAGACACTTAATTGAGATGGCTTTTTAATAGGGAGGCCTTATATGGAAATTAAGCCATTTATAAGTTAGTGGATTGTTAATGGACAAAAATGACATTGAATTATATTTATCTTTTATGTTTATTAAAGGTTAATTTAGTAAAATAGGTGTTAATGTTATAATAATAAAACAAAAAGATGAAAGTGTTCATCTTTTATTCCTTCATTTGACCGAATATACAAAAGGAAAAGAAAGAATAAGAACCTCCAAGGTTTCGGCTAGGTTTGATCCAAAATTAAGGTATGTTTTGGCTTTAGATTTTGATTATTTTTATGTTTTTGAGATTGTTGCTTAGTCTACTACATGTTATAATTTGAAGAAAAGATTATGTTCATGAAATGTACCATTGATGTAATGGTGAGCTTTGTGATGAGTTTAGGTGAACATGCTTTGTTCTTGAAATTTTGATGAATTTAGCTAATTAGGGCTAAATTGAGAAAATAGCAATTTGAGGGACTAAATTGTGAATTTGATTGAAAATATGGACTTCTATGGTATACATAAGCATTCGGCTAAGCATGAGTATGTGATGATTTTGTGTATTTGATGTTTTGAGAAAAATGGACTAAATTGATAAATTGTGCAAATGTGAGGGTTAAATTGCAAATTGCCCTAAATGTGTGTTTTTGGATTGAATTGAATGTGTTGATAAATAAAAGGGTTAAATTTGAATATGTATAGATCAAGAGCCAAAGAAATTGGACTTAGATCGTGGGAAAGAGAAAGTAACCGAGTAGCCGTTTCTGTTTCCGTTAAATCAAATCTGAGGTAAGTCATTATGCAATTAAACGTATTTGTATTGAATTGAGTATGTTCACATAACTATTGATAACGATGAATGTGTATGAGATGTTGTGTACGTGAATTTCGATATAAGAACGATATTGTGACAATGTCCGAGATGTCCCGTACGAACCTAGGAATAGATAGGATTAGCTATGTCATGACATAGGTGTCTGTTCTGAAATATCATGTAAGACCACGTCTGGGATGTCGGCGTTGATATGTGATTTCGTGTAAGACCACGTCTGGGACGTTGGCATCGATATGAGATTTACGTGTAATACCATGTCTGGGACATTGGCATCGTATTGATTGTGTAAGACCCTGTCTAGGACAGTGGAAACGGTATTTGAGTACATGTAAGACCTCGTCTGGGACACTGGAATTGTACGACTATTTTGAGGTTTCTGAACATCCTATTAGATTTTACACGGTTCAACGGGCAAGTCTGAGAAATGAACAACTCTGTGATTTGTACATTTGTTTCAGGTACGTTTGAAAAGTACATTGTATGTGTATGAAAGGTAAGTATCTATATGAACTTACTATGATGAATATGTGCAATGGAATGATGAGATGATATGTGAAATTATGATGAGATGAACTACGTGTATATATGGTAATGAGATTAAATATGTGATAAATTATGGCTAAACCATTGAGCCAAACTCTATGTGAGATGTATATGCTATGAGAACCATTGTTGTCATTGAATAAATATGACATGTGCCTTTTAAGTTAAGTTTATTTGTATATGACTTACTAAGATTTTGGAAAGCTTACTCTGCGTGTATGTTCTCTCTGTTTTATAGATCGTCAAAGCTACTGAAGGCTCGGGGACCGTTGAGAATCGTCATCACACTACGCAAACTCATTTTGGCATCTTTTGGAATTGTATATAGCTAGATATGGCATGTATAAGCTAGATTTTGGTGTAAGTTTGATGTATGAACTTAGCCATGTGATTTGGCTAGTTATGTGTTGGTAATATGCTTTAATGAATATGATAAATGGTGCATGTTTTGGTATGGTTTGATAGCATATGAAATTGTTAAGTTTATGGTAAATGTATGGATGAACTATACTTGTGTATACTTGAGTTTTATTATGTGAATTGGTAAGTTTGGAAATGGATTTGAATATAGAGATTGAATGGTTATTTTGATGTGTTTTTGGTTGCCAAGTGAACATGAATTGCATTGGTAATTTGCTTGTAGGTATGACCCTAATGTGGGTGGCATTTTGGCCTTGCAAATGGCCTGTTTTGCCACACGGTTGTCGCCTGCACGCGTGCGTGATGATGACCGTGGGAGTAAGTCAGTAGCGAGCTAAGGGTACACGGCCATGGCACACGGGCATGCCTGGTAGCCGTGTGGTTTAGTCAGGATCAACGCCCGCCAATTACACGGGCGTGCTTGGTGGCCGTGGAGACAAGTCAAGCTCGACCACGGGTAAGACACATGGGTGTGTCTAGCAACCGTGGGAGGCACACGGGCTGCCTCCACGGGCGTGTATCCTGTATAACTTATAAAAGTTTTAAATTTTTGAGAAATTCCGTAAGAGTTTGGCGTAGTCCCGGCCCTACTCTAAAGCATGTTTAAGGTCTCGTTGACCTATGGATGGGACATGATGATGGTGAATGATGATTTATATTACGATTTGTCTGTTAAATTTTCTAATCTGTCAGGTAACACCTTCAACCCTAATCCGGTGACGGATACGGGTTAGGGGTATTACATTTGGTTGGTATCAGAGCTATGGTTTAGTCGATTCTCGGACTAATGTAGCGTGTCAGAGTCTAGTTATACATGCCATATATCTGAACTGTGATAGTGTGATGAATCCTGACGTGTAAAATGTGATTTTCGTATAGCAATTGATCCCGAAAGAGCCGTAGCTGATGACATACAAAGTAATGTGCCTGCTCCCGCTAAAGGAACAGCGCCTCTGATCCGAGATCGGCTACGAGCGGTCAAGAGGGAGAAGTTAAACAAGCTTTCTTCCAGATGATGAGTGAGTGGTTCACTCAATTCGTAAGAATTAACCTGACTGTTTCGCAACCTCCGCCCCCAGTTCATCCCCCTCATACTGCAGTTGTGCCACCGATTATGTATCTGAATTTGTTAAATAAACCACCAGTTGACAAGATCTGTAAATATGGGGCTAAATAGTTCAGGGCTACCAGTGATGACGATGCTGAGAAACCTGAGTTCTGGTTAGAAACACAATTCGGGTATTCGATGAAATGTCTTTAACTCCAAATGAAAGTATTAAATGCGTTGTTTCGCTATTACGAGATGCAGCCTATCAATGGTGAAAAAACCTAATTTCTGTTGTTCGGAAAGAACAGGTGACATGGGACTTCTTTCAGATTGAGTTTCGAAAGAAATATATCAGTGAGAGATTCATCGATCAGAAATGAAATGAATTTCTGGAACTGAAACAGGGCCGAATGTCTATTATGGAATATGAACGAGAGTTTGTTAGACTGAGTCAATATGCTTGTGAATGTGTATCATCTGAAGCTATAATGTGCAAAAGATTCGAAGATGGCCTTAATGAAGATATCCGTTTACTAGTCGGGATTCTAGAGATAAAAGAATTCGTTGTGCTAGTTGACCGAGCGTGCAAAGCTGAAGCACTCGGGAAAGATAAAAGAAAAGCGGAGTCTGAAGCTAGAGATGTGAGAAAGAGATTTCAGAGTAGATCATTTCAGCCTGCTTCGAAGAAATTCCGAGATGAGCATAGTCGTTCAAAGGCTAATGTGGGACAATCGAATAGAGATCGCGCTAGATCACAGTTAAGCTCCAAATCTCTGGCAACATTAATAGAAAGTGTTGGAAATGTCCGTTCTGAAAGACCCGAGTGTAAGCATTGTAGAAAAAGGCATCCGAGAAATTTTAGATTCAATGACTGGGCTTGCTTTAGATGTGGATCGTTAGATCGTTTTGTTCGAGATTGTCCAGAGTCTGTTGAGCTAGAAACTATTCAAAATCTGAGATCTGATAGTGCACCAATGAGAGGTAGACCTTCGAGTAATGTCAGAAATGTCAGTGGTAGTCAGAAAACTACTAGAGACACTATTGCGAGATCTGAAGCTAGAGTGCCTGCCAGAGCATATGCTATCCGAGCTCGTGAGGAAGCTTCATCTCCTGATGTTATAATGGGTATATTTACACTTTATGATACTTCTGTGATTGCATTGATAGACCCTGGTTCTACTCATTCCTATATATGCATGAACTTAGTATTCAGTAAGACTTTGCCTGTAGAGTCTACTGAGTTTGTTATAAAAGTATCGATCCCCTTAGGTAAAATTGTCCTTGTTAACAAAGTATGCAAGAACTGCCCGTTAATGTTTCGAGATATCTATTTTCTTGCTGATCTAATGCTATTACCATTCGATGAGTTTGATATCATTCTGGGTATGGACTGGTTGACATTGCATGATGCTATTGTAAACTGTAAGAGAAAAACTATTGATTTGAGATGTCTGAATGATGAAATAATCAGAGTTGAGTCTAATGATTTGAACGGATTACCTGCTGTGATATTTGTATTGGAAGCTCAGAGTTATATGAAAAAGGGATACGAGTCATATTTTGCTTATGTAATTGATTCAAAAGTGTCTAAAAAGAAAGTTGATTTGGTGCCAGTAGTCTGTGAGTTCTCTGATGTTTTCCCTGAAGAATTGACGGGATTGCCTCCGATTCGTGAAGTTGAATTTGGAATTGAATTGTTGCCTGGTACTACACCTATTTCGATAGCTCCGTATCGAATGGCACCAATAGAGTTGAAAGAGTTAAAGTCACAGTTGCAAGAGCTAACTGACAGAGGGTTTGCTAGACCGAGTTTCTCACCGTGGGGTGCTCCCGTTCTGTTTATGAAAAAGAAAGATGGCACGATGAGAATGTGCATTGATTATCGTCAGTTGAACAAAGTGACCATAAAGAACAAATATCCGTTGCCCAGGATTGATGATTTGTTTGATCAGTTAAAAGGAGCTACTGTGTTTTTCAAGATAGATCTCGAGATCGGGTTACTACCAGCTTCTGCGAGTAAAAGATTCGATATATTCAGCGCCGCTTGAGCGAGGTACGGGCATTATGAATTTTTAGTTATGCCATTTGGACTAACAAATGCTCCTGCTGCTTTTATAGATCGATGAAACAGAATTTTCGCAATCGCACCTAGATCGATTTGTTGTTGTATTCATAGGTGACATTCTGATTTATTCACGGGATGAGACTGAACATGCCGAACATCTGAGAATTGTGTTGCAAACTCTGAGAGAAAAGTAGTTGTATGTGAAATTCAGCAAATGTGAATTTTGGTTACACGAAGTTAGTTTTCTGGGACATATTGTATCAGCATCCGGTATACGTGTTGATCCGAGTAAGATTTCTGCTATTCTGGATTGGAAACCTCCGAAGAATGTGTCTGAAGTCCGAAGCTTTCTGGGACTAGCTGGTTATTATTCTCGGTTTGTAAAAGGATTTTTAGTGATAGATACTCCGTTAACTAGATTGCTTCAGAAAGATATAAGGTTTGAATGGTCCGATAAATGTCAGAAAAGCTTTGATCAGTTGAAAACTCATTAATCAAGCTCCGCTTTGGTACAAATTTAATCATGCAAAGAATTTGTAATATACAGTGATGCTTCATTAAAAGGTATGGGATGTGTACTGATGTAAGAAGGCAAAGTAATAGCTTATGCCTCGAGAAACTGAAGTCTCGTGAAAAGAATTATCTGACGCACGACCTTGAGCTAGCTGCGATTGTGTTCGCATTAAATATTTGGCGTCATTATCTGTTTGGTGAGAAATGTCACGTATTTTTGGATCGTAAAAGTTTAAAGTATCTGATGACTCAAAAAGATTTGAATCTGCGACAGAGAAGATGGCTAGAGTTGTTGAAAGACTACGAACTTGTGATAGATTATCATCCGGTTAAAGCTAATGTTGTAGCCGATGCACTGAGTCAGAAATTGCTGTCTGCATTGCGTGCTTTGAATGCTCAGTTAGACTTGTCTGATGATAGTTTCGTAATGGCTAAATTGAAAGCTAAACCGTTGTTTTTACAACAGATATGTGATGCTCAGAAAGTTGACAACGAAATGTTAGCGAAACGAGCTCAGTGTGATTCAAATTCTGATTCTAAATTTAGAGTTGTTGATGATTGCTTGAGATTTCAAGACCGTATCTGTGTTCCGAGAAACTCTGAGTTGTTACAGCTAATTCTGAGTGAAGCTTATAGTAGTCGCCTATCTGTTCATCTGGGAAGCACTAAAATGTATCACGATTTGAAGCAACACTACTGGTGGTCAGGTATGAAACGAGATATTTCTGACTATGTGTCAAAATGTTTAATTTGTCAGCAAGTAAAAGCTGAAAATCAGGTTCCGTCTGGGTTGTTACAACCGATTCTGATTCCCGAGTGGAAATGGGATAGAGTGAATGGATTTTGTTTCTAGGCTGCCCCTGACTCCGAGAAAGAAAGATGCGATTTGGGTTGTAGTTGATAGATTGACGAAATCTGCCCATTTCATTCTGGTGAGATCTGATTATTAAATTGATAGATTAGCCGAGCTTTACATTTCTAATATTGTGAGATTGCATGGGGTGCCACTATCCATTGTGTTAGATAGAGATCCGAGGTTTACATCGCGATTCTGGAAGAAATTGCAAGAAGCTTTAGGCACGACACTGCATTTCAGTACAGCTTTTCATCCGCAAACGGATGGACAATCCGAGCGAATCATTCAGATTCTTGAGGATATGTTGAAATGCTGTATTCTCGAGTTTAACGGTACGTGGGAACAGTATCTACCATTGATTGAGTTTGCGTATAATAATAGTTTTCAGTCGAGCATTAAAATGGCACCTTATGAAGCTTTGTACGGACGTAAATGTCAAACACCTCTGTATTGGACCGAGCTCAGTGAAAATAAGCTATACGGGGTTGATTTGATAAAAGACACTGAACAGAAAGTAAAAGTAATCCGTAATAGTTTGAAAGCAGCATCTGATCGTCAGAAGTCTTATGCAGATTTGAAACGAGAAGAGATTGAATTTGAGATCAGTGACAAAGTATTTCTGAAAGTGTCTTCGTGGAAGAAAGTACTCCGATTCGGACGTAAAGGCAAGTTGAGTCCGAGGTTCATCGGGCCATATGAGGTTATTGAACGAGTTGGGCCAGTTGCATATAGATTATTGTTACCCTCTAAGCTAGAAAAGATACATAATGTATTCCATGTTTCGATGCTCCATAGATACCGTTCTGATCCGTCACATGTGATTACTCCGTCTGAGATTGAAATCTGATCTGATATGACTTATGAAGAGGAACCAATCCATATCTTAGCTCATGAAGTGAAAGAATTACGAAACAAGAAAATTCCGTTAGTGAAAGTGTTGTGGCATCGACACGGAATAGAAGAGGCTACGTGGGAGCCTGAAGATTCTTTGAGACAGCAATATCCGAATCTATTTAACAATAAGATTTTCGGGGACGAAAATCCCTAAGGGGGAGAATTGTAACATTCCGGAATAGACCCTAGTCGGAATAGTGGTTTTGGGACCACAAATCTGAGTCAGTAAATAATTTAATATTATTTTCTGTGCCATTGGTATGTGACTAAGCATGTGTTAAATTTCCGTAAGTTAATTTGTTCGTTTGTGTGCTTAATTTGATAAAAGGGTTAAATTGCATCAAATGCAATTTCTGCATGCTTTATGAAAAGACACTTAATTGAGATGGCTTTTTAATAGGGAGGCCTTATATGGCAATTAAGCCATTTATAAGTTAGTGGATTGTTAATGGACAAAAATGATATTGAATTATATTTGTCTTTTATGTTTATTAAAGGTTAATTTAGTAAAATAGGTGTTAATGTTATAATAATAAAACAAAAAGATAAAAGTGTTCATCTTTTATTCCTTCATTTGACCGAATATACAAAAGGAAAAGAAAGAATAAGAACCTCCAAGGTTTCGGCTAGGTTTGATCCAAAATTAAGGTATGTTTTGGCTTTAGATTTTGATTATTTTTATGTTTTTGAGATTGTTGCTTAGTCTACTACATGTTATAATTTGAAGAAAAGATTATGTTCATGAAATGTACCATTGATGTAATGGTGAGATTTGTGATGAGTTTAGGTGAACATGCTTTGTTCTTGAAATTTTGATGAATTTAGCTAATTAGGGCTAAATTGAGAAAATAGCAATTTGAGGGACTAAATTATGAATTTGATTGAAAATATGGACTTCTATGGTATACATAAGCATTCGGCTAAGCATGAGTATGTGATGATTTTGTGTATTTGATGTTTTGAGAAAAATGGACTAAATTGATAAATTGTGCAAATGTGAGGGTTAAATTGCAAATTGCCCTAAATGTGTGTTTTTGGATTGAATTGAATGTGTTGATAAATAAAAGGGTTAAATTTGAATATGTATAGATCAAGAGCCAAAGAAATTGGACTTAGATCGTGGGAAAGAGAAAGTAACCGAGTAGCCGTTTTCGTTTCCGTTAAATCGAATCCGAGGTAAGTCATTATGCAAATAAACGTATTTGTATTGAATTGAGTATGTTCACATAACTATTAATAACGATGAATGTATATGAGATGTTGTGTACATGAATTTCGATATAAGAACGATATAGTGATAATGTCCGAGAAGTCCCGTTCAAACCTAGGAATAGATAGGATTAGCTATGTCATGACATAGGTGTCTGTTCTGAAATATCATGTAAGACCACGTCTGGGACGTCGGCGTTGATATGTGATTTCGTGTAAGACCATGTCTGGGACGTTGGCAACGATATGAGATTTACGTGTAAGACCATGTCTGGGACATTGGCATCGTATTGATTGTGTAAGACCCTGTCTAGGACAGTGGCAATGTAACACCCCTTACCCGTCTTCAAGCCGGGACAGGGTTCGAGGCATTACCTAACTAATCTTGCTTAAACATCTCAAATAGGGTTACAAAGTCTCGTTTAAACCCATCACTTACTTATACTTGGCCTAATAGGCCCTAAACATACTTTCGAGAGGTATCGGGACTATTCTGGGGACATTTACACGTTTGAGAAACTTTTCAACAAAATAGGGGTTACACGCCCCTGTGAGTCTAGGGACACGCCCGTGTGACCCTAAGACATTCCCGTGTCTACCACCCTGGTGGAAACTGACTAATTTCACATGGCCTTGACACGCCCGTGGCCTTGGCCCATGTGCCAAACCTTGGCATTCTGACTAATCCACACGGCCCACACACACGCTTGTATGTTTCAACCATGTGGCGATTTAAATTCCAAGTGCATGGTGCAGACTTCACACGGCCTGGGCACACGCCCATGTGCTAGCAGTGCAGCTCACACGGTCTAGACACACGCCCGTGTGTCTACCCATGTAGAAAATTAGAAGGCTATCTACCAAGCCCTTTGCCACCCTACATTGCAAACATACATACTCCAATTCCATTCAACGTAATTCATGACCCAAAGACACATCTAAATACTCAATTCGACATTCATACACAAAGGCATACACTTCAAGAAAATCACTTTCATTAAACAAAAGAATTTGCCAAGTATTTGCCTAACTTAAAGCCATTTACAAAATGGCTTTAGTAACATACATAGCCAACACTTTGGCTAACAATTACAACTTAACAAAATACTTGAGTCCTATACATGCCATACTCAAAATAAGTCTAAATTGTTATACCAAAGTGATGTCGATAGTGTGATTTATGAACTCCTACGTCCACGATCCTCGAGTTATCTTGGCAATACTACAAGGAAGAAGGACAATGAAAGGGGTAAGCATAAAGCTTAGTAAGTTTGCATGAATATAAATAGCAACAATAAGCTCATTAAATAATTCATCCATGATATTAACTAACCATACACAAGTCATAGGTATCTTGCCATACTTACTCACAATTGCCCTTATTTAGCACATACCATGCCACATGTTGTAAACGTTTTTTTGTGACTCATTCACGAGTACCTGTATTCACTCATTCATATGACTTTAGTGCAAATCTCATTTCTACTTCTAAACTCATCTACTCATCCCTTTAATCACTAGGGATAGTCAAAGACATATATTCGACGTCGTTCATGTAGAGACGAATCCAATGCCACATCCCCGAGGTGGTCTTACATGGAGTTACTTCTAAATGCCAATGCCATATCCCGAATATGGTCTTATATGGACTTTCACATCAATTATCGATGCCACATCCCAAATGTGGTCTTAACGAGTTTCTTATTCTTTTTCTAAGCCATATTTCGGATATGGTCTTATACGGGATCTTAACTCGGTGCCGAGGCCATGTCCCGGACATGGTCTTATACGGGACTTTATCTGATTCACATATCGATGATAGCAATCCTATATTCATTATAGTCCACTAGGACTTCAACATCATACTTAACATCAATTTCTCATTTCAATGAAGTATCATACATCAATGTGATACCAAGCATTTTCTATTATGCTAACATAAATATTTCATTAATCACATACAAACTTACCTCGATTTCAAAATGAGCTAGCTCGACGATTTAGTCCGAGACTTTATTCTTTCCCCGATCGAGGCGAATTCTCGATTCTTCTTGCTCTATAACAACAATTTAGCTCATTTTAATCATCTCATTAATAAAGCATTTCAATAATCATGCTTAGGCAAAATTACTATTTTGCCCCTAGACTTTGGCAAATTGACCATTTTGCCCCTAGGCTCGGAAATAAATTCTAATCACATTTGTACCTTCAACAAGCCTAGGTAAACATTTAATACTCTTATAGCTATCATCAAAACTCAACATTTCACATATTTACTACAATTTTGAAACCTTTTCATCAAGGTCCAAATTAGGTGTTTTCAAGACAACACCTTTCACAAAAGTTGTTCATCCAACAACTAAGACTCATTTTCTTCCATAAAAATGCAGAAAATAGCAATGAAAGCTCTCATGGTAAAGCTCTAAACTTTGCATCAAATTGCACAATAGTCCTCTCATTTGAAAGCTTAAGTTCTAGGGGTCTTAAAAGTACAATTATCATAAAGAAAAATCATCAAAATCACTTACTAGAATGGAGAAGAGCTTGCTTAAAATTGTGAGCTTTCAAACCCCTATTTTGCTTGCAAATTTTGGTGGAGAAAGATGGAGAGAAAGATGATATTTTCCCTTTCTTTATTCTAATATTAAACTAGTCAAACAAGTCACCAACTATCAACTACTTTGACCAATTTTTGTCCATCTTTGTCTCCTATGCTAGTCCATGGTCGCCAAAGCATATATTGGGGTCTAATTGCCTTTTAAAGACCTCCAATTTACATTCTAAGGCTATTTGGTACCTTTATCTTATAGAATGGAACTTTCGCACTTTATGCGATTTAGTCCTTTTTCGCGATTAAACGTGAAATCGCTAAAATTAAAGCACCAAAATTCTCATGCACATATACTATCATGCTCCGACTCATAATATAACATGAAAATAAATTTCTCAATTCTCAGATTAGTGACCCCGAGATCACTATTCCGACTAGCCCCTAAATCGGGCTGTTACAATTCTCCCCCCTTAAGGATTTTCGTCCCCAAAAATCTTACCGGTAAAAAGGTTGGGATATTGGTTTCTCATCATTTCCTCGGGCTCCCATGTAGCCTCTTCTATTCTGTGCCTTTTCCATAAAACTTTCACAAGGGCTATGCTTTTGTTTCTCAACTGCTTGACCTCTCGTGCCAAAATCTTAACCGGCTCTTCACCATAAGTCAAGTCCGGTTGTATCTCTACCTCTGTTGGTACAATGACATATGAAGGATCTGAAGGGTATCGGTGCAACATGGATACGTGAAAGACATCATGAATCTTTTCTAGTTCAGGTGGCAAGGCCAACCGATAAGCTACCGGTCCTATCCTCTCGGTAATCTCATAAGGTCCGATAAAGCGCGGACTTAATTTGCCCTTCCGGCCAAATCTGAGGACCTTCCTCCAAGGTGATACTTTCAAGAACACTTTATCACCGACTTTGAATTCTATCTCTTTCCTTTTCAAATCTGAATAGGACTTCTACGTATCTGAGGCGACTTTCAGACAATCACGTATCACTTTTACTTTTTCTTCAGTTTCCTTAACCAAATCGACCCCGTGTATCTGTTTCTCTCTGAGTTCTGACCAATACAGGGGCGTGCGGCACTTACGCCCATACAATGCCTCATAAGGCGCCATCTTCAAACTTGACTGAAAACTATTGTTGTAGGCAAATTCCACCAACGGTAAGTATTCCTCCCAACTACCTTGGAATTCTAAAACACAACATCGAAGCATGTCCTCAAGTATCTGGATTACCCTCTCCGACTGTCCATCGGTTTGTGGATGGAAGGTTGTACTGAAATTTAATTTCGTGCCCAAGGCTTCTTGCAACTTTTTCCAAAATCGTGACGTGAATCTCAGATCTCTATCCGAAATGATCGACAACGGTACACCATGGAGTCTTACTATCTCTGACATGTACAAGTCTGCCAATTTATCAAGCGAATAGTCGACTCGTACTGGTATAAAATGGGCTGACTTTGTGAGTCTATCAACCACTACCCATACTGCATCTTTCTTCTTTGGAGTCAACGGTAAGCCTGTCACGAAGTCCATGGTAATACGGTCCCATTTCCACTCAGGAACCATAATGGGCTGAAGTAAACCCGAAGGTACTTGATGTTCAGCCTTCACTTGCTGACAAATCAGGCATTTCGATACAAACTCGGAAATGTCTTTCTTCATACCAAGCCACCAATACCATTTCTTCAAATCATTGTACATCTTCGTGCTGCCTGGGTGTACATTCAAACATTCGCTATGCGCTTCATGTAAGATTTTATGAATAAGCTCGTCATTTCTGGGTACACAGCCCCTATCTCGAAATGTCAAACATCCATCAGGATTTGCCCAAAATTTTGACTCCACGCTCGACTCACATAAAATTCTCTTGGCTTGCAAACTGTTATCATCTTTCTGAGCTTCACAGATTTCTTGGAGAAACAAGGGTTTAGCTCTCAATTCGGCTAAAATGGAACCATCATCCAACAAGGTCATCTGAGTACTCATGGTTCTTAGTGCAAACAATGATTTTCTGCTCAAAGCATCGGCGACTACGTTCGCCCTTCCCGAATGGTAGTCAATTTCCAACTCATAATCCTTAATCAACTCTAACCACCTTCGTTGCCTCAAATTCAATTCCTTTTGAGTCATCAAATATTTTAGGCTTTTACGGTCGGTGAAAATCCGACACCTTTCACCATATAAATGATGCCTCCAAATTTTTAACGCAAACACAATTGCGGCCAACTCTAAATCATGAGTCGGGTAATTCTTCTCGTGCAGCTTCAATTGCCTAGAGGCGCAAGCAATCACCTTACCCTCTTGCATGAGTACACAACCCAATCCGTTCAAGGACGCGTCACTATAAACCACAAATTCTCTTCCTGGCTCAGGTTGTACCAAAACAGGGGCCTCAGTCAACTGTGTATTCAGTTTCTCAAAACTCTGTTGACACTTTTCTGTCCAATCGAACTTCACATATTTTTGCAAAAGTTTACTCATCGGGGTACCTATCATGGAAAACCCCTTGACAAAATGCCTATAATAGCCACTAGGCACTCGAAAACTCCTTACTTGATTCACGCTCCTCGGCGGTTTCCATTCAACAATTGCTGAAATCTTACTCGGTCGACTCTAATCCAGTCTCCCGAGACAATGTGTCCCAAAAATCCCACTTCCTTGAGCCAAAATTTACTCTTACTGAATTTGGCATACAATTGTTTTTCTCTCAATACTTGCAGAACCATAATCAAATGCTCGGCATGTTCGTTCTCGTCCGAGTAGATTAGTATGTCGTCGATGAAAACCACAACAAATTTATCCAAGTATGGTAGAAAAATGCGATTCATCAAATCCATGAAGATCGCCGGGGCATTTGTTAGACCAAAAGGCATGACCAAAAAATCATAGTGGCCATATCTAGTCCTAAACGTGGTTTTCGGCACATCCAAGTCCTTGACTCTCAGCTGATAGTACCCTGACCTCAAATCTATCTTGGAAAATATCGTGGCTCCCTTCAATTGATCGAATAGATCGTCGATCCTCGGCAACGGGTACTTGTTCTTCACAGTTACCTCGTTAAGTTGCCGATAATCTATACATAGTCTCATGGAACAATCTTTCTTTTTTACGAATAAAATGAGAGCACCCCATGGAGAAAAACTCGGCCTTGCAAAACCTTTATTGTAACACCCCAAACCCGGTCAATACACCACGACCGAATCTGGTATGTTACGGGAAAACGTACTTGAGAGGTTTAGGTTTTTCGTTTAAAAGCAAGATGTAAACACTTCATTATCTAGTGTTTTTGAAGAAAATTTGAGTAGGCTTGTTTGAAATCAGGTGGTGTATTCAGAAAACCCAAAAATTTTGAAAGCTTAACCAAAAGATGTAGTCAAAACGAGTTTATTCCATTTCATTATTCAAATAGCTTCTTAGTGTTACTTAAGACATTTTAACTTGGTAGAAAATCGAGTTTTGATTTGGAAATCGTTTGAGTTTCTAATGCAAGTCATGGTGAGATACCCGATGGTATAGTTTAAAACACTTTGCGTTATAGTTTTTAAATCATTGTCTTTCCAAATTTTAGTAAACTTTCAACCCACTTATTTTGTTAAGGCATAATAAAGTCTATTTAAAGCATAAACATCATAAAGCATAATTTAAAGGCCTTTTACAACCCAAAACAAAACCCAAATAATAAAAAGCAAGCTAAAGTACCCAAATTATAAAGTCTGAGTAAAACTTTATTAAGCGTGGCATGAGCACCCCGAGTCCATCCCGGCTCCATGTCCGCGTCTAAGTGTCACCTGAAATGTCAAAGGAGAGGGTGAGTCGAATGACTCAGTGCATAAATCCCGCTCCCGATAAAACAACATGCTAACACACATCATACATAGCAACATGATTAATGCAACCCGATCCTAACCATCCATATCGCCTTTTCTACCGTGTGGTACCAAACCACCGGTGGTGCCAAACCACCGTGACCCAAAGTCACGATATCCATAAGTGTGGTGCCAAACCACTTTGGTGACCCAAAGTCACGAATAATCCAATGATGGGGCCAACCCATCGTGTGATACCAAATCACTAGCGCACGATCCCATATCTCAAAGTGGGGCCAACCCACGGTGGTGTTAACCACGGGGGCGAGTCGCAATAAGGTGCCAAACCTCTGGTGTCCCAAAGACACGATGTGATACCAAATCACTTTGGTGACCGCAATCACAAATCCGATGATGGGGCCAACCCATCGTGTGATACCAAATCACTAGCGATTTATCCCATATCTCAAAGTGGGGCCAACCCAGCGTGGTGTTAACCACGAGGACGAGTCGCAATGAGGTGCCAAACCTCTGGTGTCCCAAAGACACAAATGTGATACCAAATCACTTTGGTGACCGAAGTCACAAAATCAAGCGTGGTACCAAACCACTTTGGAGGTGCCAAACCTCTGCGGTGTCCCAAAGACACAGTGTCCCAAAGACACGGATATCATCATTCTCCTCCACTCATATCACCCATCAACATACCATACTCATGTGATCATGCATCTCATACAAGTCATGCATATCATGCCAACATGCCAAGCATTATATCTCATAGCATACATAACATAGATCATAATATTGAGTATACATCGGTAGAACTCGTAATGCTACGGACTTACCCTGATCCGTACCTATACCCCGCCACTTGGGTACCAATTAATCCATCATCTTGTTTTGGTTTTACAAAGCAATCGAGTTATTAATAATATTACTAAGTATGGGTGTGTTAGTTACACACCTGCTAAAGCGCAACCCTAATACCACAAGAAACGATCTAAGGCTTCTTGATCACTGGCTCCTATAATCGGCCAAAAGAAAAAGCATTAGACAATCACCACATTCGGCCAACATCAATTAACCAAAGGGGTTAATGTTGATCCTCACCTTGCTATTGGTTTGATTTCTTATCAAACCCGAACCACAATGGTTCTCCTTCCAACAATCGGCTACACCTTCAAAAGAGAGCGTTAAAACACTTGAAGCCTTATCTTATTGAAATCCAAAAGAATAGTCTAACAAATAATCCTCTTACCACCACTTATCAATCGGTTAACGAAAAAAAACGGCTCCTCTTGCTTGCTTCCACACTCCAATGACCCTATAACGAAGAGATTAATACCCTTCCAAAAACCATATTCGGCCCTTAACCAAACCATAACCAAAGAAAAGACAAGAGAGGGACAAATGGCCATTCGGCCACCCCACTTACCTTGTTCAAGGATTGAACAACCAACCAAGATCCACCCTTCACTGATATTCGGCCAAGAGAGCTACAAGGGAGAGGGAAGAGATTCGGCCTACTCTTCACAAGAAAAAGAATTCAACTTGGATAGCAATAAGAGAAAGAAAAGATTGCGAAATGTGAGTAGGGTTTCGACAAGAGATGAAAAAGATGAATGGAGAAATCGGTTTGGAAAAAAAAATGGTAAGTTTCGGCTCTTATGAAAATAAAGAAATTATGAGAGGGAGAGAAGAGAGTGTTCGGCTTACAAAGTAAAAGAAAGCAAAGCAATTTCGGCTACCAATTATTCAACAAAAGAAGGAAAATGTGGAAAGAGAGAATACCACTTTCGGTTTTACCCCAAAAGACAAAAGAAGAAGAATGGAGGAGAATATTCGGCCACAAGCACAAAATTAAGAAGAGGCAAAGTAAATTTTTGTTTGAAGCTTTTGGTTTGAGAAAAGAAAATGTGATGAAGCTCTCTTGACAATCGGCTAACCCAAGACCAAAAGAGACTTTCTCTTTTACCAAGTGTGACCAAAACAACCAAAAAGAAACAAAATGCCAAAATGCATTGGCACACCCTCCTACCCTTACCAAAACCTAGCCAACCTCTCCCACAAGCATCCAAGTTTCGCCAACACCCCCAACACTCCTCAATATTCGGCCACATCCCCACAATCACTCCAAGCCACCCATTTCAAATGAGTTTACCAAGTCTCCCTCCACTATTTGCTCTCCACCTTCCATTTGAATGTGGAGACCAAGTCCAAGGAAGAATTCTACTTGTCTTCTACCTCTTCCTCCATGCCGTCCAAAATGAAACCAAATGGGGAACTCTGCGACTTGAACTCAAGATCTCCACCTCATGCGATTGACGCCACACCTAGCTCCCAAGTAGCGCATGCCTTGCCACCTTGCCGCCTTCTCTTTTGTGCAATAAAACTCCAACTAAAATACATATCCCTCAGCTCCATCAGCTCCCCTCCTATAAAGCCTATAAACTAAAATTTTCCTACCTACTCAGGCACACTCCTAGCCTACAATTAAGCCCCCGACACTACACAAACAAAGAACACAAAGACACCAACACATGCAATATCATGCAACAACAAAATAGCCCCTAACCCGGGATATTACATTTATCCGATAGCTCTTCCAACTGTTCTTTTAGCTCTTTTAGCTCGGTTGGAGCCATTCTATAGGGAGCAATAGAAATAGGGGCAGTACCCGGAGCTAACTCAATCCCAAATTCGATCTCTCTAACTGGAGGTAGCCCTGGAAACTCTTCCGGGAAAACATCTGGGTACTCGCATACTATAGGTACCGACTCCATTTTTAATTCAGTCTCTTTAGTGTTCAACACAAAGGCAAGATAGGCCTCGTATCCCTTCTTTAAATACTTCTAAGTCGACAAGGTTGACATCACTACTGGTAGCCTATCTGGCTTATCTGATTCAACACGAACAAGATTACCATTTTCATCTCTCAACTCAATATGCTTCTTTCCACAATTCACAACTACTCCATGAGTAACTAACCAATCCATCCCAAGGATGACATCAAGCTCATCAAACGGTAATAACATAAGATCAACCGGGAAACAATGACCCTTAATCATCAAAGGGCAACCTTTGCAAACTCTATCAACCAACACACACTTTCCTAGGGGATTAGACACTCTTATTATGAATTCGGTAAACTCTACATGCATGCTCATGCTAGAGACTAATTTCATGCATATGTATGAGTGGGTGGATCTCGGATCAATTAAAGCTATAACATGAGTATTATGGAGAGAAAAGGTATCTGTGATTACGTCGGGGGAAGATGCCTCTTCATGAGCACGAATGGCATATGTCCTTGCCGGTGCTCTACCCTCGACTCTAGCAGCTTGCTCTCTAGATGGATTCTTGCTACCCATCTCATTTCCCGGGTTTCTTAGTGGTCTTCCCCTAGCAGTACTTCTCGATCTTGCATACTGAGGCGTTTCTTTCTCGCCCACCTCAGGGCAGTCTCTGATAAAGTGGTCTAAGGACCCACATCTGAAGCAAGCTTTCTCATTAGCTCGACACTCACCAGAATGGGGCCTGCCACACTGAGGGCATTCCGATTTACTTGGTCGGACGTTGCCCACACTAGTAACTGATGTGGTCTGCCCTTTCGTCCCCAAAAATTACTTGCCTTTACTTCGGGTTGAAAACCCCGCTGAAGTGACTGATCGAGTAGCGAAATCCCTCGATTTCTTAGATGAGGATTGGTGAGACTTATTCAGTTGTCTCTTCCTCGAGTCACGAGACTCATTCTCAGCTCTTCTCTTCTCTTTAGCCAACTCTTCGGCTTTATAGGCTCTATCTACCAACACTACAAATTCTTTTAGTTCGAGGACTCCCACGTATAAACGGATATCTTCATTTAATCCGTCCTCGAATATCTTGCACATGACGGCTTCGGTAGACACGCACTCCCGTGCATACTTGGTAAGCCTTACAAACTCCCGTTCATAGTCAGTTACTGACATACGACCTTGCTTCAGTTCCAAGAACTCCTTCCTCTTATGGTCGATGAACCACTGACTGATGTACTTTTTTCGGTATTCCTCTTGGAAAAATTCCCAGCTAACTCTCTCCCTTGGCACCACCGACAACAGGGTGTTCCACCATCGATAGGCTGAATCTCTCATGAGAGATACCGCACACTTTAAGCACTCCTCAAATGTGCAGGATAACTCATCGAATACCCTGATGGTATTCTCGAGCCAGAATAACGCTTTCTCCGGGTCATCGTCCTTATTTGCCCGGAATTCCTCGGCTCCTTTCTTCCGGATCTTATCCACCAGATGTCTTTCTCTTCTCACCACCTCAACTACTTGAGGAGCTACTGGAGCAAGTTGAGGGATTGGCGGGGGTGGAGGAGGTTGAGCGTTTGGATTTGCTCCGGTATACTCAGTATACCAGTTGCTCATCATGTGGAGAAAGGCTTCTCGAGCCTCTTCCCCCTGACCCAAGGTCTCGAGTCTACTATTAGTTGGCGTGGTCCCTTGAGCGGGAGTCGGCGCGTTACTCGCAGCATTATCGGCTATTGTTCAGTCTGGATCAGAATCCATATACTACATAAAACACAATTTCATACGTCAGGAGCCATCACACTATCATTACTCAGACACCCTTACATATGGCATGTATATCTAGACTCGTACTTACGCTATGTTAGTCCTAGAATCGACTAAACCGTAGCTCTGATACTAATAAATGTAACACCCCGTACCCGTCTTCAAGCCGAGACAAGGTTTGAGGCATTACCTAACTAATCTTGCTTAAACATCTCAAATAGGGTTACAAAGTCTCGTTTAAACCCATCACTTACTTATACTTGGCCTAAGAGGCCCTAAACATACTTTCGAGAGGTATCGGGACTATTCCAGGGACATTTACACGTTCGAGAAACTTTTCAACAAAACAGGGGTTACACGCCCGTGTGAGTCTAGGGACACGCCCGTGTGACCCTAAGACATGCCCGTGTCTACCACCCGTGGTCGAAACTGACTAATTTCACACGGCCTTGACACACCCGTGGCCTTGGCCCGTGTGCCAAACCTTGGAATTCTAACTAATCCACATGGCCCACACACACGCCCGTGTGTTTCAACCATGTGGCAATTTAAATTCCAAGTGCATGGTGTAGACTTCACACGGCCTGGGCACACGCCCATGTGCTAGCTGTGCCGCTCACACGGTCTAGACAGACACCTGTGTGTCTACCCATGTAGAAAATTAGAAGGCTATCTACTAAGCCCTTTGCCACCCTACATTGCAAACATACATACTCCAATTCCATTCAACGTAATTCATGACCCAAAGACACATCTAAATACTCAATTCGACATTCATACATAAGGGCATACACTTCAAGAAAATCACTTTCATTAAACAAAAGAATTTTCCAAGTATTTGCCTAACTTAAGGCCATTTACAAAATGGCTTTAGTAATATACATAGCCAACACTTTGGCTAACAATTACAACTTAACAAAATACTCGAGTCCTATACATACCATACTCAAAATAAGTCTAAATTGTTATACCAAAGTGATGTCGATAGTGTGATTTTCGAACTCCTACGTCCACGATTCTCGAGTTATCTTGGCAATACTACAAGGAAGAAGGGCAATGAAAGGGGTAAGCATAAAGCTTAGTAAGTTTGCATGAATATAAATAGCAACAATAAGCTCATAAAATAATCCATCCATGATATTAACTAACCATACATAAGTCATAGGCATCTTGCCATACTTACTCACAATTGCCCTTATTTAGCACATACCATGCCACATGTCGTAAACGTTTCTTCGTGACTCATTCACGAGTACCTGTATTCACTCATTCATATGACTTTAATGAAAATCTAATTTCTACTTCTAAACTCATCTACTTATCCCTTTAATCACTAGGGATAGTCAAAGACATATATTCGACATCGTTCATGTAGAGACGAAGCCAATGCCACATCCCCGAGGTGGTCTTACATGGAGTTACTTCTGAATGCCAATGCCATATCCCGGATATGGTCTTATATGGACTTTCACATCAATTATCGATGCCACATCCCAAATGTGGTCTTAACGAGTTTATTATTCTTTTCTAAAGCCATATCCCGGATATGGTCTTATACGAGATCTTAACTCGGTGTCGAGGCCATGTCCCGGACATGGTCTTATACGGGACTTTATCTGATTCACATCTCGATGATAGCAATCCCATATTCATTATAGTCCACTAGGACTTCAACATCATACTTAACATCAATTTCTCATTTCAATGAAGTATCATACATCAATGTGATACCAAGCATTTTCAATTATGCTAACATAAATATTTTATTAATCACATACAAACTTACCTCGATTTCAAAATGAGCTAGCTCGACGATTTAGTCCGAGACTTTGTTCCTTCCCTGATCGAGGCAGATTCTCGGTTCTTCTTGCTCTATAACAACAATTTAGCTCATTTTAATCATCTCATTAATAAAGCATTTCAATAATCATGCTTAGGCAAAATTACTATTTTTCCCCTAGACTTTGGCAAATTGACCATTTTGCCCCTAGGCTCGGAAATAAATTCTAATCACATTTCTACCTTCAACAAGCCTAGGTGAACATTTAATATTCTTATATCTATCATCAAAACTCAACATTTCACATATTTACTACAATTTTGAAACCTTTTCATCAAGGTCCAAATTAGGTGTTTTCAATACACCTTTTACAAAAGTTGTTCATCCAACAACTAAGACTCATTTTCTTCCATAAAAATGCAGCAAATATCAATGAAAGCTCTCATGGTATAGCTCTAAACTTTGCATCAAATTGCACAATAGCCCTCTCATTTGAAAGCTTAAGTTCTAGGGGTCTTAAAAGTACAATTATCATAAAGAAAAATCATCAAAATCACTTACTAGAATGGAGGAAAGCTTGCTGAATGAGCTTTCAAACCCCTATTTTTCTTGCAAATTTTGATGGAGAAAGATGATATTTTCTCTTTCTTTATTCTAATATTAAACTAGTCTAACAAGTCACCAACTATCAACTACTTTGACCAATTTTTTGTCCATCTTTGTCTCCTATGCTAGTCCATGGCCGGCCAAGCATATGTTGGGGGTCTAATTGCCTTTTAAAGACCTCCAATTTACATTCTAAGGCTATTTGGTACCTTTATCTTATAGAATGGAACTTTCGCACTTTATGCGATTTAGTCCTTTTTCGCGATTAAACGTGAAATCGCTAAAATTAAAGCACCAAAATTCTCATGCACATATACTATCATGCTCCGACTCATAATATAACATGAAAATAAATTTCTCAATTCTCAGATTAGTGACCCCGAGATCACTATTCCGACTAGCCCTTAAATCGGGCTGTTACAGGCAACGATATCTGAGTACATGTAAGACCTCGTCTGGGACGCTGGCATTGTATGACTATTCTGAGGTTTCTGAACATCCTATTAGATTCTGAACGGTTCAACAGGCAAGTCTGAGAAATGAACAACTCTATGATTTGTACATCTGCTTTTGTGTATGCGTTTGAAAAGTACATCAGATGTGTATGAAAGGTAAGTATCTATATGAACTTACTATGATGAATATGTGCAATGGAATGATGAGATGATATGTGAAATTATGCTGAGATGAACTATGTGTAAATATGGTAATGAGATGAAATATGTGATAAATTATGGCTAAACCTTTGAGCCAAACTCTATGTGAGATGTATATGCTATGAGAACCATTATTATCATTGAATAAATATGCTATGTGCCTTTTAAGTTAAGTTTATTGTAACACCCTGGTTTAGGGGCTATGCATGTTGGGTATAATTCATGTTCTAGTAGGTTTTGGGTATGCTTGGATGTGTTTGAGAGGTGGTAAGAATGTTTGGACTCAAGGGGAAGACTTTAGAAAATTTTGGATTTTTAAGTGCAAAAAGGGGAGCTTGGCGATGGGTGTCTTAAGAGAATTATTTGGGGGAATTAGACATAAGAATTGAGCTAGTAAAGTGGCAAGGGAGACGCCACTAAGAGCTTGGGGAAGTGACGCCTCAGGTGCAAGGGAAGGGGCCAGTGTTCGAGCTGCGAAGGCAGCACTTTGGCCTTTGTTTTTGCGTCAATGAGGTAAGGAGTTGGGCAGCTTTTGGATGCTTAAAAGATGGAGAAAGACTTGGTCTTTGTTTTTAAATTTTGGCTAGGAAGAGGTTTGACTCATTCAAACTTTTGAATGAGTGTTGGGGAGGAATTGTAGGAGCAAATAGTGGGATTTTTGTGGGAGGTTGGAGCTAGGCCGTATAGTATAAATAGGGGAGGGAGGTGTTCATTTTCATTCACCATTTGCTTTCTCCCTTACCAAAAGTTCTTCCCTTTGTTTTTATTTATTTTCCCTTGTCCATTGCCGAAAGTTAGTCCAAGCAAACCCCTTTTTCATCTTATTTCTTTGTAGCCAGAAAGTAGCAGAGGGCCTAACCTTTTATGAACCTATATCCCTCTCCCTTCTCACCTTTTTCTTTTAAACCTTGCTTAAACTGTAGCCATCCATAGAAAACTACCATTGCTGAATATCCCAAACCATCTAAGGAGCCTTGCCGAATCTTTTGTTCTCCTATTTCCTCCATTTTGGTTACAAGTCCACACAAGCCAACCTTACTCTTGTGTTGACCGATTCTTTGTTAGGACATAAGTGAGTGGTTATTAAGGTAAGGCTGCAATAGCCCTTATTTATTTTGGGATTTATGTTTTGGCTGAATGGTCTTAGTGCTGATATTTTTGGCTTGGCCGAATGGCCCTAGGTGTTCTCTGATATTGTGTTAAGGCCGATTGTAGGGGGGAGAAGAACCTAACGTAGGAGACCTTTTCGGGATTTAATCGTTTGTGCCTTAGCAGGTGCGTAATCAACGCACTATTTCTACGATTGTTGGTTTGTTAATGTGTTTACATATATGTGATGTGTGGTTGCCGAATGTGATGGCTTGTGTGGTGAATGGTTATTTTGGGTAACCATATGTCAGGTGAGTAAAGTCTCTTGTATGAAATTATTTATGATAAATACATGATTTGGTATTTAACATGAGATGCCTTCTCTTTTGTTATGATCTGACATATTACCTTTTTCATACATATATGGGAGGTGGATTGATTCGGTGGAGGAAGAAGTGTACACATGATGTCGTGGTCTAATGTTAGCTCGAGGCTACATTAGCGCTTGAGGGTTAGCTTTGTGCTACCTCAAGGAGGTGTTGGCTAGGTGCCCATCTCGGCGGTTGATTGCTATGTGCATCACCGTGGCGATTGCGATATTGTGATCACTTGGGTTGATCGGTGGCTCGACCACGGCCTTGAGCAAATGAGCTTGCCAAGGTAAGATGTTATGGATCACAATGTGATCGGTGGGGAGTTTCCACGGCCTTAGGCAGGAGTCCGCTAAGGTTGGTGTACGGTTGGACAAAGGGTTGGGCTGAAATGCATTCTTGCATGATTTATTACGAATATTGTGTGGGTATGGGCCAAGCCCATACGTGTGTGAAATCGGTGTTTTGATTATGCACTGAGTCAGTGGACTCACTCTTTATTTTCTAACCATTTCAGGTGATGCGTAGATTGGACCGGGATCGGAGAGGACACGTGGTGGCCCATGCAGAAAGAAGAGTTTAAATTTATTTATATTAAATACTAGATCTTTTAAACATTGATGTTATAAGGCCCTTTGATTTTTATTTACTTTGGGAGTTATTTAATTATTATTTTAAATTATGTTTGGATTATATTAAATTACTAAGTGGAAACGAATTTATTTTGACAACTTATTTATTCAAAATTAGTCATATATATATTCATTAAAGTTCACTTTTGGGCATTTTATAATATTTATGTGATATCAAAGTTTTCTCATACAATATTAAATAAACATGGATTTTCGAGAAGTTAACAAGTTTTACTAAATTTTTCTAAGTTAAATAAATTTCACTAACATAACCAGATTCGGTTCGTGGTGAATGGGCCGGGTTTGGGGATGTTACTGATTTGGTATCGAGCTGGTTCAAAACTCGGTTTTGAGGGTTTTGGGCCCAAAAACATTTTTCTAAAATGGGCTTTTCAAAGATATGGGTTTTATAAAAGGTTTTCGTATTCGGCATGGCACTGTACCTCAGGCAAAGTCCACCGTAAGTACTTGGACTTTCTTGAAGTGAATTGTTTACATGAATTGATTTGGGCTTAGTTTGGGCTCGTAGATTAGAATGTTAGGGCTATTGAACCCTAGGACTAGTCTACTCAAACACATGCATAAGACTTAAGGTTACTAAACAAACACGTGATTAAGTCGCCAGGAGTTAAGGTGTGGCAACCATTGTGCGCATGTCAGGAGTGGATCCGAAGAGCACAGGTACTTAAGCAGATCCTCGTGACTCACCTCCTCTTGCTGGAATCCTACCTGGTGCGTAGCTACTGGTTCACCTTAACCAAGAGGACTTGTTCATAGGCTAAACCAATTATTAAAACCCGAAAGGGATTTGCCTCACTGCTTTAAAACCCTTAGTTTAAATTTTTCAAACTTACCCTTTGGTTTGTGAAACTCTAAGTCGATTTTGAAAGATGTTTTCTCGATTTAAAAATCACCAAAAATACCCTGTGAGGAAAATGACGAAATTACCCACAGGTAGGAAGGAAACTTTGATTGATCGAAAGAACTACTCTCGAAAACTTCATTGCATAAAATTGCTCGTGGATAAAACAATTGAAACAATAATTTCTAATGCATAAAACTTTTTAAATGTACTAAATCGAGGCGCTAGATATGAGTTCTAGGGGCGTGGTCGCAATACTCGTGGGCGGGGGTAGAGGCGGGATGTCGGTCTCTCGAACCGGTTGGGTCTCGCCATGGGTCGAGAGCGATGTGCCGCCACCAGTATTGAGGTGGAACAGCAGGATCGATTTCGAGGAGACGACGCAGATGATCGCAGCTATGCCGCGGGTGCTTGAGCGAGTGGCGAGGAGCCAATAGGGGCGATGGGACTCGGAAGTCGGTGCCGAAAGGCTTAGGGCGAATGGAGCCGAGGTCTTCTTGAGGAGTGTCCGGGGTAGCTCGAACGTGGCGAATGCGGCTTGAGGCGATGGAAAGGATTATGGGCGACTTAGACTTAACCTGCCGAGGAGAAGCTTAAGGGTGTTGTTTCGTTGTCGCGAGATGAGGCCTACCAAAGTGGTGGCTCACAGTTAAGAAAGTACCGTGGTCGAGTGGGTCAAGGGTTATTTTAAGATCAAGTTCGAGGAAGTATGTCGAGCGAGCTATGTGGACGCCGGAGGAAGGCGTTCCTCAATGGGTGCAAGGTAGCAAATCGATAGCGGAGTACGGTCGAAGTTTAACGTTTGAGCCAGGTATGCTCGGGGAATCGTGGCAACCGATTATGAGAGATGCGTTAGATTTGGAGATGGGCTACGGGATGAGTTGCGAGTTTTGATTGCTCCGCATCGGGAAAGAGACTTTGCCGTTTTAGTGGAGAAAGCTCGAATAGGCCGAGGAGGTCAAGAAGGTGAGAGGCTCAATAGGAAAGGAACCGTGATAAGAGAAGTGTTGGATCGCCAAAAGTGGTTGAGAGGGTCCGTAAGAGACCGAGGGTTGAGACTCCTGCTCATATTGTTAAGACAACTGAGAGGAATCCGGATCGTCCGTAATGCGCGATGTGGAAGGTACCATGTTGGCGAATCTTTGGAATCGTGTTCAAGAGTGCTTAAGATGCAAGTCCAAGTCTCATCTCGATTAAGGATTGTCCCCGAATCCGAATGGGACTCGGCGAAGGCCAAGGTTATGGGCAACCAGCGCGGTGGTGGTGGCAAGCAAGCGATAAGGGGTCGCGTTTCGAACCATAGAGGAAATGGTTTCGGCCGAGGTCGTGTGTGCGATGAGACGCAGATAATGGTGGCACCGAGGCAAGGCGGCCAGTCCAGTTTATGCGATTCGTCGGAGAGAGGATAATGATGTGCCTGATGGGTATCTTGGTAAGTTCCTTAAGTCCGGAATACTCTTTGGAGTTTTGTTCGCTTTGGTGATTGTTTGATCTGTTGCTCGTAAAGTAGTTGGAACCTTGAGTATGAACTTAGAAACTGTGCCTATAAGGTATGTTAGCTCTTTAAGATCGTGAGTGCGCAGACTTTAGCGTAGTGGGAAGAATTGGATCGTTAGTTTAGACAAGTAATTTCGAGGATCTAAATTATTTTAAGGAGGGTAGAATTGTAACACCACGGTTTAGGGGCTATGCATGTTGGGTATAATTCATGTTCTAGTAGGTTTTGGGTATGCTTGGATGTGTTTGAGAGGTGGTAAGAATGTTTGGACTCAAGGGAAGACTTTAGAAAATTTTGGATTTTTAAGTGCAAAAGGGAGCTTGGCGATGGGTGTCTTAAGAGAATTATTTGGGGAATTAGACATAAGAATTGAGCTAGTAAAGTGGCAAGGAGACGCCACTAAGAGCTTGGGGAAGTGACGCCTCAGTGCAAGGAAGGGGCGGTGTTCGAGCTGCGAAGGCAAAGACTTTGGCCTTTGTTTTTGCGTCAATGAGGTAAGGAGTTGGGCGACTTTTGGATGCTTAAAAGATGGAGAAAGACTTGGTCTTTGTTTTTAAATTTTGGCTAGGAAGAGGTTTGACTCATTCAAACTTTTTGAATGAGTGTTGGGGAGGAATTGTAGGAGCAAATAGTGGGATTTTTGTGGGAGGTTGGAGCTAGGCCGTATAGTATAAATAGGGGAGGAGGTGTTCATTTTCATTCACCATTTGCTTTCTCCCTACCAAAAGTTCTTCCTTTGTTTTTATTTATTTTCCCTTGTCCATTGCTTAGAAAGTTAGTCCAAGCAAACCCCTTTTTCATCTTATTTCTTTGTAGCCGAAAGTAGCAGAGGGCCTAACCTTTTATGAACCTATATCCCTCTCCCTTCTCACCTTTTTCTTTTAAACCTTGCTTAAACTGTAGCCATCCATAGAAAACTACCATTGCTGAATATCCCAAACCATCTAAGGAGCCTTGCCGAATCTTTTGTTCTCCTATTTCCTCCATTTTGGTTACAAGTCCCTGAAGCCGAACCTTACTCTTGTGTTGACCGATTCTTTGTTAGGACATAAGTGAGTGGTTATTAAGGTAAGGCTGCAATAGCCCTTATTTATTTTGGGATTTATGTTTTGGGTGAATGGTCTTAGTGCTTTGATATTTTTGGCTTGGCCGAATGGCCCTAGGTGTTCTCTCGATATTGTGTTAAGGCCGATTGTAGGGGAGAAGAACCTAACGTAGGAGACCTTTTCGGGATTTAATCGTTTGTGCCTTAGCAGGTGCGTAATCAACGCACTATTTCTACGATTGTTGGTTTGTTAATGTGTTTACATATATGTGATGTGTGGTTGCCGAATGTGATGGCTTGTGTGGTGAATGGTTATTTTGGGTAACCATATGTCGTGAGTAAAGTCTCTTGTATGAAATTATTTATGATAAATACATGATTTGGTATTTAACATGAGATGCCTTCTCTTTTGTTATGATCTCGACATATTACCTTTTCATACATATATGGGAGGTGGATTGATTCGGTGGAGGAAGAAGTGTACACATGATGTACGTGGTCTAATGTTAGCTCAGGCTACATTAGCGCTTGAGGGTTAGCTTTGTGCTACCTCAAGGAGGTGTTGGCTAGGTGCCCATCTCGGCGGTTGATTGCTATGTGCATCACCGTAGGCGGTTGCGATATTGTGATCACTTGGGTTGATCGGTGGCTCACCCACGGCCTTGAGCAAATGAGCTTGCCAAGGTAAGATGTTATGGATCACAATGTGATCGGTGGGAGTTTCCACGGCCTTAGGCAGGGAGTCTGCTAAGGTTGGTGTACGGTTGGACAAAGGGTTGGGCTGAAATGCATTCTTGCATGATTTGTTACGAATATTGTGTGGGTATGGGCCAAGCCCATACGTGTGGAAATCGGTGTTTTGATTATGCACTGAGTCAGTGGACTCACTCTTTATTTTCTAACCATTTCAGGTGATGCGTAGATTGGGCCAGGGATCGGAGAGGACACGTGGTGGCCCATGCAGAAAGAAGAGTTTAAATTTATTTATATTAAATACTAGATCTTTTAAACATTGATGTTATAAGGCCCTTTGATTTTTATTTACTTTGGGAGTTATTTAATTATTATTTTAAATTATGTTTGGATTATATTAAATTACTAAGTGGAAACGAATTTATTTTGACAACTTATTTATTCAAAATTAGTCATATATATATTCATTAAAGTTCACTTTTGGGCATTTTATAATATTTATGTGATATCAAAGTTTTTCTCATACAATATTAAATAAACATGGATTTTCAGAAGTTAACAAGTTTTACTAAATTTTTCTCTAAGTTAAATAAATTTCACTAACATAACCAGATTCGGTCGTGGTGAATGGGCCGGGTTTGGGGATGTTACAGTTTGGTATCAGAGCCAGGTTCAAAACTCGGTTTTGAGGGTTTTGGGCCCAAAAAACATTTTTCTAAAATGGGCTTTTCAAAGATATGGGTTTTATAAAAAGGTTTTCAGGTATTCTGGCATGGCACCTGTACCTCCGACCCGAAGTCCACCAGGTAAGTACTTCGGACTTTCTTGAAGTGAATTGTTTACATGAATTGATTTGGGCTTAGTTTGGGCTCGTAGATTAGAATGTTAGGGCTATTGAACCCTAGGACTAGTCTACTCAAACACATGCATAAGACTTAAGGTTACTAAACAAACCTGTGATTAAGTCGCCGAGTTAAGGTGTGGCAACCATTGTGCGCATGTCTAGGAGTGGATCCGGAAGAGCCTGGTACTTAAGCAGTCCTCGTGACTCACCTCCTCTTCACTGAATCCTACCTGGTAAGTGCGTAGCTACGGTTCACCTTAACCAAGAGGACTTGTTCATAGGCTAAACCAATTATTAAAACCCGAAAGGGATTTGCCTCAACTGCTTTAAAACCCTTAGTTTAAATTTTTCAAACTTACCCCTTTGGTTTGTGAAACTCTAAGTCGATTTTGAAAGATGTTTTCTCGATTTAAAAATCACCAAAAATACCCTCAGTAGGAAAATGACGAAATTACCCACTGGTAGGAAGGAAACTTTGATTGATCGAAAGAACTACTCTCGAAACTTCATTGCATAAAATTGCTCGTGGATAAAACAGTGAAACAATAATTTCTAATGCATAAAACTTTTTAAAGTAGACTAAATCGAGGCGCTAGATATGAGTTCTAGGGGCGTGGTCGCAATACTCGTGGACGGGGTAGAGGCGGGATGTCGAGTGTCCGAACCGGTTGGGTCTCGCCATGGGTCGAGAGGACGATGTGCCGCCACCACCGGCTGAGGTGGAAACAGCAGGATCGGTCGAGGAGACGACGCAATATCGCGAGCTATCTTTGCGGTGCTTGAGCGAGTGGCGAGAGCCAATAGGGCGATGGGACTCGGAAGTCGATGCCGAAAAGGCTTAGGCGAATGGAGCCGAGGTCTTGTGAGGAGTGTGCGGGGTAGCTCGAACGTGGCGAGTAATCGGCTTGAGGCGGTGGAAAGGATTATGGACGACTTAGACTTAACCTGCCGAGGAGAAGCTTAAGGGTGTTGTTTCGTTGTCGCGAGATGAGGCCTACCGGTGGTGGCTCACGGTTAAGGAAAGTACCGGCAGTCGAGTGGATCGGGTTATTTTAAGATCAAGTTCGAGGAAGTATGTCGGAGCGAGCTATGTGGACGCCAGAGGAAGGCGTTCTCAATCTGGTGCAAGGTAGCAAATCGATAGCGAGTCTGAAGGCCGAGTTTTCTGCGTTTGAGCCGGTATGCTCGGGGAATCGTGGCAACTGATTATGAGAGATGCGTTAGATTTGGAGATGGGCTACGGGATGAGTTGCGAGTTTTGATTGCTCCGCATCAGGAAAGAGACTTTGCCGTTTTAGTGGAGAAAGCTCGAATAGCTGAGGAGGTCAAGAAGGCTGAGAGGCTCAATAGGGAAAGGAACCGTGATAAGAGAAGTGTTGGATCGCCAGAAGTGGTTGAGAGGGTCCAGAAGTGGTTGAGAGGGTCCAGAAGAGACCGAGGGTTGAGACTCCTGCTCATATTGTTAAGACAATCGAGAGGAATCCGGATCGTCCCATGTGCGCAGATGTGGAAGGTACCATGTTGGCGAATCTTGGAATCGTGTTCGAGAGTGCTTAAGATGCAAGTCCAAGTCTCATCTCGATTAGGATTGTCCCCGTAATCCGAATGGGACTCGAGCGTAGGCCAAGGTTATGGGCAACCAGCGGAGGTGGTCGGGCAGCGCGATAGGGGTCGCGGTTCGAACCATAGAGGAAATGGTTTCGGCCGAGGTCGTGTGTGGCGATGAGACCGCAATAATGGTGGCACTGAGGCAAGGCGGCCGTGTGCCGTTTATGCGCCTCGTCGGAGAGAGGATAATGATGTGCCTGATGGGTATACTGGTAAGTTCCTTAAGTCTGGAATACTCTTTGGAGTTTTGTTCGCTTTGGTGATTGTTTGATCTGTTGCTCGTAAAGTAGTTGGAACCTTGAGTATGAACTTAGAAACTGTGCCTAGAAGGTATGTTAGCTCTTTAAGATCGTGAGTCGCAGACTTTAGCGTAGTGGGAAGAATTGGACTGTTAGTTTAGACAAGTAATTTCGAGGACGAAATTATTTTAAGGAGGGTAGAATTGTAACACCCTGGTTTAGGGGCTATGCATGTTGGGTATAATTCATGTTCTAGTAGGTTTTGGGTATGCTTGGATGTGTTTGAGAGGTGGTAAGAATGTTTGGACTCAAGGGGAAGACTTTAGAAAATTTTGGATTTTAAGTGCAAAAAGGAGCTTAGCGATGGGTGTCTTAAGAGAATTATTTGGGGGAATTAGACATAAGAATTGAGCTAGTAAAGTGGCAAGGAGAGACGCCACTAAGAGCTTGGGGAAGTGACGCCTCGGGTGCAAGGAAGGGGCCGGTGTTCGAGCCGCGAAGGCAAAGACTTTGGCCTTTGTTTTTGCGTCAATGAGGTAAGGAGTTGGGCAGCTTTTGGATGCTTAAAAGATGGAGAAAGACTTGGTCTTTGTTTTTAAATTTTGGCTAGGAAGAGGTTTGACTCATTCAAACTTTTGAATGAGTGTTGGGGAGGAATTGTAGGAGCAAATAGTGGGATTTTTGTGGGAGGTTGGAGCTAGGCCGTATAGTATAAATAGGGGAGGGAGGTGCTCATTTTCATTCACCATTTGCTTTCTCCCTTACCAAAAGTTCTTCCTTTGTTTTTATTTATTTTCCCTTGTCCATTGCCGAAAGTTAGTCCAAGCAAACCCCTTTTTCATCTTATTTCTTTGTAGCCAAAGTAGCAGAGGGCCTAACCTTTTATGAACCTATATCCTCTCCCTTCTCACCTTTTTCTTTTAAACCTTGCTTAAACCAGTAGCCATCCATAGAAAACTACCATTGCTTTGAATATCCCAAACCATCTAAGGAGCCTTGCCGAATCTTTTGTTCTCCTATTTCCTCCATTTTAGTTACAAGTCCTCAAGCCGAACCTTACTCTTGTGTTGACCGATTCTTTGTTAGGACATAAGTGAGTGGTTATTAAGGTAAGGCCGCAATAGCCCTTATTTATTTTGGGATTTATGTTTTGGCTGAATGGTCTTAGTGCTGATATTTTTGCCTTGGTCGAATGGCCCTAGGTGTTCTCGATATTGTGTTAAGGCCGATTGTAGGGGAGAAGAACCTAACGTAGGAGACCTTTTAGATTTAATCGTTTGTGCCTTAGCAGTGCGTAATCAACGCACTATTTCTACGATTGTTGGTTTGTTAATGTGTTTACATATATGTGATGTGTGGTTGCCGAATGTGATGGCTTGTGTGGTGAATGGTTATTTTGGGTAACCATATGTCGTGAGTAAAGTCTCTTGTATGAAATTATTTATGATAAATACATGATTTGGTATTTAACATGAGATGCCTTCTCTTTTGTTATGATCGACATATTACCTTTTCATACATATATGGGAGGTGGATTGATTCGGTGGAGGAAGAAGTGTACACATGATGTACGTGGTCTAATGTTAGCTCAGGGCTACATTAGCGCTTGAGGGTTAGCTTTGTGCTACCTCAAGGGAGGTGTTGGCTAGGTGCCCATCTCGGCGGTTGATTGCTATGTGCATCACCGTAGGCGATTGCGATATTGTGATCACTTGGGTTGATCGGTGGCTCACCCACGGCCTTGAGCAAATGAGCTTGCCAAGGTAAGATGTTATGGATCACAATGTGATCGGTGGGGAGTTTCCACGGCCTTAGGCGGGAGTGCCGCTAAGGTTGGTGTACCGGTTGGACAAAGGGTTGGGGTGAAATGCATTCTTGCATGATTTGTTACTTAATATTGTGTGGGTATGGGCCAAGCCCATACGTGTGGAAATCGGTGTTTTGATTATGCACTGAGTCAGTGGACTCACTCTTTATTTTCTAACCATTTCAGGTGATGCGTAGATTGGACCGGGATCGGAGAGGACACGTGGTGGCCCATGCAGAAAGAAGAGTTTAAATTTATTTATATTAAATACTAGATCTTTTAAACATTGATGTTATAAGGCCCTTTGATTTTTATTTACTTTGGGAGTTATTTAATTATTATTTTAAATTATGTTTGGATTATATTAAATTACTAAGTGGAAACGAATTTATTTTGACAACTTATTTATTCAAAATTAGTCATATATATATTCATTAAAGTTCACTTTTGGGCATTTTATAATATTTATGTGATATCAAAGTTTTTCTCATACAATATTAAATAAACATGGATTTTCAGAAGTTAACAAGTTTTACTAAATTTTTCTCTAAGTTAAATAAATTTCACTAACATAACCAGATTCGGTCGTGGTGAATGGGCCGGGTTTGGGGATGTTACATTTATTGTATATGACTTACTAAGCTTTTGGAAAGCTTACTCTGCATGTGTGTTCTCTCTGTTTTATAGATCGTCAAAGCTACTGAAGGCTCGGGGACCGTTGAGGATCGTTATCACACTACGCAAACTCATTTTGGTATCTTTTGGAATTGTATATAGCTAGATATGGCATGTATAAGCTAGATTTTGGTGTAAGTTTGATGTATGAACTTAGCCATGTGATTTGGCTAGTTATGTGTTGGTAATATGCTTTAATGAATATGATAAATGGTGCATGTTTTGGTATGGTTTGATAGCATATGAAATTGTTAAGTTTATGGTAAATGTATGGATAAATTATGCTTGTGTATACTTGAGTTTTATTATGTGAATTGGTAAGTTTGGAAATGGATTTGAATATAGAGATTGAATGGTTATTTTGATGTGTTTTTGGTTTCCAAGTGAGCATGAATTGCATTGGTAATTTGCTTGTAGGTATGACCCTAATGTGGGTGGCATTTTGGCCTTGCAAATGGCCTGTTTTGCCACACGGTTGTCGCACACGGGCGTGCATGATGATCGTGGGAGTAAGTCAGTAGCGAGCTAAGGGTACACGGCCATGGCACATGGGCGTGCCTGGTAGCCATGTGGTTTAGTCAGGATCGACCACGGCCAAAGTACACTGGCGTGCTTGGTGGCCGTGGAGACAAGTCAGGCTCGACCACGGGTAAGACACATGGGTGTGTCTAGCAGCCGTGGGAGGCACACGGGCTACCTCTACGGGCGTGTGTCCTGTATAACTTAGAAAAGTTTTAAATTTCCTAGAAATTCTGTAAGAGTTCGACGTAGTCCCGGCCATACTCTAAAGCATGTTTAAGGTCTTGTTGACCTATGGATGGGACATGATGATGGTGAATGATGATTTATATTACAATTTATCTGTTAAAGTTTCTGATCTGTCAGATAACACCTTCAACCCTAATCCAGCGACGGATATGGGTTAGGGGTTTTACAGCATGTGTTGCGGTTACTTGCCAGAATCTGTGAGTAGCACCGTGTAGCTATATCTTGACTGACAGCTTGTGTGAGTAGGCCCGTTGATAGCTCGAGAGTGAGCATATATGTGATATGGGATTGAGATAGCATTGGCTATGTATGTGGCACTTTGGTGCGAGATTCCTGAGTATCCAATATTATTTCGAATGGTTCAACGGGAAAAGATGATGGTACGAGGATGTAAGCAATGATACGGATCATTTCAGGTACTCGAGAAAAGTTTGGCAAGTAAGTGATAGTTGATAAGTTCATATGAAAAGTAAGTGAAAGTTGATGAAATTATACTTGATACATAGTATTATGGCAATGTGCAAATTCTTGATTTGAATGTAATACTTATGTTTACTTATATTCTTTAAGTGATGAATGAATAAGCACATTATACTTATTAATCATATGAGCTTACTAAGCTATAAAGCTTACTCTGTTTATTTTTTTTTGTTTTATAGTGATTTCAAAGCTAGCTCGGATTCGGGGATCGCCGGAGACTTCATCACACTATCAAGCTATCATTTTGGTACTTTTGAAACTAAGTTTTGGTTATATGGCATGTATAGGAACTTTGGTCATTTTGGATATATAAGTTGATGACGAATTTAGCCATTAGAATTGGCTTGTAAATGTTTAAAGTTTGGTCTTGTATATGGCCATGAATGTTGGCTTAAATTGTTGGTTTGGTTGTGTATATATGTATGTGTGTATGGTTTATGTTGTGAGTTCTATTAATGGTTATATAATGCTTGTGGATTATAGGTGTGGTGTATGTCAAATGTTTGATATATGAGAAGATATATGCTTGTGAATTTGAGCATAATGATGCATGTTTGAAATTGTCTAATTATTTGAAATGTATATGTGAATTTGGTATAAATGGATTGGCCTATTTTGTGACTTGTGTATATTGTGGATAAAGGAATTGATTTGGCATGATTTAGGCTTGATTTAGTTGGTTTGTATGCCTATTTTTATGCCATGAATTGTGCAATTTGGTTTGGTGTAGGTTTGTGCAATTTGGGTGACAAAATGGCTTGGTAAATAGCCTATTCTTGTCCACACGGGCGTGTGTCTCAGCCGTGTGTGACACACGGTTGTGTTAAACGGCCGTGTGTCCCCTGGTGTTGAAATAGAAACCAAGTTAGTATACTCCACACGGCCTCACACACGCGTGTGTGACATGGCCGTGTGGCATAAGTCAGTATACCCTACAGGATTGGCACGGCCTAGCACACGGCATGGCACACAGGCGTGTGTGGCCATTTTTAGGACACACGGGCGTGTGTGTTGGCCGTGTGACCCAAGTCAGAGAGTTACATGGGGTCAGATACGTGCCGACACGGCCATGTGATTCCATTTGAATGTCCACACTACCGTGACACGAAGGCGTGTCTTTGGCCGTGTGAGACACACGGCCGACCACACGGCGCAGTGTCCCCGTATTTTGGAAAAAATTTCTAAGTGTTCAAAAAGTTTCTGAAGTTATCGGTTTAGTCCCGAACTACCCCGAATGCATGTTTTGGGCTTCGTAGGCTCGTATTAAGAACGATATAAATGTTGTTAATTGATGATTATATGAAATTTGAAAATGTACGTGAATTGTATGTGTAAATTTGTAATATGTCCGGTAATGCTCCGTAACCCTATTCTGGCATTGAATACAGGTGAAAGGTGTTACATTTATTGGTATCAGAGCTACGGTTTTGTCGATTCTCGGACTAACGTAGCGTATGTGAGAGTTTAGCTATACATGTCATGTATAATCTGTGATAGTGTGATATCTCCTAACAGTTTAAATCATGTTTTCGTATAGTAAATAGGTCCCAATCAAGCTGTAGCTGATGATGTCAAAAGTAATGCGCCTGCCTCCATTTACGGAGTAGCACAATCGATGTCTAGACCCGTATCGGGTAGTCAGGGAGGAGAGGCTGAAGAAGCCTTCTTCTAGATGATGAATGAGTGGTTTACAGAGTTTGTTCGAACAAATCCGGCTGCTCAACAACCTCCACCCCCACCTAATCCCCAACCGGTTCCCGTAGCTCCTCAAGGTGTGGAACTTCTAAGATTGAATAAGCCGCCAGTAGATAAAATCTAAAAATACAGGGCTGAAGAGTTCAGAACTACCGTTGATGACGATCCCGAGTGAGCTGAATTTTGGCTTGAAAATACTATTTGGGTATTTGATAAACTTTCTTGCACACCGTCTAAGTGTTTAAAATGTGCCATATCACTTCTGAGGGACACAGCGTATCAGTGGTGTAATACCCTAGTGTCAGTAGTGCTGTAACACCCCTTACCCGTATTCGACACCTGATCCGGGTACAAGACATTACCGTACTTAACTTGCTCAATCATACGATATCTATCCATAAAACTTCATGTCAAATTAAAACTTTTCATTCGAGACCATAATGTCCTTATTATAGGTCTACGAGACCCTAAACTCATACCTAGAATGATTCGGGACTAAACTGAAAACTTTTGAACCCTTAGACAGATTTGACAAAAAACAGGGTCACACGCCCGTGTGAAGGATGGAACACGCCCGTATGGAAAATTCACATGCCCGTGTTCCACACCCGTGGGGATTTATTTTTCAATTCGAACCTACAAGGGTTTTCACACGGCCGGTCACACGCCCGTGTCCCTCACACGGCCTCGACACGCCCGTGTCTTAGCCCGTGTGCCAAAAACCATGACATTCTGTTTATGATGTCATCACCTCACTAAGGTCACACAGCCAAGGAACACTCCCGTGTCCTTAGACCATGTGTCGAATTAAATTCCTAATTTCAGGTGCAGACTTCACACGGCCTAGGTACACACCCATATCCATGGCTGTGCCTTCCACACGGCCGTGTCTCTGCCCGTGTGTTTACTACTGAGCTTACTGACTTGTAAACCTAGCATGCAAGGGGACACACGGCCAATCAACACGCCCATGGGGCTGACCGTGTGTCACACACGGCCTAGACACATGCCCGTGTGTCTACCCGTGTGGACATTTGAAAGGCCATCTACCAAGCCAAATGCCACCCTACACAGCAACCATACTTATGCCAATTCAATCCAACATATATCATAACCATAGAGCACTTCTAGGGACTCAAAATCAAAACATCCATACTAGCATACCCTTCATGAATTTCATCATCATTGAATATATGAACTTGTCAAGTATTGGCCAATTTTACTTGACCATTTACAAAATGAATTGAACCACATTAATAGCCAACACTTTGGCTAACAAATATGACATAACAAAATGACCAAGTCCTATACATGCCATACTCAAAATGAATCTACTTTGCTATACCAAGGAGAAGTCGATAGTGTGATTCCGAACTCCGACGTCCCACGATCCCCGAGTTAGCTTGGCGATACTATAAGGAAAAGGGAAATGAGAGGGGTAAGCATAAAGCTTAGTAAGTTTGTATGAAATAAATAACAACATAAAGGCTCATAATGTCATCCATCCATTGCGTTGAATCAAACATAAGTCTTAAGCTCATTGCCATAACTTACTCATGCTTACCCTTACCAATTATATTTCATGTCTCATATCGTAGACATTTCTCGTGAATTACTCACATGTACCTGTATCACTTCATCACATAGCTTTAGCACTGGTCTCATTTCTATTATAAGCTTAGCTATTTATTCACTGAATTCACTTGGAATACATGAGATTTCATATTATCATCATTCACATAAATGCGACACCAATGCCATATCCCAGATGTGGTCTTACATGGGATTACCTCTAGAAGCCGATGCCATATCCCAGACATGGTCTTATACGAGATTTCATATCGATTGTCGATGCCATATCCCAGATATGGTCTTATACGATTCTCATTTTCGAATGCCTATGCCATATCCCAGATATGGTCTTATACGGGATCTCAATTCGGTGCCGAGGCCACATCCCAGACATGGTCTTATACGGGACCTTACCCATCTCAAATCTTAATGATATTACTCTCTCTTTTACTAAAGTCCAATCGGGACTTCAACATCACATTTCTCATCATTTTTCTCATTCAACATCATTACTCAAATTCGTAGAAATGTTATACATGTTCACAAATATCAAACATTTTAAAACATACTAGCATGATGTTGAACTTATTACACACAAACTTACCTCGATTTCAAAATAGGCCAAATTACCGTTCTAGTCTGATACCTTGCCCTTTCCTCGGTCAAGGTTAATTCTTCATTCTTCTTGATCTATATTAACAATTTATCTCATTTAATCATCACATAAATCAACACATTTTAATAATCAAACTTTGGCAAAATTACCATTTTGCCCTTATACTTTCACAAAATGACTATTTTACCCCTAGGCCCGTAATTTGATTCCAACCAAATTTCCTCCATTTACAAGCCTAGATGAACATTTACTACTCCTATGGCAGCTCTCAATATTCATTATTTAACACATTTATCACATATTTTACAACCTTCACAAAAAGGTCCTCTTAGGTGTTTTCATGGAAACACCCTTCACAAAAGTTGTTTATCTAACAACTAAGACTCATTTTCTTCCATAAAAATGCAGCAAACAACATAAATGCTCACATGGAAAAACTCTAAACTTTCAACCATTTTGCAAAATAATCCCTTCTTTAGCTAGCTTAAGCTTTAGGGGTTCCAAAAGTACAAATACTATCAAGAAATGATCATCAAATCACTTACTTGCAAAGAGAAGAGCTTGCTGAAATTTTTGAGCTTTCAACCCTCTATTTGCTGCTAATTTTTGGTGGAGGAGAAGAGAAGAAAATATTATATCTTTTCTTTTCTTTATTTTATGAATAAAATTAATTTAGTCACCAAATTTTCACCTAACCAATTGACAAAGTCTTTTCTTTGTCCCTATGGTCGGCCACCACCCTAAACAAGGCCTAATTTCCCTTTAGGGACCTCCAATTAATATTCTATAGCTTTTAGACACCTTTAGCATTTAAAATAGAACTTTCACACTTTATGCAATTTAGTCCTTTTTCGCAATTAAGCATGCAATCGCTAAAATTAAAGCACCAAAATTCTCATGAACCTATATTATCATGCTATAACTCATAAAATATCATTAAAATAATTCTCTCTGACCTTGGATTAGTGGTTCCAAAATCACTGTTCCAACTAGCCCCTAAAGCGGGCTGTTACAGGTGCCGAGAGAAAGAGTTACCTAGGAATTCTTTCAAGCTGAATTCGGAAAGAAATATATCAGTCAACAATTCATTGATCAAAAATGCAAAGAGTTTTTAGAGTTGAAACAGGGACGTATGTCCGTGATAGAATACGAGCTAGAGTTTGTGAGACTAAGTAAATATGCTCGGGAATGTGTTTCAACTAAGGCCATAATGTGTAAAAGATTTGAAAATGGGTTAAACGAAGACATCAGACTATTAGTTGAGATTCTAGAATTAAAAAAATTCATTGTGTTGGTTGACAGAGCCTGTAAAGCCGAAGAACTTAGCAAGGAAAAGAGAAAGGCAGATTTCGAAGCTAAATATTTGAGGAAAAGATCGATGAATAAACCATATCAATCTTCATCAAAAAAATCACGAGATTTGTATAGTCGCTCAAATGCTTCAGTGAAATATTCAAACAGAGATCGTGGAAAGCAATACTCAAGTCCTAAAGCTCAAGTTACATCAGTATCAAGTATTGACAGTGTGAGAAATAATAAACCTAAATGTCAACAATGTAGAAGATGACATCCTGGTGAATATAGAATGAATGACCGGGCTTGTTTCAGATGTGGCTCACAAGATCATTTCATTCGAGATTGTCTCAAATTAGCTGAGAAAGATAAATTCCAGAATGCAAGACCGAGTAATACAGCTACTAGAGAAAGGCCACCTAGAAATGCGAGGAATGTGACTAGTAGTAGAGGAATGACTAAGGACTCCGTTGTGAGATCCGAGGCCAGAGCACCTGCTAAAGCTTATGCTATTCGTGCTCGCGAAGATGTGTCATCACCCGACGTTACCACTGGTACATTTTCTCTTTATGGCACTAATGTGATTGCTTTGATTGATCCTGGATCAACTCATTCGTATATTTGTATGAATTTGGTGTCTAATAAGAGTTTGCCTGTTGAGTCTACTGAGTTTGTGATTAAAGTATCGAGCCCCTTAGGTAAGTACGTTCTAGTTGATAAAGTTTGCAAGAACTGTCCTTTGATGATTCGGGGTTACTATTTTCTGACTAATTTGATGCTACTACCATTTGATGAATTCGATGTAATCTGGGTATGGATTTGTTGATGTTGCATGATGCTGTTGTGAATTGTAGATGAAAGACTATTGAATTGAAATATCAGAATAGTGAAATCATTCGAATTGAATCAAATGAGTCGAGTGAATTACCTGTTGTGATTTCGTCTATGTCAGCTCAGAAATGTGTGAGAAAAGGTTGTGAAGCTTATCTTGCGTATGTACTGGATACAAAAGTGTCTGAATTGAAAATTGAATCAGTACTAGTAGTTTGCGAGTATCCGGATGTTTTTTTAGAAGAGTTACCAGGGTTGCCACTGATCAGAGAGGTCGAATTTGCTATTGAATTAGTGCCGGGAACATCACCAATATCAATAGCTCCATATAGAATGGCTCCGAAAAAGTTGAAAGAGTTGAAAGCTCAGTTGCAAGAGTTAACGGATAGAGGTTTTGCACGACCTAGTTTTTTGCCCTAGGGTGCGCCAGTGTTATTCGTAAAGAAGAAAGACGGATCAGTGAGAATGTGTATTGACTATTGTTAGCTCAATAAGGTTACGATAAAGAACAAGTATCCGTTGCCGCGAATAGATAATTTGTTTGATCAGTTGAAAGGGACAACAGTGTTTTTGAAGATTGATTTGAGATCGGGCTACTATCAGTTACGAGTTAAAGATTCGGATGTGCCAAAAATTGCATTCAGAACAAGGTACAGGAATTATGAATTTCTTGTTATGCCTTTCGGATTGACTAATGCTTTTGCAGTTTTGATGGATTTAATGAATTGGATTTTTAGACCGTATTTAGATAGATTTGTTATTGTATTCATTGACGACATTCTGATCTATTCACGAGATGAGTTTGAGCATGCCGAGCATTTGAGAATTGTGCTACAAACCTTGAGAGATAAGCAATTATTTGCTAAATTCAGCAAATGTGAGTTTTGGCTTCGAGAAGTTGGATTTTTGGGACATATTGTTTCAACTGAAGGTGTACGAGTTGATCCGAGCAAGTTTTATGCAGTTGTTGACTAGAAACCACCGAGAAATGTATCCGAAGTCAGAAGCTTTCTGGGGTTAGCTGGTTATTATCGATGTTTTGTCAAAGGATTTTCGATGATTGCTACACCAATGACTAGATTGCTACAAAAATATGTGAAATTCGAGTGGTCAGAGAAATGTCAACAAAGTTTTGATCAGTTGAAAGCATTGTTAACTAAGGCACCAGTTTTGGTTCAACCTGAGTCAGGTAAAGAGTTTGTGATTTACAGCGACGCATCATTGAACGATTTGGGTTGTGTTTTGATGCAAGAAGGAAAAGTGATAGCTTATGCCTCCAGACAGTTAAAGCCGTATGAAAAGAATTATCTGACTTATGATTTAGAGTTGGCCGCTATTGTATTTGCATTGAAAATTTGGCGACATCATTTGTACGGTGTAAAGTGCCATATCTTTACTGATCACAAGAGTTTGAAGTATATAATGACTCAGAAAGATTTGAATTTGTGACAACGAAGGTGGCTCGAATTGCTAAAAGATTATGAGTTAGTGATTGATTATCATTCGGGGAAAGCGAATAGTCGCAGATGCTTTGAGTAGAAAATCATTATTTGCTTTGAAAGCGATGAATACACAGTTATCTTTGTTTGATGATGGTTCAATTCTAGCAGAGTTGAAAGCTAAACTGATTTTTCTTCAGCAAATTTGTGAAGCTCAGAAGTGTGATAATGATTTGCAAACCAAAAGAATGCAATGTGAGTCAACTAGAGATTCAGACTATCAGATCGGATCCAATAATTGTTTAATGTTCCGAGATAGAATTTGTGTACCAAAGAATTCTGAGCTCATTCAAAAAAATTTACATGAAGCACACAGTGGTTGTTTATCTGTTCACCCGGGAAGTACTAAAATGTACAATGATTTGAAACAATTGTATTGGTGGTCGGGTATGAAACGAGACATTTCAGAGTTTATATCGAGATGTTTGGTTTGTCAGCAAGATAAAGCATAACATCAAGTGCCTTCGAGATTGCTACAACTAGTGATGATACCAGAATGGAAATGGGATAGAGTTACTATGGATTTTGTATCGGGTTTGCCCATGTCTCCAAAGAAGAAAGATGCTATTTAGGTTGTCATTGATTGACTAATGAAATCAGCACATTTCATTCTAGTATATACCGATTATTCGCTTGATAAATTGGCTGAATTGTATATTTCTGAAATCGTTAGATTGCACAGGGTGTCAATTTTGATTATTTCGGATAGAGATCCAAGGTTTACATCACGATTTTGGAAGAAGTTGCAAGAAGATCTAGGTACGAAGCTGAACTTTAGTATTGCATTTCATCCGCAAACCGACGGTCAGTCTGAGAGAGTAATTCAGATTCTCAAAGATATGCTTCGTTGTTGTGTTTTAGAGTTCGAAGGCAATTGAGAGAAATATTTATCGTTGGTTGAATTCGCGTATAACAACAGTTTTCAATCGAGCATAAAGATGGCACCGTATGAAGCATTGTATGGTCGTAAATGCCGAACTCCGTTGTATTGAACCGAGTTGAGTGAGAAAAATATTCACGAGGTTGATTTTATCTGAGAGACTGAAGATAAAGTAAAAGTAATTTGCGACAGTCTGAAAGCAGCTTCAGATCGATAGAAATCATATGCGGATTTGAAACGCAAAGACATTGAATATCAAATCGATGATAAAGTATTTCTAAAAGTATCTCTGTGGAAGAAAATACTTCGTTTTGGTCACAAACGCAAATTGAGTCCGTGATTCATCGTGCCGTATGAGATTATCGAAAGAATAGGGCCAGTGGCATATCAGCTAGCGTTACCGTGAGAATTAGAAAAGATTCACAACATGTTTCATGTGTCGATGTTACGCCAATATAGATCCGATCCATCACATGTAATTTCTCCGGCAGAAATTGAGATTCAACCTGATATGACGTATAACGAAGAACCGATCAAAATTTTAGCTCGAGAGGTTAAAGAATTGAGAAATAAACGCATAGCTTTAGCAAAAGTGTTGTGGCAACGTCACGGGGTCAAAGAGCCTACGTGGGAGCCCGAGGAAGCTATGAGGAAACAGTACCCTAACCTCTTTTCTGGTAAGATTTTCGAGGACAAAAATTCCTAAGGAGGGAGAGTTGTAACATCTCGTTTTTAGTCAAATCAGAACAGTGGTTTTGGGACCACAAATTCGAATTCAAAATATTTATTTTATTATTAAATTAAGGTCTACAGCATGATAATATGTTTGTGTGAAATTTTCGTTAAGAAATTTTATTGTTTAAGTGTTCAATTCGATAAAAAGAACTAAATCGCGTAAAGTACAAAATTGGTGTTCTATTAGCTAAAGGTATTAAATAGATATAGAACCTTAAAGTGAAGGTCCTTATGTGGTAAATAGCCCAAAAAATGTTAGTTCATGATAGTGGCTTGGTAATTTTGAAATTTGTAAGGTTTTTAAAGGTTAATTTTGTTATTTAGTAAATAATGGTTAATTAAATAAAACAAACCTAAATTTTTATGTTCATCTTCTTCCTAAAATACTAAGAATCGAATTTTACAAGGAGAAAGAGGGCTAGGGTTCGGCCAAGCTTCTTATGTTCATTTAGGTATGGTTTTTGTCCCGTTTTTAATGATTTCTACGTTTTTGAAATCGTTGCAGCTTAATCTAGCTAGCCCAGGGACTATTTTGCAAAACTGTTAAAGATTTAGGATGTTTCCATTGATTAATAAGCATGTATTTTAATGATTGATGATAGATTATGAATGTTTGATGATAGTTATACAAGTTTTGTTAAGTGATTTTTAGTGAAAATGCAAATTAGGGATTAAATTGTGAAATGTGGAAACTTTGTGGGTAAATTGTGAAATAAATGAAAAATATGGGCTGATATGTGTACTAGGAAAATTCAGCTAGCATGGGTTGGTATCAAATTGCATTAATTTGTGTTTTTATGAAATAAGGACTAAATTGTAAAAGTTGTGAAATACTTGGGGCAAAAGTGTAAATGTGCTTTAATGAGTGTTTTGGATTAAATTGAATAGAAAGATTATTAAATAAGCTAAATTTGATTACATATAGATCAAGAAAAGCGAAATTCAGATCTAGATCAGGGGAAAAACAAAGTACTCGACTAATCGACCTATTTTATTGTTTTTGTGAACCAAGGTAAGTTTGTATGATTAATAAGCTTAATGTTATATGTGTTTATATGCTTAAATATTATAATTGTGATACTACGACACTGCAGAATCTATCGACAAAGCATTGACACAATGAGAATCCAGATTGAACCTTAGGAATAGATAGGATACTAGTGACATGTCATTAGGGGTTACTGTGATTATGTGATCTGGGTGCTGAACCTGTACGTCCTATCGGTGGCTGAGTATACCGGCATGTGTTGCGGTTACTTGACAGCTTCTATGAGCAGCACCGTGTAGCTATGTCTTGACTAACAGCTTGTGTGAGCAGGCCCGTTGATGGCTCGAGAGTGAGCATATATGTGATATGAGATTGAGATAGCATTGGCTATGTATGTGGCACTTTGGTGCGAGATTCCTAAGTATCCGATATTATTCCGAATGGTTCAACGGGAAAAGATAATGGTACGAGGATGTAAGAAATGATACGGATCATTTCAGGTACTCGTGAAAAGTTTGGCAAGTAAGTGATAGTTGATAAGTTCATATGAAAAGTAAGTGAAAGTTGATGAAATTATACTTGATACATAGTATTATGGCAATGTGCAAATTGTTTATTTGAATGTAGTACTTATGTTTACTTATGTTCTTTAAGTGATGAATGAATAGGCACATTATAATTATTAATCATATGAGCTTACTAAGCTATAAAGCTTACTCTGTTTGTTTTCCGTGTTTTATAGTGATTTCAAAGCTAGCTCGGATTCGGGGATCGTCGAAGACTTCATCACACTATCAAGCTATCGTTTTGGTACTTTTGAAACTAAGTTTTGGTCATATGGAATGTATAGGAACTTTGGTCATTTTGGGTATATAAGTTGATGATGAATTTAGCCATTAGAATTGGCTTGTAAATGTTTAAAGTTTGGTCTCGTATATGGCCATGAATGTTGGCTTAAATTGTTGGTTTGGTTGTGTATATATGTATGTGTGTATGGTTTATGTTATGAGTTCTATTAATGGTTATATAATGCTTGTGGATTATAGGTGTGGTGGATGTCAAATGTTTGATATATGAGAAGATATATGCTTGTGAGTTTGAGCATAATGATGCATGTTTGAAATTGTCTAATTAGTTGAAATGTATATGTGAATTTGGTATAAATGGATTGGCCTATTTTGTGACTTGTGTATATTGTGGATAATGGAATTGAGTTGGCATGATTTAGGCTTTATTTAGTTGGTTTGTATGCCTATTTTTATGCCATGAATTGTGCAATTTGGTTTGGTGTAGGTTTTTGGGTGGCAAAATGGCTTGGTAAATAGCCTATTTTTGTCCACACGGGCAGAGACGTGGGCATGTGTCTCAGCACCCGTGTCTCTGCCGTGTGTGACACATGGTTATGTTACACGGCCGTGTGCCCGCTGGTGTTGAAATAGAAACCAAGTTAGTATACTCCACACGGCCTCACACACGAGCGTGTGACATGGCCGTGTGGCATAAGTCAGTATACCCTACAGGATTGGCACGGCCTAGCACACGGCATGACACACAGGCGTGTGTGGCCATTTTTAGGGCACACAGGCTAGCCATACGAGCGTGTGTGTTGGCCGTGTGACCCAAGTCAGAGAGTTACATGGGGTCAGACATAGGCTAGGACACGGCCATGTGATTCCATTTCGAATGTCCACACGGCCTGTGACACAGGCGTGTCTTTGGCAGTGTGAGACACACGGCCGGGCCACACGGGCGTGTGTCCCCTGTATTTTGGAAAAAAATTCTAAGTGTTCGTTAAGTTTCTAAAGTTATCGATTTAGTCCCAAACTACCCCGAATGCATGTTTTGGGCCTCATAGGCTCGTATTAAGAACGATATAAATGTTGTTTGTTGATGATTATATGAAATTTGAAAATGTACGTCAATTGTATGTGTAATTATGTAATATGTCTGGTAACGCTCCGTAACCCTATTCCGACATTGAATACGGGTGAGGGTGTTACACTTCACAATTTTACCTCTTGACATGCATGGCATGGATTAATATGATGTTTGACATCATACCAAACTTGACACCTATGAATGTCGGGAACCTCTTAAAAACCATGTTCTGGAAAATAGCTTTTCTAATTACTTATAATAATAATGTTAAATTTTATTATATAAAGGTTAAAAACCAAATGAAATTAATCAAAATTCGTACTTTGTATTTCCACGGTTCAAGATGCATTATTTAAAAAATTACACATATATATTTGGAATATATATATATATATATGTGCATGTTATATTTAAAAAATATATAGACATAACTATATATGGATAATTATTATATATGTAAACTTTTAAAAAAAATAATTATATATACTGATTTTATAAGCAAATTTAATAATCTACCAAGTGTCCTTAACTTATATTAGAAAAATAATTGAAAAAAAAACACGCCTTTGAAATTCAATTGTAGATGTTTTTTGATTTCATATGTAGTGTAATGATAATCAATTTATATATTATATGAAAGAAAATTGGAATAATATATAAACTCTATTTAATCATTAAAATTTGAAACATTTTTGTAGTCATTTAAAATTATAAATTAAATTTTTTTTCCATTCCTGCGTCATACTCTATTATGCCATTTCAACTCTTTTACTTTTACCCATTTATTTTATTTTCTTGATAATTGTGGAGGGTTGTAAAAGTCTGCCTTTTGGCATGTTTCTTTGTTTGCTTTTTGGCACGATTCTTGTTTTTCTAATCTTTTCTCTTTATTTTGAAAGTCTCTGATATCTCGTCTTTCTTTCTTGTCATTTACTTTGGCTGGGATTTATTGAGTTTATTATGGAAGAAGACTTGCGAATCTGGGTTTATTAGATGACGAGGAAGAAGCTTTTCAGGAGGAAGCAGCGGTGGTGGAACGTTCTTATCAATACTGCCTAGTGGGGCGCTGCCTAACAGATAGTGTTGTCCATTTTCCTTCACTACGGAATACCATGGCTGATCTCTGGCATCCTATTGGAGGTATTTGTATTACAGATTTAGGGGACAAAAAGTATCTTTTTCAATTTTTTCATGAGGTTGATGTCCAAAGGGTTCTTGCTGGTACACCTTGGTTCTTTAATAACCACTTGCTTATAATTCAAAGAATCCCAAATGGAGAAAACCAAACAGTATTGCCGTTAAATTTTACTGAGTTTTGGGTACAAGTCCATGAATTACCCCCAGGTTTGATGACTGAATTGATGGCTAAACAATTTGGTAATTTCTGTGGAAAATTTCTTGATTATGACACTTCTATTCTGACTTCGGGCTTTAAGAATTACATGCGTATTCGTGTTTGTTTAGACGTATCTGTCCCTTTGAAACGTAATAAGAAGATACAGATTGGGAAGTCTATGATAGTTTATGCCCGATTTAAATATGAAAAGCTAAGCTTGTTTCGCTTCATTTGTGGAAAATTGAGCCACGGTGAAAGTTTCTACCCCTATAGGTTAAGAATTGAGCCATCAAAAATTGTTTTTCGCTGGGACTTATCACTGCGGGCGGAGTCGAGGCGTCAGAATGCGGCAGTAAGCAAGTGGTTACGTGAAGCAGACGGCTCACAATGTACCGCCGGAAATTTGGAAAGAATCAATCATAGTATCGTATTAAATGAGGAGAAGGATACTGGGCGGAAAATGGGGGGAAATCTTGGGAATCAGATTTTAAATCCCAATTTAATTCCCTTGGGATCTAATCAACAGTATATCGCTCATGGTCAAAATCAGTGGCGTAATTGGAGCAAGGAGGATTCGATTAATGATGGACTGGTGAATGGGCCTATGGAATTGGTCTTAGAGGAGGAAAATGACCCAATTGCAATGTTGAAAGGAAAAAAGCGACAAAGAATTGTGGAGGGCCCTTTTGATCCATTGGGTTCTAATGCGGGGAATGGTTCTTTGGATTTATCGGCTAGCTCTGGTGAACAGAGCAGCCGAGCGCAATGAAAATCCTAAGCTAGAATGTTCATGGTTTGGGGAGACCGCGGACTGTTAAAAGGCTCAAGAATAAGCTGCGATCCATTAATCCCCGAATTTTGTTTCTTATGGAAACAAAATTAAGTGCAAAAAAGATGGAGTTGGTCAGATTGAAGTGCGATTTTGAAAATGGAATTGACATTGGGGCGACTGGTTCTAGAGGTGGATTATCATTGGGCTGGAAAGGGAATTCTTTGATCAGCCTTAAGAGCTTCTCTTCCTTTCATAATGATGCTGAGGTTCAAGATAATGATTGTGGTGCTAAATGGCAATTAACGGGATTCTATGGAAATCCGGATAAACGTTGTAGAGGCGCGTCTTAGGATCTGCTTAGACAGTTAAACTACGATCACAATATTCCTTGGGTTGTTTTGGGGGATTTCAATAAGATTGCAAATTCTTTTGAGAAGAAAGGAGGTCGCCTTCGATCAGAACGTCAGATGATGGCTTTTCATGCGGTGTTAGAGGATTGCAACATTAATGATTTAGGTTTCATTGGCCGATGGTTCACTTGGGAAAGAGGAAGATTCATTTCTACAAATATAAGAGAGCGGCTGGACCGTGGAGTTGCTACGCTAAATTGGGTGGATCTTTTCCCAAGTTATTAGGTCGAACACTTGAATCATTCATTTTCTGATCACTGTCCCATCCTTCTCGATACCATGGGAGGGAGACGGAATGACCAATGGAGCAACGCAAAGATGTTTCGATTTGAGGCCAAATGGTACTTAGAAAGCTCCTTTGAGGAGATAATTAAAAGATGGTGGGAAGATACTCTTGGAAGTATACCGAGCAAGCTTGAGAGTATGGGTCATCAAATGCAAAATTGGAGTAAAACCAGAAGTAAAGAAGAGAAGAGAAATCGGGTTAATTTAGAAGAAAGATTGAATTGTCTTCATAATCAGGATCCCTCCGACGAAAACTTAGCCGAAATCATGGAGGTTCAGTTGGGGCTTAACTTTGAGGCTGATAAGGAAGAATTATTTTGGGAGCTACGGGCTCGAGTCAATTGGCTGAAGAATGGCGATTGGAATACCTATTTTTTTCAGAAGATTTCCGTCCAACGTCAGTTTCGTGGTCGAATTTCTGAGTTGGAAAATGAGAATGGTGAAACTATTACATCGTCCGAGGAGATTTTAAAAATTACTTCAGATTACTTTGGAAAACTTTTTTCAGCCTCCGAGATGGGATTGGATGAGCACCTATTTGAACTTGTAGATAAAAGAGTCACTGATAGCATGAATGATTGTAACACCCCTTACCCGGGTTCTACGCCGGAACCAGGACCGAGGCGTTACCATAATAAAATCCTCAAGATCGCCACTTAGGCTCATTGTGACTACTCTCTTAAGTCACCTCATTCTCGACTTACGATGCCTCACTCATACTCACGAGGGCTCTCGAGACCATATCGGAACTTCTACGATTTTTAAAACTTTTCCATCTACACAGAGCTCACACGCTCGTGTAAGATTTGGCACGCCCGTGGAGGTCACACATGCCCATGGTCACTACCCGTGCATAAAAACTCAAGCATTCTGCCAATGCCCCACGGTTAGGGCACACGCTCGTGTTTCACCGTGGTGCACACCGACTACCTTAACACGGCCTAGAGTCTAGACACACGCCCGTGTGGCTGGCCCGTGGCCAACATCGATTAACACACACGCTTCTAGGCACACGCTCGTGTGACTAGTCCGTGGTCTATTCTGATTTAAAATACTAACATGCAGGGGACACACGGCCAAGTCACACGCCCATGGGCTGACTGTGTGTCACACATGGCCTAGACACACGCCCGTGTGTCTACCCACATGGACAAGAACAAAGCTATTTGCCAAGTTCTTTTCACCCTTCTAGCATACACAACATGCACTCATTCAACACATCCATAATCAACTCAAAATCTTACAATCTCACATAGATAACTACATCTTTTCATATAATAAAGTGCCAACAACTATGGCATTATACAAAATAGATTATCCATCTAAAGGCCAACACATCATAGCCATATACAACAAAATTCACTAACTTGTCTAGCCCCTATACATGCCATATACAAAACATTGAGTCTAATGTACCAAAGTGTGCTTATAGTGTGGGCGATCTTCCAATTGATCCTCGTATCTTGATTCAACACTTTTGCTCTATAAGACAAGGGAAAAGAAAGGGAGTAAGCTTTGAGCTTAGTAAGTTTACACATAAACAATTAAGCACCATAGTATAAGCTAAACAACAATTAGCATTATACTAACATATAATGTACAACTATGCTTACTCTTTCTATCCCTTACCACATTCCCAACACATCATAAGTCACTTACTCATAACCATTGACATGCACCCCTGCATTCAATATCACATTTACACAATATACAACACATCATTATTTCTCGATAATACATCCACACAGCTGATCCACACAGCTAATGTCTCGGTGGTTTTGCACTTAGCCCACCACAATCAATTAATAAGGTAGTATCGCACTTAGCCTACCATAAAGGTAATCGTAGTGGTTTCGCACATAGCCCACTAGATAATATACCTAACGATAGCATCGCACATAGCCAGCTCATCGTCATTATGTATTAGGATGGTATCGCACTTAGCCCATCTTTTAGCATTATCACTACACATTCACATATCTATTTACTCAATCATTCATCCATTCAAAAAATCTATCACATTCATTCTCAACCATGCTATGCACAAGCTAGCATTAACAAATTGTAAGTATGAATGCATTGTTTAAGCATAGACTTACCTCGATACTCAAAAGTACAGAAACATGCAATTTAGTCCACCACTTTGCTCTTGCCTCGATTTCGATCCGGGCTTTGTCTTTCTTGATCTATAATGATAATTCAACTCATCAATATACACATTGACTAAATTGACCCACATCTCATACTTTGGCAAAATTACCCTTTTACCCCTAAACTTTCTCCTATATACACTATTGCCCCAAGGCTCGTAAAGTGATTTTTATTCAACTTTCTAGCCTTTCATGCTTAGCCGAATCACTTACTCAACTAAAGCAATCATCAATTCTCACTACATCACACATGTATGACCAAGCTCAATATTTTTACAAACTAGTCCCTACATGCATTTTCTATGGAAACTCATTTAGCAAAAGATGTTTCTACTACATCAAGCTTTCATAATCTTCCATAAAACATAAAAATACATGCATGTCATACATGGCCACATTTTTGAACATCCATCATAGCTCATCAAATAGCTAAAAATAGCTTACTCATGCTACAAGGACTTCAAAAAATACAAAGAATATCAAAAATGGGGCTTAGATGCACTTACTAGCAAGCTTGAAAATTTTGAAGAACCCTAACAATGGCTCTCTCAATTTTCGGCAGCCTTGGAGAAGAAGATGAATGAATTTTGTCATCTTTTCTCCTATTTTAATCACTTAATTGTTAAATGACCAAAATGCCCTTTTTGATAAACTTTCTATTTTAACTCATCCATGCCCAATTTTGTCCAAAAATTAGAAATTGGAAAAATTGCTATTTAAAGACCTCTAATTAATATTATAAAGCTATTTCACACAAATAGCTTCTAGAATCTCACATTTTGCAACTTTTGCAATTTAGTCCTTTTGGACAATTCAACCGCAATTTCACAAAATTACTTCATGAAACTTTCACACTAGCATGCATACATAGCATAAACCTCAAAAACTCATTCATAAACCTCAGATTTATGGTCTCACACCACTATTCCGACTAGGCCCTAAATTGGGATGTTACAATGATTCCTTACTTCAACGGTTCACTGAGGAGGATATTGTCTATGCAGTAAAGACGATGGCGCCTTTGAAAGCCCCTGGGGTTGATGGGTTCCCCGCAATCTTCTTCCAAAGATACTAGCACATAGTTGGACCGGAGATTTCTCGCTATTGCCTATCTATTCTGAATGGCCAGAAGGAAGTAGGTGATATCAATAGAACACGCATTGTTTTGATCCCCAAGGTAGATAAACCAAAGAATATGTCACAATTCAGACCCATAAGTCTTTGTAACGTTGTTTACAAAATTATTGCGAAAGTCTTGGTCAATCGCATGAGTAATATTTTGGGAGACTGCATTAATGAAGCTCAAGGAGCTTTTATCCCAGGGAGACTCATTTCGGATAATGTGATGATCGCTTATGAGGTCCTTCATTCTCTCAAAATGAAGAAGAGTGGCAAGAAAGGGAATTTTGCACTGAAATTAGATATGAGTAAAGCATATGACCGTGTTGAATGGGATTTTTTGGCGGGGATGATGAAGCATTTGGGATTTCATGATGACTGGATTGTTCTAATCATGAGATGTGTTTGTTTTGTTTCATATTCTATTTGCCTTAATGGAATGAGCAGTGAATGGTTTTCACCATTAAGAGGACTGAGACAAGGAGACCCTCTCAGCCCTTATATGTTTCTGATATGTGCTGAAGGATTTTCTACGCTTCTTCAAGATGCTAAACAGAAAGGTTGTATGGCAAGCGCACCTATTGGTAGGGAGAGACTTTCTATTAATCATCTGTTTTTTGCAGATGATTGCATTCTGTTTGGAGATGCTTCATGTGAGGGGGCCAGAGTGGTTCGCGACGTCATTCGGGAATATGAGATGATTTCCGGGTAGAGGGTGAACTATGACAAATCTTTAATTTATTTCGGAGCTAATGTGGGCACAGATGTTAAGGAGGAAATTACCAGCTTATTGGGAGTTCGGGTGGCTTTAAGCCCTGATAAGTATCTAGGTTTACCTATGATATTGGGTCAGAGGAAAACTTAGGCTTTTGCTAATTTCATTGATCAGTTCAGAAAACGAGTCGAAGGGTGGAGTCTACGCTATCTGTCAATGGGAGGCAATGAGGTTTTTATTAAATCGGTTTTGCAGGCAACACCACTTTATGCTATGCAATGTTTCTTTTTTCCAAAATTGTTATGTCAAAAACTTGAAAGCATTATGAACAGATTCTGGTGGTCTAACAATAAAACGCTGAAAGGTATTCATTGGAGTAGTTGGGAAATGCTTTGCAAAACGAAGTACAATGGTGGGATTGGTTTTAAAAATTTGTTTCTGTTTAATAAGGCCTTATTAGCAAAGCAAGTTTGGCGTGTGTTATCTCAGCCTCATTATCTTTTAGCAAGAGTTTTAAAAGCTCGTTATTTTCCGTTTTTAGATATTTTATCAGTGAAAGTTGGTTCTTACCCATCACTTACCTGGAGAAGCATTTTTAGTGCTCGGGAACTGATTGGGGAAGGGATCCTGTGGGGGGTTGGTAAAGGAGATCGCATCTGTAACAGCCCGATTTAGGGGCTAATCAGAATAGTGATCTCGGGGTCACTAATCCGAGATTAGAGAAATTATTTTCATGATATATTATGAGTTAGAACATAATAGCATATGAACATGACAATTTTGGTACTTTAATTTTAGTGATTTCATGTGTGATTTCGAAAAAAGACTAAATCGCATAAAGTGCAAAAGTTCCATTCTACATGCTAAAAGTACCAAATGGCCATGATATGTTAATTGGGGGTCTTTAAAAGGCAATTTAGCCTTTGGAAGAGGCTTGGTCGGCCATAAGAAAGCATGGGAGACAAGATTTTTCAATTAGTGTCAAAGTTAGTAGTAGTAGGTGGACTAAGTTGACTTGTAATAGTAAAATAAGGAGAGAAAAGATATCATCTTTTCCCTATCATCTTCCACCAAAAATTTGCAGCATAGAAGGGGTAGAAACCTTCAAAAATTTCAGCAAGCTCTCATCTACTCAAGTAAGTATTCTAGTGAACTTTTCTTGAAAATAATTATACTTTTGAGACCCCTAAAGCTTAAGCTTTCAAATGAGGGGACTATTGTGCAATGTTGTGAAAGGTTTAGAGTTCTACCATGAGAGCTACCTTAGTTATTTGCTGCACTTTTATGGAAGGACTTGAGTTTTAGTTACTAGATGAACAACTTTTAAAAAGGGTGTTAGCATGAAAACACCAAATAGGACCTTAATGAAAAGGTTATAACTTTTGTAGTAAGTATGTAGAATATTGATTTTTGATGATAGCTTTAAGAGCATTAAATGTTTGCCTAGGCTTGTGGAGGATAAAAATGTGATTAGGATTAATTTTCGAGCCTAGTGGCAAAATGGTCATTTTGCCAAAATCTAGGGGTAAAATAGTAATTTTACCTAAGCATAATTATTGAGATGCATATGTTAATGTAATGATTAAAATGAGCTAATTTGCTATTATAGAGCAAGAGGAGACGAGAATTCGCCTCGATCGGGGAAAGGACAAAATCGTGGACTAAACCGAAGAACTAGCTCATTTTGAAAATGAGGTAAGTTGTGTGTGATTTTTAATACAATATTGTATTAGCGTAATTGAGAATGCTTGATGTCTTATTGATGCATGATAATTCAATAATTTGAGAAGTTTATATGAATGTGATATTAAAGTTCTAATGGACCATGAGGTATACGAAAAATACTATCATCCAATGTGAGTGCTAGTGTAAGACCATGTCTGGGACATGGCATCGGCCATATTATGAGTGCCAGTGTAAGACCATGTTTGGAACATGGCATCGGCGTTGATACGAGTGCCAGTGTAAGACCATGTCTGGGACATAGCATCGGCCACATTATGAGTGCCAGTGTAAAACCATGTTTGGAACATGGCATCAGCGTTGATACGAGTGCCAGTGTAAGACCATGTCTGGGACATGGCATCGGCCACATTATGAGTGCCAGTGTAAGACCATGTTTGGAACATGGCATCGGCGTTGGGACAAGAGCTGGCGTAAGACCATGTTCGGGACATGGCATTGGTATCTAGAGGAGACTTCACGTAAGACCACTTAGAGAATGTGATATTGACCTTATACTTATCGTAGAGATGTGAATGAATACAAGTGTTATTGAATGAGTCATGAGAAATTGGCTCTATATGTGTTACGATAAACGTTAGATATGGGCGATTGTAAGTAAGGATTGTCAAGAGGTCCTGGTTTGTATAAAATTATCTAATACTATGGATGAATTATTCTTTTATGAGGAGTATGATTTCTAATTATTATCATGCAACTTACTAAGCTTATTGCTTACCCCTTTCCATTGCCCTTCTTTCTTATAGTATTACCAAGATAACTCAAGATCGTAGACGCAGGATTCTGAGATCACACTATCAACAACACTTTGGTATAACAATTTTAGACTTGTTTTGAATATGGCATGTATAGGACTTGGGTATTTTGTAAAGTTGTAATTGTTAGTTAAAGTGTTGACCGTAAGGCATTTTGTAAATGATTTCTTGAGCTAGGCAAATATTTCGCAAACTCTTTGTTTTTCAATGAAGATGAAATTAATGAAGTGTAAGCCTCTTTTATTAGTCTTTAGTATTTGGCTAGGTAATGGGCCAAAATTGTCTATGTATGTATGTTTATTGAAGTCAATGAAGTATGTAGTATTGTCTATGAGATGCATTGAATTGAGTTTGAGTTGATTTTGATTTCGTGGTGGCAAATGGCTTGGTAAATAGCCGTTAAGTGCCCACACATCGTTAGACGCGACGGGCGTGTGTCTAGGCGTGTGTGTACCGCACCACCATAATGTTATGGGTCGGATATACCACGGTCATATCCCGCGGCCGCTTGTATGAGCCGTGTATGACACACTGCAGTTAGGACACACGCGTGTTCGTGTCGTGTGGATTTAATCGATGTCGACCACGGTTGGGCAAAGACGGCGTGCTTTGAACGTGGGCAAATTGGCAGAATGCTTGGATTTTTAGGCACGGACTGGGGACATGGGCGTGTGTATCTATACATGGGCGTGTCTAATCATGCACGGCCATGTGAATATAGTCAGTAACTCCCCACGGTTTGTAGACATGGGCGTGTCTAAGGGTACACGGGCGTGTTCTAAGTTACATGGGCGTGTGAACCCTGCTTCAAAGAAAAGCTTTCGATTAAGTTTCGAAAGTTATCGGTTATGTGCCTAAGGCCTTGTAGGCCTGTGAAATGTATGATAAGACTAAGAAAGAGAAGTTTTTATGTCGGAACGAAATTTTTCCACCTATAAGAGAATGTTTAAGTGAATCCAAGTATGGTAATGTCTCGTATCCAGCCCTAGCATCAGTCTCGGGTAAGGGGCATTACATTTAGTGGTATCAGAGCTACAGTTTAGTCGATTCTAGGACTAACGTAGCATAAGTACAAGTCTAGCTATACATGCCATATGTAAGAGTGTCTGAGTAATGATAGTGTGATGGCTCCTGACGTATAAATTGGTGTTTTATGTAGTAAATAGATTCTGATCCTGACCGAACTACAACCGATGATGCTGCGAGTAATGTGCCGGCTCCCGCTCAAGGGACCGCGCCAGCTAATAGTAGACCTGAGACCTTGGGTCAGGGAGATGAGGCTCGAGAAGCTTTTCTCCACATGATGAGCAACTGGTATACTGAGTATACCCGAGTAAATCCTAATGCTCAGCCCCTTCCGCCCCCACCTATCCCTCAACCCGCTCCAATAGCTCCTCAAGTGGTTGAGGTGGGGAGGAGAGAAAAGCCTCCGGTGGATAAGATCTGGAAGCAATGAGCCAAAGAATTTCGGGCGAATAAGGATGATGACTCGGAGAAAGTAGAATTCTGGCTCGAAAATACCATTCGGATATTCGATGAGTTATCCTGCACACCTGAGGAGTGCTTAAAGTGTACAGTATCTCTCCTACGAGATTCAGCCTACCGATGGTAGAGCACCTTGGTGTCGGTGGTACCCAGGGAGAGAGTTAGTTGGGAATTCTTCCAAGAAGAATATCGGAAGAAGTATATCAGCCAAAGATTCATCGACCACAAGAGAAAGGAATTCTTAGAGTTGAAGCAAGGCTGTATGTCAGTAACCGACTACGAACGGGAGTTTGTCAGACTTAGCAAGTATGCACGAGAGTGCGTGTCTACCGAAGCCATCATGTGCAAGAGGTTCGAGGACGGATTAAATGAAGATATCCGCTTGTACGTGGGAGTTCTCGAATTAAAGGAGTTTGTAGTGTTGGTGGATAGGGCCTGTAAAGCCGAAGAGTTGGCTAAAGAGAAGAGAAGAGCAGAATACGAGTCCCGTGACTCGAGGAAGAGACAATTGAACAAGTCTCATCTATCCTCATCCAAGAAAATGAGGGATTTCACTACTCGATCAGTCACTTCTACGGGGTTTTCAACCCGAAATAAGGGCAGGCAATTCTCGGGATCAAAAGGGCAAACTACATCAGTTGCTAGTATGGGCAACGTCCGTCCAAATAGACCGGAGTGCCCTCAGTGTGGCGGGCACCATTTTGGTGAGTACCGAGCTAATGAAAAAGGTTGTTTCAGATGTGGGTCCTTGGACCATTTTATTAGAAACTGCCCCGAGGTAGATGTGAAGGGAAGGCCTCAGAATGCGAGATCGGGAAGTACCCCTAAGGGAAGACCGTTGAAAAATCTGAGGAGTGAGATGGGAAACAAGAATCCACCCAAGGAACGAGCTGCTACAGTTGAGGGTAGAGCACCGGCGAGGACTTATGCCATCCGTGCTCGTGAAGAAGTGTCTTCCCCCGACGTAATCACGGGTATCTTTTCTCTCCATAATACTCGTGTTATAGTTTTAATTGACCCGGGATCTACCCACTCGTACATATGTATGAAACTAGTCTCTAGCATGAGTATGCCTATAGAGTCTACTAAATTCATCATAAGAGTGTCGAATCCCCTAGGTAAGTGCGTGTTGGTTGATAGAGTTTGTAAAGGGCGTCCTTTGATAATTAAGGGTCATTGTTTCCCTGTCGATCTTATGATATTACCGTTTGACGAGTTTGATGTCATTCTCGGGATGGATTGGTTAGTTACTCATAGTGTAATCGTGAATTGTGGGAGGAAGCATATAGAGTTGAGAGATGAAAACGGAAATCTTATTTGTGTTGAGTCAGATAAATTGGATAGTTCACCAATAGTGATATCGACCATGTTAGCTCAGAAATATCTAAGGAAGGGGTATGAGGCTTATCTTGCCTTTGTGTTAAACACTAAAGAGATTGATTCGAAAATTGAGTCAGTACCCATAGTATGTGAATACCTACATGTTTTCCCAGAAGGGTTGCCAGGGCTACCTCCGGAGAAAGAAATTGAATTTGGAATTGATCTAGTTCCGGGTACTGCCCCTATTTCTATTGCTCTGTATAGAATGGCTCCAATCGAACTAAAAGAGCTAAAAGCACAAATGCAAGAATTAATGGATAAGGGTTTTGTGAGGTCGAGTTTTTCCCCATGGGGCGCTCCCGTTCTAATCGTGAAAAAGAAAGATGGTTTCATGAGACTATGTATAGATTATCGACAACTCAACAAGGTGACTGTGAAGAATAAGTATTCGTTGCCGAGAATTGATGATCTATTTGATCAATTGAAAGGGAGCTACAGTATTTTCTAAGATAGATCTGAGGTCAGGGTATTATCAGTTGAGAGTCAAGGAGTCGGACATACTGAAAACCGCGTTTAGAACTAGGTACGGCCACTATGAATTTTTGGTCATACCTTTTGGTCTAACGAATGCCCCCGCTATCTTCATGGATTTGATGAACCGCAATTTTTGACCGTATTTGGATAGATTCGTTGTGGTCTTCATCGATGACATACTGATCTACTCTCGAGATGAGAATAATCATGCTGAGCACTTGAAGATAGTTCTACAAGTTTTAAGAGAGAAACAATTGTATGCTAAATTCAGTAAGAGTGAGTTTTGGCTTAAGGAAGTGGGATTTTTGGGGCATATTGTCTCGGGAGATGGGATAAGAGTCGACCCAAGTAAAATCTCGGCAATTGTTGAATGGAAACCGCCGAGGAGCGTAACTGAAGTAAGGAGTTTCCTAGGCCTAGCAGGCTATTATAGGCGTTTTGTCAAAGGGTTTTCTATGATAGCTACACCAATGACGCAGGCTTCGCAGAAAACATGTAAAGTTATTTGGACGGAAAAGTGTCAACAGAGTTTTGAGAAATTGAAGACACTGTTGACTGAGGCTCCTGTATTAGTGCAACCTGAGCCGGAAAGAGAATTCGTGGTTTACTGATGCGCATCTCTCGAACGGTTTAGGGCTGTGGTACTTATGCAAGAGGGTAAAGTGATTGCATACGCCTCTAGACAACTTGAAGCCGCATTTGAGAAGAACTACCCGATTCATGATTTAGAGTTGGCCGCAATCGTGTTTGCGTTGAAAATTTGGAGGCATCATTTATATGGTTAAAGGTGTCGGATTTTCACCGACCATAAAAGCCTAAAATATTTGATGACCCAGAAGGAATTAAATTTGAGGCAACGAAGATGGCTAGAATTGATTAAAGATTATGAACTAGTAATTGACTATCATCCGGGAAAGGCAAATGTAGTTGCTGACGCTTTGAGCAGAAAATCATTGTTTGCATTAAAAGCTATGAGCACCCAGATGACCTTGTTAGATGATGGTTCCCTATTAGCCGAGTTGAAGGCTAAACCATTGTTCCTCCAAGAGATTTGTGAAGCTCAGAAGGACGATAACAGTTTGCAAGCCAAAAGAGCTTTATGTGAGTCGGGCGTTGAGTCAGACTTTCGAGTAAATCTTGATGGATGTTTGACATTTCGAGATCGGGTCTGTGTACCCAGGAATGATGAGCTTATTCACAAAATTTTGCAGGAAGCTCATAACGGATGTTTGAACGTGCATCCAGGTAGCACAAAGATGTACCAAGATTTGAAGAAATGGTACTGGTGGCTAGGTATGAAGAAAGATATTTCTGAGTTTGTAACAAGATGCCTGATTTGCCAACAAGTGAAGGCTGAACATTAAGTACCTTCAGGTTTACTTCAGCCTATTATGGTTCCTGAGTGGAAGTGGGACCGTATTACTATGGATTTTGTGATGGGCTTACCGTTGACTCCCAAGAAGAAAGATGCAGTTTGGGTAGTGGTCGATAGACTCACTAAGTCGGCCCACTTTATACCAGTGTGAGTCGACTACTCACTCGATAAATTGGCAGACTTGTACATGTCTGAGATAGTGAGACTTCACGGCGTACCGTTGTCAATCATTTCAGATAGGGATCCGAGATTTACGTCACGGTTTTGGAAAAAGCTACAAGAAGCTTTGGGCACGAAATTGAGTTTCAGTACTGCCTTCCATCCCCAAACCGACGGGCAGTCAGAGAGAACAATTCAGATACTAGAAGACATGCTTAGATGTTGTGTTTTGGAATTCCACGGTAGTTGGGAGAAATAGTTACCATTGGTGGAATTTGCCTATAATAACAGTTTTCAGTCAAGTCTGAAGATGGCGCCTTATGAAGCATTGTATGGACGTAAGTTTCGAACTCTCTTGTATTGGTCAGAACTCAGAGAGAGACAGATACACGGGGTTGATTTTATTAAAGAAACTGAAGAGAAAGTAGAAGTGATTCGTAATTGCCTGAAAGCCGCCTCAGATAGACAAAAGTCCTATTCAGATTTAAAGAGGAAAGAGATAGAGTACGAAGTTGGTGATAAAGTGCTCCTAAAAGTATCACCTTGGAGGAAAGTCCTCAGATTTGGATGGAAGGGCAAATTGAGTCCGCGCTTTATCGGACCTTATGAAGTTATCGAAAGGATAGGACTGGTAGCTTATCGGCTAGCTTTGCCGCCTGAGTTAGAAAAGATTCATGACGTCTTCCATGTATCTATGTTGCGCCGATACCGTTCGGACCCTTCACATGTTATAGAGCCGACGAGGTAGAGATACAATCGATTTGACTTATGGTGAAGAACCAATTAAAATATTGGCTCGTGAGGTCAAGCGCTTAAGAAATAAAAGCATAGCCCTAGTGAAAGTCCTATGGCAAAGGCATGGAATAGAAGAGGCTACATGGGAGTCCGAGAAACGATAAGAAACCAATACCCCAACCTTTTCATCGGTAAGATTTTCGAGGACGAAAATCCTTAAGGGAGAATTGTAATGTACCCGATTTAGGGGCTAGTCAGAATAGTGATCTCGGGATCACTAATCCGAGATTCGAGAAATTATTTTCATGATATATTATGAGTTAGAACATAATAGCATATGAACATGACAATTTTGGTACTTTAATTTTAGCGATTTCATGTGTGATTTCGAAAAAGGACTAAATCGCATAAAGTGCGAAAGTTCCATTCTACATGCTAAAAGTACCAAATGGCCATGATATGTTAATTGGGGGTCTTTAAAAGGTAATTTAGCCTTTGGAAGAGGCTTGGTTGGCCATAAGAAAGCATGGGAGACAAGATTTTTCAATTAGTGTCAAAGTTAGTAGTAGTAGGTGGACTAAGTTGACTTGTAATAATAAAATAAGGAGAGAAAAGATATCATCTTTTCCCTATCATCTTCCACCGAAAATTTGTAGCATGGAAGGGGTAGAAACCTTCAAAAATTTCAGCAAGCTCTAATCTACTCAAGTAAGTGTTCTAGTGAACTTTTCTTGAAAATAATTGTACTTTTGAGACCCCTAAAGCTTAAGCTTTCAAATGAGGGGACTATTGTGCAATGTTGTGAAAGGTTTAGAGTTCTACCATGAGAGCTACCTTATTTATTTGCTGCATTTTTATGGAAGGACTTGAGTTTTAGTTACTAGATGAACAACTTTTAAAAAGGGTGTTATCATGAAAACACCAAATAGGACCTTAATGAAAAGGTTATAACTTTTGTAGTAAGTATGTAGAATATTGATTTTTGATGATAGCTTTAAGAGCATTAAATGTTTGCCTAGGCTTGTGGAGGATAAAAATGTGATTAGGATTAATTTTCGAGCCTAGGGGCAAAATGGTCATTTTGCCAAAATCTAGGGGTAAAATAGTAATTTTACCTAAGCATAATTATTGAGATGCTTATGTTAATGTAATGATTAAAATGAGCTAATTTTCTATTATAGAGCAAGTGGAGACGAGAATTCGCCTCGATCGGGGAAAGGACAAAATCGTGGACTAAACCGAAGAACTAGCTCATTTTGAAAACGAGGTAAGTTGTGTGTAATTTTTAATAAAATATTGTATTAGCATAATTGAGAATGCTTGATTTCTTATTGATGCATGATACTTCAATAATTTGAGAAGTTTATATGAATGTGATATTGAAGTTCTAATGGACCATGAGGTATACGAAAAATACTATCATCCAATGTGAGTGCCAGTGTAAGACCATGTCTGGGACATGGCATCGGCCACATTATGAGTGTTAGTGTAAGACCATGTTTGGAACATGGCATCGGCATTGATACGAGTGCCAGTGTAAGACCATGTCTGGGACATGGCATCGGCCACATTATGAGTGCCAGTGTAAGAACATGTTTGGAACATGGCATCGGCGTTGATACGAGTGCCAGTGTAAGACCATGTCTAGGACATGGCATCGACCACATTATGAGTGCCAGTGTAAGACCATGTTTAGAACATGGCATCGGCGTTGATACGAGTGCCAGTGTAAGACCATGTTTGGAACATGGCATCGGCGTTGGGACAAGAGCTGGCGTAAGACCATATCCGGGATATGGCATTAGCACATAGAGGTAATTTCTCTATAAGACCATGTCCGGGACATGGCATTGGTATCTAGAGGAGACTTCACGTAAGACCACTTAGAGAATGTGATATTGACCTTATACTTATCGTAGAGATGTGAATGAATACAAGTGTTATTGAATGAGTCATGAGAATTTGGCTCTATATGTGTTACGATAAACGTTAGATATGGGCGATTGTAAGTAAGGATTGTCAAGAGGTCCTGGTTTGTATAAAATTATCTAATACTATGGATGAATTATTCTTTTATGAGGAGTATGATTTCTAATTATTATCATGCAACTTACTAAGCTTATTGCTTACCCCTTTCCATTGCCCTTCTTTCTTATAGTATTACCAAGATAACTCGAAGATCGTAGACGCAGGGATTCGGAGATCACACTATCAACAACACATGGTATAACAATTTTAGACTTGTTTTGAATATGGAATGTATAGGACTTGGGTATTTTGTCAAGTTGTAATTGTTAGTTAAAGTGTTGACCGTAAGGCATTTTGTAAATGATTTCTTGAGCTAGGCAAATATTTGGCAAACTCTTTGTTTTTCAATGAAGATGAAATTAATGAAGTGTAAGCCTCTTTTATTATTCTTTAGTATTTGGCTAGGTAATGGGCCAAAATTGTCTATGTATGTATGTTTATTGAAGTCAATGAAGTATGTAGTATTGTCTATGAGATGCATTGAATTGAGTTTGAGTTGATTTTGATTTCAGGGTGGCAAATGGCTTGGTAAATAGCCTTTAAGTGCCCACACGGTTAGACGCATGGGCGTGTGTCTAGGCCGTGTGTACCCTGCACCATAATGTTATGGGTCAGGATATACCACGGTCATATCCCACGGCCGTTTGTATGAGCCGTGTATGACACACGATTAGGACACGGGCGTGTTCAGGTCGTGTGGATTTAATTAGTATCGACCATGGTTTGGCAGCACGGGCGTGCTTTGGCCGTGGGAAAATTGGCAAAATGCCTGGGTTTTTAGGCACGGACTGGGGACATGGGCGTGTCTAATCATGCACGGCCGTGTGAATATAGTCAGTAACTCCCCACGGTTTGTAGACTTGGGCGTGTCTAAGGGTACACGGGCGTGTTCTAAGTCACATAGGCGTGTGAACCCTGCTTCAAAGAAAAGCTTTCGATTAAGTTTCGAAAGTTATCGGTTATGTGCCTAAGGCCTTGTAGGCCCATGAAATGTATGATTAGACTAAGAAAGAGAAGTTTTTATGTCGGAATGAAATTTTTCCACCTATAAGAGAATGTTTAAGTGAATCCAAGTATGGTAATGTCTCGTATCCAGCCCTAGCATCAGTCTCGGGTACGGGGCGTTACAGCATCAACATATGGAATGATCCTTGGCTACCTGGAAGAGAGAACAACAGAGTTTTAGATCCGGAGATTAGGCCCACTTGGACAACAGTTAATCAACTCATAGAGACTGAGACTAATACCTGGAATAGGGACCTGGTTCATAATTTAGTTGATGAAAATACAGTAAATCGAATTCTTGCTATCCCTATCTCTGGGAGTAGATCGGAGGACACGATAGTTTGGAAACATGAAGGGTCCGGGGAATACAAAGTGAAAAGTGGATATCGAGCCCTAACTACAACTCTCTTACAGACTACTACACACAGATCCTCTAATGAGGATGATTACAAAGACTTTTACAAAGCTCTTTGGTCGCTGAATGTTCCAGAAAGATAAAAATACACATTTGGAGGGTGTTTAATAATCTGTTGCCCCATTTTAGTAACCTAACGCGAAGAACGTTGTGTGTGGATGTCGTTTGCCCACTATGTAAGGTAGATCTGGAAGACTCAAATCACCTGTTGTGGTATTGCGGCATTCTGCAGTGCGTGTGGTCCTCATTACAGGTTAAGATCCCGTCATTCGAAGCCTCGTTGTGTTGCAAGAAGCGCTTTGCTAGAACGTTCTCTGCAGCAGATGAACAACAAAAATGTATCATTGCAATTTCTTTATGGAGCCTATGGTTTCGACGAAATAAATTGATTCATGAAGGGGTGAAATTTTCCTTGCAAGAAGTGTTGGGGTTTATTCGGGGATATGAACGAGATCTGAATCTAAATCAAGAGAACCTCCGTTCTCCTCTTAGATCTATGGCAAAGGACTTTTGGAGCCCTCCAAACGACGGAGTTATTAAGTTAAACTTCAATGCGTCTTTCCAAAAAGACGATAGATTAGCTACAACTGCAGTTTTAGCCAGAGATTCCACAGGAGAAATTGTAGGGGCAGAAACTTATCTTTGGGAGAATGTTGCTGATGTATTTGTGGCGGAAGCACGAGCTTGTGAAAGGGCATTAATCTTTGCGGCTATGATGGGCTTTCGGCGTTTGATCATGGAAGGAGACTCACTGACAGTCATTAAAAGCATTAAGAAGAAGGGAGAAGATAAATCGGTTCTTAGACCGATTACACAACATATCTGTCAATTGGGTTTGCTTTTTGATGAGGTTTCTTACCTTTTTGCGCCCCGAACGGTTAATGGAGCGGCTCATACCCTGGCGTTGGAAGGTCGGAGAAACAAGTTCTATGGTGGTTGGGTTAATAGAGTGCCAGATTTAGTGATGCTGCTAGCGATGAAGGATCGGTTGGCGTGGAATCGGTGTCCTTAAGGCCCTATTATTCTTCTTTGTACTTGGAGAAGGTTCGATGAATCTCCAGGCTTCTGTTCAAAGCATTCGCTCTTCCCTCCATTTGTTCTTTGACTTTCTAATGGTGAAGGGCGTTTTCGTGGCTGATATTTGGTCTTTGAAACGACGAGGGTGGTTGGCTCAAGAAGTTTTCTCTGATTTGTTTATAGTTCCTAGACGCTCATTTATTGTTTTGTTGCTTGCCAGCTGTTTTTCACTTTGTTTTGTTGAACTGTCTTTTCATGTTGCTGTGTCCCATAGCATTCTATATTTTGTTTTGACTTGAGTCAGCTTCCTAATAAAATCAGCCCGTTTATTTAAAAAAAATTATAAATTAAAATAACCATTTTTAAAATTATTAATTAAAATATAATTATAAATATGTAATGTAAATATCTGATCAATAAATCACTAAGTTCAAAGTTTGAATTCATGTTATCGGCCTTTTATAAAATAATGTAAATATTTATTAATAAAAGTTACTGAAAGTTCTAAAATACATTAATATTATTTTTTAACAAATTAAAATAACTTCGTGAATTTTCTATAACCTATAACATTAGTTAAAAAAATCCCAAAGGGGTAATTGTTTGACACCTGTCCTAAAAAGGACAAAGACGACATTTTCGTTATTGTTTAAAGTGTTAAGGCATTTGCTTCGTGAACTGCCTTTTTTTCTCAATATATTTTAAAAACTTATAGAATTAATTACGATTTAAAATAGGATTAATTATTGTATTGTGGGATTGCAGCGTTATGAAAAGTATTTGATCTAAAACTATTGCTACTAATGATTATAATCATTTTTTTAAGCAGATTTAGAAGACTGGATGATATCAAATTTAAAAAACCAGGTAGATTTTGGTCTTGGAGCATTCAAATGGGGAGTTTTTTTTTGCGGTTACTTGCTGGTTTATTTGGAAGTATAGGAATGCAGTAATATTTCAGGGAAAATATGGTAGCACTGAGATGATAGTAGGACAAGCTGAAACACTCACCATTCACATAAGCAATGTCGCAGTAGCAGAATCGAAAGAAGATTCATCCAGAACTACTGCTAGCATATGGAAGGCACCTTGCTACAGTTGGGTAAAGATTAATTTTGATGGAGCTACTACAGAGAGTGGAAACTGATCAACTGCAGGTGGGGTTTTACATGACTCGCATGGTAATTGGTTAGCAGGATTTCGTTGATTCATTGGGAGAGGTTCTACTTTAATAGTTATGGGTGATCCTCTATGGTCTTCAAATAGCTTGGCAGAAGGAATACACCAAGGTGATAATTGAATCTGACAATAAAAGTGCAATGAATATGCTTACAGATGCTTCACTAGGATCTTATCAACTTTAGTTCGAAGAATAAAGGAGGAATGTAGGCGCAATTGGATTGTCAAAATTCAACATGTCTTCTGTGAAGTGAATAAAGTGGCTGATTACATAGATAAGTTTTATTCTAATAATAAATAAGATCTGGAAATTATTAATTTCCCCATGTTTGATGTTAGGCAACTTCTTTTAGAGGATAAAATGGGGGACTTCCACATAAGAAACATTAGATCTTAAGGCTATTGTAAGCCTTCCTTATCAAAAAAAAGAAAGGATTAACTATCAGTGTAACTTTTATACTTAACAAGCAAAGTTAGAGGTTGGTAAGTATCTTGTAGGGATATAATAAAATATTAAAAATAAATATTTAAAAATAAAAAGATATATGACAATTTTTTAAGAGTGCTTGTGGAATAAAAAAAAAGTACATTATCATAATGCCAAATACTAACCCTTTAAAATATTTATACATGATTGAGTCTTAGTTCAATTGATAGTGTTGTTATTGCAGTAATGAATACATGAGTTAGAGTACACTTAAATGTGTTTTCCTTAGATTTAAAAATTGAGAAGGGATGATGAGCAAAAGTAAACATTGTTATTATAAAAAATTGGATAATTATTCTGTCCACTATCAGTGGAGTAAGAAAACTTCACAAGTGGGTTTAATATTATGCAAAGTATATTTCACTGGCAATATATAGAATGATAATCTTTAAAAAAAATAAGGAAATTATTTGGTACACGGTAAGCGAAATTTTTAGACTTCACAAATAAAGTCAAGAGGTTGAGGAGTGTCCTATAAAGATATAGTAAAATATTAAAATATATATATTTTTTAAAAAAGAGGCACTTATCAATTTTTCAAAAATACTTGTAAAATAAAATAAAAATACACTGTTAATATATCAAATACTAATCTGAAAAATATTATATATATTATCAATCTAATAAATATTAATAACACTTTAAACAAAAAAAAAAGTAAATATTAATAACAAAACAATAGATTCAAAACTATTGAATATCCCTTAATTTAATCCACTTTAATTTTAATGTTTACATTTATTATTCTTTACCTCTTATAAATAAAATATATAGCTTAAATTTTATTTTTAAAGATGTTTGCAAACATTAATATATTTTGAATCTAGAATGCTCAAAAAAATAATTTTTAAACATTAAAATTAAAATATCACTTTATCAATAATATTAAAACGAAATTGTTTTACAAAATGTTCTAAAATAAGTTTTCTATAGACATTTTTAAAAATGTTTAAAAATTTAAAAGTTGAATTCTAAACTATTTTATATTTATTGATAAAAATAGAAAAAGTAAATACAATGTAAAAAATAATTGATGAAAAGTTTTGTGCTTTTAATAAATAAAACGTTTTGAAATAACTTTTCATCAGTCACAGAAATCATATGTTATTAAAATCAGAATCTGAAAAAGCGTTTAATGGAAACGTAAAGCATTTGTATCCTCCTATCTTAAAATCTTCCGTTCTCACCCTATCAGCTGGGAAGTATGAAGGGAATACTGGCCTGGTAGCTTTTTACTGGATGTACTTAAATACCCTTAATTTTTTGTCAAAAAGGCATCCATATCCTATTTATGAACCCATACGATTCTGACACCTCATTGGTGTCAATTAGGCGCAAAAAAATGCTTTTACGAAAGTTTCAAAGTGGAAAGTTGGGAGAGATGACCGGCTAAGTGAGTAAAAGGAGGGGATATGACTCGTAGTGCCGGTGAAAGCGCGTGAAGGGAATTGAACTTGGGATTTACTAGGAGGAATGGAATCCCAATGGCCTCTCAAGTTTACTAAGGGCGGACTCCAAAGGCCTTTTGTCAAATTTGGTTGAATTGTGGATTCAAATCACAAGAGGCAGAAAAGAAAAAAAAAACATGGAGCAACAAAAAAAAAAAAATAATTATTTTAAAGAGGATTGCATCTTTCTTGTATCAAAACAAAATAAAAAAAACCATTAAAGTAATTTTAATTTTTTTATAAATAAAATAGATGGAGAAAGAATTGTTTGGATTAAACTCAAATTCTCATGCCTCAAAATTAATATTCTTATCATTAGATCAATATGATGTTGGCAACAATTTTTTTTATAATAACGTAATTTTAATTTTATTTATTTAAATTTTGTAATTTTTTTTCTCTTTTAATTTTTGAATTTAGATTATGTAATAGTTAACATGATATTTTGAGATTATCACACATCAAGTTATCATCTAAGTTTAGGTATTAAAAGGAATCTAATTGACAAGTTCAAATACAGTGGAACCAAAAATTGTAAGGCATAATGACTTATTTAGGCATTTTAACTTTACAAAAAAGTAATTTTAGCTATCTATTTAATTTTTCGTCTCTTTTAGTTCTTGAACTTATATTGTCAAGCCACCTCAAAATTGATGGAAAAATTAACATCTCTTATGTTACGTTAACAATTAAATAATTTTTTAAAAAATGAAAAAAATATATTTTTTATATTTTTAATTAGTTTTAATAATTTTTAATTATTTAAAATAATTTTTATATTTTTTTAATTTTTAAAAATTTTAAAAAATTAATTAATTATTAGATGTGGCATCCATGTGGCACAATTCACGTGTATGCCACATCAGGAACGTTAATTGAATTAACTTTTTCATTTATTTTGGGGTGATTTGATAAACAACATAAGTTTAATGGCTAAAAGAGATGAAAAATTAAATAAAAAAAAACTAAAATGATTTTTTTTGTAAAGTTAAAAGGTCAAATAAATCCTTATACCAAAATACAAATATCAAAATAAACCTAATTACCAAAAATATAAATATCAAAATAAAGAATAAGCTCCATCCTAAAAAAAATGTAAATTAAAGAAAAAATATTTTAAGCTTTTATTCCTCTTAGGTTTGCAATTTATCCAAAAAAGTATATTCTACATGTTTTTGGCAAATGGAATTATTCCTCCATCCTTGAAAGCTAATTGGAATACTTTTATTAGATTTTAAAAAAAAAATTAGATGAATTTCTATTCTTATGTTTAAAGGAAATATTTCAAATATTAGCAATCTAAAACTAAAAAAAGGGCTAAAATTTGTATGCATTCACCCATCCATTTTAATAATAAAATAAATCTAATTTAATAGAAAATTGAGAAATTTTAAGTAATACTACTTGTTCAGATGTTATTTATAATAAATAAATAAATACTACACCTTTAAGTTCAATAAAAAATAATGTAGTATTTTTAAAAGGGTAAACTATTAAAATAGTCACTTTTGTTTGCCTCAAGTTACATTTTAGTCACTTATGTTTGAAATGTTAAGTTTTAGTCACTTACGTTATCGTGCTATAACATTTTAGTCACTGAGCGTTAATTACCGTTAATGGTGTAACTGTAAGCTAACGTGGCACGTTAAATCATCATTTCAAACGAAAATTTTAGGTTAAACAATTGGACCCTATATTTTTTTTTTCCTTTTGAGCAATTTAATTTTTTTATTTTATGTTCTTTAAAGTTTCCCTTTTTTTCTGTAATTTCAATTCTCTTCTCCTTCTCCCTCTGTTTTCCTCCATTCATTTCTTTTAACATAGTTTTTTTATGTTTTCCATTTGTTAAAACTAGTCCCTATATTTTTATTTTTTTGAACAATTTAATTTTTTATTTTTATTTCTTTATTTTCCTTTTCTTCTTCCCCTTTACTTTTCTCTCTTCTCATATTCTTCACTGTAGAAACATAATCTTTACCCAACAAATAAATCAAGTCATTGTTTCTTTCACATGATTCCTAAATTGAATTTCACTAAAAACCAAATATCAATCATTTTTAATCAAATCTCGATTTGAATATAACCTAATTTTAAAAGTAAAATTGGATCTAACTAATCAATACAAAAAATCATATCCTTAATTAAATCTAAACATAAATTGAATTTTTATATTCAAAACAATTTTTGTTCGTTTCCAAACTTTTACAGAATCGTGTAGATTATTTTTTTCCCTTTCTTTTATTTTCTGACGAATAAAATTAAGCAAACGATAAAATTGATCTAAACCTTCTTGGATATTCCCAAGCAAGTTTGATTGGAAGCCGAGTATGGATGAACCGAAGAGAGAAATGGAGCATGGAACCAAACTGGTTTGGGTAAAGTTGAAGGTAAGTTTCATATGGTGGTCGTTTTAGTCATTGAGAGTGTAGAGCTCATTTGAAGAATATGTGAAATAACGTAGTTTCGAGAGGGCATGAACATTGTAAGTAAGATAGATAAGGTGGTCATGGGGGTTGGTTAGGAGGTTGAGCGAACGGGTTTGGGAAACTTTATTAGGGTGGGTTGCCATAAGTCATGACTAATGAGGTCTTTGAGAGATCCAAATTGGTTCGTTAAAGCGATGATGGATGATGATAGTTTGTAATTTTGGGGTGAGAATATGTGAAGCAAGTTTTATTTTGGTTTCAGCTTTCGCCTTTTCTTTTTTCATAAACATAAAAAAGTTTTAACAAATGGAAAACATAGAAAAACTGCGTTAAAAGAGATGAAGAAGGGAGGAAAACAGAGGGAGAAGTAGAAGAGAATGAAAAAAAATGAAAAAAAGGAATGTTAAAAGAACATAAAAGAAGAAAATTTAAATTGCTCAAAATGAAAAAATATGGGAACTAATTGTATAATTTAACTTAATTTTTTATTGGAATGATGATTTAACGTGCCACGTCAGCTTATCGTTATACCGTTAACGACAATTAATAGCTCAGTGACTAAAATGTTACAACATATTAATGTAAGTGACTAAAATGTAACATTTTAAATATAAGTAATTAACATGTAACATGAGGTAAACAAAAATGACTATTTTAATAGTTTACGCTTTTTAAAAATTATTGCAAATAAATTTTTGGTTGGGTTGACAAATGCTAAAATCATGAGATTTTGAGTTTAGAATTGAGTAACATTATGAAAATCATGTGCAAACTAGTTAATTTAATTTAAGGTATATTTGATAAATCATTGACAATTTTTATTTTATTGAAAATGAAAAATTTTAACATTTAATATTTTAAAGGCATAATGACTTTTGGGCCTCCAACTTTACAAAAAAGTCATTTTAGCTCTCTATTTAATTTTTCGTCTCTTTATTAATATGACATCCACATGGTAGTTTACGTGTATGTCACGTTAGCAATTAATTCATTTTTTTAAAAGTTTTAAAAAAAATTAAAAATATATTTTTTATAAATTTTATATGTTTTTAATATTTTAAAAATAATTTTACATTTTTATGAATTTTTTAAAATTTAAAAAATTAATTAATTGCTATCGTGGCATCCACGTGTCAACAAAGTTAACAAACGTTAACTTTCCATTCATTTTGGGGTAATTTGACAAAAACTGCAAGTTTAAGGGTTGAAAGAGGTGAAAAATTAAATGGATGACTAAAATGATTTTTTTTTGTCCATTTTGGGAAAATTTGACGAACATCGCATGATTAATGGCTAAAAGGGACGAAAAATTAAATGAATGGTTAAAATAACTTTTTCTATAAAGTTTGAGTGTCAAATAAGTCATTACTTATTTTAAATGTTTTTGATGATAATTTTATTTTATTTTACCTAATATAAAACTCAACAAGAAATGTTGAATAAGATAAGTAGGTAGATAGCTACTTAATCACTTAATGTAGAAAATATTAAGTTGATTTTATTTTATTAAATAATTTTTTTTAAAATGAAATATTCAAATTATCATATTTATCTTTTATCGAAAACTATCCCAAAAAATAAAATATTATATATAAGATTAATAATAAATAATTTTCTAAAATTAATATTACTTTTATAAAAAATATATATATTCAGTACTTATATTTACTAATTTATCTAATAATATAAATTCAACATTTATAAAATATAGTAGTAAAAAATCAATACTTATTTTTTAGCATTTAAAAATTTAATTTATCGAACTTATAATTAAAAATCAATACTTAGTTTGAAATGTATAAGAATTGATTTTAATAGGAAGTCTTGATATAATTAATTAGTTGTATTTTAAAAAAAAATCTCAAATGAAAGTAATATATAATATAAATAGTTTTTTACTCGTGCATGTACAAGTTTATTTGTATGTATTAATTAAATTTATTTTATAAGTTTGTATAACTTCTATGATTTATAAATAAGTTTGAATTATTTATAATTTTTTATATATTTTGAATTCGATATTTTATTTGATAAAAATAATGTATGGTGTATACAATTTCCTAGATTAAACAAATATGAAAAAATGCTTATAAAATTTATTTTTAATTTTATTTATGAAATTTATTTATAATAAATGTTTTATTTTTTAAAGTGCTTTCAATTGTGTTTCATTTTTTAGAAACCTGTTTTTAATTATTTTAAAGTCTAATTTTATTAATCTATTTTGAAAATATATCATTTACATATTTTAAAATTTAAATTCACTTATGCTGCTAAAAAGATTAAATTATTTTTAAAACTTGTTTAGATTCTTTAAATTTTTTAATGCATATTTTTTACTATTATATAAGAAAATTTAATAATGTTTTTTTTAAAAGTTACTAATTTTTAACATTAATTTTCGAAAAAAATCATTTATGTTTTTAAAAAAGTTTATAAATTTTAATATTACTTATAATAGTTAACGAAAATAAATACTATTATATTAAACATTCCTTTGAAAAGATAAAACTATAATAATGATTTTTTATTTTTATTTATTTTTAAAATTACTTTAATTAAATTTAAAAAAATTAAATACTTAAATTATCACTTTATGAATTGAATATAATAATAAAATTGATGCACAGATTTGAAAAATACAGAAAATAGATACAAGAATTCAATGGAATAAATTTTAAAATCGTGTGTAAAATAAATCAATTAAAAATAACATAAGGGGTTTAAAATTTAATTTAACCCTATTTTATATAAAAATTTACATGAACTTAAAGTATACCTTAAATATTAATTTATACAAAAAAATAGCATTAAAATTTTTTTAAGAGAAAATTGAGGAGAAATATAACTTAAATTTGTTCCAAACTAAAAGGAAAATTCTAAAAGGAAAATAGAAATATTAATAAAAAAAATTCATACCATGAAATATTAATAAAGAAATAGCGTAGTAAAAGTAATACAGAGCAATAAAAATATGAATCTAATTGAGGGGAAAAAAAGTTAAAAGAAAGATTTACAATAAAACTGTTAAAATCAAGCGTCAATAATGACAATATAGAATGACCGCAAAGCAGAAATAAAAGAAAAATAAAACACACAGATTTTACGTGAAAATTTAAAAAAAAAAAAAATCACGGGAAGAGGAGCAAAAACTCACTAATGTTGAAAACTGAATGATACAATAGGAGTTTTGACTACATCTATTTAAAGGTTGAAAAAACTTATTCTAATCAATGTCAAATAGAAGAAGTGTAGTTCTATACATTAAGCCTACACAGATCCCCTAATTTTACCACTGTATTTTCTTTAACAGAAATTTGGGTCACAGAACTCTAATAAAAACTAATTAATATAAGTTATTTATATAATATAAGTATATGTACCAAAAAATAAATTATTTACATAATATAATAACTAAGATAATAGATATATATTATCTTTATCTCTATATTTTTTTGCTGTTTTTAAATTTAATTTGAAAATTATTTGATTTTTAGATTTTTATTTTGAAATTTTACTAAATATTTAAAGATTAAGTAGATGGGATTCCATATGAAAAAATTTAAAATGTTGGATGTTATATTCTATTTGAAAATTTTTAGTTTTAAATGAATAAATGAATATACATTTTATTATCTTGTGTTAATTAGATAAATAGTTAGTTAGGTAAATGAAAATTTATTTTTAAATTAAATTTTATATTTTTATTTTAAGATAATTTTTTAATGAAACCTTTTTAGTTTTAAATTTAAGTTTTAAAATAAATATTTTTAATATAATTTGAAATTAAATAATTTTTTTATATTTTTAATTTGAAAATTCCCTGAATATTTAAAAGTTTAAGTAATTAGATAAGATTTTCAAATGTAAAAGTTTTAAGTATTAGATATTATGTTTTATTTCAATAAAATAAAATAAATTGAATAAATAAATATAATTTTTCTTACCCTATGTTAATTAGAAAAATAGAAATTTAAATAAATTTTATTTGTTTAATTATTTATTATCTATAAAAATTTGTTAAGTGTATATTTTAAAAATTTTATATTTAAGATAAATAGTTAATTAAATAAAAAAATCTGAAAAAATTATTTATCCACTTAATTTAACTCATATAATAAATCATTTATTGAATTATCTTTTAAAAAGGAAAAACTATAAAAAATTGAATAAAAATATATATAAATATACCACTTGTCATAATATTATTCTTCTGTACTTCGTGTTGTATATATATATATATATATATATATTATATGATATACTGATTTTTAAAAATGAATTAAGTTTTCAAGAGAAGACTCTCGAATAATTAAAATGGCCTTAATTAAGGTTGTAGACAAATTTGGGACCAAGTCTTTGTCCGTCTCCATATTTCATTTTCAAGTTCCTATGAAATGGACATGAAGGAGCATTGGTTCTAATTTTGACAAATAGAAAGCAACTTTGCATGTATTATATGCAATAAAGATAAGAATATATGGTCCCAATTTGTGGAGATTTGGGCATGTGGGTATGAGATTGCACCCTTTTTAACTTCTTCTAAATCTTTCCCTTTTTTATATTTGGACGGACTCTTCTTAAGGTTTCCATCAATCAACTACTAGTCTTGAGACTTTCTTTAATAGTTAATGTGTCTTTTATTTTTTCACATAATAATTTATTCCACACTTCAATTTTATAAAAAAAATTCATTTTAGTATTCCATTTACTTTTCGTCTCTTTTTAACTTTTGAACTTGTTTTATTTGTCAAATTATCCTAAAATAGATGGAAAAGTTAACATTTTCTAACTTTGTTGACGACATGGTAATCCACATGTATGCCACGTTAAGAAATAATTATTTTTTTAAATATAAAAATGTTGGGGATAATCATGTGTAAGCAACATACAAGAATAATAATGAAGAAATTGAAAAGATTGAACCTACAAATTTTATGTGGAAAAACTCCTCCGAATAGGATAAAAAACCACAGGCCAAAGGAGATTTCACTAATAAGAGAAAAATACAAGATGGAGAGAGTCAAAACAAAGAAAACCCCTTCAAACTGAAATACAAAATTCTCTCTTGATTGTGTTATTTTCTGTATATAAACCTAGGGTAACTATAACCCTTTTATAGGTTGAAATTCGTAGCTTTTACAACTAGAATTGTAACCTTTCAAACCCGACCTAGACGTTATGGTTGAATCGTGAAAGTCACATTGGACACCTAAGCGTTGATCCTACTCTATCGATAGTCGAAACCTCCGAAACACTCTCTTTTAATAAAACTACGGTTATCTTTGTTAATTTTGGGAAAATGTTCATTTAATTAAATCAACCTTTATTAAGTCAAGTTAGCAGAACTAGCGTGATTTTTAGAAAACATTGCATGACATTGCCTTAGAAGGAAAACATTTTGTTTATCTTGTTTGCAACGGTAAAACGAATAAAATTCCCAATTATTAATTTAGCCGAGTGACATGCTCAATCCAATTTTAACATATAATTAAAATTCAATCCCAAATATGAAAACCATGCATGCATGAAAACTCTAAAACAAAAACAATCCCAAACCACATTTCAAATAATTTTACAGTCCAAAACCCAAATAATACTAGGAATTTTAACTAGAAATAAAATAAAAATAATAGTGTGAAAACGAATCCAAAGTTCGCCGTACGCCTGCAAACCAAATCCGATCTTAATTTCGTTCATTACCTGAGAAGTTGAAGTAATAGGGTGAGCTTAACAAGCTTAGTGTGAGTCTAAACAATCAAGCATATTACACATTCAATCATTATCTCATAGAACCAAATAACACAATCAAACATCAATATCAACATTCTTATGTAACATGATCATGATATAATGCACATGTAAGTTTCTACCCAAACCATCCGCTACACACCACAAGTTCCCCAAAACCTGTCTGCCAAACTCCAACGTATGTGAACAAAGCTCGATGTGGTAGAAACCACCATATAACATAAATGCAAAAAATCTACCGAATAACATATAATGCGATAAAATCGCCAATCCCCTCGGCACTCCAAGTGCAGTGCACCGACTACATATAAATGCAGACTTAATATGCCGCCAGTACTCCATGGAACTCCTCCGTCTACATATAAAATAACCCACCCCAATGCACATGCAATATGTCATACAATCTCATACATAGCCATAAATAAATACTTTTACATTTAATTGGCATTTTCAACATATGCCCTCAATTATCAAATACTTTCAGTAAATGAAAATAATATTCCAACTCTCAATTTACCAATAACATGGTATCATTCAACAAATCACAATTTCATGTTTATTTACAACTTTTCTTTGTGTGCATGTATAGCAGTCTTTCGAACATATCATAACAAATCACTTGTACGGATATATCATGCATAAGCCTTATTTCATTCATAATCATGCTATACATACAACCCAAACATATATAAAATTAACCAAGCATTCATGACAATGTCAATCATTCAGTCAAACTAACAACAATGCTACCATGCCAAATAGGTAGGGCTCGAAACGTACCTGATTCGACCATTTACAAATTTAATTTCTCAGCTATTAAGCCAAGTCCAATTAGCAAGCTAAAAAATCAATTAAATCATAATAATTATTATTACTGAACAAGTTATTGAGTTTAGGTCCCATACCTTATTTACACTCTTTTGCAGCACACTAGCGAATCTTGCGGTTTTTTTAATAAACTTTAAAATGGACCTAAATTAAATTAAATTAAAAAAAATCATATATAACTCAATTAACACACCTCTTAAACAACCCCTAAACACCCACTTATGAGTTCAATCCAATCGTCACAATCACAACTATTTTTCAAATCCAAACTAGTTAGATTTCTTACATTGATTTGAGGTGAATCGTATCCGCGAACGTTTTTTAGCTTTACTATTGATTTGGGGTGTTTAAGTCGGCACCTAACACAATTAATTAATGAAAAATTAGTCACTAATATATGATTAAAAATTCCTTATTTGATCAATTAACAACTTTTCCCAATATCTAAACTGAATCTATTCACTAGTTTACAATTACCCACACTTACGCTTCCCGAATTGTCAAATTTGAAGTGTCAATTGATCAAGATCAAATTTCCCTAACCACTTTTGGAATCGATTAAAAAGCTGGAAAAATACCCAGTAAATCTTTAAAAATCCCCCAAATTCCAAATCTTGAAATTTATGTTTTTATTGAACAAGATTTAACAAGAAATTGAGAGAAAAAAAATCTTACACAAGCTAGATGCTATGGGTGTAATGACACTTCTTGGCAATGATAAGAATTGATCTTGAAGGTTCAAGATTTTAGATTTGGGATGAATAAATTAGGGAAAAATGGCAGCAATAATTTTGTGGCAAAAATAAAAGAAAAACGATGATAAAACTAGGTGTTATGGGCGACGGCAACAATGGAGGAAGAAAGAAAAAATTGAAAATCAAGGAAGAGAGGAGAGGAGAGGGACAGCTAAGGTGGGGGAAAAATACAAGCTGATTAATTTGTATAAAAATAATATTTATACCTAGGTTAAAAAAGGGCATGGACGACACACTCTAAAAAAAAAAAGAAGGGATTTTGCAAAAAATTAATTATTTTGCAAGGGAAAGGATTCGAACTTGGGACCTCATTAAATTTCATGCTTTTACATTTAACAACTAACCACTTAGCTAACTCCTTATTTTTTATATAATTCTACATTCTCATTAAGCTAAAATTTGAGATGTTACAAGAATATCCCTAGATTAATCAGAGTTTAAGTGGGAGAACAAATCAGAATTTAACTGAAAGAAGGAAATTGAGAAACTTGTGGAACACGTTGGCATGTCGTGACATGGCATTCCATGTCTTCGTGAAGAAGAGGCGTCACATTGTCGGGATGGTTATCTCAAGCTAGTGAAGGAATCGATCGAGCAAATATAATTAAGGCACAAATAAATTATAATTAAGTTTCAGCTGTTCACCTATTAATTATAACATTATTTAGTCACAAAGTTATTCCACTAAAGTATCTGGATTGAGCTCTCCCTTAATATATACCATTACGAAAGTTAATCAATAAGTACTCGTCCAAGGACCTTCTCATAAGTGTGTTATCCTTATAGGATATCCTTAATCTATTTGGGATAAATCTGTTATCCCAATATGATCATATTTTATCTCATGGTAAACATTATATCTTCCTCCATGAAAAATCAATTACTATAAAATAGTAATTAAATCGTTTATCACAAAGACAAAATGACCTTTGGCCGCATTTACTTTCATCTATCATGTAATGTCGATGAAAGTACATCATTTACCTTTCATTGGGCTATGAATTCCACTATTGTGGAATGATGCTACATACTACAAAAGTCGTATACCAAGCGTACTAGTTATCAGTTTCTTATCTATTTGAACTCAAGCTTTCATTTACATCAAAGTATACAAGTCGCACATACATAGTCCATCATCCAGTCAAGATTAAGGTACGTCACACTATGAAATTCACAAGTGAATAAATCCACAAACGGATAAATGACCTATTCTACTTGGGTCTTGTCTCATGTACTATCAGTCTTGTAACACCCCTAACCCATCTCTGTCATCAGATTAGGGTTACGAAGCATTAGTGAAAAATAAAAAAACATTTATCATTATAACATTTAATAAATTAGTCTTAATCAGAATCACATCAAACATATGCATTTGGTCCCTAAATCGAGCACACGGCCATGTGAAAGCCTGTGTGATCCAAAAATTGACACTATGTAACGACCCGATACTCGAGTCCGAAACTGAGACTGGATACGAGACATTACTATACTTGAACTTACTAAAACATGTACTTTCGGGCTGTAAAATTTCGTTTTGAATTAGAACTTCTCTTTCTTAGTCAAATCATACATTTCATAGGCCTACGAGGCCTTAAACTCACGTCCGGAAACTTTCAGAGTTCAACCGGAAACTTTTACTCACTTTGTAAACTTTTCCTCAAAACAGGGGTCACACGCCCGTGTGACTTGGGACACGACCGTGTACCCCTAAGACATGCCCGTGTCTTCCACCCGTGGTCGACACTGACTAATTTCACACAGCCTTGACACGCCCGTGGCCCTGGCCCGTGTGCCAAACCTTGGCATTCTGACTTATCCACACGGTCCATACACACGCCCGTGTGCTTCAGCCGTGTGGCGATTCAAATTCCAAGTGCAAGGTGCATTCTTCACACGGCCTGGGCACACGCCCATGTTCTAGCCGTGCCTCCCACACGGTCTAGACACATGCCCGTGTCTCTACTCCTGTGGGAGATTAGAAGGCTATCTACCAGGCCTTTTTTCCACTCTGAAATTAAGATCAATTTAATACCCTATTCAACAACTCAAGTACTACATGAAAACATGAACAATGATGCATAATCATCAACATTGGTATAAATAAACTTGGTAAATATTGGCCAATCTCTTTAGCCATATACAAAAGAATACTAAACTTGATAGTCAACACTTTGGCTCTTCTTAAAACATAACTCAAAATGAAATGCTTTCTATACATGCCATACTTAATATAAACAACTTGGCTATACCAAAATAGTGATTGATAGTGTGCTCCGAGCTCCGACGTCAATGATCCACGAGTTAGCTTGGCGGGACTACATGGAAAGAAAGAATTAAAGACGTAAGCATTTAGCTTAGTAAGTTTGCATGTTGTGCATATAGCAACATATTTGCTTAACATAACTTATTCATCATAAATAAAGGCATTGCCGAACTCATATGCTTGAGCTCACTTACTCTTAATAATTCTTACATATCTCATGGTACTTACTAGTCTCATGCTTGTAAGGTAAACAAGGTACCTATATCACTTAATCACATAGATTAGCATAATTTGCTATGGTAAGCATAATCTTAACTTCATCATTCATAACATGAATAATACTTTTAGTTAAATTTAACTAGCATATTTTGATGATAGCTTTACTTGCTTAACTTTCTTGCTTTCTCATTTATTCTTTACTCTTTTGCCCGATGAATTACTATGAATAACTGAGGATACTAAATCTCATCTCATATATATCTCGATGCCAAAGCCATATCCTAGATATGGTCTTACATAGGATCTCTCAACTTGGTATCAATGCCATGTCTTGACTTGGACTTACACGAAGTCTTCCTTGTGCGTTCCCTTGGGAACTTACTATTTCCATGTCTTGACATGGTCTTACTTGGTATCTTTACTCATGAACTGGTCAATGCCGAGCCTTGGCTTGGGCTTACATGAAATGTTCCTTGTTACTCACCAATGCCATGCCTTGGCTTGGACTTACATGGGATCTCTATCTCATGATAGCTTTTCAATGCCAAGACTTGTCTTAGACTTACATGACATCTTTGCTTGGAGACTCACCAATGCCATGCCTTGGCTTGGGCTTATATGAGTCTTCATCTCATAATAACTCTTTAATGCTAAGACTTGTCTTGGTCTTACATGATAACTTGCTTGATTGCCGATGCCTTGCCTTGGCTTGGTCTTATACGGGCTTTCTTGTCTCATGTGATAGATCGAGTATCCTAAGTAATTCAACCTCAATCGGGACTTTCTCATGCTTAATCTCATTGGGTTCTTTGTTTAACATAGCATTAAAAAAATCTCATGGAATTAAGATATATTCAACATCATACTAAGCAATTCAATGATATTAATCATAAAGCTTAGAAATCATACAAACTTACCTCAATATACAAAATGTATGTAGATATGCAATTTAGTCCTCGACTTTGTTCTTGCCTCGGTTTCGATCCGGGCTTCGTTTTTCTTGATCTATAATAATAATTTAGCTCACTTAATACTCATATTGACTAAATTGATTCATAACTCATACTTTGGAAAAATTACCATTTTGCCTCTAAACTTTCTCATAATTACACTTTTACCCCTAGGCTCGTAAAGTGATTTTTATTCAACTTTCATGAACTTCATGCTTAGCTGATTCATTCTCTCAACTATAGCAACAATCAATTCCCACTATTTCTATTATGTATGACCAATTTCATAACTATTACAAATTAGTCCATACTAACATTTTTCATGAAATTCACTTAGGAAAAGATGTTTATCTGATGTGAGCTCGCTCCACAATCTAGGTGCCGAATCCTTGGAGCTGCCCTCGGGTCCAATTACTCGAGCCCGTGCCAAGAAATTTCAAGAGGCCGTCACAAGCTTCATTGCTCGAGTGTGGGAAGATGGTTTAGTCGAACATAAAGTGCCCAGCTCAACTAGCTTGATTCGCACCTTCTTACAAGCTGATCTAGCTCGTGATAGCTCAATTAGGCTCAATTCGACATCCAACTAGCTCAATAAGCTGATTGCATTTATTTTAAATAAATTGAAGTAGTTTAGTTAGTTAAAATCAGCTCAAGTTAATTAATTAAATAAATCTGGACATTTTAATTATTAAGTATTAAATATATTTTATATGTGTTATTAATATGTCCCTAATTTAGACATGAATTAATTATGTCTAGCTTTAGGACATGATTTTAATGTGCCTGGTTCTTTTAGACGAATTTAATGGCTGATTATTAAGCCGAAATTAATATGCCTTTAACTTTGTCTTAATTGGCTGCCATTTATTTTGTCCAGCCAAATTTATTGCAGCCACTAAAGTGTTTGTTTTGTTTCATGAACAACAGCAACAATTAAGAGCATGCTGGCCAAATTTAAGAAGGTGTTGGCACATGCTTGGACGACAGCAATCAATAAGCTGCTGCTTGCTTCGTGAATGTAAAAGGGGCAGCATTAAAGGAGCCGAATTAAAGGCATTGTTGGGCTGGAATTCTTCATGCATGGAACACCATTTATGGAGATGTTGGAGCTTGGTTGAAACGACAATAAAGACATTTTCCAGCATGAATGGACAAATTTAATGCATTAATGTGCAGCATGTTTTGTTAGCCGAATTTAATGATTTGTTGGGCAAGCATGAACGCCATTTAATGGCTGCTGGTGCCTTTTCGTGAACATAAAGGGACAAGGCTACTGGTACACTTCAAGAACATCAATGGAGCTACCGTTTGAGCTTTCCCAAGGGACCAAATCGTGGAGTGCAAGGGCCATTAGCTATCACATTAATTTCGGTAACTTTTTGAGCTAGAAGGCTACCTATATTCGGCCAAGAGGCATACTTCTTTAAAAGGAGGCCGTTTATCTTCTCCAAGGTAGCATTTAAACCCATTTAAAGACAAAGTTGAATGGAGACATACCCCAACCAAGTTCAGCCGAATTTCCTTATTCTAGAAGCAAGAACATTCAGATTTTTAATTAAATTTCTTCTAGAATATGTGTTAGGAAATTACTAGGAAGTTTCCTAGGAAATACTTAAGAGTTAAGGGGCTGGAAGAGGCCATTCGGCTAGCCTTTGTTCAGCCTATAAAAAGGCTATGTAATTATCATTTGAGGGCAATGAACATTTTTATAACTCCGATATATTGGGAGGTTGTTTTCAACTCTCAATTCTCTCCAAAGACTTGTTGACTTATCAAGCATCTACTTGTGGCGTCATCCTTGTCTTTGTTTATCAAACTTATCACTTTGTAACCCCAAAGTGTGGCGTTCATTATACCGAGCTTCCTATCACCTATTGATAGTGGGTCGAGGTTCCATCTTTTACCATAACCTTCCACCGAACCCTTAACCAATCTAAGTGGTCACTTAAGACTCGGGTTAATACATCCCATTGTATTAGTTCGGCTTGAACCTTAATTCATTTATATATTCATCTTTTCCTACTTTTCCATACATCCACAAACCCTTTTTAGCCTAATCTCCATTCTTTCTTAACTCTTTTCTCGAAAGCCTAACTTACTCTAATTTACGATCGGGCACATAATACGACTCGAACCTTCAACGTACCGAGGCTGTATCAAGTTGGTATCAGAGCTAGTTAAATTCGAGTAAGTATCGACGTTCTTGGAAGTTTCAGAATCATTTTATAAAAAAAAAAATCAAAAGTCATATTTTGTATACAAGTCTTGAATTAGAAGTATTTTAAAAAAAAGAATATAAGAATTAAAAAGAAAAAGAAAGTGTTCAGTTGTTTCGATCTTCTTTCATTCTATTTTCCCGATCATTTCACTAAACCTCCCCACACTCAAACCCGATTACCAATTCTTATTTGATAACCTACCCTTGTCCCGACAAAAGTCTCCTACTAATCCACATCAAATTTGTAAGCCGACCCCAAAGTAGTGCTGATTCGTCAATTTAGTTTGCGGAGAACTTTGAGAGGCGAAGACCGAGTGGAAAAAGGAAAGAGAGTTGGTGAGATTATTAGAGAGAAATAAAAGCCAAAAATTGAGTGAATTTCTTTGCGAGTGATCTGTGAGTTTTGTAAGTGTGTTTAAAATTTCTTTTCATGTCTGAAAGTCCCAATAGACGTCAAATAGATGGAGTTGGGTTGCGTCCCATTCGCAACGTTGCTCAAGGAGGAGGAGTTCCCGATTTAGGCCAACAAGCCTTGATACGAGAGTTCCAACGAATGCTTCGAGAGACAATTGATCCGATACAAGATCAGTTGGATCAACTTGGCAGGGAGGTCCAACGCCTAAGAACTCCACAACATCAAAGGCGAGATCGTGAACCACCTCAACCAGATCCAGAAGACTTATATGAATAAAGTGACCATGAGAGCGAACATGCATCTGTTCAAAGTGTTCGAGATTAAGGACGGAGAAACCACAGGCAACGAGATAGAGATAGTCCTGATGACAATCTCAAAAACATCAAGATGACTATCCCTCCATTTCAAGGCAAGAACGACCCTGAAGCCTACTTGGAGTGGGAAAAAAAGATGGAACTTGTCTTCGAGTGCCATAATTACTCAGAGAATAAAAAGGTCAAGCTTGCAACCATCGAATTTTCATATTATGCTATTGTGTGGTGGGATCAATTGGTGACTAACCGAAGAAGGAATGGTGAGCGGCCTATCTCAACTTGGGCCGAAATGAAGGCAGTCATGCGGAAGCGATTTGTGCCCTCTTACTATCATCGAGAATTGTACCAACAGTTGCAAAATCTGACACAAGGCAATCAAAATGTTAAAGACTATTATAAAGATATGGAGATTGCCATGATAAGAGCCAATGTGGAAGAGGAACGCGAACCAACAATGGCGAGATTCCTAGCCGGCCTTAACCGACGTTGAAGTCATGGATTTGGTGCACATGGAAATAATGGTTGAGAAACAATTGAAGCGAAAAGGAGTTTCCCGGTCATATCCAAAAACTTCTACCAACAAGTGGACTCAAGGTATGAACAAAGCCTCCATCCGCCCTAAAGAACCCTCAGTTGTCACCAAGCCTAGTCCACCGAGTGGCGATACTAGCAAAAACAAAAGTGAGTCCATTCCAAGCTATTCTCGGGATATACGATGCTTTAAATGTCAAGGAAGGGGTCACATTGCTAGCTAATGTCCAAATCGACGAGTGATGGTGGTGCAGCCTAATGGAGAAATCGAGTCTGAAGATGAACAAAAGGAAGATCCTAAAATTACCCCGGAAGAAGATGAAGAACTTGAGCTTCCCATCGAAGGAGAAATCCTTGTTGTTAAACGGAGTCTGAATATTCAAGGCGTCGAGGAGGAACAACAACGAGAAAACATTTTTCACACCCGTTGCCATGTTCAAGGCAATGTGTGTAGTCTCATTATTGACGGAGGAAGTTGCACCAACGTCGCAAGTTCCATGTTCGTTGAAAAGCTTGGTTTAGCCACCACGAAGCATCCCAATCCCTATAAGTTGCAATGGCTAAACGACGGAGGCGAGTTCAAGGTAACAAAGCAAGCCAAAGTAGCATTTTCCATAGGCAAGTATCAAGATGAAGTAATTTGTGATGTTGTACCGATGCACGCAGGCCATTTACTGCTCGGACGCCCTTGGCAATTTGATAGGCGAGTCGTCCACAATGGCTACACGAACCGGTACTCATTTAAACATCTCGGAAGGAATACCACACTTGCCCTACTCACGCCAAAACAAGTGTATGAGGATCAGCTTAAGATGAAGCAATCTATCAAGAAAGAAAAAGAAAAAGAGCAGAATAAAAAGAGTGAAAAGAAAAAGAAAGGGAAAAGCGAGGAGAGTGAATAAAAAACACGAGTGATCCAAGCAAAAGAGAAAGAGTATGAAAAAATGAGTGTTTTTGCAAGAAAAAGAGAGATTCGAAAATTATTCTTGGCAAGGCAACCCATTCTTGTACTTATGTACAAGGAATGTTTATTGGAAACTAACGAGATTAAAGTTTCTTTGCCTTCTCCTATTGTTTCTTTGTTGCAGGAATTCAGAGATGTATTCCCTGAAGAAGTGCCGAATGGATTGCCTCCCATTCGAGGCATCGAGCACCAAATTGATTTCATCCCAGGAGCGTCAATTCCCAATAGACCGGCTTATCGGAGTAACCCTGAAGATACAAAGGAGTTGGAAAAGCAAGTAGCTGAACTGATGGACAAAGGCTACATTCGAGAAAGCCTAAGCCCATGCGTTGTTCCGGTCTTGTTGGTTCCGAAGAAAGATGGATCATGGCGTATGTGTGTTGACTACCGCGCCATCAACAAAATAACCGTCAAATACCGCCATCCTATTCCTCGCCTCGACGACATGCTCGACGAACTTAGCGGAGCCCAGCTTTTCTCAAAGATTGATTTAAAGAGTGGCTACCATCAAATACGAATGCGGGAGGGAGACGAATGGAAAACCACGTTCAAGACTAAGTATGGTTTGTATGAATGGTTGGTAATGCCATTCAGACTTACAAACGCTCCTAGTACTTTTGTGCGCTTAATGAATCACGTTTTACGTTTATTTATTGGAAAATTTTGCTTTGTGTACTTTGATGATATTTTGATTTATAACAAGAGCTTGGAAGATCATGTTCAGCATTTGCGTGCGGTATTGGAAGTCTTGCGAAAAGAGGTATTGTATGCTAACTTAAAGAAATGTTCTTTTTGCACTAACGAAGTCGTCTTTCTAGGTTTTGTTGTGAGCGCTCGTGGCTTGGAAGTTGATCAAGAGAAGGTCAAAGTGATAAACGAATGGCCACGACCAACTAGCATCAGCCAAGTGAGGAGTTTTCACGGGTTGACGAGCTTTTATTGAAGGTTTGTGCCTAATTTTAGTTCCTTAGCCGCCCCCTTCATAGGTATAATCAAGAAAAATTGTCCTTTTATGTGGACTGATGAGCAAGAGGCTGCTTTTAATAAAATTAAAGAATGTTTAACTCATGCCCCATTGTTATCTTTACCTGATTTTAACAAAACATTCGAGATAGAGTGTGATGCTTCAGGTCTTGGTATCGGTGCTGTTCTAATGCAAGATGGGAGACCTATTGCATATTTTAGTGAGAAACTCAACGGGGCTACGTTGAACTATCCAACGTACGACAAAGAATTGTACGCATTGATCCGAGCTTTGGAAATGTGGCAGCATTATCTATGGCCGAAGGAATTTGTCATTCACTCGGACCACGAGGCTCTCAAGCATCTCAAAGGTCAAACAAAGCTCAACAAACGCCATGCTAAGTGGGTGGAATTTTTGGAATCGTTTCCGTGCGTGATCAAGTACAAAAAGGGTAAGGAAAACGTTGTAGCCGACGCGTTGTCGGAAAGGTACGCCCTTGTTAATTTGTTGGATTCAAAATTGTTTGGTTTTGAGTATATAAAAGAATTATATAAATCTGACCTTGATTTTGGAGAAATATATGAGAATTGTCTGCATGGAGCACATGAGAAGTATTTCAGGCACGAGGGATATCTCTTTCGCGAAGGCAAGCTTTGCGTGCCCCAAGGATCTGTGCGAGATGTGCTCGTTGAGGAAGCACATAGTGGTGGACTTATGGGCCATTTCGGAGTTGCCAAAACTCTAGCTATGTTGCACGAGCGTTTCTTTTGGCCCAAAATGAAGTGCGATGTCATAAGGAAGTGTGATCGATGCATCACTTGTAAGCAAGCAAAGTCACAAATTAAACCGCATGGATTGTATACTCCATTGCCTATTCCCGATGCGCCGTGGGTTGACATATCAATGGATTTCATTCTAGCCTTCCTAGAACCAAACGAGGGAGAGATTCTATATTTGTTGTTGTAGATCGTTTTTCAAAAATGGCTCATTTTATCCCTTGCAATAAAACTGATGATGCTACTAATGTCGCTAATTTGTTTTTCAGAGAAGTTGTCAGGTTGCACGAGATTCCTCGAACCATCGTTTCTGATCGAGACACGAAGTTTTTAAGTCACTTTTGGAGAACTTTGTGGGGGAAGCTAGGCACCAAGTTGCTGTTTTCAACAACTTGCCATCCTCAAACGGATGGTCAAACCGAAGTAGTTAACCGTGTCCTATCAACTTTACTTCGAGCCATCCTACCCAAAAACTTAAAGTTGTGGGAAGAATGTTTGCCTCACGTGGAATTTGCGTACAATCGGTCAGTTCACTCGGCCATGAAATATTCTCCATTTGAGGTAGTATATGGTTTTAATCCTATTACCCCTATTGATTTAGTATCTATGCCTTCTAACAAGTTAGTTAATGTAGATGGTAAAAAGAAGGCTGAGTTGGTTAAGCAATTGCATAAGAATGTTAAAGATAACATTGAGAGGAGGACCGAACAATATGTTCAAGGTACAAATAAGGGGCGCAAACGAATTGTATTTGAACCCGGTGATTGGGTTTGGATCCACATACACAAAGAACGATTTCCTGAGCAACAAAAATCTAAACTACAACCAAGAGGAGATGGTCCATTCCAAGTGTTGGAACGGATCAATGACAACGTCTACAAAATTGACCTGCCAGGTGAGTACAGAGTTAGCGCAAGTTTCAATGTTGCTGATGTTTCTCCTTTTGATGTAGGTGACGATTCGAGGACGAATCACCTTGAAGAGGGGGGGATGATGTGAGCTCGCTCAACAAGCTAGGTGCTGAATCCTTGGAGCTGCCCTCGGGTCCAATTACTCGAGCCCGTGCCAAGAAATTTCAAGAGGCCGTCACAAGCTCCATTGCTCGAGTGTGGGAAGATGGTTTAGTTGAACATAAAGTGCCCAGCTCAACTAGCTTGATTCGCACCTTCTTACAAGCTGATCTACCTCGTGATAGCTCAATTAGGCTCAATTCGGCATCCAACTAGCTCAATGAGCTGATTGCATTTATTTTAAATAAATTGAAGTAGTTTAGTTAGTTAAAATCAGCTCAAGTTAATTAATTAAATAAATCTGGACATTTTAAATATTAAGTATTAAATATGTTTTATATGTGTTATTAATATGTCCCTAATTTAGACATGAATTAATTATGTCTAGCTTTAGGACATGATTTTAATGTGCCTGGTTCTTTTAGACGAATTTAATGGCTGATTATTAAGCCAAAATTAATATGCCTTTAACTTTGTCTTAATTGGCTGCCATTTATTTTGTCCAACCGAATTTATTGCAGCCACTAAAGTGTTTGTTTTGTTTCGTGAACAACAGCAACAATTAAGAGCATGCTGGCCGAATTTAAGAAGGTGTTGGCACATGCTTAGACGACAGCAATCAATAAGCTGCTGCTTGCTTCGTGAATGTAAAAGGGGCAGCATTAAAGGAGCCGAATTAAAGGCATTGTTGGGCTGGAATTCTTCATGCATGGAACACCATTTATGGAGATGTTGGAGCTTGGTTGAAACGGCAATAAAGACATTTTCCAGCATGAATGGACAAATTTAATGCATTAATGTGCAGCATGTTTTGTTGGCCGAATTTAATGATTTGTTGGGCATGCATGAACGCCATTTAATGGTTGCTGGTGCCTTTTCATGAACATAAAGGGACAAGGCTGCTGGTGCACTTCGAGAACATCAATGGAGCTACCGTTTGAGCTTTCCCAAGGGACCAAATCGTGGAGTGCAAGGGCCATTAGCTATCACATTAATTTCGGCAACTTTTTTGAGCTAGAAGGTCGCCTATATTCGGCCAAGAGGCATACTTCTTTAAAAGGAGGCCGTTTATCTTCTCCAGGCCAGCATTTAAACCCATTTAAAGACAAAGTTGAATGGAGACATACCCCAACCAAGTTCAGCCGAATTTCCTTATTCTAGAAGCAAGAACATTCAGATTTTTAATTAAATTTCTTCTAGAATATGTGTTAGGAAATTACTAGGAAGTTTCCTAGGAAATACTTAAGAGTTAAGGGGCTGGTAAGAGGCCATTCGGCTAGCCTTTGTTCAGCCTATAAAAAGGCTATGTAATTCTCATTTGAGGGCAATGAACATTTTTATAACTTCGATATATTGTGAGGTTGTTTTCAACTCTCAATTCTCTCCAAAGACTCGTTGACTTATCAAGCATTTACTTGTGGCGTCATCCTTGTCTTTGTTTATCGAACTTATCACTTTGTAACCCCAAAGTGTGGCGTTCATTATACCGAGGTTCCTATCACCTATTGATAGTGGGTCGAGGTTCCATCTTCTACCATAACCTTCCACTGAACCCCTAACCAATCTAAGTGATCACTTAAGACTCGAGTTAATACATCCCATTGTATTAGTTCGGCTTGAACCTTAATTCATTTATATATTAATCTTTTCCTACTTTTCCATACATCCACAAACCCTTTTTAGCCTAATCTCTATTCTTTCTTAACTCTTTTCTCGAAAGCCTAACTTACTCTAATTTACGACTGGGCACATAATACGACTCGAACCTTCAACGTACCGAGGCCGTATCATTATCTAACATCAAACTCTCATAATTTTCCATAAAACATCATTTTACATGCATGTCATACATGGGTATATTTATGGACATGAATTCTAGCTCAACTTATAGCTAAAAATAGCTAATTCATGCTACGAGGACTCCAAAAATACGAAGAATTTTAGAAACGGGGCTAGGATGCACTTACTAGCAAGCTTGAAAAATTGAAGAACCCTAGCTATGGAGTCTCTCTAATTTTCGGCACAAGGGGAAGAAGATGAATAAGATTTTTGTCATCTTTTTCTTTTTTTAATCATTTAATTGATAAATGACCAAAATGCCCTTCTCACTAAACTTTCAAAATTTCTAACTCATGTCCATTTTTGTCTAAAAAATTATAATTTGGGCAAATTGCTATTTAAGGACTTCTAATTAATATTCCAAAGCTATTTCATACTAAAAGCTTCTAGAATCTCATTTTTTGCAACTTTTGCAATTTAGTCCTAATGGACCATTCAATGACAATTTCATAAAATTTCTACATGAAACTTTCATACTATTATGCAAACATATCTTAAACCTCAAAACTCATTTTACTACTTCAGATTTGTGGTCTTGCACCACTGCTCCGACTAGGCCCTAAATCGGAATGTTACAATTCTCCCCCTTAGGGATTTTCGTCCTCGAAAATCTTACCAGCAAATAGGTTTGGGTATTGGTTTCTCATGGTTTCTTCTGGTTCCCATGTAGCTTCCTCTATCCCATGTCTCTGCCATAAAACTTTAACAAGGGAGATATTCTTATTCCTCAGCTGTTTGACTTCCCGAGCTAAAATCTTAACTGGTTCTTCACCATAAGTCATGTCGTGTTGAATCTCTACCTCTGACGGAGTAATTACATGCGAAGGGTCTGATCGGTAGCGTCGCAACATAGACACGTGAAACACATCATGTATCTTTTCTAACTCGGACGGCAAAGCCAATCGATAGGCTACCGCCCAACTCTCTCGAAGAATCTCATATGGTCCAATAAAACGTGGACTCAACTTGCCTTTCTGGCCAAATCTAAGAACCTTTCTCCATGGTGACACTTTCAAGAAAACTTTATCCCCGACTTGATACTCTATCTCTTTTCTTTTTAAATCTGAGTAGGATTTTTGTCTGTCAGAAACAGCCTTTAAACTTTCTCGAATTACTTTCACCTTCTATTCAGTTTCTCTAACCAAATCAACCCCGTGAATCTGGTTTTCCTTGAGTTCAGTCCAATATAAAGGCGTTCGACACTTACGCCCATATAAAGCCTCATAAGGCGCCATCGTCAAGCTCGACTGAAAACTATTATTGTAGGCAAATTCTACTAATGGGAGGAACTTTTCCCAACTACCTTGGAATTCAAGAATACAACAGCGAAGCATATCCTCGAGTACTTGAATTAACCTCTCTGACTGACCGTTAGTTTGAGGATGAAAAGCTGTACTAAAACTCAGTTTTGTACCCAAGGCCTCTTGCAACTTCTTCCAAAATCTGGAGGTGAATCTCGGATCTCTATCCGATATGATTGACAAAGGAACTCCATGAAGCCTTACTATTTCTGAAACATACAAGTTTGCCAACTTGTCGAGTGAGTAATCCACCCGTACAGGAATGAAATGGGCCGACTTCGTGAATCTATCGACTACCACCCATAAAGCATCTTTCTTGCTCGGTGACAATGGTAAACCCGTTACAAAGTCCTTAGTGATACGACCCCATTTCCACTCGGGAACCATAATTGGTTGAAGCAAACCCGAAGGTACTTGGTGTTCAGCCTTTACTTGCTGACAAATCAAGCATCTTGAAACGAACTCTGAAATATCTTTCTTCATTCTCGGCCACCAATACCATTGCTTCAAATCATTATACATCTTGGTACTACCCGGATGTACAGATAGACATCCACTATGTGCCTCATGCAACATTTTTTAAATAAGCTCTTCTTTTCTCGGTACACAAACTATATCTTTGAACATCAGACTTCCATTGGAACTAATCCAGAAATCGGACTCAACATCTGACTCGCACTGAGCTCTCTTTGCTTGCAATTCACTATCCTCTTTCTGAGCCTCAAAGATCTCTAGGAGGAACATTAGTCTAGCTCTCAACTCAGCTAGAATAGAACCATCATCGGATAAGGTCATCCACGAATTCATTGCCCTTAAAGCAAATAGGGACTTTCTACTCAAAGCATCAGCAACCACATTCACCTTTCCGGGATGGTAGTCAATGACCAACTCATAGTCTTTTATCAACTCTAACCATCTCTGTTGCCTTAAGTTCAACTCTTTCTGCGCCATCAAATACTTCAAACTTTTGTGATCGGTGAAAATCCGACATCTTTCACCATATAAATGGTGTCTCCAAATCTTCAATGCGAAGACTATGGCAGCCAACTCTAAATCGTGTGTCGGATAATTCTTCTCATGGGGCTTTAGCTGTCTTGAGGCATAAGCAATCACTTTGCCTTCTTGCATAAGTACACAGCCTAATCCGTTTAAGGATGCATCGCTATATATCACGAACTCTTTCCCCGACTCGGGTTGTACTAAAACTGGAGCTTCTGTCAACAATGCCTTCAGTTTCTCGAAACTTTGTTGGCATCTTTCTGTCCACTCAAACTTCACATTTTTCTGTAACAATTTCGTCATCGGAGTTGCAATCATGGAAAACCCCTTGACGAATCGTCTATAATAGCCAGCTAGGCCTAGAAAACTTCTAATCTCAGAGATATTTCTCGGTGGTTTCCAGTCAACAATAGCTGAAATTTTACTTGGGTCTACTCGTACTCCATCTCCCGAGACAATATGTCCTAGAAATCCTACTTCTTTAAGCCAAAATTCACTTTTACTGAACTTGGCATACAACTGATTTTCTCGTAGAATCTGTAAAACTGTCCGTAGGTGCTCAGCATGCTCAGGCTCATCACGGGAATAAATCAATATGTCGTCAATAAAAACGACTACAAATTTATCGAGGTATGGCCTAAAAATGCAGTTCATTAGATCCATGAATACCGCAGGAGCATTGGTCAAACCAAAGGGCATGACTAAAAATTCATAATGCCCATACCTCGTTCGAAAAGCGGTCTTCAACACATCTGAGTCCCTTACTCTCAACCGGTAGTATCCCGATCTCAAGTCTATTTTGGAGAACACAGGGCTCCCTTCAATTGATCGAACAAATCATCGATCCTTGGCAATGGATACTTGTTCTTCATCGTCACTTTATTAAGTGGCGGTAATCTATGCACAATCTCATGGTGCCATCTTTCTTTTCACAAATAAACCGGAGCACCCCATGGAGAACAACTTGATCTTGCAAAGCTTTTATCTCACAACTCTTGCAATCGTGACTTCAGCTCTCTCAACTCCGTTGGAGCCATTCTGTAGGAGTAATAGATATTGGTACAATGCCGGGAGCTAGCTCAATGTTGAACTCAACCTCTCTTACCGGAGGCAGTCCTGGTAATTCCTCAGGAAAAACGTCCAAGTACTCTCATACTATCGGCACTGACTCAATCTTTAGCTCTGTTCCTCTAGCATTCATCACAAAGGCAAGATACGCCTCATACCCTTTTCTTATATATCTCTGTGCCATCATATGATAAACTATTACCGGCGATTTATCTTGTTCATCTGATTCTACATGAAGAGTGTCCCCATTCTCACATCTCATCTCAATATATTTCTTCCCACAATTTACTATTACATCATGAGTGGTCAACCAGTCCATACCAAGAATGATGTCAAACTCATCAAATGGTAACAACATAAGGTTTGCTTTAAAATAATGACCTCTAATCATCAATGGGCAATCATTACATACTTTATCGACCAGCACACTTTGGCCTAATGGATTAGACACTTTAATCAAAAATTCTGTAGACTCTATAGGCATACTCATACTGGATACTAGTTTCATGCAAATGTAATAGTGTATGGATCCGGGATCTATTAAAGCAATAACTTTAATATCATGAAGAGAAAAGGTACCCGTAATAACATCATGAGAAGATGCCTCTTCGCGAGTGTGAATGGCATACGTCCTTGCAGGTGCCCTACCCTCGGGTCTCGCAACCTACTCTCTAGGGTTACCTCTACCACTTGCTCCACTACCCGGGTTCTTCTACGGCCTTCCTCTGACCATACTCTCAGATCTCGGGTTCTGAGTTCTCTCTTCTTTCATCATATCAGGACAATCTTTTATAAAGTGATCCTGAGAACCACATCTGAAACAAGCATTTTCATGCGCTCGGCACTCACCAAGATGACGTCTCCCACGCTTGTGGGCATTCCGGTCTATCGGATCGAATGTTCCCCACACTAGCGACTGAAGTAGTCTGTGCCTTATTTCTCGAATACTGTTTACCCTTGTTTCTACTTGAAAACCCTATGGATGAAGCCGATCAGGTGGAGAAATCTCTTGACTTCTTGGAAGAGGGTTGGAATGACTTATTCCACTGTCTCTTTCTCGAGTCACGAGACTCCATTTCAGATTTTCTCTTCTATTTTACTAGCTCTTCGGCTTTACAAGCCCGCTCCACTAACACAATAAATTCTTTTAATTCTAGGACAACAACAAACAACTTAATGTCCTCATTTAGTCCATCTTTGAATCTCTTGCTCATGATGGCCTCGGTGGATACACACTCTCAAGCGTATTTACTGAGTCGTACAAACTCGCGCTGATAATCAGTCATAGACATCTTGCCTTGCTTCAGTTCTAGGAATTCCTTTCTTTTCTGATCGATAAATCTTTGACTGATGTACTTCTTTCTGAACTCTTCTTGAAAGAATTCCCATGTAATCTTTTCTCTTGGTACTACCGTGAAACACCCCAAACCCGGCCCACGAGATTTGCCTAGATTTGGTATGTTCCTCAAGTAAACCGGTTTCAAAATTCTTTCGTTACCTAGAGAAAACTTGTGCGATTTTAAAAAAAATTGTTTTGGGTTGGGCTTGTGTTGAAAACGAATTCAATTCTTTATATTAAAAATTTTACTTAAACTTTAATAGGTAAAACTCATAATCATAATAAATAAAAATAAATGGAAAACAATCCAACTATGGCCTTATGGCCTTATTACATCAAATAATTTCCAAGTAATTCAAGTACTTAAATAGAAATAGTAGTTCATAAAATAAAAACTTCATGTTGAGCATGGCCACCACAAGTTACATAGTCCCGGTCCATCACCGACCATCACACGAAAAATATTCCCAACGGAGTGAGTCAAATGCAGACTCAATGTGTACACAAACACTAAATCAAAATAGAATCGGGCATACAAATGTTACGCATTCATATCATAGCATACAAATTATGATGCATTCCCAAACCCAAACCTAATAAGCCATCCACTACACTCCCGCACTACCAACTCAGTAAACCGTGGGGACTACTAAGTCGACCCTCCTTCCGCTACACTCTATATCGCGGTCTTAGGTCCCCGCATTTGTGGTCTTAGGTCACCACGTTCGCACTCTTGTGGTCTTAGGTCACCACTTTCAGATTCGTGGGTCTTAGGTCACCACTTTCGAGATATCACGGTCTTAGGTCACCGTGTTCGTGGTCTTAGGTCACCACATTCACTTCCCTTTCAATAACCCATATGCCCCATTTTGTAATATGCATTAATATGTCAAAGATCACATTCTTATTCTCATGTTACAAATAACATATTTCATATTCCTAGTAGGAGTAGGAAACGTACCTGAGTACTTAGTACCATAACATGGTACCTTAGCCACTTTCTTATTCTTATTATCACATATTTAATTAAATATAGCCATAAAACTTATTATGAAGTAGTGTGGGGTACACACCTGATTTGCTTAACAATTTCCTTGAAATCCCAAAATCTGATCTACCGCTTAGATCCTTAATCCCTACATTTGATTAATCACTTACTAATTTAATAAAAAGCCATTCGGCCATAAATCCAAATCCTAGTAGGATTAGTATACTTAAACTTTCCTTGTGCCGATTGGATTAAAAATCAAATCTCGAAAACTTGCTGAGTTCCTTCTTGAAATTGGCTAGCCACCAAAACTCCTAACTAGTTAGTTTTTGGCTTTTAAAACATATGAGAAATAGATCTAGAATACCAAACATGGCCTTAGCCGATTGTATTTAGACACTTACCTTGCGATTTCCAAATCTCGAAAGTATCCCTTGGTTATGGAGATGTCGAAACCTATAGGATATCTGTTAGATCCACTTCTAACATTTAAATCACCTTTTCATAGCCCTTGGCCGAATATGTACTTACCTTGGTTGGCTAGATCTCGAACTATCTCCCTTAAAAGTCGACACTAGCAAAGATCCCGAAATCTCTCCTTAATATTTCGGTCAAAGAATACAATAAGAATTAGAATTAGCCTTTGAGATTTCGACAAGTCCTTAAAGGAAAGAACAGAAATCAAACTTTGATCTTACCTTTATTTGAAGAAGACGATTGCACCTTTGTTCAAAACCCTTCAAAGATTCGGCTATGAATACTTGGAAGCTAGATGGCTATGGTTCAACTGAATTGAGAAGAGAGGGATTTGCTCTTAGGGAGAATCAGCAATGGTGGATTTAGGGAGAAGAGGATTTCGGCTTGGCAAACATAAAGAGAAAGAAGAGAGTTTGCTAGGGGATTTTCGGTAGAGACTTAGTTGGGAAGAAAAGAAAATAGGTAGAATGGCCTCTCTTTTCCCCTAAATGCCGAAATTACTAGGCCTAGTATCCCTTACTTGGCCATCACTCCTCTTATCTTTATCTCTTTATTTAAAATTAATAAGAATAATCCTCTAATTATCTCTTTGAAAATAATCAAAATAAATCACCATTTATCCACCCCTTAGTCGAAATTTAAAGAGAATAGGACTCTTTTCCAAATGCCTTGGTGCCGTCCAACTCTGCATTCGGAAGCAAAATAAAACTTCTTTTATTTGCTTCCCTTGTGACTCGAACTTAGGCCCAACACCTTGCATGTGGCGCCATTTCCAGAGGCCCTAAGTGGCATCTTCAGGCCACTTTTCCAAGCCTGTTTGTGTGTCAAATTTCACATACTTTTTCTCTTAAGGCCACCTTGCCTTAATTTCCTCTTTTAAACTTTAAAACTCGACATTTCTAAGTCATTTCTAAGTTTCCAAAAATTTTCGTTCGGCTCTGTAAACTTGACATTTTCTTACATTTCCAAGTTTCCAGAAATGTGCACTTTCCTATTTTGAATCATTTCCAAATCATTTCCATCCATTTCCAAGTTTTCAAAAATGTTCAAAATTTATTCTTAGTACATAAAACATGTTACTTCGTACAATTAAACCGAAAATGCATAGGCCCTTTCCAGGATGTTACAATTCTACCCCCTTAAAATAATTTCGTCCTCGAAATTTTCTAACTAAAATAATTGAGGGTATTGTTGTCGCATTGCCTCTTCTGGTTCCCACGAAGCTTCTTCCGATCCATGATTGCGCCATAACACCTTGATTAGAGGAACTGACTTCCTCCGTAGCACTTTCACATCACGTTCCAATATCCAAATCGGCTCTTCCTCGTAGGATAAGTCTGGCCTTAGCTCTACTTCTTCGACAGGTACCACATGAGATGGATCCGATCGGTAACAACGTAGCATGGATACGTGGAATACGTCGTGCATCTGCCACAACTCTGGTGGCAACTCCAATTGGTATGCCACTGCTCCAACTCGCTTCAGTACTTGATAGGGCCCTATAAGCCTTGGGCTTAACTTCCCCTTGCGACCGAACCTCATTACCTTTTTCCAAGGCGAGACTTTCAGAAACACTTGGTCTCCCACTTCAAACTCTATTTCCTTCCGCTTAAGGTCTGCGTACGACTTTTGCCTATCAGAGGCTTCCTTTAACCGTGCTCGAATCATCTCAACCTTCTCTTGATTTCGACCACTAACTCTGGACCCAAAACTCGGCGTTCTCCTAACTCGATCCAACAAGTAGGAGTTCTACACTTCCGACCATACAATGCTTCATATGGTGCCATCCGAATGCTAGCTTTGATAGCTGTTGTTGTAGGCGAACTTCGGCTAAAGGCAAATAGTCTTCCCAACTTCCTCGGAAATCCATCACACAGCCTCTCAACATATCCTCCAACACTTGTATAACTCGTTCCGACTGCCCGTCTGATTGTGGATGAAAAGCCATAGTGAAGTCCAACTTAGTGCCTAAAGCTTGATAAAGTGCCCTCCAGAACCGAGACGTAAACCTTGGGTCTCTGTCGGAGATGATCGATACTGGTACACCATGTAACCTCATAATTTCCGCCACATATAACTTAGCCAGCTTCTGAAGAGAATAGTCAACTCTTACCGGGATGAAATGCGCGGACTTAGTCAAATGTTCCACTATCACCCATACCGAGTCCTTCTTAGTAGGCGTAAGGGGAAGCCCACTAACGAAATCCATGGTAATTCTCTCCCACTTCCATTGCGGAATCTCCATTGGTTGAAGTAATCCTGATGGAACTTGGTGTTCAGCCTTAACTTGCTGACACGTCAAACATTTCCCCACAAATTCAGTCACTTCTTGCTTAAGATCAGACCACCAAAATTGTTCCCTTAGATCTCTGTACAGCTTAATGCTTCCGGGATGCATAGCATAAGGGCTACTATGCGCCTCCCGAAGAATCCTTTGTCTTAACTCCTTGTCCTTAGGCATACAGACTTTTCCTTTGTAACACAATACTCCTTCATCATTAATGCCATAATCCTTTAATTCCCCGTTCTGCACTTGCTGTAACTTAGCACTTAGATCCTTATCAACCAACTGTCCCTCTTTCACCTCCTTCAGCCATGTGGGCTTGACTTACAACTCTGCCAACAGGCTTCCATCATCGTACAAACTTAAGTGAGCGAACATAGCCCTTAGATCCAACACAACCTTTCAACTTAGGGCATCAGCTACCACATTCGCCTTGCCCGGATGATATTCTATCGAACAGTCGTAATCCTTCAACAACTCCTCCCACCTTCGTTGCCTCAAGTTCAACTCCTTCTGAGTCAACAGATACTTAAGGCTCTTGTGGTCTGTGTAGATCACTGACCTTTCTCCATAGAGGTAGTGCCTCCAAACCTTAAGGCGAAAACCACTGCTTTGCCCGTTCCAAGTCATGAGTTGGGTAGTTAACCTCATGAGGCCTTAGTTGCTTGAGACTCATAGCGACTACTTTTCCTTCTTGCATTAGCACACATCCTAATCCCATATGCGAAGCGTCACGAGTACACAACAAAATCCTTCCCGACCTCTGTTGAATTAACACTGGAGCCTCCGCCAACACCTTCTTAAGGTTGTCAAAGCTCGACTACTTTTCCTTCTTGCATTAGCACACATCCTAATCCCGTATGCGAAGCGTCACAGTACACCACAAAATCCTTCCCACCTCTGTTTGAGTGCTGCTGAGCCTCCGCCAACACCTTCTTAAGGTTGTCAAAGCTCTTCTGTTGCTTATCGGACCATTCAAAGGGTACTTCCTTCCTTAGTAACTTTTTCAAAGCGCGGCTATTGACGAGAATCCTTCTCACGAACCTTCAGTAATAGCACCGCTAAACCTAAGAAACTTCGAATCTCAGCCAACGAACCTGGTTGTTTTCAAATCAAAAATTCTTTGATCTTCCTAGGATCCACTCTTATTCCTTCTGCGGATACCACATGCCCTAAGAATGCCACCTCCTTAAGCCAAAATCCACACTTGCTGAATTTGGCATAGAGCTTCTTCTCCTTAACACTTGTAGCACCACTCGGAGATGTTCATCATGCTCCTCTTCAGACTTAGAATACACCAAAATATCATCGATGAACACAACGATGAACCTATCCAAGTAGGGTTGAAAAACTCGGTTCATCATATCCATGAACGCGCCGTTGGAGCGTTTGTCAATCAAACGGCATCACCACAAACTCAAAATGGCCGTATCTTGACCTAAAAGCGGTCTTATGGATATCTGCCTCCTTCACCTTCAATGGTGATATCCCGACCTTAAGTCTATCTTTGAGAATCTGCGGCGGCCCCTTCACCGATCGAACAAGTCATCGATCCTTGGCAAAGGATACTTATTCTTGATGGTCGACTTATTCAATCGACGGTAATTTATGCACATACGCATAGTTCCGTCCTTCTTCTTCTAAACAAACTGGCTGGTGCTCCCCATGGAGACACACTGGGTCGTATGAACCCACGATCCAACAACTCTTGGATTTGAGCCTTGAGCTCAACTAACTCCTTTGGCGCCATTTGGTATGGGCGATTGACACACGTGAGTCGTTCCCTGTAGTAAGTCTATTCCAAACTCCACCTCCTATCCGGGGGTATTCACAGTAATTCTTTCTGAAATACATCTTCAAAGTCTTTCACCGTTCTAACTCCACGACACCTTCTTCCTTTCCACCTAACGCACTTACGAAGGCTAAGAACGCCTTGCACCCTTTCTTAACCATTTTCTCAGCCTTCAACGCCGAAACTACGTTAGACAGGTAGTTTCTTCTCTCTCCGATCATTACTACTACTTCATCCTCCGGGGTCCTTAGTTCCATTCGTTTAGCCGCACAATCCAACACATTCGATTGCTCTACTAGCCATCCATTCCAAGTATAAGTTTAAACTCCCCGAAAGGTAGTTCCATTAAGTTAGCCCGAAAGTTCACTCCCTGAATCTCTAGGGGTACATTCCAAAAGATCTTATCCACCACTACAGTTAGGCCTAATGGGCTTGCTACTGATCATCATCCGCCTATCGGAAGGTTCGAGTCTAGGCCTAGTGTTTCCACTACACTACATGCAACATAGGAATGGGTTGAGCCCACATCAATTAGAGAAAAATAGGGCTTGTCAAAAATAAAGAACGTACCGGTTATAACGTCCAACACGTCTCCATCTTCCCTCCGTCGAACCGCATAAACCAAACCTGGTTGCCTTGCCTCGGCATTAGCGGCACCTCGCCTTGTGTTCCACGGCCTCTGCCGGCACCATTACCTCACGTTACTCGAACCACAACCTCGTTGAGGCTGCGGTCCTCCTCTACCACCGACTAACATTCCGAGTGTTGGTCGACTTTCATCCGATTGCTTAGGACAATCCTTGATCACATGGTCCTTGGACCCACATCTAAAACATCCTCCTGTTTTCTTCCAAAGACTCTCCTAAGTGCTTCTTTCCACACACATCACAAGGTCGATACCGCCTTCCGAACCAACTTGCGACCTCGCGGCCCATCAACTCGAGGCCTCTTATGAACCTTTCGGATGTTCCAAAACCTCTTTTGGGCCTATTCCTATCCATAGCTTTGCTTTGTAGAATCCTTGATTCCCTCGGCCACCTTGGCCTTTTCTACCAAAGAGAAAACTCCCGCTCCCGATGCGGTGCTATCAACGATCTCGAGATCATCCCTTAGCGAGTCCTCAAACGGATACAAGACTCATGCTCGGTTGCCACACTCCTCGAGCATATCGGCTCAACCTCGAAATTGACCTCATACTCGCCACGGACTTGTTCCTTGAACCACCCCTAAATGCCTTCCTTTGCTCATCAGTATACCTGGTTCCCACATACTTCTTCTGAAATGCTTCCTTAACATATTCCCAGGTCAGATCCTCAGCCGTGGCACCATCCCGAACAGTCAACCACCACTGATACGCTTTATCGCGTAACAGTTCTACCATTCCTTTTAACTTCTCCTCAAGGGTCAAGTCAAGCTCATCCATGATGCGCTCTGTTGCTTCCAACCAGTACTCAGCTGAACTGGGTGCCACACCCGATACCCCACGAAACATTTCGGCTCCATTAGCTCGGAGCCACTCAGGCACTGACTTACGGGTTCCTGAATTTCCTCCTACACCAGCCACCAACTCCAAAACTCGCAGCACAGCCTGCGACACAGCATCATCCCCCGTCTGAGCTTGCTGCTCAACACCAACAGCTGGGGGTGGTGGTGGCGGTGGTATCTCATTATCAGACCCTTGACCTGATCTAACGGGTTCTGACACCATCATCCTTCCTCTACCTCATCCACGATGACCACGTCCTCTAGAGCTCATTTCTAATGTCGTGATCTGATTAAGAAGTTTTATGAATTAGTCTTTGTTTCACTTGATTACCCATGAAGAAATTTTATGAAAAGAGTTTTAGGAGTGGTTCTTTCAGTATGCACACACGATCTTTCCATTCATTCATCCATACATCCATCAAACAATCATGAACTCTCGTTCATTCGGAGAAAGGTTGTAGTTTTCATTGTTATTGTTTTTTTCTTCCACTACCCAGGGGTATTTTAGTAATTCTGTCCCTACAGGGGTATTTTCGTAATTTTTCAAAAGGAAAAAGTTCCTTGGTGATTTTGTCACAAAGTATTTTGGTATTTTTAAATTCAGGGTATTTTGAAAAATTTTGAAATCCAGGTATTTCGGTGATTTTGGACCTCGGGGTATTTTGGTGATTTTTTTCCAAGCCAGGTAAATTTGTAAAATGTTATAAATCAGGGATATTTCAAAGGTTGCAAAACTTTGAGGTTTTTTTGAGAATTGTACTTTTCAAAATGGTGATGTTGCAAAAATTTTGGAAATCAGGGTCATTTTGGTAATTTTATAAGTTAGGGGCAATTTTGAAATTTCCAAAATTCAAGGTATTTTTGATAATTTGCAAATTAGGGTTTTTGAACATTGATAAAATAATGAAATTTTGGCAAAATTGTTGGGTAGTTGGTCGTTTTATAAACCAAGGGTATTTTGGTAATTTTACCACTAGGGGCATTTTTGTATAAATCGAAATCTTTCGGAAAATTTTGTAAAGATGGTTTTCATGAATTTAGAAGAAAGTTTTAAGAGTTCTAAAACTAGGGTTTTGTTGTTTTTATAAAAACACGGCTAATTCCTTTCGGGTTTTAGTTATTGTGTTTAGCCTATGACCGAGTCCTCTTGGTCGGGGTGAACCAAAGCTACGCACTGTGGCAGGATTCGAGTGGAGAGGAGGTGAGTCACGCGGATCGCTTAAATACCAAGCTCCCACCGAAACCATTCCTAGACATGCGCATGCAGGGTTGCCACACCTACTGAGCCCTCTGGGTTAGGGTGAACCGAAGCTACGCACTAGGTAGGATTCCTGCGAAAAGGAGGTGAGTCACTAGGACTGCTTAAATACCAGGCTCTTCCGGATCCAATCCTAGACATGCGCATGTGGGTTACCACACCCCCTAACTTAGTGACTTAGCCATGGGTTTGTTTAACGTTCCTTAAGTCTTATGTGTTTGTGTTTGAGTAGACTAGTCCTAGGGTTCAAGTTCCTATCATGCTATTCTACGTTCCATTCCTTTTCTACCCTTCCAATATTCATTACACATAATCACACAAATAGTTAGGGGTACTTACCTGTGGATCATGGTCGGAGACTTTAGGTGCCATGCCGAAAAAACCCGCTTGTTTCATAAAATATTTTCAAAAAAACTCATTTGGGCTCGCTTTGAAAACGCGTTTTGGGCCTTGGCCCACAGTAGAGAGTTTTAGAACTAGGCTCGATACCAAAATCGAACACCCCAAACCCGGCCCACGAGATTTGCCCAGATTTGGTATGTTCCTCAAGTAAACCTGGTTTCAAAATTCTTTCGTTACCTAGAGAAAACTTATGCGATTTTAAAAAAATTGTTTTGGGTTGGGCTTGTGTTGAAAACGAATTCAATTCTTTATATTAAAAATTATACTTAAACTTTAATAGGTAAAACTCATAATCATAATAAATGTAAATAAATGGAAAACAATCCAACTATGGCCTTATGGCCTTATTACATCAAATAATTTCCAAGTAATTCAAGTACTTAAATAGAAATAGTAGTTCATAAAATAAAAACTTCATGTTGAGCATGGCCACCACAAGTTCTGCCGTCCCGGTCCATCACTGATCATCACCTGAAAAATATTCCCCAACGGGGTGAGTCAAACAGACTCAATGTGTACACAAACACTAAATCAAAATAGAATCAGGCATACAAATGTTACGCATTCATATCATAGCATACAAATTATGATGCATTCCCAAACCCAAACCTAATAAGCCATCCGCTACACTCCCCCGTACCAACCTATACACCGTGGGGACTACTAAGTCGACCCTCCTTCCGCTACACTCCATATCGCGGTCTTAGGTCACCGCATTTGTGGTCTTAGGTCACCACGTTCAGATTACTGTGGTCTTAGGTCACCACTTTCAGATTACTGTGGTCTTAGGTCACCACTTTCAGATATCACGGTCTTAGGTCACCGTGTTCGTGGTCTTAGGTCACCACATTCACTTCCCCTTTCAATAACCCATATGCCCCATTTTGTAATATGCATTAATATGTCAAAGATCACATTCTTATTCTCATGTTACAAATAACATATTTCATATTCCTAGTAGGAGTAGGAAACGTACCTGAGTATTTAGTACCATAACATGGTACCTTAGCCACTTTCTTATTCTTATTATAACATATTTAATTAAATATAGCCATAAAACTTATTATGAAGTAGTGTGGGGTACACACCTGATTTGCTTAACAATTTCCTTGAAATCCCGAAATCTGATCTACCGCTTAGATCCTTAATCCCTACATTTGATTAATCACTTACTAATTTAATAAAAAGCCATTCAGCTATAAATCCAAATCCTAGTAGGATTAGTATACTTAAACTTACCTTGTGCCGATTGGATTAAAAATCAAATCCCGAAAACTTGCTGAGTTCCTTCTTGAAATCGGCTAGCCACCAAAACTCCTAACTAGTTAGTTTTCTTTTAAAACATATGAGAAATAGATCTAGAATACCAAACATGGCCTTAGCCGATTGTATTTAGACACTTACCTTGCGATTTCCAAATCTCGAAAGTATCCCTTGGTTATGGAGATGTCGAAACCTATAGGATATCTGTTAGATCCACTTCTAACATTTAAATCACCTTTTCATAGCCCTTGGCCGAATATGTACTTACCTTGGTTGGCTAGATCTCGAACTATCTCCCTTAAAAGTCGACACTAGCAAAGATCCCGAAATCTCTCCTTAATATTTCGGTCAAAGAATACAATAAGAATTAGAATTAGCCTTTGAGATTTCGATAAGTCCTTAAAGGAAAGAACAAAAATCAAACTTTGATCTTACCTTTATTTGAAGAAGACGATTGCACCTTTGTTCGAAACCCTTCAAAGATTCGGCTATGAATACTTGGAAGCTAGATGGCTATGGTTCAACTGAATTGAGAAGAGAGGGATTTGCTCTTAGGGAGAATCAGCAATGGTGGATTTAGGGAGAAGAGGATTTCGGCTTGGCAAACATAAAGAGAAAGAAGAGAGTTTGCTAGGGGATTTTCGGCAGAGACTTAGTTGGGAAGAAAAGAAAATAGGTAGAATGGCCTCTCTTTTCCCCTAAATGCCGAAATTACTAGGCCTAGTATCCCTTACTTGGCCATCACTCCTCTTATCTTTATCTCTTTATTTAAAATTAATAAGAATAATCCTCTAATTATCTCTTTGAAAATAATCAAAATAAATCACCATTTATCCACCCCTTAGCCAAAATTTAAAGAGAATAGGACTCTTTTCCAAATGCCTTGGTGCCGTCCAACTCTCTGCTTCTGGAAGCAAAATAAAACTTCTTTTATTTGCTTCCCTTGTGACTCGAACTTAGGCCCAACACCTTGCATGTGGCGCCATTTCCAGAGGCCCTAAGTGGCATCTTCAGGCCACTTTTCCAAGCCTGTTTGTGTGTCAAATTTCACATACTTTTTCTCTTAAGGCCACCTTGCCTTAATTTCCTCTTTTAAACTTTAAAACTCGGCATTTCTAAGTCATTTCTAAGTTTCCAAAATTTTTAGTTCGGCTCAGAAACTTGACATTTTCTTACATTTCCAAGTTTCCAGAAATGTGCACTTTCCTATTTTGAATCATTTCCAAATCATTTCCATCCATTTCCAAGTTTCCAAAAATGTTCAAAATTTATTCTTAGTACATAAAACATGTTACTTCGTACAATTAAACCGAAAATGCATAGGCCCTTTCCAGGATGTTACATACTGACACCAAGGTGTTCCACCATTGGTAGGCAGAATCTCTTAAAAGAGAAACTACACATTTCATGCATTCCTCAGAAGTACATGACAACTCATTAAATACCCTGATGGTATTTTTTAACCAGAACTCGGCCTTTTCTGGATCATCATCCTTTCTAGCCTGGAATTCTTCTGCCCCATGTTTCCTGATCCTATCAACCGGAGGTTTATCTCCTCTTACCACCTCTGCTACTTGAGGGGCTACTGGGATAGGTTGAGGAATAGGCGGGGGTGGAGGGGGTTGTGCATTCGGGTTCGTACGAACGAACTCCGTATACCATGTGTTCATCATGTGGAGGAAGGCTTCTCTAGCCTCTTCTCCTCCTCCTTGACTCACCGTAGTGGGTCTATTCTCATTCTCGTTGGGCATCGTCCCTTCAGCGGGAGCCGGCGCGTTACTTTCTACGTCATCCGCAACAGCTCTTTCGGGATCCATTTACTATATGTATAAACATAATTTAAGTCGTCAGGAGTCGTCACACTATCATTATAAAAACATTCTTACGTATGGCATGTATAGCTAGACTCGTGCTCATGCTACGTTAGTCCTAGAACCGACTAAACTGTAGCTCTGATACCACTAATGTAATGACCCGATACTCGAGTCTAAAACTGAGACTGGATACGAGACATTACTATACTTAAACTTACTAAAACATGTACTTTCGGGTTGTAAAATTTCGTTTCGAATTAGAACTTCTCTTTTTTAGTCAAATCATACATTTCATAGGCCTACGAGGCCTTAAACTCACGTCCGAAAACTTTCGTCACTTTGTAAACTTTTCCTCAAAACAGGGGTCACACACTCGTGTGACTTGGGACACGACCGTGTACCCCTAAGACATGCCCGTGTCTTCCACCCGTGGTCGACACTGACTAATTTCGCATGGCCTTGACACACCCGTGGCCCTGGCCCGTGTGCCAAACCTTGGCATTCTAACTTATCCACACGGTCCATACACACGCCCGTGTGCTTCAGCCGTGTGGCAATTCAAATTCCAAGTGCAAGGTGTAGACTTCACACGGCCTGGGCACACGCCCATGTTCTAGCCGTGTCTCCCACACGGTCTAGACACACGCCCGTGTCTCTACTCCTGTGGGAGATTAGAAGGCTATCTACCAGGCCTTTTTTTCACTCTGAAATCAAGATCAATTTAATACCTTATTCAACAACTCAAGTACTACATGAAAACAGGAACAATGATGCATAATCATCAACATTGGTATAAATAAACTTGGCAAATATTGGCCAATCTCTTTAGCCATATACAAAAGAATACTAAACTTGATAGTCAACACTTTGGCTCTTCTTAAAACATAACTCAAAATGAAATGCTTACTATACATGCCATACTTAATATAAACAACTTGGCTATACCAAAATAGCGATTGATAGTGTGCTCCGAGCTCCGACGTCAATGATCCACGAGTTAGCTTGGCGGGACTACATGGAAAGAAAGAATTAAAGACGTAAGCATTTAGCTTAGTAAGTTTGCATGTAGTGCATATAGCAACATATTTGCTTAACATAACTTATTCATCATAAATAAAGGCATTGCCGAACTCATATGCTTGAGCTCACTTACTCTTAATAATTCTTACATATCTCATGGTACTTACTAGTCTCATGCTTGTAAGGTAAACAAGGTACCTGTATCACGTAATCACATAGATTAGCATACTTTGCTATGGTAAGCACAATCTTACCTTCATCATTCATAACATGAATAATACTTTTAGTTAACTTTAACTAGCATATTTTGATGATAGCTTTACTTGCTTAACTTTCTTGCTTTCTCATTTATTCTTTACTCTTTTGCCCGATGAATTACTATGAATAACTGAGGATACTGAATCTCATCTCACATATATCTCGATGCCAAAGCCATATCCTAGATATGGTCTTTCATGGGATCTCTCAACTTGGTATTGATGCCATGTCTTGACATGGACTTACACGAAGTCTTCCTTGTGCGTTCCCTTGGGAACTTACCATTGCCATGTCTTGACATGGTCTTACTTGGTATCTTTACTCATGAACTGGTCAATGCCGAGCCTTGGCTTGGGCTTACATGAAATCTTCCTTGTTACTCACCAATTCCAAGCCTTGGCTTGGACTTACATGGGATCTCTATCTCATGATAGCTTTTCAATGCCAAGACTTGTCTTGGACTTACATGACATCTTTGCTTGGAGACTCACCAATGCCATGCCTTGGCTTGGGCTTATATGGGTCTTCATCTCATAATAACTCTTTAATGCTAAGACTTTTCTTGGTCTTACATGATAACTTGCTTGATTGCCGATGCCTTGCCTTGGCTTGGTCTTATACGGGCTTTCTTGTCTCATGTGATAGATCGAGTATCCTAAGTAATTCAACCTCAATCGGGACTTTCTCATGCTTAATCTCATTGATTTCTTTGTTTAACATAGCATTAAAAAAAATCTCATGGAATTAAGATATATTCAACATCATACTAAGCAATTCAATGATATTAATCATAAAGCTTAGAAATCATACAAACTTACCTCAATATACAAAATGTATATAAATATGCAATTTAGTCCTCGACTTTGTTCTTGCCTCGGTTTCGATCCGGGCTTCATTTTTCTTGATCTATAATAATAATTTAGCTCATTTAATACTCATATTGACTAAATTGACTCATAACTCATACTTTGGCAAAATTACCATTTTGCCTCTAAACTTTCTCATAATTACACTTTTGCCCCTAGGCTCGTAAAGTGATTTTTATTCAACTTTCATGAACTTCATGCTTAGCTGATTCATTCTCTCAACTATAACAACAATCAATTCCCACTATTTCTATTATGTATGACCAATTTCATAACTATTACAAATTAGTCCATACTAACATTTTTCATGAAATTCACTTAGGAAAAGATGTTTATCTAACATCAAAATCTCATAATATTCCATAAAACATCATTTTACATGCATGTCATACATGGGTATATTTATGGACATGAATTCTAGCTCAACTTATAGCTAAAAATAGCTAATTCATGCTATGAGGACTCCAAAAATACGAAGAATATTAAAAACGGGGCTAGGATGCACTTACTAGCAAGCTTAAAAAATTGAAGAACCCTAGCTATGGAGTCTCTCTAATTTTCGGCACAAGGGGAAGAAGATGAATAAGATTTTTGTCATCTTTTTCCCTTTTTAATCATTTAATTGATAAATGACCAAAATGCCCTTCTCACTAAACTTTCAAAATTTCTAACTCATGTCCATTTTTGTCCAAAAAATTATAATTTGGGCAAATTGCTATTTAAGGACTTCTAATTAATATTCCAAAGCTATTTCATACTAAAAGCTTCTAGAATCTCATATTTTGCAACTTTTGCAATTTAGTCCTAATGGACCATTCAATGACAATTTCATAAAATTTCTACATGAAACTTTCATACTATCATGCAAACATATCTTAAACCTCAAAACTCATTTTACTACTTCGGATTTGTGGTCTCGCACCACTGCTCCGACTAGGCCCTAAATCGGGATGTTACACACTAAATTCAAGCCATTTCAAAGCCAAATCATACCCAACTAACCATTCCATTTGGACACACATTCAAGGGATTTAAACATCATTCCAATACACCTAAACATACCAATTGAAACATCATAATTCATCTAACTAATATGCCATTCAAAGGCACCACAATTGTATCAAAACATCATTAATCAACAAATCAATATGACCATACTTCAAGCACAAAACCTAGTTCAATTATCTACCAAATCATATCACAATCGACCATTTCCATGCCATCACAAACATACCAAAATACCATACATTTCAATTACCTAAAAAGTGGTCAAAATAACCTAACTTAACAAGGCATTACAAATCCATCAAGCCAACATAAACTTCAAAGGCATAAACATACTAAATAAACCATTTGAACATTCATAAACTACCATTACAAAGGTCCTATACATGCCATTTATAACCTTGGCCAAAGTACACAAAACTACCGAAATGATTGATGGATAGTGTGATTAATCCCCGACAAACTTCCAATCGATCGAGCTTTCGATAATCTATAAAAACAAAAGAAAATAACTACGTAAGCAACGAGTGCTTAGTAAGCTTGTATAAACTCAAACAAAACTTACCATTTCATTAATACAATTTATAGAATAAGAAAAATGTAATGGCCAAGACCATAAGCTTAGTAAAAGCCTACACAAGCACCATCAAACTCACAAGTTAGTAGGGTTTAGGGTTTTGAGTTTAGGGTAGTAGGTCCATCCATGAAACATATTAGTTTAAACATATAGTAAGTAGATTTCATATACACATCATCTAATTCATTAACCTTTTCATATGTTCATGAACCATTCCATTTGTGTACTTACCATGCCATTTCCTTTACTTACCTATTGAACCATCTATAATTACATTGGATACTCGGGAGTACTCGCACACATAGTGTGCCTTTCTATATAACCGTAACCTTTCCTTTTCAATAATGCTCACACGAGCTGTGAAATGGGTCTGCTCACACGAGCTGTGGTTCAGAATGTTAACTACACGATGCTACTCACACAAGTTGTAGAGAATCCTGTAACACCCCAAATTCGGCTTAAAAATTATGGCCGAATCTGGCAATGTCACATGGAAAGAGTTTTGTAAACTAAGTCATCACCATAAAACCATTTCAGTTTATTAGCATTGTTTTATTGTTAACAACTCAAAGACTTTTATTCAATTCTTAAGTTTCTATGTTTAATATCAAAACATTACTCCATTTGCTTAAAAATCATTTAGAGCGGAAGCTTTCGAAAAATTGTGATGTTTTAGCAAAACAGTTCTTGATTTAGAAAACTTGTTTTAGGAAACCATCGTTTTAAAAGAAAACTTTAAATAGAGCATGCATAAGTCGAGCAACAAAACCAAAACCAATAGTTAAAAGTCCATACAGTCCTAGAAAATACAAACTCTCAAATTAAATGCCAAAACTTAATTTAAACCACAAAGTAATATAAACATTTTATGGCGAGTGGTCACCGTGGAGTCCTCCGCTGCACCGATCTGCCTAACTTTGTGGATTACCTGTACAGACTAAACAAAAAAGGGGTGAGTTTACGTAAACTCAGTGTGTAACCCAACAGAATTAAGCATGTACACATACAACATATCAAAATTAGACAGATTCATATTCGGGCCTGGGCCCATATCAGATACAGATGCAGAATTGGGCCTGAGCCCATCTCAGATATAGATATGCAAATCAGATAACAAAGTCCTACCCCCATCCTCTACACACTATCTCCGACCATCCCTACACACCATGTGGGGTTTAAAACACCCACCAGCCTTACACACCACGCTGTACCGATGCGACATATATCAGATATAATGCAGCTGTGCTGCCACATATTAGGCATAATCTGCCTTTCAGAACACTTCCTCCAATATATACATATCACCCCACCCTAATCACAGTAACAGAACATGCATAGAGAGTTAACAGATAAATCATGCTTTACATGTTTTCATTACAGATAATAGATATACAGACATCGGCATGCTCATAACATTACATTAGTCTACAGAACACATAGTTTTAGGGTTTAGTAAGCCTTTATCGACCCCTACGGTGGCCCACAGTCGATTAGGACGACCCGTATGATCCTACAGAAAATTTCAGTACAATGGGCCCACACACCCGTGTGGGCCCACACGCCCAGATTGGCCTAGCCCGTATGGATCACATGGCTTATCCCAGTTATCACACGCCCGTGTTGGTGTACACGTGTGGGCCCACACACCCAATTCAGTCTAGCCCGTGTGGCCCACACGGCTACACTCCAGCCATCACACTGCCGTGTCTTGCGCATGGCCTGGCCTTCATAGATCACACGGCCGTGTCATCGCACACGGCTTACCACACGGCCGTGTGGCGTCGATAGTGGGGTTTTTCGGCTTTCGCCAAACCTTGTTTTTCTACGTTTTGGGTACACACCTGGTATTGATTCGATGCAAAAACACTCCCGAGACCACCATAACCTAAAATCATCCAATAAGACCCTAGCTTAGTCACTTAGAACCGAACAAAACCGAACCCAAATCAAGTTATTTGTCCAATAAGCCACCGAACCTTACCTTCAATCGAACAATGAAAAATCCCAAGAAATTAAGTCCCCACAATGGTTTCAAGCCCCTGAATCTTCCCCTAATCGGCATTAACAACACCCATCAGTAAAAGATTAACAAGCGAAATCACAATTACTCTACCCAACTTACCGGTAACGCACGATAAGCACTGAACTAAAGAAACACTGAAATTTGGTAGCAGATAGGAAGACGAAAACTAAACCAGCACAAAAGAAGGGAGGAGAAATCGCAAAGAGCAGAAGAAGAAAAAAAGAAGAAACAAAAAAAAATATGCACGTAAGAAATTTTTGGAAATTCAGAGGAGAGAGGAAAAATTCTGAAAGGAAAAGAAAACTAACAATATCAGGAATCCCTAAAATTCCTCCCTACTGACCCACTACAACCACTACTCAGAAACCTAACTCCACCAAAACACTTGCCCATAACCGAACCAAAATAATTACCTATGTTAACGCAGGGATTCGAACACAGGACCTCCAACACACCAGTTCCCTTACCACTTGAACCAGCAGGCTTATTCTGATATGGAATTATATACAATTAAATATAAGCCCATAGAACAGAGGTAGGGCTTACTTCCAAAAATAACAAAAGTTTGCCCAAGCTAGGGCTTGAACTTAGGACCTCTCACACACACCCAACACTTAGCCACTGAAGCAGATTCACAATTGTGTCACATTTTCACAAAAGCAGAAATAAGAATTTTGGGGCATTACAACTCTACCCCCTAAAAGAAATTTCACCCTCAAAATTTACCTGATCAGAACAGATGAGGATACTACTGAAGCATCGAGTCCTCAGGTTCCCACGTGGCCTCCATAATGCTATGATTCTGCCATAACACCTTCACCAATGGAATAGACTTTTCCACAGAACCTTGACATCGCAATCCAGAATCTGAACCGACTCCTCCTTAGAGGTTAAATCCGGCCTAACCTCGATCTCGTCAATAGAAACAACATGAGACGAATCAGACTGGTATCGCCTTAGCATCAAGACGTGGAACACATCGTGAATACGGTCCAGCTCAGGGGGTAACTCCAACTGATAGGCAGCTGGTCCCACACGTTTCAGGATTCGATACAGTCCAATAAACCTAGGGCTCAGCTTGCCCTTCCGTCCGAACCTTAGAATTTTCTTCCATGGAGAAACCTTAAGAAATACAAAGTCCCCCACAGAGTACTCAATCTCACGTCTCTTTAGATCTGCATAAGACTTCTGTCTTTCAGAAGCCGCTTTCAAACGATCTCAAATCAGTCGAACCTTATTCTCAGTTTCAAAAACCAACTCAGGACCCAGAACTTGCCGTTCGCCCAACTCAGTCTAACACAACGGAGTACGACACTTACGACCATACAAAGCCTTGTAAGATGCCATCTGGATACTAGCTTGGAAACTGTTGTTGTAGGCGAACTCAGCTAGAGGTAGATAATCCTCCCAACTACCTCAAAAATCAATCACGCAACTCCGAAGCATATCCTCCAGTATCTGAATCATCCTCTCAGATTGACCATCGGTCTGAGGATGGAACGCAGTACTGAAGTCCAACCTTGAACCCAGAGCCTCGTGTAATTTCTTCTAGAACCGAGAAGTGAAGCGAGGATCTCTATCAAAAATAATCGAGACAGGAACCCCATGCAGTCTTACTATCTCAAACATGTACAACTTCGCTAGCTTCTGTAGAGGGTAGTTAGTTTGAACCGGAATGAAGTGTGTAGACTTGGTCAATCGATTCACGATGACCCAGACAAAATCCTTCTTAGTGGGTGTTAAGGACAACCCACTAACGAAGTCCATCGTCACTCGCTCCCATTTCCAAAGGGGAATCTTAACCGGCTGCAATAAACCCGAAGGCAACTGATGCTCAGCCTTAACTTGCTGACAAGTCAAACAATAAGCAATGAAATCGGTAACTTCATGCTTCAAACCCGGCCAAAAGTACAACTCACAGAGGTCGCGATACATCTTATTACCGCCGGGATGCATAGCATAAGGGCTACTAAGCGCCACCCTCAGAATAGACTACCTCAAATCCTCATCGTATGGTACACAAATCCGACCACAGAAACACAACACACCATCACTGTTCAACCCAAAATCAGCAGTAGTACCACTCTCCACCTGACGGAACCGTACACCCAGAGTCTCATCCACTAACTATTTATCTCGAATCTATTCAATACAAGTCGGCTTAACCTACAACTCGACTAATAGACTCCCATCATCAAACAGACTAAGGCGTGCAAACATCGCCCTTAAATCAGACATCACCCTACGACTTAGCGCATCGGCCACCACATTAGCCTTACCAGGATGATACTCTATCGTGCAGTCGTAATCCTTGAGCAGTTCAATCCATCTACGTTGTCTAAGGTTCAAATCCTTCTGAGTAAGGAGATACTTGAGACTCTTGTGATTGGTGTAGATGATACACCTCTCACCATACAGATAATGTCTCCAGATTTTTAACGCAAATACCATCGCAGCCAACTCAAGATCATGCGTCGGATAATTCCCCTCGTGTGTCTTAAGCTGACGGGATGCATACGCCACAACCTTACCATCCTGCATCAGAACACATCCAAAACTGACATGCGACGCATCACTATATACCACAAACTCATTTCCAGATTCAGGCTGTATTAGTACAGGAGCCTGAGTCAGAACAGACTTGAGCTTCTCAAAGCTCTCTTGCTGTGCATCAGTCCAGACAAAAGGGACACCCTTACATAGAAGTTTAGTGAGAGGAGCTGCAATCAAAGAGAACCCCTCAACAAAACGACGATAGTATCCTGCCAAACCCAGAAAGCTACGGATCTCAGATACATTATTAGGCTGTTTCCAATCTAGCACAGCCTCAATCTTTCTAGGATCGACTCGAATCCCTTCAGCAGAAACTACGTGCCCCAGAAAAGTCACTTCACGCAGCCAGAACTCACACTTTCTTAGCTTAGCGTAAAGTTACTTCTCATACAGAATCTGAAGCACTACTCTAAGATGCTCATCATACTCATCCTCAGTCTTAGAGTATACCAGAATGTCATCGATGAAGGCCACAACGAATTGATCTAGATAGGGCTGAAACACCCAATTCATCAAATCCATGAATACAGCCGCTGCATTCGTTAACCCAAAAGGCATCGCTAGGACGTAATGTCCATAACGAGTCCTGAATGCCTTCTTATGCGCATCCACCTCCTTAACCCTCAACTGATGATACCCTGAACGGAGATCAATATTAGAGAACACAGAAGCCCCTCAGAACTGATCAAATAAGTCATCAATCCTCGGAAGTGGGTACTTATTCTTAATGGTCAGCTTGTTCAACTGCCGGTAATCGATACACATCCTCATTTTCCTATTCTTCTTCTTAACAAACAGAACTGGTGCTCCCCACGGAGACACACTCGGATGGATGAAACCACGGTCCAACAACTCTTTCAATTGAGCTTTATGCTCTGTAAGCTCTTTCGGTGCCATTCAATAGGGAGCAATGGACACCGGAGCTGTACCCGGAAGAAGCTCAATCCCAAACTCAACCTTTCGGTTCGGAGGCAATCCCGATAACTCCTCGAGAAAAACATCAAGAAAATCCCTCACAGTTTTGATATCCCCAACAGAAGAGTCCCTAGAATCAAAAACACTTACATAGGCCAAGTACGCCTCACATCCTTTCCGAACCAGTTTCTCAGCTACTAGAGCGGGGATCACATGCGACAGATAGTCTCGACGCTCACCAATCATAACCACATCCACATCATCCTTGGTCCTCAGAACAACCCTCTTAGACGTGCAATCCAAACTAACTCGATGCTCCATCAACCAGTCCATACCCAGAATTAGGTTGAATTCTCCAAACGGAAGCTCCATCAAATTAGCCAGAAATATCTCCCCTTGCACCTCTAACAGGACATCCTTATACAGTTTATTGACCTGAACAGACTGCACCAATAGACTTATCACAGTAACCTCACTAGAAGTACTCTTAACCGATAACCCCAGGTTTTTAGAAGCTAAACTAGCTATATAGGAATGGGTAGATCCTACGTCTATCAGAGCAATGTAAGGTACAAAAAAAATAAGAAACGTACCGGTGATGACATCAGGAGCATCTCCGTCCTCTCGACGACGTGTAGCATAAACTAAAGCAGACTGCCTTGCCTCAGTCTGACCAGCACCCCTACCCGGTGCTCTTTGCCCTTGGCACATACCGTTACTACCCGTGGCCTGACCACGGCCTCTAGGTGGTTACTGAACTGCTCTTTGAGGCTGCACAGTACCCAGAGCTGGAGCTTGCATCTAATTTGCACACTATGGACACTCCCTAATACGGTGCTCAAGAGACCCACACCTCAGACAAGCCCCAATCCTCCTCTAACACTCACCCGGATGGCGCCTCCCACAATCAACGCACGGCTGCAACCCAGTAGGAGTAACAGAAGCAACAGGGGCCCCCACTCTAACTGGCCCATCAGATCTGGCCTTTTTCTTAGGCCTCTGCACAGAACTCGAGGGCTCTGAATCCCTCTTGTTCTTACCTCTCTCCATATCTCTATTCTGGCACTCAGCGCATTTAACATCTTCGGTGATCTTCACCTTCTCCACCAGAACAGAAAACTCACGCTCCCTTTGCGGAGCAATCAAAACCCTCAGATTATCTCTCAACCCGTCCTCAAACTGAACACACCTCTCATACTCTGATGCTACCATACCTCGAGCATAGCGGCTCAACCTAAAAAAATTGGCCTCATACTTGGCTACAAATCGGTCACCTTGCATGAGGTTCAAGAACTCACGCCTGCGAGCATCGACGTAGCTAGCTCCTACATACTTACTCTGGAATGAAGTCTTAAAGTACTCCTAAGTCAGACGGTCCGGCTGAATGCCCTCCTTAACTGTCAACCACCACTGATAAGCCTCATCGCGAAACAAGGAGACTGCACCCTTCAATTTCTGCTCGGGGGTGCAGTCCAAGTCATCCATAATTCTCTCAGTGGCCTCCAACCAATACTCAGCCATATTAGGGGTGACTCCTGTGACACCCCTAAACAACTCAGCTCCATTAGACCGAAGATGCTCAGTTACCGACCCTCGGCCCCCAGATCTAAAATTGGGTCCAGCGACCCTCTCTAATATCCTCAGCATGGCTTGAGACAGTGCATCGTCCCCAGCCGATCGACTCTGAGACCCAATCTCAGTAGCAGGTGACACCAGTGTCTCACTTGTGTCCAGATTCGGCATGCTGCCCAGAGATGATGACTCAGCTCGAACCCCCCTATGGCCTCTACCTCGGCCTCGAATACCACATCCACGGATACCTCGTGCGCTCATTGCGACTTAGAATTTTTATCTACATTAAAAATTTTATGCATCAGTTTCGATATTTATTAACAGATGTTTTATGCATCAAGAAGTAGAAGTTCAGAGTTGTTTTCGAAAGTTTTAGTCTCTATCAGTTTCACTACAGTTTCAGAGTGTACTAATTATAGTATTTTCAAGTAAACTATCAACTATATTCTCAGAATTTTCTATCAGAAATCAGAAATACTTACAAGATCGGCGCCTGAGACTCGGTGTACCACATATTAAATCAGAGTGTTTAAAATCATTTGAAAACTAATTCTTTAAAAACAAATTTTGAAACCCAAAATCCACAGTCGAGTTTTACAATCTAGCTCTGATACCACTAAATGTAACACCCCAAACTCGGCCTAAACGTTATGGCCGAATCTGGCAATGTCACATGGAAAGAGTTTTGTAAACTAAGTCGTCACCATAAAACCGTTTCGGTTTATTAGCATTCTTTTATTGTTAACAACTCAAAGACTTTTATTCAACTCTTAAGTTTCTGTGTTTAATATCAAAACATTACTCCATTTGCTTAAAAATCATTTAGAGGAGAAGCTTTCGAAAAATTGTGATGTTTTAGCAAAACAGTTCTTGATTTAGAAAACTTGTTTTAGGAAACCGTCGTTTTAAAAGAAAACTTTAAATAGAGCATGCATAAGTCGAGCAGCAAAACCAAAACCAACAGTTAAAAGTCCATACAGTCTCAGAAAATACAAACTCTCAAATTAAATGCCAAAACTTAATTTAAACCACAAAGCAAAATAAACAGTTTATGGCGAGTGATCACCGTGGAGTCCTCCGCTGCACCGATCTGCCTAAATCTGTGGATTACCTGTATAGATTAAACAGAAAGGGGGTGAGTTTACGTAAACTCAGAGTGTAACCCAATAGAATTAAGCAAGTACACATACAACATATATCAAATCAGACAGATTCATATTCGGGCCTGGGCCCATATCAGATACAGATACAGAATCGGGCCTGAGCCCATCTCAGATACAGATATGCAAATCAGATAATAGAGTCCTACCCTCATCCTCTACACACCATCTTCGACCATCCCTACACACCATGTGGGGTTTAAAACACCCACTCAGCCCTACACACCACGCTGTACCGATGCGGCACATATCAGATATAATGCAGCTGTGCTGCAAGATATTAGGCATAATCTGCCTTTTAGAACACTTACTCCAATATATACATATTACCCCACCCTAATCACAGTAACAGAACATGCATACAGAGTTAACAGATAAATCATACTTAACATGTTTTCATTACAGATAAAAGATATACAGACATCGGCATGCTCATAATAGTACATTAGTCTATAGAACACATATTTTTAGGGTTTAATAAGCCTTTACAAACCCCACGGTAGGCCCACAGTCGATTAGAACGATCCGTGCGATCCTACGAAAAATTTTAGTACAATGGGCCCACACGCCTGTGTGGCTTGCCCATATGGGCCCATGATAAACCGTAATATATACATATTTTAATCCCACATTTAGCATGCTTTTTGGATGATTTATCCTTTGAATTGTGGAATTCGATGCTCCTAATCCTTTAATTTCATGATTTATACTTAGGAGAGCATCGAAGGATGAAAAGAACACGAAACGGGCTAAAAACGAACCAAATGGGCCAAAGTAAGAAATCAACATGGCCTGGAGGTAGCCACACGGCCGTGCCCCTTTAGCAGGCTCGACCACGGCCTGAATTCGATTCACACAGGCGTGTTACACGGGCGTGTCCCTGCCGTGACATAGAGGAATTTCACTCAGAATAGGGTACTTAGAGGCAAAGAAAGACATTCCAAAAGCCTATATAAACACCCTAAAGGCCAACCTTTAGGGGGGCGTCCAGCTAGGCCAAGGAGCCGAGCCGCAGAGGTCGAATGTGGGATTTACTCAAGAAAGCCAGTTGATTCATCTCAAGAAGTCGAAATCATACTCAAGATGGAGGATCTCTCCTTCAATTCCTTCAGGGGGTTTTAGGGTTTTCTTATGTTTTGTTTTATCTTTTCTTCTGAGATGTATTCTTTTATGATTATGAACTAAACCCCTCAGATACCTGAGGGGGATGAAACCTAAGACGGATCTTGTTATTGTTTTATGAACTATATGATAAATACTTGATTTGTTCTTAATTATGTGTTCTTAATTCTTGTTTTGATATTTTAGGATATTGATTCAAGTAGTGATGTGCTTAGGCAGTGGAGCAAAAGTCCCTGTTTAAGAGTAGATCTAGCATAATTAAGCGGAGTTGATCGCAACCCTAGAGATAGGATGACAAAAATCTACCGGATTAGGGTCAAACCTAATATGGGAGTCCATAGATCGAGTTAATGCAATCCTAGGGGTTTTAATTAGAAAGAGATTTCAATTAATCAACCTAGGGTTAGACGTTAGTAGCCTCGAGAGAGGTATTAATATAAATTAAGGAATCCTACGGATCAGGTCAAGTGAATAAATCGTCTGGTTCAGAGTTAAATAACAAGTGAAGTCTAGGTGGATTCCTCCTTGGGTATTGTCTTAATCAATTGGTTTTTCCCACAAGTATTTCCCCAATTCATTCTCTTTGTCTTAGCATCTTTAGCTTAGTAGTCAGTTAATTTTAGATTAAATAACAATTACCTTAATTCTTAGGCTAAATAATAAGAAGAAAGTCAGTATTAGTACTTTTGGTTCCTTTGGGTTCGATAATCCGGTCTTGCCACTAAGCTATACTACTGTTCGATAGGTGCACTTGCCTCAATCATGGTGATAGTTAGTTTCTAGGATAGATCATTCATTATATAAATATTAAGACTATCGATACCAACGATCAAGTTTTTGGCGCCGTTGCCTGGGAACTGAAATATTAAGAACGCTCAATTTTTATTACTTTAGCCATTTTATTTATTTGCAATTTATTTTTTTTTTTTTTATTTTAACTTTGCTAATTTTTCTCTTTCTTTGCTTCTGGCAGGTATTTCTAGTTTATGACTAGAAGAAACCCATCGGGACCCTTGATTTTTGACAGTGAAATAAAACATACCACTCGTAGAAACCGAAGAGATGTCACTGAATAATTATCAATGGCAAGACATGAGGAAAATGCCTAATAAAGCAGCCGATGTTTTCATCCTTGACGCGGTCACCATGTTATCTAACCAGGTAAAGCTTTTAAATAAAAAATTTGATGGTTGGTATGGTTCTACGCAGGTACATCCGGTAATACAATACGATACAAATGGAGGAGGGTGAACAACACGTAATATCTATCCTACAACCCTAGCACAGAGAGCGAACAAGTCAACTATATGGGTAACTATTCTAGACCTCAAAATAATCTTTATAGTAACACTTATAATGCAGGTTGGAGGTACCATCCAAATTTCTCGTGGGTTGGTCAAGGTAATCAAAGACCGCAACTTCCTCCAGGTTTTCAACAACCACCTTACCAGCAGGAAAAGAAGTCAAACTTTGAGGAGATGCTAACAAAATTTATCTCGGTGTCAGAAACACACTTTCAAAACACTGAAACAACGCTTAAAAACCAGCAAGCGTTGATTCAAGGGATCGAGAATCAAATAGGTCAGCTTGCTAAGCTGATCTCAGAAAGACCACAAGGTATCTTGTCTAGCAACACCGAAACTAGCTCAAGAGAGCAACCTCAAGCAATAACTGCTCACGATAGTGAAGGGTTAGATGAACCAAAATTGAAACAAGAGAATGTGGTAGAGGAAGGTAAGGTTGAGGTAAGCCATGATAAACCAAACCCGGTAATTACAGAGTACCAACCTCGTGTGCCATACCCTAATACGATGAAGAAAGACCACACAGAGGAACAATTCGGTAAATTTCTTAAACTTCCAAAGAAATTACATATTAACTTGCCGTTTCTTGAAGCTCTTTCGTAGATGCCAGATTCAAGGAAATTTTCAAAAGAGTTTTTGACAAACAAACGGAAGTTAGACAATACGTCGCATTTGGAGCTAAACATAGTGTGCCCAGCAAATCTACGAAATAAACTACCACGTGAGCTCACATTTCGTGTAAGTGACGAAACAATCACTCTTCAGGTTCTTGACACGGCTAGGACATCGGGTATTAAAGGTGGAACCAATCACTTCAAAGTTGGGGACCAGGTACTGTCAGATACAACCGACCCTCGAATAGCCGCTTCAGAGCTTAATACAAACGGTGCGACTCCTTTTACGGTACTTAAGGTCTTTCTATACAGAACGGTTGAGGTAACTCATTCTAATTTCGGCACTTTTGAGGTAAATATTACCCAACTCAAACCATATGTTGATAGAATTGATAGTAAGAAAAAGGAGTTTCGACTCTGTGAACCACCATGGCCATACAAATAACAGGTAAGTCTAGCTCAAGACTTTAAACGAGCGCTTCTCGGGAGGCACCCCGAGCACTAACCCCACTAACGTCCATATTTTCGAATTTTAGCATCTAACTAAAAAAAAAGCTAACCAAATTTTTAAGCGCAGGTTTCCCTACCCACACGGCCTTGCACACGGGCGTGACCGTGGCTGTGTGGAAACAGGGAAAAACTTTTCCCAAAAACACGAGCTGCGATAAAACACCACGGTCGTGTGATTTGGCCGTGGTCGAAGTTGAGAAATCTACACGGGCGTGCGACACGCCCGTTGGACCTTTGAGTCCATTTTTTTTTTCTTTTTCTCTTATTTTCATTTTTAATTTCTTTTCTTTTATCTTTCTCGTCTTTAATTTATATTATTACGTTTTCATTTCTTTAATTTAGGTTCAAGGGGCTATTAACGAACGACCACACCACCACCGGAGTATCCTCCCAACCTTCACCTCTCTCCAACTTTACCGTTTCTTTTCATTGACTTCATCCAAAATTTAGGAAGTTTCACTTCTCTCCCTATCTTATGATTTTATTAATATATTGCTATTATCTATCCTTGTACATTGAGAGCAATGTACATCTTAAGTGTGGGGGGGTGAACCTTAAAAGTGCCTAACTTTTTGCATTATTCTCAAATCCCTGAATTATGTCTTATTTTTAAGTAATTTTCTCATGTTACGATTAAGAATGAAATTTCCTTTGATTTATGATTTTTATTGATATGTTTTGGATTAAGTCATTGATAATTGTGCAGTGATGATTTAAACTTTAAGGAGACTAGAGAATCAAGCAGGATAAGTCTATTTTTTTCAGAATTAAAAAATTTGTTAGGTTGTCTACCCGAATCTAATTATTACTTTGAAGTTTGAAATTTACAAGCTTGATATCAAAAAGCCCATAATTTTTGTGAGATTTTGAGCCTTTCAGAGCATACATTTTTCGTGCTCACTTTATTGATTATGAGTGTGTCAAAATTGATTTGTTATTCTAGAACTTGCTTCGATTATACATGTCGAGACCACGCCTTTGATTTGATATACAAAGATGATAAAGGCACTTAGGTTTTAACCCACTTACTTCATAAAAAGCCTACCTTCACAATTAACCCCTAGTGAACCCCTTTGATCTTAACAAACCATTTATTGACTCACCCACTAATATTAACCCAAAACCCATCTTGTTTTTGTTATCACCACTTCTCTTGACTAACCCTTTTTTTCGAGATTTGATTTGAGAAGTTGCCTAACTATGTTTTCCATTTCAGTTGGAAAATTCTTTATTATTATTGTATGATTATTTCATAAAAAAAATCAAAGTATATTCATTATTAGTTCTATGATTAAGTGAGCTTATACGTTTAAATTCCACATCTTGAAGTAGAAGTTCGAAATTATTAGTAATGAAGTTTTAATTGATGTAATTATTCTGGATTAGTTCATTTTTCTAGTTAGGTAAATTGTCAATTCAATCTCGATTCTAACCCTCTAATTCAAGCCTTTATCCACACCTTTAACCCAAGCCCCATTACAACCCGTTAAAGACCTTTTGATCTGTGTATCATTTCATTTTATAGTGGAGGAGATTTGATTTTCATGCAAGCCTATGGGATTGACTTTTCATGTTCGACTTTTGAGTGCTTAATTTTAAACCTTAAACACTTCGAGTGATTTGAGTGAATCTTTAGTGAGGATGTCAATTTTTGTCGATTTTGAATCAGAGGTAATTATTTAGGTAAGGGGAAACACCTATTTTTCGTACTATAAAAACTATGACTTTGATTGTTTGAACCTTTAGGAACCTTCCGGTTAATTTATCAATGTATAAATTACCTATGAATTATGATGAAACACTGTTGATGAAGGTTATGAATTGAGAAAGTTCGTTTTAATTGTGAGTTGAGAATTTTTCTTGAGGACAAGCAAATGCTTTAGTGTGGGGGAATTTGATAAACCCTAATATATACATATTTTAATCCCACATTTAGCATGCTTTTTGGATGATTTATCCTTTGAATTGTGGAATTCGATGCTCCTAATCCTTGAATTTCATGTTTTATACTTAGGAGAGCATCGGAGGATGAAAAGAACATGAAACGGGCTAAAAACAGACCAATTGGGCCAAAGTAAGAAACCAATATGGCCTGGAGGTAGCCACACGACCGTGCCCCTTTAGCAGGCTCGACCACGACTTGAATTCGATTCACATGGGCGTGTTGCACGGGCGTGTCCCTGCCGTGACACAGAGGAATTCTACTCGGAATAGGGTACTTAGAGGCAAAGAAAGACATTCCAAAAGACTATATAAACACCCTAAAGGCCAACCTTTAGGGGGGCGTCCAGCTAGGCCAAGGAGCCGAGCCAAAGAGGTCAGAATTGTGGGATTTACTCGAAGAAAGCCAGTTGATTCATCTCAAGAAGCCAAAATCATACTCAAGACGGAGGATCTCTCCTTCAATTCCTTCAGGGGGTTTTAGGGTTTTCTTATGTTTTATTTTATCTTTTCTTCGGAGATGTATTCTCTTATGATTATTAACTAAACCCTCAGATACCTGAGGGGGATGAAACCTAAGACGGATCTTGTTATTGTTTTCTGAACTATATGATAAATACTTGATTTGTTCTTAATTATGTGTTCTTAATTCTTGTTTTGATATTTCAGGATATTGATTCAAGTAGTGATGTGCTTAGGCAGTGGAGCAAAAGTCCCTGTTTAAGAGTAGATCTAGCATAATTAAGCGGAGTTGATCGCAACCCTAGAGATAGGATGATGAAAATCTGCCGGATTAGGGTCAAACCTAATATGGGAGTCCATAGATCGAGTTAATGCAATCCTAAGGGTTTTAATTAGAAAGAGATTTCAATTAATCAACCTAGGGTTAGACGTTAGTAGCCTCGAGAGAGGTATTAATATAAATTAGGGAATCCTACGAATCAGGTCAAGTGAATAAATCGTCTGGTTCAGAGTTAAATAACAAGTGAAGTCTAGGTGGATTCCTCCTTGGATATTATCTTAATCAATTGGTTTTTCCCACAAGTATTTCCCCAATTCATTCTCTTTGTCTTAGCGTCTTTAGCTTAGTAGTCAGTTAATTTTAGATTAAATAACAATTCCCTTAATTCTTAGGCTAAATAATAAGAAGAAAGTCAGTATTATTACTTTTGGTTCCTTTGGGTTCGACAATCCGGTCTTGCCACTAAGCTATACTACTGTTCAATAGGTGCACTTGCCTCAATCGTGGTGATAGTTAGTTTCTAGGCTAGATCATTCATTAGATAAATATTAAGACTATCGCTACCAACGATCAGCCCACACGCCCAGATTGGCTTTGCCCGTGTGAATCACACGGCCTGGCCCAGTTATCGCACGCTCGTGTTGGCGTGCCCGTGTGGGCCCACACGCCTAATTCAATCTAGCCCGTGTGGACCACACGGCCACACTCCAGCCATCACATGGCCGTGTCTTGTGCACGGCCTATTCTTCGTCGATCACACGGCCGTGTCATCGTACACGGCCTACCACAAAGCTGTACGACGTCGACTGTGGGGTTTTTTGACTTTCGCATAACCTCATTTTTCTGCATTTCGGGTATACACCTGGTATAAATTCGATGCAAAAATGCTCCCGAGACCACCAGAACCTAAAATCATCCAATAAGACCCTAGCTTAGTAGCTGAGAATCGAACAAAACTGAACCGAAATCAAGTTATTCGTCCAATAAGCCACCGAACCTTACCTTCAATCGAAAAACGGTAAATCCCAAGAAATTAAGTCCCCACAATGGGTTGAAGCCCCTGAATCTTCCCCTAATCGGCATTAACAACACCCATCAGTAAAAGATTAACAAGAGAAATCACAATTACTCTACCCAACTTACCGGTAATGCACGACAGGCCCTGAACTATAGAAACGCTGAAATTTGGTAGCAGATAGGAAGATGAAAACTAAACCAGCGCAAAAGAAGGGAGGAGAAATCGCAAAGAGAAGAAGAAGAAAGAATGAAGAAACAAAAAAAATATGCACGTCAGAAATTTTTGGGAATTCAGAGGAGAGAGTAAAAATTCTGAAAGGAAAAGAAAACTAACAATATCAGGAATCCCTAAAATTTCTCCCTACTAACCCACTACAGCCACTACTCAGAAACCTAACTCCACCAAAACACTTGCCCATAACCGAACCAAAATAATTACCCATGCTAACTCAGGGATTCGAACACAGGACCTCCAATACACCAGTTCCCTTACCACTTGAACCAGTAGGCTCATTTTGATATGGAATTACAGAAAATTAAATATAAGCCCATAGAACAGAGGTAGGGCTTACTTCCAAAAATAACAAAAGTTTGCCCAAGCTAGGGCTTGAACTTAAGACCTCTCACACACACCCAGAACACTTAGCCACTGAAGCAGATACACAGTTGTGTCACATTTTCACAAAAGCAGAAATAAAAATTTTGGGGCGTTACAAATCCGCAACAAATGCATGACCTTAGCCATCGGTAGGACATTCAAGAGCAGCACTCGAAACATGAAATCCTTAATGACATGTCATTCATATCCTAAGAATTCTTAAGGTTCAAACGTGACTCATTATCCGTCAATTACCCAATCATCGATACATATGAAATTTCAAGTCCGTTTATATTAATACAATATAGCAAATAATCAATTTAGATAACATTAATACGATCATAATTCATACGAACTTACCTTGACAACTATGGTCGTAAAAGTAGAATTTGAACTAATCTGAAGCTTTCACCTTTCCTCGATTTAAGTCCGGTTGTGGTTTATCTTGATCTAAATAGATAATTTCATTCAATTAAGTACTTCTAGTATACAATTCAATACATAACTCATATTTCTATAAAATTATAAAATTACCCCTAATACTTTTAACTTTTCACAATTTAGTCCTTATGCTCATAACTTGAATATTAATCATTTTAACCTAAATCCATTTTAACCAAAGCTACAAGGGACTTTGGAACAACCCATAATTACCAATATTTCACATTAAAACCCATGGATTTACACTTTCAACAATTTAATCCCTAATATAAAAATTTATCAAAAATCACTTAACAAAACAAGCTTGTTTTACAATCAAGATTAATAATCTATCAAATACCATCAAAACACATTAAAAAAAATCATGGCAAGTCCCTCAACCTTTAACAGTTTTGCAAATTAACTCCCGAGTTAACTAGATTAAGCTAAAACAAACTCAAAAACATAAAAAATCATTAAAAACAGGGCTTGAAAACATACCATATGTAACATCCTAAATTTACGGGCCTATACATTTAGTGTAGGGATAGGTTTACTATGTTAATTTAATTGATAGGGGTCTAAATTTGGGCTTAGAATTAGGCAAAAAGGCCCAGATTAAAGTGGCATCATTAACAGTTAAAAAGGAACAAGTTTTGGGTCGCAGGGAGCCCCTGTTTTAGGCCAAATTCGGTACTTTAAATGAAGAGAGGGTGACGCCACACACAAGGAATTAGGGGCCCAAATATTAAGTTTAATAAGGCCCAAATATTTTAATTTAAGTGAGTTAAATTTGGCATTAGGGATTAGTAGAGGTGGACGGCTACAAGGCTATAAAATAGGAGAATTTATGTGGATTTTTAAGTGATAATATCATAGATAAAAAGGAGAAAAGTTAGGAGCTTATCTTCAAGGGAAGTGTTGGCCAAAAATCCACCACCTAGAGGAGTGTAAAATTCGCTCATCGTGCATGGCAAGGAGGGTGCTGAATTTCTCCTCTCTTTTAGCTTGAATTTTAAGGGCATTTTCAGCTTTAGCAAAGAGGTGCCAAAATATCTATAAATAGGGGGCTAGCTCCTTGATTACGACAATCTGAAAACCCTAAATTTCTCTCCCATTGTGCTGAAATTCCCTAGCCTCTCCCTCTCCAATTTCTTTTCTCCAATTTCTTTAAAAGCCAAACTCTTCTCCACTTTTTCCTTCTTGTGCCGATTTCTCTAGGAAGCCGAAGCATCCATAGTCTTTTCTTCTATTCATCCTATTTGAGAATTAGTTCTATACTTCCGGCATTTAAATCTTTCATGGGCATTGCCGAATCCTCTCTCTAGTGCTAGCCGAATCTCCTATGCTAAGGTAAGTGTTGATTTTTGATTAGTTCTCATGATCTATTCCCAGTTTTTTGAAAGGCAAAAGCCAAAAGCTAATAGTTTAATGGTTTTATGATGGGCGGCAATTCGGGATTTGAAGGAAGCTTAGTCGACTAGATCTAAAAGCCGAAAATCATAAGTATCCAATTTTAGGATTTTAAGGTAAGAAGATTTGTTATTCAAATATATAAAATTGGGTAGAACACTAACCATGGCCGAATATAGGAGAGGCCCTAGTTTCGCATCTTTTCGACTTTTTGAGCAAAGTTGTAGCAAGGGTATCGACATTAATCGTGTGTAGATCTCTAACACACTACTAATAAACCTGTATGTATGTTTATTTATATATGTTATGGGCTAAAAAGCCGAATGAGGTTGTGTAGATAATGAATGGAACCCTAAAAGGGTTAGGCAAAGATGCCAGGTACGTAAACATAGAACTCCCTATGTGTATCGAAAAGTATATAAGTCTGTATGATGGTTTCTTTATGTATGTATGCATGGGGTGCGAATGATGATATTGAAGGGGAAGTGCATGATAGGTCACTTGGTGATCGGTGGTAGAAATCCCACATAATTTAAATGAAAGGTCACATAGTGATCGGTGGCGATGCCACGTTAAATGATTCCTAATTAATAGGAATAGGCGATGACGGTTTATCGCTTTTGGTGTGTAGCGGATAGAGGGTTGATTGTAGAAATCCCCAAGGTGTGATGGTTGGTACGGGATGGTGTGTAGAGGATGGAAACCTAGGATGGGTTGGGTTTTTCATTATTTATTGTTTATCATGTGATTATGATTGATACCTTTATGCATGGGCCAGGGCCCATAATGTGTTTGTGGGCTCAGGTCATTGTGTGTTTTGAGATTTATACACTGAGTCTTGGTGACTCACGCTTTCCTTTTCTCTACTCTTCCAAATGAGCAGTAGATCGTGGACATGAGAGCCGAGACGGACTCGAGGGGCCATCAAGCTTTGTTTCTAGAAATTATTTTTTTTGGGATTTCTTTAAGTATTATTTTATTTTTACTTTGGAATTATCAATGTAATAAGGCCCCATAGTTTTATCCAACTAAGTAGTTTTAATGTTCTGCAACTTATGAGATTATGTCAAAGGTTTAATTATACTTAATACAAGGTTTTATTTTTAAAATGCCGCTTATTTACTTAAATAATGTCTATTTAATTTACGACTTCCAAAACTAACAAGACAAAAGTTTTTAATGTACAACTAGTAGCATACCGATCCGGTCGAAACGCATGGGCCGGGTTTGGGGTGTTACATTTTGCATCGAGCCTAGGTTCAAAACTCGGGCCGTGAAATGGGTCTAGTACTTTGTTTTAAAAGTTGAAAAAATGTTTTGGATGAAGATATGGCCTTCGAGTCTCTGGCACCCAATCCACCCAGGCAAGTATTCTGAACTCCTGATTGTGAGATAAATGTGGGCTTAATGGGCCTTATGGGACGTAGACTATCTAGGTTAGAACTTGATGGACTCTAGGCTTAGACAAACAACTCTTCAAATCCATAAGACTTAATTTCACTAAACGAAACTCCATGTAAACAATTCGCAAGACTAAGGTGTGGCAACAGCAAATGCATGTCTAGGAATAGATCCGTAAGAGCTTGGTATTTAAGCAGGTCCAGTGACTCACCTCCTCTTCGCTGGAATCTTACATGGTGCGTAGTGACTGTTCACCCTAGCTATAAGGACTTGTTCATGGGCTGAACCCATAATTAAAACCCGAAAGGGACCAACCACCCTATTTTGGCAAACAAAAACCCTAAGTTTTGTACATTTCCAAAAGATACACTTGATTTGAAAATGTTCACAAATATGAAAAATTTACCCAAAAACCCTATGTTTACAAGAGTAACTAGATTTTCCAAAGTGCCCCTGCTTTGAAAAAAAAAATCAAAATATTCCTGGTTTGTAAATTACCGAAATACCCCCGGATTGTAAAATTACCAACATACCCTCGGATTGTAAAATTACCAAAATACCCTTCTTTCACAAAATCACCAAGGAACTTTATTATGAAAAGTTACGAAAATACCCCAGTAGGATAAAATTACGAAAATACCCACGGGTAGTGAATCAACGAAAACACCTTTACGTGAAGAATGTAAGTGCTTGGATGTTATTTGTATGATGTATGTGTTTTATTTTAGGTAGAGGTTACAAACATGAGATCAGACAGAATGCGAATTTGAAAGAACTACTCTTAAACTATTGTTCATAAAACTGCTCGTGGTTAATCAATGGAAGAAAACTAATAATTCATAAAATTTCTAAACAGTATAAACGCGAATCGGTAAAATGAGTACAAGGGGACGAGGACGCTCTAGATGCTAACACTCAAAAGTACTCTCTACCATAGTATACTAAGTGTTTCTTTTGGCTTTAAAATCGAGTGCACAATAAAGCATAGTGGTAAGACTTGGGTAGTACGATTAATAGTTAGTTGGAAATTTTGAGGACGAAATTTCTTTAAGGGGGGTAGAATCAGTAACATCCTAAATTTATGGGCCTATACATTTAGTGTAGGGATAGGTTTACTATGTTAATTTAATTGATAGGGGTCTAAATTTGGGCTTAGAATTAGGCAAAAGGCCCAGATTAAAGTGGCATCATTAATGCTTAAAAAAAGGAACAAGTTTTGGGTCGCAAGGAGCCCATGTTTTAGGCCAAATTCGGCACTTTAAATGAAGAGAGGGTGACGCCACACACAAGGAATTAGGGGCCCAAGTATTAAGTTTAATGAGGCCCAAATATTTTAATTTAAGTGAGTTAAATTTGGCATTAGGGATTAGTAGAGGTGGACGGCTACAAGGCTATAAAATAGGAGAATTTATGTGGATTTTTAAGTGATAATATCATAGATAAAAAGGAGAAAAGTTAGGAGCTTATCTTCATGGGAAGTGTTGGCCTTAAAATCCACCACCTAGAGGAGTGTAAAATTTGGCTCTTGCATGGCAAGGAGGGTGCCGAATTTCTCCTCTCTTTAGCTTGAATTTTAAGGGCGTTTTTGGTTTTTAGCAAAGAGGTGCCAAAATATCTATAAATAGGGGGGCTAGCTCCTTGATTCTGACACTGAAAACCCTAAATTTCTCTCCCATTGTGCCGAAATTCCCTAGCCTCTCCCTCTCCAATTTCTTTTCTCCAATTTCTTTAAAAGCCGAAACTCTTCTCCACTTTTTCCTTCTTGTGCCGATTTCTCTAGAAAGCCGAAGCATCCATAGTCTTTTCTTCTATTCATCCTATTTGAGAATTAGTTCTATACTTTCGGCATTTAAATCTTCCATGGGCATTACCGAATCCTCTCTCTAGTGCTAGCCGAATCTCCTATGCTAAGGTAAGTGTTGATTTTTGATTAGTTCTCATGATCTATTCCCGGTTTTTTGAAAGGTAAAAGCCAAAAGCTAATAGTTTAATGGTTTTATGATGGGTGGCAATTCGGGATTTGAAGGTGCTTAGTCGACTAGATCTAAAAGCCGAAAATCATAAGTCTTCAATTTCGGGATTTTAAGGTAAGAAGATTTGTTATTCAAATATATAAAATTGGGTAGAACACTAACCATGGCCGAATATAGCAGAGGCCCTAGTTTCGCATCTTTTCGACTTTTTGAGCAAAGTTGTAGCAAGGGTATCGACATTAATCAAGTGTGAAGATCTCTAACACACTACTAATAAACCTGTATGTATGTTTATTTATATATGTTATGGGCTAAAAAGCCGGAATGAGGTTGTGTAGATAATCGAATGGAACCCTAAAAGGGTTAGGCAAAGATGCTGTGCACGTAAACATAGAACTCCCTATGTGTATCGAAAAGTATATAAGTCCAGTATGATGTTTTCTTTATGTATGTATGCATGGGGTGGGAATGATGATATTGAAGGGGAAGTGCATGATAGGTCACTTGGTGATCGGTGGTAGAAATCCCACATAATTTAAATGAAAGGTCACATAGTGATCAGTGGCGATGCCACGTTAAATGATTCCTAATTAATAGGAATAGGCAGTACGGCTGTCGTTTTGGTGTGTAGCGGATGGAGGGTTGATTGTAGAAATCCCCAAGGTGTGATGGTTGGTACGGGATGGTGTGTAGAGGATGGAAACCTAGGATGGGTTGGGTTTTTCATTATTTATTGTTTATCATGTGATTATGATTGATACCTTTATGCATGGGCCAGGGCCCATAATGTGTTTGTGGGCTCAGGTCGTTGTGTGTTTTGAGATTTATACACTGAGTCTTGGTGACTCACGCTTTCCTTTTCTCTACTCTTCCAGATGAGCAGTAGATCGTGGACATGGGAGCCGAGACGGACTCGAGGGGCCATCAAGCTTTGTTTCTATAAATTATTTTTTTTTGGGATTTCTTTAAGTATTATTTTATTTTTACTTTGGAATTATCAATGTAATAAGGCCCCATAGTTTTATCCAACTAAGTAGTTTTAATGTTCTGCAACTTATGAGATTATGTCAAAGGTTTAATTATACTTAATAAAAGGTTTTATTTTTAAAATGCCGCTTATTTACTTAAATAATGTCTATGTAATTTACGACTTCCAAAACCAACAAGACAAAAGTTTTTAATGTACAACTAGTAGCATACCAGATCTGGTCGAAACGCATGGGCCGGGTTTGGGGTGTTACACCATACAAAGCACTTATGCTAGCCGAACCTTAAAGCCCTAAAATGGTTTTTATTTCTTTCAAAATTTCGATGGAGAAGACAAAAATGAAGATGATACTATGTTTTGATTTCTTTTGTTTAAATTTAATTATTAAATTACCATTTTAACCTTGGTTATTAAATTTACAAAACAACAAAATTCATGCCCATATTTGTCCACTAACTCCTTAAATGGTATAATTACTACCTTAGTCCGTTAATGTAAGATTTCATAACTATTTGACTCTTTTAACTAATAGAATTCAACTTTTACACCATTTACGATCTAGTCATTTTTACCAAATTAGCCATTGAAACTTCAAAATTTCTTAATGAAATTTTAATACGACCTTAAAATAATCCCGTAGACATTATATAAATATTAAAATAATAAAAATCTTGTCGGAATCATGGTCCCAAAACTACTATTTCTGACACTTCTGAAAATGGGTTGTTATGTAACACCCCTTACCCGTGTTTGACGCCGGAACAGGGTACGAGGCGTTACCTAACTCAGACACATACTAACATACATTTCTGGGTTATGAAATTTTATGCAATTTAAAAATTTTCAATCTTCATCTTGAAGTCCTTAATATGAGCCTACGAGGCCCAAATCATACTTTAGAAATGGTTCGGCACTAAACCAGGCACATTAGAATACTTTGGAAAATTTCACTAAAAATAGGGGCACACGCCCGTGTGGCAAGGGACACGCCCGTGTTGGCAGGCCGTGTGGTCACACACGCCCAAGTCCCTGGCCGTGTGAATTTAATTCTCAATTCGAACCTACAGGGGTTTTCACACGGCCTGGCACACGTCCGTGCCCATGACCCGTGTCCCCCACACGGCCATGACACGCCCGTGTCCCCGCCCGTGTGCAAAAACCTTGACATTCTGTTTATGACGTCATCAATCCAATAAGGTCACACGGCACCCTTAGGCCGTGTGGCGAATTAAATTCCTAAATTCAAGTGCAGACTTCACACGACCTGGGCACCTGCCTATGTCCTATGGCCGTGTCCTCCACACCGTTGAGACACACAGCCGTGCCTCAGCCCGTGTGGTTACTACTGGGCATTCTGTTTTGCCAACTTAGGGTGCAGGGGGACACACGGCCGAACTACACGCCCATGGGTCAGACCGTGTGTCACACACGACCTTGACACACGCCCGTGTGTCTACCCGTGTGGACAAAAACAAGGCTATTTTTCAAGCCCTTTTTGCCACCCTTACTTTCACCAATATAAGCCACATCCAGGACATACACACATTCATGAAAAACATCATCATTTACATATATCAACAACAAGTATTTGCCATCATCCATGGCCTTATACAAAATGAATCAATCTTCAAGACAAGGCAACACAATTGGCCAAAACAATACGACACTTAACAAAGACCAAGTCCCTATACATGCCATACTCAAAATGATAAATCTAACTATACCAAATGTTCAGATTGATAGTGTGATCGAGCCTCCGACTTTTATTTATTCCCGAGCTAACTTGGCGGCACTATAAGAAAATGGAAAAGAGTGGGAGTAAGCATAAAGCTTAGTAAGTCGCATGTAAATAATTAACAACAATTACCATGCATTATCATACGCATATCATCTTATAAGCTTGCACAAAATTCTCGAATGATTAAAAACATAACTTACTCATTTTCACCCTTACTAATCATACAACATAATTCGATCTCATTTCTCATGAATTCTCATGTAGGTACCTGTATCACTTACAACATAGTCGTAACTTTTCTCACTTTTGACACAAGCTTTAAATTACCCGTTGAACCAGTTGGAATACTAAAGGATACTCAACAAGCCTCACACAAGAGAGTACGATGCCGATGCCATGTCCTAGACAGGGTCTTACACTGGCTCACAAATCGAGGCCGATGCCATGTCCCAGACATGGTCTTACACTAGCTCTCGTCTCAATGTCAATGCCATGTCCCAGACATGGTCTTACACTGGCTCTCGTATTGTGGCCGACGCCATGTCCCAGACATGGTCTTACACTAGCACACATATCATCGCCGATGCCATGTCCCAGACATGGTCTTACACTGACTTTCATAATGTGGCCGATGCCATGTCCCAGACATGGTCTTACACTAGCACACATATCAACCGAATGTTATGGCTTGGATATCCAATCTATTCCTAAGGTTCAACCGGGAGTATACCACATCAAATTTCGTCATGCATATTCATATCAATAATCAAACATTTTATGCAATATCAATTGTTTAATGCATAATAACAATAAATTTGTATTATTTACGTACAACTTACCACTGTATACAAAAAGTGAGCGACTAGATTGAATTAGTCTACTAGCTTGGTTTTCCCCCGGTCTAGGTCTAGACTCCGTTTTTCTTGATCTATAATGAAAAATTCACTTATTTAATCACTACATAATTCAAGACATTCCAAAATTCTTACTTTAGCAAAAATTACTGTTTTGCCCTTAGACTTTCACATAATTACGATTTTGCCCCTAGGCTCGTAAAATGATTTTCATCAAATTTCCTCCTTTAACAAGCCTAGAAAAAACTATTTTAAGCTTATAGCAACTCACAAATCCAATTATTTCACACATTTACTACCTATTTTACAACCTTTACAAAAAAAAGATCCATTTTAGGTGTTTTCATGGAAACCCCTTTTACAAAAGTTGTTTATTTAACAACCAATATTCATTTTCTTCCATAAAAATTCAGCAAAAAACACTAATGTTCTCATGGAAAAACCCTAGACTTTCAACCATAGTGCAAAATAGTCCCCTCATTAGCTAGATTAAGCTACAAGGGTTCCAAAAACACAAAAATCATCAAAAATGACCATCAAGATGACTTACTTGCAAGGATGAAGAGTTGCTGAAATTTTCAAGCTTCCATGGCTGTTTTCTTGAGTCAAAAATCGGTGGAGAAGAAAGAGAGAATGAAAAAGATGAAAACTTTCTCTTATTTTATTTTATTTCATCAATTTAGTCACTTAATTCCACCAACTTTGACCAATTTACATTTTCTTGTCCCCTATGGCCGGCCATCACCCTCTAAAAGGCCTATTTGCACATTAAGAACCTCTAATTTAAGGTTCTCTAGCTATTTAACACCTTTATCTTGTAAAAAAAAACTTTCGCACTTTATGCGATTTAGTCCTTTTAAGAAATTAAGCATGAAATCACTAAAATTAAGTCACCAAAATTTTCATGCACTCATATAATCATGCTATAACACATAAAATAATATTAAAAATAATTCTGAAACCACTGTTCTGACTAGCCCCAAAATTGGGTTGTTACGTGTGTCTACCCGTGTGGACAAAAATAAGGCTATTTTTCAAGCCCTTTTTGCCACCCTTACTTTCACCAATATAAGCCACATCTAGGACATACACACATTCATGAAAAACATCATCATTTACATATATCAACAACAAGTATTTTCCATCATCCATGGCCTTATACAAAATGAATCAATCTTCAAGACAAGCCAACACAATTGGCCAAAACAATATGACACTTGACAAAGACCAAGTCCCTATACATGCCATACTCAAAATGATAAATCTAACTTTACCAAATGTTCAGATTGATAGTGTGATCGAGCCTCCGACTTCTGTTGATTCTCGAGCTAACTTTGCGGCACTATAAGAAAATGGAAAAGAGAGGGAGTAAGCATAAAGCTTAGTAAGTCGCATGTAAATAATTAACAACAATTACCATGCATTATCATACGCATATCATCTTATAAGCTTGCACAAAATTCTCGAATGATTAAAAACATAACTTACTCATTTTCACCCTTACTAATCATACAACATAATTCGAGCTCATTTCTCATGAATTCTCATGTAGGTACCTGTATCACTTACAACGTAGTCGTAACTTTTCTCACTTTTGACACAAGCTCTAAATTACCCGTTGAACCAGTTGGAATACCAAAGGATACTCGACAAGCCTCACACAAGAGAGTACGATGCCGATGCCATGTCCCAGACATGGTCTTACACTGGCTCACATATCGAGGCCGATGCCATGTCCCGCATATGGTCTTACACTAGCTCTCGCCTCAATGTCGATGCCATGTCCTAGACATGGTCTTACACCGCGCTCTCGACAGGGCCGATGCCATGTCCCGCATACATGGTCTTACACTAGCACACATATCATCGCCGATGCCATGTCCTTACATGGTCTTACACTAGCACACATATCAACCGAATGTTATGGCTTGGATATCCAATCTATTCCTAAGGTTCAACCGGAGTATACCACATCAAATTTCACATGCATATTCATAACAATAATCAAACATTTTATGCAATATCAATTTTTTAATGCATAATAACAATAAAGTTGTATTATTTACGTACAACTTACCTCTGTATACAAAAAGTGAGCGACTAGATTGGATTAGTCTACAAGCTTGGTTTTCCCTCGGTCTAGGTCCAGACTCCGTTTTTCTTGATCTATAATGAAAAATTCACTTATTTAATCACTACATAATTCAAGACATTCCAAAATTCTTACTTTGGAAAAAATTACCGTTTTGCCCTTAGACTTTCATATAATTACGATTTTGCCCTTAGGCTCGTAAAATGATTTTCATCAAATTTCCTCCTTTAACAAGCCTAGAAAAAACTATTTTAAGCTTATAGCAACTGACAAATCCAATTATTTCACACATTTACTACCTATTTTTACAACCTTTACAAAAAGGTCCATTTTAGGTGTTATTATGGAAACCCCTTTAACAAAAGTTGTTTATTTAACAACCAAGATTCATTTTGTTCCATAAAAATTCAGCAAACAACACTAATGTTCTCATGGAAAAACCCTAGACTTTCAACCATAGTGCAAAATAGTCCCCTCATTAGCTAGATTAAGCTACAAGGGTTCCAAAAACACAAAAATCATCAAAAATGACCATCAAGATGACTTACTTGCAAGGATGAAGAGTTGCTGAAATTTTCAAGCTTCCATGGCTATTTTCTTGAGTCAAAAATCAGCGGAGAAGAAAGAGAGAATGAAAAAGATGAAAACTTTCTCTTATTTTATTTTATTTCATCAATTTAGTCACTTAATTCCACCAACTTTGACCAATTTGCATTTTCTTGTCCCCTATGGCCAGCCATCACCCTCTAAAAGGCCTATTTGCACATTAAGAGCCTCTAATTTAAGGTTCTCTAGCTATTTAACACCTTTAGCTTGTAAAACAAAACTTTTACACTTTATGCGATTTAGTCCTTTTAAGAAATTAAGCATGAAATCACTAAAATTAAGTCACCAAAATTTTCATGCACTCATATAATCATGCTATAACACATAAAATAATATTAAAAATAATTATGAAACCACTGTTCTGACTAGCCCCAAAATTGGGCTGTTACATCTTACAAGTCCAGTCAATCACATCCATGTCTCTATCTTCTAGGAGTCATCCGCTCCAATACCCAAGATAAGGTATCTCCCCAATTGGACTTGATAAACAACATATTAACCTTTTAATTGATTTTTTCATTTCTGATTAGGCTAAAGACATGTTTAGATTATCTACTAACATAAGCTATCTTTCTATATTACGATCCAGCCACATAATACTGCTTAGTATTAGTTAAACATGAGATAATTAGTGAGCCAATATTTGCATTCATTTTTTTTGTGTACAAAAAGCATTGAGGACAATATGAAAAGAATATTAATGTAACTAATGGATATTTTATTAAGCCAATCTGTTTAAAAAAATACAAGTATACATAGACGAAAATTCTATGCTAAAGGCACTAGATCCTGCAAGGTATATATTGTTAGATTTGATGCCCTAAGTATAGTATATTTTTTTGTATAATTGTATTGTTTCGAACAAATCTGTTTAATAAAATTATCTATGAATTTGTATATCGTCCTCAATGGTTTTTGCAGGCAAAGTAAAATGAAAGCAAATATTAGCTCACTAGTTATCTAATATTTAACTAATACGAAGCAATATTACGCGGTCGGATCGTAATATGAAAAGACAACTTGTATTAGTAGATGAACCTAAACATGTCCTTAATCTAATCAGAAAGGAGCAAACTGATTGAAAGACTAACATGTCATCTATCAAGTCCAATTAGGGAGATGCTTTATCTTGAGTATCAAAGCGGATGACTCCCAAAAGATAGAGACATAAATGTGTCTAATTGGACTGATATTACAAGACCCAAGTAGAATAGATCCTAAATCCATTTATGAATTTATTCACTTGTGACATTCATAGTGTGGCATACCTTAATTCTGAGTGGATGGTGGATTATGTATGTGTGATTCGTATACTTTGATGTAAGTAAAAACCTGATTTCAAATAGATAAAGAACTAAAAGCTAGTGCGTTGGATACACAAGTTTTTCAGTATTGATAACACTAGAAAAAACATAGGTTTTCCCCCTTACTTATTTGTTAAATTGTTCCCATTTAGTTATCCTTACCATACATTTTAGCATTTTCAGTTTAGTAAATTGCATTTTATAACTCAGTGAATCCTAGCCTATTTTATCCTTAATTTTGCTATCTTTTTTGCATTAATGTCGCTGCATGAGTGAATTCCAGATTGCGTCCAGAATTGTCGCCGCACTTGACAGTTGTCCGGATAAGAACTAAAATTGAGTGAGCTGTTCAGTCTGGTATAACCAACCTGTACGTACAAGGACAAAATCATTTTTAGGAAATGACACTTGTACTGTTGGAGGAGGACATAAAAGGTGGACGTGAGAAAAAAATAGATCTTTTTTTTTTCTGGATCATCGTTGTAACATCCCCAAACCCGGCCCATTCACTACGACCGAATCTGGTTATGTTAGTGAAAATATTTTAGACTTAGAATAAAATAGTAAAAAATTATTTGCTCTTGGAAACCATGTTCTTTTGAAATTATAGCCACATGTTTAATAATTCCATATTTGAATAAGTAAGTTATAAAAATATAACCATCTTCACATAGTGTTTCAATTTAAACAAACCATAATAGAGTTAATAATAAAATGATACCAAAATAATAAAATAAATCCTTATTACAACCATTATTTGAATGAAATACTTAATATTTAATATAGCCAAAAACATCTCCTTCGGCATGGGCCACCATGTATCCTCTCCGATCCCGGTCCATCTCATGAATCACCTGAAATGTTAGGAAAATAATTGGGTGAGTCCACAGACTCAGTGCATAACCACAACACAAATTTCCCACACGTATGGGCTTGGCCCATACCCACACAATCCTCAAAACAAATCATGCAAAGATGCACTTCAACCCAACCTCATCGTCCCAACCGTACACCAACCTTAGCGGACTCCGCCTAAGGCCGTGGATAACCCACCACTGATCACCTCGTGATCCATAAACCTTACCTTGGCAAACTCGCTGCTCAAGGCCGTGGCTGAGCCACCGATCAACCAAAGTGATCCCAACATCATAATCTGTCTACGGTGACGCACATAGCCATCAACCGCCGAGATGGGCACCGAGCCACACCTCCCTCGAGGTAGCACAAAGCTAACCATCAAGCGCTAATGCAGCCTGAGCTGACATTAGACCACGTACATCATGTGTACACCCTTCCTTTCTCCATCCAATCCAAATCCCATGCAAGTTATGTAAATGCCACATGTTAAGTCATCATATAAATAAGCATACAACTCATATCAATACCACACCAAATATATATATATATAACACAATAACCTAACATCACCAGTTTACTCACCTGTTATCCGATTATCCACAATAAGCATTAGCAAGCAATTAACTGAAGGAAATAGTGCGATGATTACGCACCTTAACACCTGTAGTTCTATGCTTTCGATCCCTAAGCTATCGCTCAAAGAAACGACAGCTATCTGCCTATAGCTATCCCCTCGCATTGGCCCACACCCTATGGGCCAATCCCGAATCGCCGAGACAATTTCTTCTTGAACTTCGGGATAGGGACCTTTCCTTGCCCACTCTGACTTGTTGTGGCCTCCATCAAGAAGCTTAATCAGGTAAACAGGTTAACCTCCAAAACACCACTTAAGTACTTAATCTTACTAACTAGCCTTACCTTACCGTGATCAAATCCTGAATGCTCTTACAACATTTGATGAATCCGACCTAAGGGTCCCTTCTTACCGCTCCTACTTGCTGGCTACACAAGAAAGAATTACCACACTAAGACCATAAGAACATTCGGCCAAGCTCCCCCCTAGAAGAAACAAAATTCGGCCAAACACTCCACCTCCCCACAAAATCCCAACATTCTCTCCTAAAAACACTCTACACCATCCCTTCAAATAAAATCAAAAAGTAACCAACCCACCTCTTCTCCTAGCCATCCATTCAAAACATTTGAACAAGTCAAATATACTTCATTTAAGCATCCAAAACCGTCCCAACACTCTACCTTTATGACGCAAAAACAAAGGCCTCCTGCCGCCTCTTGCGAATCGAACTCGAGACCCTTACCACTCCCCCTTGGCGTCACTTTTCCCATGCCTTATGTGGCGCCTCCTTGCCACTCTGCCACCTTATTTCTTGTGCCTAATTCCCACCAAAATTTCTCTTAAGGCCCCCTCTATCCAAGCTCCCTTTGACCCCTAAAACTAAAAATTTTCCTAAGGCATCTACCACCACCTAGGGTTCTCAAGACCCCTAAAACTTACCCAACCACACACTAAAGTGTGCCAACCCCCGAGCTAAGCCCCAAAAGCCTAACCCCTAAAACCAGGGTGTTACAATTCTACCCCCTTAAAATAATTTCGTCCTCGAAATTACTTGGTCGCCTAACTGGTCGACATCCTAATTCACCACACTACGCTATAGCTGCGCACTCTGATCTTAAAAAGCTATCCATATTTCTAAGTACAATTTCTAAGTCCACACTCAAGGTTATAGATACTTTACTAGCAACAAAAACAAACTGCCACCAAAACAAACAAAACAATAAAGGAATATTCCAGGCATAAGAAACTTACCCGCTGACACTTCTGGCACATCATTATTCTCCCTCTGACGAACTGCATAAACCAGACCTGGTTGTCTCACCTTAACTCGGCGACTTACTTCACAGGTTTGTTTAATAGTCCTTAAGTCTTATGCATATGTTTGAGTAAACTAATCCTAAGGTCCAATAGCCTTAATATTCTAATCTACGAGCCCAAATAAACCCATAACAATTCATATATACAAATCACTTCAAAAGTCCGAAGTACTTACCTGGTGGACTTCGGGCCGGAGGTACAGGTGCCATGCTAGAATAACCTGAAAACTTTTATAAAAGCCCAAATATTTGAAAAACCCATCTAAAAAACATTTTTGGGCCCAAAACCCTCAAAGCCGAGTTTTGAACCGGGCTCTGATACCAAACAAAAGAAATTTAAAGCCCCCAAGACGCTGCCCCCAGGTCTCGAATCACCTGAAATGTTAGGAAAATAATTGGGTGAGTCCACAGACTCAGTGCATAACCACAACACAAATTTCCCACACGTATGGGCTTGGCCCATACCCACACAATCCTCAAAACAAATCATGCAAAGATGCACTTCAACCCAACCTACTATCCAACCGTACGCCAACCTTAGCAGACTCCCTGCCTAAGGCCGTGGATAAACCACCACAGATCACCTCGTGATCCAAAACATTACCTTGGCAACTCTCTGCACAAAGCCGTGGCTGAGCCACCGAGCAACCAAATTGATCTCAACCTCAATATCTGTCTACGGTGATGCACATAGCCATCAACCGCCGAGATGAGCACCTAGCCAACATCTCCCTTGAGGTAGCACGAAGCTAACCATCAAGCGCTAATGTAGCCGGAGCTATCATTAGACCACGTACACCTTGTGTACACTTCCTCCTTCATCGAATCAAGCCCCACCTCATGCAAATATGTAGATGCTACATGTTAAGTCATCATATCACATAAGAATATAAATATATATATACATACATAAATACATCACAAATAATCTTACCATAACCAGTTCTCATCACTTAAGCCATTATAATCTGCTTCCACACATAATACATATGTTTAATAATTAGCAAGCAAACCGAGAAATAGTGCGATGATTACGCACAAAAGATCACAAATTTTAAAGTTTTATCTTAAGTCAAAAAAAAATATTTTCAACCGTTTTTCCGCAGTGACATACCAGATCCGGTCAGGGCTTGTGGGCCGGGTTTGGGGTGTTACAAATTGGTATCAGAGCCCGGTTCAAAACTCGGCTTTGAGGGTTTTGGGCCCAAAAATGTTTTTTAGATGGGTTTTTCAAATATTTGGGCTTTTATAAAAGTTTTCAGGTTATTCTAGCATGGCACTGTATTCTCTCTACCCAAAGTCCACTGTAAGTACTTCGGACTTTTGAAGTGATTTGTATATATGAATTGTTATGGGTTTATTTGGGCTCGTAGATTAGAATATTAAGGCTATTGGACCTTAGGATTAGTTTACTCAAACATATGCATAAGACTTAAGGACTATTAAACAAACCTGTGAAGTAAGTCGACGAGTTAAGGTGAGACAACCAGGTCCGCTTTATGCAGTTCACGAGAGGGAGAATAATGATGTGCCGTATGTCAGTGGTAAGTTTCTTATGCCCGAATATTCTTTTATTGTTTTGTTTGTTTTGGTGGCGCTTTGTTTTGTTGCTAGTAAAGTATCTATAACCTTGAGTGTGGACTTAGAAATTGTACTTAGAAATATGGATAGCTTTTTAAGATCAGAGTGCGCAGCTATAGCGTAGTGTGGTGAATTAGGATGTACGACCGTTAGGCAGCCAAGTAATTTCGAGGACGAAATTATTTTAAGGGGGTAGAATTGTAACACCCTGGTTTTAGGGGTTAGGCTTTTGGGGCTTAGCTCGGGGGTTGGCACACTTTAGTGTGTGGTTGGGTAAGTTTTAGGGGTCTTGAGAACCCTAAGTGGTGGTAGATGCCTTAGGAAAATTTTTAGTTTTAGGGGTCAAAAGGGGAGCTTGGATAGAGGGGGCCTTAAGAGAAATTTTGGTGGGAATTAGGCACAAGAAATAAGCTGGCAGAGTGGCAAGGAGGCGCCACATAAGGCATGGGAAAAGTGACGCCTCAAGGGGGAGCTGGTAAGGGTCTCAGGTTCGATTCGCAAGGGCAGCAGGAGGCCTTTGTTTTTGCGTCATAAAGGTAGAGTGTTGGACGGTTTTTGGATGCTTAAATGAAGGATATTTGACTTGTTCAAATGTTTTGAATGGATGGCTAGGAGAAGAGGTGGGTTGGTTACTTTTTGATTTTATTTGAAGGGATGGTGTAGAGTGTTTTTAGGAGAGAATGTTGGGATTTTGTGGGGAGGTGGAGTGTTTGGCCGAATTTTGTTTCTTCTAGGGGAGCTTGGCCAATGTTATAAATAGGGAAGGTGCTCATCCTTTTGGGTTTTTCCCATGTGCTTGCTTGCTTAAAAATTTCTTCACACATCTCTTCCATTTCACTTGAGCCGAAACCTTCATTGCCATCCTTCCTCTCTTCCTTTTGGACCCTTGGCCGAACCACTCATCTTGTATTTCCCCTTTTTCTTCCATTTTTTTTAAATCGAAGGTACACCCCACACCTTTCTTTCTCTTCTCTTTGGCCGAAACCACTATTCCCTACCCCTTGATTTTATTGATAGCCGAATCTACACCACCACCTTTGTCGAATTTTCCTTCCCTCAATTTGGTAGTACTATTGGCCGAATGTTAGCATAGACCTCTTCGGGTTCCATAGCAATCGATTTTGGTAAGGCTTTGTTTTAATAAGCTATGTATTTAGTATTCGCTTTAACCTATGGTTTTGATGCCAAGGCCGGTTGTAGGGGAGGAGAGCCTAGCACAGGAGATCTTTTCGGGATTCGTTTAGTCAGCTTTTGCAGAGGCATTAAGTAGCATTTCGGGTTTTGATTGCTTGTGCTAGAAGGTGCGTAATCATCGCACTATTTCTCAGTTTGCTTGCTAATTATTAAACATATGTATTATGTGTGGAAGCAGATTATAATGGCTTAAGTGATGAGAACTGGTGATGGTAAGATTATTTGTGATGTATTTATGTATGTATATATATATTTATATTCTTATGTGATATGATGCCTTAACATGTAGCATCTACATATTTGCATGAGGTGGGGCTTGATTCGATGAAGGAGGAAGTGTACACAAGGTGTACGTGGTCTAATGATAGCTCCGCTACATTAGCGCTTGATGGTTAGCTTCGTGCTACCTCAAGGGAGATGTTGGCTAGGTGCCCATCTCGGCGGTTGATGCCTATGTGCATCACCGTGAGATGATATTGAGGTTGAGATCATTTTGGTTGCTCGGTGGCTCACCACGGCCTTGTGTGCGAGAGAGTTGCCAAGGTAATGTTTTGGATCACGAGGTGATCGGTGGTGGTTTATCCACGGCCTTAGCGCGTGAGTCCGCTAAGGTTGGCGTGCGGCTGGATAGTAGGTTGGGTTGAAGTGCATCTTTGCATGATTTTTTTGAGGATTGTGTGGGTATGGGCCAAGCCCATACGTGTGGGAAATTTGTGTTGTGGTTATGCATCGAGTCCGTGGACTCACCCAATTATTTTCCTAACATTTCAGTGATTCATGAGATGGACCGGGATCGGAGAGGATACATGGTGGCCCATGCCAAGGAGATGTTTTTGGCTATATTAAATATTAAGTATTTCCTTCAAATAATGGTTGTAATAAGGATTTATTTTATTATTTTGGTATCATTTTATTATTAACTCTATTATGGTTTGTTTAAATTGAAACACTATGTGAAGATGGTTATATTTTTAAACTTACTTATTCAAATATGGAATTATTAAACATGTGGCTATAATTTCAAAAGAACATGGTTTCCAAGAGCAAATAAATTTTTACTATTTTATTCTAAGTCTAAAATATTTTCACTAACATAACCAGATTCGGTCGTAGTGAATGGGCCGGGTTTGGGGATGTTACAATCGTCTTCATCATCCTACCTTGAAGCTTGAGGCCATGGCAGCTTAATCCTCTCACGGGTGAGCCAACGTGAAAACTAGATGCAGACTAGCTTCTGACGAGGAGACCTAAGTGCAAGACAGGAGGGAATAGAGAGATTCAGTCGAGTTGTCTAGGGATAATATTCTCCACTCAATTTTTTCTTATTTATTTCTAAATGCTGGTGATTACTCTCTGTTTTCTGTTTGTATGGAAATACACATGAATTCTTGGTTAAATGTTATCTTATTTAATCTTGCTTTTATTGTTTAATCTTGGGGTTTGAATGTTTTGTAACACGGAAATGTTATTGCAGCTACTGACATTGGAAAGTGCAGTGACAGTTTGAGCCAACAAGCATTACAATGGAAGTTGAGTGAAGATTAGAGGAATTTAGTCCACTTGTTCTTAATAGTGCCGTATAGCCGTCATCAGAAGGTGAGGTTAGTATGCATGTTTTAGTCTCGGATTAAATAGAGGAGTGACGCTGGGTAAGATATACATTGAACTTTATTGCTTTGACAATCACCTATCTCTTTATACCTTGTGAGTACTTAGTATTCTTCTGAAGATTCATGTTGGTGATCCCAGTTTATTACTATCATATTTTATTTTATTGTTTTCAAGTTATTTCATCGACAACTATTCTCACAATTTATCTCGTTTCTATCTAGTTATTGCACTAACATTAATAGAGAAAAGACTACCATCCCTGTGGGATCGATATCCGACAGACTCACATCTGTCTACTATACTTGCATCGATAGTGTACGCTTGCACTTTATTGCTATGACGTTAAATAGCCGATCAAGTATGTAGCATCATTCAAAATAGTGGAATTTATAGCTCAAAAAATAGGTAAATGCTATCCTCTCACTGGCATTACACGATAGATGAAAAGTAAACGTGACCATGGGTCGTTTGTCTTTGTGATAAATGACTTAATTACTATTTGATAGTAAATGACTTTTCATGAAGAAAGATGTAATGATTACCATGAGATAAAATAGGATCATATTGGGAGAACGAATTTATCCCAAATAGATTAAAGATATTCTATGAAGGTAACACACTTATGACAAGGTCATTGGACAAGCACTGATCGAGTAGTTTTTGTAATGGTATGTAATTGGAGAGAGCTCAGTCACAATACTATAGTGGAATGGCTTAATGACTAAATGAATTTATAATTAATAAGTGAAAAGCTGGAACTTAATTATAAATCATTTGAGCCTTAATTACATATGTCTAATTGGTCCCTCTCCTAGCTTGTTGAAACCAGAAATGAATTGCATTTACAATCAAATGAACAAAAATAGATAGAATTGATAAAGTTAGATAAATGAGTTGCATTTGGAAATAAATGTTGTTTCTCACTATGGAAATGACCTGAGAATTAATTTAAGTTTTTCAAATTATTATTTAATTAAATAATTTTAAAATTGGAATTAAATTAATTTGGCAATGTGAATCCGTTGAATATGGAAATTAAATATATTTTCTTATAGATTTTTTATGGTAATGTTGCCATGATTTTAACAGAATTAGAATTGGAATGAGAAAATTATTTAATTAGAAAATTAGTTTATTTAAATTAATTTAATAATGAATAATTATTTTTGGAAAGAGAAAAACATATATTAGGTTGGATTAAATTATAAAGTCTTGGATTAAAAGTCTAGGAAGCACATATAATTGAACTTGAAGCAAGAGAGGCCCAAAACCCCCCATAATATGTATGAGGAGCGACAATCCTAGTATATTTAACTAGGGTTAGCCACACCTATTTCCTAGTAGAACTAGGGGATATGTTTTTCTATTAGGTAAGTATTATTTGTATTCTACTAATTTGATCAGGATTCTTCTATCTCTCCCTATAAATGGATGTCACCTGTAGAGTTATTCACACATAAATTTTCAATATTGTTATTCTGTCAATAAATATTCAAAATTTATTTCTAAGTATAAATTTTATTCTCTAGGAATAACAATGTTATCAGTTTCTATGGAGAGAGAGAATTACTTTCCTACTGAAAGTAAGAAAATTATTTATGGTTCTGTGTTTGACTCGTGATTGTTCGAGCCTACACTTAATGTGACTTTTTGTATGAGAATAACGAAGATGGTCGTTTGGTTAAAAGCCAAGAATGTCTAGGATTCGTTTTACATAAAGCACAAGTACTTTTCGAGAAAATTTTATTACTATAAATATCACAAACGGACTTGGTTTTCAATTTTTTTAATTTTCCGCTATGACAAAAAACTGTTTTCAAACCAAATTTTTTCCAACATATATAGGGGAGGTTCCCGTGTTTGGTTGAAACACCCCAAACCCGGCCCACGAGTCCTGACCGGATCTGGTATGTTCCTCAAAACAACATTTGAAACTCCGATTGTTTGTTAAGAAAGATTTCGTTACTTTGGGTTGGACTCGAGTTGAAAACAAGTTTATCTTACATTGGAAACCATTTGTTTTAGGGTGTCCAAAACATTTAGAGTTCATTTTTAAATAAAAACTTATTTAGTCTTCAATTTGATAAAAATTAAGTAACATAGTAAATTTGAATAAAAGCAAATATAAAACAGCTTCATACTAGTGGCCTTATTACATCGAAGCAAAACCCAAATAAATCCAAGATATTGATAAGAAAATGAAGAGTCCAAATTGAAAATAATCTTTGTGCTGAGCATGGCCACCACTAAGCTCCCGCCGACCCAGGTCCATCACCGAGTGTCACCTGAAAAATATTCCCAACGGGTGAGTCAAACAGACTCAATGTGTAACCAACACTAAATCCCAATAGTTTAGGCATATCGGTTCATACATATGCATATAATTAAATAATAAAATGATGCAAACCCGAACCCAAACCTAATTACCATCCGCTACACATCACCCGTACTCAACTCGCACACCGTGGGGACTACTAAGTCAACCCTCCATCCGCTACACATCATCGGCTGCGAATCATTGCAATCGCGTGCTCATCGCCCTTATAAATTCGTGGCGAGCCATCACATAATAATTTGTGACATAAGTCACCACATTCAAATTATGTGACCGAAGTCACCACATTCACATATTGGGGTATAAAACCGCCAATCACTTCCCTTTCATAATCACCCATATGCCCATGTCATACATTTCATGCAATATCATGCCTTATTTCACATTCTTATCATAGTTCACATAGGTGCCATATCACATATCCATAATAAGATAACTACAGAGTAGTAAATTAACGTATTCTGAGTACTTTGTACCATTGCATGGTACCTCTGCCACATTCATATTATTGTAAACACACATAATTAATTTAAGCCGTAATCTAATAAGGTTTAGTGTGGGGTACACACACAGTATCAACGCTTTCTGAAAACCCAAACCTTATCTAACGCTTTAGATCCTTAGTCCCTACATTCGCCAACATCTTAATATTTAAACAAAAGCCTATTCGGCTATAGAATCAAATCCCAAGAATTAACGAAACCAATTCCTCACCTTGTCGCCGATTTGAATATTAATCAAATCCCAAACTTGTAGTCTTTCCTCCTTGCATTCAATCACTTGACTAGGTTAGTTTTCGGCTTTTTAATAAAATAAGGAATAGATCTAGGTTGCTAAATAGGCCTTGGCCGAATACACATGTTCACTTACCCCCCTGTGAATCTTAATCCGGAAACAACCACTTGATTGGGGGTATCTCATTTCAAACCATTATGGCATATGTTAGATCCAAATTAATCATAATGAATGGCCCTTGGTCGAATACATGCCTTACCTTAGATAACCGACTTCAATGCTCTCCCCTAGAAGTCGGCTATTCCAAAACAAATCCCAAATTCCTAAAAGAACCGATTTCATGGTTGATTAAAAGTCAAATCAAATGTCGTATTTTGGCTTTTGTTCTACACATGTCGACAGAGAGAGGAGATAAGAGAGAATAGTAAAGATTCGCCATAGCAGACTTACCTATCCAAACCGCTTTGCGAAGGATCACAAAAGATCTCTAACTTGGTTGCTATTCGGCCAAGACTGAGAAGAGATGAGGTGGGAGAATTTCGGCAATGGCTTGGGAATCAATGAAGATTCGGCTTCAATGGAAAAAGGAAAATAACATTGTGGTTCGGCCTTTTAAGAATATGGAGAGGGAGAGTGTGAAGCTTAGGAGTTTCGACAATGGTGAATATAGAAGGAAGAAGATTTCATTTGACAAAATAAAAAGAGAAAAGAGGATATTGCTAGAGAATTCGGCAGAGAGAAAGGAAAGAAAAGGAAAAGAATGAATAATGGCCTTAATTCCTCCTTTGGCCGAAAATACTAACCTTAGTCTCCCCCAATCGACCAACTCTTCTCTCTCAATCCAATCCCTTGTTTTTCTCTTACTTTATCTCTTATCTTTATTTATTCAAAATGAATAAAATAAATCTACATTTATCTATCTATTTAGCCGAATTTTTATAAGGAATTATCCAAGTCAAATCCTCATCCATCTAGTCTCCCATGCCGCCCATCACCTTCCCATTGCCAAAAATAAAAATTCCCTTATTGCTTTCCTTGTGGCTCGAACTCAAGACCTCCTTGTCTGCATATATGGCGTCACTTTCCTGGGCTTTAAGTGGCGCCTCAAAGCCACTTAGACAAGCCCATTTCTGTGTCATATTTCCCTTACAAATTTCCTTAAGGCCTTACCAAGCTTAGCTCCCCTTTTAAACTTAAAAATCCAGTAATTTCTAAGGCATTTAACTATACACTAAGGTTCACAAAAATTCATAGAACACATTCAGAATATTCATAAGCATGCTACATCATCTAATTTAGTATTAATGCATAAGCCATAATCCAGGATATTACATTGGTAGTGGTGATGTAGTGAATTTCCTATCAAACAATCATTGTGGGATGCATGGGAAAGATGTTTGTGATGGGACACATTCTGTGGTACAAATGTGTCGTCTAGTCGCTTCAGGTGATATGCTCCAAATCTAACTACAACAACTATAACAGCTCGATTTTCCAGTGGTGTCAAAAACAATGATTTTGAAACCCTATTTCTGTGTAAATATTAAATATTAATATTTACGAGACTGATATAGAAATATATTAAAGTTTGGTCTAGTAATTTTGCTGATTGATAATTAATTAAGGTGTAGAGACTAAATTGTAAAAGTTTTATCGTCATGAATTTTCAATTAGCTAAGGGCTCAAAATGATAATTAAACAAATTTTTTATTCGATAGTGGAAATGAATGTTGTCATCCACTAATTTTGGTTAATCTTGATTAAGATTAATTAATTAAAGTTTTAATTAATTAATTAGGGTTAATTAACTTATAATAAATGTATAAAAGACAATAATAATAAAAATGATATTTTCTTTCATCTTCTTCATTTGGCGTGAGAAAAAGAAAGAAAAAAGGGTTTCAAAATATTTCAACATTCGGTCCCTCAATTGATGAGATTTCTAAGTTTTTTCTTGTAATTTTTATGTTTTTGAGGTCATGGGAGCTTGATTTAGCTAGTCTATGTAGCAATTTGCAAAACTATTATAATTTTTGAAAGTTGTCAGGGTTGATTTCTTAAAGATATTGATGTTAAATTGTTAGATTTTAAGCTTAGATACGAAAAAGAATTAGATTGTAATGTTTAATTGTTAGTTTTTGAACATAAGGACTAAAGTGTATAAATTGTGAAATTGACGTAAAAATTCTATAATAATAGATATAGAGGGTCCTAGAAGGATGTTATTGAGATCAATTTTGAAATCGAAGCTTAAATTTGAAGGATGTTGTTATTTTGATTTCAGGGACTAAATTGAATAAAATGAAAAAGTTAAGGGGCATTCTAAAAATGAAATTGAATAGGTTCATGCATATCATGGAATTATATAAAATGTTTGGTATTGATAAATTGAATTGAATAATTGCATCCATCAGGAATTGGATCAAATCGGGGAAAAGCCTAAATTGTCGAATAGTCCTTGAAATTCCAACTTAATTGTTGATTTTGTCAGGTAAGTTCATAGGGTATGATTGTGTTTAAATTGTTAGGTATTTGAATTATAAATATGTGTATGTTTGGTTGTAATTTGAATTGTTTACGAATTGGTACAAAAGGTGAGATATGAACTAAATTGTAAAGAAATGGTTATATGTGTTAAAGATGCTTGGGTGAACTTAGTAAAAATTAGGATATAATTTACATGTCAATAGGGTTATATGCACACTTGTACGAGATATGTGGTTGTATGAGATAAGTGATTGTATGGAGACCATTACAGATTATTGGGGTCTAACATTTGTTGCGGATATCAAGTATTGTATGTCTCTACAGATACCCTCGTGTGGTGAAGGGACATATTGTTATATGATTATACATATTATTGCCTATGGGATTTGCACTTCTATGCCCCGGTGTGGTGTAGTTACTGCTCAGATGAGCAATCTAGTGTGATATTGTTACCCTTGTATCTGAATCTATTCACTAGAGTTCATCAGGCTAAATGGTTAATGAAATGTGAAAAACTGCAATGGTATGGTATGAGTTTGGTATTCAAATGGCTAGATGTTGAAATGATTATGAGAGTGGCATTGAAATGTTTATTTAAGTGAATTGAAATGTTATATGTTTGAATTACTATATGATATGGTTATATTTAAACTCATATTGTTGTTATATGATTTGCAAAGTTTAGGCAAACTTTGTCAAGCTAAGTAGCTTGTTGTGTTTGGTTGTAAGCTAAGGTAAGCTTTTGTTTAATGCCTATAAACTTACTAAGCATCGTATATGCTTACCCCGTTTGTTTTCCCTTTTCCTTTTAGATCATCATCTTGCGGGATGCGTCAAGACGGATTGACATAGAAGCTCACACTATCCACATTTTGGTAGCTTCGAGTCAAGTATTGTGGCATGTATATAAGTGATTTCGTACATATTTAAATGTATAAAATACTTGATAAGTTTGAAAGTTATTTTGATACATGGTGTTGAAAGACATGATTTGGCAATGCTTAATGCATAGTTAGAATTGTAACACCCTGGTTTTAGGGGTTAGATTTTTGGGTGCTTAGCTCGGGTGTTGGCACACTTCAGTGTGTGTTTGGGAAAGTTTTAGGGGTCCTGAGAACCCTAGGTGGTGGTAGATTGCTTTGGTAAATTTTTAGTTTTAGGGGCTAAAAGGGGGAGTTTGGATGGAGAGGGCCTTAAGAGAATTTTTGGTGGGGATTAGACATAAGAATTGAGCTAGTAAAGTGGCAAGGGAGACGCCACTAAGAGCTTGGGGAAGTGACGCCTCAGGTGCAAGGGAAGGGGCCAGCGTTCGAGCTGCGAAGGCAGCACTTTGGCCTTTGTTTTTGCGTCAATGAGGTAAGGAGTTGGGCAGCTTTTGGATGCTTAAAAGATGGAGAAAGACTTGGTCTTTGTTTTTAAATTTTGGCTAGGAAGAAGTTTGACTCATTCAAACTTTTTGAATGAGTGTTGGGGAGAAATTGTAGGAGCAAATAGTGGGATTTTTTGTGGGAGGTTGGAGCTAGGCCGTATAGTATAAATAGGGGGAGGGGAGGTGCTCATTTTCATTCACCATTTGTGCTTTCTTGACTTGTTTCCCATTTCTTTGTGTGCCGAATCCCTTTTGGACCCTTTGCCGAATCCTAGTTCTTCCTTAAGCCTTCATCCATTTGTCTTCCATACTCTACCAACACTAAAAATATCCCTTCTCTTCACCTATGCACTTTGGCCGAATCTTCAAGGTCACCTAGCCGATTTTCCTACTTGGTTCTCTCCATTTTTCCTAAGCCAAACCATTTCATATTGTCCCCTCATACCTTCTTTCTTTCTCTATTGCCAAACCTTTCTCCTTGTCCTAGTGGTGGTTGGCCGAATCTTAAGCAGAGGGGGTGGAGCGTTTGGGTCTCTCGCTCTAGTCATTATGAAGGGTGAGGTTTTACGTTATAGTTTATTTCTTTCGATGTTTCGTTAACCAAAGGTGGTCCTGATGTTTGAGGTTGGCGAATATTCTTGTGGTCTTAGTGTGGTAATTCTTTCATGTAATCACCAGAGGAGCGGTAGGGAGGACTCGTGAGGTTCGATTCATCAAGGGTGTGTCGGCGCAGTTTTGGTTAAGTAGCGTTTGGGAGTTGGTCATTGGTATCAATTAGGTGCGTAATCAACGCACTATTTCTGCGATTGTTGGTTTGTTTAATGTGATTACATATGTATTATGTGTGGAGGCTGATTATAATGGCTTAAGTGATGTGAATCGATGATTGGTAAGATTGGTTGTGTTGTATATATTTTATGTTTGATGAGGTATTGGTAATTACTCACTCTATATGTTATTTTGGCATAATTGACACGTGGGCATGGGGTTGATCACGTAAGGAAGAAGTGTACAGATGATGTACGTGGTCTAATGATAGCTAAGGCTACATTAGCGCTTGAGGGTTCTTTGTGTGCTACCTCAAGGAGGTGTTGGCTAGGTGCCCATCTCGGCGGTTGATGGCTATGTGCATCACCGTAGAGACAGATTACAATATTGGGATCACTTTGGTTGATCGGTGGCTCACCACGGCCTTGAGCAATGAGCTTGCCAAGGTAAGATGTTATGGATCACAATGTGATCGGTGGGGAGTTTCCACGGCCTTAGGCGAGAGTCCGCTAAGGTTGGTGTACGGTTGGACAAAGGGTTGGGCTGAAATGCATTCTTGCATGATTTGTTACGAATATTGTGTGGGTATGGGCCAAGCCCATACGCGGGAAATCTGTGTTTTGATTATGCACTGAGTCATTATGACTCACCCCATTATTTTTCTAACATTTCAGGTGACGCGTAGTTTGGACCGGGATCGGAAAGGACACATGGTGGCCCATGCAGAAGGAAGAGTTTAAACGTTTTAGGCTTACTTTAAGTATTTCGTTTTAAATAGAATATGTAATAAAGGCCTTTTGACTCTTATTTATTTTTGTTATTACTTTATTAGTATTTATTATGGTTTGAGGAATTTGAAACACTATGTGAAGATGATTATATTGTTCTAACCTACTTATTCAATTTGGCTTGTATATATTAATCTTTTAGTATGAGTATTTTTTTTTAATAACAAAGTTTTACTCATAAGTTTAAATAAACATGGATTTTTCAAAAGGTAGCAAGTTTTACTAAATTTTTCTAAGTTAAATAGATTTTTCCACCGTCTTTTCCGCTTTAACATAACCAGATTCGGGCCGTAGTGAATGGGCCGGGTTTGGGGATGTTACGATTTAATGTCGAGCCAGTTCAAAACTCGGCTTTGAGGGTTTTGGGCTAAAACAGCTTTTGAAAATGGGCTTTTAGAAAAAAAATGGGCTTTTACAAAAGTTCTTCGTAATCTGGCATGGCACTGTACCTCAATTCAAGTCCATCGTAAAGTACTTCGGACTTTCTTGAAGTGAATTGTTTACATGAACTGATTTGGGCTTAGTTTGGGCTCGTAGATTAGAATATTAGGGCTATTGAAGCCTAGGACTAGTCTACTCAAACACATGCATAAGACTTAAGGTTACTAAACAAATCTGTGATTAAGTCGCCGAGTTAAGGTGTGGCAACCATTGTGCGCATGTCTAGGAGTGGATCCTAAGAGCACAGTACTTAAGCGATCCTCGTGACTCACCTCCTCTTCACTGGAATCCTACCTGCAGTGCGTAGCTACGGTTCACCTTAACCAAGAGGACTTGTTCATAGGCTAAACCAATTATTAAAACCCGAAAGGGATTTGCCTCACTGCTTTAAAACCCTTAGTTTAAATTTTTCAAACTTACCCTTTGGTTTGTGAAACTCTAAATCGATTTTGAAAGATGTTTTCTCGATTTACAAAATCACCAAAAATACCCTCAGAGGAAAATGTCGAAATTACCCACAGGTAGGAAGGAAACTTTGATTGATCGAAAGAACTACTCTCTAAAACTTCATTGCATAAAATTGCTCGTGGATAAAACAGTGAAACAATAATTTCTAATGCATAAAACTTTTTAAACAGACTAAATCGAGGCGCTAGATATGAGTTCTAGGGGCGTGGTCGCAATACTCGTGGACGTGGTAGAGCGCGGGATGTCGATGTGCCAACCGGTTGGGTCTCGCCATGGGTCGAGAGCGATGTGCCGCCACCACCGTGTTGAGGTGGAACAGCAGGATCGATCGAGGAGAGACGACGCAATGATCGCAGCTATCTTTGCGGTGCTTGAGCGAGTGGCGAGAGCCAATGGGGCGCGGTGGGACTCGAGTCGATGCCAAAGGCTTAGGCGAATGGGCCGAGGTCTTTAGAGGAGTGTCCGGGGTAGCTCCGGCGTGGCGAATAATCGGCTTGAAGCGATGGAAAGGATTATGGACGACTTAGACTTAATCTGCGAGGAGAAGCTTAAGGGTGTTGTTTCGTTGTCGCGAGATGAGGCCTACCGGTGGTGGCTCACGGTTAAGAAAGTACCCGCAGATCGAGTGGATCAAGGGTTATTTTAAGATCAAGTTCGAGGGGAAGTATGTCGGAGCGAGCTATGTGGATGCTCGAGAGGAAGGCGTTCCTCAATCACGTGCAAGGTAGCAAATCGATAGCGAGTACGAAGCCGAAGCTTCTGCGTTTGAGCCGGTATGCTCGGGAATCGTGGCAACCGATTATGAGAGATGCGTCGATTTGAAGATGGGCTACGGGATGAGTTGCGAGTTTTGATTGCTCCGCATCGTGGAAAGAGACTTCGCCGCTTTAGTGGAGAAAGCTCGAATAACCGAGGAGGTCAAGAAGGCCGAGAGGCTCAATAGGGAAAGGAACCGTGATAAGAGAAGTGTTGGATCGCCGTAAGTGGTTGAGAGGGTCCGTAAGAGACCGAGGTTGAGACTCCTGTTCATATTGTTAAGACAACCGAGAGGAATCCGGATCGTCCCGCAGCGCAGCAGTGGAAGGTACCATGTTGGCGAATCGCCGGAATCGTGTTCGAGAGTGCTTCGGATGCAAGTCCAAGTCTCATCTCGATTAAGATTGTCCCAGTCCGAATGGGACTCGAGCGGAATGCCAAGGTTATGTGCAACCAGCGAGGTGGTCGGCAAGCGGCGATAAGGGTCGCGGTTCGAACCATAGAGGAAATGGTTTCGGCGAGGTCGTGGTGGCAAGAGACCACGATAATGGTGGCACCGAGGCAAGGCGACCAGTGTCCGTTTATGCGATTCGTCGAGAGAGGATAATGATGTGCCCGATGGGTATACTTTGGTAAGTTCCTTAAGTCCGGAATACTCTTTGGAGTTTTGTTCGCTTTGGTGATTGTTTGATCTGCTCGTCAAAGTAGTTGGAACCTTGAGTATGAACTTAGAAACGGTGCCTAGAAGGTATGTTAGCTCTTTAAGATCGAGTTGCGCGAAAGATAAGCGTAGGTGGTAAGATAGGTTGTACAGATGTTCGTTAGCTAAGTAATTTCGGGGACGAAATTATTTTAAGGAGGGTAGAATTGTAACACCCTGGTTTTAGGGGTTAGATTTTTGGGTGCTTAGCTCGGGTGTTGGCACACTTCAAAGGTGTGTTTGGGTAAGTTTTAGGGGTCCCGAGAACCCTAGGTGGTGGTAGATTGCTTTGGTAAATTTTTAGTTTTAGGGGCTAAAAGGGGAGTTTGGATGGAGAGGGCCTTAAGAGAATTTTTGGTGGGGATTAGACATAAGAATTGAGCTAGTAAAGTGGCAAGGAGACGCCACTAAGAGCTTGGGGAAGTGACGCCTCGGGTGCAAGGGAAGGGGCAGCGCTCGAGTGCAAGGCGAAGACTTTGGCCTTTGTTTTTGCGTCAATGAGGTAAGGAGTTGGGCAGCTTTTGGATGCTTAAAAGATGGAGAAAGACTTGGTCTTTGTTTTTAAATTTTGGTTAGGAAGAAGTTTGACTCATTCAAACTTTTTGAATGAGTGTTGGGGAGGAATTGTAGGAGCAAATAGTGGGATTTTTTGTGGGAGGTTGGAGCTAGGCCGTATAGTATAAATAGGGGGAGGGGAGGTGCTCATTTTCATTCACCATTTGTGCTTTCTTGACTTGTTTCCCATTTCTTTGTGTGCCGAATCCCTTTTGGACCCTTTACCGAATCCTAGTTCTTCCTTAAGCCTTCATCCATTTGTCTTCCATACTCTACCAACACTAAAAATATCCCTTCTCTTCACCTATGCACTTTGGCCGAATCTTCAAGGTCACCTAGCCGATTTTCCTACTTGGTTCTCTCCATTTTTCCTAAGCCGAAACCATTTCATATTGTCCCCTCATACCTTCTTTCTTTCTCTATTGCCGAAACCTTTCTCCTTGTCATAGTGGTGGTTGGCCGAATCTTAAGCAGAGGGGGGTGGAGCGTTTGGGTCTCTGCTCTAGTCATTGTGAAGGGTGAGGTTTTACGTTATAGTTTATTTCTTTCGATGTTTCGTTAACCAAAGGTGGTCTTGATGTTTGAGGTTGGCGAATATTCTTGTGGTCTTAGTGTGGTAATTCTTTCATGTAATCACCCAGGAGGAGCGGTAGGGAGGACTCGTGAGGTTCGATTCATCAAGGGTGTGTCGGCGAGTTTTGGTTAAGTAGCGTTTGGGAGTTGGTCATTGGTATCAATTAGGTGCGTAATCAACGCACTATTTCTCACTGCGATTGTTGGTTTGTTTAATGTGATTACATATGTATTATGTGTGGAGGCTGATTATAATGGCTTAAGTGATGTGAATCAATGATTGGTAAGATTGGTTGTGTTGTATATATTTTATGTTTGATGAGGTATTGGTAATTACTCACTCTATATGTTATTTTGGCATAATTGACACGTGGGCATGGGGTTGATCATAGAAGGAAGAAGTGTACAGATGATGTACGTGGTCTAATGATAGCTAAGGCTACATTAGCGCTTGAGGGTTTCTTGTGTGCTACCTCAAGGGAGGTGTTGGCTAGGTGCCCATCTCGGCGGTTGATGGCTATGTGCATCACCGTAGACAAGTTTCCATAATTGGGATCACTTTGGTTGATCGGTGGCTCACCACGGCCTTGAGCAGCGAGCTTGCCAAGGTAAGATGTTATGGATCACAATGTGATCGGTGGGGAGTTTCCCACGGCCTTAGGCAGGGAGTCTGCTAAGGTTGGTGTACGGTTGGACAAAGGGTTGGGCTGAAATGCATTCTTGCATGATTTGTTACGAATATTGTGTGGGTATGGGCCAAGCCCATACGCGGGAAATCTGTGTTTTGATTATGCACTGAGTCATTATGACTCACCCCATTATTTTTCTAACATTTCAGGTGACGCGTAGTTTGGACCGGATCCGAAAGGACACATGGTGGCCCATGCGATGGGAAGAGTTTAAACGTTTTAGGCTTACTTTAAGTATTTCGTTTTAAATAGAATATGGAATAAAGGCCTTTTGACTCTTATTTATTTTAGTTATTACTTTATTAGTATTTATTATGGTTTGAGGAATTTGAAACACTATGTGAAGATGATTATATTGTTCTAACCTACTTATTCAATTTGGCTTGTATATATTAATCTTTTAGTATGAGTATTTTTTTTAATAACAAAGTTTTACTCATAAGTTTAAATAAACATGGATTTTTCAAAAGGTAGCAAGTTTTACTAAATTTTTCTAAGTTAAATAGATTTTTCCACCGTCTTTTCCGCTTTAACATAACCAGATTCGGTCGTAGTGAATGGGCCGGGTTTGGGGATGTTACAAGAATGACTCATTTTGTTTAACATTTTTTAAAGTATGTATGGTATATGAAAATTATCAAAATGGAATTGAAATGGCATGTCTCAAGTTGATTTGGTATAGGTATAACTTGATGTTTGAATGATTGGTTGTTATGCCCTAATGGTATGAAAATGTTAAGGTTTGATTAATGTTTAGGTGAATAATATCTTGATAAATGGTTGAACATGGATGTTTAAACTTGTTGAGTGTTGTTTAAGTATGTTTTGGACCAATTGAATCTGGTTTTGATGCATATGTTGAATAGGTTGGATGGAAAGCTTGGATTGTGGCGCCCCAAACCCAGTCGGGAGGGTCCGGTATGAATTCAGAATGTCACATTAGCCACTTACGTGACTCTTCTTACTGACCACCAAAACACACTATAGAAGCCACCATTCAAACCATATGGGTACACGTTTAATCATCAATAAATATATGAAATTAAACAATCAAGCCCTAAAATCATACTCTTCTAGCATAATCATCCAAATAACAATCAAGGGTAAAAAAAATCTTTTTACATATGATACACAAAATATTCATAAAATCACAAATTTAAACAAACATTAATTGGAAGAAAATACTAAAATCGGTAAGTAAAACTCATTTAATTTTAAAAATGAAGGTTAATGACTAAATCATAATTTTGGAAAAATATTCGAAAAATAATCTTTTTTTTTATAAAATTGACAGTATTATTATGAAATTAACCTTATAAAACATGGTCATGCAATTTTTCAAAAAAAATTATGATTTTTAAGGGTTTCAATTGCATGGTATAAAAGTCAGGACTAAATTGCCATGACCACACAACATGTCAAATTTCCTTAATATAACATATTATATAGCATACATAGAACATAAAATCATTAAAACATACAACAACATGATTTAACACTTCATCCGATTATGTATACTAGCATGCATTTACAAGTCCACAACCAATTTATTTAGCATACCAATTTTGCCTCCCATGCATTTTTAAATGCATCAAAGGTCCATTTCATACCAATAAATCATTTAAAATTTACCTCAATGTACAACATGCCATTTCACCTTCATTTCACATATTAGCCAAAAGTCTTGCTTACCAATTTACCATACATACCACCCATTAACATGCATACTCATTAAAGCATTTCAAGTGACATTCTAAAACAATTCAGAGTCCCATAAACCAATTAAACAGTCCATAATGTCTGATTACAATACAAACAAAAAAATGTCTAATTCCCTTTATGGATGAGTCCCACGTTGCCTCTATTATTTGCAAAATCAAGCCAAGTCACCTACTCAAAAGATTGCCTTGATTTGGATCACCACTTGCACACTTTCCCCTCCTCACACAAGCTATTTTTCTACAAAATAAATATAAGGGAGTGTGAGATTTTCCTAGCTTAGTGAGTGCATAAGGAATTGCCACAATTAAGCATAAAATCTGTAGTTGAAAGAAAACATACTAAATCATGCAACCATGGCATAGCATCAAACACATCACAAGGAAAACACAATGATATATTGGTATAATGTGGAAACATTTATATAATCAATAATGCATTGGATAAACGGATCTCCAAACACTCCAAATGACTCAAAGAGTCTTGTGCTATCTCTGTATAAGTGTAGCACGAATACTAACACTCTCCAAATACTCCATGCTATCTTGGGTGAATGGAGCTATGCTCTACATTCCGTTATCCCTCCATCAATATCTTTAAGCCACAACGCCCCATCATAAACAAAAAAGGAAAGTACTCACTATCCTATGACATGCCAATGACATCCAATGGTTCCAAGTGTTCACAATGCCAACTTATCCACTTAAACGCACATTTAAATATTGTTTTATGCACATATTCACTTGTTAATAACACTTTCACAACTCTTTATATGCTCTCTCAAGTGCTAACACGCTTGTTCAAAAGAGCCATAATCACTTTAAAACATAATAGTGTGCATAAATTTAGAAATTTACTTAACAAACATTGTCATATTCATGATGTGTCGTAAACTAGCTAAAAAATTGACCAAGGCAAGTGCACCTATCAATTAATAGTATATCTACGGTGAGCAAAGATATCGTTCCCATGAAGACTAAAAGTACTAGTAATTATTTTCTTTCTATTATTTAACCGAATAATCCAAGTGATCAATTTAAAAAACTAAAATGAACTAAATTATTTAATTAACGAACTCGACAAAGAACAATTCAGGAAATAAACGATTAACAACCAAGAAGCAAACAATACCTAGGAAAGAATTCACCTAGATTTCATCTATCATTATTAATCTAAATTACGCAATTTCTTTACTTAGTATCTTGGTTCAAAAGTAAGAGCAACTGACTCTAGGTTGATTAATTGAAATTTCTTTCTAATTAAAACCCATATTATCGCATTAACTCAATTTATGGATTCCCCAGTTAGATTTTACTCCAATCCGGTAGATTTATGTTATCCTATTTCTAGGACTGCATGCAACTCTACTCAATTACGCAAGATCTACTCTTAAATAGAGTCTATTCCTTCTCTGATTTAAGCACATCAAACATGGATAAATAATCTAGAAATATCAAACCAAGAATTAAGCACACATAATTGAGAACAAGATCTAAGTCTTTATTGCGTAAAATAAAAATTAGAAGACAGAATTCATCATAGGGTTCATTTCCCCTAGGTATTTAGAAAATTAGTTCACGCTTGAAAATCAAAACATCCAAGATACAGTATAACCACAAGAAACAAATAAACTCATGATTGTTTCCTAAGAAATCAATTGGGAGTCTTCAATCTTGACGGAAATCTACTTCAGAATAGGCTTTAATGGTGTTTTTCGAGTTGTTTTCTTGAATATTCTATGGCGGCTCTCTCCTATCTTATTATTTTTGTCATATATAAGTCTTAGAATGCCCAAAAAACCTAAAAATCACGTTTTCCCACAATTCAATGTGCCAATTCGTGAAATCGACACAAATTTCCACATGGCCGTGTGGTAGCCCGTATGGCTCACATGGCTGTGTGGTCAGGCCGTGTGGAAGGGGTTAGCCCGTGTGGCTCCTGCACCTTGCTTTGATTTTCTGATTTTCGCTCGTTTTTCACTCATTTTTCTCTAAAATGCTCTCCTAAGTATAAAAACATGAATTTAAAGGATTAGGAGCATAAAATTTACCATTTAAATTGAATAATCATCAAAAAATGCATTAAGAATGGAATTAAAATATGTTACTTTTAGCACTTATCAATTCACATATCACTCGCTTAAATATTTCACATGATTTTTCACAACCTTACATACAAGCATCATATGTAATAGGATATAGTTCAAGTAAAATTACTTACTATCAGACTTAGATTAGCTGTTTAGACCAACCTAAGCCCCCATTCAACCTTAGGAATTGTGCCTAAGAGCTACAATTCCAACCACTCTCCTAGTGAACGCATTTTGTACAACGATCTCAAACGGGCTTTTCTTTCCCTTTTGCCTTGCTCATAGAAGCTCCCGACAAGTCCAACACTTTTCAAAAAAATTAAATACAATATAAAATCATTATTAAAAACCTTAATCTCAAACAAACAACAAAAAAAATCACCACTTTAAGCTCACTTTTCTCATACCGAAAATCAACTCATTTTGTCAAAATATGAGGTTTTCGCACTTGATTTTTGTTCCCAAACCTTAATTAAGTTTCTAAATATCCTATATAATCTATTATTACAAATATAAACCTTTAGTTTTACCTAGTCTCACGAATTTAAAATTTCTGAAAAATCAATCTTGTATGAACACACAAAAGGGGGGAAACTCAAAGTTTTTTACCATTGGATACCGATAAATCAAATTGAGTTCAAATACCTTCTATTTAGTTCAAAATAGGTTAGAAATCAATAAAAAATAGAGGGTTACTGTAACATCCTAAAATAGGGCCTATGCATTTTCGGTTTAATTGTATGAAGTGACATGTTTTAAGTATTATGAATATATTTTGAACACTTTTGGAAACCTGGAAATGTATGGAAATGTTAAGTTCAAAAGAGGAAAGTGAACATTTTTAGAACCTTGGAAATGTAAGGAAATGTCTTGTAAGGAAATGTCATGGAAATGTAAGGAAATGTCTTGGAAATGTAAGGAAATGTCTTGTAAGGAAATGTCATGGAAATGTAAGGAAATGTCAAGTTTACAGAGCCGATCGAAAATTTTTGGAAACTTAGAAATGACCTAGAAATGACGAGTTTTAAGGTTTAAAAGGGGAAATTAAGGCAATGTGGCCATAAAAGAAAAAGTTTGTGAAATTTGACACACAAACAGGCTTGGAAAAGTGGTCTGAAGATGCCACTTAGGGCCTATGGAAATGGCGCCATATGCAAGAGGAATGGGCCTGAGTTCGAGTCACTTGGGAAGCAAATAAAGGAGGTTTTATTTTTTTATAAATAGTGGATAAATAAGGGATTTATTTATCATTATTTTCAAGAGATAATTGTTGGATTAAATTCTTTTAATTTGAATAAAGAAATAAAGAGGAAAATAAGGGAGAAGTGATGGCCAAGTAAGGGACTTTGAGTTTAATAATTTCGGCTAAGTAAGGATAGTTGTTGAATTATCTTTTATTTTAAGTGATAATTAAAGGATAAAGTTATCAGATAGAGGAGTGGTGGCCAAGTAAGGGACTCCTTAGATGATAATTTCGGCTATAAAAGGAAGGAAGGAGGGCTACTCATCAATTTGTGCTTCCTCCTTTCTCTGCCGAATTCTTAGTGCTCTCTTCTCTTCTTTTCTTTCTTTTCTTTTGTCAAGTCGAGATTAAGTAATTGTTGGAAACTAGCCAAATATTTTCCTCTCCATTAGAAGCCATAGCCGAATCTTTGATGGGCTTCAAGCATAGGTGCTGTCGATTTCTTCAAGAAAGGGTAATAACAAGTTTTGATTTCTATTCTTTTCATTTAGATTTGTCGAAATCTAGGACTAATCCCATCAATATTCTTATTTGCCGAAATTTGGAAGGATTCTTTCGGGATTTTTGCCATAGTCGACTATAAAGGAAAAGATCTTCGGGATTTGACCATCAAGGGATTTCGACAGAAGCTATACCCAGTGGATAATTTCGGGATTTAAGATCCTTAAGTGATTAGCCGATTTCAAAGGGGAAGAATACAAGTTTCCGGATTTGATTAATTATCAAATCGACAAAAGGTAAGAAAGTGGATACGATAATCCTTCGAGGATTTGATTAAATTAGCCGAATAGGCTTTTTCCTAAAATACTAAATGTGGCCAAATGTAGGGATTTAGGATCTAAAGCGATAGATCGGTTTTTCGGATTTAAGTGAACCGCTAAGTGTATCGTGTGTGTACCCCACACTAATTCTTAATATTTTTATGGTTTGTGTTTAATTAAAATATGTGATATTAAGAATATGAAAGTGGCTAAGGTACCATGTTATGGTACTAAATACTCAGTGCACGTTTCCTACTTCTACTAGGAATATGAAAAATGTTATTTGTAACATGAGAATATGATAAGAATGTGAACTCGGCATATTATGCATATTATTATATGGGGCATATGGTTTTGTTTTGAAAGGGGAAGTGAATGTGGTGACCTAAGACCACGAACACGGTGATCTAAGACCGTGATATCTCGAAAAGTGGTGACCTAAGACCACGATAATCTAAAAGTGGTGACCTAAGACCACGGTGTGCGGTGACCTAAGACCGCAGATTTGGAGTGTAGCGGAAGAGGGTCGACTTAGTAGTCCCACGGTGTGGTTGGCAGTGCGGGGGTGTGTAGCGGATGGACAACTAGGTTTGGGTTTGGGAATGCATCATAACCTGTATTCTATGTTTTGAATGTGTAATATGTGATATGCCCGATTCTATTATGATTTAGTGTCGTGTACACATTGAGTCTGTTTGACTCACCCGTTGGGAACATTTTTCAGCGATGAATGCAGTGATGGACCGGGACACGAGAACTTGTGGTGGCCATGCTCAACATGAAGTTTATATTTTTGAGGACTCTTGAATTTATTTTAGTACTTTGAATTATTTTGGGAATTATTTGATGTAATAAGGCCATAAGGCCATAGTTGAATTACTTTACACTTATTTTTATTTATTATGATTATGAATTTTATCTATTAAAATTTAATTAAAATTTCTTTTAAACTAAACCCTAAATATTTTGTCACTTAAGATAAAAGGGATTTCAATATAAAACGAACCTGTTTTCAACACAAGCCCAACCCAAAACAATATTTTTCTTAAAATCACACAAGTTTTCCTAAGAACAAAAGAATTTTGAACCGGTTTACTTGAGGAACATACCAAATCTGGTCAAAGCTCGTGGGCCGGGTTTGGGGTGTTTCAGTTACTTATTATTTCAAATTTCACCATTGTTGAACCAAAATTTGATTAAAAAGCTTTAAATCTTAAAAACTTCCAACACACTTAATTAAAATTCTGAATTAGAAAAACAAAAACTTTAATCTAATCATAATAAGTCAAGACATTACCTAAATTTGAAGAAAACAAGTTGTGAAGCTAATTCAAAGTTGAACGTGAAAAGGATAACAACAAATTTGATGATGATTTAATGATTTTTCTTTAAAATTGAAAGGTGTTGAGGTGTTTGGATAGCTAGGAAATCATTAAGGATAAGTTAATTTTGAGAGAAAATATCAAATTTTAATTTGGGAAATCTTGAACGTGAAGCTAAAATGAGAGGGAAAGGGACATCGAGTTCTTCTAAAGAAACAAGGGAGATGAACATATTTTTAAAATTAAGGAAAAAATGTCTTTTAAAAACTCTCAGTTTTCCAATTAGTCATTAGTTTAATTAAAACACATTTTTTTCTTAATTATTTTCAAACCCGGTTTTATTTTTTAAAATTCATTTTAAGTTATTTAATAACCGACCACCTAATCCTAATTTTCACCACCTAATTTTAAATAAGATAATTATTTTAATATTTTATTATTAAACACTCTGATCATATTTGTAACACCCCAATTACCAACCATTTTGTACAAAAAATTCTTATAACCATTCATCATTCGATACATATTACCTAAATATCAATTATTCAACGGATGTCATAGCATCTCCCATCCACGGTCTTATTTATTTTCGGCATAATGTCATAGTGTCTTTCAACTATGGTCTTATTCATTTCCCGTCATATTGTCATAGTGTCTTTCAACCATGGTCTTATTCATTTCTCGTCATGTTGCCATTGTGTCTTTCAACTATGGTCTTACACGTCTAAATTGTGATACCATAATGTCTTTCAACTATGGTCTTACTCGTCTGAATCATGATGCCATAACGTGTTTCAGCTATGGTTTTACTCATTTCTGGTATGATGCCATAATGTCTTTCAACTATGGTCTTATTCTTTTTCCAGTATAATGCCATAGTGTCTTTCAACTATGGTCTTATTTATTTCTGGTATAGTGCCATAGTGTCTTTCAACCATGGTCTTAATCATTTCCTTCAAAAGTACGAACTCGATTCACATATGCACAATTAAATATTAAATAATCGAAACAACAACTATTTGATTTAACAAGGTTATGAACTTACCGATTTACGATAGCTACTAATGATCAAAAGCGATTACTCAACGACCTTCTCTTTCGCACAGTTAACAACCGATCTACATGTTTCTGGATCTCTCTGGCACCCAGTGTCTAATGGATAAGTTTGTAGTAAAGTTTTGCGCACAGCGCTAGTTGGATAAACCGACGATATCATATGTGCCGAACTTCTCAACATGTAGACAAATATCCCAATTCATCATTACATTCATAACAATCATACATTATGAAATTTTTTTATATAATATTCTCGGAATAATCAAGTTCAAAATTTCCTATCCTACTCAATTCATTCCAAATCTCGCAATTCAGTATTCATAATCACACTTAAATTTATACGACAATTATAAACTCGTCTTGATCCATAATTATGCGAACGACATATATTCGTAAACAGGTAAATTGATCCTAATTCATATTATTACGTACTGAATCTCCGTGCTATTGGTTCAGCAATAATGATTCCTCGAGCTCTAGCTCGAGCTAAATGTTATAAGAATCCACATCGGTATCATTTTCCTATTTTCTCCCAACATTCACTTCCTACAAAACGATTATTCTGCTAATTTCTGCCCTACAACATAGTTCAACTCATCAAACGTTTTCAAATATAAAACAAAATAATGAACCATTACATTCCAAATCTCGACTCTGACTCGATTCAATGATGGCATGTACCTTTAGACTCAAATTTGAGCTCGATTTAGTCCGAGAATCGACTAAACCTATAGCTCTGATACAACTAAATGTAACACCCCAATTACTGACCCAATCACTGGGTCCGGGCAATGGGATATTACATTCGTTGCCGGAGCAACTGAAAACATTCATTCAAATATAAATAAAAAATCATACATTTAAACCCACGACTAAGTCATGATTAATATATATATCAGTATCTTAACAATTAACCTATTTATTAGTTGCATTTCTTGCATCCTATTTTCCAATTATATATATTAATTCACACCCAAAGCATTATAATCACATCTAAATACTCGCATAGCATCATCAACACCAAACATATACATGGTACAAACCATTAACAACTATCATAATTCTCCAACTAAGTAGAATATAGCATAAAATCCTATAGGTACATGCCAACTAGATTAACAAAAGTTTCACTCACACAATAAGTGCGGGATTTTTTGCTGGATGCCAATAACCACGAGTGCACATGATTGAACTTAACCTACACACGAAAAACAAATCGAGCGCTGAGTAATCATCTCAATGGCATTTCTATAACTAATATTATAACATGACATAAATTATGTAAGGACATAAATAAAATAAAAATAAAAGGTTCGTGGCAATTTAATATGTTAAATTATATTATAAAAACATAATCCTTCCATATCATATTTATAGTCGTACCGACTAGTTGTCACATATTCATCTTCAAATTTCCTGACCTGTAAACTCCAAAATGCAATTAAACATTGAATAATTGCTTACATTCATATAAATCATGCATTTCAAACAAAATCGGGTTTAAAAATCTAGCTTACGAAAGCTTCGAGAACAAACAAGGATTAAATTGTAACATTTTCAAAAGAAGAAGGCAATAGTGCGAAACATGGGTCACACAACCGTGTAGTGCATGATTGAGCCATTAAGTATCAAATTTCTTGCCCAAACTCAAAACATTCCCTAATGGCGACCTTTAGGTACCCTTATATACAAATAAAAGCTAGCCAAATTCTTCAACAATTCATCTATATATCCTACATCAAAACAAAATCTATTTCCATGTCTTAATTAGCACCAAGATACACCATTCAAATCTAATTGCATAAATAATTCTATCAAGCATTTCAACCCGTAACAATAAACGAGATTCAAACGATATAGAAATACAAATTCTAACCGGTAAAATAACAATGCAGACCGTAACCAAGTTTAAATAATGACAACCAATATTTTCATTCATTTAACTCAGCAGCTCATAACGTTTTAAAACAAGAGGACAAATATGTTGAAATTCCAGCATTCAATTCAGCTGAAACCTATACAAATGTTCAGTTTTGTACATCTTTAAATTATGCTTTGGTCAACAACAAATCTTCAACATTACAAGACATTAAATCAGCTTAATAACATCACATTCAGACAAAATTATTAGCCCCATCCGAATAGCCTAATTAACACAATATGACAGCATAACAGCATCACAATTGGACTGTAACACCCCTAACCCGCAACCGTCGCCGGTCTAGGGTTAAGAAGTATTACCAGTCAATCCGGAACATTTGCTAACATTTTACAGCACAAAGTTTATCATCGTCCAAACATAACAAAATATATACATATAGTCCCTTAATGAGGTCTACGAGACCTTAATCACGTGTTAGAAAGGGGTCGGGACTAAACCGGTCACATACAAAATTTTCTAAAAATCAACATTTTTCCAAAGTTACAGAGGTCACACGCCCGTGTGGGTAGGCCGTGTGCCTCACATGGCCTCAGACACGCCCATGTGTCCGAGCTGTGGTAAAATAGGGCATACATACTGACTTGTCCACACGGCTGAGATGTGCCCTGTGTGCCTCACCGTGGTCGACACAATCGACTTGCACCACACGGCCGGTCCTGCGGGCGTGTGTGTCGGCCGTGATCGAGTCTGACTTGTTTTGAAATATAACCATGAAGGACACGGTCGAGCCACACCCCCGTGTGCTCAACCGTGTGGGCAATTATAGGCCATTTGCAAGGCCAATTTGCCACCCACACTTTGGGTCACACCTACAAGCATAAATCAACACAATTTCATACCCCAAATGGCATTCAAATATACCAAATCATACTCAATATAATCTCTTAACATCATCATACCTCTTCCTATACAATTCCATCTCAACTTACCATTACAAAGTAACAATTAAACATACAAAAACTTGTAATTTATGCATCATTTAACCATACCATTTCATCTCATGAGCATACTCCATTCTTATCATCAAAACATACCATAAGGTCATTCTCTTAGAACACACACATACTGTAACACCCCAAACCAGGTCTGTGCGTTAAGACGAGATTTGGTTTGTCACACCGAACGAACATCCACAATTCTCTAATGATTTAAGTAAAACAGTAATCCAAAACCTTTAGAAATAAGGTTTAATAAAAACTAAGTACAATGATTAAAAATTTATGAATTAAGAAAAATACTTGTTTGAAATCTTATATATATATTAGTCAAAACCTTAACGTAGTTTTAAAAGAATTTGAAAGAAATTGAAAAGTAATTTAGGTGTCCAAAATTGTTATAAAACACAATATTTTTTTAAGAAAACTTTATAGATTTAACATAAGCCCATATTAAGAGTCTTAAAATAAAATTAAATCCATCCACACATAAAAATCCATAAAAACATAATTAGAGGCCTTATTACATCATACCCAAAATAGTAATTAAAATAAGTAACTTAAATAAAGTTCATAGTTTATAAAACCCAAGCTCGTAGTATGGCCTCCACCAAGTCATCCCCTACCCAAGTCCACATCAATTTCCATTACCCAGATGGATAATAAAACGGGGTGAGTTACAAAGAACTCAGATGTGTAACTCACTTACCACCATTATTGGGCGGACCATCAAGGCATTAATTTGGGCTTGAGCCCAATTACAAATTTTAACAATATAAAATGAAATAAAATATATAAAATGCATGTAAAATGAATTTCCCAACCAAGCCTAATTTCCATCCGCTACACACCCCAGTAACCAAAGACACACTGTGGGGATCAAGTCAACCCACCCCGCCAAACACACCAATCGTAGGCATTTAGCCTTTTAAATAATATTGTAGTGCACTACCGAACTAGATTGTGACATAGTCACCGAACTAGAGGCATTAAGCCAAATTTGTGGAAGAGCCACCGAACTAGATTCATGGCCACAGCCTTACTTCTCTTCATCATGTATCCCATCCCATGCAATTATGTATGAATAACAAACTTTAATCATAAGTAATTTATCAAGTAACCCATAATACAAATGAGTTTTTAATTAAACTTTTCATTTGGGCCTATTAAACAAAATAGTATTTAGCCCGTAAAGCAATCTAGCGAACTTTGGCCCATATTTGAACTAGAAGGTTTTTGGCCCATTTTATCGATCTAGCGAGTTTTAGGCCCAATTTGTCGAACTAGCGCTTTTTCGCCAAATTTATCGATCTAGTAGTTTTTCACCCAATTTAACAATCTAGCGATCTTTATTTAATTTAACAATCTAGCGATCTTTATTTAAATTTAACAATCTAGCGATCTTTATTTAATTTAACAATCTAGCGATATTTCGGCTCAATTTATCGATCTAGCAATATTTCGGCTCAATTTATCGATCTAGCAATATTTCGCTCAATTTATCGATCTAGTAATTTTTTCGACTTTAACTGCTTTTTTCATGCATTTACACAAAAGTGTTAATTATCACATAATTTTCAATTTTGCCATTTTTACGATTTATCATAATACTTACTGTTTAGTATCTAACCCGAAAGATAAGTGTGAAGTTACACACCTGGTTATAGTGAGAACTAGACTTTCTCGCTCGTCAACACCTATACGTATCACGATAAATTAGAATCACTATATTTTATTAACGAAATCAATCTTAGAAATTAACGATCTAACTTTTACCCTCGAATTTTCGAACTACTTCTACTTGCGGTTTCTCCCGATTGATGGTTCATTAACCGAATCAAATCCACGAACAAATAATGGTTCGAGAGCACGAACTACTTCAAACAATTGATTCTCCACGGATGAACGTCCACAACCGGTGGGAAATCTGGATTCTTTGAAACATCCTTTGTTTATACTTAGGGGAATAACGGAACCACCCCTCTTACGAACACTATTCACCGCCTTTTTCTTCCCTATTTTGATTGTCTTCAAAGACAAAAGATCGTTAATCAATCTAATATTACATCGAAATATGACAAAGGGTTTAAGGGTGAAATTAAACACCACAAAGATCCTTGTTCCAAAATAAGAGAATCGAGCAAATCGTTCTATGATACTCACGAACACTTGAGTTCCGGTCTTCCACTATCACACTAAAGTATAACAAATAAAAAGGTTAATAGAATGAACGTTTATTTCGATCTAAGAAAGCCTTTATACCACTATCAAGATTCGGCCATGACAACTATTAACTAACATGAACTAAAAAGAATTCTTACCTATTGTCCACGGTTGAAAAGAGACGATTGAGAAAGATGTTTATGAATAGAGAAAGATTCGGCTATGATTAACCAAAGAAAAGAGAAAATGGTTCGGCTATGGCTCACTAACATTCGGCCATGAGAAAATTAATGGAGAAGGTATGAGTGAAAAGAAATAAAATATAAGAGAAGAGATGATGATGATGTTTCGATTTTCAAAGAGGAGAAAAGAGAAAGAAAAAGATGTGCTTAGGAGCAAAGTACATTCGGCAATGGAGAAAGAAAACGAAAAGAAAGGAATGGCCTTTTTGGTACTAGCAATTTCGGCACTATGAAGAGGCACAAAAAGAATACTAAAGTGATGAGCAAAAATGACCAAATGGTCAAAAGAATTAGGCTTACCAAAAGATCAAATTCGGCCAAAGGAAAAGAGGTTGAAAAGAGAATTGCAAACCTTTGCACAAAATGCTAGGAATGACCAAAACAAACTCCTAATCCTAGCCAACTACTAGCATATTAAGCCAACCCCCCCTAGACCACATTGCCGTCCAAATTCATGGTCAAATGGCCATGAATTAGTTTCCAAAACCTTTTCCTTGATACATGCCTTATGTCCCCTTATCTTTCCAAATTTTCTTGATTCCATACTATAAGTTAGCTATTTCCTTATTCCTTTAGTCTACTTACCAAAAATGAAAAGTCCAACCTTACCATATCTATTGCTTGGCCGACACTTGCTATACAAGTGCAAAAATAAAAGTTGTCGAAATGTTATACAAGGGATTCGAACCACTCCCCTCATGCAATATCTCATGCGCCAACACCACCTTGCCATTTACTCATCTTATGCTACTTTTTAACACTTAATTTAACTTAAGTGTCAATGCCACTTGCTCCACTTCAATAAATTCTCAAACTAAAAATTATTCCATACCCGAATAATTCTATACTCTTCTTCAAGACTATAATAGGCACGAAAAGAAATAAGAAAATTTTCCTTCATAATCTAAACACCAAAACATGCAATAAATCGATACTTGAATTTTAGGGTGTTACAACTCTACCCTCCTTAAAGAAAATTTCGTCCTCGAAATTTACCTGGTTGAAAGAGGTGAGGGTATTGTTGCCGAATTGCATCCTCAGGCTCCTACGTAGCTTCCTCCGCTCCGTAATTATGCCATAAAACTTTGACCAACGGCACGGTTTTCTTTCTTAGCACCTTAACATCTCGGTCTAAGATTTCCACTGGTTCTTCCTCAAAAGACAAGTCTGACTTCAACTCCACTTCTTCTACCGGCACTATGTGCGAAGGATCCGATCTATAGCGCCTCAGCATGGAAACATGAAAAACATTATGAATTTGGCTCAACTCCGGAGGTAATTCGATCTGATAGGCCACTGGACCAACACGCTTCACCACACGATATGGTCCAATGTATCTAGGACTCAATTTGCCCTTCTTCCCAAACACAAAATCTTCTTCCAAGGTGAGACCTTCAAGAAAACTTGATCCCCACAAAGATACTCGATACTTCTACGCTTGGATCTGCATACGACTTTTTCTATCCAAGCTTCCTTTAACCGTGTTCTCGAATAGCTTTTACTATTTCTTCCGTTTGAGAGATCACTCGGGACCTAACATCTGTCGTTCGCCCAATTCGGTCCAACAACTAGGAGAACGACACCTCGACCATATAATGCCTCGTAGGGTGCCATCCGAATGCTAGGCGATAGCTATTGTTGTAAGCAAATTACGCCAACGGTAGAAAATCCTCCCAACTACCTTTGAAGTCGATTACACATCCCCTTAACATGTCTTCCGAATCTGAATTACTCTTTCGATTGACCATCCATGCGAGGATGAAAAGCCGATCAAGTTTAGCTTTGTTCCCAAAGCTTCATGCAAAGCTTTCCAAAATCGTGACGTAAACCTAGGATCCCTATTTGATATAATAGACACAGTACCCCATGCAACCTCACGATTTCGGATCGTATAAGCTTAGCCAACTTCGTAACGAGTAATCCGTCTGACCGGTAGAAAATGAGCGGTCTTCGTCAAACGATCAACAATTACCCAAACGGAATTTTTCTTAGTAGGTGTTAAAGGTAACCCACTAACAAAATCCATTGTTATCCGCTCCCATTTCCAAAGGGAATCTTTACCGTTGTAATAATCCACGACGGCAATTGATGCTCCGCCTTCACTTGTCGACAAGTTAAACATTTTCCCACAAATTCGTAAATCTCACGCTTCAACCACGGCCACCAATATTGTTCACGAAGATCCCGATACATCTTATTTCCTCCGGCGCATAGCATAAGGGCTACTATGCGCCTCTCAGTAGAATCATTTGTCTCGAGATCTGAGTCCTTAGGCATACAAACTCTCCCACGAAAACATAACACACCTTCCGTGTTTATGCTAAAATCCTCTATTCCACCATTTTCAACTTGTTGAATTAAAAGTCCCAACTTCTTATCTGATATCTATTTTTCCTTGATTTGCTCTAACCACAGAGGCTTCACCTGAAGTTCCGCTATCAGACTACCATCCTCGTACAAACTCAAATGGGCAAACATTGTTCTCAAATCAGATACCACCTTACGACTTAACGCATCTGCTACCACATTAGCTTTTCCAGATGATGATACTCGATTGAGAAATCATAGTCCTTTAACACTCCACCCATCTTCGTTGTCTCAAGTTTAATTCCTTCTAAGTAAGAAGATACTTAAGACTCTTGTGATCCGTATAGATGATAGACTTTTCACCGTAGAGGTAATGCCTCCAAATCTTTAGAGCAAACACTACTGCAGCTAACTCCAAGTCATGAGTAGGGTAGTTTACTTCGTGCGGTCTCAGCTGACGAGAAGCATAAGCCACCACTTTCCCACTTTGCATCAATACACATCCTAAGCCCGTGTGTGACGCGCATCGCGATAAACTATAAACTCCTTTCCAACCTCGGGTTGAATCGATCTTGCGCTTAGTTAAAATCTTCTTCAATTTCTCGAAACTTTCTTCTTTGTTTATCACCATATATATGGTACTCCCTTTCATAAAAGCTTAGTTAGGGTGCAAGCAATCAACAAAAACCCCTCAACAAAGTGTCTATAGTAACCAACCAAACCCAAGAAACTCCGAATCTCGACTCATCGACTTTGGTGTTTTCCAATCCAATACAATCAATCTTCCGAGGATCCACCCTTATTCCTTCGGCTGATACCACATGACCCAAAAAGTCACTTCCCTTAACCAGAATTCACATTTACTGAATTTGGCATAAAGTTGATTATCTCGAAGTAACTGCAATACAATTCGCAAATGCGAGTCATGCTCCTCTTCATTCCTTGAATATACCAGAATGTCATCTATGAATACCACCACAAACCGGTCTAAATATGGTTGAAAGACCCGTTTCATCATATCCATAAATGCAGCTGGTGCATTGGTCAACCCAAACGGCATCACCAAAAACTCATAATGTCCATAACGAGTTCGGAAAGCCGTCTTGTGAATATCCGCTTCTTTCACCTTAAGCTGGTGATAACCTGATCTCAAATCAATTTTGGAGAAAACGGAAGCTCCCTTCAATTGATCAAACATGTCATCAATTCTCGGCAGAGGGTACCTATTATTGATCGTTAATTTATTTAATTGCCTGTAGTCAATACACATACGCATTGACCCATCTTTCTTCTTAACAAACAAAACCGGTGCTCCCCACGGAGACACACTCGGTCGAATAAAACCCCGATCCAACAATTCTTAAATTTGAGCTTTAAGCTCCGCCAACTCCTTCGGTGCCATTCTATAAGGAGCAATGGACACCGGAGCTGCCCGAACAAGAGCTTAATACCAAATTCCACTTCCCGATCCGGAGGTATGCGGGGAAGTTCTTCAGAAATACATCCGGAAATTCCTTCACTTGTTCTCACATCTTCCATCGACAACTCTTTGGCATCTAAAGCACTAATAAAGCTAGAAATGCTCCATACCCCTTCGCATCAACTTTTACGCCTTTCTCGCTTTAACGCAGATACCACATTTGCCAAGTAATTCCTTCGTTCGCCTATCATAACTATTTCTTTATCCTCCACCGTCCTTATTAACATCCGCTTTTCAAAGACAATCCAATTTCGCCTGTGCTTAACCAACCAATCCATGCCTAAAATGATATCGAACTCATGAAAGGCAATTCCATCAAATTCGCCAAAAATATTTCTCCTTGAATTTCTAAGGGCACATCTCTAAACAGTTTATTTACTAATACCGATCATGTCCTAAAGGACTAATTACCTTCATCTCACTATCGGAAATTTCAGAGTCTAAATTCAAGTTTCCGGATATGGTGCTAGCAACATACGAATGGGTAGAACCAATATCTATCAAAGCAATAATAGGTACATCAAAGATGAAGAACGCGTGCAGTTATCACATCAGTGCATTGCCATCCTCACGGCGTCTAACGCATATACCAATCTGGGCCGTCTTGCATCCGTGTTGCCTCTAGAACCATTGCCTCGACCACGCACCTTGACCACATCCAAATTTCATTACCACCACGACTGGTCCACGACCTCTCGGTGGTTGCTGAATTCCTCTTGCCGGTGGTGCATCAGTATTACGAGCTTCCTGAGTTGTATCCATTCGACGAGGGCAATTCCTATATTGATGATCCATCGACCCGTATTTATAGCAAGCACCCGCTTTTCTTCCAAAGACTCTTCGAATGCCTTTTCCCACAATCAGCACAATCTCGACTACGATTCACGATTCTGGTGTGTTCTACCTTAAGCTGGTTCATCATTCCGAGGCCTCTTGAAAACCTTCTTGAAGAACCCGAATACTTCATATCTCTCTTGCCTCTAGCTCGTTCCCAATTCTGACGTTCTGAGTTCTTAGCCTCTTCGGCTATCTTGGCCTTTTCCACAAGCGTGGCAAAAGTTCTAACTTGTTGTGGGGCTATCAAAACCCGCAATTCATCGTTCAAGCCATCCTCAAAGCGTACACAACGCTCATGATCCGTTGCCACTATTGTTCGAGCATAGCGAATCAAGCGCAAAAACTTAGCTTCATATGCTGCCACTGTCTTATTCCCTTGGACCAGATTCAGGAATTCCTTCCTTCTGGCATCAACATAACTCGTTCCTACATATTTCCCTTGGAAGGAAACTTTAAAGAATTCCCAATTAACTAATGCAGCTTCAGTGCCTTCTCGGACAGTAAGCCACCATTGGTATGCTTCGTCCCTTAACAAGGACACCGCTCCCCTTATTTTTTATTCCATAGTGCACTCAAGATCGTCCATAATTCGCTCCACTGCCTCAAGCCAATATTCAGTGACATTTGGAGCTACACCTGAGACACCTCTGAAAACCTCAGCACCACTTGATTTCAATTGTTCGATATCGACCCACGAGTATTGGCCCAGTTCTAGCTCCAAATGACCCTTTCAAGGACTCGCGGCAATGCTCATGTCACCGCATTATCTTATTCCATATGATCATGTGATCCGTCCTCACTTTCGAGTGACGCAGGTGCATCCATTTCCGGCATATGATCCGGCGCTTCAGTTGCGCCTCTAACACCTCGTCCTCTACCATGGCCACGTCTACCGCGTCCACGACCACGTCCTCTAGTGCTCATAGTGACTAATTCGATTTAATCTGATTAAGAGTTTTATGAATCAGAATACTATTTTAGTGTTTATTAACGATATTTTATGATATGAAAGAGATAGAGTTGTTTTCGCAACCATATCATATTGTCTCAATCTCTACGATTTTCAACACCTAAAACTAGAAGTTCTAGAGTGTTTCTTATGATCATATCACAATGATAATAAACAATCAATATCTGAGATACTTACATGACTTGGCGCGGGATGCTCATGGTGCCATACTACCTTTAAATCAAAAAGTCTAGAAATTTGAGTTGTTTCTCAAACAAATATCTTTGTTGAACCCAAACCACAGCCTTAGTTTTGAAACTAGCTCGATACCATTAAATGTAACACCCCAAACCAGTCTATGCGTTAAGACGAGATTTGGTTTGTCACACCGAACGAACATCCACAATTCTCTAATGATTTAAGTAAAACAGTAATGCAAAACCTTTAGAAATAAGGTTTAATAAAAACTAAGTACAATGATTAAAAATTTATGAATTAAGAAAAATACTTGTTTGAAATCTTATATATATATTAGTCAAAACCTTAACGTAGTTTTAAAAGAATTTGAAAGAAATTGAAAAGTAATTTAGGTGTCCAAAATTGTTATAAAACATAATATTTTTTTAAGAAAACTTTATAGATTTAACATAAGCCCATATTAAGAGTCTTAAAATAAAATTAAATCCACCCACACATAAAAATCCTTGAAAACATAATTAGAGGCCTTATTACATCATACCCAAAATAGTAATTAAAATAAGTAACTTAAATAAAGTTCATAGTTTATAAAACCCAAGCTCGTAGTATGGCCTCCACCAAGTCATCCCCGCCCAAGTCCACATCAATTTCCATTACCCGAGATGGATAATAAAAACGGGGTGAGTTACAAAGAACTCGATGTGTAACTCACTTACCACCATTATTGGGCTAGACCATCAAGGCATTAATTTGGGCTTGAGCCCAATTACAAATTTTAACAATATAAAATGAAATAAAATATATAAAATGCATGTAAAATGAATTTCCCAACCAAGCCTAATTTCCATCCGCTACACACCCACTGTACCAACCAAAGACACTGTGGGGATCAAGTCAACCCACCCCGCCAAACACACCAATCGTAGGCATTTAGCCTTTTAAATAATATTGTAGTGCACTACCGAACTAGATTGTGACATAGTCACCGAACTAGAGGCATTAAGCCAAATTTGTGGCGAGCCACCAAACTAGATTCATGGCCACAAGCCTTACTTCTCTTCATCATGTATCCCATCCCATGCAATTATGTATGAATAACAAACTTTAATCATAAATAATTTATCAAGTAACCCATAATACAAATGAGTTTTTAATTAAACTTTTCATTTGGGCCTATTAAACAAAATAGTATTTAGCCCGTAAAGCAATCTAGCGAACTTTGGCCCATATTTCGAACTAGAAGGTTTTGGCCCATTTTATCGATCTAGCAGTTTTTTAGGCCCAATTTGTCGAACTAGCAGTTTTTCGGCCAAATTTATCGATCTAGTAGTTTTTCGACCCAATTTAACAATCTAGCGATCTTTCGCCCAATTTAACAATCTAGCGATCTTTGCCCAATTTAACAATCTAGCGATCTTTATTAATTTAACAATCTAGCGATATTTTTCGCTCAATTTATCGATCTAGCAATATTTCGGCTCAATTTATCGATCTAGCAATATTTCGGCTCAATTTATCGATCTAGTAATTTTTCCGACTTTAACCGTTTTCATGCATTTACACAAAAGTGTTAATTATCACATAATTTTCGATTTTGCCATTTTTACGATTTATCTTAATACTTACTGTTTAGTATCTAACCCGAAAGATAAGTGTGAAGTTACACACCTGGTTATAGTGAGAACTAGACTTTCCCGCTCGTCAACACCTATACGTATCACGATAAATTAGAATCACTATATTTTATTAACGAAATCAATCTTAGAAATTAACGATCTAACTTTTACCCTCGAATTTTCGAACTACTTCTACTTGCGGTTTCTCCCCGATTGATGGTTCGTTAACCGAATCAAATCCACGAACAAATAATGGTTTGGGAGTACGAACTACTTCAAACAATTGATTCTCCTCGGATGAACGTCCACAACCCGGTGGGAAATCCCGGATTCTTGGAAAACACTCCTTTGTTTATACTTAGGGGAATAACGGACCAACCCTTCTCCGAACACTATTCACCACCCTTTTCTTCCCTATTTTGATTGTCTTCAAAGACAAAAGATCGTTAATCCAATCTAATATTACATCGAAATATGACTAAGGGTTTAAGGGTGAAATTAAACTACCACAAAGATCCTTGTTCCAAAATAAGAGAATCGAGCAAATCGTTCTATGATACTCACGAACACTTGAGTTCCTGGTCTTCCACTATCGCAATAAAGTATAACAAATAAAAACGTTAATAGAATGAACGCTTTATTTCGATCTAAGAAAGCCTTTATACCACTATCAATATTAAATATGACAACTATTAACTAACATGAACTAAAAAGAATTCTTACCTATTGTCCACGGTTGAAAAGAGACGATTGAGAAATATGTTTATGAATAGAGAAAGATTCGGCTATGATTAACCAAAGAAAAGAGAAAATGGTTCGGCTATGGCTCACTAACATTCGGCCATGAGAAAATTAATGGAGAAGGTATGAGTGAAAAGAAATAAAATATAAGAGAAGAGATGATAATGATGTTTCGGTTTTCAAAGAGGAGAAAAGATAAAGAAAAAGATGTGCTTAGGAGCAAAGTACATTCGGCAATGGAGAAAGAAAATGAAAAGAAAGGAATGGCCTTTTTGGTACTAGCAATTTCGGCACTATGAAGAGGCACAAAAAGAATACTAAAGTGATGAGCAAAAATGACCAAATGGTCAAAAGAATTAGGCTTACCAAAAGATCAAATTCGGCCAAAGGAAAAGAGGTTGAAAAGAGAATTGCAAACCTTTGCACAAAATGCTAGGAATGACCAAAACAAACTCCTAATCCTAGCCAACTACTAGCATATTCGGCCAACCCCCCTAGACCACATTGCCGTCCAAATTCATGGTCAAATGGCCATGAATTAGTTTCAAAACCTTTTCCTTGATACATGCCTTATGCCCCCTTATCTTTCCAAATTTTCTTGATTCCATACTATAAGTTAGCTATTTCCTTATTCCTTTAGTCTACTTACCAAAAATGAAAAGTCCAACCTTACCATATCTATTGCTTGGCCGACACTTGCTATACAAGTGCAAAAATAAAAGTTGTCTAAATGTTATACAAGGGATTCAACCACTCCCCTCATGCAATATCTCATGCGCCAACACCACCTTGCCATTTACTCATCTTATGCTACTTTTTAACACTTAATTTAACTTAAGTGTCAATGCCACTTGCTCCACTTCAATAAATTATCAAACTAAAAATTATTCCATACCCGAATAATTCTATACTCTTCTTCAGGACTATAATAGGCACGAAAAGAAATAAGAAAATTTTCCTTCATAATCTAAACACCAAAACATGCAATAAATCGATACTTGAATTTTAGGGTGTTACACATACAATTATTAACCATTCTTTTCACACATCTAAAGCTTATACCAAAATCATTTATCTTTCAAGCCATATCACATGGCAAGAACCATATAACTCAAAATATACTATATCATCTAGCATATACATGCCATATTCAAATATATAAATCTTCCAAAAATACAATAATAAATAGCCAATAGTGTGATTGAGTCGTTGACGATCCCCGGATCCGAGCTAGCTTTAATTATACTGTAAAACAGAGAAAACATTGCACACAGTAAGCTCTAAAGCTTAGTAAGTTCGTAATATAATACATTTAACTCTATGATTCAAAATCAATATACAAAATAAACCATCACATAGATTATGTTACAAAAATGCACTATCTCATCCTTAGTCATATGCTTACAAAACTAAACATTTTTCCATCAATGATATCATCAACCACATAGGTTTCGAACATACCTTTGCCAACACTTAGTTAACAACCAATTTTGCTACTCAATGCTCGATACGACATTTTAATCAATCTTCATTATTCCATCGAATCAATCGCACACTTAGTGCCAATTTTATAGCCGAAGCTTAAATATCATCGCAAACTTAGTGCCTTTACATTAAACCGAATTTATCTCGGTATTGCACCACAGTGCCAATCAATACAGCCGAAGCTTTCTTTATTTCGCACACACAGTGCCATTCACCTCTGTCTAAATTCTAAATACGCACACTTAGTGCCATATTTCTTAAATTCACATATAGCATAACCAATTCATCAACTACATATATTCATTCATTACATAATACATGAAAACAATTTAAATGATTCGTATTATACACGAACTTACCTCGGATGTCGAAATACCGAGACTAGTCAATTAATCAAACACTTTGTCTTTGCCTCGATCTCGATTCAAATCTCTCTTTTCTTGATCTATATAATGTTAAACTCAACACATTCAATTACCAATTCATTCAATTTAATCCAAACACACATATTTAGGGCATTTTACAAAATAGCCCTCACATTTTCACATTTTAACACTTTAGTCCCTATTTCAAAAAATCATCAAATTCACATGATTTCATATCACACATGCCTAGCCGAATTTTCCTTTTGTTCATACAAGCCCACATATTTCATTTATTTCACATTTTAGTCTTCCAATTTCTCATTTTCACAATTTAGCCCAAAATAGCTAATTTCATCAAAAATTCAAGAACAAAATATATTAACCCAACATCAAACTTTCATATTTCACCATTAACTATCACAAAGCTCAAACATTCATCAATGACATCTTTCAAAATCATCATCAAATTCTAAAATTAGAGCATGGGCTTGAGAGAACACTAAGCAACGATCACAAAAACGTAAAAATCACTAAAAATCGAGCTCAAAACACTTACCAATTAAGCTTACAAGTGCTGAACCCTAAAAGCTCATCAATTGTTTTCTTCTTCCTCTATATTTGGCCAAAAGAAAGATGATAACATGAATTTTCTACTTGTTTTATTATATTATAACATTTAATAGCTAAATACCAATTTTAACCTTAATGAATATTAATAATAACACCAAAAGCCATGCCATTGTCATCCATTTACTATCAAATGGTTTATTAACAACAAAAGGACCTTTCATTTATGAAGCCATACCAATTAAGCACTTTAACAATCAGCACACAACTTTTACATTTTATGCGATCAAGTCCTTTTCTCAAATTAAGCACACAATCAATAAAATTAATTTACAGGAATTTCTCACATGCTTAATCACATACTACAAACACATAAAATAATATTAAAATATTTTTCTGACTCGTATTTGTGGTCCCGAAACCACTGTTCTGACTAGGGTCTAAACCGGGCTATTACATGGACAATGAAATCAACACATTTGAACAACTTGATTATCTAAATAAAATAGCATAATGGCAGCTCATTTGGACAACATTATTATGTCCTAAAATGAGCAGCATTAATCACAATCAAGACAACTTAAATTGTGTACTAAAACATTATTTCAGACAGCATTTATTTGCATCCATTTAAACAGCATTAACCGTCATTTAGACAACATATTCCAGCACCAAGGTTTCCTCATTATTCGGACATCTTACACAACAACAATGACAACATAACATATTTTAAAATAACATTAAGTGCAATTTTGTTTTCTAACTTATTTTGGACAGCATTTAATCACCAAAAATGTAGTGCAATAACTAATTTTAGACTCATTTGTACACTCAATTTGCAGCACTTAAACACTTCAATTTACATCATTTAAGCACCTGAATTTGTAGTAATTAAACACTTCAATTTAAAGCATTTAAAAACCTAAACTTACAACATTTTAACATCCCAATTAACAACATTTATACACCTCAATTATAGTGATAAAACATCTCAATTTTTAGCAACTAAACAATTCAATTTGTAGTACTTAAAACACCTCAATTTACAACATTTAAATACTTCAATTTGCAGCACTTTATCACTTCAATTTACAACATTTAAACACTTCAATTTGCAACACTTTAACACTTCAATTTACAACATTTAAACACATCAATTTGTAGCACTTTAACATCTCAATTAACAACATTTATACACCACAATTATAGCGATAAAGCATCTCAATTTCCAACAACTAAACACTTCAATTTGCAGTACTTAAACACTTCAATTTACAACATTTAAACACTTCAATTTACAACATTTAAACACTTCAATTTGTAGCACTTTAACACTTCAATTCAAAGCATTTAAACACTTCAATTTGCAACACTTTAACACTTCAATTTACAGCATTTAAACACTTCAATTTGCAGCACTTTAACATCTTAATTAACAACATTTATACACCTCAATTACAACGATAAAACATCTCAATTTCCAGCAACTAAACACTTCAATTTGCAGTAATTAAACACTTCAATTTACAACATTTAAACACTTCAATTTGCAGCACTTTAACACTTCAATTCACAGCATTTAAACACTTCAATTTGTAACACTTTAACACTTCAATTTGCAGCATTTAAACACTTCAATTTGCAGCACTTTAACATTACAACTAACAACATTTATACACCTCAATTACAGCGATAAAACATCTCAGACAGAAACAATTAACCAAATAATTAAGGATAAGTTTGATCATTATCAATCACGTTCAGACACATTTAAACAACAACAACCATAAATTAAATAAGAGGAATTTTAAACATTTAATAGTCATTTCTATCATAATCGGTAGCAAATTATCCACCATTTAATTAGCTTAGTTTCAGCATTAATTCGGTAATGAGCAACAATATACAACAGCATTCAATCCACCATACAAAGATATTTCAGACATCAAATTACTCACTTTCGGACCTCATTAACAACAACAATTTAACTGATTTCTTTCATGCAATTCTTCCAACCCGAAACAACAAGATTAAACCAGTAAGGATTGAGCATTTTACGTGACAAAGACCAAGAAAAGCTCACCAAAAGATCTGCTCAAAATGCTGAGATCCTCACACTAGCTTTGATTTCCCCTTGCCGTTTGGTCCTTCCACCTCCTTGCTAGCAAGCTTGAAACTTCCACTTGAGAAATCTAGTTACTAAATTTCATCCACCATGCAGCTGTATCTCACCCTATCTTCTCCATACGAACCGACCGAGAAGAAAAAAAATGAAAATTCCATTCTTTCCTTCTCCCTTGGTTTGTCCGTCACCCCTTCCCACTCAGAAGTTTTTTTCCCTCAAATTAAATTAAAGTAAGTCCCTCTCAATTGTAATAATTTGGCCAACTTACACCAGTAGCCGGCCACTACAGTAATCATTTATATAATGGTTTATTTATTAGATGAATCCCTTAGTTATAATTTAGCTTTTAATTTAATAACAATCACACTTTTACCATTTATGCGATTTAGTCATTCTACTTAAATTGAGCACTAAATCAAAAAAAATATCTAATCAAAATTCAATTCACCTAAGACGTAAATATTTACGACATTGGTTTACAGAAGCAAAGTCTCAAAACTGGATTTTTTGGTACTACTGACTTTTGGTCTTTATAATATTTCTAGTACCCGGTTCTCATACTAGATCTACTACTTTGGTTCTACTAACCCAATTTTACTAACTTGATTTTTAGGATTTGACATGGATTAGGTACCAAATGACTCAAAATTTACCGAAAACAAAGTTCATGTCTTGACGTGCAACATAGGTCATCGCAACGTCGACCAAAATAGTGAGTCACGTTGCGACGTCAAATGGTTGTACCGAGTCACGTCGCGACGTCGAGTGGCCTTGGTGAGTCATGTCGTGATATCGAGTGGCCTAAGTTCACGATGTGACCTACTATTTTGAAAACATCACAACATGGAGAAAGTGACGTCACAGCATTGGTCCTGATAGAACTTTACAATTTGGTCCTATTTCATGCTTGGGTAATCAAAAGAGCTTTCATAAGCTCCGATAACAACTATAGCATATTGTAGCTCAGACTTGACGATCAAGTCCAGCGAAGAGTGTTAAAATAGCAACTTGGTAGGGGTCTTCCCAGTTGGACGACATCTTCCCCCTTTGACCTGGTGGTTGACTAGCTTTAGCGCTCCTCATGACCAAATCAGCAACCAAATGCAATTGGATGTGAACCTTGGTGTTGTATTAATTAGCTACATGTTGAGCTTAGACAACTAGGAATAAGACAAATTGGTCCTAGAGCTTTTCTAAGAAGTCCAAATTTTTCCTAAGCATGACCTTATTGTCTTAGTCAGCATAGTTGAAGACCTGATGGGTGTTGAGGTTGTTTTCTGCTAGTATCACAGCCTCTAAATCAAACATGAGTTGAAGGGAGTCTCTTGTGAGAGAGCGAAATGTTGCTCTGAGGGCCCAAAGAATTTTAGGGAGTTCTTTTGACCATCCACTTTTGGCTTCATCAACTTTCTTTTTAAGAGCCTAGAGGAATTTCTTATTGATGGCTTATGCTTGCCCATTTGCCTGGGGTGTCTTCTTTGAACTATGGGTCAAAGTGATGTGAAGGTTTTCTTAAAATTCTTTAAACTTTCCTTGAAATTAGGTCCAATTATTCACAATTATCAACCGCGGGATCCTATATTTATAGATGGTGGTCTTTCAAACAAAGTTTTCCATTTACTTCTCAGTACTGGTGGCTAAAGCTTCCACTTCCATCCACTTGGTGAAATATTCGATAACCACTACTATATACTTATTTCGAGCTATAGTAGTTGGAAATGGACCAACAATATCTATCCCTTAGGTTGTAAAGGGCCAAGGGCTAGGGATGATATACAAAGTTTTAGTTGGCTAGCTTAGAATGGGCAAGAATTTCTAGCATGGCTCACAATTGGCTACATAGGCTTCAACATCTTTCTGCATTGTAAGCTAATAGTGACCCTATCGAAAAGCCTTCTATGCAAAAGCCCTGGCACTCGGGTGGTGCCCACAAATGCATTCATGGATTTCTTTCATCACATAGTTGGCTTCAAGAGGACCTAAACATCATAAGAGCGACTGGAGGAAACCTTTTCTATACAACACCCCATCAATGAGAGTGTACTAAGAGGCTAGACGAGAAAGCCTATCAAGCTATCTCGGGTCGATGAGCACTACATCACCCAAGAGGAAGTTTACAACAGGATTCATCCAAGTGTCTTCAGAGTTAATGTTGAAAACTTGACCTCCAGTTTCATTGCTGAGATATTTCTTGTATTCAAACAAGATCTTGCCCCTTTTAGTGATGTTGGCAACAACGACTAGCTTGGAGAAGCTATCCATTCAAGAGTTTTCAACTCTAGGAATTTTGTCCACCTTGACTTCTGACCTACTGTCAAATGTAGTAGTTAATTCGGGTCAATTCTGCAGTTACGGAGGTTGTTATGTATGCAATTTAGTATTTAATATTATATTTTTGGTATTTAGGTCTTAGGATTAAATATTAATAAAATAAATATTTTTTGAACGCATTTTATAAGTGTTGTGACCCAATAGGCCGACACAGGCCTTAGGTTGTACTAATATATTTAATTTAGTGTGTAGGATAAAGATATAATGACCCAATTGCCGTGGAAGCAAGGGACAAGTGATTCACAAGGTTCCCGCAATGTCAATGCACAAAATGAATGACTAAGGTAGAAATTGCATGTCATGTCGCGTGGTAGACTTGGTGTGGTGTGGCACAGGTCGACGTGCTACCCAAGCATATCGAGGCTAGTTTTATCCGCACAATCAACTTTATACGATGACCTAGAATGTACCTAAGACCTAATTGGGGCTGCCAACACTTATATAAATAAGAAATTAGGGGTTTGATGTAACTAAGTCGTCCCAGACACCTTTAAAAACCCTAGCAGTTCAGGAGTAGGATTAGATTATTTTTCTTTTGGCTTTTCATAACTCTTTTGTTTTTCATCTTGGAATCGGTTTTGATCCAAGAGTTTATTTATATTATCTAAGTATTTTAGTTTAATTTTTATTGCATTCAATTTATTTCTTTATTCTAATCAATCGATTTGCTAATTCGTTCTCTATTTGATATTCAATCCACGGTTATTCAAATAGTTTTTCTCTTCCGAATCAATCGTGTTCTTTACATGATTAATTCAATTGGACTTGAGATTAAGAATAACATGGGTGGCTAAATCCCCTAGGGGAGATTAATGAGTGGATGGGGATGTGATTAATGGAGGATTTATGTAACACCCCTAACCCGTATCCGTCGCCAGAACAGGGTTACAGAGCATTATTAAAGCATTCAGAAACATTTACAGATAATTCATGCAAGTTACTATTCAAATTCCGAAATCATTCGTAACGTCCCTTCAATGGACCCCCGAGGCCCAATATGAGCATTAGAACCAAGTCGAGACTTAATCTGAACCTCTAAGAATTTTTCGCGAAACTTCAAAAATTTTCCAAGGTGCAGGGCTCACACGCCCGTGTGGTCCAGGGGACACGCCCGTGCTGCAGGCCGTGTTCAACCCCGTGTAACTCTCTGACTTGTGCACACGGCCATGCCACACGCCCGTGTGCTAGGCTGTGTGGTTAATTAATTCATTTTGAAATTAGGTGTAGGTTTCACACGACCAAGACACACGCCCGTGTTCTAGCCCGTATGGCACACACGGCTGAGACACACGCCCGTGTCTCTGCCCGAGTTCTCAATTATGAGCATTCTATTTCTCAAAATTAAGGTGAAGGGGACACACAGCCTAACTACACGCCCATGTACCCGGCCGTGTGTCACACACGGTCTAGACACACGCCTGCAGTGTGTGCGCTTGTGTGGACAAAATAAAGCCATTTCCTAGCCTCATTTGTCACCCAAATTTACCATTTTCCTGCACTAAAACATACCAAACACATTCCAACCATTTCAAGCATTCAAATTAAGCAATTTCCATCATTCAACATGGCATATCATTGCATGCATACATGTTTACTATCTTACATTGGTTCAATCCATGTGTTAAACATGATTTGGTCAACTACTTAACATATATATATATAGCTACCATAGCATGAAATTACAAGTATATCAAAACAACCATTACTGGCCATTCCAATGGCTAGATTACAAGCATCATTTACATTTACATGCCAATATAGCCAATATAACCTATACATGCCATTATAACCATAATTGCTTTACCATATTGTACCGACATGGGTCGATGGATAGTGTGAGTGATCTCCGCCAAGCTTCCAATCCAACGAGCTTCCGATTTACTCTAAAACAGGGAAATAAAACTAAGTAAGCATAAAATGCTTAGTAAGTTCGTATAACATGGTACTTAACTTACCATTCATTTTATTTTGAGGTAACTATGTAAGGCATATTCAATCAATTTGACCTCTAGCCCTACACACATCCTCATTGCCCTTGTTAGTCATATATTCCGTAATAACATCAAAACATATATGGGCTCAAAAACAATCAAGTTTCCAAGAACATATGCTTTCCACAACATGTATTCATTCAACATGCATAATTCATCTCATTATTACAAGTACAATTTCATAATAGTTCATTTCGAGTTCAGATCATTTCATATCAGAACTTTACTCATAGTACTCGGAATATCAAGGTCACGATTAGTACACTCAAGGTGTACAAGTCTGTAATCAAGAATGAACATATATTCATCAAATAAAGTCCATGTACAAATATCATCATCTCATGTTTTCATATATCATTTGTCATGTATCATCATTTTCTTGTATTTCAGACAGATACGTGTAATAACTTATTTCTTATTCATATATTCTCTTATCAAGATTTTTACCCGTTGAATTTATTTAAAATATTGATGGTTACACAGGTGGTACAAATTAGGATCTGTCAATTCATATTTAATGGTACACATAAGGTACTATTTCAGAGAGTACACTCTCGAGCCACACATGTATACAACAGGATTACCAGTCCAGGCTAAATCCTTTTTATGACATATGCTCTAAAGAGCTTGATCTGGATTACCCGTCTGGGCTAAATCTAATCCATAACATATGCTCAAGAGGGGTTATATTAGGATTACCCGTCCAGGCTAAATCCTTTCAGAAATGAGGTCAGTAGGATTACTAGTCTGAGCTAAATCCCACCAGTAACAAATACAGAACCTCATTCATTTCGGGAAATCACATTTATCCATCGATTTTCATTTATTCAAACGGAATTTAACATTTTTCAAGCATTATTGGGCATGTGATTATTTCATACATCTATAATCATCCATATAATTCAAATGATCACATTCCGCATTCATTCCAAGCATAAGAGTAACATTTTCATCGTTTATCCTTTATCATCTATCGGGCATTATCATTTAATTTAAACATTTTTATTTATCGAACTTGATTGGATATGTAATCATTACACATATTTATGACATTTATACAATTTACATAAACACAATCAATGCAAGCATGTAAATAAACACAATTTAGTTACACGAACTTACCTCGACAAATGTTCATGTACATAACATCTACTAATCCGATATTTTCCTCTTTTCCTCGTTCTAGCTTTGAATTCAGTCTATCCGGATCTATATGAGTAAATTTTACATCAATTTATCACATTTCATATTCAAGTGGACTCAATTTACATCCTAGGCAAAATTACCATTTTGCCTTTAACTTTTCCATAAATTCCCATTTTGTCCCTAGGCTCGGAAAATGAAATTTATGCAATTTACTCCCTATTCCAAGCCTAACCAAAATTTCACCATAAAATTTACAGCACATATATTCTACAAAATTCAGAATTTTTCTTCAATTTTCACAAATTTACATTTTAGTCCCTAAATCATGTTTTCATCAAAAATCACTTTGTAAAAGTTGTTTATCTATCAACAACCTTTCATTTTCTACCATAAATTTCAAATTTACAGCATAATCATCCATGACCCAATTTCCATACCTAGATAACTTTTCAAATTTAATCCCCCAAATAGATAGATTAAGCTATCCCGATTTCAAAAATATCAAGAAAACTTATCCAATTTGGCCAAGAAAGTTTCTTCTCTCTCTCCTAGGGTTTCCATGGAACATTTTGGGGAAGAAGATGATAAAAATGATTTTTATTTCTATTTAATTAATTTATCATCTTTAATTATTTTGATTTCAAATTTAGTCGTTAGCCTTTTTCTAATTTTCCATGGATGAATCATCCAGAAATTATCTACATACTTTTTATTAATGGTCTAATTACCATTAAGGACCTTAAGTTTTGAATTCCATAGCTATTTGATCCTTATAGCTACTAGAATTCAACTTTTGCATTTTATGCGATTTGGTCTTTCTTGTAATTAAGCACATAATTGGTAAAATTTTCTTCTCAGAATTTTTACATGAAATTTCTATCATATTACGGACCATAAAATAAAATTAAAATAAAATTTATTTTTGGCTCGGATTTGTGGTCCCGAAGCCACTGTTTCGATTTCACCGAAATTGGGCTATTACAATTTGAGGTTTTCCTGAGAGGGATTATGAGGTATCCGTCGCCAATTTCACCGATTTCACACGCCCGTGTGTCTAGCCCGTGTGCGAGTCTGATTTGTTTTGATTTGCAAACTTAAGAGACACGGTCGAGCCACACGCCCGTGTGCTCAACCGTGTGGGCAAATATAGGCCATTTACAAGGCCAAATTGCCACCCACACTTTGGATCACACCTACAAGCGTCAAACCATATAATTTCATACCCCAAATGGCATTCAAACATACTAGAACATGGAATAGTTTAAACTCTTATCATCAACATTCATTTCCCTATACAACTTCAACTCAACTTACCAACCCAAAGTATCAACTTCACATCCAAATCATATAATCCATTCATCATTCAATCCTTACCAAATCTAAACATGAACCATACCATTTCCATTTTACTAATTCAAGCCAAAATGATCATTCACATAGAACACACATACACATATTAACCATCCTTTATGTAATATCCTGATTTGGTGGGTCTGTGCATTTGGTAGGTTGGATGGCTAAGTTAGTAAGTTAAAAGGCTTTGAGGTGTGTATTGGGCTCAGGTTTGGGCCTAAATCTGGGTAAAAAATTATTAAAAATAGTGCTCATAGTATTTTAATTTAAATTATTATGTTTAGTGGCAAGTTGGGCTTGTGGCCCAAATTTTGGAGGTGTTTAAGTGGGCATTAAGGTGGCGTCACAAGGGGGGAGGAGTTGGGCCTTCGGCACTTCAAAGGGGAAGGGGTGGACGGCATAGTGGCTACATTTTAGGAGCTTTAATTCTTTTTATTTAAGTGATAAAAGATGATAAAAGGAAGGAAAGAGCTGGGTTGAAGATGGTCTCTTTTAAAGGTAAGATAAGGGATGTGTTATGAGATGGATGAGATAAGGGATTAAGGCTATCAGGAGAGGGGGGAGTTGGCCGAAACTCTAACTCTGAGGTGTGTGCATGTGTAGCCAAATTTTGAAGCCTAGTGTCCATCTTTTCCATTCGTTTTCTTTTCTTTCTTTCTCACTTACTCTTCTAGCCGAAAATTCTCTTCTTCTCCTATTCTCTCAAATTCTTTTCTTTGCCGCAACTCTTCAACACATTCTTCTTTTCATTCTTTTCTTCCAAAGCTGAATACCCTGGTCTTCATCTTCCTCTCCCATAGCCGAATCTATAAGGGTGGATTTCTCCCGAAGGTGCACCATAAGCCGAGTACTCCTCTTTAATCTGGTGAGTTTCGGGATTTGGCTTCTCTACGGTTTCTCTTTTTCTTTTCATTAAGTTCTAATTCGAATCACTTGTTCAAAGGCCCTGTCGATTTCACTCTCTACCCCTAGAAGCCGAATCCTGTCTTGCTGTGCCCTATATGGCCGATTTGTGGAAAGCCAAAGGTAGGTTGGTAGGTTCGGCCGAATGGCCTTTCTTGTTCTTTTGGCTTGGCCGAATGTGTTTTGGTACTCATTTGATTGCGTTTAAGGGATTGGTTTAATACTTTAGTGATGGCCGAATATAGGTGGGAAGGTGACGTTTTCTTAAAGACTTTCGGGATTCGACGATTGTAGGTAAGGATTAGTTTTAAGTGATATCATTATTTAATTAGTGAGATCTCATCGTTTAATTGGTTTGGTGATTAAGGGATTATTTTGAACCCGATTAACGATCGAGCGGTGGAGGTTGGATCAGTAAATCCAAACGAATAAGTATCGAGAGTTGGATCGTAGACCGATAGTGGTAGTCTCGGTGTGACAAGTAGCATAGAAGCGATGAAGAGCGTTAGTACAATAACCAGTGTGTGTAACTCTTACACACTTTCTATACTTGATATGTTAATGTTGTGTGTTGTAAAAGCGGAATGACGACAAAGGTTACTAAAATACCCTTGTGGGTAAAAGCGAGGATGCCGGGTAAGTTGTTATTATTGCTCGCCTTGATTGTAATCTATGAAGGCATGTTATTCTCAGAACGTAGTTATATATGTTAAGCATGATCATACTAGTATGGATTGCATAAGTATATGCCATGGGTGATGAGAGGAGGGGAGTATGATCTATCGGTTTGTCACCAAGTGATTTGGTATCACACACGGTGGGTTGGCCCCACATATATTATAAAAATTGTGACTAAGTCTCGGTGGTTTGGCACCACCAGTGGTTTGGTACCACATATGTTATTTTGTAACTTCGGTTACAGTGGTTTGGCACCACCAAAGTTTGGTACCACAAGGGGTAGATTTGGGAGACCCGGATGGATACTTAGGTTGGATGGGTTGCATGACTTGCATATTAATGTATGAATTTGTGTAAGAGCATAATTTCTCTTGGGATGGGGACTTACACACACGAGTCTAGGTGACTCACCCTTCCGTTATATTTTGCGGAGATCGACTTAGATCGTGGATATGGAGCCGAGTGGACTCAAGGTGGCCATGCACAGACATTTGGTTTATTACAAAGTTTTCTATTTGGACTTAGTTATTTTATTTTGGTTTCCAGTTATGTAATAAGGCCGCTGAAGTTTTATGTTGGGTTTCTTTTTATTAGTTAGTAGATTCTAAAGTTTCTATTTAATAGGTTGATTAAACTTGGAATTGGAGGTTTTCAAAAGCTAAATAAATACTTGTTTTTTTTTATATACCATGACTAAGTAATTAATACGGAGTAACAATATGACAACTAAGTTTTTCTAAACCGAGTTCCAACATGTTTTATACCTTTCCAAAACACATCAACATTTTCTTTAAAATTTTACAACAACATCCTCTTGGAACAAATCAGCAAATCAGTTTTCAAACATTTTCTTTTCGTGGCACGCTAGATCCGGTTGTAGCGCTTTAACCGGGTTTGGGGTGTTACACTTTACACATACCCAAAGCATATACCAAAACCATTAAACTATCAAGCCATATCACATGACAAGATTTATACACTTCAAAACATACCATAATCACTAGCCTATACATGCCATATACTAAATATACAACTTCCAAAAGTACCAAAATAGATGGCCGATAGTGTGATTGAGTCGCTGACGATCCCCGGATCCAAGCTAGCTTTAATGACACTGTGAAACAGAGAAACACTTCACACAGTAAGCTTAAAAGCTTAGTAAATTCTTCATATAATATATTTAACTTAACCATTCGAATTCAATATACAAAATAAACTATCACATGGTTCAATTCACAATGATATATAATCTCATTCATATTCATTATTCACATAATCATTCATTTGTCCATATACAATATCATCAACCACATAGGTTTTGTACATACCTGTACCATCACGTATTTAACTACCACATTTTCCATTCAATGCTCCAAACCTTTACTCATTCGATTCTCTTTAAACATTCAATGAATTCGCACACTCAGTGCCGTATAATTAGCCGATGCCACAATATTATCGCACACTTAGTGACATTACAGTAAACCGATGATATCTCGGTATCGTACACACAGTGCCAACTGATATAGCTGAAACTTTCTTTATTTCGCACACTTGTGCCATTCATCACTGTATCGGTCATATTTACGCACACTTAGTGACACATCTCTTAAATCCAAATATAGCATTACTAATTCATCAACCACAAATTCATTCATTACATAACACATGAACATGGTTTAAACATTACGTATTATACACAAACTTACCTCGGACGTAGAAATAACGAAACAAGTTGATCAATCGAGCACTTTGTCTTTGCCTCGATCTCAATCCGAATCTCTCTTTTCTTGATCTATATAATATTAAACTCAAATCATTCAATCACCCATTCATTCAATTTAATCCAAACACACATATTTAGGGCATTTTACAATTTAGCCCCCATATTTTCACATTTTGACATTTTAGTCCCTATTTCCTAAAATCAAAAAATACCCAAAATTTCATTACACCATGCTTAGGCCGAATCTTCCTTATGTTCATAAAAATCCACATATTTCATTTATTTCACATTTTAGTCCTTCAATTTCTCATTTTCACAATTTAGCCCAAAATAGTCAAATTCATCAAAAATTGAAAGACAAAATATGTTAATCTATCACATATCTTTCATATTTCATCATCAACTATCACAAAACTCAAGCATTCATCAATGGCACATCTCAAAATCTTCATCAAATTCTAAAATTAAAGCATGGGTTTGATAGTATGCTAAGAAACTATAACAAAAACGTAGAAATTATCAAAGACCGGGCTTGAAACATACCTCAATCAAAGACAACAATGGCCGAACCCTAGCTTAGTCTTTTTCTTTTCTTTTTCTTGTGATTTTCGAAAAAAGAAAATGATAATGGCTTCCTTTTTCTTATTAGTTTTATTTAATACATATGATTTCATCAATTACTAAAATATCCTTTAATAAAACATTATTATTTCATTCATTTAATGGCCATTTATGTCAAAATCCACTATCAATGGTTTAATATCAACATAAGGACCTTTCATTTAAGAAGCCATGCCAATTAAGCACTTTAACAATTAGCACACAGCTTTTACATTTTATGCGATTAAGTCCTTTTTCATAAATCGACACATAAATGATAAAATTTTCACACATGCTTAATCACATACTGTAAACACTAAAAATAATATTGAAATATTTTTCTGACCTCAGATTTGTGGTCCCAAAACCACTATTCTGACTAGGGTCTAAACTGGGCTGTTATTGATTAGTTGGTATAAATAACGTGTTCTTAAACCCTAGGCCTGTCAACCCTAGGAAATTATCATAGGCTAGACGAGGTCGGGAGATAAGTCGAACCGAGTAAATTGTGATTTATCCTGGTTAAGAAAGTGAGGTCAAGAGATAAACGAGTATCAACCAATCGACTAGTTTGTTAGAGGTTGGGAGGTAGTAATTCATTAATTGATAGCTAATCCACCCTAAAGCTGTAACACCCCTAAACTGTAACCATTGTCGGAATAGGTTAAGAGGTATTACTAGACTTGTAACTCAGTTCAGAACAATCATTTATCAAATATCATCTCATTACAGTAAATATCATTCATTCACATTCAATATATACTTAAATCGAGCATACAAAGCTTAAATCATACATTCGGGACTAAATCGGTAACATATGAAAATTTTGGAAACTTAGAAAAATTTCAACATTTCAAGTCTCACACGCCCGTGTGAATAGGCCGGGTGCCTCACACGGCTAGTAGACACACCCGTGTCTTAGGCCGTGTGAAAATAGAGCATACATAATGACCTGCATCACACGGCCGAGGACACGCAAGTGTGCCAGGCCGTGTGAAAATTATAGGGTATACTGACTTGGGTCACACGACCAACCACACGCCAGTGTGTCTAGCCCGTGTGCCTTTCAAAATGGCCATACACGCCCGTGTATCAGGCCGTGCTAAAATTTTAGGGCATACTGACTTATGTAACACGGCCAAGTCACACGCCCGTCTGCTAGGCCGTGTGCCATTTAGGGGTATATTGACTTGTACCACACGGCCGGTCACATGCCCGTGTGTGAGGCCATGTGGAGCATACTGACTTCAATTCCATAACAACACCAGGATACACACGACCGTGCAACATGACTGTGTGTCACACACGGCTGAGACACATGCCTGTGTCCCTGTCCGTGTTGACAAAAATAGGCTATTTGCAACACCATTTTGCCACCCTATATACACAAGCATTCACAAGCATAAATGACCACATTTCGTAACGCAATTGGCAATCATTCCATAACATTTCATACACATAATATACCAATTAAACTTGGTGCTCAATTACCTAATTAATACCATGCATAATCCATGCATATATCAACTACATATCAAGACTACACTTGTACATTTTCATTTCATCAATTCCTTGCCCAAAACATACCATAATTGAACACTTATACACAACCAAATATGATACCAAAATAAGCCAAATCTCATGGCTTAACTCATACACAAAATATACCAAAAGCATAATTTTCAAGTAACAATAACTACCACCATTTAAACTAGCCTATACATGCCATATTTACATATATCCACAAGTTCAAAAGTACCGATCAGTAATTGGATAGTGTGATGTGTAACTCCGACTTGTCCAAAATGAGCGAGCTATTGAACCTCTATAAAACATAGAAAAAGAAACAAAGTAAGCTTTATAGCTTACTAAGCCCGTATAATTCAGAATTAAATTTACCATTAATACCAAATCAAGATAAATAAATAAGGTAAACTCATTACAATTTCCAAATGCCTAACACAAGCATTCATTAATAGGTTAGTCATATAAATACATGAAATCATCTATTATCTCAATACGTTGCATTAAACCAAATTCATATATATTGTACAATATTGGTAACATCTCATTTTCAATCATATAAACAATAATTCATTTGAAAACCGTATCTCATCCGTATAAACAATATCTATGCCTGTTGAACCTATTAGAACTTCAAAGGATACTTGGGTGATAAACATCAGTAATCCGTCAATTCATTATCATTCCTGCTCTTTCGAGCCATGATCAGTAAGCTCCTCCTGAGCTGATGAACAGTAAGCTCTATTGAGCTGAAACGGTAAGCTCTGACGAGCTGAACAATAAGCTCATACGAGCTGAGAACAGTAAGCTCTTACGAGCTGATATATCGGTAAGCTCATACAATCTGTGGTGAGTCCGCAAAAAATGCAGGAGCTCGAGGATGTGGACGTGGAATGCGTGGTCGTGGTAGAGGCCGGGGTAATGAGGCTAGACCTTCAGAATCAGGGCATGGGCCGGAAGGTGAAGTGCCAGCATCACCAATTGCGAAAGCGGGATTTCAGGACCAAACTGGTGGAGACGATGCTGTGTCTCAAGCTATGTTGCGTATTTTAGAACGGGTTGCTGGAGCAAGCACGGGATCTGTAGGCCGAAAATCTATTTCTGAGAGACTCCGAGCTAATGGGGCTGAGATATTTAGGGGCATTTCGGGTGTGGCTCCTAACGTAGTTGAGTACTGGTTGGAAACGGTTGAACGGATCATGGACGATCTTGACTATACCGCAAAAGAGAAGCTGAAAGGGGTAGTGTCCTTTCTTCGAGACGAGGCATACCAGTGGTGGCTCACGATAAGGGATGGTACAGCGGCCGACCGTATTACCTGGGACTTCTTTAAGACAGTGTTCCAGGGAAAGTATGTTGGGGCGAGTTATGTGGACGCCCAGAGGAAGGCATTTTTTAACTTAGTTCAGGGGAATAAGTTGGTGGCTGATTTTGAGGTAGAATTTCTGCGTTTAAGTCGCTATGCTCGGGGAATTGTGGCAACGGATTGTGAGCGTTGTGTTCGGTTTGAGGGATGAGCTGCGAGTACTGATAGCTCCTCAACGGGAAAGAGAGTTCGCTACTCTAGTTGAGAAGGCAAAGATAGTCAAGAGGTAAAACGATCGAGAGAGGCAGAACTGGGATAATGGTAGGGGTAGCAATAAGAGGAGCTTTGGGTCATTAGGATCTGCTGGGAATTTTCAAAAGAGGCCTAAGTTTGATGGGCCGAGTCGAGTTGCGAAGCCTGTTGCTATTGGTCAATCTCAACTGTGTGCTCGATGTGGGAAATTTCATTCGGGGGAGTGTTAGGTAGGTGGTAGAGGATACTTCAGGTGTGGATCTATGGATCATCGGGTAAGGGACTGTCCACAAGAGCCAAACAGAGCGCGGTCAGTAGGTCAGGGTTATGTTCAGTCTGGAAGAGGTGGGCAGCAACCACCGAGAGGTTGTGGTCCGGTTGGGGGAGGAAATGGTTTTGGTCGACAGCGTGGAGCACCAGGCAGAGGTGCTGGGAATACAGATGTGAGATAGCCTGGGTTGGCTTACGCAGCTAGACACCGAGAGGAGGGCGATGCACCGGACGTCATAACTGGTACGTTCCTTATTTTTGGTTTGCCCTATACCACACGGATAGATATTGGGTCTACACATTTGTATGTTGCTAGTACTATGTCTGGAACTTTGAACATAGAATCTGAGGTTGCTTCTAGAGAGATGACCGTGATTAGCCCTTTAGGACAATCTATAGTGGTGAACAAACTCTTTAGGAATGTGCCTTTAGAAGTCCAAGGGATTGTTTTCCCGGCTGATTTGATGGAATTGCTGTTCCGCGAGTTTGACTTGATTTTAGGTATGGACTGGTTAGTTAAGTATCGAGCAAACTTGCACTGTGCTGCTAAGCACATGATACTGAAGGCTCATGAGGATAAGGAAGTGTTGGTGATAGGTGAGAGAAGGAATTACCTGTCCAATGTGGTGTCTGCTTTAAAAGATGAAAGGATGGTGAGAAAAGGGTGTGAGGCTTTCCTAGCTTTCGTCAGTGCGTTGGAAGCCAAGGAGTTGTCTGTAAGAGACGTTAGAACGGTGAAGGAATTCTCTGATGTTTTTCCAGAAGAGCTTCCAAGGTTACCTCCGGATCGCGAGGTGGAGTTCGGCATTGATCTTCTTCCAGGAACAGCTCCGATGTCCATTGCTCCATATAGGATGGCGCCAAAGGAGCTGGTGGAACTTAAAGCTCAGATTCAGGAACTGTTGGATCGTGGTTTGATCCGACCAAGTGTATCCCCGTGGGGAGCACGAGTGTTATTCGTTAAGAAAAAGGATGGGTCGATGCAGATGTGTATTGACTATAGGCAATTGAACAAGTTGACGATTAAGAACAAGTACCCATTGCTAAGGATAGATGACCTGTTCGATCAGCTGCGAGGCGCTTCGATTTTCTCGAAGATAGACTTGAGGTCAGGTTATCATTAGCTTAAGGTCAAGGAGGCGGATATTCATAAGACTGCTTTTCGAACTCGTTATGGTCACTACGAGTTCTTAGTGATGCCGTTCAAATTAACGAATGCACCAGCTGCGTTTATGGATATGATGAACCGGGTATTCCAACCCTATCTAGATCGGTTTGTCGTAGTGTTCATTGACGATATCTTAGTTTATTCAAGGACGGAAGAGGGGCATGATTCGCATCTTCGAATTGTTCTGAAAATTTTAAGAGAGAAGCACCTGTATGCCAAATTCAGCAAATGTGAATTTTGGTTAAGAGAAGTTACCTTTCTGGGGCATGTTGTGTCTGCCGGGGGGATTAGGGTCGATCCTCAAAATATTGAAGTTGTTGTGGATTGGAAGCCACCGAAGTCGGTAGCAGAGATTCAGAGCTTTCTCGGGTTAGCTGGGTACTACAGAAGGTTTGTTGAGGGATTCTCACTAATAGCTGCACCTTAACCAAGTTGTTACGAAAAAGGGTACCGTTTGTCTGGTCAGATAAGCAGCAGGAAAGCTTTGAGAAGTTAAAAAAGATTTTGACGGAGGCACCAGTGTTGATTTAGCCTGAGGCTGGGAAGGAGTTTGTTGTCTATTGTGATACGTCGCACACAGGGTTAGGATGTGTGTTGATACAGGAAGGGAAAGTGGTAGCATATGTGTCTCGGCAATTGAGACCTCATGAAGTAAACTATCCCACGTATGATCTGGAGTTAGCTGCGGTACTGTTCGCTCTGAAGATTTGGAGGCACTACTTGTATGGAGAGAAGTCGGTTATCTACACCGATCATAAGAGCCTGAAGTATCTCCTTACCCAGAAGGAGTTGAATTTAAGGCAGCGGAGGTGGATTGAATTGTTAAAGGATTACGATTGTTCGATTGAGTATCACCTAGGTAAAGCTAATGTAGTGGCGGATGCGTTAAGCCGTAAGGTGATATGTGATGTGAGGGCAATGTTTGCTCATCTCAGTTTGTATGATGATGGGAGCTTGTTAGCTGAACTTCAAGTGAAGCCTTTATGGGTAAGTTAGGTTAAAGAGAAGCAGTTGTCTGATAAATCGTTAAGTTCTAGATTTCAGCAAGTGGAAAGTGGTGAGATAGAAGACTTTAGTTTGAACAGTGAAGGGGTATTGTGCTTCCGTGGAAAGGCTTGTATGCCGAAAGATTCTGAGTTAAGACAGAAGATTCTGCTAGAAGCACATAGTAGTCCATATGCTATGCATCCTGGTGGGAGTAAAATGTATCGAGATTTGCGGGAACAGTTTTGGTGGCCGGGTCTGAAGCAAGAAGTTACTGAGTTCGTGAGTAAGTGCTTGACGTGTCAGCAGGTGAAGGCTGAACATCAGTTGCCTTCGGGGTTGCTACAACCAGTGAAGATTCCACTTTGGACGTGGTAGAGGATAACTATGGACTTTGTTAGTGGGCTACCTCTTATGCCTACTAGGAAGGATTCGGTGTGGGTGATTGTCGATCGGTTGACGAAGTCTGCTCACTTCATATCGGTTCGTGTTGGTTACTCATTATAGAAGTTGGCCAAGCTGTATGTAGCAGAGATTGTGAGGTTACATGAGGTACCAGTGTCTATCATATCAGACAGAGACCCCAGGTTTACGTCGAGGTTCTGGAAAGCGTTGCATCAAGCGTTGGGTACAAGACTGGATTTCAAGATCTGACGTTTGATCCACGTGATCGATGGTCACCAAATAGGTAATCGAGGATTCGGAAGATATGTTGAGAGGTTGTGTTATCGACTTGAGGGTAGTTGGGAAGATTTTCTACCGTTGGCGGAAATTCGCGTACAACAATAGCTATCAATCCAAAGATCCGAGAGGGCACCCTACGGCGTTGTATAGTCGTAAGTGTCGTACTCCTACCGTTGGACGAGTTGGGTGAGCGGCGCGCTTGTTGGGTCCTAATTAGTTTCAAAAGCAGAGGAAAAGGTTAAGTTAATTCAGGCTCGGTTGAAGGAAGCTTTTGACAGCGTAAATCTTATGCGGATCCGAAGCGTAAGGAAATAGAATTTGCGATGGGTGATCGGGTTTTTCTCGAAAGTCTCACATTGGAAGAAGATTTTAAGGTTTGGACGGAAGGGCAAGTTGAGCCCCGTGTTTATCGGGCCTTATCGAGTGTTGAAGCGTGTGGGACCGATGAGCTTATCACCGAGTTACCTCCGAGTTGAGTCGGATACATGATGTATTTCATGTCTCGATGTTAAGGCGCTACTGCTCGATCCATCTCACATAGTTCCTGGTGGAAGAAATTGAAGTAAGACCTGATTTGTCTTTTGAGGAAGAACCAGTTCAGATCTTAGATCGAGATGTTAAAGTATTGAGAAGGAAGTCAGTTCCATTGGTTAAAGTATTATGGCGGAATCATGGTTCAGAGGAAGCCACGTGGGAGCCTGAGGATGTAATTCGACAGTAATACCCTCACCTCGTTTGATCAGGCAAATTTCGAGGCCGAAATTTCTTTAAGGGGGTAGAACTATAACATCCTAGAATTAGGGGTTCTACATTTTATGTTTTTCTGTGTGTTTGGCTTGTTCTGCTTGTCTTTTGGATGTGTTTGGGGGTCCTGGGGAGGCTCGGGGTCAAGCCAGAGCCTTGGTGAAATTTTGCTTTTTGGGCACTTTAGGGGGGGAGAGCTGGTTGAAGCAGGCCTTAAGAATATTTGCTTGTAATTGTTTGTACAAAAAGGAGTATGGTGTGGTGGCAAGGTGACGCCACTTAAGGAGCAGGGGAGTGGCGTCACAAGGGAGCAGTAGGAGGGAAGGAGTTCGAGCTTCATCAGCAGCAAGTGGGAGCTTTATTTTTTGTGTGCTCAAGGTAGTGAAGTGTTAGCATTCGGTTTGGACTCTTCAAAGGAGGGTGTTGGTAGGTCAAAGCATTTGAATGGAGGGTGTGGAGGAGTTTGTGGAAGAAGACTTGGTCTACTAATTCAAAATGAGTGGAGGGGAGTGAAAATAGGAGCAAAATAGGGGATTTGGAGTGGTGGAGGTGTTGGCCGAATGTGGGGAGCTTGAGGAGGGAGAATTTCGGTTTAGTACTAGGATAGGTGAGTGTGCCGAAAATTCCATAGGTCTTAGGCTATTGTTTCATTTCATTTTAGCACATTCGGTCATTAAGGGGGGTGAGTGCCGATTTTTGCAATTCTCCTTGAGTTCTCTCTTTTCCCTCATTCGGTTTCCCTATTTCTCTGTGCCGAAACTGTCAGTTTTTCGATTCATCTCTTTTGCTCTTTTGACACTAGCCGAAAGTGGTGTGACCATTCGGGCATTTCTTTCTCTTTTCCTTTTCTTTCTACTTCTTTTGTTTCTTCAGCCGAATCCCCTTTCATCTCTTAGCCGAATATTTGGTTTCCCTCTATCTCTTCCCCTTTTCTTTTCAAAAGCCGAAACCCTCCCTAATCTCATCTCTTCTTTAGCCGAACTCGGTGTCTCCTATTATTTTTGCAGTCTTAAATTTCCTAGGTTTCCATTCGGCTCTTTTGTGGAATCAAGGTAAGACTCTTTTCTTTTTATCTTTGTTATGACCATTCTTCTCACTCTCTTTCTTTCAAAAAGAAGCTGAAGCTACCCTTGTAAACAACTAAACCCGTTTCTTCCATTCTGTGCCTCTTGGCCGAATATCAGGAACAAGGTGCTAGGAATCTTAGGCCGCAAGAAGTCTGTACAATCGGATTCTGTTGGTTAAGGTAAGGAGTTTCTTTAGTCTTATACAATTAGTCTCTCTTCCATTTTACTCGGCTTTAATCAAATCTTTTGGTTAGCCAATCAAAAGGTTCTCTTTGAGTATTGATAAAGGTTTTTCATCATGGACATGAGTGCTAGCCGATCCAAAGAGAGTGCGTTTAAGGAGCCTGAGGATAGTGTGCGAGTAGTCGCCAACCCGTCATTCAAATGGCGTGTTGTGTCGGCGGTTCGAGAATTTTTGCCAGGCTGTGGTAGGGAGCCGACATCTGCCTGGGGATAGACAAATAGACGTTATCCCTGCTAGTGAGAGCGTCGACGTAGAGAGTTTAGTTTTACGCGTAATCAAGTGTGTAACACTCACACTTTACTTTAGTAATTTTTGTTAATAACTGAGTTGGCTGAAAGTCGAAACGACTGCTTAGATAGTCGAGATACCCTCGTGGGTAAGGTTGGAGATACTGGGTAAGTACTTATGTGGTTCTATTTTTCGAAAGTGTATATGTATGATACAATTCACCGCTGTGCTTTGGAAGCATGTTTGCATTCATTTCAGTATGTTAACATGTGCATGGGCTTGGGATGTGATATAAAAGGGGAAGTGTTATTTAGGGACTGTCACAGTGGTTTGGTACCACAGTGGGTTGGCCCCACATATCTTATTCAGTGACTATGTCTCAGTGGTTTGGTACCATGGTGGTTTGACACCACACATGTATGTAATGCATGACTTGTCTCGGTGGTTTGGTACCACAAATGGGTTGGCCCCACGTATATTTATCGAGGATTGTCACGGTGGTTTGGTACCACGGTGGGTTGGCCCCACATATAATTAGTGACTCTGTCACGGTGATCAGTATCACGGTGATCTGCAGAACCACGATGGCTTGGAGCCACGGGTGTTTAGGTCGATCGGAGATCTAGAGGATGGAAAACTAGGTTAGGTGGGTTGCATTGCATACATTCTTATTATGCCATATTGTGCGGGCTAAGGCCCAATGTGCACTTGGTGAGCTTAAATCCTAATTGCGTTATAAGGGAATTACACACTTTGAGTCTTGGTGACTCACCCTCTCGCTTAATTTTGCGGGTAACCCCTAGTTTGTGGATTTGGGCCGAGCGGACTTGAGGTGGCCATGCGATATTACTTTCTCGTAAATTCGTTTTCTTTATTTTAAACTCATTTTAAATTGGGATTCTGTTATGTAATAAGGCCTCCTAATCTTTAATTTGGGTTTTGGATTTTATGCAGTTATAACTTATCTTATGAGATGCCGAATATGGGGTTTTCTAAAATTAAAATACAAACAATCGTTTTTCCAAAGTGTTAACAAAGGATGACAAGCGAAGGACTGAATAAATCGGAAGTTTCTTAAAAACCTCAATAGTGTTTTCAAATGACGCGATTTCGAAATTTACTGATTTCGGCTTTAGTAAAACTAAAATTGTTTACGACTTCGTAGATCGTTTTTAATTAGAAGTTGATAAGATAATCATCTACCAAAATTTTCTTTTGGATTGACTTACTAAACGAAACGTTTCCTCAAAAATTACGATGCTCTGTCGAAAATTTTCAAAACTTCCTTTCCTGTAACATACCGGATTCGGTCGTAACGTATTGAATGGGTTTGGGGTGTTACACGATCATCTTTCTAAGCTTCATAGATTTGTTGAAGAAATACCGGTTTAGCTTTTAATTTGGCAAAAATAGACCCATCATCACAAATCATCAACTGGGTGTTCATTGCTCGTAATGTAACCAAAGATTTTCGGCTCCAGGCATCAGCAACAACATTAGCTTTTCCCGGGTGATAATCAATCACAAAGTCATAATCTTTCAATAACTCGAGCCATCTTCATTGTCGCAAATTCAAATCTTTCTGTGACATCAGATATTTCAAGCTCTTGTAATCCGTATAAATGTGGCATTTCTCACCGTATAAGTAGTGTCGCCAAATTTTCAATGCAAATACAATTGCAGTCAACTCTAAGTCATGTGTCGGATAGTTCTTTTCATGTGGTTTCAATTGTCCAGAAGCATAAGCTATAAATTTTCCTTCTTGCATCAAAACACATCCCGAACCGTTTAATGACGCATCGCTATAAATCACAAATTCTTTCCCCGATTCCGGTTGTACCAAAACTGGTGCTTAAGTTAACAGTACTTTCAACTGTCCGAAACTCTGCTGACAATTTTTTGACCATTCAAACTTCACATCTTTTGAAGCAATCGTGTCATAGGTGTCGCAATCATCGAGAATCCTTTCACGAATCTTTGGTAATAGCCCGCTAAACCCAGAAAACTACGAACTTCAGACACATCCTCGGAGGTTTCCAATCAACAATAACAAAAATTTTACTCGGGTCAACTCTAATACCACCGACTGAAACAATATGCCCCAAAAATCCAACCTCTCGAAGCCAAAACTCGCATTTGCTGAACTTTGCAAATAATTGCTTGTCACGTAGAGTTTGTAACACAACTCTCAAGTGCTCGGTATGTTCAGATTCATCTCGCGAATAGATTAGAATGTCGTCAATGAATATAACAACAAATCTGTCTAAAAATGGTCTGAATATCCGGTTCATCAAATCCATAAAAATTGCAGGAGCATTAGTTAATCCGAAAAGCATAACAAGGAATTCATAATGTCCATACCTCGTTCTGAATGCGGTTTTCGGCACATTCAATTCTTTAACTCGTAACTGATAATAACCCGATCTCAAATCAATCTTTGAAAATATTGTAGCCCCTTTACACTAGTCAAATAAATCATCAATCCGCAGTAGAGGGTATTTGTTCTTTATAGTCACTTTATTCAGCTGTCTGTAATTGATGCACATTCTCATTGTGTCGTCTTTCTTTTTCTCGAACAATACCGGTGCACCCCAGGGAGAATAACTCGGTTGTACAAAACCTCTGTCTGTTAAGTCTTGCAACTGAGCTTTCAACTCTTTTAATTCTGTTGGAGCCATTCTGTGCGGAGCTATCGATATCGGTGTTATTCCAGGTACTAATTCAATACCAAATTCAATTTCTTTGACCGGAGGTAAACCCGGTAATTCTTCTAGAAATACATCCAAAAATTCACAAACAACAGGTACATATTAAATCTTTGATTCAGACACCTTTGTATCCAGTACATATGCAAGATATGCATCATAGCTCTTTTTCATATATTTCTGATCTAACATAGACGATATCATAGTAGGTAATTCGCTCGAATCATCAGACTCAATCCGAAGAATTTCACCATTTTGACTTTTCAATTCTATAGTATTTCATCTACAATTCACAATTGCATCATGCATAGTCAGCCAGTCCATACCAAGAATCACGTCAAACTCATCGTACGGTAGAAGCATCAAGTCAGCCCGAAAATAGTAACCTCGAATCATCAGAGGACAAATCTTACAAATTTTATCAACTAAAACAGATTTGCCTAAGGGGTTCAATAGTTTAATTACAAATTCTGTAGACTCGACATGTAAACTCTTTTTAAATACTAAATTCATACACATATATGAATGGGTTGATCCAGGATCTATCAACGCAACTATATCAGTATCAAAAAGAGAAAAAGTACCGGTAATAATGTCTGGCGATGATGCCTCCTCCCGTGCACGGATAGCATAAGCTCGGGCAGGTGCTCGTGCCTCAGATCTCACAGTAGAATCTCTCGTAGCACCTCGGTTACCACTCATATTTCCAGTGTTTCTGGGTGGTCTCCCTTTAGTAGCCGTATTACTCATTTTCGCTGGTTGATCTCTTTCAGCTATAGACTTTTCTGGACAATCCCGGAGATAATGATCAAGAGATCCACATTTAAAGCAAGCTTCGCTCACTAATCTACATTCACCGTAATGTCTCTTATTGCAGTGTTTACATTCAGGTCCAGCATTTTTAACACTTCCCACACTAGCAACGAATGTCGCTTGAGGTTTAGAACTGAAATGTCTCGTATCTCTATCTCTAATTGAAATTCCCGCAGAAGCCATAGAGCGAGGATGATATTCTCTAGATTTCTTTAATGCTGACTGATGTGATTTACCTGCAAAACTCTTTCTAGAATCCCTATCCTCATAATCGGCTTTTCTTTTCTCTATGCAAAGCTCTTTGGCTTTACAAGCTCTGTCAAACAGAACGACAAACTCTTTAAGCCCAAGAATTCCAACTAAAAGTCTGATTTCTTCATTCAATCCATCCTCAAATCTTTTACACATTATAGCTTCAGAAGAAACGCATTCACGAGCATATTTGCTGAGTCGTACAGACTCTCTTTCATATTCTGTGACTGATATACAACCCTGTTTTAATTCAAGAAATTCTTTTCTTTTCTGATCAATGAACCTTTGGCTAATGTATTTCTTTCTAAATTCAACTTGAAAGAAATCCCAAGTGACTCTTTCTTGCGGAACTACGGATATCAAGGTATTCCACCACTGATACGTAGTATCTCTTAACAGTGATACAACACACTTTAAGCATTCTTCAGGTGTGCAAGATAATTCGTCGAATACCTGAATCGTGTTCTCAAGCCAAAACTCGGCTCTCTCAAGGTCATCATTAACAGTGGCTCTGAATTCCCCAGCTACGTGTTTTCGTATCTTATCAACAGGTGGTTTATTCAATCGCAAAGGATCAATACCTTGAGGAACTACAGGGATGGTTTGGGGAATAGGTGGGGGTGGAGGTTGCTGAACAGCCATGTTCGTACGAATGTACTGTGTGAACAACTCATTCATTATATGAAAGAAGGCTTCTTTAGCCTCACCCCCATGACTACTCGTCACGGGTCTAGATTTAGAAGGCGCTGTCCCTTGAGCGGGAGCTGGCGCGTTACTCTCTACGTCATCCGCTACAACTCGTTCGGGATCCATCACTATATAAAAACACATTGAAAATGTCAGGAGTCATCACACTATCATAGTTTTATATATGGCATGTATAGCTAGACTCACATACGCTACGTTAGTCCTAAAATCGACTAAACCGCAGTTCTGATACAAACAAATGTAACAACCCTAAACCGTAATCGTCGCCGAAATAGGTTAAGAGGCATTACCGAACTTGTAACTCAGTTCAAAACAATCATTTATCAAATATCATCTCATTACAGTAAATATCATTCATTCACATACAATATATACTTAAATTGAGCATACAAACCTTAAATCATACATTTGGGACTAAATCGGTAACATATGAAAATTTTGGAAACTTAGAAAAATTTCAACATTTCAAGTGTCACACGTCCGTGTGAACAGGCCGTGTGCCTCTCATGGCTAGTAGACACTCTCGTGTCTTAGACCGTGTGAAAATAGGGCATACATACTGACTTGCATCACATGGCCGAGGACACGTCCGTGTGCCAGGCCGTGTGAAAACTGGAGAGTATACTGACTTGGGTCACACAGACAACCACACGCCCGTGTGTCTAGCCCGTGTGCCCTTCGAAATGGCCATACACGCCCGTGTATCAGGCCGTGCCAAAATTGTAGGGCATACTGACTTATGCAACACGGCCAAGTCACACGCCCGTGTGCTAGGCCGTGTGCCATTTAAGGGTATACTGACTTGTACCACACGGCCGGTCACACGCCCGTGTGTGAGGCCGTGTGGAGCATACTGACTTCAATTCCATAACAACACCATGATACACACGGCCGTGAAACATGACTGTGTGTCACACACGGCTGAGACACACGCCTGTGTCCCTGCCCGTATGGACAAAAATAGGCTATTTGCAACACCATTTTGCCACCCTATATACACAAGCATTCACAAGCATAAATGACCACATTTCATAACCCAATTGGAAATCATTCCATAACATTTCATACACATAATATACCAATTCAACTTGGTACTCAATTACCTAATTAATACCATGCATAATCCATGCATATATCAACTACATATCAAGACTACACTTGTACATTTTCATTTCATCAATTCCTTGCCCAAAACATACCATAATTGAACACTTATACACAACCAAATATGATACCAAAATAAGCCAAATTTCATGGCTTAACTCATACACAAAATATTCCAAAAGCATAATTTTCAAGTAACCATAACTACCACCATTTAAACTAGCCTATACATGCCATATTTACATATATCCACAAGTTCAAAAGTACCGATTAGAAATTGGATAGTGTGATGTGTAACTCTGACTTGTCCAAAACGAGTGAGCTATCGAACCTCTATAAAACATAGAAAAAGAAACAGTGTAAGCTTTATAGCTTACTAAGCCCGTATAATTCAGAATTAAACTTACCATTTATACCAAATCAAGATAAATAAATAACGTAAACTCATTACAATTTCCAAATGCCTAACACAAGCATTCATCAATAGGTTAGTCATATAAATACATGAAATCATCTAATATCTCAATACATTGCATTAAACCAAATTCATATATATTGTACAATATTGGTAACATCTCATTTTCAATCATATAAACAATAATTCATTTGAAAACCGTATCTCATCCGTATAAACAGTATCTATGCCCGTTGAACCTATTAGAACTTCAAAGGATACCCGGGTGATAAACATCAGTAATCCGTCAATTCATTATCATTCCTGCTCTTTCGAGCCATGATTAGTAAGCTCCTCCTGAGCTGATGAACAGTAAGCTCTATTGAGCTAAAACGGTAAGCTCTGACGAGCTGAACAGTAAGCTCATACGAGCTGAGAAAAGTAAGCTCTTACGAGCTGATATATCGGTAAGCTCATACAATCTGTGGTGAGTCCGCAAAAAATGCAGGAGCTCGACCAAAATGGTAACCCTAGTGACATGTCACTCGTATCCTACGAATTCATACGGTTCAAACGGGGCTCGATAACAAATAGATTATATCGATAAAGCATTCATATTTCAAGTATACCAATTATTAAATTATATACATTCATTGCAAATAATTACAAGTATCTAAAAGTTCGATTCTAATTATACGAACTTACCTCGAGTTGCTCGGATGGAAATTATCGTGTATTCGCCAACCTTTCTTTTTCCCCGATCTAGTTCCGGTATTTGCTTATCTTGATCTATAATATATCAAATTTAGCCCATTCAATAGTTATTCAATTCAATTAAGCCCATATTTCCTAATTTTTAGAAAATTACACATTTTCCCCTAATGTTTTACATTATTTACAATTTAGTCCTTTTCACATTAAAATTGCAAATTCATGCAATTTGGTACAATTTCATGCTAGACAAAATTTCCTAAGGACTCCTAGAAGCCCATATCTTTCATTATTTCACACTTTTAACCACATAATTTTACATTTTTACAAATTAATCTCTTTTTGACATTTTTGTCAAAAACCCCTTTACAAAACTAGTTTAACTATTAACAAATATTTAAAATCCATCATCAAACATCAAATAACTCAGATATTCAACAATCAAAACATTTTAAATCTTTAAGAATTTCAAAATCTAAGGTACGGGCTAGCTATAATACGAAGCAACGATCACAAAAACATAGAAATAATCAAAAATCGAGCTAAAATCGCACCTTAATCAAGCTAGGAGTATGTCGAAATCATGGAAGCTTCAAACCCTTATTTTCTTTCTCAATTTTGGCAATATAGATGGAAGATGATGAATAAAATGATTTTGGTTTTATTTATTATAACTTATTAAACATTTTACCAAAATAACCGTAATTAAAATCCATCAAATATCATGATATTATGCCCATTAATGTCCATTAAATTTAATTATGGTCTAATTACAACATAATGACTTCTCATTTAATAAATCATAGCAATTAAACACCTTTATCAATTAGAATGCAACTTTTACGTGTTACGCGATTTAGTCCTTTTTACAGAATTAAGCATTTAAATAATAAAATTTCTTAACAAAATTTTCACATAATAATTCTATCATGATGTAAACCTTATTAAAATAATAAAATAAATATTTTGACCTCAGATTTGTGGTCTCGAAACCACTATTCCGATTTGACTCAAAAACGAGCTGTTACAGAAGCCCTAATCCAAAGTTAGTTACAACCCTAAAGCAAGTTAATCTTCCTGATTGGTTTATTGATTTTAGTCGATTGTTTATTTTTCTTACTTATTTATTGTCGTTATTTATTTTTATCCCAACTATCTCTTTTATGTTCATCATAATATAGAAATTAATTACTACTAGTTAGACTTATTATTGTAAAAACGTTTTCATAATTTATTCCATCATTCCTTGGGTACGATCCTCAAAATACTTCTAAGTGTTTCATTGTACTAAATATATTATAATTTGACCCATTCAATTGCGGACATCGTCGTTCTAAATTCTTATATATTTTTGGTATTATATTTTACTATAAGCGATAACTCATTTATAGGTGGTGAAGTTGTTGGCATCATTTCCAGGGAGGTTTCGTCGAGAAATTTTAAAAATATATTTTTACAATTAATAAGATTAGTAGGAACTTTAGGATCTATTGATATGATTTCTAACTCTTGTTTATTTATTTTTATTCCTATGTTTATTTTCTTTTCAGGTCATTTATGACTCGAAGCTGCGGCACTCCAATCGAACCGTACCCAGATCCGGAGCAAATAATTAGATGTAATCATTCAGTAATAAACACCGATCCACCCGCGATAATTAATTTACCTTGGGCAAACTCGTTATTTGAAGATCCACAAGAGTGAATAGCAATTAACCGGGAAGAAGTCCCAATGGAACAAAGATGTTGCGCGAGTACACCTTACCTATATTAGACACGGTGCGAGGAAGCATAAAACTGTCGACGATTAATGACAATAATTTTGAGATAAAAATAGCCACGTTCTAGATGACCAAAAATACGCTCCAGTTTAAAGGGAACAGTGTTGAAGACCCGAACCAACACTTGAAGCGGTTCCTACAACTCTGCTACACCTTCAAGTTTAACGGAGTATCTGATGATGACGTGCATCTTTGGTTATTTTTGTGTAAATTGTGTGATAACGCAGTTGATTAGTTGGATTCATTAGAGACGGGTTCCATCACCACATGGAACGATTTAGCAGAAAAATTTCTCTACAATTTTTTCCCGATTAGTCGAACCATTCAGATCCGACGAGAAATTATCAACTTTAAACAATACAAAGGTAAGACCATGTACGAGGCGTGGGAGCATTTCAAAACAATGTTAAGGAAGTGCCCACACCATGGACTGGAAGAATGGCTCCAAATACAAATTTTCTACAACGGTGTTGACAGACACATTAGATATAACTTAGACTGAGCATCCAATAGATCTCTCATGTTTCATACATATGAACAAGCCTACAAAATCATTGAAGAAATGGCCATGAATTCATACATGTAGCCCAATGAGAGGTTTAACTACCAATCTAAGCCTCCAACGTAAAAGTGGTAAACGAAGAAAATGACGATGGTAGATTCCAACAAATCTTAGAAAAGCTTAACTGTTTGGAGACACGCGTCAAGCTGACGAGAGTTGAGCCACATTCAAAAACTCAACCCGAGGATGCAAGCTACATAAGTAATAGGGGTGGAAACCCTTATTCAAGTACCTACAATCTCGATTGGAAGGATCATCCAGACCTCAAGTGCGGAGGTAATAAAGGAGGTGCGAGTCAAGCCCAAACTGTAACATCCCGAAATTGGGCCTAGTAAGATTGGGCCTTGGGCTTTAGGAAAAATTTGAGTATCATCTTGTTGCTTGTGTTAATTCAGGTATGAATTTTTGTGTGTTAGCATAGTCTTGTGAAGGCTTGATTCTATTTAGGAAGATAGAATAATTTTTAGTATGGTTTATTTAATGAAGTGGATTAAGTGAGCTTAGCACTTAAGTTAATTTAAGTGTTAATTAAAGCACATGAGGAGTTAGTGGCAAGGTGGTTATGATGCTTGGATAGTTGCTTGAGGTTAGAGGTTCGAGTAGCATGATTAACATTTTGAAGACTTTATTTTTATCCTAGCATTGATGGACGGTCAAACCTTATTTATGATAGGTTGGACTCTCAAATTTTGGTAAGTTGAATATTGGTTTAAGGAAAGCATGAAATTGGGGATAAGAATCTTAAGGTTATGGTATGATGAGGGGACAAAAGGTATGGATTATGGAGTGTTGTTTTGGAAACTCTTCTATGGCATTTTGTCCATGAACATGGATGGTTTCATGGACTAGGGGGAGTTGGCCGAATTTTTGGAAGGAATAGGATTATGAGGAAATAAAGAGGAAATTGTGGGATTTGTGATGAATATGTGAGTTGGATGGCCAAGGGGGATTTCTTTGATGACCATTTCGGTTTTGTGAGTAGAGAGGAGTAGCCGAATTTCTCTTAAGGAGTTTAGGTGTTTTCTTTTCGGGTTTATTCTTCTTTCTCTAGTGTGGTGCCAAAAATCCTAATGCCATCAAAGTGCCATTTTTGTGCATAAGCCATTTAGTTTCGGTTTCCCTTCTCTTTGTTTTGTGTTCGAAACTTCAAAGATCATTAAGGTCACTAGCGATTTCTTCTTCTCTCTATTTGCTAGTTTGGCCGAATCTATCTCCTTTCTCAAACTCCTTCTTTTCCTTTTGATAGCCGAGTTTGTCATCACCTTTGGTAAGGCTTGGCTGAACTCTATAGCCTCTTTCTCTCTTGTCTTTGCTTGAAATTTTAAGAAACACCATAGCCGAATCCTCTTAGCATTCAATTCCCTCCACTTTGGCGTGATCTCTCTCTCTTCACCATTCAAGTGCCAAAATCTTTCTCTTTGGGACTTGAAGTCGATTCTCTGAGGGTGATACCATCGATCTCTTGCTCTTAGTTTCGTTTTAAAGTGTGAAGTGCTTGCATAGAGGAGTCTTTTGGATTTGAATCTTCAAGGTAAGTAAGTGTAGCATTCGGCCAAGGGCCATTCTTATGGATTATTACTTAAAGCCGATTCTAACTTAGGTTGTGTAGGAAGGAGTTCAACAATCATAGGAGTGCAAATCGTTAGACGTGGGTTTCGGGATTTGATTGATTGTGCCAAAGCAGGTGCGTAGTTATCGCACTGTCTCTTGATTGTGTGTATGTGTTATATTTATATATATGTGATATGATGTTAATGGTAGCCGAATTAAGGGCTAAGTTTGTGAATACCCGTGGTGGGTGATCGAATACTCAGGTCAGTGAATTACGATATTAAATGATCATTGATGAATATATGAAATGTGATGGCATGTGATGCATTATTGTCCAAGTGATATGTTGCCATGATACACACATATATATATATGCATGGGACTTGGGATGTGACTATCGAAGGAAAGGGTGTACTTTATGTACGTGGTCTGATGTTAGCCTTGTTGTAACATCCCAAATGTGGGGTTATTTGGAAATAAACTATTTTTCTTATGTATGAACTGCTGTGTCATTATTTATGGAATAATAGTGATCAATTTAAGGCTTTGTGTTGGTTCGATTTGGTAGGAAATTTGAGTTTTTAACTTTTAAAAAGAAGGGAGCCTTAGCAAGTGGGTGTTTTAAGGAAAAAAAAATGGGTAATTTAACACTAAAAAGCCCTTGGTAAAGTGGCAAAAAGAAGCCCACTTAAGAGCTACATGTGACGCCACCAAGGAGCAAGGGAGAGCCTTGGTTCGAGTCACAAAATCCTCCTTTTTGCTCTTTATTTTGGACGGCAAAAAGAGAGAGAAAATGCTCAATTCAAACACTTCGAGGATAATAAGGATTTTATTTGGATTTTATTTGAATATTTGATTAAAAGTTGGCGAGAGAAAAAAGTAGGAACTCAGGTTAATTCAAACTCTTTTGAATAATTTCAAACAAGTGGCCTAGAGTTGTTTTAGGTATTTGCGAATTTTGAACTCTTTGTTCAAAGAGAGTGGACTGACAAGGAGACTAGGAAAAGGGAGGGTGCCGAATTCTTTTGAGTCTTCTTGATAATTTCGGCTAGCACCTCTTTTTGTTTTTCAAACTCTCTCAAGAAGAAAAAAAAACTGAAAACCATTCTTCTTTTCTTTTTACCGAAATTCTCTACTCACTCTCATCTTCCATTTTCCTCTTTTCTTCTCTTCCTTGAACCGAAACTCTCCTCTACTCTCTTCTTTGTCGAATCCCCAATCCTTCCTCTTCTCTTTTTCTTAGTTAGCCGAATCTACTCCCTAGCCATAGCCGAATTTCCCCTCTCCATATTTTCTAAGTTTTGGCCGAATATACCTCTCTAGAGTGCCGAAATTCCCTTCTCCTCTTTGGATGCACTTTTGCCGAACCCTAAAGGTGGTATAAGACTCTTCGAGACTCTCCTTTCAATCGGTTTCAGTAGGTAAGAGGCATTACCCGAATGTGCTAATAATTTCTCTTATGTTCTGTCGATTTGGATGTGAGGAAAAGTCGAAATCCGGTATTTGGTTATAGTTCGGCTAATCTTTCTTTGGAATCGATGTCATCTAGGAATTTCGGGATCTTCCAAGCAAGGTGGATCTAACTCTCGATCTCATCAATCGGATTTGGGTAAGTGGTGGTAAGTGCCTACTTGTAATGGATTATTCTTCTAAGTGATTAAAAGCCGAAGGCTACTGACATTGTCCATTGACCGATTATAGTGGTGAACCAGATTTGGGAATTGAGCGCCGTGGTGAGTAGCAAAGGCAAAGGTGAGATTTCGGGTTCACAAGGAACCCCTCTCTAATATTTTGGTTTGGCCGAATAGGCCATGGTACTAATCCCATAGTTGGCCGAATATAGGTACAGTGAGATCTAGGGTGGCCAACGTTTCTTTTCGGGATTTAGAACATCCAAGGGTGACAGGTGTGTACATACACACTTATGATAGTTAATTAAGTGTATTAAGTGTATGTTATGTGTAAATCTGCTCTATGTAGATATGGCATTAGTACCTTAATGGTACAAGCGAGGATCCCGGTAAGTCTCTATTTGAATGAGATTGATAATAATGCTTTTGGGAAGCATGGATTATTTGGTACATGTGATATATGTATGTTCCATTATTAACCGCTTGACGTGGGTTGATGAGAGGAGGGGCGGTGATATCGTCTTGGCGAGCACCGGTGCTTTGGTAGCACACTTTGTGACTATACGTCACGGAGGTTTGGTACCTCCGGAGGTTTGGTACCTCATAGCGACTTGTCCCCGTGGTTAACACCACCGTGGGGTTGGCCCCACTTGAGATATGGGATCGTGCGCGGTGATTTGGTATCACACGATGGGTTGGCCCCATCACTCGATTTGTGTCTCACGGACACGGTGCTTTGGTAGCACATTGTGACTATATGTCACGGTGGTTTGGCACCACCGGTGTTTTGGTAACACATCGTGACTACGGTCACCGGTGGTTTGGTACCACGTGGGGTAGACAAAGGTGTTTGGTTGGCTAGGTTGGGTACATGATACTTTGCTTAATTAATCATTATATGTTGTGTATGAAATGTTGTATTAACCGGGGAAGGGTTACATATCGAGTCTTGGTGACTCACCTTCTCCTTTAACATTTTTCAGTGACTCGTAGATGGCGGTTGAGGAGCCGGTGGGACTCGAGCGGCCATGCAAAGGATTTTAATTTACAGAACTTTAAATTTGTTTAATTTTATTTTGGGTTGTAATAAGGCCTCCATAAACTATAGTTGCGTTTATTTCTTTTTATGTTGGATATTTACTTAAAACTATACCGTTAAGTTGAATTAAATCACGTGATTTCTTAAGTTAACACGAAAAAGTTTAATCGTGCCGTCGGGTACACTTGGAACCGGTATAATAATTGGACTTAATTAAATTTCCAAATTAAACCTAAGTATTACTTTGGAAAGATAACCAAAGATAAGAAGTTTTCTATAAAAATTAAATGGGTTTTGAAACGGTGTTCACAAGGTTTTACTCGGTAACAAACCAAATTCGGTCGTAGTGTTTGGGCCGGTTTGGGTTGTTACTGACTGGTATCGAGCCAGTTCAAAGCTCATTTGTGGGGCCCAAGGCCCAAAAATGTTTTTGGTAGGCCTTATGGTATGATTTCTGGTTTTAAGCGGCATGGCCCGAGTCTCCTGCACCGATCCGCCTGGTAAGTACATCTAAACCTTTACGTGAATTATATTACGTAGAAGGGTAGGAAGCATGGAACGTAGATAGACTTATAGGATTTGGACCCTAGGGTTAGATTACTCAAACACAACGAAGCATAAGACTTAAGGAACTAAACCAACCTATGACTTAGTCAATGAGCTAGGGTGTGGTAACCCTGTGACGCATGTCTAGGATTGGATCCGGAAGAGCTTGGTATTTAGCGGTCCTCGTGACTCACCTCCTCTTCGCAGTATCCTGCAGTGCGTAGCTTCAGGTTCACCCTAACTCGTAAGGCTCGGTGGTGTGGTAACCTCTGTGTGCATGTCTAGAAAGGTTCGGTGAGAGCTTGGTATTTAAGCGGTCCGCGTGACCCACCTCCTCTTCACTTGAATTACCGCTGGTGCGTAGCTTTGGTTCACCCCGACCGTGAAGGCTCGGTCATAGGCTAAACACAATGATTAAAACCCGAAAAGGGAATCACCATGTTTTCAAAAAGAAGGAAACAATAAGCCCTAATGTTTTCAAAACTTGTCCAATAACCCTCTTAAACCCTAGAACACTACGTATACAATGTTTTCTCGGAAAACTTGATTTATTACAAAAATACCCTTAGGAGTAAAATTACCAAAATGCCCCTGACCCATAAAATATTGATTCGATGGTTTTTGCCCAAAAGTTTCAACTATTTTATTAAATATTCAATAACTTAGCCTTGGAAATCATCAGTGAAATATCTTGGTTCTGAAAATTACGAAAAATACCCACAGTAGGAAAAAGACGAAAATACCCTCAGGTTAGAAATGGGCGAAATGTCCGATGAGTGAATAGGTATGGAAAGTATTAAGGAATGGATGCATGAACTTCTTTGTGTGAACTAGGATAGGAAATCTGAAACATTGTTTGCTCGAAAGAATCTCTCATTAAACTTCATCCATAAAACTTCTTCATGAGTAATAAAGTGAAACACATGCTAACGCATAAAATTTTTCTTAATCGATTAAAAGCGGTAGATAGAATGAGTTCTAGAGGACGTGGACGCCGTGGACGTGGTAGGGTAGGATGATTATGTCCGAACCCGTCAGTCGGGACAAGGTTCGAAAATGAGGTACCACTCGCCACCACCACCTCCTACTTTTAGAGTGAGGAGCCGGAGCGCACCAGGTGGCGAGTCGGTGCTCGCAAGTCGTGTTCTGAGTCTTGGAGATGGTGGTCGGGTCGGTGGAAATGTTGGAGCTCGAAATCGTCCCCGAGCGACTCCGATCTAACGGAGCGGAGGTATTCCGAGGTGTGTCGAGTGGCACCCAGGCGTGGAATCTTCGCTAGAGTCGTCGAAAGAATCATGGATGACCTTGACTGATGAAGAAGAAGAAAGTGAGAAGGCGATGTCGCTTCTAAAGGATGAAGCGTATCGGTGGTGGCTTACGGTTCGAGATGGGGCTACAATGATGATTTGACTTGGGAGTATTTCGAACCGCCTATCGAGAAAAAGTATGTGGGCATCGGCTACACCGACGCCAGCAGAGAAAGGCTTTTCGGGATTAGTTCAAGGAACTAAGTCCGTGTCGAATATGAGGCGAATTTCTAAGGTTGAGTAGATATGCGAGAGGCATCGTGGCTCTCACGAACATGAGCGATGTGTCCGCTTTGAGGATGGACTCGAGATGATTTAAGGTTCTTGATTGCCCCACAAAGAGTTCGTGAGTTCTCATCCCTAGTGGAGAAGGCTAAGGTAGCCAAGGGATCAAGGAGGTCGTGAGGCAAAGTTATAGTAAGAACAATCGTAAGAGAAGTTTTGGGTCACCGGGGTCAAGCGGAAGTGCTCGAGAAAAGGCTAGGCCAAGTGGGCCCAATCAGCAATGAGGCCCACGATCGCTAATCGAGGCCGACTCGGTCAATCGCGTGGAAAGACCCATTGGGGAGGATGTTGGACCGGTGATAAGGGATGTTTTGAGTGTGGGTCTTTGGAGCATCGCGTCGAGATTGTCCCCGTAAACTAGCTAAGAAGCGACGGAAGACGAACCGCTCGGGATAGAAATGTGGGACCACGGAGGGTCGTGGTAATGGTAGAGGAAACAACGGTCCTAACCGAGGTCGTGGAACTCAAGGCGCGAGAGGTTCAGCAACACAGAGGCTAGGCGGCTGGCTTAGTTTACGCAGCAAGGTGTCGCGAAGAAGGTGACGCACCGGATGTCATAACCCGAGTGCGTTTCTAATTTTCGCTTTCCTTATGTTGCATTGATTGATGTGGGTTCGACGCACTCGTACATTGCTAGTAGTCCGGTAGGAACTATGGACCTAGACTCAAACCGCTTCTAGGGAGATGACCGTAGTTAGCCCCTTAGGTCACTCCGTGAGTCGTAGATAAACTCTATAGAGGCGTACCCTAGAACTTCAAGGGGTAGTATTTGTAGTGATCTAATGGAACTACCGTTTGGGGAGTTCGATTTGATCCTTGGTATGGATTGGTTGGTTAAGTACCAAGCGAGTTTGGATTGCGCGACTAAGCGCATGGTCCTTAAGGCGATGAAGGTGATGAAGTGGTTATGATAGGAGATAGAAGGAATTATCTATCCAACGTAGTGATCGCCTTGAAGGTTTGAAAAGATGGTCAAGAAGGGTTGTGAGGCGTATTTGGTTCAAATCATGCTTTGGAAGCTAAGGAGTTAGTAATTGAAAAGGTCCGAGCGGTTGGGGAATTTGTTGATGTGTTCCCGGAAGAACTTCCGGTTGCCTCCGGATCGAGAAGTCGAGTCGGTATAGACTTGCTACACGGAACGGCACTGTGTCCATAGCACCATACCGAATGGCACCGGCGGAAATTGGTGGAGCTAAAGGCTCAAATTCAGAGAGCTCTTGGATAGAGGGTTTATACGACCAAGTATATCTCCGTGGGGAGCACTGTGTTGTTTGTCAAGAAGAAGGACGGTTCTATGCGGATGTGCATCGACTCACCGTCGATTAAATAAGTTAACGATCAAGAACAAGTATCCGTTGCCTCGGATTGACGACTTGTTCGATCAAGCAAAGGTGCCTCGGTGTTTTGAAGATAGACCTTAGGTCGTTATCACCAATTAAGGGTGAAGGAGGTGATGTTCACAAAACGGCATTCCGAACTTCGGTATGGGCATTTTGAGTTCTTAGTAATGCCATTCGGGTTGACCAATGCACCGGCAAAGATTCATGGACTTGATGAATAGAGTATTCCAAAGAAGACTTGGACCAGATTCGTCGTGGTGTTCATAGACGACATATTGGTTTACTCAAAAGACGTAAGAAGAGCATGACAAGCATTTACGGATAGTTACGCAAGTATTGAGGGGAAGCGGTTGTATGCCAAATTCGGTAAGTGTGAAATTTGGCTTAGGAGGTGGCTTTCTTAGGTCATGTAGTATCACCAAAGGAATTAGGGTAGACCCTCGCAAGATTGAAGCAAGATGGAGTGGAAACCACCTAGGGCGGTGGCTGAAATACGAAGTTTTACGGGTTTAGCAGGATACTATCGGAGATTCGTGGAAGGATTCTCTCTAATAGCAGCGCCGTTAACGGTTGCTAAGGAAAGGTGTCCCGTTTGTATGGACGGAAAAGCGACAAGAAAGCTTTGATAAGCTAAGGAAGATTTTGACGGAAATTGATTACGTGGCACAGGTTGAAGCGTGAGATAACGGAGTTCGTGGGGAAGTGTCCGACGTGTCGCGAGGTTAAGGCGAACATCACCACCATCGGGACTACTTCAACCGATAAAGATCCTCAATGGAAATGGGAGAGGATCACCATGGATTTTGTTAGTGGGCTACCCTTACGCCCACTAAGAAGGATGCGATGCAGGTAATTGTAGATCGCCTAACTAAATCACTCACTTCATGCCGGTGAGAATGGATTACTCTCTCCGTAAGCTAGCAAAGTCGTATGTGGGTGAAATAGTGAGGTTGCATGGCGTGCGATGTCGATTATCTCGGATAGGGATCCCATTCACGTCAAGGTTTTGGAAAGCGTTGCATCAAGCTTTGGGTACACGGTTAGATTTCGATCGACTTTCCATCCACAAATCGACGGACAATCGGAAAGGGTGATCTGATTTTAGAAGACATGTTAAGAGGTCATGTCTTGGATTTTAGTGGTAGTTGGGAGGAGTACCTACCACTAGCGGAATTCGCTTATAACAATAGTTATCAAGCGAGTATTCAAATGGCTCCATACGAGGCCCTATATGGACGAAAGTGTCGTACTCCTACATGTTGGACAGAGTTGGGAGAAAGACAAGTTCTGGTCCAGAGTTGGTAACCGAGACGGAAGACAAAGTCAAGGTGATTCGGTCTCGTCTCAAAGAAGCATCGGATAGGCGTAAGTCTTATGCCGATCTCAAACGCATAGGAAGTGGAGTATCTTTGTGGGAGACAAAGTTTTTCTCGAAAAGTGTCGCCTTGGAAAAAGGTGTTGAGATTTGGACGGAAAGGAAGTTAAGCCCAAGGTTCATTGGGCCATATCTTTGGGTGAAGCGAGTAGGACCAGCGGCTTATCGCCTAGAGTCGCGCAGAACTAAGTCGATACATGACGTCTTTCACGTATCAATCTTTGAGACGGTATCGGTCGGATCATCCTTCGCACGTTGTGCCGATGCGTGAATCGAGGTGAACTCGGATCTATCTTTTGAGGAAGAACCGGTTCAGATTGTAGACCGAGATGTGAAAGTTCTACGAAGGAAGGCAGTGCCTTTAGTAAAAGTGTTATGGCGGAACCACGGAGTGGAAGAAGCTACGTGGGAGCCCGAGGAGGTGATGCGGCAGCAATACCCCCATCTCTTTTGATCAAGGAATTTCGAGGACGAAATTTATTCTAAGGGGGGTAGAACTGTAACATCCCAAATGTGGGGTTATTTGGAAATAAACTATTTTTCTTATGTATGAACTGCTGTGTCATTATTTATGGAATAATAGTGATCAATTTAAGGCTTTGTGTTGGTTCGATTTGGTAGGAAATTTGAGTTTTAACTTTTAAAAGAAGGAGCCTTAGCAAGTGGGTGTTTTAAGGAAAAAAATGGGTAATTTAACACTAAAAAGCCCTTGGTAAAGTGGCAAAAAGAAGCCCACTTAAGAGCTACATGTGACGCCACCAAGGAGCAAGGGAGAGCCTTGGTTCGAGTCACAAAATCCTCCTTTTTGCTCTTTATTTTGGACGGCAAAAGAGAGAGAGAAATGCTCAATTCAAACACTTCAGGATAATAAGGATTTTATTTGGATTTTATTTGAATATTTGATTAAAAGTTGCGAGAGAAAAAGTAGGAACTCAGTTAATTCAAACTCTTTTGAATAATTTCAAACAAGTGGCCTAGAGTTGTTTTAGGTATTTGCCGAATTTTGAACTCTTTGTTCAAAGAGAGTGGACGGCAAGGGAGACTAGGAAAAGGGGAGGGTGCCGAATTCTTTTGAGTCTTCTTGATAATTTCGGCTAGCACCTCTTTTTGTTTTTCAAACTCTCTCAAGAAGAAAAAAAAAACTGAAAACCATTCTTCTTTTCTTTTTGCCAAATTCTCTACTCACTCTCATCTTCCATTTTCCTCTTTTCTTCTCTTCCTTGAACCGAAACTCTCCTCTACTCTCTTCTTTGTCGAATCCCCAATCCTTCCTCTTCTCTTTTTCTTAGTTAGCCAATCTACTCCTAGCCATAGCCGAATTTCCCCTCTCCATATTTTCTAAGTTTTGGCCGAATATACCTCTCTAGAGTGCCAAATTCCCTTCTCCTCTTTGGATGCACTTTTGCCGAACCCTAAAGGTGGTATAAGACTCTTCGAGACTCTCCTTTCAATCGGTTTGATGAGGTAAGAGGCATTACCCGAATGTGCTAATAATTTCTCTTATGTTACATCGATTTGGATGTGAGGAAAAGTCGAAATCCGGTATTTGGTTATAGTTCGGCTAATCTTTCTTTGGAATCGATGTCATCTAGGAATTTCGGGATCTTCCAAGCAGTGGATCTAACTCTCCAGTCTCTGTCAATCGGATTTGGGTAAGTGGTGGTAAGTGCCTACTTGTAATGGATTATTCTTCTAAGTGATTAAAAGCCGAAGGCTACTGACATTGTCCATTGACCGATTATAGTGGTGAACCGGTTTGGGAATTGAGCGCCGTGGTGAGTAGCAAAGGCAAAGGTGAGATTTCGGGTTCACAAGGAACCCCTCTCTAATATTTTGGTTTGGCCGAATAGGCCATGGTACTAATCCCATAGTTGGCCGAATATAGGTACAGTGAGATCTAGGGTGGCCAACGTTTCTTTTCGGGATTTAGAACATCCAAGGGTGACAGGTGTGTACATACACACTTATGATAGTTAATTAAGTGTATTAAGTGTATGTTATGTGTAAATCTGCTCTATGTAGATATGGCATTAGTACCTTAATGGTACAAGCGAGGATCCCGGTAAGTCTCTATTTGAATGAGATTGATAATAATGCTTTTGGGAAGCATGGATTATTTGGTACATGTGATATATGTATGTTCTGTTATTAACTGCTTGACGTGGGTTGATGAGAGGAGGGGGCAGTGATATCGTGCTGACGAGCACCAGTGCTTTGGTAGCACACTGTGACTATACGTCACCAGAGGTTTGGTACCTCCAGAGGTTTGGTACCTCATAGCGACTTGTCCCTGTGGTTAACACCACCGTGGGTTGGCCCCACTTGAGATATGGGATCGCTCGCGGTGATTTGGTATCACACGATGGGTTGGCCCCATCACTCGATTTGTGTCTACGGACACCGTTAAGCTTTGGTAGCACATTGTGACTATATGTCACCAGTGGTTTGGCACCACCAGTGTTTTGGTAACACATCGTGACTACGGTCACCAGTGGTTTGGTACCACGTGGGGTAGACAAAGGTGTTTGGTTGGCTAGGTTGGGTACATGATACTTTGCTTAATTAACTGTTATATGTTGTGTATGAAATGTTGTATTAACCGGGGGAAGGGTTACATACTGAGTCTTGGTGACTCACCTTCTCCTTTAACATTTTTCAGGTGACTCGTAGATGGCGGTTGAGGAGCCGGTGGGACTCGAGGCGGCCATGCAAAGGATTTTAATTTACAGAACTTTAAATTTGTTTAATTTTATTTTGGGTTGTAATAAGGCCTCCATAAACTATAGTTGCGTTTATTTCTTTTTATGTTGGATATTTACTTAAAACTATACCGTTAAGTTGAATTAAATCACGTGATTTCTTAAGTTAACACGAAAAAGTTTAATCGTGCCGTCGGGTACACTTGGAACCGGTATAATAATTGGACTTAATTAAATTTCCAAATTAAACCTAAGTATTACTTTGGCAAGATAACCAAAGATAAGAAGTTTTCTATAAAAATTAAATGGGTTTTGAAACGGTGTTCACAAGGTTTTACTCGGTAACAAACCAAATTCGGTCGTAGTGTTTGGGCCGGGTTTGGGTTGTTACACTTGTGCTACATTGGCGCTTGATGTTAGCTATGTGCTCCATCAAGGGAGGTGTTGGCTAGGTGCCCATCTCGACGGTTGATAGCTGTGTGCATCACCGTGGATTAATTGATTTGTGGGATCACTTAGGTGATCGGTGGATTAGCCACGGCCTTGGGCGACAGGTGTGCCGAGGTTGGTGTAATGGATGGACACTAGGTTGGGTTGGGCTTCATAATTGCATAATTTTGTATGTGGATCAGTGTGGATATGGGCCAAGCCCATATGTGGGAACATGTGTAATAACTATGCACTCGAGTCCGTTGACTCACCCAATTTTTCTCAAACCTTACGGGTGATGCATAAAGCTTGGACCGGGTTGGAGTGGATGCGAGGTGGCCCATGCAAGTTATTTTCCTTATTTTATATATTTTATATATTTTCAGAATTTGCGAATATTTGGTTATTGTAATAAGGGCCATTTAAAGGTTTTGAAGTTTATTATTATGTTTTAAAGTGGATTGACAATTTTTATTATTTGGATATGTTTTATTTTTAGCAACTCATATCTTAAAGATATATGTTAAAATTACAAATCGAAGGATTTGTAACAACTTGATTTTATTTGGATTTATAAATATACAATGTTTTATTAAAGACAATAAATTTTTATGTTTTCACTCTAAGTCAAAATATTTTTCAAACGTTTTCTGCAGTGGCATTCTAAATTCGGCCGTGGCGTATGGGCCGGGTTTGGGGTGTTACACAAACCCAACTAAATCCTCCTTACCATCCTCCGCCATTACAACAACAATCCGTGGGAAATGATCATGTTGCATGTGGTCAAAGATTCAATTGACTAGAAGGGGAGATGCAAACAATGAAGACAGATATTCGACAAGTCCAGGCGATGTGTGGACGACTCGAATCCCGGATGGATAAGCTCTACAACCAAATGATCCAGTTAATTACGATGTTCCATAAACAAACTGGCTAGAGTCTCCTAAGTAACACCGAGAATAACCCTCAGAGAATGGGAAAGAACACGTAAAGGTGATCGCATTGCAATCAGGAAAGGAATTGAAGTCACCAAGCAAAACCATCTATGAAGAGGAGAAAATTACAAAAGATGTCGATGAGCTCACGGTGGAGGAAGAAACTGAGCACCATGAGCTGATCAAGAAGGTAATTGAATTAGTGCCTAATGCAGTAATCTCAACTCGTAGTGTAACAAAAATACTCCTAAAATTAAAAGATCCGAGTAGCTTTACAATTTTAATAGAGATAGGGGATCAATATTGTAGCGAAGCCCTTTGCGACTTAAGAGCTAGTATAAATTTAATGCCCCTATCTATTTATCAGAAACTTAGACTTGAGGAGTTGATAAACAAATCAATAATGCTACAATTAGTTGATAAACAAATCCATAACACGGAAGTTGAGCAATTTTTCCTTCAGATGAGTGGACGTTCATTTATACATGAGCGTGGGTTTGATCCCACCATGTCTGCTTGCAACGAGATATGGGATCTTATCCGATTTCATCATTAGGTTAACATTTGTGCAACCCCGACCAAACTGATAGCTGACGCTATCATTAACGAATTTTATGGCTACCTAAAAGATAGAAAGAATCGCAAGCAAAAGGGTGAGAGGATCACCTGCGGGACTTTCCAAGGCAAAGAGGTTTTGGTTACACCTCAAGATAATTGTTGGTACTATGGTGCCCAGTATTATACCCATGATCACCTAGAGACCTTAGACTTATTCACGTTTGAGGATTTTGACATGGAGGGTATTATCGATTATTTAACGGTTGGGCATGGCGAGTGGACTCGCCAAGTCAACTTCGAGGTGCCATTGAAATTTAACACGGCCATCATGTTACCAATGACCAATATGTGGATGCAATTTATTTGCACCCGCCTAGCACCTACTCATAATGATTTTTTCATCACCGCCTATCTAGCGGTTATGCTTTACTCTATCTTATTGAAAGATGAAATTTGTGCAGGCCACTGGATTTATAAGGAGCTGCTTAAGTGCATACGACACTGAAAGCAAAGTATGTACTTCCCACATCTGATTACCGCTCTATGGTGTCGAGCCGACGTCCCCATGTCTTCGATCAAACCATTCACGAGACCCACGAGGAGCGTGATTGGAGACAACTTGTACAACTAGTTCCTCAAGCTCCAATGCAAGAAAAATCAGGAAAAGGATCAAAGAACAAAACATAGGAGCAACACCCAAGGGTCGATGAAGAGAAAGGGTAAATCAAACACATCGAAGAAGACAGGCCTCACGTGCATGTCGATATCAAAGTGGCAGACCCGATGGATGCAAGACATGGGAGACATTCTAATCCATATTGTGGAACAGAATGGGTGGCCCACACCAGCACCATTCTCGGACATGTTCGAGAGGTTATCACTGCCAGGCGAGGAGGGCGTCGATGACGATGAAAATAAGGAGGAGTAGGTCCTAATCGTGCCACCAGACTATGAGTGAGTATTTAGGCTAGACCACTCATCGACGAAGGGCATGGTGATCCGCGACTGGAGCCAACATAGCCTGACCCATATTTTGGGAAGACAGGCTATGGAAGCATCAACGAGGCGTGATAGGGGCTAGGCCCTGATGATGGAGGAGTCAGAATCCGAGTTTGACTAATTTTGAACATTTTTATTTTTATATTTGGGATTATGTACTCTATTTTTGGGATGATTTTTAATTTTTGTTTTAGTTTTTAATTAGTTAATATTTAGTATTTTCTATACATATTTTTGTGTTTTTAATTTTTTTTTTGTAGGAACCCCATAATTTTTTACGGCACTAACATTACGAGCCAAAACCAAAAGGAGAAGTAGTCTCACCAATTGAGTTGCACATATCACGCCAATCAGGTAACCTCTTTCCTTTACATTTTTAATTGCACATTAGGGACAATCTGCCGAGTAAAGTGTTGGGGGTAACTTAGGAAAATTTTAATTTTTTTTCTTTTCAGTTATTTTGTTTTCTTTGTTTTAGTAGTTTTAAATTTTTTATTTTTTCTTTGCATGTTTTCTATATGCTTGAGCTTGTAGAAATATAAGTGATTGGTTAGGTGCATATACCTAGGTTGTTTGTTTAAATTGTAAGTTTAGCATGAAATTAAATGATTTAGGTTTTTTATATTTAGACTAATTAGTTCAGCCTATTAGACTATAAATAGGAAAAAGAGATTAAATATACCAAGTGATAAAGGTAGATACGAATAGGTAATTATATTTGTAGAAGTATAAGATGTTTGAATTAAAATGAAAATACTTAGTAAAATCCATGGTTATTGAAACGGTGCAATATGATTAGTATAACCCTTACAAAAAGTTCCCAAGAAAAATCTCAATCGTATTGGCACAAATAAAAAAATCATAAGGGATCATACAGGGAAATGTCACTGCATTAGAGTTCAAAGCATGGAAAAAAAATTGAGTATGGAAAAAATATTCGAACTGACTATACTCTGCAAAAATAAATATTATATTTGTATATACATTTTGATGGAGCTATATATTTAACTTTCTTTAACATGTTTACTTTCTAATTTATTAAACTAATCTATTTAGGTGTAAGTAACTTTGAATTGCTTAAATTTCTAGGTAGAGTTATATATTTAGGCAAATCTTCCTAGTGTCGATGCTCCGATCCAATCTCGTGTATCAAGCTAGCTCGAATACATTTTCTTTTCTTTGCATGTTTATTTCTTGTTTTCAATTTTAGTTTTAAATTTATTTTAGTTTTGTTTGTTTAAGGACAAACAAAGACTTAAGTACGGGGGTATTTGACCTGTCGTCAAATGTAAAAGTTAATTTGGATCAATTCCGCACTTATGGAGTGTATTTTCAATTCAATTTAGTATTTAATATTACATTTTTGATATTTAGGTCTTAGGATTAAATAATAATAAAATAAGTGTTTTTTAAACACATTTTATAAGTGTTGTAACCCAATAAGTCGACACGGGCCTTAGGTTGTGCTAATATGTTTAATTGAGTGTGTAGTATAAAGACGTAAATGCCCAATTGACGTGGCAAGGGACGAGTGATGCAAAAGCTTTCCGAGACGTCAATGCACAAAATGAATGACTAAGGCAGAAATTACATGTCGTTTCACACGATAGACATGGTGTGGCGCGACACAACTCGACGTGCTGCCCAAGTATATCGAGGCTATTTTTGTCCATGCAATCAACTTTATACGAAGACCTAGGATGTATCTAAGACCTAATTGGGGTTGCCAACACTTATATAAATAAGAAATCAGGGGTTTGATGTAATTAAATCATCCTAAACTCCTTTAAAAACCCTAGTAGTTTAGGAGTAGGATTAGATTATTTTTCTTTTGGCTTTTCATAACTCTTTTGTTTTTCATCTTGGAATCAGTTTTGATCCAAAAGTTTATTTATATTATCGAAGTATTTCAGTTTACTTGTTGTTGCATTCAATTTATTTCTTTATTCCAGTCAATCGATTTGCTACTCCGTTCTCTATTTGATATTCAATCCACGGTTATTCAAATCTCTTTTCTCTTTCGAATCAATCTTATTCTTTACATGATTAATTCAATTGGACTTGGGATTATGAATAACGTGGGTGGCTAAATCCCTTAGGGGAGATTAATGAGTGGATGTGGATGTGATTAACGGAGGATTTAGGGTTTTCCCCAAAGGAATTAGTTGGTATGAATTACGTGTTCTTAAACCCTAGGCCTGACAACCCTAGGAAGTTATCATAAGCTAGACGAGGTCGGGAGATAAGTTGAACTGAGTAAATCATGATTTATCCTTGTTGAGAAAGTGAGGTCGGGAGATAAGCAAGTATCAAACAATCAACTAGTTACTTAGAGGTTGGGAGGTAATAATTGGTTAACCGGTAGCTAATCCACCCTAAAACCCTAATCCGAAGTTAGTTACAAACCCTGAAGCGAGTTAATCTTCCTGATTGGTTTATTTATTTTATTCTATTGTTTATTTTTCTTATTTATCTATTTTTATTATTTATTTTTATCCTAATTGTCTCTTTTATGGTTCATCGTAGTATAGAAATTAATTACTACTGCCTAGATTTATTATTGTAAAAAGTTCTCATAATTTAATCCATCCTACCTTGGGTACAATCTTCAGAATACTTCCAAGTGTTTTGTTGTACTAACTATACTACAGTTTGACACATGCACTTGCAGACATGGTCGTTCTAAATTCTTTTATATTTTTGGTGTTATATTTTACTATAAATGATAACTCATTTATAGGCGGTCTGTAACACCCCCAAACCCGGCCCACAAGTCCTCGAATTTGATCTGGTTTATGTCAACTGCGAAACCGTTTGCAAAATCTTTGACTTGAATAAAACTTGAAAATTTTATTAACTTTTGGAAACCAGGTCTTTTCTTTCAAAATTATAAATAAAGCTTTGTTATTAAAAATAATCCATATTAAAACTTTAGTATAAAAATATATAAATACTTTGATTAAATAGGTTGCTAAAACTAAGATTATCTTCACATAATAATTTCTTTTAAGTAAACCATAATATCAAGTAATATCAAAAATAGTGATAACAAAAATAATAATAATAATAATAATAATAATAAGGCCCTTATTACAAAAATAATTAATCCAAGTACTTCAAATTAAAATGCTTGAAATAAAAATATTCAAAACGTCTACTTCTGCATGAAAATCCGCTGCTGCATGGCCACCTTTGTATCTACTCCAACCCGGTCCATTAATCACGACTCACCTGCGATGTTGGATAAATAATTGGGTGAGTCATACAGACTCAGTGTGCAATTAAACCACTGATATCCACCCACATGTTAGCCACAAATCAACCCAATTATAAAATGTAGCATGTAAATATAATCATTTAAACATTACCACAATCTGGGCTTGGCCCACAATCAAATCATATTCAAGCACTGGGCTAAGCCCTTTTCTCATTAATCCACTGATTACTGGGCTTGGCCCATTTCCACGTATGTTCCCAAAACATACCTATTCATATTTCATATTGGGCTTGGCCTATTTCCACATCAATTCATAACGAAACCATGCAATCATGATACCCAACCCAATCCTAAGGTCCATCCGCTACACACCCCCTTATCCAGCCTACCACACACCAGGGGACTATCGAGTCACCCTATCCTTTTATCTCCAAAAAGGCAACCAATGCCATCCACGATGTAGCGTATAGCTAACATCAAACCACGATGGAGCACACAGCAATCCATCAAGCCACGATATGGCATAGAGCCGATATCAATCAAGGTAACCACGCGAACTAAATTGCAAAGATCCACAACGCGACCTCAGTCAGCGCCAATCCACGATGTAGCACAAAGCTGACATCAACCACGTACTCGAAGTACACCCGGTCCTTCTTTCAAAACCCACCCATGCACATGTAACATAATATGATGCTGAGATGATGCATGTACATGATATTCACAAATATAGGCATGCTCACATAGTTAAAATCAATTATCACATATTAGCCAATTTGCTACTAACCTGGTCGTCATCATACCCCTTTAGGGTATCCATTACACATATGGCACTGCATTCATTAGTAAACATATAACACAACAGATATCATACAAATCCCGGAAACAATGGTCTAACCACACACCTTATAACTTGGAGTTCTAGACTCTCGATCCTCGACGCTATCGTTTAGTGAGACTACGGCTATTTGCCTAACGTTTTCTGCTGCACGTCCACACCCCGGTGGCCAATCCCGAACCGCTGAGACAGCTCTTTTCTTAAACTTCGGGATAGGTGCTTTCTCTTGTCCTCCTTGACTGGTATTGGTCTCCATCAAAAAGCTTAATCAGATAAACGGGTTAAACCTCCAGGTCATAAACTAAATGTTGAACCTTTACCAAATATTGCTTACCAAAATATCTTGAATCCCGGAGAATTGATCTATGTCCCTAAATATCCTTGCTCCTACACCAACCAATCACTAAGATGAGCAACATAGGCCATTCGGCCAAACCAAGCGAATCTCAAAGGGTTAACACATATCTCCCACCTCAAGGCTGATTTGATTTCTAATCAAATCTCAGGACTACGGAATAGTCCTTTTTGCAATCGACCACACCCTAAAACGCATAAATGATTAGCCTTAATAGCCTTCGGCTTTCGAATAATAAAAGAATAATTACAACATGGATCTTTACCACCACTTACCGAATCTGACTACCAACGATTGAGGAGAAGAATCCGAAGAGATCCACACCACACCTAGAATTCGGCCAAGGTGCAAACTAATAAAAGAGGAGAAGTTTCGGCTACCAAGGGATTAAAAGAGAATTAATAAAAAGCAACCATTGATTAAATGGTCAAAGAAGAAATTGGCAAAGGTATATGCTGCTTGGGGTTTTCGGTTTCAAGAAAGACAAAGAGGGAATGTCACCTGAAGATTCGGCTAGCTATTAAAGCACCAAGGATTCGGCTTTGACTTAAGGTGACCGAAAATATACTCTAGGCTCCTAAGAAAATTCGGCAAAGAGTCTAAAAGAAAGCATAAAGAAGGCTGCCCATTTAAAAGAGAATTTCGGCACTTGATTTCCCCTATTTATAGCATTCGGCCACCACCTGCTAATTCAAAGTAATTTGAATTAGCCCAAATTCCCTATTTTGCTCCATTCAAAATAATTTTGAATGGTTTTAACAATTATCCCCAATAAAATAATAATCCTATAATTATTTAAAATAATAAACTAATCACATGTTTATCACCTCCTACCAGCCGAATTCAAAAGTGATTAAACAACCTTAGTTTAATCCTTATCCAATGAAGCTCCATGTGCCGTCCCACCTTCAATTTGCTGCCCAAAAGAATAAAAAAATTAAAACTCCAAATGCCACTCTCTAGGTTCGAACCTGGGACCAAACTGCTGCACACCTTTCCTCCAACGCCCAGGCCACTCGGCCACTTTGATTTTTATGCCATAAAGCCACACCATTTAATTTTTAAACCCTTCCTACTCCAGCCCATAACCGCATATAAAAATAAAACACGCCCAAAATGCTGCTGCAGGCCCTCGAACTAGCGCCCCCGCTCACCTCTAGCTCCTATGTGCCGCACGAGAACCACTTGGCCAAGTTGCTGCTTGTGTCAAAAACACGCCCCAGCTTCTTTTAAGGCTTCCTACCTTGCAACGGCAACATCCAAAAATTAAAATCAGTTTTGTTGCCGCTTGGACTCGAACCCAGGCCCTCAATGGCGCAACTTCCAGCCCCTTTAGCAACGCATTGAGCCACTTTGCCAATGCCTTTCTTGTGCCATAACCTTCCAAAAATTATTTTAAGGCCTTCTTGCCTCATTTCCCCTTTATACCCTAAAAATCAAAAATTTTCCAAAGCCTTTCCCTTTCATCCAAGCATTCTTAAACCTCTAAAACACATCCAAAAACACCCAAAAACCTTCCAACACTGGAATTATACCCAAATTGCATAGCCCCTAAATCAGGGTGTTACAATTCTACCCTCCTTAAAAATAATTTCGTCCTCGAAATTACTTTACTAACAAACGTCCATACAACCTATCTTACCACCTTACGCTTATGCTGCGCACTCTGATCTTACTAAGGCTATCGTACCTACACAATCTCTAAGTTCGCGCTCAAAATTCGAAACACCTCTCTTAGCAGCACCAAAAACTAATTCACAGGCAAGCAAAGCAGTTAAAACATGTACCAAAGCAAAGGAGCTTACCTGATATCACATCCTTGGTTGACTCCGACTAGAACCATTCCTTCCATGACTTGAACCACGACCCCTCGTCGCTTGAGGACAATTCTTAACCAGATGTGCCTTAGATCCGCACCGAAAGCATTCTTTATTAATTCCCCAACACTCTCCTGTGTGAGGTCTTCCACACCGAGCACAGATACGGTTCCGATCAGCTGGTACAAGTGCACTTACAGGGTTCTCGGTCCTTGGTCTTTTCTGGACATTACCGAGCGATGCTGATGGTTCAAAACTTCTCTTATTCTCGTTCCTATTCTTCTCTCGGTTTTCTCTTATAGTCTTCTTAACCTCTTCACAATCCGAGCTTTCTCCACTAGCACCGCTAAGTCTCTCTCCTCTCATGGAGCAATCGGCGTTCAAGTTCATCTCGCAATCTGTCCTCAAACCGGACGCACCTCTCATAAACCAAAGGCCACAATTCCCTTAGCATACTGGCTTAACCGCACAAATTCCGCTTCGTACTCAGCTATCGACTTACTTCCTTGCACTAGATTTAGAAACGCTTTCCTTTGCGAATCCAAGTAGCTTGCTCCAACATACTTTCCTTCGAACTTTTCCTTAAAATATCCCCAATCCACTCGTTCTGCTGGGACACCTTGCCTGACAGTGAGCCACCACCGATAAGCCTCGTCCCGAAGTAACGAGATAGCACCTTTTAGCTTTTCCTCTGGGGTACAATCTAAGTCGTCCATAATTCTTTCGACTCCTTCTAGCCAATATTCTGCTACATTCGGAGCTACTCCTGACACTCCTCTAAAGATCTCGGCTCCATTCGATCTAAGCCTTTCCGATACTGACTTTCGAGTTCCATTTCCCCTACTAACTCCTACTACTCGTTCTAGCACTCGCAACATGGCCCGCGATACTGCGTCATCTTCACCTATCTGATCTTGTTCCTCCGCGCCCACTGCTGGTGGCGGCACTTCACTTTCTGACCCATGGCCAGACCTTACCGGTTCCGATGCTGCCATTCTACCTCTACCGCGTCCCCTAAAACTCATCTCTACCGTCGCGATTTAATCTGATTAACAAGTTTTATGCATTAGAAATTTTGTTTCACTTGTTTAACCACGAGCATATTTTATGAAAGAAAGATTTTAGAAGTAGTTCTTTCGATCACACAAGGTTTCAGTTCAAATTCCCTATTCTATTTCAGAATATCACATTCATCCATAAGGACACATCCATTCATCAACAAGAACACATTCACCACTAGCGACACCTTCATTTCCCAACGAAGCCACGTTCCTTCCACAGTAGAGGCACATTCGGTGGTATCTACCACCCACATTCACTATTCGGACCTTTCTGCCCGTTTCTACCCCAGGGGTATTTTCGTCATTTTCCTACAGGGATATTTTTGGTAATTTTGTAAATCGAGGAAACATCTTTCAAAATCAGATTTAGAGTTTACAAACCAAAGGGGTAAATTTTGGAAATTTTTAAACTAAGGGTTTTAAAACTAGGAATTTTATAAAACGGCACGGCTAGTCCCTTTCGGGTTTTAATAATTGGTTTAGCCTATGAACAAGTCCTCTTGGTTAAGGTGAACCGTAGCTACGCACTGGTAGGATTCCAGCGAAGAGGAGGTGAGTCACGAGGATCGCTTAAGTACCGTGCTCTTCCGGATCCACTCCTGACATGCGCACAATGGTTGCCACACCTTAACTCGCGACTTAATCACGGGTTTGTTTAGTAACCTTAAGTCTTATGCATGTGTTTGAGTAGACTAGTCCTAGGGTTCAATAGCCCTAATGTTCTAATCTACGAGCCCATAAAAAAAAAAAACCCATATAGCTCATATACACAATTCACTTGAAAGTCCAAGTACTTACCCGTGGACTTGGGCCGGAGATGCAGTGCCATGCCGTAATACTGAAAATATTTCATAAAAACCCGTATTTTTTGAAAAGCCCATTTTGAAAATGTTTTGGGCCCCAAAACCCTCAAAGTCGAGCTTTGAACCGGGCTCGATACTAAATCAGTAACACCCCAAACCCGCCCACAAGTCTTGGCCCGATCTGGTTATGTCATCATGGAAACCGTTTGCAAAATCTTTGACTTGAGAATAAAACTTGAAAATTTTATTAACTTTTGGAAACCAGTCTTTTCTTTCAAAATTATAAATAAAGCTTTGTTATTAAAAATAATCCATATTAAAACTTTAGTATAAAAATATATAAATACTTTGATTAAATAGGTTGCTAAAACTAAGATTATCTTCACATAATAATTTCTTTTAAGTAAACCATAATATCAAGTAATATCAAAAATAGTGATAACAATAATAATAATAATAATAAGGCCCTTATTACAAAAATAATTAATCCAAGTACTTCAAATTAAAATGCTTGAAATAAAAATATTCAAAACGTCTACTTCTGCATGAAAATCCGCTGCTGCATGGCCACCTTTGTATCTACTCCAACCCGATCCATTAATCACGACTCACCTGCGATGTTGGATAAATAATTGGGTGAGTCATACAGACTCAGTGTGCAATTAAACCACTAATATCCACCCACATGTTAGCCACAAATCAACCCAATTATAAAATGCAGCATGTAAATATAATCATTTAAACATTACCACAATCTGGGCTTGGCCCACAATCAAATCGATTCAAGCACTTTGGCTAAGCCCTTTTCTCATTAATCCACTGATTACTGGGCTTGGCCCATTTCCACGTATGTTCCCAAAACATACCTATTCATATTTCATATTGGGCTTGGCCCATTTCCACATCAATTCATAACGAAACCATGCAATCATGATACCCAACCCAATCCTAAGGTCCATCCGCTACACACCCCTTATCCAAATTACCACACACACAGGGACTATCGAGTCACCCTCTCCTTTTATCTCCAAAAAGGCAACCAATGCCATCCACGATGTAGCGTATAGCTAACATCAAACCACGATGGAGCACACAGCAATCCATCAAGCCACGATATGGCATAGAGCCGATATCAATCAAGGTAACCATGCGAACTAAATCGCAAAGATCCACAACGCGACCTCAGTCAGCGCCAATCCACGATGTAGCACAAAGCTGACATCAACCACGTACTCGAAGTACACCCGGTCCTTCTTTCAAAACCCACCCATGCACATGTAACATAATATGATGCTGAGATGATGCATGTACATGATATTCACAAATATAGGCATGCTCACATAGTTAAAATCAATTATCACATATTAGCCAATTTGCTACTAACACAGTCGTCATCATACCCCTTTAGGGTATCCATTACACATATGGCAACTGCATTCATTAGTAAACATATAACACAAATGATATCATACAAATCCCGGAAACAATGGTCTAACCACACACCTTATAACTTGGAGTTCTAGACTCTCGATCCTCGACGCTATCGTTTAGTGAGACTACGGCTATTTGCCTAACGTTTTCTGCTGCACGTCCACACCCCGGTGGCCAATCCCGAACCGCTGAGACAGCTCTTTTCTTAAACTTCGGGATAGGTGCTTTCTCTTGTCCTCCTTGACTGGTATTGGTCTCCATTAAAAAGCTTAATCAGATAAACGGGTTAAACCTCCAGGTCATAAACTAAATGTTGAACCTTTACCAAATATTGCTTACCAAAATATCTTGAATCCCGAAGAATTGATCTATGTCCCTAAATATCCTTGCTCCTACACCAACCAATCACTAAGATGAGCAACATAGGCCATTCGGCCAAACCAAGCGAATCTCAAAGGGTTAACACATATCTCCCACCTCAAGGCTGATTTGATTTCCAATCAAATCTCAGGACTACGGAATGGTCCTTTTTGCAATCGACCACACCCTAAAACGCATAAATGATTAGCCTTAATAGCCTTGGCTTTCAATAATAAAAGAATAATTACAACATGGATCTTTACCACCACTTACCGAATCTGACTACCAACGATTGAGGAGAAGAATCCGAAGAGATCCACACCACACCTAGAATTCGGCCAAGGTGCAAACTAATAAAAGAGGAGAAGTTTCGGATACCAAGGGATTAAAAGAGAATTAATAAAAAGCAACCATTGATTAAATGGTCAAAGAAGAAATTGGCAAAGGTATATGCTTTGCTTGGGTTTTTCGGTTTCAAGAAAGACAAAGAGGAATGTCACTGAAGATTCGGCTAGCTATTAAAGCACCAAGGATTCGGCTTTGACTTAAGGTGACCGAAAATATACTCTAGGCTCCTAAGAAAATTCGGCAAAAAGAGTCTAAAAGAAAGCATAAAGAAGGTGCCCATTTAAAAGAGAATTTCGGCACTTGATTTCCCTATTTATAGCATTCGGCCACCACTGCTAATTCAAAGTAATTTGAATTACCCCAAATTCCCTATTTTGCTCCATTCAAAATAATTTTGAATGGTTTTAACAATTATCCCCAATAAAATAATAATCCTATAATTATTTAAAATAATAAACTAATCACATGTTTATCACCTCCTACCAGCCGAATTCAAAAGTGATTAAACAACCTTAGTTTAATCCTTATCCAATGAAGCTCCATGTGCCGTCCCACCTTCAATTTGCTGCCCAAAAAGAATAAAAAAAAATTAAAACTCCAAATGCCACTCTCTAGGTTCGAACCTGGGACCAAACTGCTGCACACCTTTCCTCCAACGCCCAGGCCACTCGGCCACTTTGATTTTTATGCCATAAAGCCACACCATTTAATTTTTAAACCCTTCCTACTCCAGCCCATAACCGCATATAAAAATAAAACACGCCCAAAATGCTGCTGCAGGCCCTCGAACCAGCGCCCCCGCTCACCTCTAGCTCCTATGTGCCGCACGAGAACCACTTGGCCAAGGTGCTGCTTGTGTCAAAAACACGCCCCAGCTCCTTTTAAGGCTTCCTACCTTGCAACGGCAACATCCAAAAATTAAAATCAGTTTTGTTGCCGCTTGGACTCGAACCCAGGCCTTCAATGGCGCAACTTCCAGCCCCTTTAGCAACGCATTGAGCCACTTTGCCAATGCCTTTCTTGTGCCATAACCTTCCAAAAATTATTTTAAGGCCTTCTTGCCTCATTTCCCCTTTATACCCTAAAAATAAAAAATTTTCCAAAGCCTTTCCCTTTCATCCAAGCATTCTTAAACCTCTAAAACACATCCAAAAACACCCAAAAACCTTCCAACACTGGAATTATACCCAAATTGCATAGCCCCTAAATCAGGGTGTTACACGGTCAACTTCTGGAAACCTTTTGAACAAGCCTACAACCAGGGAATAGTACTTGACTAGTGTAGGCTCATTAACCTCGTACTCTCCTTAAATTTCCTTAGCTACTACTTGGAATCTTTATAGACCTAGAGGTTTTGGACCTTCAACTTGTGAGCCAATTATAGCCTGACAATGACTGCCTCGTACTCGGGGACATTATTGGATACGGGGAAAGAGAAAGAAAGATTGTACTTCCACTCACTACTGTCGCGTCTGAATATAATATGCGAATGTGCAAGTGTACAGGTCGAATCAAGTAATAATGTGATGAGTGAGTATCATTCCCACAAGGATCAGATTGAGGCACAAAACTGGTCAAGTTATTATAATAAAATGCAATTAATGCTATGGTAAAGCTATGGTAAATATGCAGTGGCAATTAAAGGAATAATGATGTATGCATTATGTGGAATTAATTAAAACTTGGAAATGTTATGGCAACGAGAGTAGAAATGTAATGGCTATTATGAGAATTACTACAGGAATATTATGTAAATGAATGAATAAATAACTAAGAATGCGTTGGCAAAGATTCTATGGCAAAATATAAAGGTTACGTGATGTTGAGTGGGAAGGTCGGGATTACTAAGAATATACTTTTCCTGTCAGCAATGCCTCAACAAAATCATACTTAACCTACTGCTCAGAAGAGTTCTAAAGTGGCCTACCTATTTCGAGAGCAAAAACCTCAAGTTACCTTGGCTGTGTCTATAGGCCTTTAATATGGTACCCTGCACTGTTTCCTTCTATATGAATGCTGCTCTATGTCTAGAGTCTACTACTAGTATCTGTTAAGTACTTGCTCATATCATTCAACCACGATCTAACTAATCTAACCTTTTCAGACTTTAGATTAACTTAAGGGTACGCTGCACAGTCGACTATGTCTAGGGATTGCTCACATACATTTTAAAGAATAAAATAATGGAATGAAATAGTAAAATAATTCAGATTTATACTGTAACCATTAAAGATAGTTAAAGTTTCATTAAAGTAATCCCAACCTTATGAGATTTAGCTCATAGGTTGGTAAATAAAATTCAACTCAAACATCATTTTCATCACTATAATTCACGAAGGAACAGATTAAAAATAATGGAAGAACGTCGGGAAAACAACGTTCGCTTGTCCAATCCACACTCCAGTTGCACAGTGTCCTGAGGTGGCTGAGAGGGACTACCTTCATTTTTCCTCTATTCAGTCGCTACTTTCTGCTTCGCCTAAGGATCTTACCCTCTGTTCGCTCTTTAGGGTTTCCTCTTTTGGCTTTTTAAATTATTTTTTTCTTTTTTTTAGGATAATTCCAACAGCCCAATATTTTCTTCTCCTCTTTTGTAGGTAGATTTATCTAGTATAAGTAGAGTTGGGCTGAAATTGATATGCACTGAATGCTGACTGGACACCTTCCCAGCATTGCCATGGTATATAAGTTGGCAATCTGACCACCCTTTGCCTCGGAAAAAGTTCACTCCTTTATTTCTTGTTCCTCATCCTGCACCTGCCAATACCACAAAATACAACCTTCCCACAAGCAATTGAAAATACCTAATATTTAAACGCAACCCAAGTTCTAATGCAATGCTAAAAAAATACTAATGAAATGTCCTAAAATTCAACTAGATGTACTTAAGTACAAGCAATTAACTATGCCCAAAGGCATGAAATATAACTCTTTTCAAGAGTTATCACACCCCCAAACCTAAGTTATTACTTGTCCTCAAGCAAAATATGCATGCATGCATAAATACCAACATTTTGCTAGCGCACCAGACCAACTCATACTACCAAGCTATTTGAAGAACAACAAGTACATCTGTAACACCCCTAACCCGTAACCATCACCGGTTTAGGGTTAAAGGCATTACCAGACAAAATGGAACCTTTTACGAACATTTCATATTATTATTCAATGAATCAAATCAAAGTGTCCTTCAAATAGGTTTACGAGACCTTAAACATACATTAGAAATGGGTCGGGACTAAACCGGGATCATACGAAATTTTTCCAAAAATCAAACATTTTTCAAAGATATAGAGGTCACACGCCCATGTGGGTAGGTCATGTGCCTCACACGGCCTCAGACACGCCCATGTGTTCGAGCCGTGTCAAAACAGGGCATACATACTGACTTGTCCACACGGCTTGAGACACGCCCGTGTGGCTCACCCGTGGTTGAGCCTGACTTGCATCACACGGCCAATCACACGCCCGTGTGTCCAGCCCGTGGTCGAGCCTGACTTGTTTTGAAATTCAACCACGAAGGACACGGTCAAGCCACACGCCCGTGTGCTCAACTATGTGGGCAAATATAGGCCATTTGCAAGGCCAAAATGCCACCCACCCTTTGGGCTAACCCTACAAGCACATACAAGCATCATTTCATATACCAATGGCAACCAAAACATACCAAATTGTACATCATTTCTACCCACACAGAAACATCACAAACACACCAACTTAGGTACCATTTAGCTCAACTAGATCACAAGCATTTTTATAGAAGTTTCATCCACAACTTACCACTACAATATGACATCTTCTCATCAATAAGATACAAACTTTACCATATAAACATACCATAATTTTTGTCATCTCAATAGCCATCATACCTTAAAAAAATATGCATCATATATCATGACTACTCATTCACATTACATACAATTATCTAGCCTTATCATATAGCTATACACACATTTCAAACATAATCCATTTCAACTAGACTATACATGCCATACTTAATAAATTCATGTTCATAAGGTACCAAAATGTGATTGGATAGTGTGATGACGATCCTCGACGATCCCTGAGCCTTCAGTAGCTTTAACGATCTATAAAACATAGTAAACACATACAAAGTAAGCTTTCAAAAGCTTAGTAAGCCATATACAAATAAACTTAACATAAAATACACATAATCATATTAATATATGCCATAAATGTCTCTCAATTTTAAAATCAAAACATTTTCATTGGATCGTTTGTTTAGCCATTTGCTTACCAACATATATATCACCATCTACTTCATTAGATCATAGCTGATTCATTCATATATCCCCTTTTGTCTCAACAAAAGTATGCACTTATCCCATGTTTTCTTATATACTTACCTTACATACTCAAATGTAGAGTACATTTCAAACGTACCTGAATCGTCTATACATTTCTCATAGTCTTTCATTTCTCGGAATTTGCCCATTAAACCATTCGGAATCAAATAGGATACTCGGAATACACAGAATAATCGTACAATGCCAACGTCCCACACGTGGTCTTACATGTAATCAAATATCGATGCCACTGTCCCAGACAGGGTCTTACACGAATCAAATACGATGCCAATGTCCCAGACATGGTCTTACACGTAAATCTCAAATCGATGACAACGTCCCAGACGTGGTCTTACACGATATTACAAATCGGAAACCTATGTCATGACATACGTAATCCTATCTATTCCTAGGTTCGTTCAGGACTTCTCAGACATTGATACATTATCTATACTTCCTCAGATTTCAGGTATTCATCATCTCGTACACATTCATCACAATGAAATTTCATATAAACATACATAATTCAATACAAATACATTTATTTGTATATAGACTTACCTCGGATTCGGATAAACAGACGGATTCGACTATTCGATCACTTTCGACTTTTTGCGGTCTAAATCCGTTTTCTTCGGTTCTTGATCTATACATATTCAAATTTAAATCTTTTATTCACCAATTCATTCAATTCAATCCAAGAACACTTTTTAGGACAAATTACAAATTAGCCCTCACATTTTCACATTTTTGACATTTTAGTCCCTATTGCACAAAACACAAAACATGCAAAATTTGCACACATCATGCTTAGGCCGAATGTTACCCATGCTCATACAAGTCCATACATTTCATTTATTTCACATTTTATTCCTTCAAAATATTATTTTCTCAGTTTAGTCCAAATTACTCAAATTCATCAAAAATCCAAAGACAAACTATGTTAATCTAACACATATATTTCATATTTCATCCTCAAACATCACAAAACTCATGAATTCATCAATGGCACTTTTCAAAATATTCATCAATTCACAAAATTAAAGCATGGTTTTTGAAGAACACAAAGCAACGATTACAAAAACGTAGAAATTATCAAAAATCGAACAAAAACTAACCTTGAATCAAAGAACTTGATGGCTGAATATTTGGAAGCTTCAAACTCTTTCTTTTTCTTTCAACAATTGGTGGTAAAAGATGATAATGGCCATCTTTTAATGTTTTATTTTATTTAACTTAACATTAATACACATTTTACTAATTTAACCTTACTAATTAACATTCAAATTCCACTAACTATGTACATCTTTGTCATTTAAAACATTCAATGGTTAAATAACCACATAAGGACTTCACCTGTATAAAGACACATCAATTCGGCACATAATTAATTAGAAGACCACTTTTACAATTTCTGCAATTAAGTCCTTTTATCAAATTAAGCACAGAAACGGATAAATTAAATCACAGAAATTTCACACATATCAATTCATATACTATTAGCACGGAAAAAAATATTAAAATATTTTTCTGACTCGGATTTGTGGTCCCAAAACCACTATTTCGAATAGGGTCTAAACCGGATTGTTGCAACATCTGTTCTCAGCAATTTTCTTTTTTCATAAAACTCGTTCGAGTGTTAAAGGGTTGCTCAACAAAGGCAGTGCAAAAATTTCTCCCTAAACACAGAATCTCCTAAATACTCATGTATTCTCTCTTTTGGTCTATAGCAACCATCTTCTAAATCACTTAGTTCATTTATTACCTAAACATAAGTTGCTTGCTTTATGCCTGCTCAGAATATATTAATCATATTTATGCTTTTTTAATGGTATTATTATTAGGGGATTTAGCATGTCACAAAATTCTTTGACTTGACAATCACAATGGAGCATACACCGAATTACCGAGTATTCAATCATGTCACAATTTAAACCAAAAGTCACTCATGAAGATCAAACTTTTGACTAAAAAAATGGATGGAGCATACAAATACCTCCTTTGCTATTCAGTCCTTGTTGCTACAGCGGAGTGCCCCTTGCTTAGACTCATCTTTCTAATCAACAGCACGACGGAGCAAACAAAGTGATGCTGACCTACTTGGCAATTCTAAACATTGGAGTGACTACTATCCTTTCTTTAAATAATGTTGTGGCAATATAACTAATGCTTGGCTTTAAAAATCCCTAAGTTCATTAAAAGATACTTACTATATCCGAAAAAAAAAACACACTAAGTATAAGACATCCTATTTTTAGGAGTTAATTTTCAAGCATCTTAACCTAAGATAAATTCACCCAATCCACTATCACATGTTTTAGGTATATCAAAAATGTAAACTCATCATCCAACATCATAAGTATAAACTATACTTCTTATAGACATAACAGTACTTCGATGGTTACAATGCAGTGGCAAAACATCTATATTATATAAAGTGCAACCTAAATGCACAATGTACCCCCAAACCTAAGGGATGCATTGTCCTTAATGCATGTGCATGCAACAAAAATATAGCTATGGACACGCAAATGTCATGGAAAGATGAAATGAAATGCATGATCATCAAAAGAAAGAAAAAAAAAACTTATCTGGCATAGACTGTATTGTAGGTACTTTATTCAGTTCTTCGTGTGGACTTGTGGACACTGACCTTGTACCTCATCTTCCTTTTCATGGGGTTTACACCTTTGCCTTCCTTATCGGTCTCCGTGAGATCATCGATCAACTGATCAATTGCACGATCTTGTGCAGTCATAGAGGTTGGTGGAGATAGTGGTACAAGAGTTTTGCCTTTTGTGGTGGTAAGAGTTGTAGTAGTAGGAAGGTCATTCTGTCCTTCATTTCCTTCTTTTTTATCCTTTCCAAGCTCAACGGATGTTGACTTCTCGGTTTCCTCAGTAACTTGTCCAACATCAGTATTGGTCTCTTCATTTATTGAGTCACCTCCGGCAGTAGTTAGAGCTAGTTTAGCTTCAGTCTCAGCAGATGGGAGCAAAGTCGTGGGGAAGACATGAAACTTTGGCATTGGCTCTGAAAAGTTCTTTTGTAGAGATCGCTTAACTGCCAAATCCCTATCCCTTACATATGACCAATATTGAGCTTGCTACTCTTTAGCCTGGACCAACTCTTCAGCTAGTTGGTACTACTGACTTTCAAACAGGGACATCCTTTGCTCTAGCTGCTTCAGGGAATTCAATATTTGATGGTGAAATGAGCCCCGAGTGACTGAAGGTGCTGCTACGGGAATGTGCGTGGCAGTTGTAACAGCCCATTTTTAGTAAAATCAGAATAGTGGTTTTATGACCACAAATCCAAAGTCAAAATAATTATTTTATTATTTTAACGTTTGATTAGTCAATTTAATAAAAGGACTAAATTGCGTATAGTGTAAAACTTGTGTTCTAATAGCTAAAGGGGTCTAATAATTATAGAGCCTTAAAGTAAGAGTCCTTCAGTGGTAATTAGACCATTTCAATTGTGAGTGGACAATTATGGGCATATATTAAGTGATTTTTAATGTTTTTAAACAAGGTTAATATAGTAATTTGTGAATAACTTAAGTAAAATAATGGAAAACATAATGTATCATCATCTTTTCTTCATTTCCACCGAAAACGCAAAGAAATAAGGAATCCATGGAAGCTTTTTAGGGTTCGGTCACTTAGTAGCTCAATTGGTGAGTGATTTTTGTCCCTTTTTAATGATTTCTATGTTTTTGAGATCGTTGCAGATTAGTCTAGCTAGCCCAGGGACTATTTTGCAAAACTGTTAAAGTATTTGAGTTTTACCATTGTTGTATATGCATGAGTTTTAGTGTTTGATGGATGAAAATGAAAGTTTGGTAAAAGTTATACAAGTTTTGTAAAGTGATTTTTGATAAAAATGTCAATTAGGGATTAAATTGTGAAATATGTAAATTATGGTTAAATTGTGAAATAAATGAAAAATATGGGCTGATATGTGTACTAGGAGAATTCAGCTAGCATGGGTGTGAATTAAATTGCATGAATTTGTGTTTTTATGAAATAAGGACTAAATTGTAAAAATGTGAAATATTAGGGATAAATGTGTAAAATTGCCTTAGTGCGTGTTTTGGATTAAATTGAATAGAGAGGTAATTAAATAATCTAAATTTGATATTATATAGACCAAGAAAAGTGAACTACGAACTTAGATCGGGGAAAGAACAAGGTTTTGGATTAATTGACTCGTTTCGCCGTTTTTACATCCGAGGTAAGTTCGTATGTAATAACCATTATCTTTATTGTGTTTTAAATCCTTTAATATTGAATAAATTGTGAATTATGACATTGCGGATATATTCAGTGACGATTCGACATTAGAAATCCCGGTTGAACCATAAGAATATATTAGGATTCAAATGACATGTCATTAGGGGTTATTGTGATATTGTGATCTGGGTGTTGGTCATGTACGTCCTACCGGTGGCTGAGTATACCGACATGTGTTGCGGTTACTTGACAGCTTGTGTGAGCAGCACTGTGTAGCTACGTCTTGACTGACATCTTGTATGAGCAGAACCGTTGATAGCTCGAGAGTGAGCAATATTGAGATATGATACTAAGATAGCTTTGGCTATATATATTTATGGGCACTTAGGGTGCGACTTTCCGGAGTGTCCGATAGTATTCCGAATGGTTCAACGGGTAAATGAAAGATGTATTTGAGTATGAGATTGATACAAGATGGTACAAGTATGTACATAAACCGTATAAGCTTTAAATCGAAGAAACTTGTGAAAGGCACGTTTAATCTTATGATTGAATATATGAAATGTTTTTTAGTTAATATGAGTTACATGTTGATATTTTACATTTTTTGAATTTTATATTTATAATCAAATTGAGTTTATTTCATACGAGCTTACTAAGCTATAAAGCTTACTCTATTTATTTTACCGTGTTTTATAGTGATTTCAAAGCTAGCTCGGATTCGGGGATCGTCGGAGACTTCGTCTGTAACACCCCAAACCCAGCCCAAACGTTATGACCGGATCTGGCATGTCACATAGAAGGGTTGTTTAAAACTGCGTGTTCGTTACAAACTTCGTATTCTTTTTGAAAACTTCGAGTTTTTGTTGGGTGTAAAAAATTCAAATCTGTTTTTGTGGTGTTGTTGTAAAAACGTTGTTACTTCATTTTTTTTCTAAATACTTTATTTATAACAGAAATCAGATTCAGTGATTTGCGAAATTATGATGTTTTGAAACTGTTCTCGATGTTTTAAGAGAACCCAGTCTTTATCAATTATAGTTTGTAATCTGTTCGTTTACAATTTGGAAAACAGTTATTAATGTTTTAGAAAAATCCCGTATTGAACATTTAACAATCAATAGCAACCGAATTAAAAGCTAAAACCAAAATAAAATCCCAAAGGCCTTATTACAAAACACAAACCAAAATTAAATAATCTTAAAATAAAGTAAAATGGAATTTTACTAATGTTACGATGTATGGCCACCACAGAGTCCGCCTCGGCTCCAAATCCTCAACGTTGGGGATCACCTGGAAGATTAAGCAGAGGGGGTGAGTTACGAGAACTTAGCGTGTAATTCCTCCAGTCAGTCATTAACTGGGTCTGAGCCCATTACAAATTGGGCCTTAGCCCTTACGGAAACAAACGAGACTGAAGCCCAAACAGAAGCAAACTGGGCCTTAGCCCTATTAGCATGGTTATATAGATAATGTATACAATGCAACCCAGCCCAGCCTAGTAATCCATCCGCTACACACCTCCAGTACCAGCCCAACACACTTGTGGGGATTTCTACAATCAACCCTCCATCCGCTACACACCTCGATGGCAGTCACGCTGCTCATCACCGAAATTGTGGCAAAGCCACCAGAATAACAGATTATACGTGGCATAGCCACCAGACAAAATGTGACAGAGTCACCAGAATATGTGGCAGAGCCACCGGATTACACTTCCCCGATCATCAATATCCCGATCCCATGCAACATACCATGACCTAATAATATAGTGCTTGCATGAACATACCAATATAGCAGATAAACAGAATACACAGTCACGCCAATCTACCCGTAAGGGTATAATCGTAAATTACTCACCTGGGCTATTTCCAACTCATCCACTAGGGGTATCTCATTAGCTTAACCTTTAAGGGTATTTCAGCTTTAAACCGACACACAGATGAATACATAGCAAAACAAACAAGGTGTGAGATTACACACCTGATTACTTCGAGTATTACACACTCACGACTGTCGTCACCCTCGCTAGCACGAGCAACCGCGATTTTCTTATCAAGACAAGATTCCGACGCCCTTCCACAACCTGGCGGGAAATCCCGAACCGCTGACACACTACGCTGCTTAAACTTGGGAGCAGGGGCTACGAATCCACCTCCATTAGGCCCTCTTCCTGATCCCCCCTTAGATTGGTTACCACCAGTCTCCATAGAGAACTCTTTCTCCCCTTCACTTTGTTGCAGCCCCGAAGCCCAAAAATGGCCATGACACAAAACACATCTTAGACCCAACGATAGAGAAAGAAGAACACAACATACCAAAAATTGAATGAAACCAAGTTATAAGCAAAGGGAGATTTCCCCCACCTACCGATTTTCACTCCTTAAAGCGCCACTGTAAAAGAGAACAAGCCTATGATTCGGCCAAGGATCAACTCACAAGATGCGGTGAGTACGCCCAACACAAAAAGTAAAAGAGGGTGCTCGGCTAAGAGAAGTATCCCCAAAAATGGCAGTTGCTCCAGGTTTCGGCTTCCACACAAAAAGAGAGCAGACGAGACTTTAGATGGAGCATAGTACTCAGGTTCGGCCCTTTTTAATCACGGAAGAATCGTCTAGGCAATGAGGATTTGGCTATTAGCAAAACAAGAGAAGAACCCGATTCTAGTTAGAGAGAATAGGCAATTCGGTTAATGGAGAAAAGAGTAGAAGTTTAATAGAGAGGAAGAGAGGTTTCGGCCAAGATGCTTAGATAACCTGTGGAAGGAGATGAGGCTATTCGGCTTAAAGAAAAGGGGATGAGAAGAAAAGAAATCAATAAGAAAAGGTGAGAAGAAGAATTCGGCCCCCCAATGATTAGACAAAAAGAGAAAAGGAGAAAGTTTCAAAAGAAAATGAGAAGAAGAGAGTAAAATAAACTGAGGTTTCGGCAAAAAAAATTGAGGCAAAAAGACCTGAAACGCTCCCGTCAAAAACGGAAAGAGCAATACTTAATGAAGGAAAACCTTGAGAAAAACAGCACTCCCCTACTCTCAAAGCCGAAAATGATACTCCAGACACTCTTACTCAGCCAAAATTTTCTTTTACTAGACCCCTACTTTCGGCCACCTCTTGCACACTCCTCTATCCCTTGATTTCCTCCACCATTTCCTCCTAACATTGCTCTCCATCACCAATTCAAACAATTTGACCAAGTCTCCCCATCCACCATGTAGAGTTCTACTCCAACTCCATCTCTTCTTCTCCTTGAGCACAAAAATAAAACTCCCTTATGCTACATGAAGAATTCGAACACCAGCTCACTTTGCTTTCCTGCTGACGCCATAGCCACCTTGCCACGAGACTCCTTGTGACTAAAATCATGCGCAACTAAATATAAGTCTATGGATAACGTCTAAGTTCACTTGAAACAAAATAAATCAAAATGAAATGCAAACGCCAAGACTTGAACCTTGGACCCCTTTGCTTCCTTGTGGCGTCATTCCCTTGTCTCCTATGTGGCGCCATTTGCCACTAGACCACAACTCCTTTTGTGTCATTTTTCTCCTCATTATATTCTTAAAGCCTACCTTCTAACTCTCAGGGTTTTATTCACCTAAAACTAAAATTTTTCCTAAAGCTCAGGTTTTATCCCGGGACTTCATAGAAACCCCGTAACCTTCCAAAATCACTTACTTAATAAGTCCAACTTGCAATAATTCCATTCTCACATTCCCATAAATTTAAAATGCTCCTACGCTCAAGGCCCAATAGGCCCAATTCTCCTAGGCCCAAATTCGGGGCGTTAAAAATCTACCCCCTAACAAAAAATTTCGTCCTCAAAATTTTCAGCTATCTAACAGTGGTTTAACACAGACTACTCTACCCCACTACCGCTGCGCATTCTGATTTCAATCACACTAATACCTTTCTAACCTAATTTAGAAATCTTTTTGCCCAACCAGATATCCAGCCATAGAAGCAAACAGGTACTTATCACACATTCATAAAATTTTCTATATTCAAGACACCACATCCAACCAAAACATACCTGACTTAATGATGATGGAACAATCCCGGGCCATATTCTCCTTAGACCCGCATCTCAAGCATGCACCAGACCTCCTCCAACATTCACTCGAATGACGCCTTCTGCAATATTCGCAAGCCGGAAGGTTTGGACGCGTCTTAGCATGTTTCACAGAACGAGATCGCGACCCTAAAGAACTGCGATCTCTTTTCTTCTTACGTTCACGCACCCAACTTGGAGTGTTTCACCAATTCCTTTAACTTCCTTCAGTACCTCCCTAACTAGCTGAGTTAGCTCATCAGCTCCGGCTCGGTCATGAGACCCCGTCTCAGTCACTAGCGATGCCGGTGCCTCCTTTGTGGGCGTATGCCCCGATGCTGAGGGTCCAGCCCTAGCGCCTCGGCCTCTACCACGGCCGCGTGTACCACGTCCTCATCCTCTTGTACTCATATCGCTGAATCGGTTTGATCAGATTACAAGTTTTATGAATCCGTCTATAATTCCAATGTTTATTAACAGATGTTTTATGTAAAGCAGGTATAAGAGTTGTTTTCGCAAATTAAATTTTCTAATGTCTCGATCTCTCTGAGGTCTTAGCTTTTATAGCTAATTGATCTCGAGATACTATCACTAACTCTAGTAGTTTCTTACTACAATCATTTTAACATAACATTAGAAATAGGGTAAGAGAACTTACAGATTTGGTGCCGGAGACTCGGGGGCCATACTTCCATAAATACATATTTTTCTAAACCAAAAGTTCAAACGAATTTTGAAAAACATTTTCGAACCCATTCCACAAGCCGAGTTTTGCAACCCGGGCTCTGATACCATAAAATGTAACACCCCAAACGCGGCCCAGACGTTATGACCGGATCTGACTTGTCACATAGAAGGGTTGTTTAAAACTGCGTGTTCGTTACAAACTTCGTATTCTTTTTGAAAACTTTGAGTTTTTGTTGGTTGTAAAAAATTCAAATATGCTTGTGGTGTTGTTGTAAAAACGTTGTTACTTCATTTTTTTCTAAATACTTTGTTTATAACAGAAATTAGATTCGGTGATTTACGAAATTATGATGTTTTGAAACTATTCTCGACGTTTTAAGAGAACCCAGTATTTATCAATTATAGTTTGTAATCTGTTCGTTTACAATTTGGAAAACAGTTATTAATGTTTTAGAAAAATCCCGTATTGAACATTTAACAATCAATAGCAACCGAATTAAAAGCTAAAACCAAGATAAAATCCCAAAGGCCTTATTACAAAACATAAACCAAAATTAAATAATCTTAAAATAATGTAAAATGGAATTTTACTAATGTTACGATGTATGGCCACCACAGAGTCCGCCTCCGCTCCAAATCCTCAACGCTTGGGATCACCTGCAAGATTAAGCAGAAGGGGTGAGTTACGAGAACTCAGTGTGTAATTCCTCCAGTCAGTCATTAACTGGGCCGAGCCCATTCAGATACAAACTGGGCCTTAGCCCTTACGAAAACAAACGGGACTGAAGCCCAAACAGAAGCAAACTGGGCCTTAGCCCTATTAGCATGGTTATACAGATAATGTATGCAATGCAACCCAGCCCAGCCTAGTAATCCATCCACTACACGCCTCCCGTACTAGCCCAACACACCTGTGGGGATTTCTACAATCAACCCTTCATCTGCTACACACCTCGATGGCAGTCACGCTGCTCATCGCGCCGAAATTGTGGCAAAGCCACCAGAATAACAGAACATACGTGGCATAGCCACCAGACAAAATGTGACAGAGTCACCAGAATATGTGGCAGAGCCACCGGATTACACTTTCCTGATCATCAATATCCCGATCCCATGCAACATACCATGACATAATAATATAGTGCATGCATGAACGTACCAATATAGCAGATAAACAGAATACACAGTCACGCCAATCTACCCGTAAGGGTAGAATCGTAAATTACTCACCTGGGCTATTTCCAACTCACCCACTAGGGGTATCTCATTATCTTACCCATTATGGGTATTTCGGCTTTAAACTGACACACAGATTAATACATAGCAAAACAAACAAGGTGTGAAATTACACACCTGATTACTTCGAGTATTGCACACTCACGATCGTCGTCACCCTCGCTAGCGCGAGCAACCGCGATTTGCCTATCTAGACCAGATACCGATGCCCTTCCACAACTCGACGAGAAATCCCGAACCGTTGACACACTACACTGCTTAAACTTGGGAGCAAGGGCAACGAATCCACCTCCATTAGGCCCTCTTCTTGATCCCCCCTTAGATTGGTTACCACCAGTCTCCATAGAGACTCTTTCTCCCCTTCGCTTTGTTGCAGCCCCGAAGCCCAACGATGGCCATGACACAAAACACATCTTAGACCCAACGATAGAGAAAGAAGAACACAACATACCAAAAACCGAATGAAACCAAGTTATAAACAAAGGGAGATTTCCCCCACCTACCTATTTCTACTCCTTAAAGTGCAACTGTAGAAGAGAATAGGCCTATGATTCGGCCAAGGATCAACTCGCAAGATGCAGTGAGTACACCCAACACAAAAATTAAAAGAGGGTGCTCGGTTAAGAGAAGTATCCCCAAAAATGGCAGTTGCTCCAGGTTTCAGCTTCCACACAAAAAGAGAGCAGACGAGACTTTAGATGGAGCAGAGTACTCAAGTTCGGCCCTTTTTAATCACGAAAGAATCAACTAGGCAATGAGGATTTGGCTATTAGCAAAACAAGAGAAGAACCCGATTCTAGTTAGAGAGAATAGGCAATTCGGTTAATAGAGAAAATAGTAGAAGTTTAATGGAGAGGAAGAGAGGTTTCGGCTAAGATGCTTAGATAACCCGTGGAAGGAGATGAGGCTATTCGGCTTAAAGAAAAGGGGATGAGAAGAAAAGAAATCAATAAGAAAAGGTGAGAAGAAGAATTCGACCCCCCAATGATTAGACAAAAAGAGAAAAGGAGGAAGTTTCAAAAGAAAATGAGAAAAAGAGAGTAAAAGAAACTGAGGTTTCGGCAAAAAAAAATTGAGGCAAAACGACCGAAACGCTCCCGTCGAAAACGCAAAGAGCAAGACTTAATGAAGGAAAACCTTGAGAGAAATGGCACTCCTTTACTCTTAAAGCTGAAAATGATACTCCAGAGACTCTTACTCAGCCGAAATTTTCTTTTACTAGACCCCTACTTTCGGCCACCTCTTGCACACTCCTCTATCCCTTGATTTCCTCCACCATTTCCTCCTAACATTGCTCTCCATCACCCATTCAAATAATTTGACCAAGTCTCCCCATCCACCATGTAGAGTTCTACTCCAACTCCATCTCTTCTCCTCCTTGAGCACAAAAATAAAACTCCCTTATGCTGCATGTGGGATTCGAACACCAGCTCACTTTACTTTCCTGCTGATGCCATAGCCACCTTGCCACGAGACTCCTTGTGACTAAAATCATGTGCAACTAAATATAAGTCTATGGCCAACATCTAAGTTAACTTGAAACAAAATAAATCAAAATGAAATGCAAACGCCAAGACTTGAACCTTGGACCCCTTTGCTTTCTTGTGGCGTCATTCCCTTGTCTCCTATGTGGCGCCATTTGCCACTAGACCACAACTCCTTTTGTGTCATTTTTCTCCTCATTATATTCTTAAAGCCTACCTTCTAACTCCCAGGGTTTTATTCACCTAAAACCAAAATTTTTCCTAAAGCTCAGGTTCGATCCCGGGACTTCATAGAAACCCCGTAACCTTCCAAAATCACTTACCTAATAAGTCCAACTTGCAATAATTCCATTCTTACATTCCCATAAATTTAAAATGCTCCTACGCTCAAGGCCCAATAGGCCCAATTCTCCTAGGCCCAAATTTGGGGCGTTACATCGTCACACTATCCTACTATCACTTTGGTACTTTTGAGCTTATGTTTTGGTTATATGGAATGTATAGGATTTATGGTTATTTTGGTTATAAGTTGATGATGAATTTAGCCATTAGAATTGGCTTGTAAATGTCTATTATTTGGTTTGTATATATAGCCATGAAAGTTGGCTTAATTTGGTTGGTTTGGTTATGTATATACATATGTGTGCATATGGCTTATGCTATGTGATTAAGGTTGGATTTGTGATGTTTATTGATAGTAGATATTGTGGTTGTCAAATTGTTGAAATTAGAGAAGATATATGCTTTTGAATTTGAGCATAATGATGCATGTTTGGAAATGTTTGCTTAGTTGAATTGTATAAGTGAAGTTTGGTATGAATTGAATGGTACATTGTGGTATTGATAAGTTTGGTATTTGTTAGTTTTGAAATGGTATAAATGATGCTTGGTTGAGAGCATTTGAATGACTATTTATGCCTTGTTTTGGTGCCAATTATTGTGGTGTAGGTGTATGCAAGTTTGGGTGGCAAAATGGCTTGTAAATAGCCTATTTTTGTCCACACGGGCAGAGACACGGGCGTGTGTCTCAGCCGTGTGTGACACATGGTTATGTTACATAGCCATGTGTCCCCTGACGTTGAATTAAAAATCAATTTAGTATGCTCCACACGGCTTAGCACACGGCCGGGTACACGGGCGTGTATGGCCTTTTTTAGGGCACACGGGTTGGCCACACGGGCGTGTGTGTTGGCCGTGTAACCCAAGTCAGAGAGTTACACGGGTTCGGACATGGCCATGTGCTTCCATCTCGACTGTCCACATGGCCTGTGACACAGGTGTGTCTTTGGCCGTGTGAGACACACGGCCGGGCCACACAGGCGTGTGTCCCCTGTTTTTGGCAAAAATTTTCTAAGTGTTCTTAAAGTTTTCAAAGTTATCGATTTAGTCCCGAACCACCCCGAATGTATGTTTTGGGCCTCGTAGGCTTGTATAAGGGATGATATGAATGTTGTTGATTGATGATTATATGAAATTTGAAAATGTACGTGAAATATATGTGTAATTGTATTATATGTTCGGTAATGGTCCGTAACCCTATTCCAGCGTTGAATACGGGTGAGGGTTGTTACAGCAATAGAAGCCTGACTCTGTTGAGTTGTCGAGGCAGTATCAATGCCTCAGAGCTTAGCAAAAATTGCCCTTGTGAGTCCACCCTTATTAGGGGTAATATCCTCAACATTAGTAAGAGGAACATTAGCAGTCTTGCATAATGCAGTAATGAGAGAAGGAAAATTTAAACTTCTAGCATTCTTCTCAACACAACGATGGACTTCTTGAAAGATGATCCTTCCTACATTAGTTATTCTTCTTTTATAATAGAATGCAACAAAAGCATCATTTCCTTGGAAACGGTGGTATTGTGGTGGATGGCATAAGTCGACTTTTCAGGAAATGATACCACACCTTCCTAATCTATTTCAGTAAAGCCCTTTCAACAGTGTAGCATTCCTAACAAGAGACAATCCATTGTGTAACCTCGATACATAAATCCTTCAAAACTTGTGTCAAACCCTCGGTTGTGACATTATCCAAACTCGATATGTTCATCTTGTACCTCTTTAAGGCCAAAATGGGCATTTATACGGTCCTCATCAAATGGTACAGAACTACCCCTCACATAGAGGAAAGGAGAATCAAAGGAGTTCACATGGGCATAGAACTCCCTAACTACTCTGCTCAAAATATCCACTACGTGCAAACAGAAAATGCCCCACCCATGCTGCTCTACTATCGATGATACAGACTCGTCATATCCCATGTAGGGTTCATCCTTAAACAAGAATCCCTGTTCAAAACAAAAGGGACGCTTTAGAATATTATTAAAGTACCTTGTAACCGTAGCAGAGTTGAAGAATGTCTTTGGTTAGGAAGCGCCAGTGCGTGATAATTCTATGGTTTTAGAAGCACTCTTGACGCGAGCCATTAAGAAAGAATAAAGAGAAATCTTGGAGAGATGTAGTGTAAAGAAAATGGAGTAGAGGTTGGAGATAAAGAAACCGTAAATGTGGGAGCTTTATGAGAAACGTAAAACGTGAATAGTTGGGAAGAGGGAAATAAGGGGGTTAATGATGACAATTTTAGGGAAGATGAAATGTGCTAGGGAAGTTTGGGACATGGCGAGAAAAAAAGAAAGAAATTTTTGGGGAAAAAAGATAAAATGACCTAGCCCTACAATATAGGTTTTCTATCTAAGGCTTCCCAAAAAATTTATTAGGTTAATCTGCTCAAGGAATCTCTCATTTTGGACTTTTTATGCGGTCAACCCTTGATAATTTAACACCTCATCACCCAATTTGTCAAGACATAATGCTCCTTCGTAATGCTACAACAGCCGTCCTCCCAGTACACACTAATAAGTTTGATTTTTTTTATCCTGCCTTTGAAAAACTGCACTAATGTATAAAAAAAATCAGAAATGAAACGACATGAATTAAAAATTTAGCACATAACCAACGAACACAAATAATTAAAAAATTAATTTAAAGCAAAGAAAATAAATAAAATAAATTAAAAAATTGCTAACTCAAGCATTTTGAAGGTCGATGCTTTGCTTGTCACGCTCCACATGAGAACCCCGTTAGTACTTCAAGTGTTGTCCATTAACTTTGAATGTAACACCTGTTTTCACGTCTTTGATAACAACAGCTCCGTGTGAGAATGCTTGAACTACTTCAAAAGAACCTGACCAGTGAGATTTCAATTTACCAGGGTACAATTTGAGTCTAGAATTAAACAATAATACATGTTATCCTGGTTCAAATTGTCTTGGCATAGTTATGTTATCATGTCATCGCTTGGTCTTTTCCTTGTATAGTTTAACATTTTCATATGCTTGTGCTCAAAACTCTTCCATTTCATTCAACTCTAGAAACCTTTTATTGCCAGCAGCAGCCCAATCCATGTTCAGCTTCTTAATAGGCCAAAATGCTTAGTGCTCAAGCTCAACAGGTAAGTGACATGGCTTCCCATTAACAAGCTTAAAAGGCGACATCCTTAATGGTGTTTTAAACGCAGCCGATAGGCTTACAAAGCTTCATCCAGTTTGCTGCACCAATCCTTACGAGATGGATTCACCACTTTTTTAAAAATTTGTTTAATTTCTCTATGAGAAATCTCAACTTGTCCATTTGATTAGGGATGATATGTCGTAGAAATCTTATGATTAACCCCGTACCTGCGCAATGCATTGGCCACTAGTTTCCAATCAAAATGGGATCCTTCATCACTGATAATGGCTCTAGGTGTACCAAACCTTGTAAAGATGTTCTTATGTAGACTCTTCAGTGCTGACTTAGCATCATTAGTAGCTAGGGCCACCGCTTCTACCCACTTAGAAACATAATCTACCGCCAAAAGTATATAATTTGCCTATTGGCGCTGGAAATGAACCCATAAATTCTATTCCCCATACATCAAATAACCCAACCTCCAGTATACTTTGTAGCGGCATTTCATGTCTCCTAGATAGATTTCTCATTCTCTGACAATAGTCACACGATTGACAGAATTCATGAGCATCTTTGAACAGATTTAGCCAATAGAATCCTGACTGAAGTACTTTAGCAGCAGTTCTCATTCCTCCAAAATGGCCTCCATAAGGAGCCAAATGACAATGCTACAAAACATTGTGTATTTCGTCGTTAGGGACACACTTTCGAATCATTTGATCAGCACAATGTTTAAATAAGAATGGTTCATCCCAATAATAGTGCTTAGCATCATGAAGAAATTTTCGCCTTTGGTGGGTGTTTAAATCAGGTGGCATCACACCACTTACCAAGAAATTCACTATATCAGCATACCAAGGTAATGCCTTGGCAACTAGAAATTGTTCGTTTGGGAAATCTTCTTTAATAAAGTTATCACTGCCATCTTCATTACCCGATTCTAACCTTGACAAATGATCAGCCACTTGGTTTTCAGTCCCCTTTCAATCCCGAATCTCCAAGTCAAACTCTTATAGTAATAATATCCACCTAATCAATCTTGACTTGCCATCTTTCTTACGCACCAAGTACTTAATAGCCGAGTGATCTGCGTAAACTGTGACATTGGTACCCACTAGATAAGGACGGAATTTATCGAATGCAAACACCACAACTAACAATTCTTTTTCTTTGGTGGTATAATTAAACTGTGCGTCCGTCAAAGTTCTACTAGCATAATATATTGCATGTTGTATTATGTCTCTCCTCTGCCCCAACACTGCTCCCATGGCATAGTAGCTGGAATTGCACATGAGTTCGAACAGCAAGGTCTATTCTGGAGCTACTACAATTGGCGTTGCTACTAGTCTTTTCTTTAATTCCTCAAAAGCAACCAGGCAGTGTTCATCAAATCGAAGGATCTATTTCGCTCCAGTAGTGTGCAAAAGGGTTTAGATATTTTCAAAAAATCCTTAATGAATCTTGTATAAAATCCTACATGACCTAGAAAACTTCTAACACCCTTGACACTGGTGGGAGGTGGCAATTTTTCTATTACTTCAATTTTTTCTCTGTCTACTTCAATTCCTCGCTGTGATATCCTATGCCTTAACACAATTCCTTCACGAACCATGAAGTGGCATTTTTTCCAATTCAAGACAATATTTGTTTCTTCACAGCGGAATAGAACTAATTCCAGATTTTTCAAACAATCTTCAAAATCATTGCCCAATACAAAGAAATCATCCATGAAATCTTCAAGGAAATTCTCTATCATATCCGAACGGTATCCGTCTAAATGTAAAAGTACCATATGGGCACGTGAAAGTTGTCTTCTCTTGATCATTGGGAGCTACGGCAATCTAATTATACCCTGATTAACCGTCCAAAAAATAGTAGAAAGCTTTCCCTTCTAACCTGTCCAACATCTTATCAATAAACGTCAAAGGAAAATGGTCCTTCCTAGTTACCTTATTAAGCTTTCGATAATCTATGCACACTCTCCATCCCATGACCGTGTGAGTTGGTATGAGCTCATTATTGACATTGCTAACCACCGTGACACCTCCTTTCTTGGGGACACATTGTACAAGGCTTACCTACGAGCTGTCCGAGATTGGGTAAATAATGCAAGCTTCAAGCCATTTGATAATCTCTTTCTTGAAAACTTCATTCATTATCGGATTCCATCTTCTCTGCTACTCAATAGACTTACTATGGCAATCCTCTAACAAGATTTTATGCATGCAAAATGCAGGACTAGTTCCCTTTATATCAGCAAAGGTCTATCCTAATGCCTTCTTACATTGTCATAGGACTTCCAACAACTTAACCTCTTGTTCAGATGTCAATTCCGTAGTAGGTTTCAACTGGCAAGCTGCTATTATCTCCCAAGTATTCATATTTTAGATGCTGCGGTAAAGGTTTCAACTCCAATGTAGGAGGTTCCTATATAGAGGGTTTAGGAGGCTTGAACGAATGATTCGATAGATCCAAAGAGTCAAACTTTTTCCCAGGTCTCTCCACTATTTCTTTGGCTTCCATGAATTCACTGAGCTCTTCTAAACTTACTTCGTCAATCCTTTCTAATGAGTCTTCATTACTATCAGAATTGCTATGGCAAAGTCTGGTGAATTCCTCTACTACTGTTTCTATCAAACCAATGGCATGACATTCTTTATTTTCGTTTGCACATTTCAAAGCATCAAAAAACATTAAAAGTAACTTGTTGGTCATTTACCCTCATGGTCAATTCACCATTCTATACGTCAATTAGAGTTCTGCCTGTAGCAAAAAAAGGCTTTCCAAGAATAATTGGCACATTTTGATCAGCTTCAAATTCTAAAATAATGAAATCAGTAGGAAAGATAAATTTATCTACTCTTATCAGCACGTCCTCAATTTACCTTCCGGATGGGTGTAGGATCGACCAGCTAATTGGAAAGTCACCGTAGTAGGTTTTGCTTTCCCAATCCCTAGCTTCCTAAAAATAGACATAGGCATTAGATTTATACTCGCTCCTAAATCACATAACGCCTTACCAACATAATGATTTCCAATTGAATAGGGGATAGTGAAACTCCTTGGATCCTTCAGCTTTGGAGGTAGTTTATTCATCAACATCGTTGTGCACCCTTCAGTGAGAGCAACAGTTTCAAACTCTCTCAATCTGTGCTTCTTTGACTGTATGTCTTTCATAAATTTCACATAATTGGGCAACTGCTACAAAGCTTCCACTAACAATATGTTGATGTGGAGTTGCTTCAAAACTTCTAAAAACCTTTTAAACTGAACAATCTATTTAGAATTCTGAAATTGCTAAGGAAAAGGTAAAGGTGGCCATCCTTCAGGTTGCTGATATTGTTTTGCTGTGGCATTTTTGTTGGTAACATGATCTGATTTTGTCACAACATTTCTCTATGTACCCTTTTTAGGTGTTTTCTGTCGTTCAGTAGGTTCTGAGACCTTTTCCTAATTGCGGCTAGATTTGTCTTCCTCTGCCATGGCATCTTGAGCAACTTCATCCAGTTGAGTCCCACTTCTAAGAGTGATGGATTTGCACTGCTCCTTCCCTTGGGTTCTTGAATTTTCAGTATCACTTGGCAATGCTCCTTGTAAGATTGCTGGCAATCTTTTCCAAAATTCCATATGCTTCGTTGTAAGATTTATCCATAATGTACCATTGGCAGATGCATCAACTACGATTCTCGTATGTGCATTCAACCCATTATAGAATATTTCCATTTGAGTCTAGTGCTAAAATCCATGCATCGAACATTTTAAAATTGAATATTTAAATCGTTCCCAAGCTTCATATAATATTTCATCCTCTAACTGCCAAAATGACGTGATGTCATTTTTAAGCTTGGCATTCATGTTCGATGGATTATACCGTAGCAAAAACCTCTGGAAAATATCATTCCATGATGTCACTATCCCCGACGACAAAGCACTCAACCATGACCTCGCACGAGCTCTTAAAGACTATGGAAACAATTTAAGTCGTAGGGCATCTTCAGGAACACCCTGTTGCCTGAACGAGTCACAAACTTCTAGGAAAAGTCGTAAATGCAGTCCTGGATCTTCAGTGGGCAGTCCACCAAACTGTTCTACTATTTGCAACATCTAAAACATTATCGGTTTCCGTTCAAACTGTTGAGCCTATATTTGTGGCCTGACTATCCCTAGATTCAAATCATCCAAAATTGGAACAACATGCTCTCGAATGGGTCTGTCTCGGTCATCTATCACCTGAAGAATAGGAGGCTTAACATCTTGACCATTTGGATTATCATTGAGACCATTGCCATTTAGATTATCGTTCAGACTAGGATCATTCCCGTTTCTAGCCATTTTTCTCAATTCTTTTCGCCTTCTTCGTAAAGTTATGTCGATCTCTAGGTCAAAAGGATACTCTTTGCTAGTAGGAATGCCTCTTCTCATACATTGTTGGTAAACCTGTAGAAATTAAATTAAACTAAGCTAAATAAAACTAATGGAATTAAGTCAGATAACGAAACAAAATTTCACCAAATTGTCGGTCCCCGGCAACGGTGCCAAAACTTGTCACGTGTGAATATAATATGCAAATCAAGTAATAAAGTGATGAGTGAGTATCATTCCCACGAGAATCGGATTAGGGCACAAAAGTGGTCAAGTTATTATAATAAAATGTAATTAATGATATGGTAAAGCTATGGTAAGTATGCAATGGCAATTAAAGGAATAATGATGGATGCAATATGTGGAATTAATTAAAACTTGGAAATGTTATGAAAATGATAGTAGAAATGTAATGGCAGTTATGAGAATTACTATAGGAATATTAACTAAATAAACGAATAATTAACTAAGAATGTGATGACAAAGATTCTATGGAAAAAATATAAGGGTTACGTGATGTTGAATGGGAAGGTCGGGATTACTAAGAATCTACTTTTCCTGTCAGCAATGCCTCAGCAAAATCATACTTAACCTACTGCTCAGAAGAGTTTAAAAATGGCCTGCCTCTTTCGACAGTGAAAACCTCAAGTTACCTTGCCTGTGTATATAGGCCTTTAATATGGTACCCTACAATGTTTCCTTCTGTATGAACGCTACTCTATGTTTAGAGCCTACTACAAGTATTTGTCGAATACTTGCTCATATCATTCAACCAAGGTCTAACTAATCCAACCTTTTTCAGACTTTAGCTTAGTTTAAGGGTATGCTGCACGGTCGACTATGCCTAGGAATTGCTCACATACATTTTAAAGAATAAAACAATTGAATGAGATAGTAAAATAATTTAGATTTATACTATAGCCATTAAAGACAGTTAAAGTTTCATCAAAGTAATCCCAACCCTATGAGATTAAGCTCATAGGTTGGCAAATAAAATTCAACTCAAACATCATTTTCATCACTGTAATTAACGAAGGAATTGATTAAAAATAATGGAAGAACGTCGAGAAGACAGTGTTCGCTTGTCTGATCCACACTCCAGCTGCGCAGTGTCCTGAGGTAGCCGAGAGGGACTACCTTCGTTTTTCCTCTATTCAGTCTCTATTCAGTTGCTACCTTCTATTTTGCCTAAGGATCCTACCATCCGTTCGCTCCCTAGGGTTTCCTCCTTTGGCTTTTTAAATTTTTTTCTTTTTTCTTCAGGAGAATTCCAACAGCCCAAGATTTATCTTCTCCTTTTTCTAGGTAGATTTATCTGGTACAAGTAGAGTTGGGCTGAAACTGATATGTGTTGAATGCTGACTGGACACCTTCCCATTATTGCCATGGCATACGAGTTGGCAATCTGACCACCCTTTTGCCTCGGTAAAACTTTACTCATTTATTTCTTATTCCTCATCCTGCACCTGCCAATACCATAAAACACAACCTTTACACAAGCAATTGAAAGTACCTAATATTTAAACGTAGCCCATGTACTAATGTAATGCTAAAAATACTAATGGAATGTCCTAAAATGCAACTAGATATACTTAAGTACAGGCAATTAACTAGGTCTAAAGGCATGAAATATTGCTCTTTTCAAGAGTTATCAACTACCTTTTGGATCAACTAAGAAAATTCTAGCTTTAAAACCAGCCTTTCCAGCTGAATTGTCCACATGCAAAGTTCAGACTTAATTTTGAGTGGAGGGCATATTAGTGGATGAGTCTTGAGGCAGGGCACTACTTTAAATAGTGGGAGAGCCTTCTTCAATGAGAAGTTCAGGTGGTTAGAAGAGAACATATAGCCACAAAGTCTGCTAGGGTTGAGCTTTTATGGGCTTCTAGGGTAAGAATTCCAACCTAAATTCACTAAGCTCGACACTTCATTTTATCATTCGTTTAGAAACATTCAGTTTCCTCATAATATCCTTGAGTGGTTGGTCGGATATCCTTGTAGCCACAATAAAAAACAATATTTCCACCTGAGGATAATTTAGCTTTTCGTCTTGAAGAACTCTTCTGACTTGGTACGCCAGATGCTGCTGCCCATCAACTTCGTTTACTAGTACGGTCACCACTGTCTCATCTAAAGCCACTGGATGCATAGAGAGGGTGTCTCCATATGAAAGAGATACTAAAAGCAAGAAAGGGGTATTCAAGTATGCTTCACCTGCTCAAAATATCACTGGTATTTCTCAATCCATTGAAATGAGCCTTTTAGAGATTTGAAAAATGATAAGCATATATTAGCCATCTTTGAGACAAAGCGATTCAGATCAACAACTTGACAAGTCAACTGCTGAATTTACTTGGGCTACTGCAGTGGGTTCGTCTCTAAAATAGCCTTGATTTTCTCTAGGTCGGCCTCAATACCTCTTTTGGAAATCATGAAACCCAAGAACTTACTAGCCTTGACTACCTAAATCATTAATGTATTGTTCCATTATTCCAAGAACTTGTTAAGGTTCATGATGTAACTTCAGAGAATAGTGAATACCTCTCAGAGATTATTAATGTATTGTTCCATTGTTACGATTTTGACAAGAATATCATCCACGTAGATTTCCATAAACCTTCCAATCTATTTTTGAAACAACTTATTTACCAGCTGCTAATAGGTAGCACCCACATTCTCCAGATCTAACGACATCATCTTATTACCAAAAAACTTATCTTCAATTATGAAAATCATCGTCTCTTGGTCTTATTTCACCATAAAGATCTGATTATAGCTTGAGAAGACAACCATGAAGCTCATGAACTAATTGCCTATGGAGGAATGTACGAGTCGGTCGATAGTAGGCAATCGAAAATTGTTCTTGGGGCAAGCCCTATTCAAGTTCATTAAATCCACACACATTCTCCATTTGTTTCCAGACTTGGGTACCTTTACTACATTAGAGACCTAGTCAGGGTATGCAACCTCTTGAATGAAACCTGCAGCGATTAGTGTAACACCGCTTGCTCGACCTGATCGTCAGGTTCAAGCTACAAGATGCTACATTCGTAGTCGGAGCAACAACAGACAATTTTGCAACATTCAACCAATCATACATGTAAATAAGTATCATTCATATTCAAAATATGAAACACAATCATTTTCGGGTCTCACATGAGCTTACAAAAGCTTTTTGCTAACTCGAGCCTAAACTAAGACCAAATTGTAAATTTTTCAAAGTCTTGAGCCGATGTCACGACATCATAGTTTCCACGTCACAACATCGCTAATCAGAGTCATGTCAAGAATTCAAGTTTCGCGGTGTCGCGACGTCACTCACTATCAACCTAAGTCACAAAGTTGGGAACTCGAGGTCGCAACGTTACCCCTGCATTTGGCAAAAATCCAATTTGTTCCATATTCATTTTCTTTAACCAAAACATATCATTACACATATTCACATATCACTTTCACCCATACCAAAACATATAAATTCAAGCTAAAACAAGTCTATAACACTTTAAGAATATGACTCTTCAAATGGAATAACATTTATATTCAAAACCTAAACATATTCTACCATCTATCAACTCAACTTACCATTTCCTTCTATATGCAAATCTTAGCATATATATATATATATATGACAAGTGCAAGTTTAAAATCATCAACTAAATAACATCGACCAAAGATAAACCATGCACCATTTGGTACATACACCAAGCTTCACATACAACTCAACATTTACCACAAACTCAAGCATACAATTCTATCAAGAAAATAACCATTTCCATAACACCTTATCCACATGCCACAACTTTGATAACCAAAATAAACATCTTACTATCGGTTCAATGATAGTGTGAGCTTCGCAATGATCCGACTCGACGAGTTCCGCAAGGTGACAATCTATAATCGAGGGAAACAACTAAAGTAAGAATGCTTAGTAAGTTCAAATGAAAAATAATATACCTTAATATTATGCAAGTATAAATGCGACCTTAGTTTAACATTGTTGGCTAGAACATGGCACTCAAAACATCATCAAGGTGAGCAAATAACAATATTCATAATCATTAGAATTTACATGTAGTCTAAGCATAACAATTTTTATTACTTTTGATATACTTATCAAAATGGCACATTACATCAAGAAATCATAAATTCATACCAAGTAAACATGATTCAATACATTCACCTTAATCATCATTAATTAATAAGATGTATCCATTACAATTAAATCAATTCTGTGATATTTCAATTTTGATTACTAAGTACAATTCATTACATTTTCAAGTTTCCAATTCCATTTAAAATGTTTCACCCGATGGAACCCTAGTAAAATGGACTCGGATACACGAGTGAACTGCACCACACCAAGTTGTTCGTTTGAGCTAAATATATATAGCAGGTTACCCGTCCGGGATAAACCTATTTCACGACACATCAAATTACTCGTTCAAGCCAAACCTAAGTCACATAATACCTAAGAATCGGTGACGAATGCTAGATATCTATAAAGTTTATAATAATCCCTTTATAAGTTTGCACAAGACCCTATTGGCTTGCAAATCGTATCTTAACCTTTTTACTAAGTTCACACAAGCACTATTTACACGAATAAGCATTACAAATCCCAGTAATTTTCCATTTTTCATATTGTACCCTGTATGATCATATGAATCAATTACACGCCATGTACATGTTGGAAAAAAAACAGGTTTGGAAAACATAGCGAAAAATAAATTTAGGGAAAATAGAGTTTTAATTTTTTTCCAAAATAAGACATTGGTTGTGATATCTAAAGTAATAAACACTTAACCAAAATTATACATTTTTTATTCGTCTAGGATGAGTGCTTCAACCGAGTAGTCTTCTTCGCTATCCTCAAGCTCACGCCTGCCGAGTGTGGGCTCGCTTCGAATCAGAAAATTTTTCATAAAAATTACTAATGGGGTAATTTCACAATTTTTCTAAACTTTTGGGTCAAGTTGTAAATTAGAAAAATATCTCTAGAAATTTTCTAAAATAATCTCTTTAGAGAATTTTCTCTCTACAACTTTCCCTTGAATTCAAGTGTGTAAAATAATGACACAAGGCTCTCTTTATATAGGGAGAGTTTAGAGAGTTCAACTAAGATTAAACTTAATCACTTTAATATTAAATTAAATTTAATATTTATCAAGATAAATATTAAATTTAATTTAATATTAAGATAATTACTTTAATATTAAATTACTAAAATACTATTTAGATAAGTATTAAATTTAATTTAATTTACTATTAAACTATTAAAATATTATTATTTTTGGAATAATTAATCTGAAATCAAATTCTCTAGTAGAGTCCCAATAGGAGTGTAACTCTTCCATTACTCAACCACGTAAGACCAACCACCATCGCCCACCGACACCGTCATTGCAGTCACCGACACCATTGTGTCCGGTGATGCAGGTGCAACACCTTTAAGGCACCCCCAGCCGGTTCGGTCGCTGTCAGTTTGGTCTGGGTCAGTCACAACCCGATCGGTCCGATCTAGCCAGTAGTTGGACCGTCGGCCCAGTTTCACATATCGGGCCCAGTTCGATCAATTTTTGGGTTTTGGTCTTGGTTTTGGGCTCCTGGGCCCAATTTATGATCTCAAGTCCAATTACCCATTAGGCCAATTGTCTGAGTTAAAAATTAATTTCCAAAAATATCATATTAATTTTAATTAATTTGATTAATTGAATTTTACTTAATCAAAATTAATTTTCTAAAAAATCACTTAGATTTTCCAAATTAATTTTTCAAAAAATTTCTTTAGTCAAATTCTCTAGTTGAACAATTCTCATGACCACCTAATTTAATTCCACATCGAATAAATCGACTCAATTAAATTATTTTCAAAGTTGTAGAATTTTCTTCTGATTCAAATGTAGTCCGATCGAGCTTTTGTTAAGCTAGCCGATGGACCAATCGTGTAACACCCCAAACCCGGCCCATGCGATATGACCGGATCTAGTATGTCACATAAAGAAAACGTATAAAGAACTAAAGTTGACATTATTTGGTTACAGTTAAGAAAACAAGTTCAGTTATAATTAATCGATAAAATACTACTAATATCTAGAGGTTGATTGAAGAATCGATAATCGAACTAGTGATCTTTTAAAACCGTGACTTTTGAAAATATTATTGATAATTTACAGGAAAAATCCAAGTTAAATTATTTGTACATATTTATTATGAAATCCGTTTGTTGTTAAATTTGAAGAAAAACCGTTTTTATGATTTTAGAAAAATTCTTGTTTAAAACAATTCATGGAAAATAAATACGTCAAACATAAAACCGAAATAAAAATCCCAGAGGCCTTATTACAACTTTAAACCCAAAATAGTAAAAGTAATGAAATAAGCGGAAAAGAAATTTACTAAGGTTTGAAAATATTATTTCCAAAGTATGGCCTCCACCGAGTCATCCATGGGCCCAAGTCCTCATTACTGATCATTACCTGCAAGGATTAAGAGAATGGGGTGAGTTACTAGAACTCAGTGTATAATCCCCTTACCGTCATCCATTGGGCTTGAACCCGTATAGCATAATCTTGGGCCTAACCCCATTTACATAACAATAATTAAATGAAGTAAATGTATGCAACCCAACCCAATCCATCCATCACACCCCCGACCAGCCAATCACACCTGTGGGGATCAAGTCAACCCACCCCGCCACTCACACCAAATTTGCAGTCAAACTGCTATAGCATTTTATTTTTGTGGTCAAACCACTGAAATCATAATTTAGGCACAATAATATACAATTTGTGGCAATGCCACCAGTTACATCGCTCTTCATACAATTTTCCCATCCCATGCAAAATGAAAAAAATGCAACATACATAATAACATAAAGTATTCACATATAAGTAACAACCATTATTCTATTGAACAATTTTGGTGATCCAGCCCAATAAAGCATTTTAATAGTTCGGCCCATAGGGGCATTTTGGTAAATCGGCCCATAGGGGCATTTTGGTAAATCAGCCCTTAGGGGCATTTTCGTAATTTAGAAATTTAATACCGATTTTGACAGATCTTTAGAAAATAATATTAATTTAAGCAAGTTACTCGATTAATGCCATATTACGATTTTTAACTCTTTAAATAATAACGATCTACTTTTCCAACATAATATCGAATCTCGAATCTACGGATTTTGGTGTGAGATTACACACCTGATTACGGTAAGGACTAAACCTTCTTGATCGTCGACACCTAAATCACCATTACACTCGATTAACCAACAAATGAGGTTTTATTAATCTAAATCTGACGATCTAATGAAACGCTTACCCTTAGTATCGTGAACGACCACGATTTGTCTATTCTCACCGGATGCTGGTCCACAACTCAGTGGGAAATCCCGAACTGCTAATACCGCCCTACGTTTGAACTTAGGAGTAGGAATTGCAAATCCACTCCTTTTGTGTTCTCCTATCGCTTTTCCTTTCAAATCGTTACCACTTGCCTCCATTGAAAAAGTCCCGGCCAAGAAAAAATACTACTATGAGAGAAAGTAGTTGTTTAGGGATAGGATTAGAAACACCTCTACTTTCAAGAACCAACGAATAGAGAAAACGAGCGATTTAATCCCTATAACAATCGATTAGTCAAATCTATCATTCCGTTTTAACGGAATAACCAAGTATTGAGAGATCAAAATGATCCATAAAGAAACTCCTTACCTTAATGATAATAGATCCGACTTCCACCGATTGACTTAAGACTAGAGATGAATCGGCAAGGATGTGATATTCAGCCACCCACTAGAACACTACGAAAAGAAAATGATCAAGATATGAGGGAGTAAGAGAAAATGATATTTCGGTTTAGAAACAAGAAGCACAACCGAATAGTGATGAAAACACATTCGGCTAGGAAGAAAGATAAGAATAGAATGAAGCCTCTTACCCGTTCAACCAAAGAGAAATGTCCAACACGCAAGAATGGAGACGAGATAGTGACTAAGAGGATTCGGCTATTGGGAGAAATGAACAAAGAAATTCGGTCATATGGTAATGTCGATTTAGGAAAAAGGTAGAAAGGTTAAAGAAATGGTAAAACGAAAAGAAAAGATGAAAAAAGAAGTGTTAGATAATTCAGCTAACACAAAGGAAAAAGTGAGCAAAATGCTTTGAGTGTTTTGATCATTTTGTGCTTTGGCAACAAAGGAAAAAGGTTGGAAAAGAGTACCAAAAATGTTCAAAAGAGAAAATAGGCCTTTCATGCACAAACTTGCAAATAGGCTAGGAAAATTCGGCTCCTCTTTTTCTCCCAACAAAATCGTGTATCCCAAGCACCAAAAGGATTAAGGTTGACCCGAAATTTCTTTCCAAAACACCTCCCTAAGATTCGGCCAACATGTTCCCCCACCTTATCCCTTTCCTTTATTTCTTTCCTTCTTTTTCCCTTGCTTTCCTCCTTACCATATTTTCTTAGTCTTCTTTCCAACATTAGAAAAGTCTTCCTTTCCTTCTTTGATGCCATGGCCGACACTTACCATACAACACTTGAGAAGCTCAAAAAATTTAAGTCCCAAAAGTTGCAATAGATGGGTTTCGAACCCCTTCCCTCAATGCTCTCCACTTGACGCCACCCCACTCCACCATGTGCTCCACTTGTGCTAGCAAAATACACATTTATTTCCTTAAGTCTTGATGCCACTTACGTTCTCTCCTTAAAGTGCTTAAACACAAAAATTTTACTAAGGCCCAACTCAACCCATAGCCTTCTTAGGGTCCCTAAACATACACTATTGACTAGCCTATCGCATGATATAATGTAAAACATAAATTCCCAAATTTTAGGATGTTACAAATTGGACATATACAATTAGGTTCTAGTAATTGCAATTAAGTCCAGAAGCATCGTTCCGATAATTCGCAATTACTTCATCATGGAGTCAGTCCACAAAAAGTACCATGATTGAAAACGCCTTCTTGTATACTCTTTAAAAAAGCAATTCATCCAACTCATTTTTCCAATGACCTCGTCATGTGTGTGTCAACCTCATAAGATATCCTTGATTCTTTTGAGTTAAATCCGTTCACTAAATACAATCCTATTTTATCTCATTGTCACCATTGTGTCTTCTTAATGATTAATATGATTACTATCAACAAATGATTGTGATAAATTGCTCGTTCGAGAACAGCAACCCGTGGCCACAATCCATATTTATCAATCCACATAATGCCAATGAGAGGATATCGTTAATGTAACAGCCCGATTTTGGGCCTAGTCGAAATAGTGGTTTCGGGGCCACAAATTTGACGAGGAAAAATTTAATATTCTTATATTTTTATGATCTACAATTTTACAAAATGATTTCATGAAAATTTTGTTCAAAAATTTTGATGTTTGGGAACTCAATTTAGTCAAAAGGACTAAATTGTAAAAAGTGCAAAACTTGAGTTCTAGAAGCTAGAGGTGTCTAATTGCTATGAAATTTTAAATTAGAGGTCCTTAAAAGGTAATTAGACCATTGGTTAATTTTTTGGACAAAAATGGACATGAAATAGGTGAAATAGAATATTTTTAAGTTAAGGGCATTTTAGTAATTTGGTGATTAAATGAATTAAAAAGCCAAATTAAAAGCCCATTTTTGCTCATCTTCAACCCCTTGGCCGAAATTCACATGAGGAAGACATAGCTAGGGTTTTTCAAGCTTCCAAGCTCGATTGTAAGTCCGTTTTAGCCCCATTTTTAATGTTCTTTACATTTTTGAAATCCTCGTAGCTCGGTTTACCTATTTCTACCATTATTTTGAGCTAGGGTTTATGTTTAAAAATTTACCCATGGATGACATGCATGTTTTTTGATGTTTTATGGAAGAATATGAAAGTTTGGGGTGTGATAAACAACTTTTACTAAGTGAATTTTGATGAAATTGCATAAAAGGACTAGTTTGTAAAAAGTTGTAAAATGTGTGTAAGTGTGTGAATAAGTGCAAATTGTGGACTTTATAGTTATGAAAATGGTTCAGATAGGCCTAAAATGCAAGGAAATTGAATAAAATTATTTTACGAGCCTAGGGGCAAAATTGTAAATATGTGAAACTTTAGGGGCAAAATGTAATTTTGTCATAGTGTGATTTTTGGAATAAATTGAATAATGTGAGTATTAAATGAGTTAAATGTGTTATTATAGATCAAGAAAGATGAGGAAGTGACCTTGATCGGGGAAAAGAAAAGGTTGTGGACTAAATTGCAAATTCGTCATATTTTGCACCGAGGTAAGTTTGTATGTAAATAATACATCATTTTTTTATTTATGTTTTAATATTTTGTTATATTATATGAGATATGGTTGAATATGGAGTAATTATTTGATGTAAATTATGAATTGTGATTGATTATGGATGAATTGGTAAAATGTTGAAAAGTGAGAATTCCCGGTTGAACCTTCGGAATAAAAAAGATACGAATGAGGTAGCTAGGTCACATGTGTGGTACTAAGTGTAGGCCACTATGTGTACAAGAGAGCTACGAGATGGTTTTAGGTCACGTATGTAGTACTAAGTGCAGGCTACTACGTGTACCGTACGGATAGGTTGCATGTGTAGTACTAAGTGCAGGCTACTATGGGTACCCGATAGCTTCGATCACATGTGTGGTATTAAGTGCAGGCCACTATGTGTAAGTGATGGTTTTGGTCACATGTGTAGTACTAAGTGCAGGCTACTATGTGCACCGATAACCGACTACAAGGGTGGTACTATGTGCGAACCACCGTGTATCATTATTATTATTACGATGAGTTCAACGGGAAATTGACTAAGTGAAAATACATGTGATCATGTAACGACTAAGTGTAATTGAATATGATTATGTGATGAATAAGTACAGGTATAAGTGTGAAAATTTATGAACAATGTGCTCGATATTTGATCGAACTTTCGGTAAGATGAAATGGAGTAAGTGAAATTATGAAAGAGTAAATTTAGCAGCAAAACAGTTTTGGACAGCATCAATTGTGTGACTTTGAAAAATCACCAAAAAATGTGTAAATCGAATTAGAGGTTGAATAAGATATGAAATTAAAGATGAATGAGTCTATTTTCACATAAAAGAAACGGTGTAAACAAAATAATTTCATATTCTGTGATATTTGAATTTTTGTGAGACAAGGTCAAAATGATGTTGGAATCCCCTGTTCAGAGTTTGGAAAATCATTAAAAGTTTTATAAAAATAATTATGGTTTATAATTTATATTCTTACATTTATTAATGAGTATACTTTCAATAGAAACAAATAGAAACATTATCCAAATTCTTTACAATGAGATAATTAATTATTAGTGCAAAGAGGTCGGAACTGTCAGACAGCAAAATAGGGGAAACTTTAAAGAATAAAATGTACTTATTGGCTAATCCAAAAATTTTGGATATTTTATGGTAAGAAGATATGTGGTTATAGTTTCAGGTAAAATTATCAGATCTTAATTTGGAGTTTTGTAGCTCTAAAAAAAATAATTTAGTGACTATGACTCGAATAAACAGCTTGTTGAACTTGAATAAATGGTGAATCTATGTGTAGTTATGATTGCATTATTTTGAAAGCATGTTAGTAATTTGTTTATTATTTACATACTTACTTACTAAGCTATATGCTTACTCCCCTCTCTTTTCCCTTGTTTTATAGTGTCACCAAGCTAGCTTGGGATTCGGAGATCGTTGGAGATCCATCCACACTATCAACACTCTTTTGGTATTTTGAAATCAATATTTTGAATTATGGCATGTATAGAGGACTTGGTTATTTTGTTATGCGTCATAATTGATTTGGCCTAAAATGTTGGCCTATGTTATTTGATAGTTCACTTTGTATAAGGCCATTGATGTTGGCTATTATTGATCAAGTTATATGTTTATGATGATGAAATTTATGAGATGCATGACTAGGTTGAATGAGTGTGTGATGAAAATTGAAAAGTTTTAAATTTGGATGTAAATTTTATGTCTCGGTTTAGTACGACTGTATGTGTTTTGTTTCGGTAATGCCTCGTACTCTGTTCCGACGTCGAACACGGGTAAGGGGTGTTACAGTGAACTCTTTAAATGAGCTGTGAATTCCACTGTTGGTAGTAAAGTCATGCCATACACAAGTCATGTACCCAACATACCGACTATCGGCTCGATCATCTTTAGAGAATAAACCTCCACTTATATCAAAGCACATGAGTTACATACGCATGGTCAGTGAATAACTTATGTAAATCACACCATGAATGTCAAAAGTGAATTAATTCACTAACGGATTCAGAATTAATTCATCTTGGGTCTAGTCCAATGTATCATTCTTCCAATGAATACATCTATGTCTCTACCGGTGGAGTCAACTACTCCGATAGCCAAGACTAGCCATCTCTTCAATTGGAATTGTAGACGATATAATAATCCTTCTCAATATTTGAATCAAATGCTCGCGTTGATTCTTTTACAGGATTACGGACATATTTAGATTATCTACTAAAGTAAGTTGTCTTTCTCGCAATGTAGACATTCTTACAATGCAACTTATCTTCAGTTTGAACTTAGACAATCAATAAGCTAATACTTGCTTGTCACAATTTCGCTATGCATGCAAAATATAAAAGACGGAAATACAAAAGACATAATAGTGAAATGTGAAATTAACTTTATTTATTTATTCATCATTCAAATAAAAAGAAAACAATTACATGTTTACTACAATATGGGCGCATTTCCCAACAGTACACATTCAGACTTTCACATTTGTACCATGTTCAATTTCAATATAGCCAAATATAACACAACGTTTCAATTCAATCCATACTAGTCATATATGTCACATTCACTAATGTTCCAATTATGTTCAAACATATATATATGAGGACAAATACAAAATTTCACATAACACAAAATAAGATAGTAAGTCCCTTAAGAACTTAGCTATTCAAAATGTGAAAAGAGTGGATAATTCAGGGACTAATCCAAAATTTTAGCTTCTCCCCTAGTATCTCCACTGTAACACCCCTTACCCGTATTCTATGCCGAAACTGGGTACGAGGTGTTACCGGACTTGACTTTCTAGGTCATACCACTTTAAGCTTTAAAAATTTATTCCAACTTAACATTTCCCATTTACAATCAATACATTCTCATTAAGGGCCTACGAGGCCTTAATCAAGCATACGGAGGATCTCGGAACCCAACCGGGAATTTTTGTACATATAAAATTTTTTGTCTAAACAGGGACCACACGCCCGTGTGAAATGGGACACGCCCGTGTGGGCAGGCCGTGTGGTCACACACGCCCATGTCCCTAACCTATGTGGGATTTATTTTCATTTCGAACCTACAGAGGATTTCACACGGCCAGACACACGCCCGTGTTCTTGGCCCATGTGTTCCACACGGCCTAGACACGCCCGTGTGTAAAAACCTGGGTATTCTGTTTGTGACATCAGCAATCTCATAAGGGACACACCGCCTAAGCACACGCCCGTGTGGCTAGCCCGTGGTCGACACTAACTTGAAACGCTAACATGTAGGGGACACACGGCCTAGTCACACACCCATGAGACTGACCGTGTGTCACACACGGCCTAGACACACGTCCATGTGCCTACCCGTGTGGACATAAACAAGGCTATTTGCCAAGCTCTTTTTGCCACCCTAGTTCACACAACATATTTCCATTCAACACATCATCAAGCAACTCAATTTATGCAACAACACTTTCTTGAATAACCTCATATTTCATAACTTAAACATAATGAGCCATCAACTATGGCAATATACAAAAGAATTCATCCTTAAGAAAGTTAATACATACTTGGCCAAAATAACAAAACAATTCACTAAGTCTATCCCCTATACATGCCATACTCAAAATACTAGTTCTAGGTATACCGAGATAAGCTGATAGTGTGGGTGATCTTCCAATTATCTACGTATCCCGACCCGACTCTTTGACACTATAAAACAAGGAAAAAGAAAAGGGAGTAAGCTTTACGCTTAGTAAGTTTACATGTAAACAATAAACATGATAATATGTGCTAATCAATAAATAGAATCACATGCTAAGCAAGAACAATCCACTTTCATGATCATGCTTACTCATTTCATCCCTTACCACATTCCGAGCTTATCACGAGCCAAATTCTCACATTATTTAACATACAATCCTGCACTTATCACCACATAATCTCATGAAACAACACTCAACAATTCCACAATAAGCCATTCATAGTATTACCTAACACTCGGTTGTTTCGCACTTAGCCCACCATTTAACTTTAATGGGGTGGTATCGCACTTAGCCCACCAACAAGAATAATTAAGGTGGTATCGCACACAGCCTACCATTAATTACTACGGATAATATTCCATACCTACATATCTAATTCAACATCCATAAGGAATTTATTCATTTTCTACCACATTCAATCCATTTAAATTGTAAGTGTTCTCAATCATACAATGCACCAATAAGTAACAACATGTATATTTAAGATGCATCATTTACACATAAACTTACCTCGGTGCAAAATGCGTTAATTTGCGGTTTAATCAGAAACCTTGCCTTTTCCCCAGTCAAGGTTAATTCCGCGCTCTTCTTGATCTATAACAACAGAATTCACTCATTTAAATCATTTTATGATCATAATGCATCTTAATCTCTACTTAGGCAAAAATGACCATTTAGCCCTTGTACTATGGCAAAATTACGATTTTGCCCCTAGGCTCGTAAATCATTTTTCAACACATTTTCTCATTAAACAAGCCTAGCTGAACATTTATTTCTCCTACAACTACTCACAATTCCAACTATTTCATGCATTTATTACTAAATCACAACATTTACAACTTGGTCCCATTTAGGTGTTTTCATGGCTACACCTTTCACAAAAGTTGTTTCTCATCTCCCTAACATTAATTTTCTTCCATAAAAACTCAGAAAACAACATAAACACTCTCATGTCAAGTCCTTAGACTTTCAGCCATATTGTAAATTAGTCCCCTCATTAGCTAGCTTAAGCTTTGGGGGTTCTAAAAGTACAAAAATTATCAACTAAAACAATCAAAAATCACTTACTTGCAAGAAAGTTGCTTGGCTGAAATTTTGGACTCCAAAACCCTCTAATTTCCTTCAAATTTTGGTGGTACAAGAAGAATGAATAGTAAAAGATGAGTTATCATCTTTTTATCTTATTTTATTCATTTTTTTATCACCTAATGTCACCAAATTTTGACTAAAATTAATGCTCTTGTCCCCTTGCTTCCTATGGCCGGCCAACACACTCTATATGGCCTAATTGCACTTTAAGGACCTTCAATTTAATATTCTATGGCTATTAGACACCTCTACCTTGAAATATAGAACTTTTGCACTTTATGCGATTTAGTCTTTTTTCACAATTAAACATTCAATCGTTAAAATTAAAGCACCAAAATTTTCATGTAGCCATATATTTATGCTATAACACATAAAATAATACTAAAATAATTTTCCTCAACCTCGGATTAGTGGTCTCGAAACCACTGTTCAGACTAGCCCCAAAACTGGGCTGTTACAACTCTACCCTCTAGAGATTTTCGTCCCCAAAAATCTTACTGGTAAAAAGGTTTGGATATTGTTCTCTCATGGCTTCTTCCGGTTCCCACGTAGCTTCTTCCACACCGTGTTTTTGCCACAACACTTTTACTAAAGCTATGCTCTTATTCCTCAACTGTTTAACCTCCCGAGCTAATATCTTAATTGGCTCCTTTTCATAAGTCATGTCCGATCGTATCTCAATTTCTGATGGAGGGATTACATGCGAAGGATCGGAACGGTGTCGCGACAACATCGATACATGAAACACGTTGTGTATTCTCTGTAACTCTACCGTCAAAGCCAACCAATATGCCACTGGCCCAATCCTTTCGGTAACCTCATACGGCCTTATGAATTGTGGACTCAATTTGCCCTTTCGACCAAATCTCAATATTTTCTTCCACGGGGATATTTTCTGAAATACTTTGTTGCCCTCTTGAAACTCAATTTCTTTTCTTTTCAAATCCGTGTACGACTTTTGTCGGTCCGATGCAGCTTTCAAACTATTACGGATCACTTTCACCTTCTCCTCGGTTTCTTTAACTAAATCAACCCCATGAATTTGTTTCTCACTAAGTTCGGTTCAATACAAGGGAGTCCGACACTTGCGACCATACAAGGCTTAAATGCGGCGCCATCCGTATACTAGGCTGATAATCATGTTGTTGTAAGCAAACTCAACCAAAGGTAGGTATCTTTCCCAACTACCTTCAAACTCCAACACACAGCATCAGAGCATATCCTCAAGAATTTGAATTACCCTTTCAGATTGGCCATCGGTTTGAGGATGAAACGCAGTACTAAAATTCAACTTTGTGCCCAAAGCTTCCTGCAGCTTCTTCCAAAATCTAGAAGTAAATCTCGGATCTCTATCCGAGATGATAGATATAGGCACCCCATGAAGTCTCACTACCTCAGCAATATACAGCTCAGCCAGCTTATCAAGCGAATAATCTACTCGCACCGGTATAAAGTGAGCCGACTTCGTTAGTCTATCAACAATAACCCACACAGCATCTTTCTTTCTCGGAGTCATAGGCAACCCCGTCACAAAATCCATAGTGATTCGATCCCACTTCCACTCAGGAACCATCACCGACTGAAGCAATCCCGAAGGTACTTGATGCTCGGCTTTCACTTGCTGATAGATCAAACATCTTGTCACGAACGCAGAGATGTCTCTTTTCATACCTGGCCACCAATAAAATTGCTTCAAATCATTGTACATTTTTGTGCTACCGGGATGTACTGACAAATGGCCACTGTGTGCTTAATGTAAAATTTTTCGGATCAACTCATCATCTTTAGGTACACAAATCCTATCGTGAAACGTCAAACAACCATCTAGACTCACCCGAAAGTCAGAATCATTTCCCGATTCACACTTAGCTCTCTTTGCTTGCATCTCATTATCACTCTTTTAAGCCTCACATATCTGTTGAATAAATAGCGGTCTAGCCCTCAACTCGGCCAATATAGCACCACCATCAGACAACGCTAAGCTCGTACTCATGGCCCTCAAAGCATACAGGGATTTTCTACTCAAGGCATCCGCCACTACATTTGCTTTCTTCGGATGATAATCAATTACTAGCTCATAGTCCTTCAATAATTTGAGCCACAACCATTGTCGCAAATTCAAATCTTTTTGGTCCATTAAGTACTTCAAACTCTTATGATCGGTAAAGATTCGACACTTCTCACCATATAAATAATGACGCCAAATATTTAATGCGAAAACGATCGCAACCAACTCCAAGTCGTGAGTGGGATAATTCTTCTCATGTGGTTTTAACTGTCTCGAGGCGTAAGCTACTACCTTACCCTCTTGTATCAACACACAGCCGAGTCCATTAAATGATGCATCACTATATACTACAAACTCCTTGCCTGACTCAAGTTGCACTAAAATCAGCGCTTCTGTCAACAAGGTTTTCAATCTCTCGAAGCTCTGTTGGCATTTCTCAGTCTATACAAACTTGACATCTTTATGCAGCAGTGTCGTCATTGAGGTAGCAATCATGGAAAACCCCTTTATGAACCATCTGTAATACCCCGCTAAAACCAAAAAGCTCCTGACTTCCGACACATTTCTTGGAGGTTTCCACTCCACAATAGCCGAGATCTTATTCGAATCAACTCTAATACCATCACCCGACACAATGTGTCCTAGGATTCCGACCTCTCGGAGCCAAAACTCACTCTTGCTAAATTTAGCATACAACTTCTTGTCTCTTAAAGTCTGCAAAACAATTCTCAGATGCTCTGCATGATCACTCTCATCCCGAGAATAAATCAGTATATCATCGATAAAGACAACTACAAACTTGTCCAAATACGGTCGGAAGACTCGGTTCATTAAATCCATAAAAATCGCAGGAGCATTCGTTAAACCAAATGGCATGACAAGAAACTCATAATGGCCATACCTCGTCCGAAATGCAGTTTTTGGCACATCCTGCTCCTTAACCCTTAACTGATAATAACCAGACCTTAGATCTACCTTGGAGAACACTGTAGCTCCCTTCAGTTGGTCAAATAAATCATCTATTCTTGGTAAAGGGCACTTATTCTTCACTGTCACCTTATTAAGCTGTCTGTAGTCTATGCACAATCTCATCGACCCATCTTTCTTTTTCACAAAAAGTACTGGAGCACCCCACGGCGAATAGCTTGGTCTTGCAAAACCCTTATCCGTTAACTCTTGCAACTGAACCTTCAGTTCTTTCAACTCTAATGATGCCATCTTATACGGAGCAACCGAGATAGGTGCCGCTCCTGGAACTAACTCAATTCCAAACTCGACCTCTCTAACTGGAGGTAACCCGGGTTACTCTTCTGGAAACACATCTGGATATTTGCATACCACCGGCACTGATTCAATCTTTACCTCTGACTCTTGAGTATTCAGCACAAAGGCGAGATAGGACTCGTATCCTTTCCTCAAGTATTTCTCAGCTACCATAGTTGAAATTATCACATGCAAACTATCCGATTTACCTGATTCAACCCGAATGAAATCTCCATTTTCACACTTTAATTCAATAAACTTGCTACCACAGTTCACTAAAACATTATGGGCAGTCAACCAATCCATACCAAGAATCAAGTCAAATTCATCAAACGGCAACAACATAAGGTTTGCCGGAAAATAATGACCTCTAATTGTCAAAGGACAATTCCTACACACCTTGTCAACTAGCACATGTTTGCCTTACGGGTTTGACACTTTTACTACAAATTCCGTAGATTCATCAATCATGCTCATACTATATGCCAATTTCATGCAAATGTAAGAATGGAAAGACCCCGGATCAATCAAAGCAATAACAAAAGTGTCATGAAGAGAAAAAGTACCCGTTATCACGTCTGGAGACGATGCCTCTTCGCGAGTGCGAATGGCATAAGTCCTTGTAGGAGCCCGACCCTCCGGTCTCACAGTAGAATCTCGAGGCGTACTTCTACCACTAGTCCCACCTCCCGGGTTCTTTTGTGATCTACCCCTTGAAGATACATTGCTAGACTTTATCTCTTGCTTCCTTTCCTTGTCATTTTTCTAAGGACAATTTCGAATAAAATGATCGGGGGAACCACACTTATAACAATTCCGGTTGTTTCCCCAACACTCCCCAGTGTGCTGCCTACCACAATTTGGACACTCCGGTTTGGACTTTGGATTGCCCACACTTGCCATCGAAGTGGCTTGAACTCTTGAGCCCGAGTAGGTACCACCTCGATCTCTATGTGAGTATCTGACTGATGCAGTCGTTCGAGGGTTTACTTCCTTGGACCTCTTCGATTGAGCTTGGTATGATTTACTCATCGGTCTTTTTCTTGCATCTCGAGCCTCACTCACAGCTTCCCTCTTTTCCTTATTCATTTTTTCGGCCTTACATGCCCTATCAACCAACACTACAGACTCTTTTAATTCTAAAATCCCAACTAGAAGTCTGATATCCTCATTCAGTCCATCTTCAAACCTCTTGCACAAAATATCTTCTGTAGACACGCACTCTTGTGCATACTTGCTGAGCCTAACAAACTCGCGCTCATATTCTGCCACAGTCATTTTTCCTTGCTTCAATTCAAGGAATTCTTTCCGTTTCTGGTCCACAAACCTCTGACTTATATACTTCTTTTGGAACTCTTTCAAAAAGAAGTCCCACGTCACTCTCTCCCTTGGGACCATCGACGTCAATATTTTCCACCAATGGTATGCCGAGTCCCTTAGCAAGGACACGGCGCATTTTAAGCTCTCCTCAGGTGTGCAGGAGAGTTCATCAAACACCCTTATCGAGTTCTCAAGCCAGAACTCTGCCCTCTCAAGGTCATCGTCTATATTAGCTCTGAATTCCTCGGCCTCTTGCTTCCGAATCTTATCTTCCGGGGGCTTGGTTATCCTCACTAAATCTATACCTTGATGAGCCACTGGAACTGGCTGAGGTATAGGAGGGGGTGGAGGAGGTCGGGCGTTTGGGTTGGATCGTACATACTCCGTGTACCAATTACTCATCATTTGGAGAAAGGCTTACAGAGCCTCTTCTCCTTGACCCCTAGTCTCGGGTCCACTCTCTATAGACGCGGTCTCTTGCGTGGGAGCCGGCGCGTTACTAGCTACGTCATCAGCAGCCGCTCGATCGGGATCCATTTACTATATGAAAACAAAGTTTAGAATTGTTAGAAGCCACCACACTATCATTATACACTTATGGCATGTATAGCTAGACCCTAACACATGCTACAGTAGTCCGAGAACCGACTAAACCATAACTCTGATACCACTAAATGTAACACCCCTTACCCGTATTCTACACCGGAACCGGGTACGAGGCGTTACCAGACTTGACTTTCTAGGTCATACCACTTTAAGCTTTAAACCATCATTCCAACTTAACATTTCCCATTTACAATCAATACATTCTCATTAAGGGCCTACGAGGCCTTAATCAAGCATACAGAGGATCTCGGAACCCAACCGGGAACTTTTGTACATATAAAATTTTTCGTCTAAACAGGGACCACACGCCCGTGTGAAATGGGACACGCCCGTGTGGGCAGGCTGTGTGGTCACACACGCCCATGTCCCTAACCCATGTGGGATTTATTTTCATTTCGAACCTATAGGGGTTTTCACACAGCCGGACACACGCCTGTGTTCTTGGCCCGTGTGTTCCACACGGCCTAGACACGCCCATGTCCTCGCCCGTGTGTAAAAACCAGGGTATTCTATTTGTGATATCAGCAATCTCATAAGGGACACACGGCCTAAGCACACGCCCATGTGGCTAGCTCGTGGTCGACACTGACTTGAAACACTAACATGCAGGGGACACACGGCCTAGTCACACACCCATGGGACTGGCCGTGTGTCACACATGGCCTAGACACACGCCCGTGTGCCTACCTGTGTGGACATAAACAAGGCTATTTGCCAAGCTCTTTTTGCCACCCTAGTTCACACAACATATTTCCATTCAACACAACATCAAGCAACTCAATTTATGCAACAACACTTTCTTGAATAACCTCATATTTCATAACTTAAACATAATGAGCCATCAACTATGGCAATATACAAAAGAATTCATCCTTAAGGAAGTCAATACATACTTGGCCAAAATAACAAAACAATTCACTAAGTCTAGCCCCTATACATGCCATACTCAAAATACTAGTTCTAGGTATTGTAACACCCCTCACCCGTAATCCCCATCGGAACCGGGTCCGAGGCGTTACCGGATTAAAACTAGTTGATCGCCACTTAGGCTCAACGTGACTACTCTCCTTAAGTCACCACGACAACCTCATTTGCGAGTTATGAGGCCTTTCTCAAACACACGAGGGCTCTCGAGACCATATCGGAAACTCTTACTATCTTAAAAATTTTCTCCATCTAGACAGGGACAACACTCCCGTGCTAGATGATACACGCCCGTGTGTAGTCACACACGCCTATATCCACAACCCATGCACTAAACTCAACCATTCTGCCAAAGTCCCATGGCTAGGTCACACGCCCGTGTTCACCATCCGTGGTGCACACTGACTACTTCACACGGCCTTAAAGTCTAGACATACGCCCGTGTGGCTAGCCCGTGGCCAACACTGAATAACTCAAACATCCTAGGCACACGCCCGTGTGACTAGTCTGTGGTCTATTCTGACTTAAAATACTAACATACAGGGGACACACGGCCAAGTCACACGCCCATGGGCTGACCGTGTGTCACACATGGTTTAGACGCACGCCCGTGTGTCTACCTACATGGACAAGAACAAAACTATTTGTTCTGGCCCTTCTCACCCCCTAGCATACACAACATGTACTCATTCAACACATCCATAATCAACTCAATTTTAAATACAATCTTACATGGATAACTACATCTTTTCATATAATAAAATAGCCAACAACTATGGCATTATACAAAATAGATTATCCATCTAAAGGCTAACATAACTTAGCCATTTACAACCAAAAATCACTAACTTGTCTAGCCCCTATACATGCCATACACAAAACGTTTAATCCAATGTACCAGAGTGTGCTGATAGTGTGGGCGATCTTCCAATTGATCCACGTATCTCGATTAAACTCTATTTCTCTATAAGACAAGGGAAAAGAAAGGGGATAAGCTTTGAGCTTAGTGAGTTTACACATAAACAATTAAGCATCATAATATAAGCTAAACAACAATTAGCATTATACTAATATAAGTAATTCACAACTATGCTTACTTTTTCTATCCCTTACCACATTTCCAACACATCATGAGTCATAAACTCAGAGTCATTGACATGCACCCCTGCATTCAATATCGCATTTACACAATATACAACACATCATTATTTCACAATAACACATCCACACATCTACACTACTCACTAATACATCCACACAGCTACTCTCTCAGTGGTTTCGCACTTAGCCTACCACAATCGATACAATAAGGTAATATCACACTTAGCCTACCAATAAGGTAATCATAGTGGTCTCGCACTAAGCCCACTAAACAATATACTTAGCGATAGCATCGCACATAGCCCAGCTCATCGTTGCTAAGTATTGGGGTAGCATCGTACTTAGCTTACCATCAAGCATTATCACTACACATTCACATATCTACTTTGTAGTTCATTCATTCATTCGTTCACTATAACTAACTCATTCATTCCACATGAACCATATAGGTTCTCAACCATGCTATACTCTAGCTAGCACTTACAAAGTATATTCATAATGCATCGTTTATACGTAAACTTACCTTGGTACTCAAAAAGTATGGAGATCTGCAATTTAGTCCACGACCTTGCCCTTGCCTCAGTTTCGATCTGGGCTTCGTCTTTCTTGATCTATAATGATAAATAAACACATTCAAGACACACATTGACTAAATTTGTAACACCCCAAACCCAGTCAACACACCACGACCAAATCTGGCATGCTACGGAGTGAAAACATTTTGAAGAAAATAATTTACTGGTTTATTTTTATTGAAACCCTTTTATCGCTTTAAGGTTTAGAAAACCCCGTGTAAAGTGATGCTGAAATCATTTTTGTTGTTTTAGAACCCGGAAAAACTCATGCTTGAAAAATCCGTTTGTTGCTACTAGTTTTGGAAAGCCATACGATTCTATTAAATCCTGAGCAAGTTGAGCATAGTCAAGTTAAAACCATTTGCTTTTGAAAAAGTTAAGTTTGAAAATCATCTAAGTTACCTTTGTTCTCATCTTGTGAATATTGTTAACCGATGGTAACGTTTGAAAATCCCAATATAGAGTATAGTTTTGAAAACATCAATTTAATCCCGGTTATTTAAGCATGTCGAGTTATTAATCACATGCATGAAATAATTAATATAACATCAAGTGATTAATAACCCAAAATAATACTGAACGGCCTTATTACAAGTTAAAAACAAAATTATAGAAAATAATACCCAAAATCAAAGTATAAAACGAAACCGAATATAAGTTGCATGGCTACCTCGTGTCCTCCCCGGCTTCAAATCCGCGATCTATGCCTCATCTGCAAAATATAAGGGAAGGGGTGAGTCACCGAGACTCAGTGCATAAATCCCCAACCCGATAGAATAGCACTTACACAAATCATGAGTAAAACATGCAAATCATGCAACCCACCTAACCATCTGATCTCCTGTATCTACCCCGTCTGGTCAAAACCACTGGTGACCGAAGTCACATAAGTGTGGTCAAAACCACTGGTGACCGTAGTCACAAATCAAGTGATGGGGCCAACCCATCGTGTGGTCAAAACTACTGATGACAATCCCGTAATCAATTTGTGGGGCCAACCCACTGTGGTACCAAACCACTGGGACGAGTCACAATATCCATATGTGGTCAAAACCACTGGTGACCGTAGTCACAAATACCATACGTGGTCAAAACCACTGGTGGTCAAAACCACTGGACTTAGTCACAAATATAGTATCAAAAGCGAGGCCAACCCGCCGTGTGGTCAAAACCACTGGTGACAGTCCAAATCATCCTTCCCCCTCCTCTCATCAATCCCATCATCATGTCCATATCAATCGTGGCATAATATCATGTTATGATGCAAATAACCCATAGCATAGCATTATACAGTGACATGATAACATATATCGAGATCCGTATAACAGGGGACTTACCCGGAGTCCACGCTCATGCCCACAAGGCAAAACCACTGATTTCAATGGCTATTCAGCTTTTAACAGTAAACACAATGAACATATAATACTAATGAAGTGTGTAAGTGTTACACACCTGACTACTTGTAGATCTAAGCGAAATCCCGAAACCACGATCTATTTCTAATCGATAGAACTTGAAGATTCCGAAACGTTTGCCTTCACCTTTCCTACAATCGGCCAACACAATACTTTTAAGACTAAAGCCATTCGGCTTAATCACAAAATCCCGAAGGATATGTCGCACAAAGGTAGCACCTTACCTTAACGCCGATTTGGTTTCCAACCAAATCCTGAAGTTACGTGATGAACCTCCCTTTACAATCGGGCAAGCACTAGCACAAAGATAATTAGCCTTCGGCTTTTGAAAGAATAGGAAACAGATCTGAAACGCTAGAACCCTTACCTAGATCGGTAATCAAATCCCAAAGATCCACTGAATCAGGTTGCACTCCTCCCTACAATCGGCCAAGTACCACTATCATTGGGTTAAATCCTTCGATATTACTCACAACAGGAGATGTTGAAACCGTAAAACACTTACCCCCTTACCTTACTGATAGATTCGGCCACCAATCACCAAAGTTCGGCACATCCTAGTGTTATTTAGGGATTTCGGCTACTTCACCAAGATAGAACAAGAAAAGTGTTAAGATCCCGATTTATAACGATTGAAGAAATAGTAAAGAGAAGTGGGATTTCGGCATTAACCAAATCAATCGAGAAAGAAGAATAAAAAGGTTATAGTTACCAGGAGATTCGGCTATAACCCAAAAGAAAGAATAGCTTTCGACACTACAAAGAGATTAGCACACGTGTGAAGAGAAGAAAATAGACTAAGGGTATTCGGACAAAATACCAAAGTTGCCGAAAGAGAAAAAGAGAGAAAATGCCAAAGAGGTTTCGGTTTATCACAAGCACAATGCCCCACTTGAGTGCCTTGCCAAAAATGCTCTCTTACTTGGCTATTGAGATTCGGCACACCCCTAGCTTCCCAAATTACTCCTCCTCCCCCACAGTCCATAATTCGGCCAACACCTCAAGACTCTCCCGTCCACACATTCAAATCAGTTTGAATGAGTCAAGCTCCACAATTTTCTCCTCTCATCCATTTCAAATCTGTTGACTCAATCCTCATCCATTCCAGAGAGTCCTACCTGAGTACACCTCTTCCTTGCTTCTGGCGTGAAAAAGAATAAGCAGAAGGGATTTCTGCAAATCAACCCAAGCTCTCCTTCCCCGCATGTGGCGTCACCTTCCCGGCACCTTAGTGGCGCCTCCTTTGCCACTTTACCACCAAGCCATTTGTGTCTAAACCTCCGACAATTTCTTTTAACCCCTAACTCTCTTAGCTTCCTCTCTCTAAGCACCAAAAACAAAAATTTTAGCCATGACTCAGGCCTAACCCGAAGTCATGCCTGGACCCTAAAACATGCTAAACTAGCACAACCAACATAATATCTCATGCAATAACACACAAAATGCAGAGACCACGATTTAAGAGTGTTACAGTTCTACTCCTTAAAAATAATTTCGCCTCAAATTACTTGGTCGTAAGAGTTGAGGGTATTGTTGCCGCATCACATCCTCTCGGTTCCCACGTGGCTTCCTCCGTACTCATGGTTTCGCCATAATACTTTCACCAAGGGAACAGACTTCTATGAACTTTGACATCTCGGTCCAAAATCAGATCGGTTCCTCCTTGAAAGACAAGTCCGAGCTCACCTCTATCTCCTCAACCGGCACAACATGTGACGGATCCGATCGATAGCGCTAAGCATCATCGAAACATGAAATAAGTCGTGAATCGACTTAACTCGCCGAAGAACTCGAGCCGATAAGCTCACGGTCCCACTCGCTTCAACACCGTATACGGCCCGATAAAACCTAGGGCTCGACTTGCCCTTTCGCCCAAATCTCAACACCTTCTTCCACAAATGATACCTTCAGAAGACCTTGTCACCCATCGCATACTATATATCCTCGTGCTTAAGATCGGCGTAGAAGACTTCGCTGTCCTTCGTCCGACGCTTCCTTTAGACGAGCCCAATTACCTTAACCTTATCCTCTGCTTTACGCCACCAACTCCGACCCAACATCTCGCCATTCACCTAGTTCTCGTCCAAAGACGTAGGAGTACGACATTTCCGTCCATATAATGCCTCATAGGGTGCCATCCGAATACTCACTTGATAACCGTTGTTATGCGAACTCGCCAATGGTAGATACTCCTCCCAACTACTCTTGAAATCCAACACAAATTTCTTAACATATCTTCCGTAATTTGGATTACCCTTTCGATCGCCCATCGATCATGGATAAAAAGCCGTCTTTGAAATCCAACCTCGTACCCAATACCTGATGCAAAGCTTTCCAGAACCTCGACGTGAACCTGGGATCCCTATCCGAGATAATTGACACTGGCACTCCATGCAACCTTACTATCTCTGCCACATACAACTTGGCTAACTTCTAGAGCGAATAATCAACCCGGACAGGTATGAAATGAGCCGATTTAGTCAGACGATCCACAACCACCCAAACTGAGTCCCTCTTGCTAGGTGTAAGAGGTAGCCCGCTGACGAAATCCATCGTAATCCTTTCCCATTTCCACTGCGGAATCTTTACCGGATGCAACAGACCTGACGGTAGTTGATGCTCAGCTTTAACTTGCTGGCATGTCAGACACTTGCCCACAAACTCGCCATTTCCCGCTTAAGACCGCCACCGAATCGCTCCTCAAATCATGATACATCTTATCGCCACCCGGTGCATAGCGATGGTCGCTATGAGCTTCCCGTAGAATTCATTGTCTCAATTCAACGCCCTTCGGCATACATACTTTCCCTGAAAACACAAGACTCCATCACTACCCAAGTCAGAACCCTCCGATTCACCACCTTGCACTTGCAACCTCCGAGCACTTAGAACCTCATCCACTAGTTGCTTTCTCCTTAACTTGATCAATCCACGCCGCCTTTACTTGCAATTCGCCAAAAGACTCCCGTCGTCATATAGAATAAGGTGAGCAAACATCGCTCTCGTGTCTGCTACCACCTTACGGCTCAACGCGCCGCCTACTACATTAGCCTTACCGATGGTACTCAATCGAAAGAATGTAGTCTTTTAACAACTCGATCCACCTTTGTCGCCTCAAATTTAAATCTTTCTCGAGTCAAGAGGTACTTCGGACTCTTGTGATCCGTGTAGACTATCGACTTCTCCCCATACAAGTAATGCCTCCAAATCTTCAAGGCGAAAACCACCGCAGCCTAACTCAAGTCATGTGTCGGGTAGTTACCCTCATGAGGCCTTAATTGCCGAGACGTATAAGTGACCACCTTTCCATCTTGCATCAAAGACACACCCTAAGCCAAGATACGATGCATCACAAGAGACCGTGAATTCCTTTCTGCCTCAGTCAATCAACACCGAGCTTCAATAAATCTTCTTTAATTTGTCGAAACTTTTTGTTTGTTTTTCGCACCACTCAAACGGAACCCATTTTCTCAACAACTTAGTCACGTACGCTACAAATCAAGGAGAAACCTCCACGAACCTTCAGTAGTATCCTCAAAAACCTAAAACTCGAATCTCGCAAACCGACTTAGGTGGTTTCCAATCCAACACCGCTTCGATCTTCCGAGGATCCACCCTAATCCTCACCGATACTACATGACCCAAGAAAGTTACCTCCTTAAGCCGTAACTCGCACTTACTAAATTTGGCGAATAACTGCTTCTCCCTCAAAACCTGTAGAACCACTCGAAGATGCTCGTCATGTTCCTCCTCAGATTTCGAGTACACCAAAATGTCATCTATAAACACTACGACGAACCGATCCAAATACGGCTAAAACACCCGATTCATCATGTCCATGAATGTTTGCTTGGGTGCATTGGTCAACCCGAATGGCATCACTAGAAACTCGTAATGCCCATACCGAGTACGAAACGTCGCCTTATGAATATCACCTCCTTCACCTTGAGTTGATGATACCCCACCTAAGATCTATCTTAGAGAATACCGATGCACCCTAAGCCGATCAAACAAGTCGCCTATCCCGGCAACGGATACTTGTTTTTGATCGTCAACTTATTCACCGGCGGTAGTCTATACACATCCGCATAGTACCGCTCTTTCTTCTTAACAAAAAGCATGTGCTCCCCCAAGGTGATACACTCGACCGGATGAACCTCTCGTCAAAGAACTCTTGAATCTGAGCCTTTCACTCCACCAATTCTTTCGGCGCCATCCTATACGGGGCAATAGACACCCGCACTGGTTACGGGTAACAAGTCTATAACGAACTCAACCTCGCGGTCGAGGCAAACCCGAAGTTCCTCCGAAATACATCAAAAATTCCCCACGGTTTGGACATTCTCTACAAATGCATCCTTGGCTTCCAAAGCACAGACATGCACCATAAATGCCTCACAACCTTTCCTCACCATTTTCTCCGCCTTCAAAGACAGATACCACATTGGATAGGTAATCTCTCCTATTACCTATCATCACCACCTCTTCGCCTTCCATTGTCTTCAACACCATGCGCTTAGTCGCGCAATCCAAACCGGCCCGATACTTTACTAACCAATCCATCCCGAGAATCGATCGAACTCCCAAACTAGCGGCTCCATCAAGTCACCAAAAACACGACCCCTTGAAGTTCTAGGGGGTACATCCCTATATAGTTTATTTACTTCTACAGAGTGACCTAGAGGGCTTATTATCGCCATCTTCTTAGAAGTAATCTCGTAGTCTAAGTTCATAGTTTCCACTATGCTACCGGCAACATACGAGTCGCGCCGAACCAACATCTATCAAAGCAAGATAAGGTAGTCCGAGATTAAGAACGTACGGGTTATGACGTCCGGTCAAGTCCGCTCTCCTCTCGACGCCTCACTGCGTGAGACCAATCCAGTTGTCTCGCCTCAGACTACCCGCACCTCTGCCTGCTCCACGGCCTCTACCAGAGCCATTACCTCCTCTGGTGAACCACGGCCCCTCGTGGTCGCCGACCATCCTCTTGATCTGTATACGATTCTCGATCCCTGATCGCAGCCTAGCCGATCTCTCGTGGGCAATCCTCACTCGGTGCCCCATCGACCCACACTCAAAGTACCCTCTGCTTCCACCCAACATTCCCCGTGTGAGACTTCCCACACCGAGCACACCGCGGTGGCCATTGAGTATTAGCAAAGAATGTGCCTAGCAGCCTTGATTCGCCCACCATATCTACCCCGTTTCTGCGATTCCCACAGAACTGGATGACCTGCAATTCCTCTTATTCCAACCCTTATCCCGATTCCGTCTTACCGATCAAGCTTTTCACCTCCTCAAAGAACTTTAGCCTTCTCCACTAAAACCGCGAACTCTCTTTCTCGCCATGGGGCAATTAACATTCGCAGCTCATCTCTCAACCCATCCTCAAACTCGACCACGGCGCTCTCATGTTCCGTGCCAACAATACCCCGTGCATACCGACTCGGACGAAGGAATTCTCGCCTCATATTCCGACATTACGCCTTATTTCCTCGACCAAGTTCGAGAACGCCTTGCGCTGCACGCATCGATGTAGCTAGCCCCAATGTATTTCCTCCGATAGGTCGCTTCTAAAGAATTCCCAAGAGATGTCATCCGCCATCGCCCGTCCCCTAATCAGTAAGCCACCACCGATATGACTCATCCTGCAGAAGCGATACTATACCCTTCACTTCTCCTCACCGTAAAATCCAGGTCGTCCATGATACATTCTGTTGCCTCCAACCAATATTCCGTCGTACTAGGAGCCACGTCGGATACACCTCTGAACACCTCTGCACCATTAGCCTGCAGTCATTCGCATACGCATTTCAACCCCGCTTACGACGTCCGCACTTGTGACCCTCTCTAACACTCGCAGCATTGCTTGCGACACTGCGTCGTCACCTGTCTGATCCTGATATTCTGCGCCCACCGCTAGCGGCGGTAGTACCTCATTTTTTGACCCATTTCCAGACCCTACGGGTTCTGAAACCGTCATCCTACCCCTACCTCGTCCACGTGTATTACGCCCACATCCACGTGCACTCATGACTACCGATATGATTTGAGCTGATTAAGAGTTTTATGAGTTAGACTTTATTCCACTGTTTATTAAAGCACAGTTTAATGAGAAGTTTAATAAGGGATTGTTTCGCGAGTTCATATCATCCTATAGTTCAAGTCTCTAGAGTATTTCCTACCACTATCTAGTCATGCCAACATTATCACAATCATATCATCGATAAGAAATACTTTGGGGTACTTACCTGGGCGGATCGGTGCCAGGGACTCGGTGCCATGCTTACCCAACCATACTTTTCCCATAAAGCCTTTCATCATCCATTCTAAACATTTTTGGGCCTCGTGCCCACAAATGTAGCTATTAAACTTGGCTCGATACCAAAATTGTAACACCCCAAACCCACCAACACACCACGATCGAATGCATGCTACTGAGTGAAAACATTTTGAAGAAAACAAGTTCTTCGTTTATTTTTATTGAAACCCTTTTATCGCTTTAAGGTTTAGAAAACCCCGTGTAAAGTGATGCTTTGAAATCGCTTTTGTTGCTTTAGAACCCAAAAAACTCATGCTTGAAAAATCCGCTTGTTGCTACTAGTTTTGGAAAGCCATACAATTCTATTAAATCCTCGAGCAAGTTGAGCATAGTCAAGTTAAAACCATTTGCTTTTGAAAAAGTTAAGTTTGAAAATCATCTAAGTTACCTTTGTTCTCATCTTGTGAATATTGTTAATCGATGGTAACGCTTGAAAATCCCGATATAGAGTATAGTTTTGAAAACATCAATTTAATCCTGCTATTTAAGCATGTCGAGTTATTAATCACATGCATGAAATAATTAATATAACATCAAGTAATTAATAACCCAAAATAATACTTAACGGCCTTATTACAAGTTAAAAACCAAATTATAGAAAATAATACCCAAAATCAAAGTATAAAACGAAACCGAATATAAGTTGCATGGCTACCTCGTGTCCTCCCCGGCTTCAAATCCGCGATCTATGCCTCATCTGAAAAATATAAGGGAAGGGGTGAGTCACCGAGCTCAGTGTATAAATCCCCAACCCGATAGAATAGCACTTACACAAATCATGAGTAAAACATGCAAATCATGCAACCCACCTAACCATCTGATCTCCTGTATCTACCCCGTGTGGTCAAAACCACTGGTGACCGAAGTCACAAATATATACATAAGTGTGGTCAAAACCACTGGTGACCGTAGTCACAAATCAAGTGATGGGGCCAACCCATCGTGTGGTCAAAACCACTGATGACAATCCCGTAATCAACATGTAGGGCCAACCCACTGTGGTACCAAACCACTGGGACGAGTCACAATATCCATATGTGGTCAAAACCATTGGTGACCGTAGTCACAAATACCATACGTGTGGTCAAAACCACTGGTGGTAAAAACCACTGGGACTTAGTCACAAAAATAGTATCAAAAGCGGGGCCAACCCACCGTGTGGTCAAAACCACTGGTGACAGTCCAAATCATCCTTCCCCCTCCTCTCATCAATCCCATCATCATGTCCATATCAATCGTGGCATAATATCATGTTATGATGCAAATAACCCATAGCATAGCATTATACAGTGACATGATAACATATATCAAGATCCGTATAACAGGACTTACCCGAGTCCACGCTCATGCCCACAAGGCAAAACCACCGATTTCAATGGCTATTCGGCTTTTAACAAGAAACACAATGAACATATAATACTAATGAAGTGTGTAAGCGCTACACACCGACTACTTGTAGATCTAAGCGAAATCCCAAACCATGATCTATTTCCAATCGATAGAACCCAAAGATTCCAAAACGTTTGCCTTCACCTTTCCTACAATCGGCCAACACCATACTTTTAAGACTAAAGCCATTCGGCTTAATCACAAAATCCCAAGGATATGTCACACAAAGGTAGCACTTATTTAACGCCGATTTGGTTTCCAACCAAATCTCGGTTTACGTGATGAACCTCCCTTTACAATCGGCCAATCACTAGCACAAAGATAATTAGCCTTCGCTTTTGAAAGAATAGGAAACAGATCCAAACGCTAGAACCCTTACCTAGATCGGCAATCAAATCCCAAGATCCATCAATCAGTTGCACTCCTCCCTACAATCGCCAAGTACCACTATCATTAGGTTAAAGCCTTCGATATTACTCACAACAGAGATGTTGAAACCGTAGAAACACTTACCCCCTTACCTTATCGATGATTCGCCACCAATCACCAAAGTTCGGCACACCCTAGTGTTATTTAGGATTTCGGCTACTTCACCAAGATAGAACAAGAAAAGAGTTAAGATCCCGATTTATAATCATTGAAGAAATAGCAAAGAGAAGTGGGATTTCGACATTAACCAAATCAATCGAGAAAGAAGAATAAAAAGTTATACTTACCAGAGATTCGGCTATAACCCAAAAGAAAGAATAGCTTTCTAAGACTACAAAGAGATTAGCACACGTGCGAAGAGAAGAAAATAGACTAAGGGTATTCGGCCAAAATACCAAAGTTGCCGAAAGAGAAAAAGAGAGAAAATGCCAAAGAGGTTTCGGTTTATCACAAGCACAATGCCCCACTTGAGTGCCTTTCCGAAAATGCTCTCTTACTTGGCTATTGAGATTCGGCACACCCCTAGCTTCCCAAACCGACACTCCTCCTCCCCACACCCATAATTCGCCAACACCTCAAGACTCTCCCGTCCACTCATTCAAATCGGTTTGAATGAGTCAAGCTCCACAATTTTCTCCTCTTCATCCATTTCAAATCTTTTGACTCAATCCTCATCCATTCCAGAGAGTCCTACCTGAGTACACCTCTTCCTTGCTTCTGGCGTGAAAAAGAATAAGCAGAAAGGGATTTCTGCAGCTCAAACCCAAGCTCTCCTTCCCTGCATGTGGCGTCACCTTCCTGGCACCTTAGTGGCGCCTCCTTTGCCACTTTACCACCAAGCCATTTGTGTCTAAACCCTCCGACAATTTCTTTTAACCCCTAACTCTCTTAGCTTCCTCTCTCTAAGCACCAAAAACAAAAATTTTAGCCATGACTCAGGCCTAACCCGAAGTCATGCCTGGACCCCAAAACATGCTAAACTAGCACAACCAACATAATATCACATGAAATAACACACAAAATGCAGAGACCCAGATTTAAGAGTGTTACAAAATTGACCTTTATCTCATACTTTAGCAAAATCCCCATTTTGCCCCTAATCTTTCTCATATTTACATTTTTTTCCCAAGGCCCGTAAAGTGATTTTTATTCAACTTTCTAGCCTTTCATGCTTAGCCAAATCACTTACTCAACTAAAGCTATCATCAATTCTCACTAATTGTTACATGTATGACCAAACTCAAGACTTTCACAAACTAGTCCCTACATGCATTTTTCATGGAATTCACTTAGTAAAAGATGTTTCTACAACATCAAGCTTTCATATTCTTCCATAAAACATCAAAATACATGCATGTCATACATGGGTACATTTTTGAACATCCATTTTAGCTCATCATATAGCTAAAATTGGCTTACTCATGCTACTAGGACTTCAAAAATACGAAGAATATCAAAAACGGGCTAGAATACACTTACTAGATAGCTTGAAAAGATGAAGAGCCCTAACAATGGCTTTTCTCAAATTTTTGGCGGCCTTGGAGAAAAAGATGAATGAATTTTGTCATCTTTTCTCCTATTTTAATCATTTAATTGTCAAATGACCAAAATACCCTTTTTGACAAACTTCCTAATTTAACTCATCCATGCCCAAATTTGTCCAAAAATTAGAAATTATGAAAATTACTCATTAAGGACTTCTAATTGATATTCTAAAGCAATTTCACACAAATAGCTTCTAGAATCTCACATTTTGCAACTTTTGCAATTTAGTCCTTTTGGACAGTTCAACCGCAATTTAACAAAATTGCTTCATGAAACTTTCACACTAGCATACAAACAAGGCATAGACCTCAAAAACTCATACTTATCCCGACTAGGCCCTAAATCGGGATGTTACAGGTATACCAAAATAGGCTGATAATGTGGGTGATCTTCCAATTATCTTCGTATCCCGACCCGGCTCTTTGACACTATAAAATAAGGGAAAAGAAAAGGGAGTAAGCTTTACGCTTAGTAAGTTTACATGTAAACAATAAACATCATAATATGTGCTAATCAATAAATAGTATCACATACTAAGCAAGAACAATCCACTTTCATGATCATGCTTACTCATTTCATCCCTTACCACATTCCGAGCTTATCACGAGCCAAATGCTCACATTATTTAACATACAATCCTGTACTTATCACCACATAATCTCATGAAACAACACTCAACAATTCCACAATAAGCCATTCATAGTATTACCTAACACTCGGTGGTTTCGCACTTAGCCCACCATTTAACTTTAATGGCATGGTATCGTACATAGCCCACCAACGAGATTATTTACGATGGTATCGCACATAGCCCACCAACAAGAATAATTAAGGTGGTATCGCACACAGCCCACCATTAATTACTACGAATAATATTCCATAACTACATATCTAATTCAACATCCATAAGGAATTTATTCATTTTCTACCACATTCAATCCATTTAAATTGTAAGTGTTCTCAATCATACAATGCACCAATAAGTAACAACATGTATATTTAATGTAACAACCCAAACCCGGCCCAAACATTACGAATTTAATTTGATTTGTTACGGAGAAAAAACCTTGTGAACACCATTTCGATACCTATTTAATTTTTATTGAAAGCTTCTCGTTTGCGGTTATCCTGTCAAAGCTATCCTTAGATTTAATTTGGAAAATTAAATAAGTCCAATTGTTATACTAGCTTTCAAGTGTGCTCGATGGCACGAATAAACTTTTTCGTGTTAACTTAAGAAAACATGTGATTTAATTCAATTTAATGATATAGTTTTAAGTAAATATCCAACATAAAAAAACACAACTATAGTTTATGGAGGCCTTATTACAACCCAAAATAAAATTAATCAAATTTAAAGTTCTCAGAAATTTAAATCCTTTGCATGGCCACCTCGAGTCCAACCGGCTCCTCAACCGCCACCTACGAGTCACCAAAAATGTTAAAGGAGAAGGTGAGTCACCAAGACTCAATATGTAACCCTTCCCCTGGTTAATACAACATTTCATACACAACATATAATGCTTAATTATGCAGAGTATCGTGTACCCAACCTAGCCAACCAAACGCCTTTGTCTACCCCATGTGGTACCAAACCACTGGTGACCGTAGTCACGATGTGTTACCAAAACACCGTGGTGCTAAACCACCGGTGACATATAGTCACAATGTGCTACCAAAGCACCGTGTCCGTAGACACAAATCGGGTGATGGGGCCAACCCATCGTGTGATACCAAATCACCGCGAGACGATCCCATATCTCAAGTGGGGCCAACCTACGGTGGTGTTAACCACGGGGACAAGTCGCTATGAGGTACCAAACCTCCGAGGTACCAAACCTCTGTGACATATAGTCACGATGTGTTACCAAAACACTCGGTGCTCACAAGATGATATCACCGCCCCTCCTCTCATCAACCCATGTCAAGCGCTTAATAACAGAACATACATATATCACATGTATCAAATAATCCATGCTTCCCAAAAGCATTATTATCAATCTCATACAAATAGAGACTTACCGGATCCTCGCTTGTACCATTAAGGCACTAATGCCATATCTACATAGAGCGATTTACACATAACATACACTTAATACACTTTATTAACTATTATAAGTGTGTATGTACACACCGATATCGATGGTAGTCCTAAATCCCGAAAGAAAGCGTTGGTCACCACAGATCCACTTGTCCTATATTCGCCAAATCCATGGATTAGTCTTATGGCCTATTCGGCCTAATTAACTTATTTGGGAGGGGTTCCTTGTGAACCCGAGATCTTACCTTAACACTCTTTGCTATTATCTACCGTACTTTGATACTCGAATCGCTCACACCATCATTGATTAGCAAGTAAACCAATAACCTTCGCTTTTAATCAAATTGCTAGAATAAGGAGATTGATCTTACCACCACTTACCGAAATTGAACACTAGAGATCAGCCGTGATTCGATTGCTTTACTTCCCCGAATACCTATAAGAAATCGGTTACTAACCGCTTAGAAGCCATTGCCGAAAATCGGCACCTCTCCTTGTAAAAGAAATCGACGTAAAAGAAAGAAAAGGGAAGATGGACATTCGGCCAAGATCACTTACCACCTCATGAACCGATTGAAGGAGAGTCTAGAGGAGATTATTCCTACTTGCTATTCGCCAAGTCTTGGAATATGAAGAGGGGAAATTGGCATCGAAAGGAAAAAAGGAAAGGAAGACAAATGAAGAAATCGGCACTTCCAATGGTATATTCGGCGAGAGAGAGTTAATAGGGGAGGAAAGAAGTTTCACTAAAGAGCTTGAGAGAATGGTGAAAACGCAAGAGCAAAAGAGGGCTAGGAATTCGGCACTTAGCAAAAATTTGAAGAAAAGAAAAACAAGGAGATCAACTCATGAATTTATAGCCACCAAGCACCCTTGCCGTCCACTCCTTTCTAATTAATTCAAATAAATTTTGAATTAATCCCAATAATCCTTTGATAATCCAACTAATATCCAATAATTCTTTTAATCTAATAATCCCCTCAATTATCCTACATTTATCACATTATCAAAATGATAATAGTAATATCCTTAATTTATCTTCTTAATATTAAGGAATTAAAACCAATTAAAATGCTCACAATATCTTATTATCCAAATAAAAATCTAATTAATAATCCCTTTATAAAATAATAATAATATCCTCATTATTATCTCTATTATCTAAATAGATAATAAAAGAATTAAGGAGAGAAAATCTCTCTCCTTGTGCCGTCCAAATAAAGAACAAAAAGGGGAATTTCCGTGACTCGAACACAAGCTCTCCCTTGCTCCTTGGTGGCGCCACATGTAGCTCTTAAGTGGGCTTCTTTTGCCACTTTACCAAGGGCTTTTTAGTGTTAAATTACCCACATTTATTCTTATAACACCCACTTACTAAGGCTCCTTCTTTTAAAAGTTAAAAACTAAAATTTCCTACCAAATCGATCCAACACAAAGCCTTAAATTGATCATTATTATTCCATAAATAATGACACAAAGAGCTCATACATAAGAAAATAATTTATTTCCAAATAGCCCCGCTTTTGGGATGTTACGCTTCTACCCCTTAGAATAAATTTCATTCCGAAATTCCTTGATCAAAAGAGATGGGGTATTGTCGCGCATCACCTCCTCGCTCCCACGTAGCTTCTTCCACTCCGTGGTTCTCGCCATAACACTTTTACTAAAGGCACCGCCTTCCTACGAGAACTTTCACATCTCGGTCTACAATCTGAACCGGTTCTTCCTCAAAAGATAAATCCGAGTTTACCTCGATCTCTCGCTCATCGGCACAACGTCGCGAAGGATCTCGACCGATACCGTGCCTCAAAGATTGATACATGAAATACGTCCATGAATCGATTCGCTCACGGCACTCTAGGCGATAAGCCATCGGGTCCTACTTGCTTCACAACAAGATATGGCCCGATGAACCTTGGGCTTAACTTCCTTTCCGTCCAAATCTCAACACCTTTTTCCAAGGCGACACTTTCGTAAAGACTTTGTCTCCCACAAAGATACTCCACTTCCTTGCGTTTGAGATCGGCATAAGACTTCGCCTATCCGATGCTTCCTTGAGACGAGACCGAATCACCTTGACTTTGTCTTCCGTCTTGCCACGGTTCTGGACCTAACTTGTCTTTCTCCCAACTCCGCCCAACATGTAGGAGTACGACACTTTCGTCCATATAGGGCCTCGTATGGAGCCATTTGAATACTCGCTGATAACTATTGTTATAAGCGAATTCCGCTAATGGTAGGTACTCCTCCCAACTACCACTAAAATCCAAGACACGACCTCTTAACATGTCTTCTAAAATCAGATCACCCTTTCCGATCGTCCGCGATCGTGGATGGAAAGTCGATCAAATCTAACCGTGTACCCAAAGCTTGATGCAATGCTTTCCAAAACCTTGACGTGAATCGGGATCCCTATCCGAGATAATCGACATCGCACGCCATGCAACCTCACTATTTCACCCACATACGACTTCGCTAGCTTCTCGGAGTGAGTAATCCATTCTCACCTAGCATGAAGTGAGCTGATTTAGTTAGGCGATCCACAATTACCCAAATCGCATCCTTCTTGGTGGGCGTAAGGGTAGCCCACTAACAAAATCCATGGTGATCCTCTCCCATTTCCACCGAGGATCTTTATCGGTTGAAGTAGTCCCGATGGTGACCGATGTTCACCTTAACCTCACCGACACGCCGACACTTCCTACTCTGAACTCCGTTATCTCACGCTTCAACCCCGCCACGTAACTGTTTTGCAAATCTCCATACATCTTGCTTCCCCGGGATGCATAGCTTATGGGCTGCTATGTGCATCTTGGAGAATTTTCTCATTTTAATTCGTATCCTTTGGCATACATACTCATCCTTGAAAACAAAGCACTCCATCACTAGACAGATCAGTACCTTTCCAAACCACCGCCTTGAACTTGTACCCTCTTAGCGCTCAAGCCTTCATCCATTAACCGCTTTTCTTTAATCTCCTCCAATCCAAGTCGGCTTTACTTGAAGTTCCGCCAAAAGACTCCCATCATCATACGAGACTTAACCGAGCGAACATTGCTCTTAAGTCCGTTACGCCTTCCCGCTCAATGCGTCGGCTACCACATTAGCCTTTCCTGATGGTACTCGATTGAACAATCATAGTCCTTTAGTAGTTCAATCCATCGACGCTGCCTCTCATCTCGATCCTTCGAGTCGGAAGATACCTCAAGCTTTTGTGATCCGTGTAGACTATCGACTTCTCTCCATACAAGTAATGTCTCCATATCTTCGAGCAAAGACGACCATTTGCTAACTCTAAGTCATGGGTTGGGTAGTTAACCTCATGCGGTCTTAATTGACGGGATGCATAGGCTACTACCTTCCCATCCTCGCATCAACACACATCCCAAACCGGTGTGAGATGCATCACAATAAACCGTGAATAACTTTCCTACTTCAGTCAGTACTCAAAACCGGAGCTTCCACAAAATCTTCCTTAACTTATCAAAGCTTTCTTGCTCGCTTTTCCGTCCATACAAATGGGACACCTTTCCTTAGCAACTTAGTCAACTGGCGCTGCTATTAGAGAGAATCCTTCCACGAATCTCCGATAGTACCTGCTAAACCCGTAAAACTTCGTATTTCAGCCCACCGTCCTAGGTGGTTTCCACTCCAATACCGCTTCAATCTCTTGCGAGGGTCTACCCTAATTCCTTCACCGATACTACATGACCTAAGAAAGCCACTTCCCTAAGCCAAAATTCACACTTACCGAATTTGGCGTATAATCGCTTCCCCTCAATACTTGCGTAACTATCCGTAGATGCTTGTCATGCTCCTCTTCTCGTCTTTGAATAAACCAATATGTCGTCTATGAACACTACGACGAATCGGTCCAAGTATCGCTGAAATACTCTATTCATCAAGTCCATGAATGCCGCCGGCATTGGTCAACCCGAATGGCATCACCAAGAACTCGAAATGCCCATACCGAGTTCGAATGCCGCTTTGTGAACGCCGGCCTCCTTTACCTTAAGTTGATGATATCCTCGACCTCGTGTCTATCTTCGAAAACACCGAGGCACCCTTCGCTTGATCAAACAAGTCGTCAATCCGAGGCAACGGATACTTGTTCTTGATCGTTAACTTGTTCAATCGACGGTGAGTCGATGCACATCCGCATAGAACCGCCCTTCTTCTTGACAAACAACACAGCGCTCCCCGGAGATATACTTGGTCGTATAAACCCTCTATCCAAGAGCTCCCGAATTTGAGCCTTTAGCTCCACCAATTCCTTTGGTGCCATTCGGTATGGTGCTATGGACACAGTGTCGCTCCAGTAGCAAGTCTATACCGACTGACTTCTCGATCCGAGGCAAACCCGATGTTCTTCTGGGAATACATCAAAGAAATTCCCCAACCGTTCGGACCTTTCCAACTACTAACCCCTTAGCTTCCAAAGCACGATTTGAACCAAATACGCCTCACAACCCTTCTTGATCATCCTATCGGCCTTCAAGGCAGACACTACGTTGGATAGGTAATTCCTCCTATCTCCTATCATAACCACTTCATCACCTTCCGCCGCCTTAAGAACCATGCGCTGGTCACGCGCCCAACCTTGCTTGGTACTTAACCAACCAATCCATACCGAGGATCAAATCGAACTCCCCAAACGGTAGTTCCATTAGATCACTACAAATACTACCCCTTGGAGTTCTAGGGTACGCCTCTATAGAGTTTATCTACGACTACGGAGTGACCTAAGGGGCTAACTACGGTCATCTCCCTAGAAGCGCTTTGAGTTTAGGTCCATAGTTCCTACCACACTACTAGCAATGTACGAGTGCGCGAGCCCACATCAATCAATGCAACATAAGGAAAACCGAAAATTAGAAACGCATCGGTTATGACATCCGGTGCGTCACCTTCTTCGCGACACCTTGCTGCGTAAACTAAGCCAGTGCCGCCTAGCCTCGTGTTGCCCGAACCTCGCCTTGAGTTCCACGACCTCGGTTAGGACCGTTGTTTCCTCTACCATTACCACGACCCTCCGTGGTCCTACATTTCTATCCTCGAGCACCTGTTCGCCCCTCTCCGCCGCTTCTTAGCTAGTTTCTCGGGGACAATCTCGACACGATGCTCCAAAGACCCACACTCAAAACATCCTTTGTCACCACCCAACAACCTCCCCAATGGGTCTTTCCACAAATGATTGCACCGAGTCGGCCTTTGATTAGCGATGTGGGCCTTGTCGCTGATTGGGCCCACTTGGCCTAGCCTTTTTCTCGAGCATTTTCGCTTGATCCAAATTGACCCAAAACTTCTCTTCGATTGTTCTTACTATAGTTCGCCTCACGGCCTCCTTGATTCCTTCCTGGCTACCTTAGCCTTTTCTACTAGAGATGAAAACTCACGAACTTGTCATGGGGCAATTAGTAACCTCAAATCATCTCTGAGTCCGTCCTCAAAGCGGACACGGCGCTCATGTTCGATAGCCACGATGCCCTCGCATATCTACTCACCTTAGAAATTCCGCCTCATATTCCGACACGGACTTAGTTCCTTGCACTAATCCCGGAAAAGCCTTTCTCTGCAATCGGTGTAGCCGATGCCCACATACTTTTTCGATAGGTGGTTCTCAAATACTCCCAAGTCAAATCATCGGTCGTAGCCCCATCTCGAATCAGAGCCACCACCGATACGCTTCATCCTTTAGAAGCGACACACCGCCTCTTTCAGCTTCTCTTCTCCGGTCGGTCAAGGTCATCCATGATTCTTTCAGTTGACTCTCTAGCCAATGATTCACGCAGACTGGGTGCCACTCCCGACACACCTCGGAATACCTCCGCTCCGTTAGATCGGAGTCGCTCGGGGACAGATTTCCGAGCTCCAACATTTCCACCAAATTTCACCACCATCTCCAAGACTCGCAACACGACTTATGATACCGACTCGCCACCGGCCTCGCTCCGGCTCTCGGCTCTAAAAGTAGGAGGTGGTGGTGGCGATGGTACCTCATTTTCTCGAACCTTGTCCCGACTGACGGGGTTCGGACAATCATCCTACCCTACCACGTCCACGGCGTCCCACGTCCTCTAGAACTCATTCTATCTACCGTGCTTTTAATCTGATTAAGAAAAATTTTATGCGTTAGCATTTGTTTCACTTTATTACTCGCGAAGAAGTTTTATGGATAAGATTTAATCGTAGATTCTTTCGAGCAAACAATGTTTCAGCTTTCCTATCCTAGTTCACACAAAGAAGTTCATGCATCCATTCCTTAATACTTTCCATACCTATTCACTCATCGGACATTTCGCCATTTCTAACCTGTGGGTATTTTCGTCTTTTTTCCTACAGGTATATTTTCGTAATTTTCCGAATCCAAAATATTTTCTTTGATGATTTCCAAAGCTAAGTTATTGAATGTTTTATAAAATCATTGGAATTTTGGGGCAAAACCATTGAGTTAATTTTTTTATGGGTCAGAGGCATTTTGGTAATTTTACTCCTAAGGGTATTTCTGTAATTTTTCACAAGTCAAGTTTTCTGAGAAAAACATTGTATACGTAGTGTTCTAGGGTTTAAGAGGGTTATTGGACAAGTTTTTAAAACATTAGGGCTTGTTATTCATTCCATTTCGAAAAACAAGGCTAATTCCCTTCTCGGGTTTTAATCATTGTTTTTAGCCTATGACCGAGCCTTCCCGGTCGTGGTGAACCCAAGCTACGCACTGTGCACTGAGTCAGTGAAGAGGAGGTGGGTCACGCGGACCGCTTAAATACCAAGCTCTCACCGAACCTTTCTAGACATGCGCACAGAGGTTACCACACCACCGAGCCCTCCGAGTTAGGGTGAACCGACTACGCACTGCAGGGATACTGCGAAGAGGAGGTGAGTCACGAGGATCGCTAAATACCAAGCTCTTCCGATCCAATGCTAGACATGCGTCATGTGGGTTACCACACCCTAGCTCATTGACTAAGTCATAGGTTGGTTTAGTTCTTTAAGTCTTATGCTTCGTGCTCGTGTTTGAGCAATCTAGCCTTAGGGTCCAAGTCCTATAAGTCTATCTACGTTCCATGCTTCCTACCCTTCTACGAATATAATTCACGTAAAGGTTTAGATGTACTTACACAGGCGGATCGGTCTTTAGGAGACTCGGGCCATGCTGCTTAAAACCCAAAAACAATTCGAAAGGCCTATTAAAACATTTTTGGGCCTTGGGCCCCCACAGACGAGCTTTGAACCGGGCTCTGATACCAATTCTGTAACAACCCAAACCCGGCCCAAACATTACGACCGAATTTGATTTGTTACGGAGAAAAAAAAAAACCTTGTGAACACCATTTCGATACCTATTTAATTTTTATTGAAAGCTTCTCGTTTGCGGTTATCCTGTCAAAGCTATCCTTAGATTTAATTTGGAAAATTAAATAAGTCCAATTGTTATACCAGTTTCAAGTGTGCCCGATGGCACGAATAAACTTTTTCGTGTTAACTTAAGAAAACATGTGATTTAATTCAATTTAATGATATAGTTTTAAGTAAATATCCAACATAAAAAAAACACAACTATAGTTTATGGAGGCCTTATTACAACCCAAAATAAAATTAATCAAATTTAAAGTTCTGTAAATTTAAATCCTTTGCATGGCCACCTCGAGTCCAACCGGCTCCTCAACCGCCACCTACGAGTCACCTGAAAAATGTTAAAGGAGAAGGTGAGTCACCAAGACTCAGTATGTAACCCTTCCCCCGGTTAATACAACATTTCATACACAACATATAACGCTTAATTATGCAGTATCGTGTACCCAACCTAGCCAACCAAACGCCTTTGTCTACCCCATGTGGTACCAAACCACTTTGGTGACCGTAGTCACGATGTGTTACCAAAACACCGGTGGTGCCAAACCACTTTGGTGACATATAGTCACAATGTGCTACCAAAGCACCGGTGTCCGTAGAGACACAAATCGGGTGATGGGGCCAACCCATCATGTGATACCAAATCACCGCGACGATCCCATATCACAAGTGGGGCCAACCACGGTGGTGTTAACCACAGGACAAGTCGCTATGAGGTACCAAACCTCTGGGAGTACCAAACCTCTGGTGACATATAGTCACAGTGTGTTACCAAAACACTGGTGCTCGTCAGCACGATATCACTGCCCCCTCCTCTCATCAACCCATGTCAAGCAGTTAATAACAGAACATACATATATCACATGTATCAAATAATCCATGCTTCCCAAAAGCATTATTATCAATCTCATACAAATAGAGACTTACCGGGATCCTCGCTTGTACCATTAAGGCACTAATGCCATATCTACATAGAGCAGATTTACACATAACATACACTTAATACACTTTATTAACTATTATAAGTGTGTATGTACACACCTGATATCGATGGTAGTCCTAAATCCCGAAAGAAAGCGTTGGTCACCACAGATCCACTTGTCCTATATTCGGCCAAATCCATGGATTAGTCTTATGGCCTATTCGGCCTAATTAACTTATTTGGGAGGGGTTCCTTGTGAACCCGAGATCTTACCTTAACACTCTTTGCTATTATCTACCGTACTTGATACTCGAATCTGCTCGTCAGCCATCATTGATTAGCAAGTAAACCAATAACCTTCGGCTTTTAATCAAATTGCTAGAATAAGGAGATTGATCTTACCACCACTTACCGAAATTGAACACTAGAGATCAGGCTGTGAGTCGACTGTTTTACTTCCCTGAATACCTATAAGAAATCGGTTACTAACCGTTTAGAAGCCATTGCCGAAATCGGCACCTCTCCTTGTAAAAGAAATCGATGAGAAAAGAAAGAAAAGGGAAGATGGACATTCGGCCAAGATCACTTACCACCTCATGAACCGATTGAAGGAGAGTCTAGAGGAGATTATTCCTGCTTGCTATTCGGCCAAGTCTTAGAATATGAAGAGGGGAAATTCGGCTATCAGAAAGGAAAAAGGAAAGGAAGACAAATGAAGAAATCGGCACTTCCAATGGTATATTCGGCGAGAGAGAGTTAATAGGGGAGGAAAGAAGTTTCACTAAAGAGCTTGAGAGAATGGTGAAAACGCAAGAGCAAAAAAAGAGGCTAGGGAATTCGGCACTTAGCAAAAATTTGAAGAAAAGAAAAACAAGGAGATCAACTCATGAATTTATAGCCACCAAGCACCCTTGCCGTCCACCCTTTCTAATTAATTCAAATAAATTTTGAATTAATCCCAATAATCCTTTGATAATCCAACTAATATCCAATAATTCTTTTAATCTAATAATCCCTCAATTATCCTACATTTATCACATTATCAAAATGATAATAGTAATATCCTTAATTTATCTTCTTAATATTAAGGAATTAAAACCAATTAAAATGCTCACAATATCTTATTATCCAAATAAAAATCTAATTAATAATCCCTTTATAAAATAATAATAATATCCTCATTATTATCTCTATTATCTAAATAGATAATAAAAAGAATTAAGGAGAGAAAATCTCTCTCCCTTGTGCCGTCCAAATAAAGAACAAAAGGGGAATTTCCGTGACTCGAGCACAAGCTCTCCTTGCTCCTTGGTGGCGTCACATGTAGCTCTTAAGTGGGCTTCTTTTGCACTTTACCAAGGGCTTTTTAGTGTTAAATTACCCACATTTATTCTTATAACACCCACTTACTAAGGCTCCTTCTTTTAAAAGTTAAAAACTAAAATTTCCTACCAAATCGAGCCAACACAAAGCCTTAAATTGATCATTATTATTCCATAAATAATGACACAGCAGTTCATACATAAGAAAAATAATTTATTTCCAAATAGCCCCGTTTTTGGGATGTTACATTTAAGATGCATCATTTACACATAAACTTACCTCGGTGCAAAATGCGTTAATTTGCGGTTTAATCTGAAACATTGCCTTTTCCCCTGGTCAAGGTTAATTTCGCGCTCTTCTTGATCTATAACAACAGAATTCACTAATTTAAATCATTTTATGATCATAATGCATCTTAATCTCTACTTAGGTAAAAATTACCATTTTGCCCTTGTACTATGGCAAAATTATGATTTTGCCCCTAGGCCCGTAAATAATTTTTCAACACATTTTCTCATTAAACAAGCCTAGCTGAACATTTATTTCTCCTACAACTACTCACAATTCCAACTATTTCATGCATTTATTACTAAATCACAACATTTACAACTTGGTCCCATTTAGGTATTTTCATGGCTACACCTTCCACAAAAGTTGTTTCTCATCTCCCTAACATTCATTTTCTTCCATAAAAACTCAGAAAACAGCATAAACACTCTCATGGAAATCCTTAGACTTTCAACCATATTGCAAATTAGTCCCCTCATTAGCTAGCTTAAGCTTTGGGGGTTCCAAAAGTACAAAAATTATCAACTAAAACCATCAAAATCACTTACTTGCAAGAAAGTTGCTTGGCTGAAAGTTTGGACTCCAAAACCCTCTAATTTCCTTCAAATTTTGGTGGTAGAAGAAGAATGAACAGTAAAAGATGAAATATCATCTTTTATCTTATTTTAATCATTTTTTTTATCACCTAATGTCACCAAATTTTGACTAAAATTAATGCTCTTGTCCCCTTGCTTCCTATGGCCGGCCAACACACTCTATATGGTCTAATTGCACTTTAAGGACCTTCAATTTAATATTCTATGGCTACTGGACACCTCTACCTTGAAATATAGAACTTTTGCACTTTATGCGATTTAGTCCTTTTTAACAATTAAGCATTCAATCGTTAAAATTAAAGCACCAAAATTTTCTTGTAGCCATATATTTATGCTATAATACATAAAATAATACTAAAATAATTTTCCTCAACCTCGGATTAGTGGTCTCGAAACCACTGTTCTGACTAGCCCCAAAATAGGGCAGTTACAACTCTACCCTCCTTTAGAGATTTTCGTCCCTAAAAATATTACCGGTAAAAAGGTTTTGATATTGTTCTCTCATGGCTTCTTCCGGTTCCCACGTAGCTTCTTCCACACCGTGTTTTTGCCACAACACTTTTACTAAAGCTATGCTCTTATTCCTCAACTGTTTAACCTCCCGAGCTAATATCTTAATTGGCTCCTCTTCATAAGTCATGTCCGATCGTATCTCAATTTCTGATAGAGGGATTACATGCGAAGGATCGGATCGGTATCGCCGCAACATCGATACATGAAACACGTTTTGTATTCTCTCTAACTCTACCAGCAAAGCCAACCAATATGCCACTGGCCCAATCCTTTCGGTAACCTCATACGGCCTTATGAATCGTGGACTCAATTTGCCCTTCTGACCAAATCTCAAAATTTTCTTCCACGGGGGTACTTTTAGAAATACTATGTTTCCCTCTTGAAACTCAATTTCTTTTCTTTTCAAATCTGCGTACGACTTTTGTCGGTCCGATGCAGTTTTCAGACTATTACGGATCACTTTCACCTTTTCATCAGTTTCTTTAACTAAATCTACCCCATGAATTTGTTTCTCACTAAGTTCGGTCCAATACAAAGGAGTCCGACACTTGCGACCATACAAGGCTTCGTACGGTGCCATCCGTATACTCGTCTGATAACTATTGTTGTAAGCAAACTCAACCAAAGGTAGGTATCTTTTCCAACTACCTTCGAACTCCAACACACAGCATCAGAGCATATCCTCAAGAACTTGAATTACCCTTTCAGATTGGCCATCGATTTGGGGATGAAACGCAGTACTAAAATTCAACTTTGTGCCCAAAGCTTCCTGCAACTTCTTCCAAAATCTAGAAGTAAATCCCGGATCTCTATCCGAGATGATAGATATAGGCACCCCATTAAGTCTCACTACCTCAGCAATATACAGCTCAGCTAGCTTATCAAGCGAATAATCTACTCACACCGGTATAAAGTGAGCCAACTTCGTTAATCTATCAACAATAACCCATACAGCATCTTTCTTTCTTGGAGTCATAGGCAACCCCGTCACAAAATCCATAGTGATTCGATCCCACTTCCACTCAGGAACCATCACCGACTGAACCAATCCCGAAGGTACTTGATGCTCGACTTTCACTTACTGACAGATTAAACATCTTGTCATGAACTCAGAGATGTCTCTTTTCATACCCGTCCACCAATAAAATTGCTTCAAATCATTGTACATTTTCGTGCTACCGGGATGTACTGACAAATGGCCACTGTGTGCTTAATGTAAAATTTTTCGGATCAACTCATCATCTTTAGGTACACAAATCCTATCGTGAAACATCAAACAACCATCTGGACTCACCCGAAAGTCAGAATCATTTCCCGATTCACACTTAGCTCTCTTTGCTTGCATCTCATTATCATTCTTTTGAGCCTCACATATCTGTTGAATAAATAGCGGTCTAGCCCTCAACTCGGCCAATATAGCACCACCATCAGACAACGCTAAGCTCGTCCTCATGGCCCTCAAAGCATACAGAGATTTTCTACTCAAGGCATCCACCACTACATTTACTTTCTTCGGATGATAATCAATTACTAGCTCATAGTCCTTCAATAATTCGAGCCACAGCCATTGTCGCAAATTCAAATCTTTTTGGTCCATTAAGTACATCAAACTCTTATGATCGGTAAAGATTCGACACTTCTCACCATATAAATAATGACGCCAAATCTATAATGCGAAAACGATCGCAGCCAACTCCAAGTCGTGAGTGGGATAATTCTTCTCATGTGGTTTTAACTGCCTCGAGGTGTAAGCTACTACCTTACCATCTTGCATCAACACACAGCCGAGTCCATTAAATGATGCATCACTATATACTACAAACTCCTTGCCCGACTCAGGTTGCACTAAAATCAGCGCTTCTGTCAACAAGGTTTTCAATCTCTCGAAGCTCTGTTGGCATTTCTCAGTCCATACAAACTTGACATCTTTATGCAGCAGTTTCGTCATTGGGGTAACAATCATGGAAAACCCCTTTATGAACCGTCTGTAATACCCCGCTAAACCCAAAAAGCTCCTGACTTTCGACACATTTCTTAGAGGTTTCCACTCTATAATAGCCGAGATCTTATTCGAATCAACTCTAATACCATCACCCGACACAATGTGTCCTAGGATTCCGACCTCTCGGAGCCAAAACTCACCCTTGCTAAATTTAGCCTACAACTGCTTGTCTCTTAAAGTCTGCAAAACAATTCTCAGATGCTCTGCATGATCACTCTCATCCCGAGAATAAATCAATATATCATTGATAAAGACAACTACAAACTTGTCCAAATACGCTCGGAAGACTCGGTTCATTAAATCCATAAAAATCGTAGGAGCATTCGCTAAACCAAATGGCATGACAAGAAACTCATAATGTCCATACCTCGTCCGAAATGCAGTTTTCGGCACATCCTGCTCCTTAACCCTTAACTGATAATAACCAGACCTTAAATCTATCTTGGAGAACACTGTAGCTCACTTCAGTTGGTCAAATAAATCATCTATTCTTGGTAAAGGGTACTTATTCTTTACTGTCACCTTATTGAGCTGTCTATAGTCTATGCACAATCTCATCGACTCATCTTTATTTTTCATAAAAAGTACCGGAGCACCCCAAGGCGAATAGCTCGGTCTTGCAAAACCCTTATCTGTTAACTCTTGCAACTGAACCTTCAGTTCTTTCAACTCTAATGATGCCATCCTATACGGAGCAACCGAGATAGGTGCCACTCCCGGAACTAACTCAATTCCAAAGTCGACCTCTCTAACTGGAGGTAACTCGGGTAACTCTTTACGAAACACATCTGGATATTCGCATAACACCGGCACTGATTCAATCTTTAACTCTTGAGTATTCAGCACAAAGGCGAGATAGGACTCATATCCTTTCCTCAAGTATTTCTTAGCTACCATAGTTGAAATTATCACATGAAAACTATTTGATTTACCTGATTCAACCCGAATGACATCTCCATTTTCACACTTTAATTCAATAAACTTGCTACCACAGTTCACTAAAACATTATGGGCAGTCAACCAATCCATACCAAGAATCAAGTCAAATACATCAAACGGCAACAACATAAGGTTTACCGGAAAACAATGACCTCTAATTGTCAAAGGACAATTCCTACACACCTTATCAACTAGCACATGTTTGCCTAACGGGTTTGACACTTTTACTGCAAATTTTGTAGATTCAACAATCATGCTCATACTAGATGCCAATTTCATGCAAATGTAAGAATGGGAAGACCCCGGATCAATCAAAGCAATAATAAAAGTGTCATGAAGAGAAAAAGTACCCGTTATCAAGTCCGGAGACGATGCCTCTTCGCGAGCGCGAATGGCATAAGTCCTTGCAGGAGCCCGACCCTCCGGTCTCACAGTAGAATCTCGAGGCGTACTTCTACCACTAGTCCCACCTCCCGAGCTCTTTTGTGATCCACCCCTTGAAGATACATTGCTAGACCTTATCTCTTGCTTTCTTTCCTTGTCATCTCTCTAAGGATAATTTCAAATAAAATGATCGGGGGAACCACACTTATAACAATTCCGGTTGTTTCCCCAACACTCCCCAGTGTGCTGCCTACCACAATTTGGACACTCCGGTTTAGACTTCGGATTGCCCACACTAACCATCGAAGTGCCTTGAACTCTTGAGCCCGAGTAGGTACCACCTCGATCTCTATGTGAGTATCTGACTGATGTAATCGTTCGAGGGTTTATGTAACAGTCTGATTTTGACCCTAATCGGAACAGTGGTTTTGAGTCCATGAATTCGAGTCAGAAAAATTTTTAAATATTATTTTCTGTGTTCTGAATGTGTGAATTTGTTAGTGTGAAAATTTCATTTTAAAATTTGATTGTTTTGATGCTTAATTGAAAAAGGGGACTTAATTGCATAAAAAGAAAATTTGGTGGATAAAGGTGTAAGTACCTAATTGATGATGGTTTTATAAATTGAAGAGTTGATAAGGTAATTTGGCCATTAATTAACATAAGTGGCCAGCCAAAATGCATGTAATAGTAACATGAATTGTGTATTATATTTTTATGATGTTTTGTTATAATTTTAATATATGTTAATGTATTATAATTGAATAAAAAATAAAAATGAAAGAGAAAGTGTTCATCTTTCTCAAGTGACCGAAACTAAGAGAGAAAAAGAGAGAAAAGAAGCTTGGAAACATTCGGCCCATGCAAGCTCAAATAGGTAAGTGATTTGAGTCCGGTTTTTGATAATTTTTACGTTTTTGAGATCGTAGCTTTGAATACTAGCTAGCCCAAGTTAGAATTTTCAAATTTGATGATGTATTCATGAAATGCCATTGTTGATAGCTTGATGAAATTTGTGTTTAGTGATGGAAAATAAATATAGGTTGTTAGATTGTTAAGTTTAATTAAGGCATTTTTGGTAGAAATGCCTAAATAGGATTAAATTGTGAAATTTATAAATTGAGGGGTCAAAATGTGAAATAAATGAAATGTATGAGCTTGTAATAGGACTATGAATATTTGGCCCTGAAGAAGTGTGGTCAAATTTTGTGTAATTTGTGTTTTGTGCAAAAAGGACTAAATTGTAAAAAGAGTAAAATATCAGGGGCAAAATGGTAATTGTCGAAACCATTTTTAAAGTTGATTTTAAAAACGGGGGTCGACTTTAAAAACAAAAATGGAGTCGCTACCAATCCCTTTTTGCTTAGGTGTGATCGGATCACCTTATAAAACATTTTATTTCAAAACATTGATTTTGGCCTACGAAATTCAAGAAAATAGGTTCGGGAGTCGGTTACGTACGAGGAAGGATTAGCACCCTCGTAACGCCCAAAATTTGGTACCTAATTGATTAATTAATGTCCGAATGTCAAAAATTTGAATATATTTTAAAACACGATCCTTTTGATTTTTAAAACTTATGTCCTTTAATTTTAAATGGACATTCAATTATTTGGATTTTAAAAGAAAATCAAAACTCAATAGTTAGAGCACGATCTTTCGAATTTTCCAAACACCGAATATCCTTTGCTGTTTAGAAATCCTTGCCTCGAGATGACAAAACGTCGCATCCAGTGAGTTAGGACACAACATCTTAAATTCCCGAGAATAGGTTTTTTATTTAAAATTCATATGTTTTAATTTCAAAAAGGGTACTCAATCATTTGGACTTAACGAGAAAAATCGAAACCCAGTAAGTTAGGGCACGATTTTCTCAAAACTCCCAAATATCGAATATTGCCTTATTTTTTAATTTGAAAAATTATGGATTTTGAAATATGAAGGTTTATTTGGCCAAATTAATAAATAAAGATTAATGAATTTTTAAAAAAATAATCTAAAAAACAAATAAAAACAAAATGTACTAAGCTTTCAAATAATAATGGACAATGTTAAAAGAAATAATGTGAAAGAAAAGGATTTTGAAATCGACAATAAAAAGCAACTTAAAAATAAATTCATGTATAAAAATTTTAAAGTAGGTAATATATGTAAAAGTTTGAAATAAATCCAAAATAAATAAATAAATAAATAATATATAAATGAATTTTAAAATAAATATTATATAAGAAGTAAGTTTAAATAAGTAATAAATAAAACAATATATATATCAATCTAAAGAAAATGATATGTGACAAATCCTAAAAAGATAATATAAAACAGTTTACAATGATACAAAATAAAACCACTTTAAAATAATCGTTATATAAAATAATAAGAAAAATGAATGATATATAAGATAATTTAAAGTAATAATATAAAAACTTAATCAAAATAAAACTATTTGAAATAATTAATATCTAAAATAATAAAATAAAACAACTTGAAATAAATACCACGTAAAAATTTGGAATAAATAAATAAAATACAAATTTGCAAAAGTGTGAAAATAAAATAAATCTCTATACGAAATAATAAATAAACGAATAAAATAAAAGAATAACTAATAATTAAACAATTAAATGGATAAATAAAAAGATTGAAAAACGAAGATGAATGAAGAATAAAATAAGAACAAACCATAGAAAATAAGAACGCAAGAAGGAGAGAAATTTGAGTAAATGCTCTCAAGAATTCTTATTGCTTCCCCAAAACTCAAGTGTGCTTTACAATGAAGGAGAGGCCTCTATTTATAGTTAAGCCTCCCAAATCCAACGTGCATGCATCAATTACATCAACGGCTAAGATTAAATGGTATCTACAAATTAAATCTCTAAGATTACAAAATCATATCTTCTAAGATTGCATAACATATCTTCTAAAATTGCATACCATATCTTCTAAGATTGCATATCATATCTAAGATTTGCATATCATATCTAAGATTGCATATCTTATCTTCTAAGGTTACATACCATATCTTCTAGGATTGCATATCATATCTGAGATTTGCATATCATATCTAAGATTGCATATCCTTGAAGATTGTGTTCCCGTATACGTCAAGCTTGTAGATGGACCTTCAATCTTTTCAAGTAATGGGCCATTCCGATCAGGCCGAATGATATATTTTGGACTGGACTTGGACTTTGTTTTATTATTTTGGGTTTATTATTTTTGTATGGGCCCAAGCTAAATTGGCCTATTACAATGCCCTCTTTGCTCATTTTCGTAATACGAGAATGGAGCAAACACTATAAAAGGACCAATTTTGCCCGGTCATGCCGAGCCTTAACCTCTTGATCCTCATCTTCTTCAAGTAGTCTCTAACCCAACTGCAACTTCAAGGAGACAAGATCTGCTATCTTCAATCTGCTCCACTTTGCAAACTCGGGGAGACAAGATCGATGTCTTCGATCGCTTCACCGCAATCTCGTGAAAGCCGATTCGCTATTTTTAATCGCTCCACTACAAACTCGGGGATGCCAGATTAGTATCTACGATCCGCTTCATCGCAATCTCGTGAAGACAAGATCTACAATTTTTAGTCCGCTCCTTGCTACATCGAAAGATGAGGCTAGTGCCTAAAATCGCTCCCCTTGCTACATCGGGAAGATAAGATTCGCCATCTTCGATCCGCCTCTACCGCTATCTCGAGGAGACAAGATCTACAATTTTATTTAGTCTGCTCCTTACTACATCGGGAAGATAAGACTATAATCTTCACTGCCCCACTACTATCTCGAGGGGACAAGATCTCGAACTTTTCATGCATTTCCTTATTAACTCAGGAAGACTTCAATCTTGATCTGCTCCACTACCATCTCTAGGGAACAAAATCAACTTTCCAAATTGCTTCCTTACTATCTCGGAAGACTTCAATCTTGATCTGCTCCCACTACCATCTCGAGGAACAAAATCTGAACTTTTAACTTGCTTCCTTACTATCTCAGGAAGACTTCAATCTTCAGTCTGCTCCACTACTATCTCTAGGGAACAAAATCTGAACTTTCCAAATTGCTTCCTTACTATCTCAGGAAGACTTCAATCTTCAGTCTGCTCCACTACCATCTCGAGGGAACAAAATCTAAACTTTTTAATTTGCTTCCTTACTATCTCAGGAATACTTCAATCTTCAGTCTGCTCCACTACCATCTCTAGGGAACAAAATCTGAACTTTCCAATTTGCTTCCTTACTATCTCAGGGAGACTTCAATCTTTAGTCTGCTCCACTACCATCTCGAGGGAACAAAATCTAAACTTTTTAGTCTGCTCCCTTGCTACATCAAGGAGATTAGACCAATGGCTAAAATTTGCTCCATTGCCGATACATGGAGATAGGATTCGCCAAATTTGATATGCTCCACTACTGCTTAGGGAGATAAGATCTGTGAATTCACCGATGTTGCTACACCATCCTCTAAGGGACATGTCCTGTAGACTCAGTTCCATATGCCTATGTTTATGCCGAATGATCAGGATGCTATGATCAAAATGAATCAAATGCTCCTAGCCACATATGTTATGAACGCAACATGTCATGAAAATGATTCCTGATTAGGATGCAATGATCGGAATGAATCTAATGCTCCTAACTAAATGATATTAGGGATGACATTTGCATGAATGCAGAATGTCATGAGAATGATCTTCTTCCTCTTCTTATTTTTTTTATGTACAACGATTAGGATACAATGATCAGAATGAATCAAATGCTCCTAAATTGAAGTGTATGCATGAGAATGATCCATTTTTAATGCTTGGGTTGTCATTGCTCATAGTTCATGTAAAATCCTAAAATTTGAATTTTTATATGTTACATTACTTTCGTGCTCAGCTAGTTTATTTATCCTATGTGTGTGTTAAAATAGTCCTGAGAAGGTTCGGGATTTAATTGGATTTTGGAATAAATTTTGGTAAATAGAACTTTATTGAAGTGGAACAAGTAACCTTGATGTTTAAGGAAATTAAGTGGCAAAAGTTAGCATAAGATGAGCTAGTAGTAAAGAGGAGTTGACGCCATAAGCATACTTAGAGGGAAGAGGTTCGAATCCCTTGTTATGCATGAGAAATTTTTTAAATTTTTGTACTCATCTAGCATGTGTCGGCCAAGCTTTATTTTTGGAAAGTTGGACTTTTAGTTTATGGTAAGGTGGCTAATGGATTAAGGCAAGAATTGAACTTAAGGTAGGGAATCATAAGATTATGGTATGTAGGGGGAACACAAGGCACATTTTAAGGAATGTGTTTTGGAAAGTTTGGAATGGCCAAACTTTGACTTTGGTGTCCATGTACTTGGACAGTTTTAGGGGCTAAGGGGGTGGCCGAATTTTTGAAGACTTTTGAGTAAGGATAGGTGCTTGTTGGGCATATTTCTTTTTGGGTCATTTTTGCTTTCTCTCAAAACATTTTCTCTTCATCTTTTCTCTCCCTAGCCGAATGCACATTGAGCATTAGGTAAGCATCTTTCGTTTTTCTTTTTGGTCATTCCATTTTGACCATTTTGGTCTAAATTTGCCTATTCTCTCAAGTCATTTCCCCTAGTGCCGAAAACACCAAAACCTTGAAGGCCATTTTCTCTTTTCTTTTTTTCCTCCATTGCTGAATGCTCTCTAGTCTCAAACCTCTCTCTTTGTTCATCTTCTATTCTTGAAATGAACCAAAATCGAAACACCTAATTATCCTATACCTTTATTTCATCTCCTTCTTCTTACAAAATTTATTCAACATTTTCTCCCTTTTCTTTTCCTCCATGGCCGAATGTTGCTAACACCATCTCCTTCAAATTTTTCTCTTCATAGCCGAATATTTTACAACACTTATCTTCTTCTCAAACCATTTCCTTCTTTTCTTCTCACACTTTAATCGCTTGGTAAGTGGCTAATATAATACTCTAGTATTCTTATTTCCCCTTTTTCCTTTGTGCCAAAATTTCATGTTGGTGTGGGATGGTCTTTTGGATCGATATCATCATCATACCATGACTCACTCGAATCTTTTCTCTATTTTAGAAACTTAGTGGAAGGCCGAAATTTGGAGTGTCCGAAATCATCGTGAATCGCTAGGATTCGGTCCAAAGTTTTAAGGTAAGAGTTTTTATCAAGGAATTCCTTATTACTCATTATTTCGTTAATGATAGGGGTTTACTAATCGATTTTATCTTAGGAACGCTATCGCTTGATTTTCATCCTTTGAACCTAAGGATTTCGTGGTAAGCCGATTTCTCCCCTTAAAATTAATCGTCTTAATTTTCGAAATAATAGTTGGACTAATATTCTTATGTCAATGGAGGCAAGCAAGATAGGGTCAAAAAGGGTAGTGAATAGTGATCGTAAGAGGGGCGATTCACTATTCCCACTAGATTCAAGTGAAGAAATCGTTTTAACTCGAGATTTTCCACCGGGTTGTGGACCTCATCCGGTGAAAACCGCTTATTCGAGGTTGTTCGTAGTTCTGAGCCATTAGCTGTTCGGGATTTTCTAACGGGTTGTGAACCGTCAACCGGGGAGAACCGACAAATAGTAGTTATTCGAGATTCCGAGGGTAAAAATCTTGACCGCTTACATTAGCATAGATTTATTTTAAGTGTTAGTGTTCTAATCGAGCGTTATAACGTTTTTAGGTGTTGACGATCGTGAAAGTGTAGTGCTCACCGTGTCGTGTGTGTAATCTCACACCATATCTCATGAGTTAGATAACCACATCGTAATAATGTTAGATTAAAATCACAAAGTTGGTGAAATCGGGTAAAATGGTATATTTTAACACTTTAATAGTAAAAACTATGAAATTGGTATCGAGATTATGAAAATTACGAAATTGCCCTTAATGGGCTAAATCGATAAAAGTGACTTATTGGGCCATATGTGATTTTGATAAATGGGCCATACGTGATGACTGCTAAATGGGCCAAATGTGATATGAGATTGTGTGGGCCAAAATGTGAAATGGGCCAGTTTGTGATAACTTTTATAATGAGCCTTATGTTGGAATAATTATAAGAATGGATTGTTATGCATATTATATACATGATTGCATGGGTTGGGTTTTTTTGGATGAAGAGAAGTTCTGGTAGCTTTGCTACAAAATTCTGATGGCTTCGTGCCCAGTTTGAAATATGGCTTCGTGCCCAGTTTGAAATATGGCTTCGTGCCCAGTTTGAAATATGGCTTCGTGCCCAGTTTGATATATGGCTTAATGCCAGTTTGGTGTGTTGGCGGGGTGGGTGACTAAAGCTCCCCACAGGTGTGCTGGTTGGTACGAGTGGTGTGTAGCGGATGGAAACTTAGGATTGGTTTTGGGAAATTGCATATCACATGCATTCTATACATGTTAAATTGTTATATTTGTAATGGGCTCAGGCCCAAATAAATGCTTAAATGGTTTTGGCCCAGTGGACTATGGTAAGTGAGTTACACATTGAGTTCTAAGTAACTCATCCCGTTTTCTTTACCCTTTCCAGGTAATGATCAATGACGAAGGCTTGGGCCGAGGACGACTCAGTGGAGGCCATACTACGATTAATGGGTTAATTAAACTTCAGATTTCTTTAAAGTACTTTTTAATATTTGCTTTTAAGTTGTGATGTAATAAGGCCTCTGGTTAAATTTTTATGGATGTTTTACTTGTGGATGTATTTTATATTACGTTTTAAATACTTAAATGGGATTTATTTTCTAAAAATAGAAACAAACGATTTTCATAAATAAACATACGAAAAGGATTTCATTCTTAGTTAATTTTAACTCTCAGTAATTTTTTTCAGAACAACTTATTTTAAAATCCATTTTCTACAAACCTTTAAGAGACTTTACATATGATCATTTCGTTTGACATGTCAAATCTGGTCTTAACGCACAGACCGGGTTTGGGGTGTTACAGTTCATCAAGGTTCTATCACTGATGCGTTACCCTACTTTCTCGTTCAGTTGGTATCTTTGACAGAAAACCCAAAGAAACGGTCATATTCTGCTCAGCAAGCTTACCCCACTGTAATTTCAGAGTCCCTTCCACTGTACCCTGGGGACATAAAATTTGTACCATATTTAAATCATCCTACTGCGACTTATGGCTATAGAATCTGTATCAAATTCACCCCATCCCACTACAACTCAAGGGTATAGGATTTGTAACTTGTTCAATCAACTGATCACTCCCAAGGTGACCTAACCAAATGTGTATGCATGATATCTGCCATGGATGCAGAATATCATTTTTAGAGAATGATTCCCTTTTACACTTGAGTCAACATTGCCCATTTTCGTCAAGATTGTATTACTGTCGCAATATCTTGTCATTTTGCTCAATCACCATTTTTGACAAAAATCTAGAGAGATAGTCTCAGTTTAGACTCGTCCTCCCCCAATATTTCCATCCCATAAACTTGGTGTGTTTTAAACAATAGTCCTGTTTCAAGCTCTTGTATTATTTAGAAGTTTCCAGAGTAATATGCGAAACCCCTTTTATAAATTATTATTAGTCCACTAATCGTTATTTCAATGCAAAATGCCTAAAAAAGATCATAACAATGGACAAGAAGGAAATTAGGAGCATAGCTCGGAACAAATAAGTTAAGCAAAGACAGCAAATGCAATCTAGAAGGAAATTTATTGGTAGTGTATTTTGTAACGAATAATTAAAGATAACAAATTCAGAATGGGTAAGATGGGAAACTAGGTGCCCTGATATATCAGCACTGAGCTTCTCTGTTCAAACATCTTGAGGACCATTTTAATCTCAATATGTATTTAGGGGATCCGGAGTACTTCGTCGATGCCCCAAGACATAACATACTTCCTCATTGTTAATTCAAACATAGCAAGATTACTGTATGCCCCACTTTTGATAAAAATTTGAGCCGCACTTTTTGGGTTTTCAACTCAAATCCCCTTTGGTCTTAAAGCGCCCTTTGCGGGTTTTCGCCTTTGCCTCTCCTCTTTTTTTTAAAGGTCTCAAGGCGCCCTTTGCGGGTTTTCACCTTGGCCTCTCCTTTCAGATGAAATCTGAATTCACCAACCTGAGCATGTCTTTGCCATACATCCTGGTCATGGTTAATGATCTCCCAGAACAAGCCTTATTCACCACATAAGGTTTTTCCAAATTTTGGCATTTATTTTCCTCTGAATTCCTTTTGTATGAGAAGAATCCTTCTTAATGCCAGGTCCCCATCATGAAATTCTCTTAGGCAAACCTTTTGTCATAAGCTTGTACCATCCTACTGTGATGGATAACTTTTAACCTTTTCTTCGATTAGGTTCAATTGGCAAAACTGTTTCTATTCCAATGAGAAAGGTGTTGCCCCAGCGAAGGTTCTAGCCGACGTTCGATAAGACAGAGGGTAAATGGTAACTTCTTTATGTCAATATTTACAAGTCTCGGTCATCTTCCCTACAATCCTTGTTTTGTTTTTTTTTTTTTTTTTTTTTTGGCTGCCTTTGTTGCTCTATGATGTGGCGTCTGATATTTGAACAGACTACAAACTTTGGACATTGTCCTTTTTGGCATTCTTTGTCGGCGCCTGATCCTTTTTTTTTTTTTTGAGAATTCGATGACTATCGACTTTGTAACATTGGCATATGAAGCAACATTCCCCCTCTTAGTGAAGTAACCGATGACCACAAAGATAATTCAATGTCAACTAGAAGCTTTTGACGAGATTGATCCCATAACATCCATGCCCCCCATATAGAAAAGTCTGTAAAGAAAGTGGAAGAGTCACATAAATCTCGTCTTCTTCAATTCGGTATTTGCGGTATAACTGATGCAATCCCCTTTCATGTAGACTAACAGTGCCCGATCCTCATTTTTTGCCCGTGTCTTATTAGCCCAGGCATGTCCAGATATGATCATGCGAAAACATCTTTGAATTCTTGAAAATAACTCAATGATTTCTCGCCTTAGTTCTGTGATGAGCTAGGCTACAATCTTCACCGCTTTTCTAGGCTCATGATATCCACTGACCCTTTGTAGAGTGAGATCTATTTTTCATCTTGTTCTACCATTCTTAACAAAATCAGAAGATAGGTTACTGTAACATCCTAAATTAGGGGTTATGCGTTTGGAGCATAACTCGAGTTATTAGTAGGCTTTAAGTGTGGTTGGATATATTTTAGGAGTTTTTGAGAACTTTAGGTGAAGGGGAAAAACTTTGGAAGATATTATTTATTTGATAAGATAAAAAGGGATAATATTAGCATTATTATTAGATTATTATGGGATTATTATTTGATTATTATTTGAGGTATTCAAATTATTTAGAATAATTTGAAATATGTGGCCTAGAGTGAATTAAGGAATTGGGGGAATTTTAAACTCTTCAAAGGAAGAGTGGACGGCAAGTATAGGGGCATTAGTGCCGAATTTGCTTAGCCAATTACTTGGAAATTTCGGCTAAAGAAATTACATTTTTTTTAAGTCTTTTCTTTTCACTCCCTTTTCAACCTCTATCAAAACCGACGGCACCATTAATCCTTTACCTTTCTTTCTTTGTTTCAAAAACTCTCTCTACTTCTCCTTGCCGAATCTCCATTCTTAATTTCCCTATTCTTTTATTTCTTTATTGGCCGAATATTCACTCCTTATTACCGAAACTCTTTTCCTCCCCATCAAACTCTCTTTGGCCAAATACTAAGGGTGGTATAAATCTTTTCGGGATTTCTTGTGGCAATCGATTGGTGAAGGTAAGTGTGTTAGCCGAATGGTTATTTCTTTTCTCACGGTATCCCGGCAATTTGGATGGTTGGGAAGCCGATATATTTTGGTGGTTAATCGTTGTTGAAACCGATTTTCTAGGTACTCAAGGATATTTCAATCAATCCTTCATTTGTTAATAGTCGAATTTGGTAAGTGGTGGTAAGGCTTTATTTAAGATCATTGGTTTCATTATATATATGTGTATTCAAAAGCCAAGGCTATTTATGTGGATAAGTGCCGATTGTAGGGAAGTGAAGCTGATTCGCATATAGTGTGTGGTGGTTGATAATCACAAGGCATTTGGGTAAGAATTCGGGTTTAAAAGATGCCCTTTAAATTAATTTGGTTTGGCCGAATAGGCTATGGCACTAAACCTTCGTGTTTGGCCGATTATAGGTCAAGGGATTTAGCATCGTAGATCGGCTTTTCGGGATCTAGGAATTACGATAGTAAATGTATGTGTAAGATCTCTCTACACACTTTATTAATTTACATGTCAGTATTACTTGCCTTAGATCTTTTGTTTGTGGTTAGCTTGTGGCATAATCATATATCGGGTAGGTCCCCTAACTTGTGATTTTTGATATATGATTTGCATGCCATCACATGATGATTAAATGCTACGGTATGATTTATGAAAATTGTTATAAAAGCATGTGATGGTGGGAATGATGAGAGGAGGGGATGAATTATGGATCGTCGTCGGTGGTTTTGACCACAAGATGGGTTGGCCCCATCAGATTATTTGTGACCTATGGTCATCGGTGGTTTTGACCACAACAATTGATTATTTGCGACTAAGTCCCGGTGGTTTGGTACCACCATGGTTTTGACCACATTTGATATATTGTGACCTATGGTCATCGGTGGTTTTGACCACACGATGGGTTGGCCCCATCATCGATTTGTGACTCTAAGTCATCAGTGGTCTTGACCACCAGTGGTTTTGACCACACGGGGTAGAAAAGGAGTATGGATGGTTAGGTTGGGTTGCATGTGCATGTTTATTAATGACTTGTGTATGAGTTACCTTACCGGGTGGGGGATTTACACACTGAGTCTTGGTGACTCACCCCTTCCCTTAACATTTTGCAGATGAGTAGATCGCGGAGATGGAGCCGGATGGACTCGAGGTGGTCATGCAGTGGAAATTTTTAATTAGAAGAACTTGGATTTTGTTTTATTTTATTTAATGTTGGTTTTATTTTAATTAAGTTGTAATAAGGCCTCCTAGATATAATTTTTATTATTCTATGTTTTGGGTTAATTTGTTTAAACTATTTCTTAACATTAAATTAAGTCCACATGTTTTCTAAAATTTTAATCGCAAAATGTTTTATCGTGCCATCGGGCACACCTGAATCGGTAACAATCTGACTTAATGAATATTTTTAAAATAAACCTAAGTATGGTGTTTATACACCTCAAATGTTTTAAATCGGACGCTATCTTTTATCAAAAAGTTAATTTGGCCTAAAGGGATTTTCAAAGAAAAAAAAATACTTTCTCTGTAGCACACCAAATTCGGTCGTAGCGTTTGGGCCGGGTTTGGGGTGTTACAAAAGGGGGATGAATTATGGACTGTCGTCAGTGGTTTTGACCACAAGATGGGTTGGCCCCATCAGATTATTTGTGACCTATGGTCATCAGTGGTTTTGACCACAACAATTGATTATTTGCGACTAAGTCCCAGTGGTTTGGTACCACCAGTGGTTTTGACCACATTTGATATATTGTGACCTATGGTCATCAGTGGTTTTGACCACACGATGGGTTGGCCCCATCATCAGATTTGTGACTCTAAGTCATCAGTGGTCTTGACCACCAGTGGTTTTGACCACACGGGGTAGAAAAGGAGTATGGATGGTTAGGTTGGGTTGCATGTGCATGTTTATTAATGACTTGTGTATGAGTTACCTTACCGGGTGGGGGATTTACACACTGAGTCTTGGTGACTCACCCCTTCCCTTAACATTTTGCAGATGAGTAGATCGCGGAGATGGAGCCGGATGGACTCGAGGTGGTCATGCAGTGGAAATTTTTAATTAGAAGAACTTGGATTTTGTTTTATTTTATTTAATGTTGGTTTTATTTTAATTAAGTTGTAATAAGGCCTCCTAGATATAATTTTTATTATTCTATGTTTTGGGTTAATTTGTTTAAACTATTTCTTAACATTAAATTAAGTCCACATGTTTTCTAAAATTTTAATCGCAAAATGTTTTATCGTGCCATCGGGCACACCTGAATCGGTAACAATCGACTTAATGAATATTTTTAAAATAAACCTAAGTATGGTGTTTATACACCTCAAATGTTTTAAATCGGACGCTATCTTTTATCAAAAAGTTAATTTGGCCTAAAGGGATTTTCAAAGAAAAAAAAATACTTTCTCTGTAGCACACCAAATTCGGTCGTAGCGTTTGGGCCGGGTTTGGGGTGTTACAAAAGGGGGATGAATTATGGATCTGTCGTCGATGGTTTTGACCACAAGATGGGTTGGCCCCATCGATTATTTGTGACCTATGGTCATCGGTGGTTTTGACCACAACAATTGATTATTTGCGACTAAGTCCCAGTGGTTTGGTACCACCAGTGGTTTTGACCACATTTGATATATTGTGACCTATGGTCATCAGTGGTTTTGACCACACGATGGGTTGGCCCCATCATCAGATTTGTGACTCTAAGTCATCAGTGGTCTTGACCACCAGTGGTTTTGACCACACGGGGTAGAAAAGGAGTATGGATGGTTAGGTTGGGTTGCATGTGCATGTTTATTAATGACTTGTGTATGAGTTACCTTACCGGGTGGGGGATTTACACACTGAGTCTTGGTGACTCACCCCTTCCCTTAACATTTTGCAGATGAGTAGATCGCGGAGATGGAGCCGGATGGACTCGAGGTGGTCATGCAGTGGAAATTTTTAATTAGAAGAACTTGGATTTTGTTTTATTTTATTTAATGTTGGTTTTATTTTAATTAAGTTGTAATAAGGCCTCCTAGATATAATTTTTATTATTCTATGTTTTGGGTTAATTTGTTTAAACTATTTCTTAACATTAAATTAAGTCCACATGTTTTCTAAAATTTTATTCGCAAAATGTTTTATCGTGCCATCGGGCACACCTGAATCGGTAACAATCTGACTTAATGAATATTTTTAAAATAAACCTAAGTATGGTGTTTATACACCTCAAATGTTTTAAATCGGACGCTATCTTTTATCAAAAAGTTAATTTGGCCTAAAGGGATTTTCAAAGAAAAAAAATACTTTCTCTGTAGCACACCAAATTCGGTCGTAGCGTTTGGGCCGGGTTTGGGGTGTTACAAAATTGGTATCAGAGCCCAGTTCAAAGCTCCTTTGTGGGGCCCAAGGCCCAAAAATATTTTGGTAGGCCTTTTTGAATTGTTTTTGGGTTTTGAACAAAGATGGCACCGAGTCTCCTGCACCAATCCGCCTGTAAGTACCTCTAACTTCTGTGTGATTTATTATTTGTAGAAGGGTAGGCATGGAACGTAGACAATATGATAGGTGTTTGAACTTTAAGACTAGACTACCCCAACAGAATACATAAAACTTTAAAAGCCTAATTAAACAAACCTATGATCAAGTCGCCGAGTTAGGGTGTGGTAAACTTGGTGCGCATGTCTAGGATTGGATCCGGAAGAGCTTGGTACTTAAGCAGTCCTCGTGACTCACCTCCTCTTCGCGGGATTCCTACAGTGTGTAGCTTCTGTTCACCCTAACCAAGAGGACTCGGCCTTAGGCTAAACACGTTAAATAAAACCCGAAAGGGATTAACCATGTTTTATGGAAATTCTAGTTTTTTTTTTAAAATCATTAAAATATCTCTTTTAAATAGTAGGACGAAATTATTTTTGGAAAATTTTTTAAAATATTCTTGGCTTATCAAAATTACCAAAATGCCCCTAGTGGCAAATTTACGAAAATGCCCTTGGTTTTAAAATTACCGTATTACCCTGATTTCAATAAAATTCTCTTACTTTGCAAAAGTACCCAAAATTATGTATTTCAAAATCATACCCTGACTTTGGAAATTTACAAAATTACCCCTGATTGAAAAATTACCAAAATACCACTGGTTTCCAAAATTCTGCTATATCTTTAATTTGACAAATTTTCAGAAATACCCCCCCAGTTTTGGAAATTTCAAAGTGTCCTGATTTATTAAAGTTTTAAAATCCCAAAATTACCCTTTTAATTGTAGTAAAAGATTATTGTGAAAATTTTTCCAAAATATCTCCGATTTACAAAATTACAAAAATGCCCCTGTATTGTAAATTACTAAAATACCCTTAGTTCTTAAGATTTTCAAAAATACCCTCGACTTTTGTTAAAATATTTCTACTTTACAAATATATCAAAAACTTCTGTTTTACAAATAACAAGATACCCTAATTTGGAAAATTTACGGAACTGCCCCTGACTTCCAAAATTACCGAAATAACCTCGATTTCTGAAATTTTTGCAACACCTCTAATTTGGAAAAGAAAATAACCCAGAGATTTTGTAAATTCTGAAATACCTTTGATTTGTAAAAAAAAAAAAATTTCGAAGTGACCCCGATTTATTACCAAAATACCCCTGTAGGGAAAAAGATGAAATTACCCCTGGGTAGGGAAATGGATGGAATGGCCATAAAAGTGTAGTGAATGATGTTGTGAATGAATGTGACTTCATGGAAAAATGAATGTGTCTCTGCTTATGAATGTGAATGTGACTCCCTGAGGTAGAGTAGTGAACTTGAACTAGAAACTTTGGTTGATCGAAAGAACTACTTCTGAACATCTCTTTTCATAAAACTGTTCGCGAATAATCAATGGAACAAAATTTCTGATGCATAAAACTTTTTAATCAGATTAAATTGCGATGTTAGAAATGAGTTCTAGGGGACGTGAACTTAGAGACTGTGCCTAGAAAGTATGATGGTTCTATTAAGATCAGTGAGTGCATGATATAAGCGTAGAAAAGGTGAGTTAAGATGTACGATTATTCATTAATAAGTAATTTCGAGGACGAAATTATTTTTAAGGAGGGTAGAATTGTAACATCCTAAATTAGGGGTTATGCGTTTAGAGCATAACTCGAGTGATTAGTAGGCTTTAAGTGTGGTTGGATATATTTTAGGAGTTTTTGAGAACTTTAGGTGAAGGGGAAAAACTTTGGAAGATATTATAATTTTAAGTAAAAAGGGGAAACTAGGCAAGAAGGCCTTAAAAAAATTTTGTGGAATATTAGGACACAAGAAATTAATTGGCAAAGTGGCTTGAGGCGCTAAGGTGCAAAGGGAGTGCCAAGGGGAAGGGGTTCGAGTAACATGGGAAGCAGATGGGCTTTTAATTTTTTTTTTAGCGTTAAAAAGGGAATTGGGCTAAGAAGGCTTTAAAGAAATTTTTGTAGGCATTCTTAGCATAAGAAAGGCTTTGGTAAGGTGGCTTCCATGCGCTACTTTAAGGCTTGGGAAGGACGCCAATAAGGGCCTGGGTTCGAATCAAGGCGGCAGCAAGCGTGTTTTTATTTTTGGTTTTGGCGTTGAGATAAGGGAGATAGGGAAAGAGGTGTTAAAAGAAGTTTTGGGTGAATCACATCACAAATGGCACCTTGGCAAATTGGTGGGACGTTAGTCACAGCTTTATGGTTCCAGGAGGTCGCTGTTCAAGCTCAATGGCGACATAAGGGGTGTTTTATTTTTATTTTCATTTTGCAAAGAGTTGGAGAGCGAAGGGACGGCACATGGGATCTTCAAATAGATTAAGATTAAGCTAGCTTTTGGTTTTTAAATTAATTTGGATAAATGCTGTTTTTTTTCTTTTTTTCTTTTATTTATTTAGTTATTTAGTTAAGATAGAAGATAAGGGTGGCAGTATTTTAATTATTTTTGAATAGGTGATATGGGGATAAAATAAGAGTTTTAATAGGGATTAGATGGTGGTAGATTGTAGGACTCTTGAGGTGTGCTATTCGGCCTTGAAGCTTTTAAGGAGAGAGCTGCTGAAAATTTGGTTTTCTTTCTTCCATGTGTGCCGAATTTTAATAGGAGGGAGTTCATATTTTTATTTTTTATTTCTTTCCTTGATCTCTCCATTGCCAAAATTTTAAAGCCAAGAAAGTTCTTTTGTTCTTCTTTTTCTAGTAAAGCCGAATCTTCTTTGTTACCATTACCGAAATTCTTGTAATCTCTCACTTTCCCTTCTTTTTCTTCCTTTCAACCCAATTCATTATATTTTTCTTGAATAGCCGAATGTGCCTTTGTTAATTAGGATATTAGCCGAATCTGTTTCAAAAGCCGAAGGTTGAAGATCTAGTTCTATTTCTTGGTTGTGGCCGCACCTAGGAGGGTGATTCGGGAAATTTATCGCTAGGAGTAAGCAACGTATAGTGCCGACTTTAGGGGAGCCTTTCGGGAATTGAAGTCATCAAGGTAAGTGACTTGTGATATTCGGCCATAGGCCACTTTATGGGAATAAATGGTTGACCGATTCTATCTATGGTGATTTAGGAAAATCGACAGAAGTGTATAGCAAGCTTCGAGACTCAGATCATTGTGGTAAGGATATTTAGTAAGTATAGTTTTGATTCAAAATATTTAGATTAAAGTATTACTGTTTAACCGATGGTGCTGATTAAAGATATCATTAATGGACATGGATGCCAGTCAAGAGGGGAAAGAGAAGGTCCTTACCCCAAAGTTTAAGAAAAGAGTTGCTTTGTGATTCGAGATTGGCCACCGGGGTGTGGACCAGCGTCAGAACAAGAAAGTAGGCAAATAGCCGTAGTGTCACCTAGTAATAGCATCGGTATCGAAAGTGTAGTTCTCCAAGTTATAAGGTGTGTGATTAACCCACCGTTTTCCGGGTATATGATATGTATGTGAAATGTGTATGTGTTATGAATGTGCTAACTAGTGCAATGAAAATTGTGATAAGGATACCCTCAAGGGGTATGTCGATAATCCGGTAAGTACCAAACCTGATGATATGAGATTATTAATATGAATATGTGATAATATGCTTGATGAACATGCTCATGCATCATTACATTGTATCATTATTTTATGTGGCATGTGCATGGGTTGGGATCTGAAAGAAGGAAAGGGTGTACTTTATGTACGTGGTCTAATGTTAGCCTTGTGCTACGTTAGCGCTTGATGTTAGCTATGTGCTTCATCAAGGGAGGTGTTGGCTAGGTGCCCACCTTGGCGGTTGATAGCTGTGTGCATCACCGTGGACTAAATGATATGTGGGATCACTTAGGTGATCGGTGGCTCAGCCACGGCCTTGAGCAGCAAGTCTGCCAAGGTAAGATATGTGGATCACTATGTGATCGGTGGATTAGCCACGGCCTTGAGCAAAGTCCGCCAAGGTAAGATATGTGGATCACTATGTGATCGGTGGATTAGCCACGGCCTTGAGCAAACAAGTCCGCCAAGGTAAGATATGTGGTTCACTATGTGAACGGTGGATTAGCCACGGCCTTGGGCAGGAGTCCGCTAAGGTAGGAGTAACGGATGGACCCTAGGTTGGGTTGGGCTTCATAATTGCATAACTTTGCATATTATTTTGATTTGTGGATTAATGTGAAAATGGGCTAGGCCCAGTTGATATGTGGATTATTAAGAAAAGGGCCAAGCCCGGTTTATGAATGTGGATCGGTGTGTGAAATGGGCTAATCCCAAAGATGTGGAAATTTTATGGTTAACTACCCTATTATATGAATTTGATATGAATATGGGCCAAGCCTGAATGTGGTAATATGTGAATATGATATTTGTTATCTGATATATGGGATAATATGTGGTTAACATGTGGGTGGAATTCAAAGGTTTTTGATTACACACTCGAGTCCAGTATGACTCACCCAATTTTTACCAACATTTCGGTGATGCTTGGACCGGGTTTGGAGTGGATACAAGGTGGCCCATGCAGAAAGATATTTTAATTAATTAAGTATTTATATTTTCAGTATTTTGATTAAGTATTTATTGTAATAAGGCCCATTAAAGTATTTAAGTATTTTTATTAAGTATCTTTATTATTATGTTTTATTATGGATTGACAATTGAGATATCTATCGCCAATGGTTTTATTTTCTTAAATCTATACATAATAAAGTTTTGAATCCGGTATTTTATAACAATTAAATTTTTACTTAGAATATTTTAAGTCACAAAAAAATGTTTTATTAAAGGCAACAAATTTTTAACGGTTTTTACTCTTAAGTAAGAATATTTTCGAACGTGTTCCGCAGTGGCATTTCAAATTCGGTCGTAGTGAATGGGCCGGGTTTGGGGTGTTACAGTTACAATCTCCGTCATCTTCAAAGTCCTTAGATCCTCTAGACCCATATCTCATTCAAAAAGGGAGTCAGTAACAACGTCGCTCATGTCGTTGATATTTGGGTACCTAGGTACGAAGGCAAAAAATCCAAAGAATAAATGATTCTAAGGATGATTATTTGTATGGTATGGTCATGAATAAAGAATATTGTAAAAAAAAAAACAAAAGAATGTACAGTATGAAATGTAAAGAATAAAAAAATATTTGCTTAAAAAGATGTATTTTATTGAAATAAAAATTCTGGACATAAGCCTATTTCACAAAAGGATTCTTATTGTCTCTAGGCTTAAGGCAACAAGCATGTTTTGAATATTACTCTAGATTAATCTTAAAAATATAGGGATTCCTTCCACAGTTCCATTGTTTGAAATCTTCCCAAGTATGTAAGGGCTTGGAAACTTTTATTCCCCGGTTCTCTCTTCGAATATGTCGTTAATGCTTAGATTCCCTAACATTCCCATTGGATATTTGATCTATTTTCTTTGTCTTGGCACGTGTACCATAACGGTGTTCAGTTTCCAAATTTTTTCCTCTCTCTTTCCCTCTTCTGTGATAATTTCAACTAATTAGGCTATCTCTATGGACTTAAATGCATATGATGTGATGTAATGCAAATGCATGAATGCAAGGAGGCATCGGTTCAGATTCAACTTCATTTTAGAAAACTTTATTAGAAAACAAAATCCTTTACATAAAATGGACTACAAATATGCTTTCGCCCTAAGGCCTAAGGTTTTGATTTTCCCAAACAACAAGGCTAACTCTTGACCACAATCTGACTGTAGCTCATACTTAATGCTCAATGTATCAGCCTGTACTGCTAAAGTCTATAGGTGATCAGCTACCTCTCGAATTTGAACTATTGCTTCACCCATGAGATAATCCTGATTTCTAACTTGATTTTGAGAATGATGGAGCTCTTCCTTCCAATGCCCTTCTCTTGCTTCAAGATGCTTGATCCGGAGTTCACAATTCTGCAATGTCGATTCTAATTTTTTGATCTTGCCCTTCATTTCCTCAATCTTATTCAGACTTGACTTCAACTCAACCGCAGAATTACGACTTCGATGGTGATGAAGAGACCATCCCAATTCAGCCACTCTAGCTTTTAATCCACTCTTTTCCTTTTGGCTTTCTGCTAAACTCTTTTCTATGGCCTCGTTTCGCATCTGCATCTCTAGGAACTTCCTCTCCCAATGGTCAGCTTTGGCCTTTTCCTCTTGAACCTCTTGTTGCCACTTGTTCACTCATCCCCGTGATATTCATTAGCTTCTTCACAAAATTTGGGACATTAGCAGCCCTAGAATAAGCTTTGTCGACTTGGATCCTTGAACAGCGAAGCAAGGTTGTATATTCCTCCACCGTGAGTACTAAATCTACTTTCCCGAAAGTGAAACAGCTATAAACAAAGTTCCAAAACTAAGTAATAGCCTGGAGCAGATGTTTATCTACCTTGATGTCGAGCAAGTAGGGTAGATCACCATAATTACGATAGAACGGCTGCTTTGCCTCATCATCCCACTGGATCCATATTCCTTTCAACTCCTGAAGCTCATTTTGCATGACACTGATACGAGCGAAATCCCGTAGTTTCGACACATACCCCTCAGCTAAGCTATCCCCTTTCTCTAATTGCCTTTGCTCTGGCCATATGCGGACGACTGCATTATCTTCCACTTTATCAAGGAATTCATTCTCCATAACCAGCTTTCTAACATAGAAACTGACCGTGAATCGATACCTCTTAAAATATGAAATGACATGCACAAAGAATAAAAACAACAAGTTAGTACCACAGAATAAAATGTAAAGCAAGTAAAATAAACAAACACCTATCTGGGTAACTACTAAAGTTTGACATAGTTCTACTTAGGGTGGGCCTTTAGGTTGTCTATATGTGGTTCAAATTCTCAAAGTTGAGGTACCTGAACCAGCAGATTCCTCGATTCTCACCCATTATAGGCTCATATGGACCGAGTTCAGTTTAGGGGAATACATTTCCTTATGGCCATGCGGAAGTGAAAACTTCACGAAGACATAGGTACAGATGTATCCCGAAAGTAATCCACTAGCCCATGCGGAGGTGAAAACCTCACGAAGGCATAGCTTCTTGCTCCCACTTAAAGGCGCGACCACAACGGTCATGTAATGCAATGCAGAGATATATATTAAAAATTAGAACCACATGCAATAAAAGGATCATGGTTTTTTTAAATCAGAATTTTAAATTTGGACAAAAAGACATGAAATTATCGATTTTACAGCTTGACTCTCTTATTGTCCCCAGTGGAGTCGCCAAGCTGTCGAAACCATTTTTAAAGTTGATTTTAAAAATGGGGGTCGACTTTAAAAACGAAAATGGAGTCGCCACCAATCCCTTTTTGCTTAGGTGTGATCGGATCACCTTATAAAACATTTTATTTCAAAATATTGATTTTGGCCTACGAAATTCAAGAAAACGGGTTCGGGAGTCGGTTACGTACAAAGAAGGATTAGCACCCTCGTAACGCTCAAAAATTGGTACCTAATTGATTAATTAATGTCCTAATGTCAAAATTTTTAATATATTTTAAAACACGATCCTTTTGATTTTTCAAAATTATGTCCTTTAATTTTAAATGGACATTCAATTATTTGGATTTTAAAAGAAAAATCAAAACTCAGTAAGTTAGAGCACGATCTTTCGAATTTTCCAAACACCGAATATCCATTGCTTTTTAGAAATCCTTGCCTCGAGATGACAAAACGTCGCATCCAGTGAGTTAGGACACAACATCTTAAATTCCTGACAATAGGTTTTTTATTTAAAAATTCATATGTTTTAATTTCAAAAAGGGTACTCAATCTTTTGGACTTAATGAGAAAAATCGAAACTCAGTAAGTTAGGGCACGATTTTCTCAAAACTCCCAAATATCGAATATTGCCTTATTTTTTAATTTGAAAAATTATGGATTTTGAAATATGAAGGTTTATTTGGCCACATTAATAAATAAAGATTAATGAATTTTTTAAAAAAAACAAATCTAAAAAACAAATAAAAAACAAAATGTACCAAGCTTTCAAATAATAATGGACAATGTTAAAACAAATAATGTAAAAGAAAAAGGATTTTGAAATCGACAATAAAAAGCAACTTAAAAATAAATTCATGTATAAAAATTTTAAAGTAGGTAATATATGTAAAAGTTTGAAATAAATCCAAAATAAATAAATAAATAACTAATATATGAAATAATAATATATAAATGAATTTTAAAATAAATATTATATAAGAAGTAAGTTTAAATAAGTAATATATAAAATAATATATATATCAATCTAAATAAATAATATACAAAATGACTTAAAGAAAATGATATGTGACAAATCCTAAAAAGATACGTATAAGTTTAAAATAAACAATATATGAAAACTTAAAATAGATAATATAAAATAGTTTAAAATGATATAAAATAAAACCACTTTAAAATAATCGTTATATAAAACAATAAGAAAAATGAATGATATATAAGATAATTTAAAGTAATAATATAAAAAAATTAATCAAAATAAAACTATTTGAAATAATTAATATCTAAAATAATAAAATAAAACAGCTTGAAATAAATACCACATAAAAATTTGGAATAAATAAATAAAATAAAAATTTACAAAAGTTTGAAAATAAAATAAATATCTATACAGAAATAATAAATAAACGAATAAAATAAAAGAATAACTAATAATTAAACAATTAAATGGATAAATAAAAAAGATTGAAAAAACGAAGATGAATGAAGAATAAAATAAGAACAAACCATAGAAAATAAGAACGCAAGAAGGAGAGAAATTTGAGTGAATGCTCTCAAGAATTCTTATTGCTTCCCCAAAACTCAAGTGTGCTTTACAATGAAGGGAGAGGCCTCTATTTATAGTTAAGCCTCCCCAAATCCAACTCTGCATGCATCAATTACATCAACGGCTAAGATTAAAAGGTATCTACAAATTAAATCTCTAAGATTACAAAATCATATCTTCTAAGATTGCATACCATATCTTCTAAGATTGCATATCATATCTAAGATTTGCATATCATATCTAAGATTGCATAACATATCTTCTAAGATTACATACCATATCTTCTAGGATTGCATATCATATCTAAGATTTGCATATCATATCTAAGATTGCATATCCTTGAAGATTGTGTTCCCATATACGTCAAGCTTGTAGATGGACCTTCAATCTTTTCAGGTAATGAGCCATTTTGATCGGGCCAAATGATATATTTTGGACTGGACTTGGACTTTGTTTTATTATTTTGGGTTTATTATTTTTTGTATGGGCCCGGGCTAAATTGGTCTATTACAGTAATTAGCCCATTTATGTGTAATTGGACTAAATTCAATGGAATTATATTTGATTTAGCTAAATTTGAAATTTATTAGATCAAGAACAAAAAGGTTCGGGATTGGATCTGGGGAAGGCAAAGTTAAGCGAATAGTCGGAAAACATAGTCTGTCGATATCTGAGGTAAGTTTTAAGCAACTGAGTTGAGTTGAATATATCTATAATGATGCACATGTATTTAATAGAGGTAAATATGTACAATGTTCATATTGCCGAATGTGATATTGGTTGGGAGATGAATATAGTCGAGTGTGATGTATACATATATGTTAATGATATAGCCATTTGTGATATTGATTTGGGAGATGAATATAGTCAAATGTGATGTATACTTATATGTCAATGATATAGCCGAATGTGATGTTGATATGGAAATGAAATGAGCTAATATGTATATATGTATATATATATATATATATGTAATTGAGGTTCAAGTTTTATATATGTATTTATTTAAACGAATAACAAGTTCAAGTAATGCACTAAGTGTGCGAATTTAAATACCGAGCACTAAGTGTGTGAAATCGGTCACTTAGCACCAAGTGTGCGAAATGTTAAATGTGACGGCACTAAGTGTGCAACAGGTTACGAGAATTTGGCACTAATTGTGCGAGATGTTAATGTGACGGCACTAAGTGTGCGATACGTTACAGGGTTTGGCACTGAGTGTGCGGATATATTGATCCTTCAAGGATGTCGGTTATTGAAAGTGTTAAGCAAAATAAAATGATCAGGTATGTGATGATAGATAATATAAGGATAGTAAAGTAAGTATTGGCGGTTGAAATGAAATTATGTATTTTGCATATCAATATGTGATTAATGAGGGCTTGAATTGTAATTAGAAATTTAGTAAATGATAGATGCATATGAAATTAAGAAAAATGTATATGTATTTGTTTTGAGATGAGAAAGTGATATATAAATCAATATGAAATCTATTTTTGAATATGTGTATGTTCGACCTTAAGGTTAAAATGTAAAAATTCACTATTATAATGGTATAATGTATTGTAGTTTGTAATTGCTTATAACTTACTAAGCTGTTAAAGCTTACTTGGTTCTTGGTTGCTCTCGTGTTTTAGATTTCCTTTGGCTGATCGTTACGTGCTCGGGGATCGTTGTTGAAGCTCGTCACACTATCATCAATATTTTGGTACCTTTTTTTAGGATAAACTTAAAGTTTATGGCATGTATAGGCTATGTTACTTTTTGAGTTCATTTCGAATGGTGTGTGTATATATATTTATATGCCATGCGAAAATGGCTAAATTGTGGTATTTTGGTGTTATGTGAATTCGGCCATGGTGTTAACTTATTATGAAAGTACAAATCCTGTTATGTTTATACTTGGTGTTTGAATATGTGGCTTGATTGATCATTGAGTTGAATCATAGTTGCGTAATTACGACCATGGTGTTTGTATGATGTGGTAAATAATTTTCATGATAGGTATGAATAGCGTTAAAGGTTATATATTTTGGTTGTGCAAAATTGCTCATGATACACATATATGTGTGTAATGAGCTTGGTTTTATATGTTTTAGGTTATTTGTAAGATATATATATATGGTTTTGATAATTTGGCTATGTTAATTATAAGAGTTGTGATCTATAATATGGTTGGATGCTTATGGAAATTGGTATTGAATTTGGTATATCCTAGATTCGGTTAAGTAAGGTTTTAGTAAATATGTATATTTGGTTCTGATAATTGATAATTTGTTTTAGAAAAATGATTATAAGCATGTGCATATTCGGCTATTGTAACTTAATTGACCAAATGAATAGTAACTTTTGCGATTTGATGAACAATGCTTATATGTGACTTTGGCTATTGGATTTAAGATATTTACGTTAATGTTTAAAGCATACTATGATAGTACATCATTACTTATAATGGATTCGTTTATGTTCATATGAATAGTAAATATTTGTTATGACCTGTGCTATGTCTGGTAATGCCTTGTAACCTTAATCCGGCGATGGATACAGGTTAAGGGTGTTACATTTGATTGGTATCAGAGCTACGGTTTAGTCGGTTCTCGAACTAACATAGCGCGTGTGAGTCTAGCTATACATGCCATAATTTTTACTGTGATAGTGTGATGACTTCTGACAATGAAATATGTTTTTCTTCTTTCTTATAGTAAATGGATCCTGATACCGAACGAGCCGTAGTAGGCGATGATGTCGAGAGTATGGCGCTGCTCCGCGCGCGAGGGATCTGCGCGGTTGAATCTCGACCACTACGAGTAACCAAGATGAGGAGCTAAGCAAGCCTTCTTTAGTATAATGAATTATTTGTTTAATCAGTATATCCGAACAAATCCGGCTGTTCAACAACCCCCGAACCCTGATAATCCACCTGTAGTGCCGGTGGTACCTCCGATCATTAATCCTGAGAGATTAAATAAGCCTCCGGTCGATAGAATCAGAAAATACGGAGCTCAAGAGTTTAGAGCCGTAGCGAATGATGATGCTGAGCGAGCTAAATTTTGGCTCGATAATACAATTCGTGTTTTCGATGAACTATCTTGTACGCCTGATGAGTGCCTAAAATGTGCTATATCTTTATTACGAGATTCTGCCTATTATTGGTAGAACACTCTGGTTTCGGTTGTTCCGAAGGAGCGGGTCAATTGGGATTTCTTTCAGACAGAGTTTCGCAAGAAATATATTAGACAGCGATTCATCAATCAAAAATGCAAGGAATTCCTTGAGCTTAAACAGGGCCGGATGACCGTATCTGAGTATGAACGCGAGTTTGTGAGACTCAGTCGATATGCCCGCGAGTGTGTTTCATCTGAGGTTGCTATGTGTAAAAGATTTGAAGAAGGGTTGAACGAAGACATAAAATTGCTCGTTGGTATACTTGAAATAAATGAGTTCGTGGTACTAATTGAGAGAGCCTGCAAAGCCGAAGAGCTAGGAAAAGAGAAATGAAAAGCTGAGTTCAAAGCTAGAGACTTCCGTAAGAGATTAGCGGGTAAAACTTCTCAATCGGCATCGAAGAAGTTCAGAAATGACAGTAGCCGATCCAAGACTAATGCTGGGTTTTCTATACGAGAGCGACCACTAGTGAGTTCACGAGCCACCTCAATAGCTAGTGTTGGCAATACTCGACCTAATAAACCCGAGTGTCAGCAGTGCGGTAGGCGACATTTTGGTGAATGTTGGGGCAAGTCCAACAACCAAGCTTGCTACAAGTGTGGTTCGCAGAATCATTTCATTCGGGATTGCCTGGAGTTAGCCGAGAAGGATAATGCTCAGAGTGTGAGATCGAGCAGTGCTGCAGCTAGAGGTAGACCACCCTAAAATGTGGGAGGTAGAAGCGGCACTCAGAGAGGGACTTCGGATACAGTTACTCGATCAGAGGCTCGTGTGCCTGCCAGAGCCTATGCTATCCGTGCCCGAGAGGAGGCTTCATCTCCAGATGTTATCACTGGTATATTTACTCTCTTTAATACTAGTGTAATTGCTTTGATTGATCCCAGTTCAACCCATTCCTATGTGTGTGAAACATTAGTATCCGATGAAGAATTTACCGTGAGTCTCATCGAGTTTGTGATTCGGGTTTCAATCCCCTGGGCCGGTGTGTGCTAGTTGATAAAGTGTGCAAGAATTGCCCTCTGATGATTCGGAATTCATGTTTTCTAGTTGATTTGATGTTGCTACCATTTGATGAGTTTGATATCATTCTCGGTATGGATTGGTTAACCATGCACGATGCTGTAATGAATTACAGACGAAAGACTATTGATTTGTGATGCCAGAATAATGAGATAATTCGAATTGAATCTACTGATTCAAATGGGTTACCAGCAGTAATATCTTTGATGTTGGCTCAGAAGCTTATGAGAAAGGGTTGCGAAGCTTACTTTGCTTATGTAATTGATAGTAAAGTGACCGAAAAGAAGATTGAATCTGTACCAGTTGTTTGTGAGTATCTGGATGTGTTTCCGGAAGAATTGTCGAGTTTGCCACCTGTTCGGGAGGTAGAGTTTGGTATTGAGTTAGTGCCAGGGACGACTCCGATCTCGATATCTCCGTATAGAATGGCACCGACTGAATTAAAAGAATTGAAAGCGCAGTTGCAAGAGTTGACGGATAGAGGTTTTGCTCGACCGAGTTTCTCTCCTTGGGGTGCGCCAGTGTTATTTGTGAAGAAGAAAGATGGAACTTTAAGAATGTGCATCGACTACCGACAGCTCAATAAAGTGACCATAAAGAATAAATACCCATTGCCGCGCATTGATGATTTATTCGATCAGCTTAAGGGAGCCTCAGTATTTCCGAAGATTGATTTAAGATTAGGTTATTATCAGTTGCGAGTTAGAGACTCTGATGTGCCTAAGACTGCTTTTCGAACGAGATACGGCCATTACGAGTTTTTAGTGATGCCGTTCGGACTCACTAATGCCCCTGCTGTTTTCATGGATTTGATGAATCGGGTATTCAGACTGTATTTGGATCGATTTGTAGTTGTGTTTATAGATGACATTCTGATCTATTCGCGCGATGAAACCGAGCATGCCAAACACTTGAGACTTGTGTTACAAATTTTGCGTGATAAGCAGTTGTACGCGAAATTCAGTAAATGTGAGTTTTGGTTAAGTGAAGTTAGTTTCCTGGGGCATGTTATTTCGGCATCAGGTATTTGGGTTGATCCGAATAAGATTTCGGCTATACTTGATTGGAAACCCCCACGGAATATTTCTGAAGTTTGGAGTTTTCTGGGACTTGCTGGTTATTATAGACGTTTCGTGAAAGGTTTCTCAATGATTGCAACTCCGATGACAAAGCTACTTCAGAAAGATGTTAGATTCGAGTGGACGGAAAGGTGCCAGAAGAGTTTTGATCAATTGAAAACTTTATTGACTGAAGCTCCAGTGCTTGTTCAGCCAGAGTCGGGTAAAGAGTTCGTTATCTTTAGTGATGCATCCTTGAATGGTTTGGGCTGTGTTTTGATGTAGGAGGGTAAGGTTGTAGCCTACGCCTCGAGACAGTTAAAGCCGCACGAAAAGAACTATCCACCGCACGATCTCGAATTAGCCGCTATAGTTTTTGCTCTGAAGATATGGTGCCACTATCTATTCGGTGAAAAATGCCATGTCTATTCCGATCATAAAAGCCTAAAGTACTTAATGACTCAGAAGGATCTGAATCTGAGACAACGACGATGGTTGGAATTATTAAAAGACTACGAGCTTGTGATTGATTATCACCCGGGAAAGGCTAATGTCTTTGCCGATGCCCTAAGCCGAAAAACATTGTTTGCTCTACGTGCGATGAACACAGATATGGCTATGACTGATGATGGTGCGACTATAGCAGAATTGAAAGTGAAACCGTTATTTGTTCAGTAGATTTGCGAAGCTCAGAAGGTTGATGATAACTTGATTGCAAAAAGGAATCTCTGTGGTTCGAATGCTGACCCAGAATTTCAGATTGATGGTGAGGGATGTTTGCGGTTTAGAAACCGAATATGTGTACCAAAGGATGCTGAGTTGATTCAAATGATTTGTAATGAAGCTCATAATAGTAAATTATCTATTCACCTGGGTAGCACGAAAATGTATAATGATTTGAGACAGCATTACTAGTGGCACGGTATGAAACGAGGTATTTCAGATTTTGTGTCGAAATGTTTGATATGTCAGCAAGTAAAAGCCAAACATCAGGTGCCATCTAGATTACTCCAGCCGATTATGATACCCGAATGAAAATGGGATCGAGTCACGATGGATTTCGTATCTGGATTACCATTGACACCGAGCAAGAAAGATGTAATCTGGGTTATTGTTGATAGATTGACGAAGTTGGCTCACTTTATTCCTGTCCGTACAGATTACTCGCTCGAAAAGCTAGCTGAATTGTACATTTCTCAGATTGTACGATTACATGGAGTACCTATTTCTATTGTTTCGGATAGAGATCCGAGGTTTACATCGCGGTTTTGGAAGAAACTGCAAGATGCATTAGGTACTAAATTGCATTTTAGCACAGCTTTTCACCCTCAGACGGATGGTCAATCCGAGAGAATTATTCAAATACTTGAGGATATGTTGAGATGTTGTGTTCTCGAGTTTGAGGGTACGTGGTAACGATACTTACCTTTGATTGAATTTGCGTACGATAATAGCTTTCAATCGAGTATCAAAATGGCACCTTATGAAGCTTTGTATGGTCGAAAATGTCGTACACCTTTATATTGGATTGAGCTCAGTGAAAACAAGATATACGGAGGTGATTTGGTTAACGAATCCGAACAGAAAGTGAAAATGATCCGTGAAAGTTTGAAAGCAGCGTCAGATCGTCAGAAATCATATGTGGACTTAAAACGTAAAGATATAGAGTATCAGATTGGTGATCGAGTGTTTTTGAAAGTCTCGCTGTGGAAGAAAATACTCAGATTTGGTCACAAAGGCAAATTGAGTCCAAGATTTATTAAACCATATGAGGTTTTGGAGCGGGTTAGGCCGGTTGCGTATAGATTATTATTGCCACCCGAACTAGAAAAGATCCACAATGTTTGTAACATCCTGAAATTCAAAATTTTAGGTGTTGCATTATTTCTTGCATTAGGCTAGTTAAAAATAGTAATTGTGTATGATGAGGGGTCCTAAGAAGGCTCGGGGTTGAGTTGGGCCTTAGTAAAATTTTTGTGTTTAAGAACTTTAAGGAGAGAAGATAAGTGGCATCAAGGCTTATGGAAATAAGTGTGCATTTTGCTAGCACAAGTGAAGCTAGAAGAGGAGTGGTGTGGCGTTGCATGTATGGGCTTGAGGGGTGGAGTTCGAATCCCACCTAGTGCAAATTTTGGGATTTAATTTTTGTATTCTTTCCCTAAGTGTCGGCCATGATGGTAATTATGGTAAGGGGAGACTTTTTAATTATGGAAAGGTGGCTAAAGAAATATGGTATGGAGGTAAACAAGGAGAAGAGAAGGAAAGAACCAAAAAAAAATGGCAAGAGAAGGGAACATGTTGGCTTAATACGTGGGTGGTGTTTTGGAAAGTGTTTGTGGTCAATTTTTAATACTATTGGTAAGGTATACACGGTTTGGGAGGGGTTTTGGGATAGCCGAATTTTGCATTTGCCTTTCGGCAAATTTAGTGCTTGTAAGGCCTACTTTCTTTTAGCACTTTTGTGTTCTTTTTCTCCAATTTCTTTTCTCATTGCCGAAACACCAAAGCCACTAGTGAGTATCTTTTTCTTTGTTTTGCCGAAACCATTTAGCCTTGTGTCCAAATTATTTCTACTCATTTTTCCCTTTGAAAGCTGAAACAAGTTTAGCACTCTTGCCCATCTTCTTTTTTCTTTTGATTATTTCCTCAACTCTCTCTCTTTCTCTTAAAAACAATAGTTCCTTGAGGCCGAATATTCTTGCTTATTTCCCTCCATAGCTGAACTTTTGAATCTTTCATCTCTTCTCCATTATTTCTTTCTCGTTCATGTTGGCACTCACTTCTTGATCGAATCGGTAAGTAATACTCTTCTTTTTGAATTCTTTTCTTCATGCTGAATATGTGCCTTTGTCATGGGACAGTTTTCTTAACCGAAAACATCATTTCTTCTACTCTCTCTAAACGTGATCATCTTTTCTTTCGTAGTGTTCTAGTGAGTGGCCGAAAAGCATATTCTTGCTGAATCCTCTTTAGTCTTAAGTCAAGCGATCGAAGTCGGATCTATCATCATTTAGGTAAGTGGTTCATTTTTGGATTTTTCGTTATATCTCTACTTGGCTATGATGCAAATAGGACCGAAGTTTTGACTAAACGACTATTATAAGGATTTATCGTTCGTTCTTATTCAATCATTGATCTTTCAGAAATTGAGGTAAGCCGAATCTTATCCCTAAACGACTACTTTCTTTCATAGTAGTAGTTTTCTAACCAAGATCATTTCAATGGAGGCAAGTGGAACCGAGTTGAAAGGAAAAGCGACCGGAGAACTCAAAAGGAGTGGATTTGCGATTCCTACTCCTAAATTCAAGCGTAGAGCGGTATCGGCGGTTCGAGATTTTCCTCCGGGTTGTGGACCATCATCCGGTGAGAATAGACAGATCGTGGTTGTTCACGATACTGAGGGTAAGCGTTTCAATAGATCGCTCGGTTTAGTTTTGGATTAATAAAAATCTCGTTTGTTAGATTAACCGAGTGTTATGATGTCTTAGGTGCCGACGATCAAGACGGTTTAATACTTACCGTAATCAGGTGTGTAATCTTACACCGTAATTCTATAGATTATGATTCGGTAACATATTTGATAGTTGATTGTTATTATTATACGACTAAAGATCGTAAAATTGGCATTAAACGAGAAATTGGCATAAAGTACATTATTTTTATAGATTTGACAAAATCGACATTAAAGTTGTTAGAATTACGAAAATGTCCCTATGGTCTGATTTATCAAAATATCCCTATGGACCGATTTGCCAAAATGCCCCTATGGGCCGAATTACCGAAATGCCCCTATGGGCCGAATTGTTAAAATGCCTTAGTGGGCCGAATTATTACAAAATGCTATAATGGGTTGATTCATTAAAAATATTCTATAGATTAATGGTTGTATTTATATGTGGATATTATATGTTACTATGCATATTGCATCTTTATATATTGCATGGGATGGGAAACTTGAATCAAGAGAAGTTTAGACCGGTGGCATTGCCACAAATTCTGGTAATGGCTATGTGCCAATTTAAATATGGCTTTGTGCCATCGTGATTAAGGTCGTAAGGTCGATTATATTACAGTATATGATACTCTGGTGGCTTAGCCACAAAAATATTATAAATGGCAAATTGTCCTCAAATTGGAGAGATCAAGGGGTGGGTTGACTTGATCCCCATAGGAGAGATTGGTTGGTCGGGGAGAGATTGGATGGATGGGTTGGGTTGCATACTTTGCATTTATATATATATATATATCGTTTTTGTAATTGGGCTTGGCCCAAGATTATGTTATATGGGCTCGTGGCCCAAGATGTTATTATGGGCTTAGGCCCAAGTTGATGCTAAATGGGTTCAGCCCAAGTGGACAACGGTAAGGGGATTATACATTGAGTTCTAGTAACTCACCCCGCTTCCTTAACCCTTGCGGTAATGCTCGATGAAGTGGACTTGGGCCATGGATCACTCGGTGGAGGCCATACTTGAAATGGTTTTTATTGAACTTTAGATTTCTATTTCCGTTCACTTTAGTACTTTTACTATTTTGGGATTTATGTTGTAATAAGGCCTCTGGAATATTTTTATTTTGCTTTATGTTTTGACGTACTTATTATATTGATTGAATTGTTTTAAATGGGGATTTTTCTAAAAATTTAAATAAAGGTTTTCCAAAATAGATTAACAAATGGATTTCATAACAAACTTTTACAAATATTTTAACTTGGAAATTTTCTCTCAAATTATCAATAATATTTTCAAAAGTCATAGTTTATAAGATCTTTAGTTCAAATTATCGATTTATCAATCAACCTTCGAGATTAGTTGTATTTTATCAAATATTTCAAATCAAACTTGTTTTTCTTGATTATAACAAAATAATACCTATTTTAGTACGAATCAAAAGGATTTTACACGTTTTCTCATGTGACATGTCAGATCCGGTCATAGTGCATGGACCGGGTTTGGGGTGTTACATTTAATGGTATCAGAGCCCGGTTGCAAAACTCGGCTGTGGTTTGGGTTCAAAAGCGTTTTCCAAAGCTGTTTAAAATTTTAATTTATAGATGCATGTTCTAAAGGAAGTATGGCACCACGGGTATCCGGTACGAAGTCAAGTAAGTATATGTTATCATTTTATGATTATGATTATTGTGATATGACCGTAGAAATACTCTAGAACTTTTAGTTTTAGGAGCTGAAACTATAGAGATTGAGACTATAGGATGCATTTTGCGAAAATGACCTTACTTCCTATACTTCATAAAATATTGTTTAATAAACACTGAAATAGTATAACTGATTCATAAGACTCTTAATCAGATTAAATAGAATTACAAATATGAGCGCTAGAGGACGTGGACGCGGTGGACGTGGCCGTGGTAGAGGCCGTGGCGCTAGAGTTGTATCTGAAGCATTGGGACATATGCCAGAAATGGACGCACCTGCGTCACCTGTGACTGAAGCTGGGTCACATGATCATATGAGAGAGGACGATGCACTGTCTCAAGCAATGTTGCGAGTTTTGGAAAGGGTTGCTGGAGCAAGAACTGGGCCAGCAGCTCGTGGGTCGATATCGGAGCGACTCAGATCGAATGGAGCTGAGGTTTCTAGGGGTATCTCGGGTGTAGCCCCAAATGTAGCGGAGTACTGGCTTGAGGCGGTGGAGCGAATCATGGACGATTTGGATTGCACCACCGAGCAGAAACTGAAAAGAGTGGTGTCTTTGCTGAGAGATGAGGCGTATCAGTGGTGGCTCACTATCCGGGAAGGGACTCAGGCCGATCGTATTACATGGGAATTCTTTAAAACCACATTTCAAAGAAAATATGTCGGGGCTAGCTATGTTGATGCCCGAAGGAAGGAGTTCTTGAATCTGGTTCAAGGAGGTAAATCTGTGGCAGCATATGAGGCGGAATTTCTGCGTCTGAGTCGGTATGCCCGGGGAATAGTGCCGACTTATTATGAACGCTGTGTGTGTTTTGAGGACGGGTTGTGTGATGAGTTACGGGTACTGATAGCCCCACAGAAGGAGAGGAATTTTGTAACATCCAAAATTTTCGGGCTTATGCGTTTAATGTGTAGATATGATTAAAGTATTAATTTGAGAATTTGAGGTACAAATAGGGCTCAGGTTTGGGCTGAGGCCTTGATTAAGTATTCTCTTTAGACACTCTAGGGCTTAAAATAAAGTATTGGGCTTGTGGCCAGTGGCAAAATGGCGCCACTAAGAGGGAAGGGAGTTGACATTAATGGCAAAGGAGGAGGCCCAAGTTTTGGCCACTTGGAGCCCATGTTTTTGGGCCAAATTCGGCACTTATAAGGGGAATAAGGGGGGGACGGCAATAAGGCTAAATTATAGGAGTTTTATAGTTAATATGTGGATAATTAAAGCTGATAAAGGAGAGGGAAGAGTTGGAGATAATTAAGTCTGTTTTGGATGGGTGTTTTGATAGGGATAAGGGATAGGATGAGGATCTATTAGGAAGGCTAGTGTTGGCCAAAAATCAAACTCAGAAGAGGGGGGAAAATTGGTTGAGTATAGGCTAAGGGTGTGCCAAAAATGGGAGGGCCATCTCTGTTGTTTTCTTTCTTCATCTTTTCTTTTCCAAAAGCCGAAAATCACCACATCCCTCACCCTTTCTTCTTTCTTTGGAAATTTCCTTTTAGCCGAATCTCCTGATCCCCATTGTTATTCTTCTCCCATTCAATAAAAACTGAAACTACACTCTTGTTTGTTCTTGTAGCCGAAATCTCCCTCTTGTTCATCTTTTCCGGGATTTTCTTAAAAGCCAAAATCCCTATATCTCATCTCCTGTGATTGTCGAATTTTCGCTGTGGTATCTGCTTGTGCTAAATCTCGAAGGAAACTGAAGGTAAGTATCGATTCATAAGGGTTCAATCCTTTCCGGTTTTTTTTAAGAGACTCCAGCCGAATGGCTATAGGGAAACTGACCTTGAGTTTTTCTCTTATTTTTGGCATTTCGAGATTTGAAGAGGAGTCAATCGCATAGATCTCTAAGTCAGAGTTTAGTAACACACGAATCGTGATACTTTCGGGATTTCAAGGTAAGGAGATCGAGTAATTTTTTTAAAACGTGTAAATTCGGGTATTCATTAACCCTTGGCCGAATGTAGGGGAGCCCAAATCTTCGTGTTTTTTCTGGCTTTCGAGCAAGGTTTCAGACTAAGGGTTGTAGATCCAGATAGTAAGGATATTGACTAAGGGTGTAAAACTACGCGATATCAGGTGTGTAACACTTCCACACCATTTAGATTGCCTGTTTAAAAATTATGTTTATTAATATGAAATATTCTGTAAAATGCTGAAATCCTGGCATAACGGTTAAAACCCAAGGAGGGTAAAAGCGAATCACCAGGTTAGTGATCTCTGTCATTCCTAAGTGAATGTTCCTATTAAGATGACATATGTGATAAGTATGCCGATTTACGTGATTGCATGGGGTTGGGTTTGAAGAAAGGGAAGTGTTCTGTTGTAGCGGCTTTTGTCGTGACCTGTTGTAGCGGCTTTTGCCGTGACTGCATTGCGATGGCTTTTGCCATGACCATTGTAGTGGCTTTTTCCATGACTGTTGTAGTGGCTACGGCCATGATCTGACGATGAGCGGCATGACCGCCATCGATGGTGTGTAGCGGTGTGGGTTGATTGTAGAAATCCCTAATAGTGTGATTGGCGGTAAGGGTGGCGTGTAGCGGATGGAAACCTAGGATTGGGTTGGGTTTTGCATAATTTTTTCTATATTATACTCTGTTATTCTATTCTCGTGGGGCTAAGACCTAAATCTAATGGTGCATGAGGGTTGCACACCGAGTCTCGCGACTCAACCTATTATTTAACATTTTCGTGTAGCACCTAGTGCATCGGACCGGCCGAGTGGAGCGCAAGGTGGCCATGCGAGAGAATATTTGGATTCAAAGAAAGGACTTTTCATTATTTAGTTATTTTAATATTTTTTTCTTTATTGGAGGATTTTAAGTTTCAATGTAATAAGGCCATGGGCCACTAGACTCATATTTATTTTGGGTTTTATGTTGGGTTTTTATTATTAGACTTTTAAATTTCATGTTAAAATTAAGCTAGGGCATGCAACAACTTAGTTTTTTTTTCTAATTCATCAAGGTATCATTTGAACTTACATTTTATACAGAATATTAAATCACTAAGTCTTTCCGGTTAAAATGATTAAACCTGATACTTGTTTTCCAAAGTGTGACAATTTTATAAAATTCCTTAGTGACATACCAGATCCGATAGTAGTGTTTGGGCCGAGTTTGGGGTGTTACAAATTGGTATCAGAGCCCGGTTCAAAACTCGGCTTTGGGTTTTTGGGTCAAAACGTTTTCTAAAAATAGTTTTTCTTTAAAACATGTATATTTATAAATCATACAGGAGAGTTTTCTCAGCATGGCACCTGCGTCTCCGGCCCAAGTCCGCCAGGTAAGTATTCTGGACTCACTGTGTGTATATAAGTATGTGGGCTTGATGGGCTTTATGGGACGTAGACTATCTAGATTAGATCTTGATGGACTCTAGGCTTAGCTAAAAAAACTCCTTCAATCTCATAAGACTTAATTTCACTAAACAAACCCGTGAACGAGTCACAAGACTAGGGTGTGGCAACAGGCATGCGCATGTCTAGGATTGGATCCGAAAGAGCCTGGTACTTAAGCAGTTCCTAGTGACTCACCTCCTCTTCCCTGGAATCCTACTGTGCGTAGTAGGACTGTTCACCCTAGCCACGAGGATTTGTTGACGGCCAAAATCCATAACTAAAACCCGAAAAGGACCAAATGCCACCCTATTTTCACAAAATTGCTAAAATAACCTTATTTTGAAAACTACCAAGATACCCATGATTTGCAAATATACCCTCAGATTTACGGAAATACCCCGATTTACAAAGTCAACGGTTTTAAAAAAAACATACAACACACAACATCAATCAAAAACCACAAACACTTGAACGCCACTATTATTCTTTTGAAATCAAATTCTCTAAGATACCATTGTTTGAAAAAAAAATCCAAAATATCCCTGATTTGTAAAATTACCAAATTACCCTGATTCGTAAAACGGCCAAAATACCCAGATTTGTAAGATGACCAAAATACCTCTGGATTGCAAAAACTATCAAAATACCTTTGTTTCACGAAATCATCAAGGAACCCTATTTCAAAAAATTACGAAAATACCCCTGTAGGATAAATTACGAAAATACCCCTAAGAAGTGGAATGACGAAAATACCCTTAGGTGATGAAGGTAAGTTCATGGATGCTATTTGTATGTTGATGTGAAATGATTGAATGTATGTGTTTCCTAGAACTAGGAAACAAACTTAAGACTGAAACTTGTAGATGTAATTCTGAATTCGAAAGAACTACTCTTAAACTACTGTTCATAAGACTGTTCGTGGTTAATCAGTGGAAGAAACTTATTAATTCATAAAATTTCTAATCAGATAAATATCAATCGGAATAATGAGTACAAGTGGTCGAGGACGTCCGATGCGTGGTCATGGTAGGGGTAGGATGACCGTGTCAGAGCCAGTAGGGTCTAGCCACGGGTCAGGAGACGAGACGCCGGACCTACCGGCTGTAGAGGGAGAATTTTGGGATCAGGCGCCCGGAGATGATGCAGTATCTCAGGCGATGTTGCGGGTCCTCAAAAGAGTTGCTGGGGCAGGCACGGGTTCAAGAGCCCAGATATCTGTATCGGAACGACTCCGAGCCAACGGAGCAGAAATGTTTAGGGGTGTTTCTGGCGTAGCCCCTAACACAGCTGAGTATTGGTTAGAAGCGACTGAGCGCATAATGGATGACCTGGACTTCACGGTGGAGGAGAAGTTGAAAGGGGTCGTGTCTCTTCTTCGAGACGAGGCTTACCAGTGGTGGCTCACGGTAAAGGAGGGTACTACCGCAGACCGGATAGACTGGGATTTATTTAAGGAGTCATTTCAAGGAAAGTACGTTGGGGCCAGCTATGTGGATGCACAGAGGAAGGCATTTCTGAATTTGGTGCAGGGAAGTAAATCTGTGGCTGAATATGAGGCGGAGTTCCTACGGTTGAGCCGCTACGCTCGAGGAATGGTAGCAACTGAATATGAACGTTGTGTACGGTTCGAGGATGGACTGCGAAATGAGTTAAGGGTTTTGATAGCACCGCAGCGAAAGAGAGACTTTGCTGTTCTGGTGGAGAAGGTTAAGATAGCTGAGGAGCTGAAACAGACTGAAAGACAAGAAGAGGATAAGGATCGGGGTAAGAATAAGAGAAGTTTTGGGCCATCGGGATCATCAGGAAATTTTTAGAAAAGGCCTAGGTCCGATGGGCCAGCTCGTGCTCCAACGGGCCAGAATCGATCATGTCCTTCTTGTGGGAAGGCGCATTATGGGGAGTGCAGAAGGAAAATCGGTGGATGTTTTAGGTGTGGATCCACGGAGCACCAGATTAAGGATTGTCCACAGGTAGATCAGGTACAGCCAACGGGCTGAGGTTTTGATCAGACTAGGAGAGGTGGTCAACCGGTACCGAGGGGTTGTGGCGCAGCCAGAGGTGGAAATGGATTCGGTCGGGGTCGTGGAGCACCTGGTAGGGGTGCAGGTAATATAGATGCAAGGCAGCCGGTTCTAGTTTATATAGCTCGCCGACGAGAGGATGGTGACGCACCGGATGTTATAATCGGTATGTTTCTTATTTTTGATAAACCATTTCTTGCCTTGATTGATATTGGGTCAACCCACTCCTATGTTGCATGCTCGGTATCTGAGACCCTAAGTATAGACTCTGAAATAACTTCTAGGAAGATGGCTGTGGTTAGTCCTTTAGGACAATCTAGGGTAGTGGACAAACTATTTAAGGATGTACCTTTAGAAACTCAAGGGGTAGTGTTTCCGGCAGACTTAATGGAGTTACCGTTTGGAGAGTTTGATCTTTTCTTAGGAATGGATTGGTTGACGAAACATCATGCTAAGTTGGATTATGTGACTAAGCGCATGGTGTTGAATACCCCAGAAGGCGGGGAGGTGGTTGTATTAGGAGAAAGAAGGAATTACTTGTCCAACGTAGTGTCTTCATTAAAAGCTGTTAAGATGATTCAGAAGGGATGTAATGCATTTTTCGCCTTTATCAGTGCTTTGGATGATAAGGAGGTGACTGTCGATGAGGTTCGAACAGTCAAGGATTTCACAGATGTCTTTCCTGAAGAATTGCCAGGATTGCCCCCGGATCGCGAAGTGGAGTTTGGAATAGAGCTACTTCCGGGTACGGCTCCGGTGTCCATTGCTCCTTATCGAATGGCACCGAAGGAGTTGGTGGAACTCAAAGCTCAGATCCAGGAACTATTGGATCGTGGGTTTATTTGACCGAGTGTGTCTCCGTGGGGAGCGCCGGTCCTATTTGTGAAGAAGAAGGACGGATCCATGCGTATGTGCGTAGACTACCGACAGTTGAATAAGCTAACGATTAAGAACAAGTACCCACTGCCAAGAATCGACGACCTGTTCGATCAACTCAAATGAGCTTCGGTCTTTTCTAAGATTGACTTAAGGTCGGGTTATCATCAGTTGAAGGTAAAGGAAGGGGACATTCATAAGACAGCGTTTTGAACTTGCTACGGTCATTATGAGTTCTTGGTGATGCCGTTCGGGTTGACGAACACGCCAGCAGCATTTATGGATATGATGAACCGGGTGTTCCAACCATATCTTGATCAGTTCGTTGTGGTGTTCATCAACGACATCTTGGTTTATTCCAAGTCAGAAGAGGAACATAATGAACATCTTCGTGTGGTGTTGCGAACTTTGAGGGAGAAGCAGTTGTTCGCAAAGTTTAGTAAGTGTGAGTTCTGGCTAAGGGAAGTAACTTTCTTAGGGCATGTGGTTTCTGCAGAGGGAATTAGGGTGGACCCTCGGAAGAAAGAAGCCGTATTGGATTGGAAATCGTCGAAGTCTGTGGCAGAAGTTTGAAGCTTCTTAGGATTGGCCGGGTATTACAGAAGGTTTGTTGAAGGGTTCTCATTGATAGCGGCACCTTTAACGAAGTTGTTAAGGAAGGGAGCACCGTTTGTTTGGACCGACAAACAGCAGGAGAGCTTTGAGAAGCTGAAGAGAATTTTGACGGAAGTGCCAGTGTTAATCCAGCCAGAGGCGAGAAAAGAATTTACCGTCTACTGTGATGCGTCACACACAGGTTTAGGTTGTGTGTTGATGCAAGATGGAAAGGTGGTTGCATATGCGTCCCGACAGTTAAGACCACACGAGTTGAACTACCCTACGCATGATTTGGAATTGGCGGCGGTAGTGTTTGCTCTGAAGATATGGAGGCACTACCTGTATGGGGAGAAGTCGGTTATTTACACTGACCATAAGAGCACAAGTATCTCCTTACCTGAAGGAGTTGAATGAGGCAACGTGGGTGGATTGAACTTTTGAAGGACTATGATTGCTCAATGGAATATCATCCGGGTAAGGCTAACGTGGTGGCGGATGCGCTGAGTAGGAATGCGATAGCATATTTGGGGGCGATGTTCGCTCATCTTAGTCTGTATGAGGATGGAAGTCTGGTAGCTGAACTCCAAGTGAAACCAACATGGACAAATCAGATTAAGGAGAAGCAGCTGTTGGACGATGTTTTGAGGGCTCGACTCCAGCAAGTGCAGAATGGTGAAGTAGAGGACTATAGTTTGAATGGTGAAGGAGTTCTGTGTTTTCGGAAAAGAGTTTGTATGCCAAAGGATGTGGAGTTAAGGCGGATGATTCTTCGGAGGCGCGCATAGTAGCCCTTACGCTATGCATCCCGGAGGGTTAAGATGTATCGGGATTTGCGAGCAGTCGTGGCAGTGCAGGCGAGAGATAACAAAATTTGTGGGAAAATGTTTGACGTGTCAACAGGTGAAAGCGGAACACCAGTTGCCTAGGGTTGTTGCAACCGGTGAAGATTCTGCAGTGGAAATGGGAGAGGATCACGATGGATTTTGTTAGTGGGTTACCCCTTACGCCCACTAAGAAGGATTCAATTTGGGTGATTGTGGATCGACTCACGAAGTCTGCTCACTTCATACCGGTTCGTGTTGACTATTCTCTGCAAAAGTTAGCTAAGTTGTACGTGGCTGAGGTCGTGAGACTACATGGGGTACCGGTGTCAATCATATCAGATAGGGACCCTAGATTCACGTCACGTTTCTGGAAGGCTCTTCATCAAGCAATGGGAACAAGTTTAGACTTTAGTACCGCTTTTCACCCACAGACCGATAATTAGTCTGAGAGGGTAATTCAGGTCTTGGAAGATATGCTAAGGGGTTGCATCATCGATTTTAGGGGTAGTTGGGAGGAATATCTACCTTTGGCAGAATTCGCATATAATAACAGTTATCAAGCTAGTATTCAGATGGCGCCCTATGAAGCGTTATATGGAAGGAGATGTCGAACCCCAATTTGTTGGACAGAGTTGGGTGAACGGCAGGTGTTGGGTCCAGAACTAGTTTTGGAAACGGAGGAGAAAGTTAAGTTGATACGGGCTCGGTTGAAGGAAGTGTCTGATCGGCAAAAGTCTTATGCGGATCTAAAGCAGAAGGAGATGGAATTTGCAGTAGGAGATCAAGTCTTTTTGAAGGTATCTCCATGGAAGAAGGTAATGAGGTTTGGTCGGAAGGGTAAGCTAAGTCCCCGGTTTATTGGACCTTATCAGGTATTAGAATGTGTGGGACCAGTGGCATATCGACTGGAGTTGCCTTTAGAGTTGGAGCAGATACATGACGTGTTTCATGTCTCGATGCTAATACGTTATCGTTCTGATCCATCGCACATTGTGCCGGTGGAAGAGATTGAAGTAAGGCCAGATTTGTCTTTTGAGGAGGAGCCAGCGCAAATCTTGGAGCGAGACGTAAAAGTGTTGAGAAGGAAGTCCGTCCCTTTGGTCAAGGTTTTGTGGTGGAACCATGGTGCTAAGGAAGTGACTTGGGAGCCAGAGGATGTTATGCGACAGCAGTATCCCCATCTCTTCTGATCAGGTAAATTTTGAGGCCGAAATTTATTTTAAGGGGGGTAGAACTGTAACATCCTAAATTTTTGGGCTTATGCGTTTAATGTGTAGATATGATTAAAGTATTAATTTGAGAATTTGAGGTGCAAATAGGGCTCAAGTTTGGGCTGAGGCCTTGATTAAGTATTCTGTTTAGACACTCTATGGCTTAAAATAAAGTATTGGGCTTGTGGCCAGTGGCAAAATGGCGCCACTAAGAGGGAAGGGAGTTGGCGTTAATGGCAAAGGAGGAGGCCCAAGTTTTGGCCACTTGGAGCCCATGTTTTTAGGCCAAATTTGGCACTTATAAGGGGACTAAGGGGGGGACGGCAACAAGGCTAAATTATAGGAGTTTTATTGTTAATATGTGGATAATTAAAGCTGATAAAGGAGGGGGAAGAGTTGGAGATAATTAAGCCTCTTTTGGATGGGTGTTTTGATAGGGATAAGGGATAGGATGAGGATCTATCAGGAAGGCTAGTGTTGGCCGAAAATCAAACTCAGGAGAGGGGGGAAAATTGGTTGAGTATAGGCTAAGGGTATGCCGAAAATGGGAGGGCCATCTCTGTTGTTTTCTTTCTTCATCTTTTCTTTTCCAAAAGCCGAAAATCACCACCTCCCTCACCCTTTCTTCTTTCTTTGGAAATTTCCTTTTAGCCGAATCTCCTGGTCCCCATTGTTATTCTTCTCCCATTCAATAAAAACCGAAACTACACTCTTGTTTGTTTTTGTAGCCAAAATCTCCCTCTTGTTCATCTTTTCTGGGAGTTTCTTAAAAGCTGAAATCCCTATATCTCATCTCCTGTGATTGCCGAATTTTTTCTGTGGTATCTGCTTGTGCTAAATCTTGAAGGAAACTGAAGGTAAATATCTATTCATAAGGCTTCAATCCTTTCCGGTTTTTTTTTAAGAGACTCCAGCCGAATGGCTATAGGGAAACTGACCTTGAGTTTTTCTCTTATTTTCGGCATTTCGAGATTTGAAGAGGAGTCAATCGCATAGATCTCTAAGTTAGAGTTTAGTAACACACGAATCGTGTTACTTTCGGGATTTCAAGGTAAGGAGATCGAGTAATTTTTTTAAAACGTGTAAATTCGGGTATTCATTAACCCTTGGCCGAATGTAGGGGAGCCCAAATCTTCGTGTTTTTTCCGGCTTTTGAGCAAGGTTTCATACTAAGGGTTGTAGATCCAGATAGTAAGGATATTGACTAAGGGTGTAAAACTACGCGATATCAGGTGTGTAACACTTCCACACCATTTAGATTGCCTATTTAAAAATTGTGTTTATTAATCTAAAATATTCTGTAAAATGCCGAAATCCCGGCATAACGGTTAAAACCCAAGGAGGGTAAAAGTGAATCACCAGGTTAGTGATCTCTGTCATTCCTAAGTGAATGTTCCTATTAAGATGACATATGTGATAAGTATGCCGATTTCTGTGATTGCATGGGGTTGGGTTTGAAGAAAGGGGAAGTGTTCTGTTGTAGCGGGTTTTGTCGTGACCTGTTGTAGCGGCTTTTGCCGTGACCTGTTGCAGTGGCTTTTGCCATGACCTGTTGTAGTGGCTTTTTCCATGACCTGTTGTAGTGGCTACGACCATGATCTGACGATGAGCAGCATGACTGCCATCGATGGTGTGTAGCGGTGTGGGTTGATTGTAGAAATCCCTAATAGTGTGATTGGCAGGTAAGGGTGGCGTGTAGCGGATGGAAACCTAGGATTGGGTTGGGTTTTGCATAATTTTTTTCTATATTATACTCTGTTATTCTATTCTGTGGGGCTAAGACCTAAATCTAATGGTGCATGAGGGTTGCACACTGAGTCTCGCGACTCAACCTATTATTTAACATTTTCAGGTAGCACCTAGTGCATCGGACCGGGCTGGAGTGGAGCGCAAGGTGGCCATGCGAGAGAATATTTGGATTCAGCAAAGGACTTTTCATTATTTAGTCATTTTAATATTTTTTTCTTTATTGGAGGATTTTAAGTTTCAATGTAATAAGGCCATGGGCCACTAGACTCATATTTATTTTGGGTTTTATGTTGGGTTTTTATTATTAGACTTTTAAATTTCATGTTAAAATTAAGTTAAGGCATGTAACAACTTAGTTTTTTTTTTCTAATTCATCAAGGTATCATTTGAACTTACATTTTATATAGAATATTAAATCACTAAGTCTTTCCGGTTAAAATGATTAAACCTGATACTTATTTTCTAAAGTGTGACAATTTTATAAAATTCCTTAGTGACATACCAGATCCGGTAGTAGTGTTTGGGCCGGGTTTGGGGTGTTACAAATTTTGCCACACTGGTGGAGAAAGCCAAGATAGCTGAGGAGGTTAAACACTCAGAGAGGCAAAACCGAGACAAGGATAGGGGCAGGAACAAGAGAGACTCTAGGTACTCAGGTCCTGCTAGAGGTTTTCAGAAAAGGGCCAGAAATGAGGGACAAGTTCGAGCGGGTGCTCCAACTGCTACTAATCAGTTACAGCCTTGTACGGATTGTGGGAGACTTCACTTGGGTGAATGTTGGAAGAGAACCGGTGGTTGTTTCAGATGTGGTTCCAAGGATCATCGGTTTAAGGATTATCCTCGACAGCCTGCTCATACTCGGGGTGTTCGTAACGATTTTGCGCAGCCAGCTAGAGGTGCTCAACAGTTGCCGAGAGGCCGTGGGCCAGGTCGAGGTGGTAATGGCGTAGGATGAGGTCATGGTACACCGGGTAGAGGTACCGATAATAGGGATAACGCGGAGGCGAGACAGCCAGAGTTGGTCTATACGATCAGACGTCGAGAGGATGCCGATGCACCTGATGTCATAACTGGTACGCTTTTCATAGCTGACGTACCTGTTACTACTTTGATAGATGTTGGATCCACCCATTCGTATGTGGCTTGTGCTGTGTCTGGAACCTTGAACATTAGATCTGAGATTACTGCTAGAGAAACAACTGTGATTAGCCCTTTAGGACAGTCGGTGGTAGTAAATAAGTTATTTAGGATGTGCCCTTAGAAGTTCGGGGGAAATATTTATGGCGGATTTGATGGAACTGCCATTCGGCGAGTTCGATCTTATTTTGGGCATGGACAGGTTGGTTAAACACCGTGCGAACTTAGATTGTGCTGCAAAACAGATGGTGCTAAGAACTTCGGAGGATAAGGAAGTGATGATGATAGGTGAAAGAAGAAACTATCTGTCTAATGTGGTATCTGCTTTAAAGGTAGAAAAGTTGGTGCGAAAGGGGTGTGGAGCGTTCTTAGCCTTTATCAGTGATTTGGATGCCAAAGGGTTGACAATAGAAAGTGTCAGAACGGTGAAAGAGTTTTTGGACGTCTTTCCCGATGAGCTTCCAGGATTGCCTTCGGATCGAGAGGTAGAGTTTGGCATTGAGCTGTTGCCAGGAACGACTCCGGTGTCCATTGCTCCTTATAGAATGGCGCCGAAGGAGTTAGCGGAGCTTAAAGCTCAAATTCAGGAGTTGTTGGATCGTGGATTTATTCGACCGAGTGTGTCACCGTGGGGAGCGCCGGTCTTGTTCGTCAAGAAAAAGGATGGATCAATGTATATGTGCATCGATTACAGACAGCTAAATAAGTTGACGATCAAGAACAGGTATCCGTTGCCAAGGATCGATGACCTATTCGATCAATTGCAAGGAGCTTCAGTTTTCTGAAAGATAGGTTTGAGATCGGGTTATCACCAGCTTAAGGTCAAGGAGGCGGATATTATTAAGACTGTGTTTTGAACTCGTTATGGGCATTACGAGTTCTTGGTGATGCCGTTCGGGTTGACAAATGCACCAGCTGCATTTATAGACATGATGAACCGGGTCTTCCAACCCTATCTAGACCAGTTTGTGGTGGTGTTCATAGATGACATCTTGGTGTACTCAAAGACTGAAGAAGAGCATGATTCGCATCTACGGATTGTATTGCAGATTTTGAGAGAGAAGCAGCTGTATGCCAAATTTAGTAAGTGTGAATTTTTGCTGAAGGAAGTGACTTTTTTGGGGCATGTTGTATCTGCCGAGGGAATTAGAGTGGATCCCTGGAAAGTTGAGGCTATTTTGGATTGGAAACCACCGAAGTCAGTGGCAGAAATTTGGAGTTTTCTAGGCTTGGCAGGGTATTACAGGTGATTCATTGAGGGGTTTTTGTTGATTGCTGCGCCCCTAACTAAGCTGTTGCGTAAGGGAGTACCGTTTGTGTGGTCAGATAAGCAACAAGAGAGCTTTAAGAAATTGAAGAAGATACTGACAAAAGCGCCAGTATTGATTCAACCTGAGGCTGGTAAGGAGTTTAATGTTTATTGTGATGAGTCACAAACGGGCTTGGGATGTGTGTTGATGCAAGGGGGAAAGGTGGTGGCTTATGCATCTCGTCAATTAAGACCGCATGAGGTGAACTATCCCACTCATGATTTGGAGTTAGCTGCAGTGGTGTTTGCTTTGAAGATTTGAAGACACTATCTGTACGGTGAGAAGTAGATTATCTATACAGATCATAAGAGTCTGAAGTACCTTCTTACCCAGAAGGAGTTGAACTTAAGACAACGGAGGTGGATTGAACTATTGAAGGATTATGACCTCTCAATCGAGTATCAGCCCAGAAAGGCTAACATAGTGGCATATGCATTGAGTCGTAAGATGATATCAGACTTGAGAGCGATGTTCGCTCATCTCAGCCTGTATGAAGATGGTAGTCTGCTAGCCGAACTTCAGGTGAAGCCTGCATGGGTAAGCAAGATTAAGGAAAAGCAATTAATAGATGAAAGTTTGGGTTCTCGGCTTCAGCAGATGGAAGGTGGTGAGATAGGGGATTTTGGATTGAATAGTGATGGAGTATTGTGTTTCCGTGGAAGAGTTTGTATGCCTAAGGATTCGAATTTAAGACAGATGATTCTGCGTGAGGCGCATAGTAGCCCATATGCTATGCACCCCGGGGGAAATAAGATGTATCGAGACCTTCGTGAAAAGTATTGGTGGCCAGGGTTGAAACGGGAGGTTACTGATTTTGTGAGCAAGTGCTTGACATGTCAGCAGGTGAAGGCGGAGCATCAACTGCCGTTGGGGTTGCTGCAACCGGTGAAAATTCCATTATGGAAATGGGAAAGAATAACGATGGACTTTGTTAGTGGGTTACCCTTAACGCCTACTAAGAAAGACTTCGTTTGGGTAATAGTGGATCGGTTGACGAAGACTGCTCATTTCCTACCTTTTCGTACGGATTATTCATTGCAGAAGTTGGCCAAGTTGTATGTAGCAAAGATCGTGAGGTTACATGGGGTACCAGTATCTATTATATCAGACAGGGACCCTAGGTTTACATCACGGTTTTGGAAGGCTTTACATGAAGCTTTGGGTACAAGGTTAAATTTCAGCACGGCGTTTCATCTGCAGACAGATGGTCAGTCGGAGAGGGTTATCCAGATTCTGGAAGACATGTTAAGGGGCTGTGTGATCGACTTCAGGGGTAGTTGGGAAGATTTTCTACCTTTGGCAGAGTTTGCATACAACAACAGCTATCAATCCAGCATCCAGATGGCACCCTACGAGGCGTTGTATGGTCGTAGGTGTCGTACTCCTACTTGTTGGACTGAGCTGGGGGAGCAACAGTTACTGGGTCCTGAGTTGATCTCAGAGACGGAGGAAAAAGTAAAGGTAATTTGGGCACGGTTAAAGGAAGCTTCGGATAGACAGAAATCGTACGCGGATCCGAAGCGTAAGGATATAGATTTTGCGGTGGGAGATCAGGTTTTTCTGAAGGTCTCACCTTGGAAAAAGATCTTTAGATTTGGACAGAAAGGCAAGTTGAGCCCTAGGTTCATCGGACCATATCGGACCAGTGGCTTATCAACTTGGGTTACCTCCGGAGTTAAGTCAGATACATAGTGTATTCCATGTCTCTATGTTAAGGCGTTATCGTTCGGATCCATCTTATGTTGTACCGGTGGAGGAAGTTGAATTAAGACCTGACTTGTCTTTTGAAGAGGAGCCAGTACAGATTTTAGATCGGGACGTTAAGGTACTGAGAAGGAAGTCGGTACCGTTAGTCAAAGTATTATGGCGTAATCACGGATCAGAGGAAGCTACATGGGAACCAGAGGACGCAATTCGGCAACAATATCCTCATCTCTTTTAATCAAGTAAATTTCGAGGCCGAAATTTCTTTAAGGGGGTAGAATTGTAACATCTTGAAATTCAGAATTTTAGGTGTTGCATTATTTCTTGCGTTAGGCTAGTTAAAAATAGTAATTGTGTATGATTAGGGGTCCTAAGAAGGCTCGGGGTTGAGTTGGGCCTTAGTAAAATTTTTGTGTTTATGCACTTTAAGGAGAGAAGATAAGTGGCATCAAGGCTTATGGAAATAAGTGTGCATTTTGCTAGCACAAGTGAAGCTAGAAGAGGAGTGGTGTGGCGTTGCATGTATGGGCTTGAGGGGTGGAGTTCAAATCCCAACTAGTGTAAATTTTGCGATTTAATTTTTGTATTCCTTCCCTAAGTGTCGGCCATGATGGTAATTATGGTAAGGGGAGACTTTTTAATTATGGAAAGGTGGCTAAAGAAATATGGTATGGAGGTAAACAAGGAGAAGTGAAGGAAAGAACCAAAAGAAAATGGCAAGAGAAGGGAACATGTTGGCTTAATACGTGGGTGGTGTTTTGGAAAGTGTTTGTGGTCAATTTTTGATACTATTGGTAAGGTATACGCGGTTTGGGAGGGGTTTTGGGATAGCCGAATTTTGCATTTGCCTTTTGGCAAATTTAGTGCTTGTAAGGCCTACTTTCTTTTAGCACTTTTGTGTTCTTTTTCTCCAATTTCTTTTCTTATTGCCGAAACACCAAAGCCACTAGTGAGTATCTTTTTCTTTGTTTTGCCGAAACCATTTAGCCTTGTGTCCAAATTATTTCTACTCATTTTTCCCTTTGAAAGCCAAAACAAGTTTAGCACTCTTGCCCATCTTCTCTTTTCTTTTGATTATTTCCTCAACTCTCTCTCTTTCTCTTAAAAACAATAGTTCCTTGAGGCCGAATATTCTTGCTTATTTTCCTCCATAGCCGAACTTTTGAATCTTTCATCTCTTCTCCATTATTTCTTTCTCGTTCATGTTGGCATTCACTTCTTGACCGAATCGGTAAGTAATACTCTTCTTTTTGAATTCTTTTCTTCATGCCGAATATGTACCTTTGTCATGGGACAGTTTTCTTAACCGAAAACATCATTTCTTCTACTCTCTCTAAACTTGATCATCTTTTCTTTCGTAGTGTTCTAGTGAGTGGCCGAAAAGCACATTCTTGTCGATTCCTCTTTAGTCTTAAGACAAGCGATCAAAGTCGGATCTATCATCATTTAGGTAAGGGGTTCATTTTTGGATTTTTCGTTATATCTCTACTTGGCTATGATGCAAATTGGACCGAAGTTTTGACTAAACGGCTATTATAGGGATTTATCGTTCGTTCTTATTCAATCGTTGATCTTTCGAAAATAGAGGTAAGCCGAATCTTATCCCTAAATGACTACTTTCTTTCATAGTAGTAGTTTTCTAACCAAGATCTTTTCAATGGAGGCAAGTGGAACCGAGTTGAAAGGAAAAGCGACCGGAGAACTCAAAAGGAGTGGATTTGAGATTCCTACTCCTAAATTCAAGTGTAGAGCGATATCGGCGATTCGAGATTTTCCACCGGGTTGTGGACCATCATCCAGTGAGAATAGACAGATCGTGGTTGTTCACGATACCGAGGGTAAGCGTTTCAATAGATCGCTCGGTTTAGTTTTGGATTAATAAAAATCTCGTTCGTTAGATTAACCGAGTGTTATGATGTCTTAGGTGCTGATGATCAAGACGGTTTAATACTTACCGTAATCAGGTGTGTAATCTCACACCGTAATTCTTTAGATTATGATTCAGTAACATATTTGATAGTTGATTGTTATTATTATACGACTAAAGATCATAAAATTGGCATTAAACAAGAAATTGGCATAAAGTACATTATTTTTATAGATTTGACAAAATCGGCATTAAAGTTGTTAGAATTACGAAAATGTCCCTATGGTCCGATTTACCGAAATGTCCCTATGGACCGATTTAGTGAAATGTCCCTATGGACCGATTTACCGAAATGCCCCTATGGGCTGAATTACCGAAATGCCCCTATGGGCCGAATTGTTAAAATGCCTTAGTGGGCCGAATTATTACAAAATGCTATAATGGGTTGATTCATTAAAAATATTCTATAGATTAATGGTTGTATTTATATGTGGATATTATATGTTACTATGCATATTGCATCTTTATATATTGCATGGGATGGGAAACTTGAATGAAGAGAAGTGTAGACCGGTGGCATTGCCACAAATTCTGATAATGGCTATGTGCCAATTTAAATATGGCTTTGTGCCATCGTGATTAAGGTCAGGTGTCGATTATATTCTCAGATATGATACTCTGGTGGCTTAGCCACAAAAATATTATAAATGGCAGCTTGTTTGCAAATTGGAGAGATCAAGAGGTGGGTTGACTTGATCCCCACAGAGAGATTGGTTGGTCGGGGAGAGATTGGATGGATGGGTTGGGTTGCATACTTTGCATTTATATATATATATATATTGTTTTGTAATTGGGCTTCGACCCAAGATTATGTTATATGGGCTCAGGCCCAAGATGTTATTATGGGCTTAGGCCCAAGTTGATGCTAAATGGGTTCGAGCCCAGTGGACAATCGGTAAGGGGATTATACACACCGAGTTCTAGTAACTCACCCCGTTTCCTTAACCCTTGCGTAATGCTCATGAAGTGGACTTGGGCCATGGATGACTCGGTGGAGGCCATACTTCAGAAATGGTTTTTATTGAACTTTAGATTTCTATTTCCGTTCACTTTAGTACTTTTACTATTTTGGGTTTTTATGTTGTAATAAGGCCTCTGGAATATTTTTATTTTGCTTTATGTTTTGACGTATTTATTATATTGCTTGAATTGTTTTAAATGGGGATTTTTCTAAAAATTTAAATAAAGGTTTTCCAAAATATATTAACAAATGGATTTCATAACAAACTTTTACAAATATTTTAACTTGGAAATTTTCTCTCAAATTATCAATAATATTTTCAAAAGTCATAGTTTATAAGATCTTTAGTTCAAATTATCGATTTATCAATCAACCTTCGAGATTAGTTGTATTTTATCAAATATTTCAAATCAAACTTGTTTTTCTTGATTATAACAAAATAATACCTATTTTAGTACGAATCAAAAGGATTTTACACGTTTTCTCATGTGACATGTTAGATCCGGTCATAGCGCATGGGCCGGGTTTGGGGTGTTACAATGTTTTTCATGTGTCGATGCTCCAACGGTATAGATCTGACCCTTCTCATGTGATTAGTCCATTAGAGGTTAATATACAGTCGGATTTAACTTATGAGGAAGAACCGATCCGTATTCTGGCTCGTGAATTGAAAGAGTTGCGAAACAAGAAAATATCATTGGTAAAAGTGCTTTGGCTTAAGCACGGAATCGAGGAAGAAACTTGGGATCTTGAGAATTCAATGAAAGAACGTTATCCAAACCTATTCACTGGTAAGATTTTCGGGGACGAAAATCTCTAAGGGGGAAGAGTTGTAACAGTCTGATTTTGACCCTAATCGGAACGGTGGTTTTGGGACCATGAATTCGAGTCAGAAAAATTTTTAAATATTAGTTTCTGTGTTCTGAATGTGTGAATTTGTTGGTGTGAAAATTTCGTTATAAAATTTGATTGTTTTGATGCTTAATTGCATAAAAAGAAAATTTGGTGGATAAAGGTGTAAGTACCTAATTGATGATGGTTTTATAAATTGAAGAGTTGATAAGGTAATTTGGCCATTAATTAACATAAGTGGCCGGCCAAAATGCATGTAATAGTAACATGAATTGTTTATTATATTTTTATGATGTTTTGTTATAATTTTAATATATGTTAATGTATTATAATTGAATAAAAAATGAAAGAGAAAGTGTTCATCTTTCTCAAGTGACTCTTCCTAAGAGAGAAAAAGAGAGAAAAGAAGCTTGGAAACATTCGGCCCTTGCAAGCTCAAATAGGTAAGTGATATGAGTCCGGTTTTTGATAATTTTTACGTTTTTGAGATCGTTGCTTTGAATACTAGCTAGCCCAAGTTATAATTTTTGAATTTGATGATGTATTCATGAAATGCCATTGTTGATAGCTTGATGAAATTTGTGTTTAGTGACGGAAAATAAATATAGGTTGTTAGATTGTTAAGTTTAATTAAGGCATTTTTAGTAGAAATGCCTAAATAGGATTAAATTGTGAAATTTATAAATTGAGGGGTCAAAATGTGAAATAAATTAAATGTATGAGCTTGTAATAGGACTATGAATATTCGGCCCTAAAGAAGTATGGTCAAATTTTGTGTAATTTGTGTTTTGTGCAAAAAGGACTAAATTGTTAAAAGAGTAAAATATCATGGGCAAAATGGTAATTATCCCATTTATGTGTAATTGGACTAAATTCAATGGAATTATATTTGATTTAGCCAAATTTGAAATTTATTAGATCAAGAACAAAAAGGATCGGGATTGGATCGGGGGAAGGCAAAGTTAAGCGAATAGTCGGAAAACATAGTCCGTCGATATCCGAGGTAAGTTTTAAGCAATTGAGTTGAGTTGAATTTATCTATAATGATGCACATGTATTTAATAGAGGTAAATATGTACAATGTTGATATTGCCGAATGTGATATTGGTTGGGAGATGAATATAGTCGAATGTGATGTATACATATATGTTAATGATATAGCCATGTGTGATATTGATTTGGGAGATGAATATAGTCAAATGTGATGTATACTTATATGTCAATGATATAGCCGAATGTGATGTTGATATGGAAATGAAATGAGCTAATATGTCTATATGTATATATATATATGTAATTGAGGTTCAAGTTTTATATATGTATTTATTTAAACGAATAACAAGTTCAAGTAATGCACTAAGTGTGCGAATTTAAATACCGAGCACTAAGTGTGTGAAATCGGTCACTTAGCACTAAGTGAGCGAAATGTTAAATGTGACGACACTAAGTGTGCGATACGTTGTGAGAATTTGGCACTAATTGTGCGAGATGTTAATGTGATGGCACTAAGTGTGCGATACGTTACAGGGTTTGGCACTGAGTGTGCGGATATATTGATCCTTCAAGGATGTCGGTTATTGAAAGTGTTAAGCAAAATAAAATGATTTGGTATGTGATGATAGATAATATAAGGATAGTAAAGTAAGTATTGGCGGTTGAAATGAAATTATGTATTTTGCATATCAATATGTGATTAATGAGGGTTTGAATTGTAAGTAGAAATTCAGTAAATGATAGATGCATATGAAATTAAGAAAAATGTATATGTATTTGTTTTGAGATGAGAAAGTGATATATAAATCGATATGAAATCTATTTTTGAATATGTGTATGTTCGGACTTAAGGTTGAAATGTAAAAATTCACTATTATAATGGTATAATGTATTGTAGTTTTGTAATTGCTTATAACTTACTAAGCTGTTAAAGCTTACTTGGTTCTTGGTTACTCTTGTGTTTTAGATTTCCTTTGGGTGATCGTTACGTGCTCGGGGATCGTCGTTAAAGCTCGTCACACTATCATCAATATTTTGGTACCTTTTTTGAGGATAAACTTAAAGTTTATGGCATGTATAGGCTATGTTACTTTTTGAGTTCATTTCAAATGGTGTGTGTATATATATTTATATGCCATGTGAAAATGGCTAAATTGTGGTATTTTGGTCTTATGTGAATTCGGCCATGGTGTTAACTTACTATGAAAGTACAAATCTTGTTATGTTTATACTTGGTGTTTGAATATGTGGCTTGATTGATCATTGAGTTGAAACATAGTTGTGTAATTACGACCATGGTGTTTGTATGATGTGGTAAATAATTTTCATGATAGGTATGAATAGCGTTAAAGGTTATATATTTTGGTTGTGCAAAATTGCTCATGATACACATATGTGTGTGTAATGAGCTTGGTTTTATATGTTTTAGGTTATTTGTAAGATATATATATGGTTTTGATAATGAAACACCCCAAACCCGGCCCACGAGCCCAGACCGGATCTGGTATGTTCCCCGAGTAAAACGTTTCAAAATCATGTTTAGTACTTTGGAAAATTTGGGGTGGTTTTATAAAAAACCGAGTTGTTTTGGAATTAATCTTTAATTCGTAAATCGTTTGTGTTTACATGTCTAAACATTTAAAATTTATTTTTAAGAAAAGTTGCTTAAACTTTAAGTGGATAAAATTCGTATTATACTAAATAATTAAAATGCATGCATAAACAATTTCATACTAGTGGCCTTATTACATCAACGGTAAAACCCGAAATGAAATTCAAACTTAAAGTTCAAAATAAAATAAAGTAGAATAAAAGCTGAGCTGAGCATGGCCACCATTATGCTCCTGCCGACCCGGTCCATCACTGAGTGTCACCTGAAAAGATATCCCACAACGGGGTGAGTCAAACAGACTCAGTGTGTACAGCCAACACTAAATCCCAACGATTTAGGCATAACAGTTCATACATATACAAATAGCAATTAAATATAATGATGCAATCCCGAACCCAAACCTAGATAACCATCCGCTACACATCACCCGTACCAACCATCACACCGTGGGGATTACTAAATCGACCCACCCATCCGCTACACATCATCGGCGATCATCGCAGACGACGTGCTCATCGCCTCTTATATATTGTGGCATAGCCACCGGATAATATATTTTGTGACATAAGTCACCACATTCAAATTATGTGACCGTCACCACATTCGATATTGTGGTATAAACCACCAGATCACTTCCCCTTTCCATATAACCCATATGCCCCATGTCATACAAATCATGCAATTATCATGGCTTAGGCCTTATTTCACATTCTTATCAATGTTCACATACATGCCATATTCCACATGTTCATAACATTTATTAACATGATGTTAAGATTACGCACTGAGTACTTTGTACTATTGCATGGTACCTTAGCCCACTTTTCATATTATTATTAACACATATATTAAAATAATATCAGAAATCAATCAAGATTCAAAGTGGGATACACACTGCTTTACTTAACGAGTTCACCGAAATCCCAAAATCCCGATCTAATACTCTAGATCCTCGGTTCCTACATTCGGCCATCCTTAAGCATGTTAGCAACAAGCCATTCGGCTAGATAATCAAATCCCAAGGATTATTGCAACCAAAATCCTTACCTTGCTGCCGATTTGATTACTAATCAAATCCCAAACTCGTGATATTCCCTCTTGCAATCGGCTAGACACCAATTCCCTTAACTAGTTAGTTTTCGGCTTTTGAATAAATAAGAAATGGATCTAAGTCACTAAATAGGGCCTTGGCCGAATATCACATACACTTACCTTGTGGATCTAAATCCCGATGTATCACTTGTCCTTGGTCTCTGCGAAATCCCTACAAGCACTATGTCGATCCAATTCCAACATTTGAATACATAGCCTTCTACCTAATCTTTCACCTTACTTACCTTAGATCCAAATCCCAATGATCTCCTAGAAGTCGGCTACTATGGAAATCCCGAAAGATCTTTCCATGTTTCGCCAAGAACTAAAATAGATTAATCCTTAAGTTTCGGCTAAAAGAAAAGAATTGAAAATCGAATAACAACCAATCTTACCCTTAATCATCGTAGTCGATCGTACTCTCGCTCTCGACACCACATGAGAGATTCGGCTATAGCTAGCTGTTGATCAACAATTTTTCGACTTTTGGGGTTTAATGGACAATCGGCTAGGGGTTATTGGTATATTCGGCTTTTGATTGAGTTTGCAAAAGAAGAAGAAGGTTGCTGATGGAGATTCTGGCTAGAACACGTGGTATTTCTTTGGCTTTGACAAAATAAAAGAGAAGAGAGGATATTTGCTAGAGAATTCGGCAGAGGAACAAAAGAGAAAAGAAAAGAATTAAGAATGGCCTCACTTCCCCTTTTTTGCCGAAATTACTCCACCTAGAGTCCCCTATTCGGCCAACTCCTCCTCTCACTATCAAATCCCTTGTTATTCTCCTATTTTTCCTCTTCCTTGCACAATCAAAATAATTTAAAATAAATCATAAATTATCCCTTACTTTAGTCGAAATTTTAAAAGGATTAGACCACATTTTAAACTCATCCCCTAGTGCCCCATTGTCGCCCACTATCACTCAATCTTGCAAAGAAAATAAAACTCTCTTATTTGCTTCCCTTGCAGCTCGAACCTAGGCCTCTCTGACACTCCTTGTGGCGTCACTTACAGAGGCTTTAAGTGGCGCCTCCAAGCCACTTAAACAAGCCCATTTTTGTGTCATATTTCACTAATTTTCTTAAGGCCTCCTCTGCCTAGCTTCCTCTTTTAAACTTAAAATCAAATAATTTCTAAGGTATTCACCTACACTCTAAGGTTCACACAATTCATACAACACAATCAGAACACACATAGGCATACTACTTCATACAATTTAGCATTAATGCATAAGCTATAAATCCCGGATATTACAAATAATTTGGCTATGTTAATTATAAGAGTTGTGATCTATAATATGGTTGGATGCTTACGGAAATTGGTATTGAATTTGGTATATCCTAGATTTGGTTAAGTAAGGTTTTAGAATATATGTATATTTGGTTTTGATAATTGATAATTTGTTTTAGAAAAATGATTATAAGCATGTGCATATTCGGCTATTGTAACTTAATTGACCAAATGAATAGTAACTTTTGCGATTTGATGAAAAATGCTTATATGTGACTTTGGCTATATGGATTTAAGATATTTACGTTAATGTTTAAAGCATACTATGATAGTACATCATTACTTATAACGGATTTGTTTATGTTCTTATGAATAGTAAATATTTGTTATGACCTGTGCTATGTCTGGTAATGCCTTGTAACCTTAATCCGGCGACGGATACAAGTTAAAGGTGTTACAGTTTACTTCCTTGGACCTCTTCGATTGAGCTTGGTATGATTTACTCATCGGTCTTTTTCTTGCATCCCGGGCCTCACTCATAGCTTTTCTCTTTTCCTTATTCAGTTCTTCAGCCTTACATGCCCTATCAACCAACACTACAAACTCTTTTAATTCTAAAATCCCAACTAGAAGTCTGATATCCTCATTCAGTCCATCTTCAAACCTCTTGCACAAAATAGCTTCTCTAGACACGCACTCTTGTGCATACTTGCTGAGTCTAACAAAATCGCGCTCATATTCTGCCACAGTCATTTTTTCTTGCTTCAATTCAAGGAATTCTTTCCATTTCTGGTCCACAAACCTCGACTTATATACTTCTTTCAAACTCTTTCAAAAAGAAGTCCCACGCCACTCTCTCCTTGGGACCACCGACGCCGACATTTTTCCACCAATGGTATGTCGAGTCCTCAAAGAAGGACACAACGCATTTTAAGCTCTCCTCAGTGTGCGCGGAGAGTTCATCAAACACCTCATCGAAGTTCTCAAGCCAGAACTCCGCCCTCTCAGGGTCATCGTCTATATTAGCTCTAAATTCCTCGACCCCTTACTTTCGAATCTTATCTACCGGGGACTTGGTTATCCTCACTAAATCTATACCTTGAGGAGCCACTGGAACTGGCTGAGGTATAGGAGGGGGTGGAGGAGGTTGGGTGTTTGGGTTTGCTCATACATACTCCGTGTACCAATTACTCATCATTTGGAGAAAGGCTTCCCGAGCCTCTTCTCCTTGACCCCTAGTCCCGGGTCCACTCTCTACAGGCGCGGTCCCTTGCGCGGGAGCCGGCGCGTTACTAGCTGCATCATCAACTGTCGCTCGATCGGGATCCATTTACTATATGAAAACAAAGTTTAGAATTGTCAGAAGCCACCACACTATCATTATACACTTATGGCATGTATAACTAGACCCTAACACATGCTACGGTAGTCCGAGAACCGATTAAATCATAGCTCTGATACCACTAAATGTAACACCCTTTACCCGTATTCTACGCCAGAACTGGGTACGAGGCGTTACTGGACTTGACTTTCTAGGTCATACCACTTTAAGCTTTAAAACTTCATTCCAACTGAACATTTCCCATTTACAATCAATACATTCTCATTAAGGGCCTACGAGGCCTAAATAAAGCATACAGAGGATCTCGGAACCCAACCAGGAACTTTTTTACATATAAAATTTTTTGTCTAAACAGGGACCACACGCCCGTGTGAAATGGGACACGCCCGTGTGGGCAGGCCGTGTGGTCACACACGCCCATGTCCCTAACCCATGTGTGATTTATTTTCATTTCGAACCTACAGGGGTTTTCACACGGCCAGACACACGCCCGTTTTCTTGGCCTGTGTGTTCCACACAACCTAGACACGCCCGTGTCACCGCCCGTGTGTAAAAACCAGGGTATTCTGTTTGTGACGTCAGTAATCTCATAAGAGACACACGGCCTAAGCACACGCCTGTGTGGCTAGCCCGTGGTCGACACTAACTTGAAACACTAACATGCAGGGGACACACGGCCTAGTCACACACCCATGGGACTGACCGTGTGTCACACACGGCCTAGACACACGTCCGAGTGCCTACCCGTGTGGACAAAAACAAGGCTATTTGCCAAGCACTTTTTGCCACCCTAGTTCACACAACATATTTCCATTCAACACATCATCAAGCAACTCAATTTATGCAACAACATTTTCTTGAATAACCTCATATTTCATAACTTAAACATAATGAGCCATCCACTATGGCAATATACAAAAGAATTCATCCTTAAGGAAGTCAATACATACTTGGCCAAAATAACAAAACAATTCACTAAGTCTAGCCCCTATACATGCCATACTCAAAATACTAGTTCTAGGTATACCGAGATAAGCTGATAGTGTGGGTGATCTTCCAATTATCTTCGTATCCCGACCCGGCTCTTTGACACTATAAAACAAGGGAAAAGAAAAGGGAGTAAGCTTTACGCTTAGTAAGTTTACATGTAAACAATAAACATCATAATATGTGCTAATCAATAAATAGCATCACATACTAAGCAAGAACAATCCACTTTCATGATCATGCTTACTCATTTCATCCCTTACCACATTCCGAGATTATCACGAGCCAAATTCTCACATTATTTAACATACAATCCTGCACTTATCACCACATAATCTCATGAAACAACACTCAATAATTCCACAATAAGCCATTCATAGTATTACCTAACACTCTGTGGTTTCACACTTAGCCCACCATTTAACTTTAATGGGGTGGTATCGCACATAGCCCACCAACGAGATTATTTACGGTGGTATCGCACTTAGCCCACCAAACGATGGTATCGCACACAGCCCATCGTGAATAAGTATTAAGGTGGTACCGCACATAGCCCACCAACAAGAATAATTAAGATGGCCCACCATTAATTACTACGGATAATATTCCATACCTACATATCTAATTCAACATCCATAAGGAATTTATTCATTTTCTACCACATTCAATCCATTTAAATTGTAAGTGTTCTAAATCATACAATGCACCAATAAGTAACAACATGTATATTTAAGATGCATCGTTTACACATAAACTTACCTCGGTGCAAAATGCGTTAATTTGCGGTTTAATCCGAAACCTTGCCTTTTCCCCGGTCAAGGTTAATTCCGCGCTCTTCTTGATCTATAACAACAGAATTCACTCATTTAAATCATTTTATGATCATAATGCATCTTAATCTCTACTTAGGTAAAAATGACCATTTTGCCCTTGTACTATGGCAAAATTACGATTTTTCCCCTAGGCTCGTAAATCATTTTTCAACACATTTTCTCATTAAACAAGCCTAGATGAACATTTATTTCTCCTACAAATACTCACAATTCCAACTATTTCATGCATTTATTACTAAATCACAACATTTACAACTTGGTCCCATTTAGCTGTTTTCATGGCTACACCTTTCACAAAAGTTGTTTCTCATCTCCCTAACATTCATTTTCTTCCATAAAAACTTAGAAAACAACATAAACACTCTCATGGCAAGTCCTTAGACTTTCAACCATATTGCAAATTAGTCCCCTCATTAGCTAGCTTAAGCTTTGGGGGTTCCAAAAGTACAAAAATTATCAACTAAAACCATCAAAATCACTTACTTGCAAGAAAGTTGCTTGGCTGAAATTTTGGACTCCAAAACCCTATAATTTCCTTCAAATTTTTGTGGTAGAAGAAGAATGAATAGTAAAAGATGAGATATCATCTTTTTATCTTATTTTATTCATTTTTTTATCACCTAATGTCACCAAATTTTGACTAAAATTAATGCTCTTGTCCCCTTGCTTCCTATGGCCGGCCAACACACTCTATATGGCCTAATTGCACTTTAAGGACCTTTAATTTAATATTCTATGGCTATTAGACACCTCTACCTTGAAATATAGAACTTTCGCACTTTATGCGATTTAGTCCTTTTTCACAATTAAGCATTCAATCGTTAAAATTAAAGCACCAAAATTTTCATGTAGCCATATATTTATGCTATAACACATAAAATAATACTAAAATAATTTTCCTCAACCTCAGATTAGTGGTCTCAAAACCACTATTCCGACTAGCCCTAAAATTGGCCTGTTACAACTCTACCCTCCTTTAGAGATTTTCGTCCCTGAAAATCTTACCGGTAAAAAGGTTTGGATATTGTTCTCTCATGGCTTCTTCCGGTTCCCACGTAGCTTCTTCCACACCGTGTTTTTGCTACAACACTTTGACTAAAGCTATGCTCTTATTCCTCAAATATTTAACCTTCCGAGCTAATATCTTAATTTGCTCCCCTTCATAAGTCATGTCCGATCGTATCTCAATTTTCGATGGAGAGATTACATGCGAAGGATCGGATCGGTATCGCCGCAACATCGATACATGAAACACATTGTGTATTCTCTCTAACTCTACCGGCAAATCCAACCAATATGCCACTGGCCCAATCCTTTGGGTAACCTCATACAGCCTTATGAATCGTGGACTCAATTTGCCCTTCCGACCAAATCTCAATATTTTCTTCCACAGGGATACTTTCAGAAATACTTTGTTGCCCTCTTGAAACTCAATTTCTTTTCTTTTCAAATCCGCGTATGACTTTTGTCGGTCCGATGTAGCTTTCAGACTATTACGGATCACTTTCACCTTCTCATCGGTTTCTTTAACTAAATCAACCCCATGAATTTGTTTCTCACTAAGTTTGGTCCAATACAAGGGAGTCCGACACTTGCGACCATACAAGGCTTCGTACGGTGCCATCCGTATACTCGACTGATAATTGTTGTTGTAGGCAAACTCAACCAAAGGTAGGTATCTTTTCCAACTACCTTCGAACTCCAACACACAGCATCAGAGCATATCCTCAAGAACTTGAATTACCCTTTCAGATTGGCCATCGGTTTGGGGATGAAACGCAGTACTAAAATTCAACTTTGTGCCTAAAGCTTCCTGCAGCTTCTTCCAAAATCTAGAAGTAAATCCCGGATCTCTATCCGAGATGATAGATATAGGCACCCCATGAAGTCTCACTACCTCAGCATTATACAGCTCAGCTAGCTTATCAAGCGAATAATCTACTCGCACCGGCATGAAGTGAGCCAACTTCGTTAATCTATCAACAATAACCCACACAACATCTTTCTTTCTCGGAGTCATAGGCAACCCTGTCACAAAATCCATAGTGATTCGATCCCACTTCCACTCAAGAACCATCACCGACTGAAGCAATCCCGAAGGTACTTGATGCTCGACTTTCACTTGCTAACAGATTAAACATCTTGTCACGAACTCAGAGATGTCTCTTTTCATACCCGGCCACCAATAAAATTGCTTCAAATCATTGTACATTTTTGTGCTAACGGGATGTACTGACAAATGGCCACTGTGTGCTTCATGTAAAATTTTCCAGATCAACTCATCATCTTTAGGTACACAAATCCTATCGTGAAACATCAAACAACCATCTAGGCTCACCCGAAAGTCAGAATCATTTTCCGATTCACACTTAACTCTCTTTGCTTGCATCTCTATATCATTCTTTTGAGCCTCACATATCTGTTGAATAAATAGCGGTCTAGCCCTCAGCTCGGCCAATATAGCACCATCATCAGACAACGCTAAGCTCGTACTCATGGCCCTCAAAGCATACAGAGATTTTCTACTCAAGGCATCCGCCAATACATTTGCTTTCCCCGGATGATAATCAATTACTAGCTCATAGTCCTTTAATAATTTGAGCCACCGCCGTTGTCGCAAATTCAAATCTTTTGGTCCATTAAGCACTTCAAACTCTTATGATCGGTAAAGATTCGGCACTTCTCACCATATAAATAATGATGCCAAATCTTTAATGCGAAAATGATCGCAGCCAACTCCAAGTCGTGAGTGGGATAATTCTTCTCATGTGGTTTTAACTGTCTCGAGGCGTAAGCTACTACCTTACCCTCTTGCATCAACACACAGCCGAGTCCATTAAATGATGCATCACTATATACTACAAACTCCTTGCCCGACTCAGGTTGCACTAAAATCAGCGCTTCTATCAACAAGGTTTTCAATCTCTCGAAGCTCTGTTGGCATTTCTTAGTCCATTCAAACTTGACATCTTTATGCAGCAGTTTTTTCATTGGGGTAGCAATCATGGAAAACCCCTTTACGAACCGTCTATAATACCCTGCTAAACCCAAAAAGCTCCTGACTTCCGACACATTTCATGGCAGTTTCCACTCTACAATAGCCGAGATCTTATTCGGATCAACTCTAATACCATCACCCGACACAATGTGTCCTAGGATTCCGACCTCTCGGAGCCAAAACTCACTCTTGCTAAATTTAGCATACAACTGCTTGTCTCTTAAAGTCTGCAAAACAATTCTCAGATGCTCTGCATGATCACTCTCATCCCGAGAATAAATCAGTATATCATCGATAAAGACAACTACAAACTTGTCCAAATACAGTCGAAAGACTCGGTTCATTAAATCCATAAAAATCGAAGGAGCATTCATTAAACCAAATGGCATGACAAGAAACTCATAATGGCCATACCTCGTCCGAAATGCAGTTTTCGGTACATCCTGCTCCTTAACCCTTAACTGATAATAACCAGACCTTAGATCTATCTTGGAGAACACTGTAGCTCCCTTCAGTTGGTCAAATAAATCATCTATTCTTGGTAAAGGGTACTTATTCTTCATCACACCTTATTGAGTCATGCATAGTCTATGCACAATCTCATCGACCCATCTTTCTTTTTCACAAAAAGTACCGGAGCACCCCACGATGAATAGCTCGGTCTTGCAAAACCCTTATCCGTTAACTCTTGCAACTGAACCTTCAGTTCTTTCAACTCTAATGATGCCATCCTATACGGAGCAACCGAGATAGGTGCTGCTCCCGGAACTAACTCAATTCCAAACTCGACCTCTCTAACTAGAGGTAACCCGGGTAACTCTTCCGGAAACACATCTAGATATTCGCATACCACCGGCACTGATTCAATCTTTAACTCTTGAGTATTCAGCACAAAGGCAAGATAGGACTCGTATCCTTTCCTCAAGTATTTCTCAGCTACCATAGTTGAAATTATCACATGCAAACTATCTGATTTACCTGATTCAACCCGAATGACATCTCGATTTTCACACTTTAATTCAATAAACTTGCTACCACAGTTCACTAAAACATTATGGGCAGTCAACCAATCCATACCAAGAATCAAGTCAAATTCATCAAACGGCAACAACATAAGGTTTGCCGGAAAACAATGACCTCTAATTGTCAAAGGACAATTCCTACACACCTTGTCAACTAGCACATGTTTGCCTAACGGGTTTGGCACTTTTACTACAAATTCCATAGATTCAACAAAAATGCTCATACTAGATTCCAATTTCATGCAAATGTAAGAATGGGAAGACCCCGGATCAATCAAAGCAATAACAAAAGTGTCATGAAGAGAAAAAGTACCCGTTATCACGTCCGGAGATGATGCCTCTTCGCGAGCGCGAATTGCATAAGTCCTTGCAGGATCCCGACCCTCCGGTCTCACAGTAGAATCTCGAGGCGTACTTCTACCACTAGTCCCACCTCCCAGGTTCTTTTGTGATCTACCCCTTGAAGATACATTGCTAGACCATATCTCTTACTTCATTTCCTTGTCATCTTTCTAAGGACAAATTTGAATAAAATGATCGGGGGAACCACACTTATAACAATTCAAGTTGTTTCCCCAACACTCCCGAGTGTGCTGCCTACCACAATTTGGACACTCCGGTTTGGACTTTGGATTGCCCACACTTGCCATCGAAGTGGCTTGAACTCTTGAGCCCGAGTAGGTACCACTTCGATCTCTATCTGAGTATCTGACTGATGCAGTCGTTCGAGGGTTTACTTCCTTCACCTCTTCGATTGAGCTTGGTATGATTTACTCATCGTTCTTTTTCTTGCATCCCGGGCCTCACTCACAGCTTTTCTCTTTTCCTTATTCAGTTCTTCGGCCTTACATGCCCTATCAACAAACACTACAAACTCTTTTAATTCTAAAATCCCAACTAGAAGTCTGATATCCTCATTCAGTCCATCTTCAAACCTCTTGCACAAAATAACTTCTGTAGACACGCACTCTTGTGCATACTTGCTGAGCCTAACAAACTCGCGCTCATATTCTGCCACATTCATTTTTCCTTGCTTCAATTCAAGAAATTCTTTCCGTTTTTGGTCCACAAACCTTTGACTTATATACTTCTTTTGGAACTCTTCCAAAAAGAAGTCCCACGTCACTCTCTTCCTTGAGACCACCGACGTCAACGTTTTCCACCAATGGTATGCCGAGTCCCTCAGTAAGGACACGATGCATTTTAAACTCTCCTCAGGTGTGCAGGAGAGTTCATCAAACACCCTCATCGAGTTCACACGCCAGAACTCTGCCCTCTCAGGGTCATCGTCTATATTAGCTCTGAATTCCTCAGCCCCTTGCTTCCGAATCTTATCTACCGGGGGCTTGGTTATCCTCACTAAATCTATACCTTGAGCAGCCACTGGAACTTGCTGAGGTATAGGAGGGGGTGGAGGAGGTTGGGCGTTTGGGGTTGCTCATACATACTTCGTGTACCAATTAGTCATCATTTGGAGAAAATCTTCCCGAGCCTCTTCTCCTTAACCCCTAGTCTCAGGTCCACTCTCTACAGGCGCGGTCCCTTGCGTGGGAGTCGGCGCGTTACTAGTTGCGTCATCAGCAGCCGCTCGATCGGGATCCATTTACTATATGAAAATAAAGTTTAGAATTGTCAAAAGCCACCACACTATCATTATACACTTATGGCATGTATAGCTAGACCCTAACACAAGCTACGGTAGTCCAAGAACTGACTAAACCATAGCTCTAATACCACTAAATGTAACACCCCTTACCCGTATTCTACGCCGGAACCGGGTACGAGGCGTTACCGGACTTGACTTTCTAGGTCATACCACTTTAAGCTTTAAAACTCTATTCCAACTTAACATTTCCCATTTACAATCAATACATTCTCATTAAGGGCCTATGAGGCCTTAATCAAGCATACAGAGGATCTCGAAACCCAACCGGGAACTTTTGTACATATAAAATTTTTTGTCTAAATAGGGACCAAACGCCTGTGGGAAATGGGACACGCCCGTGTGGGCAGGCCGTGTGGTCACACACGCCCATGTCCCTAACCCATGTGGGATTTATTTTCATTTTGAACCTACAGCGGTTTTCACACGGCCGGACACACGCCCGTGTTCTTGGCCCGTGTGTTCCACACGGCCTAGACATGACTATGTCATCAACTGTGTGTAAAAACCAGGGTATTCTATTTGTGACGTCAGCAATCTCATAAGGGACACACGGCCTAAACACACGCCCGTGTGGCTAGCCCGTGGTCGACACTGACTTGAAACACTAACATGCAGGGGACACACGGCCTAGTCACACACCCATGGGACTTACCGTGTGTCACACACAGCCTAGACACACGCCCGTGTGCCTACCTGTGTGGACATAAACAAGGCTATTTGCGAAGCTCTTTTTGCCACCCTAGTTCACACAACATATTTCCATTCAACACATCATCAAGCAACTCAATTTATGCAACAACACTTTCTTGAATAACCTCATATTTAATAACTTAAACATAATGAGCCATCAACTATGGCAATATACAAAAGAATTCATCCTTAAGGAAGTCAATACATACTTGGCCAAAATAACAAAAAAATTCACTAAGTCTAGCCCCTATACATGCCATACTCAAAATACTAGTTCTAGGTATACTGAGATAAGCTGATAGTGTGGGTGATCTTCCAATTATCTTCGTATCCTGACCCGGCTCTTTGACACTATAAAACAAGGGAAAAGAAAAGGGAGTAAGCTTTACGCTTAGTAAGTTTACATGTAAACAATAAACATCATAATATGTGCTAATCAATAAATAACATCACATACTAAGCAAGAACAATCCACTTTCATGATCATGCTTACTCATTTCATCCCTTACCACATTCTGAGCTTATCACGAGCCAAATGCTCACGCTATTTAACATACAATCCTGCACTTATCACCACATAATCTCATGAAACAACACTCAACAATTCCACAATATGCCAGTCATAGTATTACCTAACACTCGGTGGTTTCGCACTTAGCCCACCATTTAACTTTAATGGGGTGGTATCGCACATAGCCCACCAACGAGATTATTTACGGTGGTATCGCACTTAGCCCACCAAACGATGGTATCGCACATAGCCCATCGTGAATAAGTATTAAGGTGGTATCGCACATAGCCCACCAACAAGAATAATTAAGGTGGTATCACACACAGTCCACCATTAATTACTACGGATATTATTCCATACCTACATATCTAATTCAACATCCATAAGGAATTTATTCATTTTCTACCACATTCAATCCATTTAAATTGTAAGTGTTCTCAATCATACAATGCACCAATAAGTAACAACTTGTATATTTAAGATGCATCGTTTACACATAAACTTACCTCGGTGCAAAATGCGTTAATTTGCGATTTAATCCGAAACCTTGCCTTTTCTCCGGTCAAGGTTAACTTCGTGCTCTTCTTGATTTATAACAATAAAATTCACTCATTTAAATCATTTTATGATCATAATGCATCTTAATCTCTACTTAGGCAAAAATGACCATTTTGCCCTTGTACTATGGCAAAATTATGATTTTTCCCCTAGGCTCGTAAATCATTTTTCAACACATTTTCTCATTAAACAAGCCTAGCTGAACATTTATTTCTCCTACAAATACTCACAATTCCAACTATTTCATGCATTTATTACTAAATCACAACATTTACAACTTGGTCCCATTTAGCTGTTTTCATGGCTCACAAAAGTTGTTTCTCATCTCCCTAACATTCATTTTCTTCCATAAAAACTTAGAAAACAACATAAACACTCTCATGGAAAGTCCTTAGACTTTCAACCATATTGCAAATTAGTCCCCTCATTAGCTAGCTTAAGCTTTGGGGGTTCCAAAAGTACAAAAATTATCAACTAAAACCATCAAAATCACTTACTTGCAAGAAAGTTGCTTGGCTGAAAGTTTGGACTCCAAAACCCTATAATTTCCTTCAAATTTTTGTGGTAGAAGAAGAATGAATAGTAAAAGATGAGATATCATCTTTTTATCTTATTTTATTCATCTTTTTATCACCTAATGTCACCAAATTTTGACTAAAATTAATGCTCTTGTCCCCTTGCTTCCTATGGCCGGCCAACACACTCTATATGGCCTAATTGCACTTTAAGGACCTTTAATTTAATATTCTATGGCTATTAGACACCTCTACCTTGAAATATAGAACTTTCACACTTTATGCGATTTAGTCCTTTTTCACAATTAAGCATTCAATCGTTAAAATTAAAGCACCAAAATTTTCATGTAGCCATATATTTATGCTATAACAGATAAAATAATGCTAAAATAATTTCTTCAACCTCGGATTAGTGGTCTCGAAAACACTGTTTTGAGTAGCCCCAAAATCGGGCTGTTACATCCATATTGGTCCAAATCTTGATATATGCAATTATTTTATATAACAAATCAATACCGATCACTTTCGTACAATTTTATGATATCCATGAACCCATAATAATTCATTTTTATTTTCCCTCATATTTTACATTTTATTTCATTTAGTCCCTAAACTCGGGATAGATTTAACTTTCAATTCCTAGCTTCGAATTAAAATTCGATTTCATATATTCTCATTATGGACCTTATGTTTTCTAATTCTAACATAATTTCATGAAAAAATTTAAATATATTAAATTTGGTCCCTAATGTAACAAAGTTAAAAAAAATAAGCTAATTTAACTTTATAATCTAGTCTTTTTCATATTCTAAGCTTAAAATCTATCAATTTCAAGCCTAATTCGTCAATTAATGAACAATGGAAACTTTCTAAAACTTTAACAATTTATCAAATTGGTACATGAGCTAGCTAAATCAAGCTCCCATGATCACAAATCTATAAAAAGATACAAGAACAAGTCTTGGATATCTTACCTAATTGTATAGCCGAATAACGAAGGGTTTGAAATTTTGTTCAAGCTATTTCTATGTTGGATGGTAGTAAATGGGAAAAAGATGGTAGATTTCCACTAACTTTTCTTATTTATACTTTAATGAATGCTAATTAACCTTGTTTAACTAATTAAACTATGATTTACTTAATATAATTAACCTTTTAATCCTCCTTGGTGATCATTGTAGTAACATTGAAGCAATAGACATAGTCATAGAGGGATTCGTTTGCTTCCTGATGGATGGCCATTAGGTAGGCAGGGGATTATTGTAATACCTTATTGGCTAGCAATCAGTTTATGAACAACCTGGCTAGCTACTTGAAGGAGTGGATGGACCTTTTCAGAAGAGAGAGATACCATTCCCGACTAGTATAGGAAAGAGTCATGGAGAAGGCCCAACACTTGATTGCTTTATACGCATCTAAGATATTCATGTGGTTATTGTTATGCTCCAAATGGTCTTCCAAGTCTTCTGCACCATTATACGTGAACTTGGGGAACTTGAAAAAGGATGCAATGCTAAAATTCAACACTTCAAGGGCGAGAGGTTTATTAGAAAATCTCCAAGAAGTTTAGTTTGTTTTGGCCCCCTTCATTTTTTTCATCATTTTCATCTTAAAAGCCATCAGTTACTCCTCCAAGGAAGCATTGTCACCCTAGGTGTTCTGGGAGTCAGTTGGTCGATCATTGTTAGTGGGTGGATCATTGGGATTATGGTTTTTGTAATCTATATGGACTGTGGACTTAGCCTCATCATCTGGGCATATTGGATCGTCCCCCTAGGGGATTCATGGGTTGTTTGCAGCTCAACTATTAGCTACTCATTTTGACCATTCCACTGATCAAGAAGGTGTCAGCTCTATCGTTGCTCTTTAAAGCGATAATCCTACTAAGAGAGCTGCTCTTCCAAAGGTTGCATTTTCTCTTGCATCTTTGAAACATGTGGCTAGGACGTAGAAGGCAAGTAATGGCTTGTTGCAAATAATGATCTATCTGCTCCATAAGATTCTAAGGACATGTGCTAGAAGATGGATGAACTTCAGTAGTTGTTAGTGGAATAATGGCTATAATGGGTGGGGTGGAAGCAATTGGGTTAAAGGTAAGTAACAAGAGCTATCATGAGCTATATAAGAGATGGAAAAAGGGGAGAAGATTGACTAGAGAAGTGGGATCGATGGCTATATGGATAAAGTATTCTAGTAATGTTTAGGCCAAAGAAAGTTCTAAGGTTGGTTGGGTTGGTGGAGTTGGCCTATTTGGCTAGGTTGAGGGGGGAATTAGTCTGAGGTAAACGAGCCATGGTATGAGTCCACACCCACTGCACTAATTTTTTATGTTGGGTATCAACAAGGGAGAAAACACAAAAGAGGATGTAGTGGTGCCGAGGAAGGTCAGTTCACCCTATAAGACAAAGAGCTAAATGAGCTAAGTGAGGGAGGATGCTAAGGGTGCAAAAAGGCTAAAGACAATATGGAGGCTAGAATGCTTGAGGATCAATCCCTTTTTCATCGTGTCGAGGGGTATATATAGGAGAGGTTTTGTGTTTAGCAGTGCTGACGTGGTGAACTTGCTATCAAACCATCATTGTGTGGTGCATAAGAATGATGTTTATGATGGGACACATTTTTCATTCCTTTTGAGCTATGGTATAAAGTTGGTAGCACAACTCAGAAGGAATTGGTGGACATACGTTCTCAATAGAAGAGTCTATGTCCTAGGGAACTAGTGGACAAGACTATTTCGAAAGGAATGAGTGGTTAGCTCACAGAGATGGTCAATCAGTGCCCTTCCGAGAACACAAGAGGATGGTTGGAATCAGGCCTTGTCGACTAGGGAACTTCCAAGGAACACGAAAGGTTGGTTGGAATCAAGCCTTCTAGGAAACTAATCCTATGATGACTAGCCGATCAGTGATGAGCAGGAGGATGTCTGTGGGTGCTTCTCAGATGGCTTGCTATGTTGACACATCTCCTAGGCTAGAGGAGGTATAATAACTTTAAAATATCTTCTTTTTTCAAAACTATAGTCATTGTTTCTGTAACACTAATTCTATCAGTAGCAGCAACGAGAAAACAACAATTGCTACTCCATAGTGAGTGAAAAATAAAGTTCCTTACAAACCAAATTGTTTAGCCACATTTAATCCCATGGAATACTAGAGTCATAAACTAGGACTTCAGCTCTCTTTTTTCTAAGTATAATATTCCTTGGAAATTTTTCAAAAATGTTATGGAAAAACTAAGCACAAATATCGGTCATACCTAGAAATTCATCTAAATTTAGAACCTTAAATATTCTGGTTCACAATTTCATTGAGATGTATTAAAATTAACATTTCATCATTATAGTCTCTAAGAACTCGTGTATAAGCATCAGAAATTAGAACCTTCATATGGTGAATTGATGAATGCTCATCATATCCATATATTTATACCCTTTTTACTTAGATTCAAGTTAGTTTTTTAGTAAAATGTTGCATATTTAGTGATAAGAATACATAACTAATTATTTTAAATTTGAATTCCTAAAATCCAATAGACTAGTTTTTATTTGAATTCCTTTAAATTAGCTATAGTGTTTGTAACAAATCTTATCTATTAGGCTCTATTTTGTATATAAATACCCTGGTCATCAATAGAAAGAGTGGTTAAAAACATTTTATAGTAAACCTTCTCTTCTCCCTTAATTTTATTCAACATGGTATCAATAGCCTACCTCATACGAGCTTAGGTTTTTTTATCCTTACACTTTTCTGTTAATTTTCTTTATTTTTTTTTCTTCCCTTCAACTACTTCTTCAAAAAAAATTGATCAACACTTATCTAATGGCGACTAACAATACTCAGGCTACCCTCCAAAATACTCACGAGCCAAATAGTCATTTAACTTTAATCACCATCCACAACTCCATCAAACTTACCCCAACCAACTATCACTCCTGGAAAACCCAGATCAAATTCATCCTTATAGAATATGACTTGCACAAATTTATAAATGGTTCGCATCCCTCTCCCCCTGCCACCATCACCGTTAACAATGCAATCTCCCCCAACTGTAATGCCCCAAAAGTTAGGGGTTGTAATTTTTACTTAATTGTATGTTGTGCCTGCTCAACTGGTTAGTTGAGGGTATTTGGGGGTTCTAGGGAGGCCTGGGTTTGAGTCTGAGCCGTAGGAAAATTTTGGTTTTTGACCCTAAAGTGAAGAGGGTTGGCAATTGTAGGGCTTAAGTAAATTTGTGTATGTTTTAGTAGCACAACTTGAGCATGTGGCTTAGTGGTGTGGCGTCAAGGGGAGAGCAAGGAAGGGAGGGGTTCGAATCCCACAGTTTGCAATTGGAGGATTTTATTTTGTTACTTGAGAGTGGAGGAAGCAGAGTTTGGATCAAACTCTTCAAGTGGAGTTGGAGACTTGGTCAACAAGTTCGAATGGGAGGCTAGGAGTGATTCAAGGGGAAGATAGTGGAGAAAATCAAGGAAGGGATGAGAGTGGGAGAGTTGGCCGAATGTGGGAGTGTGCCTAAGGGGGAGATTTTGGCTAGGGGGTGGATTAGAAAGCATTTTCGGCGGCTTGGGTGTGAGTGCAAACCGAAAGTCTCTTTGTGTAGTGCGACTTCTTCTTTTGTTCTTTTCGGGATTTCTTCTTGGAAGCATTTCGTGCACTTTTCCTTCTCTTCTCCTTCTTACCTCTCGTGCATTCTTTCCTTTTCTTTTGCTAATAGCCTAATGGAACGGTGGAAATGTGCAAGTGTACACAATCGTAACAAGTAATAAAGTGACAAGTAAATGTCGAGTTATCGTACCCACAGGGACTATAAAAGAATCATTTATGAAAATGATTTTAAACACTTTGGTGAAGGGAAAATATTTGGATTTAATAAAAATTTTAAAACTAAAACAAAACAAAGTAAAATAAAATAAAACAAAGTTCTAGTGCACGATTTCAAAAGCTGGTTTTAATCAAGATGATATAATTGTGTTGGATTAATCACATTTCTTACCTTAGAATTATTAAACTCGTGTTTATACTTGTTAAAACATGGGAACTCGGTAATTTGCTAACTTATGAACATACTTACAAATGAAAATCCATTCATCTCTTGTACATATTTCTATGCAAATTCGATCGATTAAACAGACTTCTAAAAGTAAACATGTTATTGCACATACATGCTTATTAAATTAAACAATCTCTCACATATTCCTATGTGATTCAACTGATTAATTCAACCTAATAAGCATATAAAAGATCATGCGAGTTAATAAAGTATTTTTACCTTGAAACACTTAATCACAAAAATCCTGCAAGTTATGCAAGGCATATGTATCTCCAAATACAATGCTAATTTATTCTTTAGCTACCTTAGAAGAATTAAACATGCACAGATTAAGTATTGTGTCCATTAATTACAATTCCAATGCGTTTGAATAATTAATTCATTAGCTATCAAAACAATTAGAATGTTAGATAACTTAAACATGATTTTACTTAATCAAGCATTTTACCGAGGCCTTTTAACAGTATAAACTCAATTTTAATAATTTAATAGGATGAAATGCAATCAAACCAACACGAATTAAATTCAAGCTAAATTGATTAAATTAATCATTCCAAAAGCATAAATATTCATAAACATGTTTGTCAAAACAACAACAAAAATTAAAAAAGATAGGGAACAAGAAGCAAATCCGGTGTTTCTCCGTGGCTTGACTGATTGCTCCGTTCTTCGTTCTTCGTTGGCCTCGGCTATCAAGGTGGCTTATGAACACTCCAATTGCTGCTCCAAATGGCTGGAAAAATACCTCTTTTCCAAGAGGAGAAATCGGCACAAGAACACACAAAGGGAAAATGGAAAAAATGGAAATTGAGAGAAAGTGAGAGAAGAGAATGTTGGATTCTTGAGGTGTGTTTTGAATGAGCAGCAAGGGGGTGTATTCATAGCTGATCAAGGCCGCTAAAAATAGCAAATAGCAGCAGCAAAAGAGGCCTCCCTTGGCCGGCCACCTATGTGGCAAAGTTGATGGGTTCAACTTTGCTAAAAATAGCATGGGGCAAATCTACAAAGCCATAATTTTTGGAGGGGTTTGAATGCAATTTTGAAAGGTCTTCAAGGGATTCTTTGCAAGATTAGTTAATCAGCTAATAAGCTTATTTGGGCCAGCAATGTGGACGGTTTGGGCTGCCTAATTAGTGGCTGGTTCGGTTCAACTGATGCGGTTCAGCTGGGCCTTTTTCATAATTAATTAAGATTAATTTATTTAACCGAAATTAAATTGGGAATAAATTAAAATTAATTATGTTATGATTAAATATTAATAATTGGACCATTTTGGGATGGAAATAAATTCGCCTCGATACTTCAAATTGCTTCTCGGTTTATTCTTCGAGACGATGTCTGCTGAGAGCCAATTTTAAGCCCTTTGTGCGAATCATGTCTAAAATAGTCAAAATAAATCAAAATTAACTATAAAATTAATTAAAATTCATCATGTTCATATTTAGCACAATTTAATTATTTTATAATATTTAATTATTTTTCGACAAGAATTTACTCGAAATCGCATGAATTTGGGTCAAAAAGGGCATGAAAAAGTATATAAATTTCTGTGTTTCCACACCCCAAACTTAATTCATTGCTCGTCCTTAGTAATGCACAAATTTGAAAAGAATTTTCTAAAAACACCTTTGAAAAACTCCTTCAGAACAACTTTTTTCTCAAAATTATGAATTTGATATACTTATGCTCAAAAATAAGAAATTTGATAGTTATGCTACTTAAACATTCATATCTTTCAAATTACCTCCAACAATTATTATACTAGCAAAATTAGACTTAAATGTTTCTTTAATAAAGACATGTTCCTCACTACCAATTTGATTTTCATTCCTTATTCAAAAAGTAAACTGCAATCATTAAGCTTAACTAATGTCTTCATATGTTAAACAGAGCAATTTCTCTCCACTAATGTAGGTAACATTGGAATTTTGAATCAATAGGTCTTTAATAAGGTTGTAACGTGGCTGGGCTTAAGGGTAGGTACAAGATAAACAAATTTTTGGCTTAAAAACCCTAGACTTAGCTTAAAATCGAACCTTCGGAATTCTCACCCTTGATACACCAACTTTTGCTCTTTCGACCATTTATTTCGAGTACATGTTTTTTTTTTCTAAATTTGATTTTTCAAGCTCACATTCGAGCACTTGCTTCATGTACTACAATTTTTTCGAGCAATTGATACTCCTTTTCAACTCCCCCAAACTTATTTTCAAACGATCTTCTGAATAGTACTGAGTCTAGTGTTTGGGACAATTTTAGAAGTAATGAAGAGAAAATTGATGGCTAAATATTGCATAGGTCCAAATAAAATTAGGCCATATAGTCTCAAAGTTGGGTTCCAAAGGATAATTTTATCAAGGTCGGCTTGAAAGGCTCAAACGGTCCAAACAACAGTTGCCTAAATCATTTTCAACATTCCATGCTTCCTAGGATTTCGCCTCAAGAAATTACTAAGTCAATTCTAAAGACTTAAACTTTCATGCATGCCTAATTTTTTCATAGGGAACTAAAAATTTTATGGTACGAATTTACATGCTTTATTAAAAATACATTCATATCTTTATTAAGCTAACATAATAAATTATTGAAATAATAGAACTTTATTAATACTGAAGTTCAGCATACTTAACAAAATTTCAAATTATTGAACAAAATATATCCTAATCATAATTAAAAGAAAATTTTATTCTGAGCGGAATCAATTCAAATTTTCGGTCCCCCTACTTAAAATGAACAATGTCCTCATTGTTTAAAGTGAATAGATACTATACACCAGGTAGGATAATTAGAAAAGAGGAGGTGAGTCAAATTGACTGCTTAAGTACCAGGCTCTTTCTAAAATCCAATCCTAGACATTTATATATCTATTTCCACACTTTAGCCTTTGTGACTTGTTCAGATTTTATTCATGATTCCTATCTCTTATTTTATTGTGCAAAAAAAAAAAATTCCTAATTAACCTAATCCTAAAATACTTAAGAAAGAAATAAACGAAAGTTGAAGTCCTCCCCTTTTTTATTTGTTCGCCGATCCTTCTGAATTTGACTCATCTTTTGCTCCATTAGTATTATTTTTGCATTAATCGCCTTGCTCCCTCTTTGATGATGACACCCATGGTTCAAATATGAAATCTGGAAACTCAGGCACAAAAATAAAGGGGTCATTATAAATTTTCTTTAGGGCACTCCTCATCGAGTCATCTCTTATTTTTGCATATCTCCAGTAGGCTTGTTGCTGCCATTGCATGTGTTGCATTAAGTCCATCGCCTTTAACACTCATCACGAAGATCCAGGCTAGGCGGTGGAGCTCCAAACATTGAGGGTTCGATATCGAGTTCACTTTTTCGGTTTCATTGCTTCGCCTCATTAGGGACTTCATTGATTGCTCTGCCTGGATTTCTGTGGGATCATCTTCTGCCTCTTCGGGATCCTCGCTCTCTTCAATTCGTTGCTGAAGAATAGAATCTCCGACTACTCGGTAAAGGTCCCAATCGGTGATTGTGCCTTGACTATACTCTGTTTTCTTTACGTCCATAAGGAGTTTTGCTTTTAAGCACAAAATTGTGATCGTAAAGGGGAAATAGGTTGGGCCAGAGCGTCTAACGGTACAATTTCGCATTTCTCTCAGAATGATTTTGCCCACATCAATGGTCTTTCCAGTTAGAATCGAATATAATAAGACCATTCGCTCTAATGAGATTGTAGTCCCATGCAAACTAGGCATAAGGCTGAAACGAATGAAATAGAACCATACCTTCGCAAGTGGTGTCAAATACTCTCTTCGACACGTATGGATTCCTTGCCTTGACACAGTCCACTTAGAACCTGGAACTGTGAGTTCTTCGAGGATTTCTTGCAGATTTTCAGGCTTAATGTTGCTCAACAGAGAGGAATATTCGTCGTTGTCGAAATCAGGTAATTCAAAGAATTCATTAATAGCATTAGAATTTATTGGTACCTTGATTCCGCGGACTGGAACTTCAGTCAATTCGCTTGAAGTTAAGTTCACGTAGAATTCATGAACTAATTCCTCATCCACACTTGGTCTCTTTTCACAAAACAATTCCCAATTGAGGGCTTCAAAGAACTTGACGAATACGTGCCATAAAGTCTCTCAGAGTTGCTTTCCTTCAATGTGAAGCCTTTCTCTAGATGCATCTGTTGATTTTTTAAAATACTTTCGTATCTTACTTTGGCTTCTTCACAGTGAAATTTGCTTTGTGCTTTGTCAATTTGAGCGGAGGCACGAGTTCTTTTGCGAGTCATGATTAACCTGAACATAAGATGGAAAAAAATAGTTTCTTAAAAATTTAATTAATACAAATTATTAATATTTCAATAAATTGAAAATTAAAATAATAAAAAATTAAACTTTAAGGAAAAAAAAATTCTTACCACCTTCCTCGTAAAATTTAAGAACTCTTAAAATAAAATAACTAATGAACAAAAGATGGGAAATTAAAGAAGGCTTTTGGCTTAGGTTGGGTAAAGGAGGAGTGTGCGCATAGGCGCACAAGGCAGCAAGGTGTGAGGGGCTACGAGCAGGTGGAGCACAAGGCCTTGCGGCAGGTAGGCCACGGGCTGGTCGGGTGTGTGGGGCGATGGTGCGCAGTAAGCACATGGGCTAAAGGCAGCAGACGTGAAGGCCACGACCTGGGCAGCTGCTGGCGCTGGCGTGCGGCGTGTGCTGGGGCAGGCTGCTGGCCGAATGGTTGCTGTGGCTAGGGACTTGCGGCACTTTGGTGTTTTGGTGATAGGGGATTTGAATGATGAGTAAATGGGGAGAACAAGGGTGCAATTTATAGAGGGAGAAGTATGAATTAGAGTAGAACTCTTAGAACAATTAAAGAATTAAAAATAAGAGTCCAATTCTAAATTTACTCAAGATTAACAACAATTAATAATTAAATATACATGTATAAAATTATCAATTGCTATTAAATTGCCAAGATAAATATAAAATAAAATTAATTCTAATCCTAAGCTAAGTTGATAAAAGTTAATATATAAATTATAATGAATATAATTATATATTAAAGTTTATCAATAATTTATAAGTATGATATTAAATAAAAATATTTATTCTAGATGCCTTTTTAAAAATATTTACAAAGAGAGGCACCTAGTTTTTATTATTTACTTAAAATAGCAACCAAATTTTGAAAATAATTCAATTAAGTCCCTAGACTTAATGAAAATTTGAAATTGAGTTGCAATTTAAGACTTGGGTCAAAATTGACCTTTTATTTGAACAACCAAAAATTTATTTTGTCATTTATGGGCTAATTTCTTGAAAATTATGTAAAAATCAATTCCCGGAAAGATTGGAGGGTCACAAGCGGTCCCGCTTAAGTTCCAATCTCCTAGACAATTTATTTGAACATAATAAAACCGAAAATATTCCCTAAATAATTTATTGAAAGCAAGAAAATCTAAGGATTAGATAAACTGAACGAGATTTTATCCCGTTCAGGTTTTTCTCCGTAGTAGTGTTTCAAACGCTGAGCATTGACTCGAAAATTACCTCTCTTACCTTAGAGTTCAACAACTCCGTATGGATAGATGCGATGAATCGTAAATGGACCGGACCAACGTGATTTTAACTTACCTGGAAAGAACTTCAATCTGGAATTAAATAACAAGACTTGCTGACCTGCTTCAAACTCTCGAACTCGGATATGCTTATCATGCCATTTCTTGAGTCTTTCTTTAAGTAATTTGGTATTTTCATATGAGAACATTCGAAATTCCTCTAGCTCGTTGAGTTGGAGCATTCGTTTCTCTTTAGCAAGCTTGAGATCCAAATTGAGTTGTCGAAGAGCCCCGTAAGCTCTGTGCTCTAACTCCAGAGGTAGATGACATGCTTTCCCAAAGACCAACCTGTAGGGTGACATTCCTAAGGGTGTCTTGTATGCTGTTCTGTAAGCCCATAAAGCATCATCTAGTCTCTTGGACCAATCTCGTCAATTCGGGCAAACCACCTTCTCAAGTATGCCTTTGATCTCCTTATTTGCTAGCTCAACTTGCCCATTTGTCTGTGGATGGTAAGTTGTAGCAACCTTGTGTTTCACTCCATGTTTATCTAGCAACCATTTTAACCACTTGTTCACAAAGTGGGTCCCTTCATCGCTGATAATAGCTCTTGGGGTTCCGAACCTTGTGAACACATGTTTCTGCAAGAATTTCATCACAACCTTGGCATCGCTCGTCGGATAAGCTTCAGCCTCGACCCACTTGGACACATAATCTACTGCTACCAATATGTATTTGTGACCAAAAGACGGAGGGAAAGGACCAAGAAAGTCAATACCCCAAACATCGAACAATTCTACCTCAATGATATTTGTTCGAGGCATCTCATTTCTGTTGGTGACATTTCCAACCCTCTGACATTGATCACAATTCTTTACGTAACCGTATGCATCCTTGAATAGTGTTGGCCAAAAGAATCCGGCTTGCAATACTTTGGCCGCTGTACGAGTACCTCCGAAGTGTCCCCCACTTTGAGCTGAATGATAGTGGTATAAAATCTTCGGTATTTTATCTTCTGTCACACATCTCCTAATCATCTGATCTGCACATTTTCTAAACAAATATGGCTCTTCCCAGAAATAGTACTTCACATCGTGAAGAAACTTTTTCCTTTGCTGATACGTTTTATCAATCGGCATCAAACCACAAGCTAAATAGTTAGCAAAATCAGCAAACCACGAAATATTATGGACATGATTTACCTTCAGTATGTGTTCATCTGGAAATGTTTCTTGGATCGGTAAAAGTGGAGAATTTCCCTCTTGCGGCTCTAATCTGGATAAGTGATCTGCTACTTGGTTTTCCACTCCCCTTCGATCTTTAATTTCTAGATCGAACTCTTGAAGTAGAAGCACACACTGGATCAATCTCGATTTAGCATCTTTCTTGGCTAATAAGTACTTAATTACGGAGTGGTCCGTATAGACAATCATTTTGGTACCTACAAGATAAGATCGAAACTTGTCGAAGGCAAACACAATAGCAAGTAACTCTTTTTCTGTTACCGTATAGTTCAGTTGAGCTCCGGTTAGAGTTCTACTTGCGTAGTAGATGGGATGAAAAACTTTGTTCCTTCGCTAGCCCATGATAGCTCCAATGGCGAAGTCACTTGCATCACACATCAATATGAATGGCGAATCCCATTCTGGTGTGACGATGATGGGTGCCGTGACTAAATGACTCTTCAGATCGTTGAAGGCTTTTAAACATTCCTCATCAAACTTGAATACCGAGTCTTTCTCCAATAGCTTGCATAAGGGTTTAGCCACTTTGGAGAAGTCCTTGATAAATCTTTAATAGAAACCGACGTGGCCCAAAAAGCTCCTAACACCTTTTACAGATGTTGGAGGTGGGAGTTTCTCGATAGCGTCTACTTTTTCTTTGTCCACCTCGATCCCATGTCTCGTTATCCGATGGCCTAGAACAATTCCTTCTCATACCATAAAATGGCACTTTTCCCAGTTGAGTACGAGATTCGTTTCTGCGCATCGCCTCAGTACCTTAGCTAGATTGGCTAAGCAATCATTGTAAGTATCTCCGAATACTGAGAAATCGTCCATGAAAACTTCCAAATACTTCTCAACCATGTCAGTAAAAATAGACATCATACATCTTTGAAATGTAGCAGGTGCATTACATAAACCAAATGGCATACGTCTAAATGCAAATGTACCGTACGGGCAGGTGAATGTCGTTTTGTGTTGATCTTCCAGTGCTACTGTAGTCTGATTATACCCTGAGTATCCGTCGAAAAATAGTAGTAATCTCGTCCTGCGAGTCTATCCAGCATCTGGTCCAAGAATGGTAGAGGAAAATGATCTTTCCTGGTCGCCTTGTTTAGCTTCTGGTAATCGATGCGGATTCTCCATCCCGTAACTGTCCTCGTTGGTATCAACTCGTTGTTCTCGTTCTCCACGATCGTGATACCTCCTTTCTTCGGCACGCATTGGACTGGACTCACCCATGAACTGTCTGAGATGGGGTAAATTATACCCGCATCAAACCACTTGATAATTTCCTTTTTCACTACATCTTTCATGATGGGGTTCAGTCTCCGTTGTCCATCAATCGATCCTCTCTCGCCATCTTCTAATATGATCTTGTGCATGCATACAGATGGGTTAATACCGCGAATATCGGCTATGGTCCATCCGATGGCCTTCTTGAATTATTTCAAAACTATGATAAGTTTCTCTTATTGTTCAGTAGTTAATTCTACTGAAACAATCACAGGCAGAGTAGAAGTGTTACCTAAATAAATGTATTTTTAAGTGTGAAGGTAATACCTTGAGTTCTAACTTAGGTGGCTCCTCGATTGATGCTTTTGGCTGGCTATAATCTCTTTTCTCTAATTCCAAAGATTCAAAATGGGATTGCAGATTAAATCCCTTTTGATTAGCTTCTAGCAAAGCTAAGTATTCATCCTCCTCTTCATCATTTGGGGGATCTGATGTCAAAATTCTTTCCAGTGGGTCCTCAACATAGTTAAGTTCCTTCTCTACTATTAATCCCTCTAAATCGGCTACTGCGGAACAATCATCCATTGTGTCAGGAAATCGCATTGACTTAAAAACATTAAATGTTACCTGATCATCCTGAACACGCATAGTCAGCTCGCCCTTTTGCACATCAATAAGGGTCCTTCCAGTTGCTAAGAATGGTCTTCCTAGGATAATTGGCACTTCTTTGTGCCGCTTCAAAGTCTAGAATTACAAAGTCGTGGGGAAGATAAATTTATCTACACGCACTAATCGTCCTCGATTTTTCCTACGGATGCGCTAAGGATCGATCCGCTAGTTGAAGGGTAACCGTAGTTGGTCTAACTTCTCCTATTCCCAACTTCCTAAATATTGACATAGGCATCAAGTTGATACTTGCGCTTAAGTCACATAATGCTTTACCACAATATGTTGATCCAATATTGCATGGTATGGTGAAACATCCAGGATCCTTCAATTTTGGGGGTAGTTTGTTCTGAAGGTATGTACTACATTCCTTCGTCAGAGCTACCGTCTCAAATTCTCCAAGCCTTCGTTTCTTAGACAAGATATCTTTCATGAACTTGACGTAGTTCGGCATTTGCTCAAGTGCTTCGACCAACGGAATGTTGATGTGAAGTTGCTTGAGTACGTCAAGGAACTTCTTGAATTGAATCTCCTGCTTGGGCTTCTGAAGTATTTGAGGGTAGGGCGGTGGTGGTTTCATTACTGGAACTGATTCTGGTTGATTCGCCTTTGGCAGTAATTCTACATCTAATGAAGTTGTTGGTTGATCAGAATTGACTGGTCCTGAGGTTACTTTGCATGGTTTTACAGATTTCACTTCTGGTGAAACTGGGGTTTTAACACTTGGTTGAACTTCTTCTTGAGCATCAGCTTGCTCCTTTTCAACTTCGACGGTGTTGGGCTCTACTATCTTTCCGCTCCTCAATGTCAACGATTTGCAATGCTCCTTTCCCAGATTTCTCAGATTTTCCGTATCACTAGGTAAGGTACCCTGTGGTTGGTTTCTAAGTTCAGTTGCAAGCTGGCCCACTTGATTCTCCAAATTCTTCAATGTAGCTGCTTGGCTCTGGATCAAGGCATCATTCTTTGCAATGTATGTCTTTAGCAAACTCTCCATGCTATTGGATGCCTCGGCTTGAACTCAGTTTCGAACTTCTTGCAAAAATTAGGCGGTTGGTTGGTGCAGGTTGAGTGTAAGTGGTACTAGTTCCACTTCCTTGGTTACTCCAGGAGAAATTTGGGTGGTTCCTCCACGATGGGTTATAAAAATTTGATTGCACCCTTGCCTTCCTCAATTTTGGTTCCGATTACCCATGTAGTATCACAGATTACAGTTCGACGGACATTCTTCGAACAAATGTCCCTCCCACACAGAAACACAAAGCTATATTTTCAAATTGATTAGGCGGTTGTGCTTTGCAAAACTATTAGACCCATTAGTAGTAAGATTTTTAAGCATTGAGGATATCGATGATACCTGAGATGCGAGTGAAGTAAGAGCGTCTACTTCATGAATTCCAGTGACTCATCTTCCTGACGCTGCCCGACTGGTTGGCCATTGATAATTGTTGCTGGCAATCCTCTCAATAATTTTATAAGCCTCATTATAAGACTTAGAAAGAAGAGCACCATTACCAGAGGCGTCCACTACCATCCTTGTGTGGGCGTTGAGACCATTATAGAATGTCTCAAGTTAAATGCAATGAGGGATTCCATGATGAGGGCATTTTCGTAATAACTCTTTAAATCTTTCCCATGCCTCATACGAGGACTCGTCATCCATTTGGTGGAAAGCAGTGATCTCGTTCCTCAGCTTAGCATTCTTGCTTGGCGGAAAATACTTCATGAGGAATCTCTCGGCTAACTATTGCCATGTAGAAATAGAGTTCGGTGGCAATGAATTCAACCAGGCACGAGCTCTGTCCCTTAACGAATATGGGAACAACTTCAATCGTAAGGCATCTTCAGAAACTCCGGCTAACTTGAAAGAATCGCTCACTTCCATAAATAGTCTTAAGTGAAGATGAGGATCTTCAGTAGGCATTCCACTGAATTGGCCCACTGTCTGAAGCATTTGGAACATGACTGGCTTCACTCAATTGTCATGCCTCAATTTCGGGTCTCCTAATACCCGGATTAAGATCGTTAAATACTGGCACGGCATATTGTCTTAAGGCTCTATCCCTATCATCAGTAATAAGAATAGGATTCTGAGCAGGGTTTGCTCCATTTCCTTGGTTCATATTCTCGAAGTTCATCTCTTTGGTCCTTCTCTGGTTTGCTTGTCTTCTTCGTTGTCGAAAGGTTCGTTCTATTTCAGGGTCCACAGGGAGTAAGTCAATAATCTGGTCAATACTCATAAACACCTGAAATAATCACAGAAAAATTGAGTAAGTAAAAATTTCAATACGAAAAATAAATACCAAAATGTAAAACAAATTCACAAATAATGGCTTTGAAAAATAGTCCCCGGCAACGGCGCCAAAAACTTGGAACGGTGGAAATGTGCAAGTGTACACAATCGTAACAAGTAATAAAGTGACAAGTAAATGTCGAGTTATCGTGCCCACAGGGACTGTAAAAGAATTATTTATGAAAATGATTTTAAACACTTTGGGGAAGGGAAAATATTTGGATTTAATAAAAATTTAAAAACTAAAATAAAACAAAGTTCTAGTGCACGATTTCAAAAGCTGGTTTTAATCAAGATGATATAATTGTGTTGGATTAATCACATTTCTTACCTTAGAATTATTAAACTCGTGTTTATACTTGTTAAAACATGGAAACTCGGTAATTTGCTAACTTATGAACATACTTACAAATAAAAATCCATTCTTCTCTTGTACATATTTCTATGCAAATTCGATCTATTAAACAGACTTCTAAAAGTAAACATGTTATTGCACATACATGCTTATTAAATTAAACAATCTCTCACATATTCCTATGTGATTCAATTGATTAATTCAACCTAATAAGCATATAAAAGATCATGCGAGTTAACAAAGTATTTTTACCTTGAAACACTTAATCACAAAAATCCTGCAAGTTATGCAAGGCATATGTATCTCCAAATACAATGCTAATTTAATCTTCAGCTACCTTAGAAGAATTAAACATGCACAGATTAAGTATTGTGTCCATTAATTACAATTCCAATGCGTTTAAATAATTAATTCATTAGCTATCTAAACAATTAGAATGCTAGATAACTTAAACATGATTTTACTTAATCAAGCATTTTACCGAGGCCTTTTAACAGTATAAACTCAATTTTAATAATTTAATAGGACGAAATGCAATCAACCCAACACGAATTAAATTCAAGCTAAATTGATTAAATTAATCATTCCAAAAGCATAAATATTCATAAACATGTTTGTCAAAACAACAACAAAAACTAAAAGAGATAGGGAACAAGAAGCAAATCCAGTGTTTCTCCGTGGCTTGACTGATTGCTCCGTTCTTCGTTCTTCGTTGGCCTCGACTATCAAGGTGGCTTATGAAAACTCCAATTGCTGCTCCAAATGGCTGGAAAAATACCTCTTTTCCAAGAGGATAAATCGGCACAAGAACACACAAAGGGAAAATGGAAAAAATGGAAATTGAGAGAAAGTGAGAGAAGAGAATGTTGGATTCTTGAGGTGTGTTTTGAATGAGCAGCAAGGGGGTGTATTTATAGCTGATCAAGGCTGCTAAAAATAGCAAATAGCAGCAGCAAAAGAGGCCTCCCTTGGTCGGCCACCTATGTGGCAAAGTTGATGGATTCAACTTTGCTAAAAATAGCATGGGGCAAATCTACAAAGCCATAATTTTTGGAGGGGTTTGAATGCAATTTTGAAAGGTCTTCAAGGGCTTCTTTGCAAGCTTAGTTAATCAGATAATAAGCTGATTTGGGCCAGAAATGTGGATAGTTTGGGCTGCCCAATTAGTGGCTGGTTCGGTTCAACTGGTTTGGTTCAATTGGTGCGGTTCAACTGGGCCTTTTTCATAATTAATTAAGATTAATTTATTTAACCCAAATTAAATTGGGAATAAATTAAAATTAATTATGTTATGATTAAATATTCATAATTGGACCGTTTTGGGCTGGAAATAAATTCACCTCGATACTTCAAATTGCTTCTCGGGTTTATTCTTGACGATTGTCTGCTGAGCCAATTTTAAGCCCTTTGTGCGAATCTGTCTAAAATAGTCAAAATAAATCAAAATTAACTATAAAATTAATTAAAATTCATCATGTTCATATTTTTAGCACAATTTAGTTATTTTATAATGTTTAATTATTTTCCGACAAGAATTTACTCGAAACCGCATGAATTTGGGTCAAAAAGGGCATGAAAAATTATATAAATTTCTGTGTTTCCACCTAAACACTTGTTTGGCTGAATCTTCTTCTTTCCATCTCTCTTCACATTTCGTCCGTTTCTTTTCTCCCCTCTAGGCCGTATAGCCACACTTCTTCCTATTTCATTTCCCTTTAGCCAAACATCAATTCTTCTGAAAACTTTGGTCCTCTTTCTGCTGGCCGAACTTGGTAAGCCTAACCTTCCCAATCTCTTTACCCCGAATCTTTTATTCCTTGGTGGTTGGGGCCAGATTCTATTGACAAACAACTGATGTTTTTCATCGACTTTGGTTTTGGTAAGGGTGGAGTAGTTCAAGTGCCTTCTTAATTCGTTACTAGTGGTATTCTTGTGACTCTTTTGTTGAGTAAACATCGGTCTCCCTCTTTTCCCTGTGGGGGCCGAATATTGGATGGTGGCTAACTCTCTCTCTCTTGATTTTCTTTGCTAGAGACCCGCTTTCAGTAGCCAACGAATAGGGCCGATTACCGTTACACTGTAGGAGGTCACGTCTTGTGGTAAGTGAATCTGGTTGAGTAGTATATTTCGTTATTATTGATTTTCGAGGGCGTTGAGATTAACTAATGGTCATTGTTATCATAGGGGCATCGAGGAGTGTCTCAATCGGCAATCCATAGCAGGTGTGTAATCTCACACCACTGTTTATTCTGATATGCGATGTTTTGTGAATCGGCTAAAAGCCGAAATACTGAAAAGCTGGAGTATCGGCAACTGAGAGCTCTCGAGTGTGCGAGCGTTCGTAGAGTTAAACTAAGTCAATAGTATTGGCGATAGACTCTGAGGAGTGACTCGAACTCTCTCTCTCGCGGAACTAAGGCTGTAATGCGCCCTGTTGAGCCGAAGTGGGCTATGTGAGCCCAATGGGTTAATGGGCCCACAGGGGCGAAATCCGTGGTAAGTGTTGCACGATTGTTGTGGCTGCGAAGTCTGCAGATCCGAGACAGAAAATGGGTTGTTTGGGCCACACGAGCGTGTGGGCCCGTTTGGGCCGAAATTGGATTTTAGGCCCAATTGCACCGTTTTGACCCAAAATGGAACCTGTGTCGCTCGAGGTGATAGTTGGCCTCCGAAAAGGCCGTAGATGAGTAAATTACCGAATTACCCTTGGTGGGTAAATTATCGAATTACCCTTGGTGGGTAAATTATCGAATTACTCTTGGTAGATAAATTACTGAATTACCCTTGGTGGGTAAAATTACCGAAATACCCCCGAGGGGCAAAATTACCGTTTTACCCTTAGTGGTAGGATCATCGATGTATGAGTAGTAACTGTATGATTGATGTTGAAGATGATGCACTGCTTACTTAATTTAATTATGACATGGCATACTGCATGGGTTGGGTTATGGATTTAGAGGAAGCACTGTACTGGTGGCTCTGCCACGTTATACTGATTTAGTGGTTTCTTCCACGTTATACTGATTCAGTGGTTTTTTCCACATTATACTGATTTAGTGGCTCAGCCACGTATACTGTTATTAGCAGCTAGTCTGCGTTATTGGTGTACTGGTTGGGTGGGTTGACTTGGTCCCCACATGTGTGTTGGTTGGTACGGTTGGTGTGTTGGTTGGACTGGGTTGGGTACATATTTGTTATGCATATCATAGGGCTTCATCCGGTATTCTCGAGTAGGGCTTCGCCCGCATCGTTATTGAATAGGGCTTCGGCCCGCATCAGATTCGATTAGGGCTTAGGCCCGAGTTGATCTTGTATGGGCTTGGGCCCAAACTGTGGTGTAATAAGGGGATTACACACTGAGTTCTCGTAACTCACCCTTTCTCTTTAACTATGCAGGTAATCCCCAGCCTTAGAGGATTTGGAGCTGCGAGGGACTCGGAGGTGGCCACACGTCTTGTAGGTTTTTGGGGTTAATTTAGCTACTTTATTTTACTTTACTTTACTTTAATTTTTGGGTTAATAATTTTGTAAAAAGGCCATTGGAAATTTTTTTAACTTTTATTCGGTATTTCTTTACAAACGACTAATTTATTAAACACGGGTTTTAAAATAATAACTACTGTTTTTAAAATATCACATTTCTGCAACTGTTTAAACCAGACTTTTGTAACAGACAAGGTTTTAAAAACAAATAATAGATGCATAATAATATATTTGAAAAGGAATGATTTCGAGTAAAACTAGTTTTGTTAATAAGCAACAAAAATCGGGATTTTTAAATGGTAGAAAGTTTTGATTCGTAGATGAGTTTTCCAACGAACACAAAGTTTTCAAACAACATCTGATGTGGCACGCTAGATTCGGTCATAACATCTAGGTCGGGTGTGGGTGTTACATTTAGTGGTATCAGAGCCAGGTTGCAAAACTCGACTGTGGAATGGGTTTTGAAAATTTTCCAAATCTGTTTAAATTTTGGTTTAGAAAAGTAGTGATATTACTGAAAATGTGGCACACCGAGTCTCCAGCACCAAATTCGTAAGTTTCTTTACTTTATACTTTATTATATGCTGAAATGGCTGTACTAAGAAACTACTAAGGACAGTAGTAATAGTATACTGAAACTCCGTAGCTGTAGAAATCGAGACTATAGGAGATTGAAACTGTAGTAAATGCGATCTCTGAGAATAATTCTAATTACTGTTTTTCATAAGATATCTGTTAATAATTACATGAACTATAAGCTGATTCATAAAACTTTTTAATCAGAAAATACGCTACATCGATATGAGCACAAGAGGTCGCGGAATGGGTACACGTGGCCGTGGTAGAGGCCGAGGTGCTAGGGCTGGGTCCTCAGCATCAGGACATATGTCTGAAAGGGAAGCGCCGGCATCACCAGGGACTAAGACGAGGTCTCATGACCGAGCAGGTGGGGATGATGCCCTGTCCCAAGTGATGCTACGGGTTCTGGAAAGGGTTGCTGGAGCGAGTACTGGGTCAGTGGCCCAAGGGTCAATTTCTGAGCGACTCCAGTCAAACGGGGCAGAAATCTTCAGGGGCATCTCTGGTGTAGCCCTGAATGTAGCAAAATATAGGTTGGAGGAGGTAAAGCGAATAATGGATGATCTGGATTGCACGGTAGAGCAAAAACTGAAGGGAGCAGTGTCCTTACTGTGAGATGAGGCATACCAATGGTGGCTTACCATGAGGGAAGGCACGCAGGCCGACCGTGTGACTTGGGACTTCTTTAAGGCGGCCTTCCAAGGAAACTATGTCGGGGCAAGTTATGTGGATGCCCGGAAAAAGGAATTTCTGAATCTGGTTTAGGGGAATAAGTCTGTAGCGGAGTATGAGGCAGAGTTCCTGCGATTGAGCCGGTATGCTCGGGGCATCATTGCGACTGAGTATGAGCGCTGCGTGCGGTTCGAGGATGGTCTCCGGGATGAGTTGCGGGTACTGATAGCCCCGTAGAAGGAAAGAGACTTCGCTGCCCTGGTTGAGAAGGCTAAGATTGTCGAGGATGTGAAATGCTCAGAGCGTCAAAACCGTGAGTAGGACAAAGGTATAAGAGGAATTTTGGGCCTTCAAGTTCTTCTGGTGGGCCTAGGTTTGATGGGCCACCCAGTGGGGTTCCTAATCTTGCGTGATCGGATCATGCGCCTTGCGCGCCGAGTATGGGAGATCTCATTTGGGAGAGTCTTTGAAAAGAAGCTGGGCGTGTTTGAGATGTGGCTCCGTGGATCATCGGGTTAGAGATCAGACTGAGGCCTGCTCGGATGCAAGTCAAGGTCGTGGGTTATGTGCGCCGGGGAGAGGTGGTCAGCAGCCACCGAGAGGCCGTGGTCCAGCCTGAGGGGGAAATGGGTTTGGACGAGGTCGAGGAGCACCGGGTAAAGGTGCTGGTAAGACAGAGGCGAGACAGCCAGCGTTGGTATATGCTGCTCGGCATCGAGAGGATGGCGACGCACTTGATGTCATAACTGGTACGTTCCTCATTCATGATGTGCCATTTATAGCTTTAATTGACATTGGGTCTACGCACTCACATGTTGCATGTACTGTGTCGGGAACATTGGGCATACAGTTTGAACTTGCTGATAGGGAACTGTCAGTGATTAGTCCACTGGGATAGTCAGTTAGAGTGAATAAACTATTTAGAGATGTGCCTCTAAAGGTCCAAGGGGTTGTCTTTCCAGCGGATTTGATGGAACTGTCGTTTGGCGAGTTCGATCTCATTTTGGGCATGGATTGGTTAGTAAAACACCGTGCAAATTTGGATTGCGCTGCTAAATGTATGGTACTGAAGTCTTCAGAGATTGAGGAGGTGGTCGTGATAGGGGAGCGAAGGGACTATTTATCCAACGTAATCTCAGCATTAAGGGCTGAGAAGCTGGTTCACAAAGGTTGCGAGGCGTTCCTAGCTTATGTTAGCACATCTCATGTTAAAGGTTTATCTGTTGGAGATGTCAGAATGGTAAAGAAGTTTCCGGATGTATTTCCTGAAGAGCTTCCGGGGTTGCCACCAAACCGTGAGGTCGAATTCGGCATTAAGCTCCTACTGGGAATGGCTCCGGTGTCCATCGCCCCTTATAGGATGGCACCGAAGGAGCTGATAGAATTAAAGGCCCAAATCCAAGAGCTGCTGGATCAAGGATTCATTCGACTGAGTGTGTCTCCTTGGGGAGCACCGGTGTTGTTCGTGAAGAAGAAGGATGGTTCAATGTGCATGTGTATCGATTATCAATTGAATAAACTGACGATTAAGAACAAGTACCCTTTACCAAGAATAGACTATCTGTTTGATCAGCTGCGAGGAGCCGCGATTTTCTCCAAGATAGATCTTAGATTGGGATACCATCAGTTAAGGGTTAAGGAGGCAGATGTGTACAAGACTGTATTCCGGACTCTTTATGGACACTACGAGTTTTTGGTCATGCCGTTTGGGCTAACGAATGCACCAGCTGCTTTCATGGATATGATGAATCGGGTCTTCCAACCCTACTTAGACCGGTTCATGGTGGTGTTTATAGATGATATTCTGGTGTATTCGCGAACCGGGGAGGAGCATGATGCGCATCTCCGGGTTGTCCTGCAAATATTGAGAGAAAGGCAGCTTTATGCCAAATTCAGCAAGTGCGAGTTTTGGTTACGAGAGGTGACATTTTTGGGTCATGTCGTGTCTGCCAAGGGAATTAGGGTTGATCCCTGGAAAGTTGAGGTCGTATTATATTGGAAGCCACCGAAGTCGGTATCTGAGATTCGAAGTTTTCTGGTGCAGCCGGGTATTCATTTATCGATTCGTTGAGGGTTTTCACCGATTGCTATACCCCAACTAAGTTCTTTGCGTAAAGGGAGTCTCGTTTGTTTGGGCCGATAAACAATGAGAGAGTTTTGAGAAACTGAAGAAGATTCTAACTGAAGCCCCGGTATTAATTCAGCCAGAGGCTAGAAAGGAATCCATTGTCTACTGTGATGCGTCACACATGGGCTTGGGTTGTGTGCTGATGCAAGAAGGGAAGGTGGTGGCTTATGCGTCCCGTCAGCTTAGGCCGTACGAGGTGAATTATCCTACTCATGACCTGGAATTAGCTGCACACTACTTGTACGGGGAGAAGTCGGTCATTTATACCGACCATAAAAGTCTCAAGTACCTCCTTACTTAGAAGGAGTTGAACCTTAGGCAACGAAGATGGATAGAGTTGCTTAAGGATTATGATTGCTCTATTGAGTACCATCTGGGAAAAGCTAACGTGGTAGCAGATGCACTGAGTCGTAAGGTTGTGTCTGATTTAAGAGTAATGTTTGCTCGACTCAGCCTGTTTGAGGATGGTAGTCTGTTAGCTAAACTTCAAGTGAAACCGATGTGGGTAGTTCAAATTAAAGAGAAACAGATGTTGGATAAGTCATTGGTTACTCGGTTCCAACAGGTGAAGAAGGGAGAGACTGTGGATTTGGGGCTGAATAGTGAAGGAGTATTATGCTTCCGTGGAAGAGTTTGTGTACTGAGGAACTCTAAGTTAAGGCAGTCGATTCTGCGGGAGGTGCATAGTAGCCCATACACTATGCATCTTGGTGGAAATAAGTTATACCGAGATCTACGTGAACTGTACTGGTGGCCAGGACTTAAGCGTGAGGTTACTGATTTTGTAAGTAAGTGTTTGACATGCCAGCAAGTGAAGGCTGAGCATCAACTGCCTTCGGGACTGCTGCAACCTGTTAAGATTCCACTCTGGAAGTGGGAGAGGGTAACCATGGATTTTGTTAGTGGGCAACCCCTGACGCCTACTAAGAAAGATTAGGTATGGGTTATTGTTGATCGACTGACTAAGTCCGCCCACTTCATACCAGTTCGCACTAATTACTCGTTGCAGAAGTTGGCCAAGTTTTACGTGGCAGAAATTGTGAGGTTACATGGGGTACCAGTGTCTATCATCTCGGACAGGGACCTCAGATTCACATCTCGATTCTGGAGAGTGTTACACGAAGCTTTGGGTACAAGGTTGGATTTCATCACAGCATTTCATCCGCAGACTGATGGTCAGTCGGAGAGGGTAATACAGATTTTGGAGAACATGTTGAGGAGCTGTGTAATTGATTTCAAGGGCAGTCGGGAAGACTATCTGCCATTAGCAGAATTTGATTATAACAACAGCTACCAATCCAGTATTCAGATGGCACCATACGAGGCGTTGTATGGTCGTAGGTGTCGTACCCCTACTTGTTAGACGGAATTGGGGGAGCGGTGACTGTTGGGTCCAAAACTAGTCTCTGAAACTGAGGAGAAAGTGAAATTGATCCGTAATTGGTTAAAAGAAGCAGCTAATAGATAGAAATAGTATGTTGACCTAAAGCTTAAAGATATAGAGTACTCTGTGGGGGATTATGTCTTCTTAAAGGTCTCACCTTGGAAGAAGATTTTGAGATTTGGACGGAAGGGCAAGCTGAGCCCCAGATTCATCGGACCTTACCGGATATCAAAGAGTGTAGGACCGGTCCCCTATCAGCTTGAGCTACCTCCTGAGTTAAACCAGATACATGATGTGTTCCACGTCTCTATGTTGAGGCGATATCGTTCTGATCCCTCACATATAGTGCCGGTAGAGGAGATCGAGGTGAGATCTGATCTAACTTTTGAGGAAGAACAGGTGTGGATACTGGATCATGATGTTAAGGTACTGAGGAGGAAATCTGTTCCACTAGTCAAGGTGCTGTGGCGTAATCACGGTTCAGAGGAAGCCACGTGGGAGCCTGAGGAGGCGATGCGACAGTAATACCCTCATCTCTTCTAGTCAGGTAAATTTTGAGGCTGAAATTTCTTTAAGGGGGTTAGTTGTAACGCCCCAAAAGTTAGGGGTTGTAATTTTTGCTTAATTGTATGTTGTGCTTGCTCAGCTGGTTAATTGAGGGTATTTGGGGGTTCTAGGGAGGCCTGGGTTCGAGTCTGAGCCTTGGCAAAAATTTGGTTTTTGACCCTAAAGTGAAGAGGGTTGGCAGTTGAAGGGCTTAAGTAAATTTGTGTGTGTTTTAGTAGCACAACTTGAGCATGTGGCTTAGTGGTGTGGCGTCAAGGGGAGAGCAAGGAAGGGAGGGGTTCGAATCCCACAATTTGCAATTGGAGGATTTTATTTTGTGACTTGAGAGTGGAGGAAGCAGAGTTTGGATCAAACTCTTCAAGTGGAGTTGGAGACTTGGTCAACAAGTTCGAATGGGAGGCTAGGAGTGATTCAAAGGGAAGATAGTGGAGAAAATCAAGGAAGGGAGGAGAGTGGGAGAGTTGGCCGAATGTGGGAGTGTGCCTAAGGGGGAGATTTCGGCTAGGAGGTGGATTAGAAAGCATTTTCGGTAGCTTGGGTGTGAGTGCAAACCGAAAGTCTCTTTGTGTAGTGCGACTTCTTTATTTGTTCTTTTCGGGATTTCTCCTTGGAAGCATTTCGAGCACTTTTCCTTCTTTTCTCCTTCTTACCTCTCGTGCTTTCTTTCCTTTTCTTTTTCTAATAGCCTAAACACTTGTTTGGCCGAATCTTCTTCTTCCCATCTCTCTTCACATTTCGTCCCTTTCTTTTCTCCCCTCTAGGTCGTATAGCCACACTTCTTCTTATTTGATTTCCCTTTAGTCGAACATCAATTCTTCTGAAAACTTTGGTCCTCTTTCTGCTGGCCGAACTTGGTAAGCCTAACCTTCCTAATCTCTTTACCCCGAATCTTTTATTCCTTGGTGGTTGGGGCCGGATTCTATTGACAAACAACTGACGTTTGTCGTCGACTTTGGTTTTGGTAAGGGTGGAGTAGTTCAAGTGCCTTCTTAATTCGTTGCTAGTGGTATTCTTGTGACTCTTTTATTGAGTAAGCATCGGTCTCCCTCTTTTCCCTGTGGGGGCCGAATATTGGATGGTGGCTAACTCTCTCTCTCTCTTGATCTTCTTTGCTAGAGACCCGCTTTCAGTATCCAACAAATAGGGTCGATTACCGTTGCACTGTAGGAGGTCACGTCTTGTGGTAAGTGAATCTAGTTGAGTAGTATATTTCAATATTATGGATTATTGAGGGCGTTGAGATTAACTAATGGTCATTGTTATCATAGGGGCATCGAGGAGTGTCTCAATCGGCAATCCATAGCAGGTGTGTAATCTCACACCACTGTTTATTCTAATATGCGATGTTCTGTGAATCGGCTAAAAGCCGAAATACTGAAAAGCCAGAGTATCGGCAACTGAGAGCTCTCGAGTGTGCAAGCGCTCGTAGACTTAAATCGAGTCAATAGTGTTGGCGATAGACTGTGAGGAGTGACTCGAACTCTCTCTCGCGAAACTGAGGCTGTAATGGGCCCTGTTGAGCCGAAGTGGGCTATGTGGGCCCAATGGGTTAATGGGCCCACATGGGTGAAATCTGTGGTAAGTGTCAAACGATTGTTGCGGCTGCGAAGTCTGCAGATCTGAGACCAAAAATAGGTTGTTTGGGCTACACGAGCGTGTGGGCCCGTTTGGGCCGAAATTGGATTTTAGGCCCAATTGCACCATTTTGACCCGAAATAGGATTTTAGGCCCAATTGCACCATTTTGACCCGAAATGGAACCTGTGTCGCTCGAGGCGACAGTTGGCCTCTGAAAAGGTCGTAGATGAGTAAATTATCGAATTACCCTTGGTGGGTAAATTACCGGAATACCCTTGGTGGGTAAAATTATCGAAATACCCCCGAGGGGCGAAATTACCATTTTACCCTTAGTGGTAGGATCATCGATGTATGAGTAGTAACTGTATGATTGATGTTGATGATGATGCACTGCTTACTTAATTTAATTATGACATGGCATACTGCATGGGTTGGGTTATGGATTTGGAGGAAGCACTGTACTGGTGGCTCTGCCACGTTATACTGATTTAGTGGTTTCTGCCACGTTATACTGATTTAGTGGTTTTTGCCATGTTATACTGATTTAGTGGCTCATCCACGTATACTATTATTAGCAGCTAGTCTGGATTATTGGTGTGCTGGTTGGGTGGGTTGACTTGGTCCCCACAGGTGTGTTGGTTGGTACGGTTGGTGTGTTGGTTAGACTGGGTTGCGTACATATTTGTTATGCATATCATAGGGCTTGCCCGCATCATTCTCGAGTAGGGCTTGACCCGCATCGTTATTGAATAGGGCTTCGGCCCAGACCGTTACTGATTAAGGCTTAGGCCCAGATTGATACTGTATGGGCTTAGGCCCAAACTGTGGGTGTAATAAGGGGATTACGGACTAAGTTCTCGTAACTCAGCCTTTCTCTTTAACTGTGAAGAAAAATACCCAGCCTTAGAGGATTTGGAGCTGAGAGGGACTCGGAGGTGGCCACACGTCCTGTAGGTTCTTGGGGTTAATTTAGCTACTTTATTTTACTTTACTTTACTTTAATTTTTGGGTTAATAATTTTGTAATAAGGCCATTGGAATTGTTTTTAACTTTTATTTGGTATTTCTTTACAAACTGCTAATTTATTAAACACGGGTTTTAAAATAATAACTACTGCTTTTTAAAATATCACGTTTCATAATCGCTTTAAACCAGACTTAAAAATGCACAAGGTTTTAAAAACAAATAATAGATGCATAATATATTTGAAAAGGAATGATTTCGAGTAAAACTAGTTTTGTTAATAAGCAACGAAAACCGGGATTTTTAAATGGTAGAAAGTTTTAATTCGTAGATAAGTTTTCCAACAAACACAAAGTTTTCAAACAACACCTGATGTGGCACGCTAGATTCGGTCATAATGTCTAGGCCGGGTGTGGGGTGTTACACCAACCCTGCATACCAGACATGGTTGAGACAAGATAAACTTTTGTTTGCAGCACTGGTAGGCACGATTTCACCCAACCTTGTGCCGTTCATTACTCAATCAACAACATTTCATGAAGCTTGGCAAGCCCTGGCCAACACTTATGCTCGTCCTTCTCGTGGACATTTCAAACAAATCAAAGACAACTTGAAAAACATCTCAAAACGTTCACTATTTGTCACCAACTATATGCAAGCTATAAAAGTCAAAGTAAACGAACTTGCCACCCTTGGCAAACCTCTTGATCATGAAGACTTAATTGAGAAAGTTTTTGACTGTCTTGATGATACTTTCCAATATGTTATTGATGCAGTCAAGAGCCGCTGTAACAGCCCGTTTTTAGTCAAATCAGAATAGTGGTTTTTGGACAATAAATTTGAGGTTAAATTAATTATTTTATTATTATTTTAATGTCTACGGCATGATAATATGATTGTGTGAAAATTTTGTTAAGAAATTTTATTTTTTGAGTGCTTAATTCGATAAAAAGGACTAAATCGCGTAAAGTGTAAAACTTGAGTTCTATTAGCTAAAGGTGTTTAATAGCTATAGAACCTTAAAGTAGAGGTACTTATGTGGTAATTAGGCCATTTTCATTATGAGTGGACAATTATGTGCATGATTAAGTGATTTGAATGGTTTATCATTAAGGTTAAATTTGTAATTTGGTTATTAAAGGTAAATTAAATAAAACCAAATGAAAATATTCATTCATTCTTCTTCTCCAAAATTGATTCTTCTTGGGAAAAATAGGGCTAAGGTTCATCCATCTTCATTTCCTTCAATTAGGTATGGTTTTTTGTCCCGTTTTTATTGATTTCTATGTTTTTAAAATTGTTGCAGCTTAATCTAGCTTGCCCAGGGACTATTTTTCAAAACTATTAAAGGTTTAGGGTTTTCCTATTGATGAATACATGTGTGTTTTGATGTTTGATGATAGAAAATGTATGGTTATTGTTAGATAAACAACATTTGTAAAGTGATTTTTGACAAAATTGTCATTTAGGGATTAAATTGAGAAATGTTGAAATTTTATGGTTAAATTGTGAAATAAATGAAAAATATGGGCTGTTATGGTAATAAGAGAAATTCGGCTAGCATGGGTAAGGACTTAATTGCATGAATTTGTGTTTTATGAGATAAGGACTAAATTGTAAAAATGTGGAAATATTAGGGGCAAAAGTATAAAGTTGCCTTAATGTGTATTTTGGACTAAATTGAATAGAATGATGATTGAATTAGTTAAATTTGATTACATATAGATCACGAAAAACGAAATTCAGATTTAGATCGGGGGAAAAATAAGGTTTTGGACTAGTCGATCCGTTTCGTCGTTTTAGCGATCGAGGTAAGTTCGTATGTTAATAAGCATTATTAAAATTATGTTTTAAATGCTTTATATTTAAATTGTTGATGAATATGATTGTACGGAAACGTTCAACGATGATTCGGCAAATGTGAAATCCCGGTTGAACCTTAGGAATAGATTAGGATACAAATGACATGTCATTAGGGGTTATGTGATTTGGGTGATGGCCTGTATGTCCTACCGGTGGCTGAGTTATCCGACATGTGTTGCGGATTCTCGTCAGCTTGTATGAGCAGCACTGTGTAGCTATGTCATGACCGTCAGCTTGTGTGAGCAGACCTGTTGATAGCTCGAGAGTGAGCAATATATGTGATATGAGATTGAGATAGCTTCGGCTATATATGTGGCACTTAGGGTGTGTGATTCCCGAGTATCCGATAGTATTCCAAATGGTTCAACGGGTGTATCGAAGATATGAAATGGTGAGAAATAGATACGTATCAGTACAGGTATGTACGAAAACCATAAAAGCATTAAATCTATGGAAGTTGTGAGTTCATAGTTAATTATGTGATTGAATATATGTTAACATTGTGATTAAATGTTTTGTAGTATGTTATTTTCATAATCTTGAATGGTAATTGAATGGTGAGATTTGCTTATTATTTCATACGAGCTTACTAAGCTTTATAGCTTACATTGTTTATTTTTCTGTGTTTTATAGTGAAATCAAAGCTATCTCGGATTTGGGAATCGTTGGAGACCTCATCACACTATCAGGCTATCACTTTGGTACTTTTGAATCTATGTATTTGGTATATGGCATGTATAGGAATTATGGTTATTTTGGTATATGTTAGTAATGGATTTGGCCATTTGAATTGGCTTGTAAATGTTAAGTGTTTGGTTTTGTGTATAGCCTTGTGAGTCGGCTTATTTTGGCATATTTAGTGATGTATATATATGTGCTAATGGTCTTTGTTGTGTGATTGGTAATTGCTATATAAATGCTTGTAGTAAATGCTTGTTGTGAATTGGTATTTGGAGTATCATATAGTTGATAATTGAGAATTGGTATTGCTTGTGATTTAGGTAAAGTGATGCATAAATGAAAGTGAACATTTAAGTGATTTGAGAATGTGAAATTGGCATGAATGGAATAGCATATTGTGTTACATGTGTGCTTTGTTGTTGTTGGTATTGAAATGATATGAATTATGCTTGGTTGAGGTTGGTTGAGAGCCTATTTATGCCATGTTTTGTGCCAATTGGTTTAGTGTAGGTGTATGATATTTGGGTGAGCAAAATGGCTTGGTAAATAGCCTATTTTTGTCCACACGAGAAGAGACACGGGCGTGTGTCTCAGCTGTGTCTGACACATGGTTCGGTGACACGGTCGTGTGTCCCCTGGTGTTGAATTAGAAATCAAGTCAGTATGCCCCACACGGCCTAACACACGGGCGTGTGACTTAACCGTGTGGCATAAGTCAATATACCCTATAGGTTTGGAACGGCCTAGCACACGGGCGTGTGTGACCATTTCGAAGGGCACACGGGCTGGTCACATGGGCGTGCGGTTGGCCGTGTGACCCAAGTCAGGGAGTTACACGGGGTCAGACACGGGCTGGGACACAGCCATGTGATCCCATTTCGAATGTCCACACGACCTGTGACACGGGCGTGTCTTTGGCCATGTGAGACACACAGTCGGGCCACACGGGCGTGTGTCCCCTATATTTTGAAAAATTTTCTAAGTTTTTTAAAAGTTTCCTAAGTTATCGATTTAGTCCCGAACCACTCCTAATGCATGTTTTGGGCCTCTTAGGCTCGTATTAGGGACAATGTGAATGATGATTACACGAAATTTGAATATGTAAGTGAAATGTATGTTTAATTATGTAATAAGTCTGGTAATGCTCCGTAACCCTATTCCGGCAATGAATACGGGTGAGGGGTGTTACAACCGCGACACAGTCATCACCTTTGATGAACTCCATGAAAAACTCATTAACAAAGAGTTTTCCTTACACAATTCATCACCTTTACCAAGATCTCCAGTTTTTTGCCAACCCCACACATACACAACGCTCCAACCAGCGGTCATCAAGCAATCATCCACCATGGTCTGCTCGTCCTCCAACTCAACATTCACCTTTCATCAGTCTAACTGACCAATGCATCCATTTCTGGGAAAATGTCAATGGTGTCATGCTCAAGGTCATGTTGTCTTTTAGTGTTCTCTCTTCCGCCAATAGTTTCCTCATGCATCCCCACCATCACGAGCTACCAGTTTATTGCCACTTCGTGCACCTCTTCCTTGGCAAAGTCAAGCACATGTTGTTGCCACTTCAATATCACTCTCAATTGATCCTTGGCTATTGGACAGTGGTGCAACCCATCATATAACAACTGACCTTCAAAATCTCAACAATCCCAACCCCTATACCGTTCTAGATGAAATAATGATTGGAAATGGTTCTAGAATTCCTATAACACACGGGTTCAAATTCTCTTCCTACTTTGTCTCACTCTTTTACTCTTTCTAATGTTCTTTGTGCTCCAACCATGAACGTAATTTAATTTCCATTTCTCAATTCTGCAAATCTGACAATGCCTCTGTTGAATTCTTACCATCTTTTTTTTTTTGTAAAGGACCTTTAAACAGGAGCAATTCTCTTCCAAGGCCAACCTAAAAATGGTGTCTATGAGTGGCCCATTTTTCCTCCTCATCACCGTTACTTGCTTTCTCTACAAAAAAGACCATGTCCCCTACCTGGCATCATATACTTGGTCACCCATCTCTATCGATGTTCAAACACATGGTCATCATTCGATTTGGATGTCACTAGTCCTTATTATCTCAACTTTAATTGTAATTCTTGTCAATGTAATAAAAGTCATAAACTATCATTTTTTGCATCTACATTATCCACTTCTTCTCCCCTTGAGATTGTCTTCACAGATCTTTGGATCTCACCAGTTTACTCCATTGACAACTTTAAATATTATATTCTCTTTGTTGATCACTTCACCAAATATATCTGGTTGTATCCGCTGAAACGTAAATCCGATGCTGGTAATGTGTTTAATTTTCTTTTTGCAAGAGTGATTGTAGTTGTTAACTGTCAAATTCAATCAACTCTCGGATTTGATTAAGGATTGCGATTTCTATTCAATAAGATTTTTTCCCTTTATCTCTATAATCATTTTCATTATTTTTCTTATTATGTTTATCTGATTATTGTTATTGAGGTTTGATTTGAATTTCGATATGAACTAATCGCCTAAATGGTAGTGAATTAATAGTAGGTTAATAGATTAATAATTGACATAGGTTAAAGATGGATATAGATTTATGACAAGATTGATTATTCAATTTCTTTTTTGTAATTACCTTAGGTGACATAAGTTAAGGAATAAATTGAGGGAGAACACGACGAGAAGTTGGCTTAACATTAGCAATATAGTTGATTAATTTACAAACTCACTAGAATATAAACCTAGATAGTAGGGGATCGATAATAGTAACGGTCAAAGATTTAGTTAATTCCTATAAACTATATAGATACTTATACTTTGATGACCTTAGTTAGAAACCCTAATTCTAGCAATAGCTGAAATTGGTTAATTATGTTTATAAAATAAGAGAAATGATTTGAAAAATAAAAGTTTGAGTATTATATGATCTAAAAACAATATTGATAGTCAAACAAATATTAAATTCAGGTATTAAATAGTGAATTAAGCCATTTAAAATTTATTAGCTAAAATGGATTATCATCATCATCCAACACCTCAAATTTATGCGGGAATATGACAAGCAAAAGGGCCTGCTAGATCAGCTCCCTCACATGGGGACCGAACCACCGAAGTCATATCAATCGAATTTCGAAACACTTGGCACCCTATGGGTTCTTCGACTAATTTGATGAAGACGTTACAATATTTTCTGAACCTGAAAATACCACTATTTCATTTAGTGGTCTAAGATAAAAGTTGCTTGTAAGGTTTTTGTACCTTCCAGTGAGTAAACCTTTTCATTATTCCTTTTAACGTCCTTGAAAAAGTATTAAATTTTCAAAAATAAATTTATCCAAGAAATTAAATCATTTTTTAAATTCATTTGAGCTTTAACTTTATTATTTAATATTTGAACTTCACCTAACTTAGTTTTTTTTTTTTTTGGAAGAATGCTGCAACTTGGGCTTTATTCATTTACTAAAAAAAAACACAAACAGAAAAATTAAAAGGAAACCCACTAATTTGGCCTCATAAACAACAAAACTAGACTAAAGGTAAACTAGACCACCTAACATTCGGCCTGGTGTAAAAACCAACAACCATTTTAAATTCTAAATCAAAAAACGACAAAGTAAAAGTTCTGGGGTCATTAATGATACCCCGTGCACTGCCCAAGAAACCAACTGGCACACCGTCCACCATATTTTCATCCTTATCTTCTTTCAGATGCTACCAGTTACCAATGTAGTCTGCATCTTACCCACTAATGCACCGTTTAGACTACCACTTTCTACCTGCTCCATTTTCAAAACTCTTTGAAAAACTCTCTTCTTTTACCGAGGGGCTTTAATCTAGCTACATATCCGTTCAGTCTACCATATGTGAAAACCCCTTCACTTTGCCTTCATTTCGTTATTCAATCTGGTTCTCTGTTGCTTTCCTCTCTCGCCTGACTTCCAGCATACCATGGGACGCTACTTCGCAGGTAAATTTCTTCTTTTCTTTTCAGAGCTTCTGTTGCGAGTATGTGAGCTAATTTATTTGCCGATCGTGGAATATACTCGAACTTTAAACTTCTTTTGGATCTCATCTGATGAATATCATGAATAATAGTCCCGATTTGTGACTTGTCAAGGCTGTTATTTTTGCATTTCTTAATCGTTGTCAATGAGTCTCCCTCTATAACAATTTCTGTTTCTTCCATTTCGAGCGCAACTTGGACTGCTCTTCGATAGGCTAAAGCTTCGGCCGCAAATGCTGATTCAACCTTTTCATGGATTTTTGTTGAGGAAATGGTTACTTGCCCCGATCTATCTCTAGCTACTACTCCAGACACCGCACATCTACTTCTCACATCAAAAGCCCCATCAAAATTTATTTTGATTCCCTGTCCAGATGGATGCCTCCATTTGATGTCCACCGCAGAGGTACTCTGAGTTTTTGCCTTTGCTCCTTCAATTTCTGCGATATATCTGAGAATAAAATTAGCTATTTCTTGACTTGATCTGCTCTTTTTATCATGAATGCGAGAGTTCCTTTCTCCCCAAATAGCCCAGAGTGCTAAACAGAAGAGTCGACAGTCATTCAACGGAAGGGAAAGCACCACCTTGGTAAGCCAATCAACATACTCATCTTGTGTGAAAGTGGAAAAATTTGGGACTGATAAAGCCCTCCATACTTCCATTGAAACAGGGCATACCCTAAACAAATGGTTCATTGTTTCTTCACCACCGCCACATCTAGGACACACGCTGTTGGCTAGTAATCTGCGGGCCTTCATATTCGCTTTAGTTGTTAAGAAATTCCAAGAGGTCTTCCAGATAAAGACTTGTACTTTAGTTGGTATTTCGATCCTCCACAGTTTCTTGTAAAAGTCCTTATAGTTTGATTGTAAAGCATAAGCTGTAAGATCCAGACCTTGTAATAGTTTATAGGAGCTCCGTACTGAGTATTCACCTGACGGTTCCCCGTTCCAAGCCAGAAAGTCTTCATGAGGTTCAGCCGCTAGGGGTATCCGGAGAATCAGTTCCGCTACTACCTCTGGGAAGGTATCCACCACTAACTCTTGATTCCATTCTCTGCTGTTGCTGTTAATTAATGCTGCGACTTTATCACTATGAAAATTACCTAAATTGGACAAAACGTTAAAATTGGCATAATTTGGAATCCATGAATCATCACAAATTGAAATGTTCCGACCAGTACCCACTCTCCAAATCAAACCTTTCTTCAAAATATCCTTTGTTGCCCAAATACTCCGCCACACATAGGAACTTGTGATTCCCAAATGGGAGTCGATAAAATTACTCTCTGGAAAGTACTTCGCTTTAAACACCTGTGCTACTAATGTTCCTGGACAAGTAATGAATCGCCACCCTTGTTTTGCAAGAAGGGAAATGTTGAAATGAGCCATATTCCTGAAACCCATACCACCTTCCTCCTTAGACCTGCACAAATAGCTCCATTGACACTAGTGGATCCCGCGTTTACCTGGTCCTTTTTGCCACCAGAAATTTGCTAGCGTGCTTTCTATCTTCCCGCATAAACTTTTAGGAAATAGAAAACATGACATAGCATATGTGGGGATTGCCTGTAAAACAGATTTTATGAACACCTCCTTTCCTCCCTGTGATAAAAACCTTGAGCTCCAGGCCTCAATTCTTGCCTTAATTTTGTCAACCAAATTAAAGAAAGATTCTTTTTTTCGTCTACCCACAATGCTAGGAAGACCCAAATACTTCTCTAGACTAGCGGAACTATGAACACCCAGCAAGTTGACACTAAAGTCTTTGAATCCTCTGTTGTATTTGAACTATAGAAGATATTGGATTTATTAAAGTTGACACACTGACCCGAACAGCCTTCATATTCCTTTAGTATTTCTTTCAGAATCGTAGCCCCTTTCTCTGTTGCCTCACCAAACAGTATGCAATCATCTGCAAATAATAAATGGGAGATCTCTGGCCCTTTTCTACAAGCCTTTGCCCCTTTAACTAAACCCTTTCGTGTAGCTAACCTCATAAGAGCTGAGAGACCCTCACTACATATAAGAAATAAAAATGGGCTTAGTGGATCACCTTGCCTAAGTCCCCTTGTAGGTTGAAATGAACATCCCCTACTTCCATTGATGATTACCGCATAGGATGCTATGGTGACACACTCCATAATCAATTCAATCCATCTTGGAGCAAATCCCATCTTCGTCATCACCTTTTCCAGAAACACCCACTCCACCCTATCATAAGCCTTACTCATATCTAGTTTAACAGCCATAAACCCTTTTTTCCCCGTTCTTTTTTGACGCAATGTATGCAATAATTCATAAGCTAAAAGAACATTGTCCGAGATCAACCTACCTGGAACAAATACGCTCTGGGCCTGATCAATGCAATTACCTATGACATTTTGCAACCTATTAGCCATTATTTTTGTCACAATTTTATACATGACTGTACAAAGGCTTATTGGCCTAAAATTCACAAGTGTAGTGGGTTGTGAGATCTTAGGAGGAAGCACAATATCTGTCGAATTTGCTGATTCAATCCTCTGACCACCATTCAAAACTCCCAAACAAAACTCCAACACATCATTTTTGACAATATGCCAGTATTTTTGGAAAAATAATGCTGGGACTCCATCATGTCCTGGTGCCTTCAAAGGTCCCATCCCCTTCAAAGCCGCATACACCTCATCTTCCGTAAACGGAGCAATCAACCCCTCGTTAATCTCGTGCGTTATACTTCCATCAATTCCTTCCAATACCTGTTCCGGATCTGTAACTCCCTCTGTTGAGAATAACTTTTCAAAAAAGTTTTTTGCAGCATTTTGTAAATCTGAATCTTCATTAACCTCTTTACCATCATCCAACACCAACTTCGTTATGTAATTAGCTCGTCTTCGGGTTGTCGCACTTTTATGAAAATAGGCCGTATTCTTATCCCCGTTTTGTAGCCAATTTATTCGAGCCCTCTGTTCCCAGTACACTTTATCTTTATCAATTTCCATGTTTAAATGGATTTTTTTATCTATGATTTTTGCCAGCGTTTCATCATCTCTATCTTCCATCAGCAATGTTTCTAGCTCTTGTGTGAGTTTCTTTTTAAGTTCCCCTTTCTTCCTTTTAATTGTGGCAGCCCATTTCACCAATCCTACTTGCAAGATCTTTAGTTTCTCCATTAATGGCTCAGCAGATGACTCCCAAATTTCTCTGAGCACTCCTTCGAACGACTCCTCCAAAGTCCACTAAACTTCAAAATGAAATCTTCGATTCTGTGGAATGTTAATCACCCATCCGTGGTGATGAGTAGAGGACAATGGTCAGATGAAGAGAAAGGTAGATGTTGAACACGACCCATAGGAAATGAAGTGACCCATTCATCGTTTGCAACCCCACGGTCTAATCTTTCTCTTATGTTTGTCACTGCAAGGTTTCCCCTTTCCCATGTGAACCACATTCCCGAAAACCCGATATCCATCAACTGGCATTCTTCTAATGTCTCTCTAAAAACTTCCATTCGCCTTCGATCCCTTGAAAGTCCTCCTTTTTTCTCAAAAGAATACATTATCTCATTTAAGTCTCCTGCAACCAACCATGGTCCAGTACCTTCCTGACTTAATCCTTTCAGAAGATTCCATACTTGATTCTGATCTCTCGAATATGGCAAACCATAGAAACCTATGAACCTCCAAACTTCTTGAGAATCATCCTCCCTCACCATTGCATCGATATGCCATTTAGAATAACTTTTCAATGTAACTTCCATATCCCCTTTCCAAGCTAAACACAACCCACCTCGAGACCCTTCTGCTTCCACATCAATTCCATTAGCAAAACCGCAATTTCTTCTCACAATCTCCATGCGCTTATGATTTATCTTCGTCTCCATCAAGAAGACGAGCTGGGGATTATGCTGCTTAACAAGGTAACGCAGCCTTCTAACTGCCCGTGGGCTCCCCAACCCACGAATGTTCCAGTAAATGGGTTTCATTGTGTCCGGTCAGCTAGCTCACTGCTAGCCGACGATCCTAAATTAATCACAGCATTGTTATGCTCCCTGTCAACACACATAGTTTCTGAAAAATCAACTTGAGTCTGACGTAGATCATCAGATTTTAATTTTTTACTCCCCACTTCATTTGTTTCCTGCATTGATTCTACCCCCTCCTCTTCAGCTGGAAATTTCCTTTTGGATCCAGCATTCATGTATTGACAGAAATCTATGTGTTCAGTGGGAACCATCCGCTTCCAGCTTGATTTCTTTAAAGTCTTAATACATCCCTCCTCTACTCTAGAATTTTCAGTAGTCCTTCCATATTCCACTCTACTTCCATTAACATCCTGGTCCATCAAGCCTTCTTCCCATTTGGATAAAACCTGTAACATCCTAAAAATATTAGAGTATCATCTTGTTATTTGTGTTAGCTCGGATATGATTGTTATTGTGTGCTTAGTATATTTGTGTGAAGGTTTGGAAATATTAGCTAAGCTAGAATAATTTTTAGTGTGGAAAATTTAGTGAAGTGGATTAAGTGAGCTTGACACTTAAGATAATTTAAGTGTTAAATTAAAGCACATGAGGAGTTAGTGGCATAGTGGATAAGGAGCTTGAAAGGTTGCTTGAGGGAAGTGGTTCGAGTAGCATGGAAAGCATATTGAGGATTTTATTTTTTGTACATCCTAGCATTAAGTGTCGGTCAACTATACATATGGATAAGATGGACAACTTTCTTTTTATGACAAGAAGACTTAAGGTTATGGTAAGCATGAAATAAGGGATAGAATTGCTAGATTTTGGGGATAAAATTCCTTCAACTTTGGGAATGTAGAGGATTTCAAGGCTTGGCTTAAGGAAGATGTTTTGGAAACTATTCCAAGGCCTTTAGTGCATGTATGTGGACGGCATGTATGGCTAGGGGGGTGGCCGAATATTGATAGGAGGTTTGGGGAAGGATAGTTGGCCAACTTTAGCATTTGTGCACCTTTTGGCATTTGTTTCTTTTCTCTCCAAAAACTCCTTCTTTGGCCGAATGTACCTAGGCATTTTTGTGCAAATTTGCTTTGGATTCTAGCTCTCATTTTCGTGTTGAACCAAATACCATTCTCTTTCTCTCATTTTTTCCTTTTGAAACCGAAACTACATTTGAACTTTGTGCATTTTTGTGCACTTTTCTTCTTTGGTAAAATAGGTGTTGGCGAATCTCTTAATCCCATTTTCTCTTTTTCTTTCTTTTGAATATTGTTCAAAATCACAACATTTCTTTTACTTTCTTCTTGGCCGAATCTCTTTCTTCCCCTTTCCCCTTTATTTTTCTTTCATTAGTTGCTAAAGCCGAATCATCCTTCTTCCCTTTTCATTTTTTTTCTTTTTCTTTTCTTCTTTGCCATACTAATTCTTCATCTCTTTTGAGCCGAATATCAATTTTTTTCTTTCAAAATCATAGCCGAAACTCTCATATCCTATTTGATTTGTCTTGGCCGAATTTCTTCAAGGGTAGGACTTCATTTGGTTTTCTTCAATCGGTTTTGGAAGATAGGTAAGTGTTATGGCCGTTTTTCCTTAGTCTTTTTATTGTTTCTATGTTGTTCCTCTTATGGAAAAAGGCTGAATTTTGGGCAATTGTTGCAAGGTTCTAATCATTCTTAGAAATCAATTTCTTTTAGGCTCCTCGGGATGTTGGAAGCAATCAATCTAAGCCTCGTTTCTTTGTCAAATCGTTTTGGGTAAGCTTTAGGTAAGACTTGGTATTTCAAGTGATAACTCATTGGGATTTAGTAGTATGGCCGAATGGCCTTTGTCTATAATTTAAATATTGGCCGATTGTAGGACAAGGTGATCTAGTGCGGTAGATCGGGTCTTCGGATTTTAGTACTTACGGTAGTGAAAGGTGTGTATCTTACACACTTTATAACTTGGTTTATATATATATATATATGTGTGTGTGTGTGTGCTAAATAACTATTCAAGTTGTTAAAGCCGAAACTATGAGATATTGATATGATACCTTGATGGGTATGAGCAAGGATACGGGTAAGTCCGTTTCGATATGATGTTGCTATATGTTGTTTAATATCACGATCTACGATATGTATTGGTTATATGTTCATATCAAAGTATATTGACATGATTTGTTTATCTATTGCATTGGTATGGGCAATATGAGAGGAGGGGGAAGATTGATATTCGTGTCTTCTGACACCGCAGGTTTGGCACCTCCAAAGGATTTGGTATCACATTTGTGTCTCTCGGGACACCGTGAGGTTTGGCACCTCATAGCGACTCGTCCCCGTGGATTAACACCACCGTGGGTTCGCCCCACTTTGAGATATGGGATTGTCGCCAAGTGATTTGGTATCACACGGGGTTGGCCCCACAACTTGATTATTCGTGACTTTGGTCACCAAAGATTTGGTATCACATTTGTGTCTTTGGGACACCGCAGGTTTGGCACCTCATAGCGACTCGTCCCCGTGGATTAACACCACCGTGGGTTGGCCCCACTTTTGAGATATGGGATTGTCGCCAAAGTGATTTGGTATCACAAGTGGGTTGGCCCCACAACTTGATTATTTGTGACTTTGGTCACTGGTGGTTTGGCACCACTAGTGGTTTGGTACCACACGGGGTAGAAAAAGGAGTTACTGGATGGCTAGGTTGGGTGCATAATATATATATTGCTTGGTTATAATTTGTGTAAGTATGTGGTATTTACCCGAGAGAGGGAATATGCACCGAGTCTTGGTGACTCACCTTCTCCTTATTTTTTCTGTAATTCAGTAAATTTGCGGATGAGGAGCCTGATGAACTCGAGGAGGCCATGCAATGAAATTTGGTTTTACATGAACTTCCATTTGGGTACTTGATTTTAATTTGGTTTTCATTTTATGGGTTTGTAATAAGGCCTCTTTAATTATGTTTTTTGGATTATTTATATGCTTTGGATTTGTTTTAGGAATAATTTGCAAATTACATGATTGATTTAATGATATGTGAACAAAGTTTTCTAAAATACAAAGCGCGATGGTTTTTAAAATGTTACCATCGGGTAACCTAAATAAATTGATAATTTTTAACAACTTAAGTATTTTCGATAACTCAAACTATTTTACAAAACTTAAGTTTCCAAATTTCTATTAGATACGATTTTCAACCTAATTGCTTTAGTTTCTCTTTAATTTATAAATGGTTTACTTAATCTAAGTCGCGACTAAGTTTTAAAAATCTATTTATCGAATTGCAAAGTAAAATATCAGCTTTTCAACTTAATTTTTTTATGAATTTAGAATAATAAAAAGTTTTTCACTAAAATTTAATCGGTAACTCGCTTTTTCCTCAAAACGCTTTCCCCTGTGACATACCAAATTCGGCCGTGGCGTATTGACCGGGTTTGGGGTGTTACAAATTGGTATCGAGCCAAGTTCAAAAGCTCGATCAGGCCCGAGGCCCAAAATGTTTTAAAGTATGGTTTTAAAATGATTTTGTTGAAAATTGTATGGTTGGAAAGGCATGGCCCCAGTCTCCGACATCAATCCGCTCGTAAGTACATCAAATCGTTGATTTTGATGATATGATATGATGATGTTGGCATGATCAGATAGTAGTAGAAACTACTCTAGAGACCCAAACTATAGGTTGAATGTACTTTCATAAACAACTTCTTATTTAAATTATTCATAAAACGTGTTTTAAAGAAAGTGGAATAATGACTAATGCATAACACTTTTAAATCGATAAGTCGAGACTTTAGACATGAGTACTCGTGGTCGAGGTCGATTACTCGTGGACGTGGTCGGGTAGGATGGCCGTGTTCGAGCCGGTGAGGTCTCCGGTCAAGGATCCGAGAATGAGGTACCACCACCCCACCACCAACGGTTAGAGTTGAGCATCGATCAAACGGGGATGACGCAGTTGTCTCAAAGCGATGTTGCGAAGTTCTTGAGAGGGTAGCTAGAATAGGTGGAGGCGCGGAATTCGTAAATCCGATCCGAGCGACTTCGAGCCAATGGAGCCGAGGTATTTCGAGGTGTTTCGTGTGGCTCCCAAGACGGCAGTATTGGTTAGAGGCGACGGAACGAATCATGGATGACTTGGATCCGAATGCTTTGAGGAAAAGTCGAAAGGGATAGTGTCGCTTCTTCGGGATGAGTCATATCGCTGGTGGCTCACGGCATGCGGAATAGTGCCGCAATGAGGATCTCACTTGGGATTATTTTAAGCGCGCAGATCGTAAGAAATATGTTGGGTCGAGTTACATTGATGCACAGCAGAAGGCATTTCAGAGTTTGGTCTAAGGTAATAAGTCCGTATTAGAATATGAGGCGCAATTTTTAAGATTGAGCCAGTATCTTTGGAGGTATCGTGGCTTCTGAGCACGAGCGATGTGTCCGGTTCAAGATGGATTGAGGGACGAGTGAGATTGCCGATTGCTCCACATCGGAGCGAGTTTGTCGCGCTAGTTGAAAAGACTAAGATAGCCGAAGGGATAAAGGAATCCGCAAGGCGCAGGCACGACAAGAATAAACATAAGAGAGGTTTTGGATTATCCGGTCACCGATAATTCTCGTAAGAGGGTTAGGCGAGTGGGCCAAATCAATCGAGGCCTGCATCGCTAATCGTGGACCAAAGACAAAGGTAATCGATGTGGAAAATCTCATTGGGGCGAATGTTGGACCGAGAGGAAAGGATGTTTTGAGTGTGGCTCACCGGATCATCGTGTGAGGGATTGTCCACGTAAGCTAGCCAGAATCGACCCGAGGGTCAAGGTCGTGCTCACCTCGAGAAATGAGGGACCGCCACCACAGAGGTCGTGGTAATGGTAGAGGAGGTAATGGTTCTGGTCGAGGCCGCGGAGCATCTGGCAGAGGTGCTGGCAACACTGAGGCAAGACAGCCTGGTTTGGTGTATGTAGCGAGACGTCGAGAGGAGGGCGACGCACCGGACGTCATAACTGGTACGTTCTAAATCTTTAGTGAACCATATACTGCTTTGATAGATGTGGGTTCGACACATTCGTATGTTGCTAGTAACATAGTAGAGACTATGAATCTAGACTCGAGACTACTTCGGGAAGATGATGCATTTAGCCCTCTCGGGTCACTCAGTAGAAGTAAATAAGTCAGATAGAGATGTACCCCTAGAACTCCAAGGGGTAATGTTTGTAGCTGATCTGATAGAACTGCCGTTTGAGGAGTTCGATTTGATTCTTGGGATGGACTGGTTGGTCAAGTATCAAGCAAGTTTGGATTGCACTGCTAAGCGCATGGTTTTGAAGACAGCTGAGGGCAAAGAGGTGGTTATGATAGGTAATAGAAGAGATTATCTATCCACCGTGGTATCTGCGCTGAAAGCCGTGAAGTTGGTCAGGAAGGGCTGTGAGGCATTTGTGGTTCATGTGTGTGCGTTGGAGGCTAAGGAGTCTACTGTGGGGAATGTTCGAACGGTAAAGGAATATGTTGACGTATTTTCAGAAGAACTTCCGGGATTGCCTCCGGATCGTGAAGTTGAATTTGGTATAGATCTGTTATCTTGAATCGCGCTGTCTATTGCTCGTATAGGATGGCACCGAAAGAATTAGGGAATTGAAGGCTCAAATTCAAGAGTTGTTGGATCGAGGTTTCATCTGACCAAGTGTTTCACCATGGGGAGCGCCAGGTACTTTTTGTCAAGAAGAAAGATGGTACGATGCGGATGTGTATAGACTATCGCTTGCTTGAATAAGTCGACGATCAAAAACAAGTATCCTTTGCCGAGGATAGATGACTTGTTTGATCACCTTAAGGGCACAAATGGTTTTCTCAAGATTGATTTAAGGTCCGGATATCATCACCAAAGGTGAAAGAGGTCGATATCCATAAGACGGTATTTCGCACTCGGTATGGGCACTACGAGTTTCGTAATGCCGCTTGGGTTGACTAACGCGCCGGCAAAGATTCATGGACATGATGAATCGGGTATTCCAGCAGCTTTTGGACCAGTTTGTTGTGGTATTTATAGACGATATTTTGGTATACTCCAAGTCGAGAGGAGGAGCATGATGCGATTTGCGAGTAGTGTTGCGCATTTTGAGGGAAAAGCAGACTTTATGCAAAATTTAGTAAGTGCGAGTTCGGCTTAGGGAGGTGACTTTCTTGGGTCACGTAGTATCACCGAGGGGATTAGAGTGGATCCTCGAAAGATTGAGGCGTTGTTGGATTGGAAGCCGCCTAAGTCGCTGGTCGAGATTCGAGTTTCCTAGGTCTCAAGCGGGGTATTACCAAGATTTGTGGAAGGATTTTCTTTGATAGCAAAGACCTATGACTAAGTTATTGAGGAAAGGAATTCCATTTGTGTGGACCGAGAAGCGACAAGGAAGTTTTGACAAGTTGAAGAAGATTCTCATCAAGCTCCGGTTTTGATTCAACCCGAGGCGTAAGGAATTAAGTTTCGTGATGCATCACATACTGGTTTGGGATGTGTGCTGATGCAGGAAGGGAAGGTAGTGGCTTATGCATCTCGACAGTTGAGACCACATGAAGTTAACTATCCGACGCATGACTTGGAATTAGCTGCAGTGGTTTTTGCTTTGAAGATATGGAGACACTATTTGTATGGAGAGAAGTCGATAGTCTACACGGATCACAAGAGTCTTAAGTATCTTTTGACTCGTATGATTTGAACTTGAGGCGCCAGAGATGGATTGAGTTGTTAAAGGACTCACGATCGCTCGATTGAGTATCATCCAGGCAAGGCTAATGTGGTGGCAGACGCGTTGAGCCGTAAGGTTGTGACTGACTTAAGATCGATGTTTGCTCGTCTTAGCTTATATGATGATGGGAGTCTTTTGGCTGAATTGCAAGTCAAGCCGACTTGGTTAGAGCAGATCAAGGAGAAACAGTTAGAGGATGATGGTTTGAATGATCGGAGGTTACAGGTTCAGAATGGTGGTTTAGAGGATTATAGTTTGTCCAAGGATGGAGTATTGTGTTTTAAAGGAAGAGCTTGTATGCCAAAGGATGTTGAGTTGAGGCAAAGGATTCTTCGGGACGCACATAGCAGCCCATACGCTATGCATCCCGAGGTAGCAAGATGTATCGGGATTTAAGAGAGCGCTTTTGGTGGCTGTGTCAAGCGGAGGTAATCGAGTTTGTGGGTAAATGTCTGACGTGTCAGCAGTCAAGGCGGAACATCGGTTGCCGTCAGGTTACTTCACCGGTGAAGATTCCACAAAGGAAGTGGAAAGAATCATTATGGACTTTGTCGATGGATTACCCCTTACACCTAGTAAGAAGGACTCGCTTTGGGTGATTGTGGATCGTCCGACTAAGTCACTCATTTTATTCCTGTAAGGGTGGATTATTCGCCTCGTGGTTAGCTAAGTTGTATGTGGCGGAAATAGTGAGGTTGCACGGTACCACGATGTCGATCATCTCGCATGCAAATCCTAGATTTACGCCGAGGGTTTGGAGAGCGTTACATCAGGCTTTGGGTACGCGGTTGGATTTTAGTATCGCATTTCATCCACACCGACGGACTGATCGGAAAAGAGTTATACAGATTTTAGAGGATATGTTGAGAGGTTGTGTATTGGACTTCAGAGGCAGCTGGAAGAGTTTTTGCCATTAGCTGAATTCGCATACAACAATAGTTATCAAGCAAGCATTAAGATGGCACCATATGAGGCGTTGTATGGTAGGAGGTGTCGCACACCTACATGTTGGACAGAGTTGGATGAGCGTCAGATGTTAGGACCGTGAGTTGGTTGCGTGGGATCGAGGATAAGGTTAAGACGATTCAGGCTCGTCTGAAGGAAGCTTCAGATAGGCAGAAGTCATATGCTGATCTCAAGCGGAGGGATATAGAGTTTGCCGTGGGTGACAAAGTTTTTCTGAAGGTCTCGCCATGGAAGAAAGTGTTAAGATTTGGGAGAAAAGGCAAGTTAAGTCCAAGGTTTATTGGACCGTATAAGGTGTTGAGACGAGTGGGACCAGTGAGCCTATCACTCGAGTTGCCATCGAGCCGAGTCGATTCACGATGTGTTCCATGTCTCCATGCTTAGATGCTATCGTTCTGATCCATCGCATGTCGTGGCAGTAGAGGAAATAGAGGTGAGTCCAGATTTGACGATAGAAGAAGAACCTGTGCAGATTCTAGATCGAGATGTGAAAGTTTTGCGTAGGAAGTCCATTCCTTTAGTGAAGGTTTTATGGCGGAATCATGGCGTGGAAGAAGCTACGTGGGAACCGGAGGATACGATGAGGCAACCGTACCCTCAACTCTTTTGATTAGGTAATTTCGAGGACAAAATTTTCTTAAGGGGGTAGAATTGTAACATCCTAAAAATATTAGAGTATCATCTTGTTATTTGTGTTAGCTCGGATATGATTGTTATTGTGTGCTTAGTATATTTGTGTGAAGGCTTGGAAATATTAGCTAAGCTAGAATAATTTTTAGTGTGGAAAATTTAGTGAAGTGGATTAAGTGATCTTGACACTTAAGATAATTTAAGTGTTAAATTAAAGCACATGAGGAGTTAGTGGCATAGTGGATAAGGAGCTTTAAAGGTTGCTTGAGGGAAGTGGTTCGAGTAGCATGGAAAGCATATTGAGGATTTTATTTTTTGTACATCCTAGCATTAAGTGTCGGTCAACTATACATATGGATAAGATGGACAACTTTCTTTTTATGACAAGAAGACTTAAGGTTATGGTAAGCATGAAATAAGGGATATAATTGCTAGATTTTGGGGATAAAATTCCTTCAACTTTGGGAATGTAGAGGATTTCAAGGCTTGGCTTAAGGAAGATGTTTTGGAAACTATTCCAAGGCCTTTAGTGCATGTATGTGGACGGCATGTATGGCTAGGGGGGTGGCCGAATATTGATAGGAGGTTTGGGGAAGGATAGTTGGCCAACTTTAGCATTTGTGCACCTTTTGGCATTTGTTTCTTTTCTCTCCAAAAACTCCTTCTTTGGCCGAATGTACCTAGGCATTTTTGTGCAAATTTGCTTTGGATTTTAGCTCTCATTTTTGTGTTGAACCAAATACCATTCTCTTTCTCTCATTTTTTCCTTTTGAAACCGAAACTACATTTGAACTTTGTGCATTTTTGTGCACTTTTCTTCTTTAGTAAAATAGGTGTTGGCGAATCTCTTAATCCCATTTTCTCTTTTTTTCTTCTTTTGAATATTGTTCAAAATCACAACATTTCTTTTACTTTCTTCTTGGCCGAATCTCTTTCTTCCCTTTCCCTTTATTTTTCTTTCATTAGTTGCTAAAGCCGAATCATCCTTCTTCCCTTTTCATTTTTTTTTTTTTCTTTTCTTCTTTGCCATACTAATTCTTCATCTCTTTTGAGCCGAATATCAATTTTTTTCTTTCAAAATCATAGCCAAACTCTCATATCATATTTGATTTGTCTTGGCCGAATTTCTTCAAGGGTAGGACTTCATTTGGTTTTCTTCAATCGGTTTTGGAAGATAGGTAAGTGTTATGGCCGTTTTTCCTTAGTCTTTTTATTGTTTCTATGTTGTTCCTCTTGTGGACAAAGGCCGAATTTTGGGCAATTGTTGCAAGGTTCTAATCATTCTTAGAAATCGATTTCTTTTAGGCTCCTCGACGTTGGAAGCAATCAATCTAAGCCTCGTTTCTTTGTCAAATCGTTTTGGGTAAGCTTTAGGTAAGACTTGGTATTTCAAGTGATAACTCATTGGGATTTAGTAGTATGGCCGAATGGCCTTTGTTTATAATTTAAATATTGGCCGATCAGAGGACAAGGTGTTCTAGTGCGGTAGATCGGGTCTTCGGATTTTAGTACTTGCGGTAGTGAAAGGTGTGTATCTTACACACTTTATAACTTGGTTTATATATATATATATATGTGTGTGTGTTAAATAACTATTCAAGTTGTTAAAGCCGAAACTATGAGATATTGATATGATACCTTGATGGGTATGAGCAAGGATACAGGTAAGTCCTGCTTTCGATATGATGTTGCTATATGTTGTTTAATATCACGATCTACGATATGTATTGGTTATATGCTCATATCAAAGTATATTGACATGATTTGTTTATCTATTGCATTGGTATGGGCAATATGAGAGGAGGGGGAAGATTGATATTCGTGTCTTCTGACACCGTGAGGTTTGGCACCTCCAAAGGATTTGGTATCACATTTGTGTCTTTGGGACACCGGAGGTTTGGCACCTCATAGCGACTCGTCCCCGTGGATTAACACCACCGTGGGTTCGCCCCACTTTGAGATATGGGATTGTCGCCATGATGATTTGGTATCACACGTGGGTTGGCCCCACAACTTGATTATTCGTGACTTTGGTCACCAAAGTGATTTGGTATCACATTTGTGTCTTTGGGACACCAGAGGTTTGGCACCTCATAGCGACTCGTCCCTGTGGATTAACACCACCGTGGGTTGGCCCCACTTTTGAGATATGGGATTGTCGCCAGTGATTTGGTATCACAAGTGGGTTGGCCCCACAACTTGATTATTTGTGACTTTGGTCACCAGTGGTTTGGCACCACCAGTGGTTTGGTACCACACAGGGTAGAAAAAGGAGTTACGGATGGCTAGGTTGGGTGCATAATATATATATTGCTTGGTTATAATTTGTGTAAGTATGTGGTATTTACCCGGGAGAGGGAATATGCACTGAGTCTTGGTGACTCACCTTCTCCCTTATTTTTTTCAGGTAATTCGTAAATTCGCGGATGAGGAGCCGGATGAACTCGAGGAGGCCATGCAATGAAATTTGGTTTTACATGAACTTCCATTTGGGTACTTGATTTTAATTTGGTTTTCATTTTATGGGTTTGTAATAAGGCCTCTTTAATTATGTTTTTTTGGATTATTTATATGCTTTGGATTTGTTTTAGGAATAATTTGCAAATTACATGATTGATTTAATGATATGTGAACAAAGTTTTCTAAAATACAAAGCGCGATGGTTTTTAAAATGTTACCATCGGGTAACCTAAATAAATTGATAATTTTTTAACAACTTAAGTATTTTCGATAACTCAAACTATTTTACAAAACTTAAGTTTCCAAATTTCTATTAGATACGATTTTCAACCTAATTGCTTTAGTTTCTCTTTAATTTATAAATGGTTTACTTAATCTAAGTTGCGACTAAGTTTTAAAAATCTATTTACTGAATTGCAAAGTAAAATATCAGTTTTCAACTTAATTTTTTTTATGAATTTAGAATAATAAAAAGTTTTTCACTAAAATTTAATCGGTAACTCGTTTTTCCTCAAAACGTTTTCCCCTGTGACATACCAAATTCGGTCGTGGCGTATTGACCGGGTTTGGGGTGTTACAAAACCTTTCCCCCAAAAAAATTGTTCTCCCTGCTACTGGCGCCAGCATCTACTTCCCCTTCTAACTGCTTAATAAATTCTCCTTTATAAAATTGTTGCGAACCCACCTTTTTAGAAAAAGCGTTAAACGTCATGCTCTCCTTCCCCACTATCTTTGATTCTGCTTTCAATGCTACAGTATATGGGGGATTATTTCTGATTTTATTTTTTTCTACAGGTGTGAACGACCAGCAATCACTAAGCCCATGATCCAGTTTCTCGCACCCAAAACAAAACATAGGTAATTTCTGAAATTTAAACGGGATCCATGACTTAAAACTATTTTCACTTATAACAAAAATACCTCTCCGGAGTGGTTTCTGTACATCCATATTTACACGAAGTCTGCAACAATCATCCTGAACTTCAGATCTAAGAACACCTCCAAAAGTGCTTCCAACTGCATGCATTAAATCTTTCTTGTCGTAATCCGGTGCACATGGCCCAATTTTAATCCAAAATGGTGATGAAGTTAATCGAATCTGATCCCGTTCAATCGGATCCCTTAGCCTCTCGAAAAGAATAAGATATTTACGGAAAAGCCAGGGTCGCCCCTCCATGATAAGTTCCAAATCATCCTCCGAGTCAAACACGATAGAAAATAAATTTTGACCAGCCACACGAATGTCAAACTTTTTCTTTGTCTTCCATATGCTTTTTAACTGCGCCTTAAAGCTTTCTGGATTGAACTGTTTTCTCGTCCACACGGAGCATATCAAAGTCGGTTTGATGTCAGGCACCACCATTGATCTTTTGACTGAAAGTTGGATAAATTCTTCTACCAGCAGTGAGATCTCCTCACTGGTCTCCCTCTCCACGCCACCACCCTCTTCCATCCCAAGCCACAGAAGTTTCTGTTTTCTCTAGGACTCTTTCAGAGAGCACTCTTGGTTTTCAAGGGGAACTTTTTTTTTATGTATTAGATATTAATAATTTGTCACCTAACTTAGTTTTTAATTTTACAATATATATAAAAAAAATAACAAGTATCTATATTATTAATTAATTTTTTATTTGAGTTGATGCTACTATTTATTTGGACATCAACTCAATTGAAGAAAATAAAAAAATTCCAACTTAGAAAAAAATAACATATTAGTATGAGATAAATAATTTAATTTAAAAAAACTAAAGATTCCCTATTTTTTTTCTTATCCTTCCATGCATTTTTTATATTTTTTGTTTTTATTAAAATCATTTACATTTTTTTTTCTTTATTAGTAATCATTTTTAAAAATATATATAATTATTAGTTAAATAATTTCTATTTTTTTATATTATTTTAGTTTTTCACTTAATTTTTATTTCTATATCTCACCCCCATGATTGGTGTCCATAACTTTTTTTTATTAAAGGATAACCGAAAGGGTAGTTTAGATTTGAGTCAAAAACTTGATATCAATAAAAATATATATAGCTATAATCAAACAATGTAAAATATAATATAACGGATAATCAAATTATGATAAATTAAAATATAAGAATTAAATCTCCACGTCAAGTAAAGTATATGGACAAAAACTATAATTGAACTTATTATAATGTAAACATTATAAAATATGTTAAATTAATTATGTTTTGAATATAATAAAAGAAACAAATGTAAAATTCTAAATATTAAATAAAAGAAGATATCTGCGAGACTGGGATCGCTATTTGTATTGATTAAACAAATTGTTGGAATTCCTAAAGTGATAAATTCTCGAAAAGCCGTATATTCTTCTTGTTGATCAACGATGATTACAATATCAGGCAATCTCGTCATATATTTAATCCTGCCCAGATATGTTTGCAAGCCAGATAATTGTTTCTTCAACATAGTTGCATCTCTTTTCGGAAGACAATTGAGTCCCCCCATCTTTTGTTCTGTTCTCAAGTCCTTAAACTTATGAAGCCTCATTTCTATAGTGGGCCAATTTGTTAACATAGCACCTAGCCATTTTTTATTAGCATAATGACACCGAGCCCTTATTGCAACCCGCGCCACCGAATAAGTGGCTTTATTTTTGGTACCAACAATTAAGAATTATTTTCCCTTACAATAAATAATATAGAAAAGATTGGAAGAATGTGGATTGTCTATTATAAATCTTAATAAAATGTGAATTCTAATTACTGAAATGTGGTATACATTGAATCTTAATAAGTAAGGAGGGGACTCGGTTTCAAAGACTTTAGAGTTTTCAATCTTGCACTGATCACAAAGCAAGGTTGGAGGGCTCTAAAGAACCTAAATGCTTTATGAGATCGGATTATCAAAGGCTTTTACAATCCAAACAAAACCTTTATCGAAGTTGAGTGAGATCCAAGGGGATCTTGGGTTTGGAGTGAAGTGGAATGTTTGAAATGGTAAGAGCTTCAGAATTTAGCATGAAAAATGGCTATTAGATAATGAGAAGGGTAGAGTTCAATCGCCTTTCCTGAGGGACAATGGAATCATTTTGGAATCAGATAACAGGGACTTGATCTCTTCTCTTCAATCAAGGATTTGCACTGTTGGGAGGCTTAATATGTTGAGCTTGATATTCGAAGCATCCTTGCTTCAACCAGTGTTTTTCTTGCCCTTTTGACTTGGTATTGTACCCCCATATGCTCTTGCTACTATGCTAGAAAGAAATAGGGTTGTTTTTTAAATTATATGAATCTCTGGTTTTACGTCCAGAAATTCTACTTGGTAAAAACAATATAATGTTGATATAATACTTTAGTCGAGCTTGATTTGTCCACGATTACATTATGAGTGTAATTGCTCATACATTCTAACCTTATTCAGTGGGCTTACATTAAATTAACGTTTGGCTTGTTGTAATAGCTTACTACAACCCCCAAAAAATAGGGGTCTTATTATGGAAGGCGCTATAATAGTCATTTAGGACCCTCCACTGAATAGGATATCCAAACCAATATTGTAATAAGATTGAGTTAATATTGTTATTTTACCCTCTACATTTATCTTCTGTGATTTTTTTTAAAAAAAAAACTATTAAAAGGTATACCAACCAATTGATATTTTTTTCTTATGCTATTATAGTAATATTCCTTTGAACTACGCATAGAAAAACTACTACAATATTCATTCCATTTCATTTTACTCAACAAACTATTATACTCATTTCATTTCATTATAATTCTATTCTATTCACCATAGCAAAATAGGTTTTTAGCGGCGTTTTTTTGGGCTTATAAGTGCCGCTAAAACAATTTGCGACGCTTTGATAAGCGCCGCAAAAAATGCCGTTATAGATAACGCCGCTAAATTTTGCGGCATCTATGTGTAAAAACGCTGCTATGGAACATGACCTTTAGCGGCACCTTTCCCACAAATGCTGCTAAAGAACATGACCTTTAGCGGCGTTTTTAGTAAAAGCACCGCTAAAAGTCATGTAAGACAATTCAAGTGGGATATCCACCACTATCCAGCTGCTTCTTTACTTTTATCGTTCTTTATCGTTTACCTTTATTTTTTGTTCGTATAGTAATATCAACTGTAGCGCTCCCCATGAAATAATTTTATTTATAAGAATTATAAATAATGTGTTGAAATTCAATTTATTACGACAGCTTAATAAAATTTAGTTGAAAAATTTTCTACCAATCAAAAACAGCAAACAGTAAATACCAACTTTCTTCCTTTCACTGAAAAATGATGTTTAAAATTGTTTCACTGAACTGCAAAATGCAAATCTTATATATCACCGGGATCTTAAGGATTTTTCAATAATTAGTCAACAATGAAAATAAGCATTCTACTCTAAATAGGTTCATCGTTGCTACGATGGAGATTTGATACCTTATTCAGTTTCCCTTCAACATCTGCTTTAGTAGCCGTATCCTGACATAATCAACGAACCCGACATATTAGCATACAAAATACAAAGAATAAGAAAGTGTAAACTTACACATCTATTGAGATATTTAGGGTCAATTCCACTCAGAAAAGGAAATATATTAGGCTATAATTATCTTCAAATTTGACCTTCTTATTGATATTCAATCATCCAACACCAAACTTTGTATTTACCAACCTATTCAGACAGTGCAATACCGTTGGTAATTTTGGGGTGAGATCATTTCCCTTCCAAATCAATTTAGAATAACAGCAACCCAAAGTCCCCAAGGCCCCAACTAATCCTCTAAAATCACAGTATCAACGTGCTATTGTAAAAAAGATGTCTTTGGGGATGATAAGAAATTAAAAAGTAATAACTTTCTTTTCCATTTTTATGAGCAACTAAGGAAGCACCATGAACATGATAGCAGTACTTTGATCAGTGCTTAAGCAGTAAAAGGAAAGAATGATGGATGACACTAATGGATAAACATTTCGAGAAAGCTATATGTCATATGAATACAATTTAAGAAAGTCACTCTCAAGAGCATACTGTTATTGCAGTTTCTTTATCTTCCTCCTTGGATATGTTGTAAGCAGCTCCCCACTATGACCTCACAAGATTGAAAAAAAGCTATTTAGTTCAAATACTAGCTCATTAAATAAGTTCACATAAAACACTAAACAAAATATGTTGAAATCCACAATCCAAAAAAAAGAACTTGCATACCAAAAACATCAATTAAATAGTTCTCACAGAAATGCACAATAGAAATGTTGTTTATCCTTTTAATAAGATAAATGAACGAACCTTGACACCTTTAGCAATCAAACCTTGCGCAAGAACAATAGAAATGTTGTTTATCCTTTTAATAAGATAAATATAAATGAAGGGATATTTCTAATATATTCATTTTCTAAAACTCAAAAATAATAATTAAAATATAAAGCTAAAATATAATCACAGCTAATAATCTGTAAGTTCCTTTCAGGTTAAAAGGGCTATGCAGCACTTTTAGTTTGGACAATGTTAACATATTCATAATGTACAAGAAGACTTGTTACCTTAAAATCCGCATTATTTAGCTCATCAATGGCTTTAGAGGCCAATTCTACACTTCTAAAGGTCATAAATGCAAATCCCTTGTTTTCAGTTGAATCTTTACCTTCCATAGTGCGAACCTGTTGCCATAGAGTATGATGTGTAAGTCTTTATCTCAATAAAAAAGACTAAATATTCTTCACAAATAGCATAAAAATGCACCTCAGTAACTACTACAACAAGTGCCTTAGGCTTTGGCATCATATGAATCTATTTAAACAAGCTTGCAAGGCAATTCTGAAGAAGGCACAGAGGCTGCAAGAATTTAAGGAAAGAAGTATACATATACTGAGGGGAGGAAAATGGTAGCTACAAGGAGTTTCAAATAATGTATCTCAATTGAATCTATGTCTCAAAGGTAGTTGCTAGGTTAAAAGATTTTCACCAAAGGAATAATTAAGCAGTATATTTCAAAAGAAAGGCAAAAGAAATTTCAAAAAGATAATTAAGAGGCTTCAGAAGTGGTGCAAGCTATCAAGGAATGAACTTACTCAAATCAGAAAAAGAGTGACAGGATCATTGTCCAAAAATAAAATATTGACATATTTAAGCTTAATCCAGCTTCAATAAAAATGTAAAGTAAAATGACAAAACAAAACCAAAAAATATAAGCAGGCATGATTCATTCCGATATACAAAATAAAAAAAGAAGAGGTTAACATGTAAAGGAAAATCAAGCAACATGTTATGGGGTGCATCTATGTTAGGAAAGGCTGCTAATTTTGATTCTCCAATTAAGGCTTAGGTTGTGATTTTATTTCTTTCCTTAGTTAATGTTGTGCTTTTATTTCAGTAGTTTTATTGGTTTCTAGAATAAGTAGAATTTCTATAAAAAAAAACCATGAAGAGATTTGGTTCTCTCTAACAAGTCTTAAGATTTCAATCTCCTTTTTGATGAGCTAAACTATCAACCCCAAACATACTGTCGTAAAACAACATTGACCAGGGACCAAAAGTAATAAAAGTTCCAGAATAAAATACACCATTCCTCCACTCTGATTATAACTAAGATGCCATAGTCTATTCAAAAGGTCTATGACGGTTCATACTTATTCTCTAGAATGTAATTCTGGCTTAACATAATAAAACTAGTATCAAAAAGCTGCATTAAACAATATTTTAGGCTTCTGACACCCAATTTATGAATCATCTTCACATGGCTATAAGACAACCAGACAGCTCGTGGTCCATATTTCCATGTTTTGACCCAAAAAATCAACACCTATTCATAACTTAACAAAAATAGGGTGGATGCCATTCAACAAACTGAAGAAACACCAACTCTCACTCTTCAAGGTTACCAGGAAACAGATAATGGGTCATGTAAGCGGTGCCTTTAATCACTGATTAGGGATTATCTTATAACTATTTTAGGATTTATCTATTTATTTATTACAATACTCTTCATTGAATTCAAGAAAAAAAGTGAATTTCTCAACAAAATAGAATAGGAAAAATAAACAAAATCTGAAATATAAGAATCGGTTTCAAATGCTAATTAAGAACATAGCCCTACATACATTCTGTTCCCTAGCAAAAACTGTCATTTGAAGAAAAATTGTTGCGTATTTCAACAGATCTTTGTAGAAAAGAATGTAAATGGATACAAAGCCTCAAGTAGCAAACTCTTTTGAAACTAAACCCAGTTCTTTTTACACGTAATATGCAGAATTCCTCATTTTGAGAAAAAATTTTACCAACCAAAATATTGAATTAATTGAATATAGAACACTTTATCCCACTAAAAGTTCAAAATATTGACAACGCCGTTGGAGTTCAACAATATAATCAGTCATGCATTAAACGAAAAGAGCGAAAAAGATAAACCCAAACTGGACATTATTTATGTCGAGAAAGAAGCAAAAAATAGGAACAGTTCAATAAATGGGTTTGGAGAGAAAAAATACCAGAGTTGTAGATGGAGAGAAAACTTACAAGGAGAAGTAGCAGACAGCTGGCGACGGAGATGCAGCAGAGGGCTGCCGACGGTGATGCAGAGGGCTACCGACAGCGATTTGGGGAACTGGTTTGGGGAAAAAATATTTGTGGAAAATGTTAGGGATTTCGGGGAAAGGGATTTGGGGAAAATAAAATAGGGAAAAAAGAAAGGGATTTCGGGTATTGGGGATTTAGGGGAGGATTTAGGTTTAAGGATTTCCAAAAAGGGATTTTTGTGTTTTAAAGTTTGGGGAAAATATAAACTGATTTGGGGGATTTACGTTTAGGGGGAAAATTTGGGGATTTCGGGTATATGGGATGAAAGTGATGAGAGCAAAACGACGTCGTTTCAATTAAAACAAAATGACTTTTTGTGGCGTTTTTTACATAGCGCCACTAAAGATGGACCTATTGCGGTGATTTTAAAGTAGCGCCGCTAACGCCACTAAAAGTACCATACAAAATGGCACAGTTTTGTATAAAGTAAAACAATTTTTTCGCCGCTATTGTAGACCTTTTGCGGCGTTTTTCTGCTAGCGTCGCTAAAGCCCGACCTATTGCGGCATTTTTTTCCCTAGCGCTGCTAATGCCAATAAAATCGCCACTACAAAACGACACTGTTTTGTTTAAAGTAAAATTATTTTTTGTGGTGTTTTTATCAAAAACGCCGCTATTGTTTACCTTTTGCGGCATTTATGAGAAAAACGCCGCTAATGCCTTTGGTACTAATAAATATTTAAAAATTCAACAAAATTTAAAAAAATTATAATTTCTTTAAAAAAATATCTACGCCAACAATGGAATACAAATAGATTAGCACGTGAGTTGTCACATCAGTGTCGTTGAAGATTGAAAGTCAAATTGATCCAAAATTAAGACAAAAGTGATCAAATGAGTAAATATTAATAGTGAATTTTATCATTATGTAAACCCAGCTTTAGGGATGTGGGTTTTAACTTTTTGAGCATCTAATCCCCCTTATTTTTGTAACACCCTAAATTAGGGGTTGTTGAGAATTTAATTATTTTAAATATTTTCCCATGTGTGTGCTTGAAGAGTTAAATTCTAGGATTTATTTGACATGTTTAAGGGTCTAAAAATAACCCGAGCTAGGCCTGACCCAGTGTTAAAAATTTATTTTTAAAGTGTGTACAAGGAAGGAGCTAGGTAACGATAGGGCTTAAATAAAATTTAAGGAAATTTGACACAAGGTTGTAATTGGCGTGTTGGCTTGATGACTTAAGGGCTTGCAAGGGAGGTCTTGGGTTCGAATCTTGGAAAGGGAGAATTTATTTTGTTTTTATTTTTGGGCGTTGAATGAAGGGGGCCAAAAATATGAAGGCCTTAAAAATAATTGGGGAAGGTTCGTAGCATGAAAGTCCAGGTGAGTAAGAGTGGCACAGGCGCCACTTGAGGGAGAGAAGTCTCGGGTTCGAGGAACGAAGGGAACGTTTCTATTTTGGGTTTTTGCGTTAAAGGCGTATGGGCCGAGAGGTAGGCTTAAAATTAAAAGATAAGGTTCTATAGCAAGAAAGTCGGATGGGAGAGTTGGCCCGGGGGCGTTGGAGGGCTGCTGCTAAAACGTCCCCGGTTCAAATCTAGGAGGTAGCAAAATGAGTTTTTCCTTTTTATTTTGCTCGCTAACGTGGTGAAGAGTTGGCTGCACATGGGTGCTTATTCGGCTAGTTGATAGGCACATGGGCATTGGAAATTTGGGATAAGCTTAGCATTTGTTTTGATTTTTTTTTTAATTTGAAAAGGTGATAAAAGATAGGATAATAAAGACATTAGCTGATTTTTATCTTGGATTATTATAGAATTATTATTTGATTAATCAAAGTATTTGAATATTTCTAAATGGGTGGCTAGGAGTGGTCCAAGGTAATTGTTGGAATTTGAACTCCCTGGTGGAGTAGTGTGGACGGCAAGCTAAGGGGGGAGGGTGCCGAATGCTTATAAATACCACCATCCACCACCTTATTTTTCTTTTCCATCTCTGCTTAGCCAAAAAACCTAACCCTATTTCCTTCTAATTTTTCTTTATTTTCTTAAACCCTTAGCCGAAATTCTGATTACCTCTTCCATTATTTTTCTTTCACATTAGCCGAATTTCATTCCTTCCTCTTCTCAAGACTCCTAGCCGAAACTTCTGTTCTTTCCAGTAAACTCACCATTGGCCGAATACACCATTTGAAGTGCCGAAATTTCTTCCTTCCTAATCCGTGAAGTTTTGGCCGAATATCGAGTGAGGGTAAGTATGCTTTAAAACTCTCCCACACTATTATTTTCCTATGTCGACTTGGTTATAAGAGAAAAGCCGAAATTTGTTTGGTGGCTAAGAAATGTTGGAACGATTTTGTTTAGGTGTCGGGATTCTAAGGTGTTCGATCTAAGCCGTCATTCTCTGTCAACTGAAGTTGGTAAGTATGGGTAAGGCCTATGTTAGTATTCAAAAGCCGAAAGCTTTGGTTATGAGTAATAGTGACTAATCGATTATTTTGGAAAAGTTGATTCAAGTAACGAAAAGTGGGTAGTAGCCAAAGCGAGGAAAGGTAAGAAACCGGGTTCATAAGGAACCCCTGCTAATGGTTTAATTTGGCCGAATAGGCCCTAAGACTAACCCATGACTTTGGCCGAATATAGGACAAGTAGATCTAGGGTGGCCAACATTTCTTTTCGGGATTTAGACGATTCAGTGGTGACAGGTGTGTACATACACACTTATAGCAGTTAATGTTTGTGTTAAATATATGTTGCCTGTAAATCTGCTTGATATAGATACGGATCTAGTACCTCAAGAGTACAAGCGAGGATTCCGGTAAGTCCCTGCTAATACGAGATTATTGTGCTTTTGGGAAGCATGGTTCATATGTTACATGTGATAAATGTATGAGATCTATTCATGATTATTTGACTATTGTGGGTTAAATGAGTGGAGGGGGCAGTGATATTTTGTGCTGACGAGCACCAGTGTTTTGGTAACACACTGTGACTACGGTCACCAGAGGTTTGGTACCTCCAGAGGTTTGGTACCTCAAAGCGACTTGTCCCTGTGGTTAACACCACCGTGGGTTGGCCCCACTTGAGATATGGGATCGTTTGCCAGTGATTTGGTATCACACGATGGGTTGGCCCCATCAATCGATTGTGTCTACGGACACCAGAGGTTTGGCACCTCCAGTGATTTGGCATCACATCTGTGACTATATGTCACCAGTGGTTTGGCACCACCAGTGTTTTGGTAACACATTGTGACTACGGTCACCAGTGGTTTGGTACCACATGGGGTAGACAAAGGTGTTCGGTTGGCTAGGTTGGGGGCACATAATATTCTGCATATTAACTGTTATATGTTGTGTATGGAAATGTTTTTTAAAATGGGGGAAGGGTTACATACTGAGTCTTGGTGACTCACCTTCTCCTTTAACATTTTTCAGGTGACTCGTAGATGGCGGTTGAGGAGCCGGTTGGACTCGAGGTGGCCATGCAGTGGACTTGAATAAATTAAACTTTAAACTTAGCTATTTTATTTTATTATTGGTTTATTTTTATTTTGGATGTAATAAGGCCTCCATATACTTTACTTTTGTTATTTCTTATATGTTGGATACTTTGTTTAAACTGTATTATTAAAATTAAATTAAAATCACATGTTTTCTTAAATTAACACGAAAATGTTTTATCGTGCCATCGGGCACATTTGAAATTTGTATAATAACCTGACTCAATTAAATTTCCAAATTAAATCTAAGTATGGTTTCGGCAAGATAACCAAAAACGAGAAGTTTTCAACAAAACCTAAATTGGTTTTAAAATGGTTTCAAAAAGTTTTTCCTCCGTAACAAACCAAATTCGATCATAATGTTTGGGCGGGTTCGGGTTGTTACAAAATTGGTATCGAGCCCAGTTCAAAGCTCATTGGTGTAGGGCCCAAGGCCCAAAAATGTTTTGGTAGGCCTTAGGGAATGATTTTTGGTTTTGAACAAAGATGGCCCGAGTCTCCTGCACCAATCCGCCTGTAAGTACATCTAAACCCCTTGGTGAATTATATTCAGTAGAAGGGTAGGAAGCATGGAACGTAGAATAGTCTTATAGGACTTGGACCCTAAGGTTAGATTACTCAAACACACAAACAGAGCATAAGACTTAAGGAACTAAACCAACCTATGACTTAGTCAATGAGCTAGGTGTGGTAACCCCCGCAGACGCATGTCTAGGATTGGATCCTAAGAGCTTGGTACTTAAGCAAATCCTCGTGACTCACCTCCTCTTCGCAGAATCCTACCCAGTGCGTAGCTATGGTTCACCTTAACCAAGAGGACTTGTTCATAGGCTAAACCGATTATTAAAACCCGAAAGGGAATTAGCCTTCTTTTTTTTTTAAAAATCCCTGTTTTAAAATTTTCAACTTTACCCTTTGGTCTATAAACCCTAAATTTGATTTTGAAAGACGTTTGTCGATTTACCAAAATTACCAAAATGCCCTAGCGGCAAAATTGCAAACCCTCAGTATTGTAACATTACCGCACGACCCTCAACTTTTGTTAAAAAGATTTCTACTTTGCAAAATATTAAAATCTCTAGCTTTCAAAATATCAAGATACTCAGATTTGGGAAAATTTACAAAATACCCCTGTGTTGAAAATTACTAAAATGCCCACGACTTTCAAGATTTTCGGTTTAACTCCAATTTTAATAAAATTTCCCTACTTTGCAAAAGTATACAAAAATGCTATTTTCAAGATACCCCGATTTGAAATTTTACAAAATTACCCTTGATCGATAAAATTACCAAAATGCCCTTGGTTTCTAAATTTTCATTTCTCCCGACTTTTACTAAAACATTCTTATTTTGGTCAAAGATCAGAAAACCCTATTTTATGAAATACAAGTGATATTCGATTTTGAGAATTTACTTAAAATGCCCCGATTTTCAAAATTGCAAAAATAACCCTAATTTCCAAATTTTTGTGATACCACAGTTGGAAAAACAAAATTTTCAAAATGACCCTTAGATTTTGTAAATTTTGAAATACCTCTAAGTTGGAAAATTATTTTCAAAATTGACCCTGAGTTGTTACCAAAATACCCCTATAGGAAAAATGACTAATTACCCTGGTAGGGAAGGAAACTTGATTGCTCGAAAGAACTACTCTCAAAACTTCTTTTCATAAAATTTACTCGTGGATAAATAGTGGAACCAAATTTCTAATGCATAAAACTTGTTAATCAGAGTGCGCAGCAGTAGCATAGTGTGATGAGTTAAGGATGCACGATTGAATGATGAGAAGTAATTTGAGGACTAAATTATTTTAAGGGGGTAGAATTGTAACACCCTAAATTAGGGGTTGTTGAGAATTTAATTATTTTAAATATTTTCCCATGTGTGTGCTTGAAGAGTTAAATTCTAGGATTTATTTGACATGTTTAAGGGTCTAAAAATAACTCGAGCTAGGCTCGACCAGTGTTAAAAATTTATTTTTAAAGTGTGTACAAGGAAGGAGCTAGGTAACGATAGGGCTTAAATAAAATTTAAGGAAATTTGACACAAGGTTGTAATTGGCGTGTTGGCTTGATGACTTAAGGGCTTGCAAGGGAGGTCTTGGGTTCGAATCTTGGAAAGGGGAGAATTTATTTTGTTTTTATTTTTGGGCGTTGAATGAAGGGGGCCAAAAATATGAAGGCCTTAAAAATAATTGGGGAAGGTTCGTAGCATGAAAGTCCAGTGAGTAAGAGTGGCACAGCGCCACTTGAGGGAGAGAAGTCTCGGGTTCGAGGAACGAAGGAACGTTTCTATTTTGGGTTTTTGTTAAAAGCGCGTATGGGCGAGAGGTAGGCTTAAAATTAAAAGATAAGGTTCTATAGCAAGAAAGTCGGATGGGAGAGTTGGCACGGGGCGTTGGAGGGGCTCACTGCCACTAAACGTCCCCGGTTCAAATCTAGGAGGTAGCAAAATGAGTTTTTCCTTTTTATTTTGCTGCTAACGTGGGTGAAGAGTTGGCCTGCACATGGGTGCTTATTCGGCTAGTTGATAGGCACATGGGCATTGGAAATTTGGGATAAGCTTAGCATTTGTTTTGATTTTTTTAATTTGAAAAGGTGATAAAAGATAGGATAATAAAGACATTAGCTGATTTTTATCTTGGATTATTATAGAATTATTATTTGATTAATCAAAGTATTTGAATATTTCTAAATGGGTGGCTAGGAGTGGTCCAAGGTAATTGTTGGAATTTGAACTCCCTGGTGGAGTAGTGTGGACGGCAAGCTAAGGGGAGGGTGCCAATGCTTATAAATACCACCATCCACCACCTTATTTTTCTTTTCCATCTCTCGCTTAGCCAAAAACCTAACCCTATTTCCTTCTAATTTTTCTTTATTTTCTTAAACCCTTAGCCAAATTCGATTACCTCTTCCATTATTTTTCTTTCACATTAGCCGAATTTCATTCCTTCCTCTTCTCAAGACTCCTAGCCGAAACTTCTTTCTTTCCAAAGAAACTCACCATTGGCCGAATACACCATTTGAAGTGCCAAATTTCTTCCTTCCTAATCCGTGAAGTTTTGGCCGAATATCAGAGTGAGGGGTAAGTATGCCGAAACTCTCCCACACTATTATTTTCCTATGTCGACTTGGTTATAAGAGAAAAGCCGAAATTTGTTTGGTGGCTAAGAAATGTTGGAACGATTTTGTTTAGGTGTCGGGATTCTAAGGTGTTCGATCTAAGCCGTCATTCTCTGTCAACCGAAGTTGGTAAGTATGGGTAAGGCCTATGTTAGTATTCAAAAGCCGAAAGCTTTGGTTATGAGTAATAGTGACTAATCGATTATTTTGGAAAAGTTGATTCAAGTAACGAGTGCCGTGGGTAGTAGCCAAAGCGAGGAAAGGTAAGAAACCGGGTTCATAAGGAACCCCTGCTAATGGTTTAATTTGGCCGAATAGGCCCTAAGACTAACCCATGACTTTGGCCGAATATAGGACAAGTAGATCTAGGGTGGCCAACGTTTCTTTTCGGGATTTAGACGATTCAGTGGTGACAGGTGTGTACATACACACTTATAGCAGTTAATGTTTGTGTTAAATATATGTTGCCTGTAAATCTGCTTGATATAGATACGGATCTAGTACCTCAAGGGTACAAGCGAGGATTCCGGTAAGTCCCTGCTAATACGAGATTATTGTGCTTTTGGGAAGCATGGTTCATATGTTACATGTGATAAATGTATGAGATCTATTCATGATTATTTGACTATTGTGGGTTAAATGAGTGGAGGGGGCAAGATATTTTGTGTCGACGAGCACCAAAGTGTTTTGGTAACACACCGTGACTACGGTCACCAGAGGTTTGGTACCTCCAGAGGTTTGGTACCTCAAAGCGACTTGTCCTCGTGGTTAACACCACCGTGGGTTGGCCCCACTTGAGATATGGGATCGCCTCGCCGGTGATTTGGTATCACACGATGGGTTGGCCCCATCAATCGATTGTGTTGTGTCTACGGACACCGTGAGGTTTGGCACCTCCAAAGATTTGGCATCACATCTCGTGACTATATGTCACCAAAGTGGTTTGGCACCACCAGTGTTTTGGTAACACATTGTGACTACGGTCACCAAAGTGGTTTGGTACCACATGGGGTAGACAAAGGCGTTCGGTTAGCTAGGTTGGGGGCACATAATATTCTCGCATATTAATCGTTATATGTTGTGTATGGAAATGTTTTTTAAAACGGGGAAGGGTTACATATCGAGTCTTGGTGACTCACCTTCTCCTTTAACATTTTTCAGTGACTCGTAGATGGCGGTTGAGGAGCCGGTTGGACTCGAGGTGGCCATGCAAAGGGACTTGAATAAATTGAACTTTAAACTTAGCTATTTTATTTTATTATTGGTTTATTTTTATTTTGGATGTAATAAGGCCTCCATATACTTTACTTTTGTTATTTCTTATATGTTGGATACTTTGTTTAAATCAGTATTATTAAAATTAAATTAAAATCACATGTTTTCTTAAATTAACACGAAAATGTTTTATCGTGCCATCGGGCACATTTGAAATTTGTATAATAACCTGACTCAATTAAATTTCCAAATTAAATCTAAGTATGGTTTCGGCAAGATAACCAAAAACGAGAAGTTTTCAACAAAACCTAAATTGGTTTTAAAATGGTTTCAAAAAGTTTTTCCTCCGTAACAAACCAAATTCGGTCATAATGTTTGGGCCGGGTTCGGGTTGTTACAATTTTCCTAAGAGAACTAAGAAGCCTACATTGCTCAAATTGAAGTACATGTACTAAATTGATCAAAAATTGAAACGTACGATACTAATTATAAAATTCACCAATTCAAAAAGTGTAAGGACAAAAATTGATCATATTGAAGTACATATGTACTAAATCCTTAATTTTTAGTTAGATTCAATCCAATTTTCTTCTTTGTTTCTATATTTGAAAGGTTTAATTATTTATTAAATTCTTTTAAATTAAGTTTGTTTTGTTTCAAACAATATATTTAATTTGTAAAATTTTAAAATTGTGTACAAAAATAATTTTAAAAAATGAAACTAAACTTCCTTACTAAGAGTTTGTATCCACCAGTTTAATTTTTTGTGCAGCTGATAGAATTTATCGAAATTGATTTCGATAAAATTTAACTTCTCAAATTCTTTTTTGATATTATGTCTACAACGTACTACTCATGTTTCCTCCCCAACTCATAAACAGGAGGATAATGCATTTCAACACACTCAAACCCATGTTCTCTTATATTGAAAACAATGCTTATACTAATTGAGCTAAGACTCAATCTGCTTAACTTTCCTAACCCTTAACCCCTATAAACTTAAACCCTAACACCTAACCCCTAAAAACCTAAACACCAAAATACTAAACTATAAACCCAAAACCCTAAACTCTAAAACAATAACTCCCAACCCTTAAAACATAAACACTAAACCCTAAAAATACTAAACCCTAAGCCCTAATCGTAAAACACTAGACTCTAAACCATAACCATAAACTATAATGATAATTTTAATATTTTAAAATTAATATTATCTCTTTTACAATTATATAAGAAATTATTTAATATATAAATTAAAAAACAATCAGTCATATACCCAAAAAAATTTAAAATTATTTTAAATAGTAGTATTTTAATTTTTTTCATTTTTAACATATATTTTTCTATGTTTTTACTTTCAAATTTTTTCTACGTGTCATTAATTTTTTCTGAAGATTTTAAATATTCAATTAAAAATAAATTGTATTTTAATTAATATAAAAAACTAGTTAAATAATAAATAGACAGGGAGCAAAACGGCAATGTCATTAAAATAAAATGTTTTTTTGCGGCGTTTTTTATCCTTTTGCAGCGTTTTTCTCACAAACGCCACTACTGCTTGACCTTTTGCGGCGTTTTTCTTACAAACGCCGCTACTGCTTGATCTTTTGCGGCGTTTTCCTCATAAATGCCACTATAGCTCTAACCTTTTGCGGCGTTTTCCAATTAGCGCCACTAATGTATAACTTTTGCGGCGTTTTTTGTCCAAACGCCACAAAAAACGCCGCTAAAAGCATGTTTTGCTGTAGTGATTCTCACAAAAGAGTCATTACAACTAACCAAATGTGTCATACTACTAAACATAAAAATATATTTAAAATAATTGAGGAGTTTAGAATGAATATTTTAAAAATAATGATATTTAAAATAATTAAATATTTTTTTTAAAAATAAAAACCTAAATAGTCTGTTTATTGATAAAAAGTAATTTAAGTAAATTTTAAGTGAGTGATTATTAAAAAAAATAATTTTTCATAAAGAATGTAAAAATAAATAATCCCGCACATAGTAAAAATTTAAACTTGAATTGAGATATAATTTTTTTTTTAAGTTTTTCTACCATTAAATCAAAGCATTGATAAAAATATATAAATGTTTATTGGTATTCTTGAATGGAAATTTTTATACAAAATGGTGAACTTTTTTCCTTGATTTAAAATGTTGGATGATTCTTTAAGTTGTTGGACATATCTTTTTAAGACCATAGGCTTGAAGTCCATTAGCATTTTTTTTCTTTTTAGTGAAAGCAAAATTCATTTAAAGAATAAAGAATTTATCATTCGAACGATACCTGAAACACCCCAAACCTGGCCCACGAGCTTTGACCAGATTTGGTATGTTCCTCAAGTAAACCGGTTCAAAATTCTTTTGTTACTTAGGAAAAACTTGTATGATTTTAAAAAAATATTGTTTGGGTTGAGCTTGAGTTGAAAACAAATTTATCTTATGTTAAAACCCATTTATTTAAGGTGACAAAACATTTAGAGTTAATTTTAAAAAGGAATTTACTTAAACTTTAATTGATAAAAATCCATAAACATAATAAATAAAAGAAAAATAAAGTAAACCACAATGGCCTTATTATATCAATGATCCCAAAGTAAAACTTAAAATACTTAAAATAAATTGAAAGTCCAAATCATAAATTTCTTGCTATGCATGGCCACCTTTAAGCTCCCGCCGACCTTGGTCCATTACTCGCCATCACACGAAAAATATTCCCCAAACGGGGTGAGTCAACAGACTCAATGTGTACACAACACTAAGTCATAATAGAATCAGGCATGCAAATGATACACATTCAAATCATAGAATACAATTAATGATGCATTCCCAAACCCAAACCTAATTAACCATCCGCTACACACCACCCGCACTGCACATCGGTCACCGTGGGGACTACTAAGTCAACCCTCCATCCGCTACACACCATCGAAGGCGCCACATTGCGATCGACGTGCTCATCGCCCATATAATTTGTGTCATTAGACACCATATTCAAATAATGTAACCGGTTACCAAATTCGATAATGTAACCGGTTACCATATTCAAATTTTGTGACCGTAGTCACCATATTCCGCTGGTGAGACCGGTCGCACCTTCTTCCTTTTCACATAGATCCCGAATGCCCCATAAATTTTATATCATGCATAACATACTTAATTCTCATTCATGTTACTATTCATATGTTCAAAATATATCATATTCATAATCCTATCGTAAGTAGGAAACGTGCTGGTACTTTTACCACATTTGTGGTACTTAGCCACATTCACATTCTTATGCATATTCATATATTAAAATAATTGCCATATGATATATCGAAGGTTAGTATGAGTACACACATTCTTAATAATACATTTAATTTAAACATAGCCATGAACCTATCAAAACTTAGGGTAGGGTACACACCTGATTTGCTTAACGAATTCCTTGAAATCCCAAATCGATCTCCATCGCCTTAGATCTCAAATTCCTACATTTGATTAATCACTTACTAATTTAATAAAAAGCCATTCGCCATAAATCCAAATCCTAGTAGGATTAGTATTCTTAAAACTTACCTTGAAATTCTCAAATCCCAAAATCCTTGTATCCTCTCTCATTGAAATCCCTATAACTACATGTTAGATCAATTTCTAACATTTATTCACAACAAATAACCCTTAGCCGTATGTTAAATATGACTTACCTTAGATTCTTAAATCCCAAATTCACCGAATAACTAGGAACACGCGGCTTATGGTGTACCTTTGAGAAAAGAACTTCTCCTTCCTTGTAGTCGACACTTAGTAAATCCCGAAAGATCTCTTCTTGACAAATGATATTAAGGGTATTAGAATCTTAATTTCGACAAACCTTAAAAGAAATAGAATGAGAATCTAACCTAATCTTACCTCATCAAGAATTTGATGGAACTCTTGCTTGAACCCTTAGCAATGATTCGGCTATGGCTTTGATGTGGATAACAATTTCTACTCTCTTGAGGCTTAGTGAGAAATCGACTAGGGCTATTGGTATCTTCTGGCTTTTGATTGTGTTTGTAATAGAAGAAGAAAGGAAAAGAGAAAAAGAATAATGGCAAAAAAAATTCGGCAGAGAGAAGAGGAGAAACTTTAGAGAATTTCTACAGAGGTTTTCTTGAAAAGAAAAGAATGAATGAAGAATAGCCTTACTCTTCCTTTTATAGCCAAAATTACTAGCTAGAGTCCTTTACTTGGCCACCACTCTTCTATTTTGATAGCTTTATCCCTTGATTTATCACTTTAATAAAGCTTAATCCAATAATTATCTCTTATCTCTTAATAAAAATAATACTAATAATAATCCTCTTTTATCTCTTCCTTATCTATCAAAATAAAAGAAATAATATCCACATTTATCTCTTGAAAATAATCTAAAATAAATCCATTATTTATCCCTTATTTATCCACCCTTTATCTCTTAAAAATAAAAGAATAAAAGCTCCTAATTTATAGCCATGTGTCATCCACCTACTTTCTTCCGAAGCAAAATAAAATTTCTTTTATTTGCTTCCCATGTGACTCGAACTCAGGCCCAACACCTTGCATGTGGCTCCATTTCCATAAGCCATAAGTACCATCTTCAGGCCACTTTTCCTAGCCCGTTTGTGTGTCAAATTCCTCATATTATTTTTCTTAAGGCCACCTTGCCTTAGTTTTCTCTTTTTAAGCCTTAAAACTTGACATTTCTTTACATTTCCAAGTTTCCAAAAATTTTCGTTTGGCTCTTTAAACTTGACATTTCCTTACATTTCCAAGTTTCCGAAATGTTTACTTTCCTCTTTGAATCATTTCCACATCATTTCCTTACATCCCCTAGTTTCCAAAAATGTTCACTTTCCTCTTTTAAACTTAACGTTTCCAAAGCATTTCCTTACATTTCCATACATTGCCTTACATTTCCATACATTTCCATGCACCTTAGGGTTCCTAGAACTCCTCGTAACACATCCAACACACCCACCGAGCCCACTATCTCATGAATTACACACGAACGCATAACCCCTAATCTAGGATGTTACAGTTCTACCCTCCTTAAAAATAATTTCGCCCTCGAAATTACTTATTAACAAATGTTGTACAATCCTTCTCACCGCACTATGCTTTCGCTGCACTCGATCTTAATAGAACCATCATACTTTCTAGGCACAATCCCTAAGTTCATGTCCCCTAGAACTTATTTCTAACGTCGCAATTTAATCCGAGTAAAAAGTTTTATGAATTAGTCCTTGTTTCACTGATTATTCGCGAAGAATTTTTATGGAAAAATTTTAGGAGTGGTTCTTTCGTATCCATACATGCACACAGTCTTTACATTCATATATCCATCAATCAATTATGAACTTTCGTTCATTCAAAGAAATGTTGTAGTTTTCATTGTTGTTGTTTTTCCACTACCCAGGGTATTTTCGTAATTTGCCCTACAAGGGTATTTTTGTAATTTGTCAAAATGAGGTTCCTTGGTGATTTTGTCAAAAATTATTTTGGAATTTTTAAATTCCCGGGGTATTTTGGAAAAATTTTGAAATCCAGGGGTATTTCGGCAATTTAAACCTCGGGGGTATTTCGGTAATTTTTTCACAAACTGGGGTAAATTTGTAAAATCTAATAAATCAAGGATATTTCAAAAGTTACAAAACTTTGAGGGTTCTTTTTGAGAATTGTACTTTTCAAAACGGTGATGTTGCAAAAATTTGGAAATTAGGGTCATTTTGGTAATTTTGTAAGTTAGGGGCAGTTTTGTAATTTTCCAAAATCAAGGTATTTTGATATTTTGCAAATTAGGGTTTTTGGACTTTTTATAAAGTAATGAATTTTTTGATAAGAACTGTGGGTATTTTGGAAATTTCTTAAACCAAGGGCAATTTAGTAATTTTGCAAATAGGGGTATTTTAGTAATTTTTATAAATCAAGAATACTTCAGAAAATTTTATAGAATCATGTTTGCAATTCAAAAGGATAATTTTAAGAGTTTTAAAACTAGGTTTATTTTTTTTTTTGAAAATACGGCTAGTTCCCTTTCGGGTTTTAGTTAGGGGTTTAGCCTATGAATAAGTCCTCTTGGTTAGGGTGAACCGAAGCTACGCACTGGTAGGATTCTGCGCGAAGAGGAGGTGAGTCACTAGGACCGCTTAAATACTGTGCTCTTCCGGATCCAATCCTAGACATGCGCACAATGGTTGCCACACCCTAACTCTGGCGACTTAGTCATAGGTTTGTTTAATGGTCCTTAAGTCTTATGCACTTGTGTTTGAATAGACTAGTCCTATGGTTCAATAGATTCTAGTTCACTAATCTACGTTCCATTCCATTTCTACCCTTCTACAAATCATAATATAAATCACACAAGAGATCAAGTACTTACCTGGTGGATCATGGGTCGGAGACTTAGGTGCCATGCCAAAACTCCTTTATTTCCAAAAATATTTTCATAAAACTCATTTGGGCTCGGTTTGAAAATGTTTTGGGCTTTAGACCACAAAGCCGAGAGTTTAAAACTGGCTCGATACTAAATCAAACACCCCAAACCCGCCCACGAGCTTTGACCAGATTTGGTATGTTCCTCAAGTAAACCTGTTCAAAATTCTTTTGTTACTTAGGAAAAACTTGTATGATTTTAAAAAATATTGTTTGGGTTGAGCTTGAGTTGAAAACAAATTTATCTTATGTTAAAACCTATTTATTTAAGGTGACAAAACATTTAGAGTTAATTTTAAAAAGGAATTTACTTAAACTTTAATTGATAAAAATCCATAAACATAATAAATAAAAGAAAAATAAAGTAAACCACAATGGCCTTATTATATCAATGATCCCAAAGTAAAACTTAAAATACTTAAAATAAATTGAAAGTCCAAATCATAAATTTCTTGCTATGCATGGCCACCTTTAAGCTCCCGCCGACCCGGTCCATTACCGCTCATCACCAAAAAATATTCCCCAAACGGGGTGAGTCAACAGACTCAATGTGTACACAACACTAAGTCATAATAGAATCAGGCATGCAAATGATACACATTCAAATCATAGAATACAATTAATGATGCATTCCCAAACCCAAACCTAATTAACCATCCGCTACACACCACCCGTACTCCGCCAAGTCACACCGTGGGGACTACTAAGTCAACCCTCCATCCGCTACACACCATCGAAGCGCCACTGCGAATGACGTGCTCATCGCCCATATAATTTGTGTCATTAGACACCATATTCAAATAATGTAACCGGTTACCAAATTCGGATAATGTAACCGGTTACCATATTCAAATTTTGTGACCGTAGTCACCATATTCCGTTGGTGAGACCGAGTCAACACCTTCTTCCCCTTTCACATAGATCCCGAATGCCCCATAAATTTTATATCATGCATAACATACTTAATTCTCATTCATGTTACTATTCATATGTTCAAAGTATATCATATTCATAATCCTATCAAGTAGGAAACGTGCACTGGGTACTTTTACCACATTTGTGGTACTTAGCCACATTCACATTCTTATGCATATTCATATATTAAAATAATTGCCATATGATATATCGAAGGTTAGTATGAGTACACACATTCTTAATAATACATTTAATTTAAACATAGCCATGAACCTATCAAAACTTAGGGTAGGGTACACACTGATTTGCTTAACGAATTCCTTGAAATCCCGAAATCGATCTCTTCGCCTTAGATCTCAAATTCCTACATTTGATTAATCACTTACTAATTTAATAAAAAGCCATTCGACCATAAATCCAAATCCTAGTAGGATTAGTATTCTTAAAACTTACCTTGAAATTCTCAAATCCCAAAATCCTTGTATCCTCCTCATCGAAATCCCTATAACTACATGTTAGATCAATTTCTAACATTTATTCACAACAAATAACCCTTAGCCGTATGTTAAATATGACTTACCTTAGATTCTTAAATCCAAAATTCACCGAATAACTAGGGACACGCGGCTTATGGTGTACCTTCGAGAAAAGAACTTCTCCTTCCTTGTAGTCGACACTTAGTAAATCCCGAAAGATCTCTTCACAGAATGAGATATTAAGGGTATTAGAATCTTAATTTCGACCTTAAAAGAAATAGAATGAGAATCTAACCTAATCATACCCTTACTTGAAGAATTTGATGGAACTCTTGCTTGAACCCTTAGCGAAAGATTCTAGCTATGGCTTTGATGTGGATAACAATTTCTACTCTTGAGGCTTAGTGAGAAATCGACTAGGGCTATTGGTATCTTCTGCTTTTGATTGTGTTTGTAATAGAAGAAGAAAGGAAAAGAGAAAAAGAGAATAATGGCAGAGAAAATTCGGCAGAGAGAAGAGGAGAAACTTTAGAGAATTTCTAGTGAGGTTTTCTTGAAAAGAAAAGAATGAATGAAGAATAGCCTTACTCTTCCTTTTATAGCCAAAATTACTAGCTAGAGTCCTTTACTTGGCCACCACTCTTCTATTTTGATAGCTTTATCCCTTGATTTATCACTTTAATAAAACTTAATCCAATAATTATCTCTTATCTCTTAATAAAAATAATACTAATAATAATCCTCTTTTATCTCTTCCTAATCTATCAAAATAAAAGAAATAATATCCATATTTATCTCTTGAAAATAATCTAAAATAAATCCATTATTTATCCCTTATTTATCCACCCTTTATCTCTTAAAAATAAAAGAATAAAAGCTCCTAATTTATAGCCATGTGCCGTCCACCTCACTTCTTCTGGAAGCAAAATAAAATTTCTTTTATTTGCTTCCCATGTGACTCGAACTCAGGCCCAACACCTTGCATGTGGCGCCATTTCCATAAGCCATAAGTGCCATCTTCAGGCCACTTTTCCTAGCCCGTTTGTGTGTCAAATTCCTCATATTATTTTTCTTAAGGCCACCTTGCCTTAGTTTTCTCTTTTTAAGCCTTAAAACTTGACATTTCTTTACATTTCCAAGTTTCCAAAAATTTTCGTTTGGCTCTTTAAACTTGACATTTCCTTACATTTCCAAGTTTCCAGAAATGTTTACTTTCCTCTTTTGAATCATTTCCACATCATTTCCTTACATCCCCTAGTTTCCAAAAATGTTCACTTTCCTCTTTTAAACTTAACGTTTCCAAAGCATTTCCTTACATTTCCTTACATTTCCATACATTGCCTTACATTTCCATACATTTCCATGCACCTTAGGGTTCCTAGAACTCCTCAGAACACATCCAACACACCCACTGAGCCCACTATCTCATGAATTACACACGAACGCATAACCCCTAATCTAGGATGTTACAATACCCCCAGAAAAACAAAAAGAAAAGGTCGAATTTGCGGTTTGGACTTTTAACACAATACGATTTCAGTATTTTGATTATAACTTAAGCTACAGATTTTATTTTGGGCCCATAATATATCAATTTGAAGGGAATTGAAAATTTTAGCTAATGGCATGTAACACCCCAAACCCGGCCCAAACGCTACAACCGGATCTGGTATGTCACTTAAGAGATTTTACATAACATGTCGCATTTTGGAAAATAATTACTAGGTTTACACCTTTATTTCGAAAGCTTAATAATTCATTAAAGTATAAAATATTAAGTAACCAATTATCTTGGTAGATTTTAAATAAAAACCGAAATTTCATGCAGTCTTAACTTAATTGAAAACGTAAAACTTAAAACCCAAAGAATAATAAAGCCCAACAAAATCCCAAGACATAAATGGTAGTCTAGTGGCCCATGGCCTTATTACAAGGAAATTTGAACCCATTAATTAAATGAAAATAAAAAAAATTAGACTAAGTCTTTTTGCTGAATTCTCAAAGCTCTGTCGCATGGCCACCTTGCTCTCCTCTCTAGCCCGGTCCGATGCCCTAAGTGTCACCTGAGATGGTTAAATTAAAGGGTGAGTCGCGAGACTCAGTGTGCAACCCTCATGCACCATTAGATTTGGGCTTTAGCCCCATAAAACAGATTAATAATTCCATTTATAAAAAAAATAACAAATAATATGCAAGGCCCAACCCGTTTGCCTAGGTTTCCATCCACTACACGCCCCCGTACCAACCGTACACACCATTGGGGATTTCTACAATCGACCCACACCGCTACACACCATGATGGCAGTCATGCTGCTCATCCACATATGATAGCCGAAGCCCTTATAACATATAATGGCCGAAGCCCGTATAACATTTAATGGCCAAAGCCCGTATAACATTTAATGGCCGAAGCCCGTATAACAGTTCAAGGCATTAGCCACTACATCAGATCACGGTAAAACCGCTACACATATAACGTATAACTTCCTCCTTTCATCAACTCAACCCATGCAGTCATAAAATCAATATGCTTTTATCATATAAAGTCAAACATTCACTGACCTGGTGATTTGCTTCACCCTTTTCGGGTTTCCAACATTAAACTGAGATATCGGTATTTACCACAACATATAAACTTATGAGCATACATTAATAATCAGATCTAGATGGTGGGGAAGTATTACACACCTGATATCGCGAAATCCAATATTCTTAGTCGATGTTCTTGCTATCTGGATCTATTATCCTCAATGTAAAGCCTTGCTCAAAAGAAGAAAAACACACAAAGATTTAGCCCTTCAACAATCGGCCAAGGTTAATAAATCCCAAATTACACGTTAAAACTAATAGATCCCTTACCTTGAAATCCCGAAGTAACACGATTCTATAACTTAGAGATCTATGCGATTGACTCCACTAAAGTTCCCTCAGATTTCTACACACAAGTAGGCACCACGTATAATTCGGCAATCACAGAGATGAGATCTAGGGATTTCACTTTTAGAAAATCCCAAAAAGTATGAATAAGAGAAGGTGATGTGTCTTTGGCTTTTAAAATACTTGAGTGAGGAGTTTGGTTTCACGACAGAAAAGAGAAGAAGAAAAGAAAACAAGGAAGAGACTCAAGATTTTGGCTAGGAAGAAAAAGAATGAAAAGAGTTTCGGCTTTTGAATCAAAGTGAAGATGAGGGAATAGGCTTAGAGATTTCGGCTTTTGCAGAGAATGAAGAAGAAGATGGAACTTTAGGAGTTTTCTGGCTTTTACTCAGAGAAGAAGAGAAAAGAATGAGAGAAAACCCAAATGACGAAATTGAAGAGATATTCCCCTATTTATAGAAATTTTGGCACTTACCTAAGCTTATGCAGATAAATCCTATCTTTTCTCCTTTATCTTAATCTACTAGCTCATCTAAAGAGACTTAATTATCTCTAACTCCTCCCACCTTTATCAAAGATATTATCCACATATTTTAATCATTAAAATCCCTAAATTTTAGCCTTTATCTGCTTATTATCCACATAAAATAAATTCCTAAATAATAGCCTTTATCTACTTATTATCCACATATTTTAAACATTAAAACCCCTAAATCTTAGCCTTGTTGCCATCCACTCCACCTAATCCTAATGCCCAAAATTTAGCTAACTTAAATTAAAGAATTGGGCTCCATGAAACTTAAATTTGGGCCCCTTACTCCCTTGTGTGGCGTCACCTCCTAAGATTGGGCCACAAGCCCACTTTGGTATTTTAAACATAGATACTACCTTTTAAACCCTATAATGCCCAAACAGAAAATTTTAATTAAGGCCTCTACCTAAGCCTGAGTCCAATTTGGACCCCTAACACTTAAATTAACACATTAAACATATCCACCCATTAAACGCATAGGCCCAAAAATTCGTGGATGTTACAGCTTCTATTTCTTAAAGAAATTTCGTCCTCGAAATTTCCAACTAACTATTAATCGTACTACCCAAGTCTCACCACTATGCTTTCGCTGTGCACTCTAATTCTAAAGTCAAAATAAACACTTAGTATACTATGGTAGGGTACGCACCGGTATTCGCATCTAAAGCGTCCTCGTCCCCTTGTGCTCATGCTATCGGTTCGCGTTTATCTGATTAAAAATTTTATGAATTATTTGTTTTCTTCCACTGATTATCCACGAACAGTCTTATGATTAGTAGTTTTAAGAGTAGTTCTTTCGAATTCGCAATTCAGTCTCAAGTTCACCTTTCCTAGTTCTAAGAACTACATACATTCAACCATCAATATACAGACAACATCCATGCACCCACATTCAACACATAAGGGTATTTTCATTATTCCACTACCCATGGGTATTTTTCGTAATTTTATCCTACAGGGGTATTTTCGTAATTTGGAAAATTATGGGTATCTTGGTAATTTTACAAACAGGGGTATTTTAGTAATCTTACAATATAAGGGTAATTTAGTAATTTTACAATATAAAGGTATTTTAGTAATTTTCCAATATAAGGGTATTTTAGTAATTTTCCAATATAAGGGTATTTTAGTAATTTTGCAATCAAGGGTACTTTGGTCATTTTACACATTAGGGGCAATTTAGTAATTTTTACAAATCAGGAATATTTTCAAAATAATTTTTTTTTATTTTTAAAACAAATAGGGGTATCTTGAAGGATTTGATTTCAAAAGAAAATAGTAGTGTTCGTGTGGTTGTGGATTTCTTTTGTTGTCATGTGTTGTGTTGTTTTTTTTTTTACTAAAAATTTCGTTGACTATGTAAATCGGGGTATATTTGCAAATCATGGGTATCTTGGGTTTTTTTTCTAAAACAAGGGTTTCTAGCAATTTTGTAAAGATAAGGTAGCCGGGTCCCTTTCGGGTTTTAATTATAGATTTTGGCCCACAACAAGTCCTCGTGGCTAGGGTGAATAAATACTACGCACTGCAGGGATTCCAAATAAGAGGAGGTGAGTCACTAGGATCGCTTAAATACCGTGCTCTTCCTGATCCTTCCTAGACATGCATATGACTGCACAACACCCTAGTCTTGCGCTCGTTAACTGGTTTGTTTAGTGAAATTAAGTTTTATGACATTTTAAGAAGTGGTTTGAACTAAGCCTAGAGTCCATCAAGTTCTAATTCTAACTAATCTACGTCCCACTAGGCCCATTAAGCCCACATATACAAAGATCATACAATGGTTCAGAGTACTTACCTGGCGGACTTGGGCCGGAGACGCAGGTGCCATGCCGAGCTAACAGATCTGTTATTACTTAAAGACATCCATATTTCAAAAGCCCATTTTAGAAAACGTTTTGAGCCCAAAAACCCCCAGAGCCAGGTTTTGAACTGGGCTCTGATACCAATCTGTAACACCCCAAACTCGGCCCAAACGCTACAACCGGATCTGGTATGTCACTTAAGAGATTTTACATAACATGTCGCATTTTGGAAAACAATTACTAGGTTTACACCTTTATTTCAAAAGCTTAATAATTCATTAAAGTATAAAATATTAAGTAACCAATTATCTTGGTAGATTTTAAATAAAAACCGAAATTTCATGCAGGTCTTAACTTAATTGAAAACGTAAAACTTAAAACCCAGTAATAAAAGCCCAACAAAATCCCAAGACATAAATGGTAGTCTAGTGGCCCATGGCCTTATTACAAGGAAATTTGAACCCATTAATTAAATGAAAATAAAAAAATAGACTAAGTCTTTTTGCTGAATTCTCAAAGCTCACGCATGGCCACCTTGCTCTCCTCTCCCACCCGGTCCGATGCCCTAATCACACCGAGATGGTTAAATTAAAGGGTGAGTCGCGAGACTCGATGTGCAACCCTCATGCACCATTAGATTTGGGCTTTAGCCCCATAAAACGGATTAATAATTCCATTTATAAAAAAATAACAAATAATATGCAAGGCCCAACCCGCTTGCCTAGGTTTCCATCCGCTACACGCCCGCACTCAACCGTACACACCATTGGGGATTTCTACAATCGACCCACACCGCTACACACCATGATGGCGCTCATGCCGCTCATCCACATATGATGGCCGAAGCCCTTATAACATATAATGGCCGGCTTCGTATAAAATTTAATGGCCGGCCAGATAATACGCCACGGCATTAGCCGCTACATCGATCACGGTAAAACCGCTACACATATAACGTATAACTTCCTCCTTTCATCAACCCAACCCATGCAAATATAAAATCAATATGCTTTTATCATATAAAGTCAAACATTCACGACACTGGTGATTTGCTTCACCCTTTTCGGTTTCCAACATTAAACTGAGATATCGGTATTTACCACAACATATAAACTTATGAGCATACATTAATAATCAGATCTAGATGGTGGGGAAGTATTACACACCTGATATCGCAAAATCCAATATTCTTAGTCGATGTTCTTGCTATCCGGATCTATTATCCTCAATGTAAAGCCTTGCCCAAAAGACGAAAAAACACACAAAGATTTAGCCCCTTCAACAATCGGCCAAGGTAAATAAATCCCAAATTACACGTTAAAACTAATAGATCACTTACCTTGAAATCCCGAAAGTAACACGATTCTATAACTTAGAGATCTATGCGATTGACTCCACTAAAGTTCCCTTCATTTCTAGCACAAGTAGGCACCACAAGTATAATTCGGCAATCACAAGAGATGAGATCTAGGATTTCGACTTTTAGGAAAATCCCGAAAAAGTATGAACAAGAGAAGGCTGATGTGTCTTTGGCTTTTAAAATACTTGAGTGAGGAGTTTCGGTTTCGACAGAAAAGAGAAGAAGAAAAGAAAACAAGGAAGAGACTTGAAGATTTCTGGCTAGGAAGAAAAAGAATGGAAAGAGTTTCGGCTTTTGAATCAAAGTAAAGATGAGGGAATAGGCTTAGAGATTTCGGCTTTTGTAGAGAATGAAGAAGAAGATGGAACTTTAGGAGTTTTTGGCTTTTACTCAGAGAAGAAGAGAAAAGAATAAGAGAAAAACCCAAATGACGAAATTGAAGAGATATTCCCCCTATTTATAGAAATTTCGGCACTTACCTAACCTTGCAGATAAATCCTATCTTTTCTCCTTTATCTTAATCTACTAGCTCATCTAAAGAGACTTAATTATCTCTAACTCCTCCCACCTTTATCAGCATATTATCCACATATTTTAATCATTAAAATCCCTAAATTTTAGCCTTTATCTGCTTATTATCCACATAAAATAAATTCCTAAATAATAGCCTTTATCTGCTTATTATCCACATATTTTAAACATTAAAACCCCTAAATTTTAGCCTTGTTTCCATCCACTCCATCTAATCCTAATGCCCAAAATTTAGCTAACTTAAATTAAAGAATTGGGCTCCATGAAACTTAAATTTGGGCCCCTTACTCCCTTGTGTGGCGTCACCTCCTAAGATTGGGCCACAAGCCCACTTTGGTATTTTAAACATAGATACTACCTTTTAAACCCTATAATGCCCAAACAGGAAATTTTAATCAAGGCCTCTACCTAAGCCTGAGCCCAATTTGGACCCCTAACACTTAAATTAACACATTAAACATATCCACCCATTAAACGCATAGGCCCAAAAATTCAGGATGTTACATGGCAGAAGTCCAAAAACGGCCTGGAAGTTTGACGCAAAAGTTGTCGAAAGCCTTGAAAAATTCTACTTTATTTAATTAAATGTACTTTTGTATTTTCTCCAATATATTATTTTTTCCCTATAAATAGATATTATTAGGTTAAGACTCAGGAAGAGATATAGTCGTTCTTAGATATTTTGTTTTCTTTATTTTATGAGTTTCTAAACCCTCTTTTCTAGTTGAAGGTTAATCAAAGTTTGATTTAATAAATTCGTGAGACTTATTTATGCTTTAATTCTTATTCGTTCTTTATATTCATTTATCTTCGGTTATAATTACAATTGGTCAGGTTTATTGAATATTTTACCAGTATTTGATAGCTTAGAACAACTACCTTGTCAATTAGAATAACTAAATTTGTGATTGTTTGATTCAATCTAACACTAGTGACGAACTGCGTAACTCATTTATGTCATAGTTTACGATTATGCGGTGTGGATGTGTAATCTAGCTTAAAAGAACCCCGTTGAGGTGAGTTAGTTGGTTAGAATTAAGTCTCTCTAGTTCTTAATGTTGCCGATAAGTTAAATCTTGGGTTTTGAGTTACAAGGCTATTTACTGGTTAGGGAAGTAATTTTAAACGAATTGTCTCTTGGTTACCAAACAAGTAAGGAGAGATTAGTTGCTTGACTTTGAGTCAGCAACTAGAACTAATTTATTTAAGGTATTGAAGTTATCTTTACGTCAATGATCGAATCTATTGAATCAAATGGAGATTTTACCTTTGGCTAATGTAACACCCCATACCTGAGCTCGTACCTAAACCCAAGTAAGGAATGCTACATTTTGGGACAAATACTTTGTTCAAGATCCAATTTTTGTTATTCAAGTTCTCATCTTTTAGACTTTTTTTAAAGTAATTTAAGGCTTTTTGTAACACTCCTAGGATTTCTAAAAAGTTAGATTGCATTTAGGGACTATTTCAGATCGAAAAGAACAAAGCAAAGGAAAACAAGGCCAATGTCGCAACCTTGAGTCCTCTTATGCTAAACAAGTCGAAACTTCTTTATTTTTGTGTTAAAATCAAAACCACATAACCTCACACATGTTCCAATCAATTTAAACCCGTATAATACTTTACTAATATTTCATTAATTCATCATATAACAATTACTCTGTAACATCCTAGATTAGGGGTTATGCGTTGGATGCATAATTCAGGTGTTAGTAGGCTTTGGGGTATGCTTGGATATGTTTTAAGGGGTTTGGAGAACCTTAGGAGATGGAAGAGAAAACTTTGGAAAATTATTGGTTTTTAAGATAGAAAGGGGGAGCTAGGTAAATGAGGCTTTAAAAGAAATTCCGTGTGAAGCATGGCACAAGGAACCATGTAGCAAAGTGGCATGAAGGCGCAAGGGTGCAAGGGGAGAAGGTTGCGTCAAAGGGAGCGCCAAGGGAGAGGCGGTTCGAGCAACGTGGGAAGCATTGGAGACTTTTATTTTTACTTCAAAAAGGGAACTAGGCTAAAAAGGCTTTAAGGGAAATTCGTAAGGGATTTATGACACAAGGGTTGGCTTGGTAAAGTGGCAGCAGGGCGCTACTTAAGGCTTGGGCAAGTGATGCCTCAAGCAATGGGTAGAGGGCCCAGGTTCGAGTTGCGAAGGAGGCAGGAAGGACTTTTATTTTTGCGTTAAGAAGGCGCCTGGCGAAAGAGGGTTTAAAAGAAAGTCTGGGGAGGTTATATCATAAACAACGCCTTGGCAAAGTGGCTGGGGACGTTACCAGCAGCCTGTGTCTAAGGGCTCCAGCAGGTCGGGAGTTCGACTCGCGTGGGAAGCAGCAGTGGGTTTTATTTTTGCTGATGCGTCAAGGCAGGGAAGGCAGAGGTTGGACGGCAAATGGACTCCTAATTGGGTGAGGATTAAGCTTGTAGGATAAGTGTAGTTTTATTTATTTTAATATAGGATAATTATGACTTTATTTAGATCAAATGAGATTTTATTTTATTTATTTTAGGAGATAGGATAAGAGATTAAATTGGGATATTAGCAAGGGATATTGTTGTTTATTTTATTTTATTTTAAGTTGGTGGATATAAGGGATAATTATGTGATTTATTATTTTAAATGGGTAGGATAATTGTAGATTAAATTCAATTTAATTTGAATAGGTGTTGAAGAGATATAGTAGGAGATTAAATTGGGATATGATAATGAGTTGACGTGGTGGCCGAATGAGGGACTCTTTGGGGTGCCTCGTCGGTTTTGAAGCTTTATAAGGAGGGGGGTGCCGAATTTAGTTTCTTTTCCCCATTAGTGTCGTTTTTCCCTTGTGCAAAGCCGCTTATGTTTCATTCCTCTTTTCTATTTGTTCTTGGCCGAATCTATATCCCTTTCCCAATTCCTTTCTTTTATTTTTGTTAGCCGAATCTTCCCTTTGCCACCATTGCCGTATTGCTCAACTCCTTCTTCTCTTCCTTTCTTTAAGAATTCTTTTAAAAGCCGAAATACTTTGGTGAACCATAGCCGAATTCTCTAGGTAGTAAACTCCCTCTACTTTTGTGTTTTCTTCTTCACCATAAAAGAGCCGACCTATTCTCATTTTGTCTTCACAAGCAACAATAGTGCCAGCGTTAAGGAGTCTTAGAAGAGCCTCTTAGATTCGACTACTCAAGGTGAGTTAATGTGGTATTCGGCCATAGGCCATTCTGGTATATTATGGTAGCCGATTCTGACTTAGGTGGTGTAGGAAGGAGTTCTACAATCACAAAGGTGCAAATCGTTAGACGTGGGTTTGGGATTTAGTCAATTGTGCTAATCAAAGCGTAGTTATCGACCGTCTCTTGAATGTTTATATGTGTTATTTTATGTATGTGTATAAAGTGAATGATAGCCGAAATAAGGGCTAAGATTGTGAATACCCGTGGTGGGTGACTGAATCATCAGGTCAGTGATTTACGATAATAAATGATTATTAATGAATGTATGAAAATGTGATGGCATGTGATGTATATTTGTTTCAAGTAATATGTTGCCATGGTACATATATATATATGCATGGGACTTGGGATGTGACTATTGGAGGAAAGGGTGTACATTATGTACGTGGTCTAATGTTAGTCTTGTGCTACATTAGCGCTTGATGTTAGCTATGTGCTTCATCAAGGGAGGTGATGGCTAGGTGCCACATCTCGGTGGTTGATAGCTTTGTGCATCACCGTAGACTGATTAATATGTGGGATCACTTAGGTGATCGGTGGCTCAGCCACGGCTTTGAGCAGTAAGTCTGCCAAGGTAAGATATGTGGATCATTATGTGATCGATGGATTAGCCACGGCCTTGGGCAGGGAGTCTGCTAAGGTAGGAGTAATGGATGGACCCTAGGTTGGGATGGGCTTCATAATTGCATATTTATGTGTATGGACTGTGTGGATGTGGGCCAAGCCCATATGTGGAGACATGTGAAATGACTATGCACTGAGTCGGTTTGACTCACCCAATATTTTATTAAACCTTTCAGGTGATGCGTAAAGCTTGGACCGGGTTGGAGCGAATACAAAGGTGGCCATGCAGAAGCAGATTTTCATGCAGAAAGATATTTTTAATTAATTAAGCATTCATATTTCCAGTACTTTGATTATTCAATTATTGTAATAAGGCCCCTAAAAGTATTTAAAGTTTGTTTAAGTGTTTTTCATTAAGTTTATTATTATGTTTTATTATGGATTGGCAATTGAGGAATTATTTGCAAATGATTTTATTTAAATCTATATGTACTAAAGTTTTAATCCGGATATTTTTATAAACACCACATCTCACTTAAGAATTTTAATGAACACTGTTTTCTAAACTTAACAAAATTTTCATGTTTTATCCCAAAAGTGAAATCAGTCTTCAAACGTTTTCCGCAGTGGCATTTCAAATTCGGTCGTAGTGAATGGGCCGGGTTTGGGGTGTTTCAGTTTGGTATCAGAGCCCGGTTCAAAACTCGGCTTTGAGGGTTTTGGGTCCAAAAACATTTTTTTTAAATGGGCTTTTTCGAAAATATGGGTTTTATGAATTATTTTTCAAAGTTATTCGCATGGCACTGTATCTCCGACCCGCATGATCCACCGGTAAGTACCCTTGACTACTGAAGTGAAATGTGTATGTGAATGTTATAAGTATGAAGGGAACGTAGATTAGTGAACTAGGATCTATTGAACCCTAGGGCTAGTGCACTCAAACACATGCATAAGACTTAAGGACTATTAAACAAACTCAGAAGTAAGTCGCCGCTAGGGTGTGGCAACTCACAGCGCATGTCTAGGAGTGGATTCAGTAAGAGCTTGGTATTTAAGCAATCCTAGGGACTCACCTCCTCTTTACTCGAATCCTACCTGTGCGTAGTAAACTGCTCACCCTAACCAAGAGGACTTATTCACTGCCAAACCAATCATTAAAACCCGAAAGGGACTAGCCATGCAGCTTTATAAAATTCCTAGTTTTAAAATCCCTAAATTACCCTTTTAATTGTAGTAAAAGATTATTGTGAAAATTTTTCCAAAATATCTCCGATTTACAAAATTACAAAAATACCCCTATATTGTAAATTACTAAAATACCCTTAGTTTTTAAGATTTTCAAAAATACCTCGACTTTTGTTAAAATATTTCTACTTTACAAAGATATCAAAAACTTCA